>CM072887.1:49165515-50526969 GCA_037013685.1 Acridotheres tristis
AGCAAATCCATTGCTCACTCAGGGAAGGAGCTGGAGGTCCCCTGTGCCTTCTCCCTGCTTTCCAGATATGCCACATTCTTTGGAGGCTTCTTGGAGCTCTGCTCCTCCTCACTACCCCACGTCAGCTCTCTATTCCCCCTTGCCTTTTCCAGGTCCCATTGTGACTTCCTTCACTGACCTTTAGAAACTCCTTCTCTATCTCTCGGGTGTCCTTTTCCCTCCTCTGTGCCCACCCCTGCTCCCTACCAGTCCTGCTGACTCCCAGCCAGGCACTGCACGTTCATCCCTTACCATCGAGTAGGGAAGATAAACAGGACTCTGCTTTGGGTATTGCTGTGTTGGGCAACAGCCATCAATGGCTGTTGCTGTAGCAGAGAAAAAATTGAGGCCTTGATAAACAAGTATTAGGGCTCTCATGGGTGCTTCAGACCCCCCTTGCTGCAAATTTAATGTCCTTCTAGAAGAGCCCACTCAGCACCAAAGGTCCTAATTCAGCCAGGCATCCTTATGTCCAGGCCAAGTATAGGGGTGTCCTGCAGCAGGTGGCCCTAGCACAGATGAACCTGAGCCTGAGGTGCCTTGGCCTCCTCAGCCCGTAAAGAAAGGTGTTTATTTGATGTTTATTTCATCCTCAATCAGACATGCTCTGCACTGCTCACCTGCTCCCACCTTATGCTACAAACAAGACAGAGGATTGCTGATGTCATTGACTTTCCTAAGATGGCAGCTGAGTGTGTCCCCACCACATAGTCAGAGGAGAAGCTGTAAGTCCCATTTTTTCCCACTAAGCAGGCAGGCATTGTCTCACTTCAGCCTACTCCAGCTGGATAACATCAGTACCCTGCCCTGCACCATGCATTGCTGGGATGTCCACGCATGCTCTCTATGCCCAGTGGAGAAGGGGAATAGAAAACATATCCCTTGCTTTCCTTCACCTTTCATTTGTATTTCTGTATTGCAGACCACAGGTCCTTGGCCTGTCTTTCCCTTCACTGTACTCCATCTGTTCATACCCCATTAAGTGGCACACAAGTACAGCCAGGTGCCTTCACACTGTCATCACTTGCCTCGAGGGCAAGTGGCTCTCTGATATTATGTGGGCTCGGGGTGAGAGATGGAAGCAAAAGCCATTACTGCCCCACCAGCCCATGCACCTAACCCAATGGGGATGATGCCAGGAACACGCATGGGCTCTGCATGCCCTCAGAAGGGGAGCTACAGACCTGTGCCAGTGCACCTGCCAAATTGCACGGGGCTGCCACTGCCTTGAGTGGAGCAGCATCTGCTGCTGGGTGTAGAAAGCAGAGAAGAGAATGCACTCTAGGGTGCAGATTTTGGAAGGAAAGAGATGCAGTATGTGAGAGCTCTGCTGGGAGGAAGATGCTTCTTCCATGCAGGAGCAGAGCACAGCCATGAGGCAGTGTGGGAAGATGTACACAGAAAAATCTATGCTTCCTGACGCTGCTCGAAAGACTTTCAGCTTTCAGATCCAATTTGTTCATGCCCAAGTGGCTGCTTTGGGATGAGTTTTCCTCAGGAACATGGAGGAGCCTGCAGCAAAAACCCTTTGCAAGAGTGAGATTGGATAATGAACACTGTTTAGCCCATAATTTTGGCAGACATGTAATTTTGGCAAAGCTACAGTGTCCCAACATGCTGGAGCAGAGCTTAGTAGTTAGCAAATGGCTTTCAGACAGAGAAGAGAGCTTTGTTTTTCTTGGAATAATCTGCCCAAATTTGGTAAAAATATAGAAGCTTTTGGAGAAATTTCAGTTTGCACATCCTCAGGAAAAACCTCACTGGATCTTCCCCAGGGACAGTTTGCACTGAGCATGTCTAGAACCAGGACTTCAGAAAGATTTGTGCTAAAGGCTGATGCAGAGCACTACCAGGTTTAAGCTGAGACAGTAATGGTGCTAATACACCTGGGGAGCCCTGGCTCCTCCTAAACCCAGGAAATATAGAGAAGGCAGATGCCTACAAAAATGCAGATGGACCAGGCACCAAAAGTAGGCAGGGGAATGGGTAGGGATAAAAGTCTAGGAGTCAGTCAGAGGATCTGACTGGGATTACATACAGTGTATGTTGCTTGTCATATGCCAAAGGCTAAAGCAGTATTAATTATGGTGCTGCTGTAGTCTCTTCATATAACCATTAAGTGAATCTGTTTTCCTCTCCTTCCCATTTTAGCTTCTATTCCACATTCCCTCCTTCTCCTGTCATCTCCTCTCTCCCTGTCCTAATGCCATTCCCTCCATCTTTGACCACTGTCAACTCTGCCTTCCTCATAACATCAATATTTTGCTGTAATCTCACAGCTGTTTACTTCTTTGGTGTCATTCTGTCACATTGCCTTCCAGCACAGTCCTGTCCTCCCACGCACTGCACCTGACATTTAGGGCACCTGAGTTTCTTGAGCACTGTGCTCTCTCCAGCATTGCTGAGCACTGCTCTTACCTTCACCCAGCACTGCTAACTGATCCTCATTATCTGCTCTGTGGCCTAGCTGAGGATCATTTTGACTGACTCTATGGCCAGGCTGACTTCCTGCAGCCTTACAAAATTAATTTGCTTGTGCTTTCTGAATCTTATTGAAAAATTTCTGCACCTCTAAATTAATTTGTTCTTGCTCCTGCCCCCCCACCAGCACAGAGACAGTCTTTTTGTTGCCAGAAAGCTCTTTTCTGAATTCCTTTCCCCTCTTGCCTAGTCATTTTCCCAAGGACCCCAGTCTATCTCTTCATCTCCCTTCTCTACCTCTTCTGCAGCTTCTCAGGTTGGTATTACACAGGGAGATGTAGCCAATCTCACCTCTCAAGGCTGTGGGAGGGGACTGTTGTGTTGCCCCATATTTCCCTCCCATTCCCTCACTGATCCCCAGGAATGCCAGCTCAATGGATATTCACTAACGCTGCAGAAAATGTCCCTCTGAGGCTTTTAGCCTGGATTTTTTTTCCCCAGGATTTTTTTCTCCTGAATTTACAGTAGTGAATTGAAAGCCAGCAGGGCAGGGGAAGAGGCAACATCTGGCCAAGGAGAGAAAGGAGGCAGCGGGTGGTGGGCTGGGACCTTCCTCTTTCAGTAGCCACAAGCTGTGAGATTGGCTCAGAACATGGACTGTAGCTCCACCCTCGCTTTCCTCTGGTTCTTTCCTTCATATTATGAATGTGTGTCACCCTTATAGAACAACAGCCTCAATTTCTACTGCTTTTTCAGTGAAGACCTCTAGGTTTCTTTCCCTTTGAGATCATTGGCAAAAGGGTTTTACATTATCTTGTGTCTAGAGCCTCGAAATAACACTCTGCTGAGATACTGTTCACCTCTTTCCTAGCTAAACCTCGCAGTCAAATACTCATTAACAAGTGTCTTGATCTGTCCACCCCTCTCCTCACAGACAGCTGTGGTCATGAAACCCTTGTCTTCTCTGGCTCAGGACTCCAGCCATCACTGGCACTTGTCTCCCAGTCTTCCGTCCTCTCCTCAGTTTCTGACACCATGGGTAAAGTGGAAGCCTTCTTCATCAGAAATATATCTCTGTGTTTTCCCATTAAAGCTGTATATAGATGCAAGTGTATGAATACTTGAACAAACTTTTTTGCACCACAGTGTTGCTGTGAATGTGCCAGTTTACCCAGATAGGAGGCTCTTGTAGTAACCTGAACTGAGAGAGCCTTGGCTTTCTATCCTGAAAACAGGCAGCTTTTGCTACCATGTCTTCTAACAGCCTAAGATGCTCAAAGACTCCACAGGAGGAATTCCATCTTGTAGTATTCTAGTATGATATTTCATTATGGAAAGCAAACCTGAGTAAAAAGCAATTTATACTGGTATAACTAAATCTATATTAGTGCTTTTAGTGGCATAACCATGTTAGTGAAAACCTTCCATACTTCTAACTGACCTGATATTGCTGCAAAGATTTTACAAATAATGAGTCCACAGATTTATTTGCCTCAGGCATTTCTACCAATGGTTCTGGTTGGGTTCTTTTGGTTTGTTCTGGATGTTGCTGTACTAAGTCAGGTGCACAGCACACCAAGATGCTCTCTCAGTGGCCACTGTGTACATCTGAGTATTTGGGCAGGTCTGAGCACTCCCAGAACCTGTGCGAGCCCAGGTTTGAAAACATAAATTTCCTGCTCTTTGGGGGCAATGCCTTGTGAGCATTTTTGCAAGGAAGTATAGGATTTATATAAAAGCAGGTGTAGGATGACTGCTTTGAGAGGCTTCTCAAGGCCAGAAGTAATTCCTCAAGGCTGGGCTGAACCTCAGAGGAAACCAAACCTGTTATTGCAGAGCACTGGGGTCACAAGATGAGGGCACAGAGGAAGGCCCAAAACGGCAGCCAGTGCTGGACCAAGATCAGTGCTATGTCCTACATTCTTTTATTTTATATATGAACGGAAAGAAACAATAAAAATACTGCTCTTTTCTGGATAGCTTTCCTGGAGACAATGGTATAGCTGTAGGCATGGCCATCCGTGCAAACCCATCATTTTAAGTAAAGGGAGCTTTTAGGTGTGGTCTCAAAAAGGGAATACAGCAGTAATTTCAAGTACCCTTGCATTATTCTTGAAGGTGATAGAGTCCTACAGAAAGTAGGCACTGCCTCTGACTCTGGAGCCTGTTGAGCAGGATGTTCCCTACGGAGCTTTTACAAAAAACAACACTATAATGGAAAATGTAGAGTGACTTTTATTCAGGATATCAAGTGAAGAACCAAAAGGCATCTTCAAGAAAACAATGCAGAGATGACACAGACAAGAGTAGGGGGTTTGCATATTTGGACAAGATACTTTGCAAAAGATGACACAGACAAAAGGTGGGGTTTTGCATATTTGGACAAGATACTTTTCAAGAATACCAGGAGAAAATTCCCCACATTTAAAAGGAAATCAGGCAGGATTGCATTGCAATTGGCTCCCTCCTTGCTTTCATTTGCCTAGGGGCCAGGCCTTCTGCATTTCAAAGACATTCACCTCTCCACAAGCTTTGTGTGTTTTTTTCATCTCAGCATCCCTGCCCTCCATCTCTTCATTGTGGCCTTCATGGTTCATGCTGGGTTTTTCCAATAACAAAAGTCCTTTTATTTGCTTTCTTAGGAAGCAGGACAGCAAAGAAAGATGCTACCAAAACTATCACTGGGTTAAAAAGAGGGAATAGAGAGGATAGGGAAGTATCTTGTCCAGCACAGATGAATGCTCTCACCACAGCAAACACTGCTGTTTGATGGAAGTGGATAACAATACTGTTGGGACAGGCATCAGTCACACCATCAGTACCCTGGCACTGTGCTGACAGAGAGGAAGCTGCAATTGGTGTTTTTCTGAGGTGTTTTCCATCAGCTAGTGGAAAGGTAATGTTTTTCTAACAGGAATAAAATGTAAAAGTATGCACAAAGCATAAATCCTTATGTAAATGTGTTTTTTCCCCAGTTTACAGTGCAGTGGGTTCAGTTTAGATGAGCTTCTCTTATGATATTAGATTAAAGCTCTAAAGAGCAGCTGCGGTCAGTAACCAGACACAGCTGGAGCCAGACATGTGAGTCCAGAGACAATTCTCAAATCTAATTCTTTAAACTGCATTTTCTTTTTTCCTTTTTTTTTTTTTCTGTTTTTCTGTTATTGTTCTTAGCGACAAGCTTATTTCATGCTGAATCATGATGGATACTGTTATTCCTGATTCACCATAGGAAAAATGAAACACACGTGTCTGTCCTTACCAAGACTGGGATTCTTAAGCTTCATTTCTTACACTTATTTCTGAGTATCCTATGCAGGCAAGTGACTGCTTTCTCACTTGAATTTGTCAACCTGGTTATTCAGGTTTCTTTGTCAAAGGGCACATTACCAAAATTCCGCTCTCAGCCAGTAGCCCAAGGCAAGGCTTGCTAGCTGAGTATTGTTACCCACATAGATGAGGTGCCTGATGGCCGTATTTACAAAACAATAAAAGGCTTCTTGTCTTCCTCTGGAAATCACTGAAGGTTTATCTAAACAGGTCTAGCCTGACTCTCGAGAAAGTTAAGAAGGCTCTGCTAAAGGTGTGAACTCCATTTCTCTAAGTAAAAGCACGCTTGGTGCCTTCTGTAGGAGTGGGGTACAGGTAAGCTGCTTTCATTTCTGTAGACTGAGTTTGCAGTTTTAATTGAGTCACCCCAGTTTTCCTGCCTGTCCCTGGGACGTGAGCCAACCACGGACAAACTCCCCAATCCCCCCCCACTGCCTTCTGAGGATTCCCGAGGGCTATGAGACACCTACCACATACTGAGAGGAGGGGAAATTCCAGGAGTAATGTGGGAGAGAGCAGGACTGGGCATGCAACTGGGTAGCAGGACAACCCTGCTGGCTCATATCCTCCTGCAACTGAGGATTGGGGATTGCTCTTCAGAGGGATAGCTTGGCTCTTGCCAACCTGTCAGTCTCTAGTAGCTGAGTTTTTCTGGCAGTTCTGCAGGTGGCTCCAGCTCTGTGTCTGGCCACCTGCTCACTAAGTGACTCTGGGAAAGCAGCAGGAAGGTCAGCCAACAACAGGGAAGAGTGAGACATGCCTTTTCAAGGGCATCCTATGCAGTTATGCTGCACTTGGAGTTATATCCAAATGCTTCTGGGCCTCAGCAAAATGACAGTGTCTCTTGCATCCCGAAGTCAGTGAGAATCGGAGTCATGGTGTCAGATCACTGGCACATATGACAAAATGGTGATGTGTCAGTGTCAGATTAATGGTAGGACTCAATGACCTTAGAGGTCTTTTCCAGCCTTAAGGACTCTGTGGTTCTAAGGGTGAGAGTGGATGCTGTTCTGGCTGTGCTGTCATACCTTCATCCAGCATGTGAGTTACAGTCCCACTGTTACTCCCAGCCTCCTGCTCATCCACTCTGGAGAAACTCTGGTTCATTTCCTGTCTTTTGGATTGGGCAGATGGTTCCCTCTGAATCACAGAAACATTAAGGTTGGAAAAGAACACTAAGATCATCAAGACCAGCTGCTAACCAAACTCGGGTGCAATGGGGAAAACAGCTCACCCCAGGACGGCCTGAGGATGTGGTGTGGGAAACCTGCACCAGGTTTGCCTACCTTTACTCCACATTGCTCTGCCTGTCCCCAAGAGGCACCAGCTTCCCCATGACCTCACCTCACACATGTGGCATGCCGCAGCAGCCTGGAAGTTTCCTTAGGCCTCATGCTGTAAAAGTACCTTTGCAGTGGGCTGCAACGCATTCTTCTCATTGCTTCAGACCCTTTGAACTGAGAAAACACAGGAGAAACGTGGATCATGTCCCAAAGCTCCAGCTGCACTGCAGGAGCACAGAGAGCTGTGACAGGACCACTGTATCTGGATGCAGTCACTGTGCTCTAGCCCTAAGCAGTACAAGCACAGCAGCTGGCTCTGCTGGCTGGGGCAGCAATCACTCCTGCATTGGGAAAAAGATGTTTAGCAGAGCATAACAGTCTGTGACATCCCTAGAGCCTTTCATTTCCCTTTAGGAGACAGTGAGAGCAAGAGTTGTCAATATTTCACGACAACGCTAGCTACAGCACCTTCCAAATACAATTGCTCATCATATATTATCTGTAGGAACATTAACTTACTGTTACTAGCATGACATAGCAACTGATGTCCTTTTACTTTGTTTGCTTTCACAGACATTTGCTTACTGTAGCTGAGTAACCACAGTGCTACCTTCATTAACAGGGAGAACTTTCTCTTTCAAGAGGACTGCCTGGAAAGTAAAGCACCGCTTGTGCCAAGGAACATTGTCGGGGCCACATCTTCCCCTTTTCAGTGCTTATCATATGGAAAAGGGAAGAGCTAGAAATGGAAATATGGTTTTATAATCTTTCCTTTTAAGTAAAAACTTGGTCTGCCTTGAGAAAAATGTTTAATGGAGGTTATATTAAAGTGCAAGACAGAGCTCTTCTTTGTGTGGGCAGAAATTCTTCACGAAGAACAAGAGGTATTTCCACATATGCATGAGATTCAAGAGAATGTATTGTAGAAAAAAGAAAATAATACATGCCAGCCATATCATCTTTATCTCTTTGCTTCACCCTATATCCTTTTCTTTTTCCATATCCTGGCAAAAGGACTCAGAACAAAGAACTGGTACAAAGACATCATTCTGTATTGAGGTATTGGCCAGATCCTGGCAGTGATGCACCCAGAGGACAAACTGACAGCTGCCTTACATCAGGGAATCCTCAGCCACGGCTTCCATGGGCCCTTTTCTGAACATGCACCCCATTTGTCTGAGAGGAAGGTATTACAGCTCTTACTCCCAGTGCTTGTGTGTGTGTGGAAGGGTATGTAAATACATAGAGCAACCAACACAGAGGGAGGTACGAGTTATGGGTGAAGCCCAGGACCCCTGAAGGCCATTGCACTCAGAGTTAGTGAAAGAAGAAACGCTGTGGATCATATGGTCAAAATATCATAACTACCAAACTAAAGCACAGACCTGACAGTTGTGTACCTGGGAGGGACAGGGATTTCTTTTCTATGAAACCACAGCAGCCTCTGCTAGTTCACAGGGAAAAAATCCCACCAGAAAGAAGGAGAGGATTCCTGCTGTAGGACTAGAAAAATATCTGAGAAATCACCTAGAATGACTCACAGAAATTATACTTTTAACAGAAAGAAGGATCAGCCTAGCATTACCTCAGTAAGTTCTGATCTGTAGCAATTTGATACTGCAAACTCAATTCTTGCCCTATCACAGAGCCAATTTCTCCAGTCTGCTTAGGCACCAGTTCATTTCAGTTAGCAGAAGACCTTTATAAATTTTGTCAGAAAGGTTTCATGATATTTTTTTCTCCTTGATATCAAGGCCTTTAATCTCCAAGTGAATCTATTGTCTTCCCAGAGTTAAACTGAAAAGCTGGAGATGATCTTCTGTCACACCATAAAAATTGGCTTAATTAGAACTTATATGGGTCCTTAAATTAAAGTTTTTATTTTCTTGGGTTTTTTTTCCCTGCTCTCTCTATTCAAAAGCCTCTATTTATCCAGAAGATCAACCAGAAATCACAGTCTAGTTCTCCAAGCTCATTTGAACATTTTCAGAGGAGGTACGTTTACTTCATACTTTGCACATACTACTGCTTGATCAGTTCTCTGATTAGTAAGAGAATACATTTTGTGAAGAAGGTCTGTGTATTTATCTTTTTCTTAATAAATACCTGTCTCAGAAACTTAATCAAAAATAAAAAAAGCATTTGTTCATAACAGTTGCTTCATAACTCTCTGTTATTCAGTCTCACTGCTTAGATGCAAAACCAAATTCAGAGAAGTTCTGCAGAAGAGGCTTGCTGCTCTTCTGCAAATGCAAGTGTGGCTGAGCACCACTAGACCAGGCAGCTGCAGGGCAGAGGGAAGGGTATCATATCCACAGCAGAAAGGTCAGTGAGATGGAAAGGAAAGGTAATCACAAGAAAGAAGTGGGAAGAGGTGGAAAGGGTTTAGAAGGAAAGGGCAGGAGTGCACGGAGTGAGCCTGAAGGGAAGGGTGAAAAGGAAACTAAGAGGCCATGGGGATGTTCATCTTTTGGAATATTCCTCCAAAAAAAGCCCAGTCAAAAATACCAGGTGCTTTCTATACTCCATATGCTAATTCCTGATTCTATTTCCTCTCCACAGGCTGGAGAAGCTCAGTGCTGATGGTAGAGGCAAAATGACTCTGGCTTGCATATCTCATCACATTTCCACAGCTGATCCCTCACATCCCATAAGCACCTTATGCACTTGTGTAATACAGCATCAATATGCTTAATCATTGCAAAGAACAAGAGGTAGCTGCCTCTTTAAGATAACAGGATATCATCTGCAGCTTGGAGCTGTGTGACAGTGGGTCTCTCACAGGTACACTTCTGGGTGACAGAGGCTCTGTGGTTTCCTAGTACCTAGCACCCATCCACTGAGACCACCTACATCAGAGGGGTGCCTGGGAATGCAACCCAGAGCTTGCTTGGGCATGCTGATCCAGGAGGAAGCACAAGATGGGTATCCTGGTCATGCTCTGTTCACTCCTTGGGAGACAGCAGAATAAATGTGACAGCAGCTCTTTCCCCAGTGAGAAGTATATGACAACACAACTCGGTATTGCTGTTATCAGGAAATATGAGTGGTGAATGCAACATTCTCTGTTTCATAATCAGAGAAAGAAACGTCACTGACCCTGC
The DNA here is from genome assembly GCA_037013685.1 of Acridotheres tristis. Lineage (NCBI taxonomy): Eukaryota > Metazoa > Chordata > Aves > Passeriformes > Sturnidae > Acridotheres > Acridotheres tristis. The sequence continues at coordinate 49,175,693 of CM072887.1, forward strand.
CTCTGACTAAAGGACAACATATTTCCTGCTTCTGGGTGAGGGGTTAAACTGACATGGGGGAGTTCTTGAAACCCTTTTTATTTCTGATTAAATAAAGCATCCACATGGGACCATGCAGCCTGCTGTCCGTGATGTCATTGCCTCCGACCAAGTTCCCCCCAAAACAGCACCAGAAGGGCAGTAACAAAACAGGAGCAAAAAGGAAGGCAGTTGCACCCTCCCAACACGAATGTTGGGCACTGGCAATGTGTGGTGATGCAGAAGTGCAGAGGCTTATTGTCAAGCAGTTTTGAAACAGATGCTGCCACAGGTTGTGTGCATTGCTCAGAGGATGCTAGCCTTCTGTGGACCTGCTGGCAGCCACTCTTACCAGACACTGGCAAGCCAGAATCATCAAAAACTGACACTGATCTAGGGAGAGCTCTGGCAATACTGGCACTGCAGCAGTAGGCACAAATTCTTGTTTTAAAGGACAATTATCAAAGAGAGAGAGCCATGCTCTCACCAGGGAGCAAAAGAACTGCTGAAGATGCTGGCATTCTTGCTGTGTGACACACAGCACATTAGACAACTGATTCACTCATTTCTTACTTACTTCTGTCTCCTCTACATTTATGCCAAAATCTCACAAGCCAGGAACTTTCAGGCAAACAAGGAAGAACAGGGAAGGCGGTTACAGCTACACTGAGATTGGCCTGACAGCAACATCTCCTATAATGACTCCAAGTTTTAAGTATTGTACAAGAAAATCAAAAAGATGGGTAATATCCTAAATACCATCCACACTCTAGGGCTGGACTTTACCTGGAAGTTCTAAAAATACAGATTCCCGCTATATGTGATTTCTGTTTCACAGGTCTTTCTCTTTTCTATTTTGAGAATCAATTCCAGTTATACAATCTTGAGTTGCCGGAGTTTAGAATTGAGACTTTCTTACTCAGAAAGGGAAATTAATCTCTACATGCACCCAAAAGTGATTGTGGAGAAGTTGGCCCCCTCCCAAAGAGAATTCAAGTTAACAGCCAGTCACACAAATTTTCTTGCCAAGGTCAGGAAACAAAAAGGAAGGAAGCAGAAAATAAAAGAAGTTAAAAGCAAAACAAAAGACTCATAAAAAAAGAGTTGTTTTTCCTGGGATAGTCTGCTTGGAAACACTGAGGCAGCAGAGAAGAAAAATTCATATTTACTGCTTTTCATAATGAGACTCTGTTCTCATTTGAAAACATTGTCCTTGAAAGCAATTACGAAACCCTCTACTGTTTTAGAAAACTAGTCCCCTGAGAATTTCATGCTACCCTAACAAGGACATTTTAATATAAATCCTCTCACCCATAATTCTCAGTCAGATATTTAAAAGTTCCTAAAGCTCAAGTCCTTCTCATGCTGATATGGACTCATTTCTACATTCTATAAAGTCTCTAAGTAATTCTGTAAATAAACAGAAAAATTAATAACAATTTTCGCTGTGAAAAGTTGTCCTACTATTGCACCTCAGCAAGTAATCTGCCTTAAAATCAATTATGAATTTGAAATCTATCTGAGAAGGCAAGTTGGTACTTGGTCTTGCAGACCATGTTTTTGTGTATGTGAGAGCATGTGTGAGCCTACACACATATTCTTCAAATATTTGAAACTATTTTCATTTGATATCCACAACTATAGTAGCACCCCTTTGCCCCCTTTCTGCCAGTGAGAATGTGAAAAGAATTCTCATGTAGGATTCTTTCAACAAGAACTTTGCTTTTTTTCCTTTTTCCAGCTTTTATACTGTCTTCAACTGGGGAAAATGTGTAGTGGATAACTATTCAAGCCTGCTAACCTTTAAATTTTTGCTTTTCCCTAGGCCAGGGCCAGTATTAAACTGCTGCCTTTTTTTTTTCCCTTGTCTTTTCTTTTTACTCGTTCACTAGCTTTGCTGAAGCTGAGGGGGATTTGAAAGCTGCAATAGGAAAAAGAAAATGAAACATGATCTGGTGGTACCCTCCCAGAATGCAGTCAGCAAAGTCTGGGAAAGTCATTGAAGACTAATGTGCACAAACCAATGTATGTTGCACTTTTTCTTGGATCATTATTGCAGTGTATTACTCCTCACAGCCCCTGAAATTACCCTGATTTAGAATACGAGCATGTCTACTTCCATTTCTAAACTCTGAATACATGTTATTCCTTGATTCATCATAGTTTTGAAGATTTTTTTCATAAACAGAAAGAAAATTAAATTCACCTGATTTTTCAAGTTTTACTTGTATGTTCCCCACATAATAACAGACTTTTTCCTGGAAATTACAAATTCACAAATGCAAGGACTGATTTTGCTAAAACACAATCTTTCAGCAAGGAAATATTTAAATGTAAACATTTTGACCTTTCTCATTATGATCTTGGGATCTTTGCATTTTGTGGAGCACAGTCAGTTGAGGGTAATAAAACGCCCCTGAATACTTTTTGATAGTGCACAGAAGGCAAGGTTGTTGAACCAGTGTTGTAAATGCAGTTCCACGGCAAGCTTACCCCATCACAACTTCCTCTGAAGTGCAACCAGTTCAGTTGGTTTGGAATAGATACAAATGCTTTGTTTATTGTCAGCACTTGTTTCAGTGGCTATTACCAAGACTGATGGGTGTAGTGGCTACTGTCAGCACCTGTAGGTACAGCTTTGTTGCATAAGCAGCCCAAAAAAGGCTCATCTTCCTCTTCTGGCACTGTGACTTTGATGCCTTGGGTTTTAGCTTTTATATTTTTCAGATCTCTGCTGCTTAGTGTGTTAACTCTGAAACTTCATATTAGGTGCTAGTAAGTTCTCTTGACAGGGTAGTTAGACAAAACAATCCCTTCCCAGCTAGGGAATCAAGGACACCTATTACCCAAAGAGCATAAACAACACCGAAGGGAAAGGGGCAACCCAGGGGGCTGAGACTTCATAATGTGGGGCTGTGGTTGAGCAACTGACCCCAATATGTAGATGAACCAAAACTTTTCAAAGTGTAAAGACTTGTGATCAAGATCCATCTTGGATTAAACTTGGGTGTTGCCTTGGCTGGGCTCTTGCACTGTCCAAGGTGTATCCTTTCAATAAATACCTATTTTATTCCTTTTGCTCTGCCTAGTCTCTGTTCCAGGTCAGCCTTTCTAGACATCAACTTTGCCACATGTTTCCTCCCAAATCCTCCATGCAGATCTTGTTCCATGCACACTACAAATCTCTCTGCTTGCTCTGTTCTCTGCACTTGTTTCTTCTTTCCTGCACTGTTCTCCTCCCAGATCCTTCCAGATCCTTTCTGAGATCTCATAGCTCTCTGCTGATGCTCTGGATGTGTACCACATACACTCTCCTCTCACCCAGCTGATACCACCCTGCTCTCCCTGTCCCCCACACCCCATCCCCACCTCACGGCACTCATTGGCAAGGATGCTCTGTTCATGCTCCAGCAGCTGCTGGCCTGAATACCTTCCCCCACCCCTGGGATAGGAATGTTAGCCTTTCACCTATCAGGTATGTCTTTGGAGCTTGGCTGGGAATGCATAGTGACAGGGGCCAGTGTGCCTTTCCACAAGGCTGGAAAGGAGAAGTGGCACTCTTCCATAAACCAAGTGATTACTTAGACACTTGGAATAGTAGTCTCTTCATTGCTGTGCCATGGCACTGTCTCTGGGAGCATCCTGAAAATCTCAGCACAGCCCGGATTCATTATGAGGATTTGATGTGGCCTGATGGTAGAATGCTGAAATAGTCTGAGTTTTTCATGCTTCCTTTCTGCTTTACGAATGAAAGGATTGTATCCTCACAAACTGTGACTGTATAAACTTAGAGAGAGGAAAACGTAGTTTGAAATCCACAGGGAATTCATCCTTTTCTGAAGATAACAGACATATTTTCCAGCTCTTCAGGAAAAAGAGAATACAGAGCCCAGAGATTTGTGGGGGCTGGGGGAACTCTAAGTTTTTATTTTCTGCTTCCTTCTTAGGTCAGTACTGTAAGAAACTCTCTACAGGGAAGTTGTGCTGATTTAACTAAAGTCCACTTTGTAACTTCTTTTAAGTCTGACACATTCTGGTAAATCCAGCCAGGACAGATGCTACCGAACCTTCTGGACCACCAAGAACCAAAGCCAGAGGTTTCCATTCCTATGAGGGAACAGACAGAATGGGGTATTTGCCCATCCACCAAAATCTTAACACAAAACTGCTGTTCTCTTACACTTTTCGTACCTTATTATAAAAAATGGTAACTCTCTGGGTACCCTGGAATTTCAGCTGGGACCCAGGATGCCTAAGGCATAAGCAGGATGTGGATCCACCAGCTCTGCTGAGTAAGGACAGTGTCTGCTGAAGAAGCAGAAGGAGTGCAGAGATCTGCCAGTGCTGGCATCTTCAATTGTTATGCTAAGCATCACAAAAGTTCAGCTGTTAGAGACTTCTCTTTAGATGGACTCCTCGCTCATTTTCCTTCTCCTAGGTTTAGACATGGCCTTTACAAGTTTGGCAATCATTCCACTGCACATGAGGCCCATGCACTGCTAACAGCCATTACAGTGACAGTAATGTCAAATGTCATGTAGATGGTTTTGTCAGTAGAATTCCAGGAGCTTTGTCATGGGAATACCATCTCTATTCCTAGCAGTAGGCAAGTTGGTCACAGAAACTCAGGCGTCTGCAAACAGCCCTTCTCAAGACCATTTTTAAATTTCTGATGATTCTTGGTATATGACAGAACTTTGAACAAACTACATTTTGAACACTCTCATAGACTGCTAATGAAACCAGCCAAAGCAATATCATGTGTGGTGCAGCTCTTCAGAATGCAAGAGAAGTAAATTAAAGGGATGAAAAGGTTTTCTTTGCTGAACATCAAGGCAACAACATAGCTTCCCTCAAGGAGAAGGAACCAGAAAGCTTGCTAGGTTTCCCTTCAGGGTGATGTATAGCCATGCAGTATCACACTGACGTGCTGCTGGGAATCACCACCTCAGTAACAGTCCTGCAGAGTCAAGGAAAGAAACCCCAGACCTGACAAGAGGACATTACTGTCCTGCTGCCTCCAGCTGGCTTCCCTGCCCCAACACTAAAGCACTTGCAGCTCAACAGGAGAGTATTTTTCCAACCTTGCCACCCACAAGCATCTTTATGTTTGTTTAAATCTTTCACAAACTCTGAATATGTTACTACAAGCAGGATGTACTGGCATAAGCAAAACATTGAGCTTCCCCCAAGACTTCTCCATAGCTAATGTGCCCACAGAAATTTTCATATCTCTTTTCTTCTTAAGAAGAAATTATACTCAGCTCACCATAGCTTCACTGCTAGCTCTGTACTGTCTTTGCAACAGAGCAAAGAAGAATATTGTAGGCTGTTGGTTTACACAAGTTTACACCTGACACAGAAGGAAATGGAACAGTGGATGGAGGCAATAATACAGGAGATTATTAAAGCTGCCTCCTGCATCAGTTGAAGGGGAACTCTGAAATCGGTATGGGGGAGTTTTCTCAGTGCCTTCAGTTTTCCCACTTACTGCTTAGGGTTTTGCCTTTGACTAACAGATTGGTATGCCCTTGCAATCCATAGGAATCAATGAAGATGAGAAATTTCAGCCCACATCCTGTATCAGAAGTGTTTCATCAATTAACTGGCTGCACACTTGTTAAGGAGGAATCTGAATGTAAGTTGTCCTGCTGCAGCCTTTGGATATGCTCAAGTCTGTGGGGCCAGATGGGATCCACCCCAGAGAGAGCCAGTTAAAGTGCTCATTGAGCCACTTCCCACCATTATCAGAGTCCTGGATAACCTGGGAAGTCCCAGGCAACTGGAAGATAGCAACTGCAACACCTGACTACAAGAAGGGCCAGGGGGAGGATCCAGGGAACTATCCTGGATATCCTGGAACTCTGCAGGCCTGGCAATCTGACCTCAGTGCCAGAGAAGGCCATGGAGAAGATCATCTTGAGAGCCATCACACAGCATGTGCAGGACATAGCCCAGCCAGGATAAGTTCATGAAGGGCAGGTCCTGCTTGACCTATATGATCTATGACAAGGAGCTTCGTGGGTGAGGGAAAGGCTGTGGCTGCCACCTGCCTGGACTTTAGTAAAGCCTCTGACACCATTTCCACAGCATTGTCCTGTAGAAAGTAGCAGCCCATGGCTGGCTAGGTGCAGAGTTTGCTGGGTACAATTTGTCTTAGCAGTCAGTCCCAGAGTGTGGTGCTGAAAAAACTACATCCAGCTGGTGATCAGTCATGGGCGATGCCCCCAGGGCCCTGTCTTGGGGTCAGTCCTGTTTAATATATTTTTTTATTATCTGGGTGAGGAGATCAAGGGCACCCCTTTGCAGATGACACCATAGTGTGGCCATCAGGCCCAGGGCTGGGATCATCCCCCTGTACTCAGCACTGGTGAGGCCATGCCTCAAATCCTGTGTCTGATTCTGGGTCTCTCACTACAAGATAGACATTGAGCTGATGGAGCAAGTCCAGAGAAAGGCAACAGAGCTGGAGCACAAGTCTTACGAGGAGAAGCTGAGGGAGCTGGGATTGTTTACCCTGGAGAAAAGGAGGGTCAGGGGAGAACTTATCACTCTTGACAACTCCCTGAAAGCAGGGTGTAGCCAGATGGGGGTTGGCCTCTTCTTCCAGGAACAAGAGGAAATGGTCTGAAGTTGCCAAACGCGAGGTTTAGACTAGATATCAGGAAAATTTATTCATGGAAACAGTTGTCAAGCTTTGGGGTAAGTTGTTCAGGGAAGTGGTGGTGTCACCATCCCTGGAGGTATTTAATAGACATGTAGATATGGCACTCGGTTTAGTGGTGGATTTGGCAGTGCTGGTTTAAAGGTTGGACTCAATGATCTTAGAGGTCCTTTCCAATCTAAATGATTCTATTCTATTCCATGACCTGTAGCAGATTTGCTCTGGGTTCTAGTAGAGTAGTACCACTGGGATGTGGTAGTAGTAGTTCCTGGGATGGCTCTGAACCTAAAATTATTCTCTCTGTAAAAACATAGATCTTATCATTCTTATAATTTTGTTAGCTTAGCATGGTGCCAGGCTAACAAAAAAATCGCAAGTGTCCTGCAGGTGCCCATGCATGTCTGTAGCCAAGCACTGTGGGGCTGTAGCATTGCTTGCTGTTGCACTTGCTGTGACAGTAGAGGTGTCCTAAAAATATTTGTTCCCGTAGCTCCAGAAGGGATCTGTCCCTCTGTCCCTGAGGATTTCTTCTGAATATTGCTGAGTTCAGTGTCACCGACTTGTCTGCTGCTGAATCTCCTTGGGTTTTGGGTTAGGCTAAAAGAATTATTCATTGTCACACCTTTTTATCAGGTAAAGGGATACTAAAAAATAAACAAAACACCCACAGAAAAAGAATGAAGTTTCAGTTACTGCAAGCATATGAAAACTAATTGGTTCCGGCTTGATCCCTATGGGGTTCCCCTATACTGATGTCTTCAAGCTGAATTATCTGTCCCCAGGCTGAATTCTACAAAAGGAATTGATGTCTTCAATCTGGCTTTTCTCACCTTTTGTAAATGTGATTGATGTCATCAGATAACTTCTACAATAGAAGTTGCTTAAGAAAGAAAAGAACTTATTGTTTCAAGTGTTGTGTAATATTAGATATAATCTTATTTACACCTAAATAAATATGCATTAAGTAGGCGGAGAATATGTATTAGGTAGGTGTAAATTTTACTGAATAAAAGGCAAAACTTTTTACCACTTGGTGTACTTGATTTGTGGAAAGCTCCACCTTGCACCCTGCACATAATAAGCAGTCTCTTCTAAAACTAGATTGTGTATCTGTGTTTAGAGCTCCTAAAATTTGAAACACTACCACACACCTCACCCCCTCTCCACCCCCATCCTTGGAAACCAGGGTCTCAGCAGCAGAGGTACACAGTGCTTACTGCGAGCTCCCATACCGACATTATGAACCCTTGATTATACAAAGTACTGAACGTTTGCAGAGGTCAGATGTTTTTAGAGGGGCTGCTTTGCAGTTTTCTCTTGCAATCACCACAGAAAAGACTTACTTGACAGTTTTTATAACTTCAATGGTTATCAGGTGGTACAAACCACAGGCATGTGCCTGCACTCTGAAAAACTCCCTCTCTCAGCTGGAGATCAGGCACTCTTACTTAAAAAAAGGAACACTTCACTATTTTCATCCCTACACACTAGTGTCAGTTCCCTCTTTAAACTCCAGAGTTTTACATCCTGCCCATATTAGGACAGCTACCTAAGTGGTAATTCAACCCCCCTAGCCTGAACTGCTGTTATGTAAACTTCTTGTAGGCTTGTCCCAGGAGCATCATCCCAGGGGCTCTCAAGGTGTGTATCAGCAAGAGTAGCTGTGGTGCTCCAGCAAACCTTGCCCACTGGAAACCGGAATACTTGCATTCCTACTCCCAGAAAGCAATTTGTAGCATTTTCCATGCAATCTGAGTCATGGTACAGCAGCTGAATGGTAGTTGCTAGGTGGACATAAGTAATGTGGATTTTGTGGGCATTTCAATGGATTTCCCCCACAAACCCCTCCCACTTTTGGCCTTGGGGAAGGAGGATGTGTATTCTTGTCCCTCCCAGGATGTGATACTGGTGGAGAACTGCCCTTTCAAGGTAAAAAGAGGTAAAGCCAAATTGTCTCTGCCCTTCACCAGGGCCTTTGAATCAAAATTGAATCACCATTTGCTCTGCATTTTATCACACTGAATCCGTTCCCCAGCATTTCCCCAGAGGCTTGAAATCAGGAAGACTTCTTTCCTGCCTTTGATGAGTAACTTAGGTGTCAGTGGGAGCTGGGGCTGGGGGGAGGGTGCTTTCTGAAATACCATGCTTTGGCTGGGCTGCAGCTGCAGCTGGACTGCAGGGACAGGTACCACTGGCCCTTCCCGGTTAATGAGCCTGGGGCATCCACAGCCAAGAAGGAACTGGCAAGGATTCAGCACGGGGAAACTCCCCAGGAAAGGGGACAGGATACAGGCATGTGGATGAGGATTAGGATCATGCCTGGTGAGAGAACCAGTGTCAGACACGGCTTTGGGATGTCCCGGCAGGGCCATGGTAAAGCCTGTTAGTGTAAGCCACAGGCACGAGCTGCTGGCAGACTGTGAACTGCAGCTCTGTCTAGACAGGGTTCTGGGGATGTTACCGTATGGACTAGAAATCCTGAATATTAGAATATAAAGTGTATAAACCATAATAGTAGTAGTAATGCTAAGGCTTGGAGACTGCAGTTTCCAGAGTAGGCCCTGGGAAACCAACTTAGGAATGTGCTGTGCTGAGAAAACAATTAGCAGAACATGCAAAACTGTTAGTGATAAGGTTGAAGTATAATCATAAATAAAGTACTGGTGGTGAGTAGTGGCGTAAGAGAGAGATTAAGGGGGAGAACACTATAGTCCTAGGATAAGCAACCTTGAAGGATTTATGACGTAAAATGTTATCTACAAAGTGAATGTATCTATATTGTTTAGAAGAATATGTACCTCTGCACGAAAACCATTTGTAAAAAGGGTATAAAAACCCTCTGAAAAAGGGAACCAGTGGGATCCTGACTTTGGACACGAGTCCGCAGGTCCCCGGGCCCTGAATAAAGCACCGCATAAACTGACACTGTTGGTTTGTGTTTTACTTGGGGTTTCGGGCAACAGGGGCAGCAACAAGATCCCACCTGGGGTCACCCTCTGCGGCCATTCATCTTGACTCTTTTTAAAAGTGCCAGGAATCAGAATGTGTGTCTGTTTCTCTTCCTGACCCTCCTGCCCCTGCCTTGTCCCCTCACTCAAAAATACCCTGCCAGGCAGCCCTGAGCCTGTTAACCATGAGTCTCAAGGACAGATAGGAGTTTTGAAGAAAATTAAATTCTTCCAGGTCTACAAGAAGGGTTTGTCTGGGTGAGTGTCCCAAGGGGTGGAGGAAGGAGGATAACCTTCCTTGTGCACCAGCAAATCCACAGAGAAGGGACATCTTATAAAGAAGCCCATCACAGGAAGATGTCACAAAAGGCACAGCTCTGTAGGAAAAAAGCTTCATGAGCTCCAGGGTGAACATGCAGAATGGGCTGTCCAAATGTGCTCATCTCCAGTGAAGGAGATGAGATTTGGACTGTATTTCATACCCCTACCTTTTATGACCATGTGTATTATCCCACTGGGTACCCATCACTTGCCTGCCAGAAAAGCAGCAAGAGGAGCTTCATAAGGGAGTGGGTAATTTTGACTGAGTAAACTTGACCCTGGCCCTAAAGGGATACTGCACTGTACCTGGGAAAGACCATGTATGTCCTAGAAAGTTTTGTTTGCCAAGAAGCCTGAATAAAGCCTGCAATAGCTCCTCACCTTTCCATATGACCATCCAACAGTCCCTCTTGCAAGAACAAAGATGACCTCACAGCACCAAGCTCCCATATATCCTACAAAGAACATGGAGTTGCTGTTTTTTCTAGCCTTGTGACAGGCAAGGCAGACAGACACACACATCGCTGCATGTCATCTTCTCCTTTTTCTGGCACACACTGGGATGGCTCTGTACTTTCCAGTTGTGCAGGGGCTGCTGGCCTCCTGCCTGCCTTCAGTCAGCTGCCGGTGAGTCACCCGGGACGCTCGGCAGGACTTTCTGAGAACACCCACAAAAGCCATCAGCGACAGCGGGAAGGGCCTGCACCTTTCCTGCCCCCCACTCACTAACTTTCACTGACATGAACTTGCTGGCTCTCAGTGGCAGCCGCTGCCAGGTCCCACCGCAGCAAAGGCAAAAAAAAAGCAACTGGGTTAACAATTTCCAAGAATAATAGAAGAGTACTTTTCTTTTTCAAGCATCATTTTCATGAATGAATTATTCATTCAGTTGTGGTAATTTCTGCATTCATAAAAAACCATCAACACACAAACACAGTGACTTCCCTTGACTTCTGCTGACTTCTCAGCACCGGGATCCACAGGGAGGGAAGAGACTCAGAGTTTCTGATCTGCAAGGAAGGAAGGAAAAAGTATGATACAGTGGCACTGTTGAGCACAGTGACTGCCCCACAGGCAACACGGGTGTCCTAGTCTCGGTGATGAATTTGTACACAACTAATTTTAGGTTGGAAAGTGAAATACTGCAAAAAAAATGCAATTATTTTCATTATATTGAATTTGTATTCTGAGATTTTGTATTCTGGGGAATTTTTTTTTAATGCATTGGTATTATATTGATTTTGTATTCTGTGGAGACTGAAACTGTCAAAATTGGCCAATATTACATACATTTTATATCTATTAACAGCTTACTTGCCAAGGCATCCCACTGGTTATATCTTGCTGGGCAAAGCTGGATTTCGTTCCTGTCTCTGAGCCTACAATGCATCCCAAAAGGCTCAGCCAATCCCACTTGATTAAACCTTGTTTTAGTATTAGAATTTCCTCAGGCAGTGGGCACCCTATCCCCTCTGCCCAGCACTCCTGTCCTCTGAGCTGCCAGGACAACATGTACACAAGACCCCTTGCCTTATCATGGTTAGAGAAATCAGAGGAACTATCACTGCTGCTGGACTGGACCGAAATCAGTTGGTCAAAGCTGGAGAGAGGGGTTAAAACACATTCTTTTTAAGCTTTTCAACCCTTCACCCAAAAACTTCACCTAAAATTTTCCATGACCTCAGGGTATGGAATACCTAGACACAGGATCACAGGTATCAGGCTGCAAGGGTGTCAAGTCCCTACTCCAACTTCCTGCTCAATGCAGACACAGCTGTAAGCTCAGATCAAGTCTCCTGGGACTCTGACCAGTCTTGAAGAACTCTAAGAACAGAGGCTGCACAACCTCACTGGGTGACCTGATCTAGTGCTTGACTGTCTCCCCTTGGAGAAGTGTATCCTTATATGCAGCCCGAGCCTCTTGTTCCAACTTCAGTCACTTGTTTGACCTCCCAATGTGTAGTGCTGTGAGGATTCTGGCAATGTCTTCTTTCTGATCTCTTTGTACATGCTCAGTGCTCAGGGGTTGTTCTTAGATCCTTCCAAAGACTTCACTGCGTCAGGCTGGACTAGACAAATTCCTCAGCCTCTCCTCACAGGGCAAGAGCTCCAACCCTTAACATCTTGCTGAACATGTCCCAACTTACTTGTATTTGAGGTAGAGAGTGTGAAACTGGACATGGTATTCTAGATGTGCTCTGATGAGCCCTGAGTGGAGGGGGATAATCCCTCCCCTTCATCTACTTTCCTCCCTAACTAATAACTCAAAACAAAAGTGTGGGCATGCATGACCTTTAATTCTGGTCTCAGTAAGTCTCAGAGAAGTTCCTTGCTAGCCCATTGTTATTATTGTGGTCTGGCACCCGAAAACAGCACTCAGCACCTTCAAATGCACTCAAAAACTTTTACATGGTTAGGACCTCTCCTTGGTGTCAAAGACATGCACTACACACCAGCAATGCAAAAGAAGGCAAAGCCTTAGAGCCTGGAAGTAGGAACAGTTGATTTTGGTCTCAGTGTTCATAAAAAAGAGGAATGATCTGATTTATCCAGGCTACTGACCCCTTACCAGTAACCTATTTACCTCAGAGGTCTGTGTTTATTTTTATATTGTGCTTACAACCTTACAGGATTCAACCCACTCATAATGTGAAGGTTTAATGGTGTTGAGGGGGTGAATCACCACACACTGCATGTCTTACATGCTACCAGAAACTGTCTGAAACCCGCTCCATCTCCTTCCCACAGACACCTACCTCAGCCACACTGCTGCCACCGAAAGGGCTGCAGCAGAGGGGACCTTCCCTCCCCGCAGCCACCGCATGATGTGATCACGACCAGTATTCACAGGCAGGGAAGGGCTGATGAAACAAAACGAGAGCTGGAGGGTGAAGTCTAAGAAAATTCACATTGTACCTAAATCCGAGGATGCCAAGCACAGCCTCACTGAACAGGAAGCCAAAGGACGTCAGCAGAGTCACACGCCTGCAAAAACAATGTTCATGAGATCAGCCTGTGGCCTCAGCTGAAGCAAGATCAACAAGCTCTCCACTGTAGCTGGAGATCACCTAGATCACAGCTATGTTTGCCAGGTCAAAAATGGGTTAACCAAAAAAATTTAAAAATTGCTTTCTTCTTTAGAGCTGACATTTCTATCTGCAGGCTTACTTGCCCTTAAAATTAAAAATGCTTTTAGGCAACTATTAGAAACAGAGCTGAGAAGAATACTTCAGAAATTCCGGAGCTTTTGTCAAAACAGTTGAAAATGCAGAAAGTCAGTGTAGAGCAAAAATGAGCAATCCAACAGACTTGAAAAAAACTTTCATTAAAAATTAGTCATTATGCGTCCAGCTGGAACTGGCCGCTTTTGCAATAGGGCTGATGACCTTTCTTAGTGGAAATTATCTGCTTCCATCTGTCCAGTGTTGCCCGTCTTACAGTAAAAAGTCATCAGGAGAGTCTGGTAGAAAATATCTTCATTTCAGCTATTACAAAATATCAGCTTTGAACTAAGTTGGTTGTTGTTGGGAAATGAAAAATAATAGTGGTTTCCCCTGGTTCATAAAGCTAGAAGTCACTTTCAGTGAAGTGGCAGTTAATTTGTGTGAAATTGCCACATACTTGGTACACAAGAAAGAGATGCATCAAGGAATATTGGTAAATGTGCATTATAAATGATGCAATGGTATTATTTTGTATTTTTTCTGCTATTACACAATTACAAGACTTTGGCTGACACAAAATACTTGCTTAATTAAGCAGAGGCACAGTAATTAATCAATATACAAGTGGACTTATGATACATGCACGTTTGAAATTATACTTGAGGACTGAATTTTGCTGGGTAAGGAGACAGAACAGTGACTACCCTTGAAAGAGAAATTTTTTAAGGGAATTACTATGCAGGCAATGGCTGCTGATTATGACCCATAGCAGCAAAAACTGCAGACACATCCATACTGAAACAAGACAACCTCATCTGCTGGCATTTTTAGCAGGATGGGACACTATAGGAAAATGAGGACCTGCACCATGAATTTATATCCAGGCAGATAATAAATTAATTTTTAATTTGAGGTTTGTACCATAGCCTGGTATTAAATTAACATCGCTGTGCTGTTGATTTCAGTGGACCTGTTCTGATGTATTCAGGATCCAGCTCTTTGCTTAACTATCTGGTTAGTAACAGTGAAGTTAAAAGATAAGTCTATAGGACAAGAGGGGGCACAGAACCTGATCTGAAGCTCTTTGAAGGTTTTCAAAAGAGATATTAGCCTCATTTGTGTTTGCTTCTGCAGGAAGTCCTTAAAATATTTATAGTGTTACCATGGTAGGAATACGGCTTCCTGGGCTGCCCTGTGCCACTCGTTGTCTCATTCTGCTGCCTTGGCTATGCCCCAAACCCTACCTGGTGTCAGCACCCACCAGGATCACCCAGATGATGTGCTGTGGGGCACACATTGAGTGCCACTGCCTAGCACAGGTGAAACCACTGAAGTCTGTCAGGAACCACTTGTTCCCCACGCCAACAAAAAGAGAAACACGCCCAGGACATGGTGAGAGAATGCTCGGGGATGGGTGGGTGAGAACAAGGTCACCAAATGTGAGCACTGGCCTCCTGCTACCCACAGATTGACTCAGCTGCCCACACATGCACCACCCCACCTCCATCACAACGGCGTCCAGTCTGCTGCAGACTTGTGAAATGCCAGAGTGAAGTGGTGCCAGACCTTGCAGCCTGGCTGACTGAACTGGCCCCTGCCAGGACTGGTGCCAGCAGCAGTCACAGCATGTGCTATGTTGGCATGGGGTCTAAGGCTTGGTGTTGTCACTCGTCCTAACTGTAGGCCAGGGCACAGACACCCAGAGGCACGCTGAGACATCCAGCCTGCAGTGGTGGATTCTCGATTGGCTTTTCATTATAAAGATGGAAAGCAAATTCTGAAACTAGATATTTGCACTACGAATACCTAATTTCCCTACATTTCTTTAATAAGAAAAATAATGATTTGCTTATTTTCTGTGAAGTAGAAGTGTTTAGTGCCAAATAATGTTAATACTGCTTGGCTCCAACTGCAGAGTGCACAAGTTAGGGAGCTGCAAGGTAAACGTGAGGACACACCCCAGTCAGTAAAACTAAGGAGATGCTGGATCACATTGCCAACAGCAAGTGTGAAAGCTTTATCATTGCAGGTGTATATGAACAGGCAATAGGGGTATCTGTAACAATTAGCTGAGGTCTTTGAAGCCTGGTCTCAGGGCAGGGGTAGGACAGATTACCTCTGAATGCTCAAACTGCTTACCTTGTCTGTCATGATCCATAAAAAACTGATCTCAACCTGATACTGCAAAAAGCGCTATAGCATCTGCTGATGCTAAGAAGTGTCAAAATGTCAGTTTTAAACACCACAAGAAAGACAGTGACTATGCACAACATAGTCTGTCTAACAATAGGCAGAGGTAAAGGATCAGCATTGAGTCAGAAAAAATACCTGCTGCCTCCTGAATAATTCCTTCCACGGCTGTCATCTATAATACCCAGGAATTTCCTTAACCATCTCCCACTTCCCAGCAGCTCTCAAAGCACTTTATCTACTGGTGTGTGGCATGTGTGGCTGTGTGATAACCTAAGTCTGTGGACAGCTAGAGACAGCTGATTTGGCCAGGGTTATTTCTAGGTAAAAGGTTCTGTGCTTGTCTATTAGGGAATAAAATTCTCCGATGTACCAAGACACACTTTCAGTTCCCTAGAGAATGGCAATTTCTCTCAGAAGTCAGCCACATAGATAAAAGGGGCTGCTTCCTCAAGAAGATGAGCAAAGTGAGCAAAGAGACCACCTCACTCCTTATCTGACAAGGATTACAGCTGTCACTCTGTACCCACAGCACAGCAGCACACTGTAAGCTGCAGCAGGCCAGTGCTGAGTTCTGCCCTCTCACAATTTTCACCCTTGTGCACTGCTTTCATTCATACAACAGATCTCACAAAGGAGAGTAGCATCCTTATCCACACTTGATGGATGAGGAAACTCAGTCAGACGGATACCATAGCAGAACCAAGAATATAGCCCAGGTCTTGCACACAAAGAGCTGGTGAGTAGGTAGACAGTCCTCGTGAAGATGTATGGCCATGTCACCATGATTAAACACTGTGCCTTTGATCTGTGAAGGGATTGAGCTGAGGAAACTGGTCCCAGAACAAAAATGACAGACGGCACTTCTCACCCTGAACACTCTCCTGAGGCTTTGTGCCTGCTTTGAGCAGGCAGATACCTCAGCCACAGGTAGGTCACTCAAATGTAAAAGCACAGCCACAGGCTGGTCTCTCTGATAGCCATTGGGCCAGGCACACAACAATGTTCAGCTATGGGGTGTGTGTCAGACAGTGTAGTTACAAGGCAACATCTAGCACAAACCAAGGCCCTTGGCCTCTGCAGATTGTCCCACAGAATCCAATGGAAACCTACACAAAGATTTTCTGTGGCTGTCTGCAAGGGACAGACAGAGGTCCAGGGAAGAGATCTTGGTACCAACACTGCTTTCTTAGGAAGGCCATTATGGCAGCTGCAGCAGCTCTTCAGTTCAGCAGAACTGCTTCACATCCATAAGGCTCCTTTTTACCGTGAGGACTGGTGGGAGAAGACAGCCTGTTAACGATGGCCTATCTCTCATTTACCACTCTTTCTGTTTTACCCTCTGATGGTATCTTGCCACTGAACAAGGCTCATTGCTCATCTGCTTATCTTTATGTCATGTGATAGGCATCACCGAGGCCACAGAGAAAGTATGCATACAACTCCCAAGTCCAAGGCAGAACAGTCTGGAGATAAAGATTATCTCCTTAATGTATGTGAGAAGAGCAGCTAGAAAGTATCTTTGATCTCTGACAGGGCTCTGGGACATTTTCTAATAATGGCAATTGTATGTGCAGATGTTTCAGTCACTCAAAAACAATCTGACTACAACGATAATAAATGCCTTCACTTGAGAAACTGTCATGTTCCTCTAGAGGGACTGCATTACTTTGCTTTTAAATGCTCTAATTTTGCTTTAAAGCTCTTTTAATGCTTTTCTTAGAAAATGCATTACACTCAGCCAAAACTAGGTTGTTTGGAAACAGTGGAACAACACCCTGGGAGACCTGAAAGCACCCTCACCTTTAGATTGCTGTGCTGTACTGCACATAGTTTTGTGTACTGTGCATTTATAGTCGCTGAGAGACTTCAATTCACTGTTGAATAAGTTCTCCCAAAACTTGTGTGTAACTGAAATTTGCATAAGAAAGTTTGAACATTTTTAAAGGCTTTTCCTCTCCCCCTTGCTTAGTGGAGAGCTAGTGGCTTCCTGTTAAGGAAACTTTTAGTCTGCTCTTGTCTTTGTTAGTCAAGTCTGGCATTCCCCTCTGTTAAAAAAAAAAAAAAAAAAAAGATAAAGAGAGAGAGAAAAGAGAAGCAATTGCTTAGAAGAAAGCAGTCAAGCAACATTCAAATTGCCTATACCTACATAAATGTTCACAAGCACGGGCACATCCTCCCACATCTGGTACACAAAGTGGGTTGAGATGATTGACCATTCCACTCACCACTTGCACAGGCCATTAATTTCTAAGAATATGGTGGGTTTTCATTTCCACAGAGGTTCTTCATTCTCACATGCACATATCTTTAGCACACAGTTTTACTCCAGACCAGACAAGCAAGGATGGGCTTTTCCACTGAACAGATAGCAGAAGACAGAAACACAACATACCAATGATTTCAATCTGCAATCTCTTGAGGCAGCTATGCCAGCAAGTGAACCAGATAAATTCCTTTTGGGGTGAAGCTGATAATGTAGCTAAGGCAAATAAAATGGGTTGGATGTCAACAGCTGTCTCTAAGCAATAGTTGGTCTGTTGTGGCCACTGACAGGTATGAAAAGAATCGATGAGGTTAAGATATATTGAAGGTCTGCAGCAGCATGACTGTTATTTGAAGAGAAAGTCATAAATGCTGTGGGAAAAAAGGGAGACAATAGGAAAGGATGAAAGTGGTTTGACCTTTTTTTCCTAGATGAGCATGTTGCACTTAACTCCTTCAATTCTCTAAACATGCATCTACTAGGAGAAAAGTACTGTTGCTTAAAGCCATGTTGAAAACAACCTAGCATGTATTACCATGATGCAACATCACCAACCTGATTTACTGTGCAATTTTTCAAGCATGTAGCAGCAGCACGTAACAGCAGCAGACTCTCCCCCACTGATAAAATATGTAGCAGGAGGATCATGCATGTTCTCCCTCCAGCCATGGCAGCCTTACCACACTACTGGCCAGAGGCAACCCTCACAAGATTAAACTACCCTCTATCAGGACTGCTAGGCAGGGAAATGCTAAAGGCTTGCAGCAGTATTAAATACTTTTGTTTGAAAACCATAGAGATCAGTGTTTCAGCAACCCAGGAATAATGCAGGCCAATGTGCACATAGAAGTCCACTCCTTAGTCCTGCAAACCATTCAAAAGTGATTGATCACCTCATTTGCCTTTGTTTGGTGATGTCTTTTAGAGTGGTACTTAAACCAAGCAGATTCTTCTACCGTGCTGCATGAGTGCCGTTCCTTGTGTTTCTTTTGGGTGTCCAGTACATAAAAAATAAGACATCCCAAAGTAAACAATAACATTTGAAGATCTGAGTGGCAAAGATAGCCATTAAAAAAAAAAAATTACTAGTTATCTTATATTAAAAAGGACTTTTTACATACCTTCCAAAGAAGGCTATTGATGTTTTGGTGTATGCCTAATTCAGTTAAAACATAACTGTATGTTTATTACCCAATTTGGCCATTTTTCATTTGCATGGAAGTTAATGCACCTTTATGACCCATAAGTGTCCTATGGATATAGTCCCTACAGGGAAGAGCTATGTCTCCTTCTTTTATGAGTGGGTTCACAGGATGATGTTTCACTCTACATTTGTTTAAGAGGCTGTGGATGTTGGTAAAGAGACTAGCTATTCATTGTCTACACACACAGCTTTATTTCACGTGGGCTAATCCAATTTCAGGGTGTGTTTGAAATAGCCACATTTCAACAGGCCTCTCACTTGCCACAGTCAGTGTCCAAATTAAGGAAAAAACAAAACAAAAAACAGAGGCAAAAAGAGTCAGTTCCCTCCTCAGATAACCCCAGATTTTTTGGCAAGTAACTTTGTAAATTAGGGGTGCACTTTTTACTGGAATCATACCATTTTGGCTTCAGACATAGTTTATTAAGAAAGACCTAATTTCTATCAGCATAATTTTTGTCTTTTACTGCAGCACAGAAGCAAAGAACACCTTCACAGCTATGTAAACACAATCCAGTCATTCACTGACCCCAGTGTTACAAGTCTCCTAGTCACCCCTATACTGAATATAGTTGGCTGCATTCAGTGGTGTCTGGCTGACATTTTTCATCCACAGAGCTGTTCTGTTTTGATTTGACACTCAAGAGATCTTGACTTCATGTTGTATTTGCCCCAATAACAATTAACTGTAATTTAGTTATGAGCAGTTAACTTCTCATGTAGCTTTGACCTCCAACCACTTGGGTTTGTTCAACTTTTTCTACCATTAGCACCTTACCCTGTCTCTTTTAGGAGGACAGCATGCCTATCAAAAACCAAGCTGATCTTCCAGCTCAAAGTTTTGTGTCTTTTAAATTCCTCAGTGAAAGATGTATTCTCCAACATGCAAATACACATCATTTTTGAAAACTGAATCTTCTATTAAAAAGTGAAGGAAGGGCTTGTGCATTCAATTTTTCCAGTTTTTTCCAGCTATATCACCTCTTCTGACAAGATATGAACTCTACCCACACTGACCTGCCTCCTAATTTTTTTCACTGGTCTTTAAAAATTAGAGTTTAGGGCCTAAGTTCGTGTGTTTGCATGCAGTAGGCCAGTATAACAAATAGCTATGTTCTTCCAGATAATAAACCAAATGCTCAAATGTACTGGCTTAGAAACAACACCATAAATAATTAAAATCAGCTTTCCTGCTGCAGAATCCTTCTTAAAAAAATATATATTGCTGAAGAAGCTCCCTAACAGCTAATCTGTAATAAAACCTCATTGATAGGGTCCTTAGTGGCTTGAGATGAATCTTAGAACTTGATACCTCCTTGAACTGTGTTACTGTTTCTGTGCTCTCTTCAGATCTCAAGATACCTGTCAGGAGCTCCTGATACTCATTGCTTTCTCCATGCCATGGGTACCAATCCTTACTGAGAGAGCTTGCTGTGAGCAAATCCTAATATGCCAAAACAGCAAAGGCAGCAGAGAAACAGTTGTCTAAAGGAAATACATGAGACTGGAGAGAAGGAGCTTGTAGTGAAGAAAAATTATAGGTCAAGCCCTATAGCATTTTCTGCTCACAGAATAACTAATATTAAACATTTTTCACTAGTTGGTGTCAGGCTCACAATTTCAGCTGCAGGTAGAGCTGCAACAGAAAAGATAAGAAACAGCACAATCCCTTAGTTTACCTTTTATTCATTACTCTCACAGTGAAATCAAAAAAATCTTGGCCTTAGTTTTAAAACACATTTTTAAATATTACAAGAAGTTTTTTAAAGGGGGAGAAAAGACATTGCCCTTCCTGCTATGAATGCAGAGTATGTAAAAGAGAAAACTCAAGTCTGAGACTAAGAGAAACCACTAGTGAAGACAAACAACAAGAAAATTATGTATATTTAGCTTTAAGATGTTACTAAATGTTAATAAATGTTCTATGTGCTGTCAGACTCATTTCTCTGAATGTACAGACTATAATGACATTTAGAATAAATTATGGTGGAGAAGAAAACAAAGGTGTGGGTTCTTTTTTGCTCAGAATGTTTCTGTACCCAAAATAGTGACTAGTGCAAGGACTTATACTTGATTAGGGGCTTTCATTTTCTCTCCACTGACTTTTTTGAGAACTAGTGACCGACAATCTAGAGGATTTCTTTTTTCTTCATCTGCTCCCAAGTGGCCTCACAGATTCCTGTGACTCACAGAAATTTTTAAAAAACAAACCACCAAATGTGTGGCTTTAAAACTATCAGTGACAGTTTCATGATCAGTTATCTGAGGGGATTCCATACACTCTCAGTGCAATCAAAAGGAATACCCCTTTCCTCATTTATGTACTAGGAAACTGCCGCTAGTTCCAAAGCCAGACTCCTCATCCATATCCCTGGATTTCAACTGTAGATACCAAAAGCTCTTTTGATTCCATCGACTCAGATCCATTAATCTTTTTGTAAAATCAAGATTCATTTAGATTTCCTTCTATATCAGACCTGGATTTCCCCCCTATCATGCTCAGTGTTTCTAAATAATTATTTATCCCAGTCTTGACCCTAGTTATGCTAAATGGTGAGACAACCACTGGACTCCAGGGTAAACTGCAGACCTGTTTAATTTAATTATGCAGTGTTTTTAACTCAATGTGACTGGAACAAAAATGTTCCTTTTTCCATCTTTGGGGAAAAGAGCAAGATCCAGGGATCCAGGGTTTGTTTACAACTCTTCAATGCACATTTCAAATATTGATAGAATAAATCTATAAAATAGTCATGATGCTTGCTTTTCTAAGAACCTACTACTATGAATGCCAAAATATTAATTAAGATAATCGACTTAATATCAAAATTATTCATCAACACAGTGTACTACTCTATGATGAGGAAAGCATCACTCATCACGCATTATAGGCAGAGAGAAATGTCTGCTTCACCAAATATCTTGCCAACACGTTTTTACTGCACACAGAAATGTTTATTGGGCATTTACAAACCAAACACTCAGGACAGAAAATTGTAAAATATAAGTTACCTTAGGCAAGAGTTCTTTCATGATGTCACAATGACTTTTCCTGCCCCACTGCCATCTCTTTGCATGCACAGGCTGCAAAGCTAGTTGCAGGTCTTTGGGCTTTCATGTCCTGCTCTTTGCTCAGTACTTAGTCTCACACTTTACCTACTCCTCAAACATGGCTCTGAAAATAAAATTACTCAGGGACTCTTGCTCTTGCCTCATCATCAAAGCATCTGAGTATCTTTGAATGTGAACTAATCTTTGTTAGTAAGCCCTGCAGCATGAGGGGGTGGTACAATCCACATTTTACACATAGGGAACTGAAGCCCAAAGTGATTAAGGTCAAAAGTTTCCATTACTTTTTTGTACTCCCTAGGACTTGATTTCTCAGTTTGTTTAATACTCTACTTTCTGTCTCTGAAGCTCAGTATGTATTACCTCAGCTTTTGCTGTGAGAACTCAGCACTCCTTCACGTCAGACACGAAATCTCCACCCACACATGCGTAATACAAGGAGCACCCAGTCAGTCATCACCTCTGACAAGGTAGGTTTCAAAAATTTTTCCAGGACCACACAGAAATTTTGTGGCAAAGAGGAGGATAAGCACAGTTTCTCAGGGCAGCATGTGACTGCCTTCACCACATGCTGTGCTTCCTCTTGGTGCAATCTCTCTTCAACTTACAGCTTCAGAACAAGACAGCAAGCCAGGTGGAGGTCCTGGACATGTGGGAAATGTTCTTTTCTCTCTGCCTCATATCCCTGATTCCCCAGGACAAATGTATTAGGTGAAGGAAACAGCTATTCTTCTTTATCACACTTACTGACTTTAGTGTTCTTTAGTCTCATGGAGAGCAAGAGAAGTGTGGGACAAAGGTGATGGGCACATTCTATCTCTGGTGTAGAAATGGCAAAACTCAATGAGTTGGAACACCAAACCATACTCAAGCATAGACTGTGCAGTGGGCCACACAATGTCTATGCCCACTGCTTCACATTTTCCCCTTTTCATTCCTCACTCCTCCTTGTTCAGGTTGCACTTGTTTTTTCCTATTCCTCTAATTTTGTTGTCTTCAGCTTTCAGTCTCCATTCCTCATGTTTTGCCACCAAGCTCTTGTTTCCCTGCTTTACCAAGTTCCATTCTTCCTCTAACCCTTTAGACTAAGACTTCATCACTTCAAAATTTGTAATATTGGACATTTTGTCGACAGTCTTCACCTTCCCATTTTCTGTTCTCTGACTCTTCATCATAGCCTTTCCCCATGGCTCCTCCTATCCCCTTCCCACTCGGTTCTTCCTTTACGTCATCTTTTTTTCTCCAGTCGTTTCCTTTTCTCACCCCATATTTTAGCTCCTGGGAGGAGCTGGTGTTTTTTCTATCACTTATTTTCCCAATCCCAGCTCCTTTCTACTCTTGTAGTGTTGATGAATGTATCGACTGACAGAATTGCTTCCCTTATGCAGTTTTTCAACTCCCAGTTTCCCATCTCCCATGGAATCTGTTCTGCATCCACAGTCTCCCCAGCTTTGAAGCTGAGTGTTCTCCAACTTCAGTTGCCAGCAATAATCTCCAAGTCTCAACTGCTACTCAAGTAACACCAGGCTCTTCCCAAGTCACTGATATTCCCCTCTTCTACAATGCCTGCCAGCAAGACAAAGGGCACTAAAACTATGAGATAGGGACAAGTTCAAATTTTTCCTTTACAAAGTCATTGTACAATTATTGCTTCCTACCTTGATTTGGACTAGTGGGGACCTGGAATTGTAGGATGTACAGCCTTGTCCTACAGGTCTGGGCTGGAGCAAACCTTCTCTGGCTCACCCTGCACAATTGCACCTGGTGGGCAATACTGGATCTGTAAGAGGATGAAACATACTCCATCATGCTGTGGGGAGCACACAGTTACAGGATGACAGTTTACTCCATCTCTGGATGAAGTTGCTGTGGTTTAGTGTAAGAACAAAAAAATCAGTAAAAAAGGTAGTTTGAGTGAGAAAATGCAGATTTTTCTATACCTTTTATTAACCTGAAAATATTATAATCACCTGCACTTTTACTCATTAAAATAATTTTCATTTCCATTTGCAGCATTGGAAATATAAAAAAGGGCACAAAGTAAAGAACAAGGATACTGTGCTATAGCCTCCTACCTTTTAACTAAGGAGCCTTCGGTTAGTATTTTGGGATGTGTGGATACACAGGCTCTTTATCTACATCTAGTATCACCTGATGGCACAGTCCAGGGTATGGCGCTCCCAACCTTGCATGTTGAGTCTCACCTACCCTATTCAGAAATGTTTAACTCTTAATTGGAATAGCCTCAGTAAGATTTCTCATCATTAGTTTATGAAACCTAATTCCTTGGCACTTTCCCTCCTACTCAAAAAATAAAAAATTATTTAAGTGCCACACTTTGAACAAGGGGGATTGACACTCCTTCATACTCCGTGTTCCAGCCTAGCTTGCAGATTTCATCACATCACCAAGAAGGGTAAAGGGAAGGCAGGTTTGCCCCTGTCTTCACCCAGCCTTCCATGGCAGAAGCAGGAACAGCAACATTGAGTACCTCCCCTGACACTGGGCAACAGGAGGAATTGGTATTTCTGCTTGCCTTCACTCTGAGGACAGGTGGAAGTATTTGATCTGACTCTTGGCACTTTCAGGTCAACCAGGGTATATTTCTTGGATGGCAGGCAAAAAGTCTCTATCCACAAGTGCAGTAGGTTTGGGCTGACAGTTCTTTGAGTGGCAAATGGCACATCCCTGATGAATATGTCTTATTATTGCAAGGAATCAGGTTTATGCTTCTAAGACTGGGTCATCAGATCAATTTAAATAAAATGTTAGTGGCATTTTTTAAAAAGACAAAATTGTATCTTTTCTTTCTTTGTTTTGTCCCTAGAAAAGAATTACCTATTTTAAGTGGGGCTTTCCCTTGTTCACCTGTCACAAAATTCACTGTGGAGAGCAATTTCTGATACTTTTCTTTTTTAAAAAAAGGGGCTGACAAACATGGAAAAAAACCAGGAAACCGGTTTTAACGCCATCAATGCTGAACACTTCAGTAAACTATTTTTGCCTGATTGTGTATAATTAAGACATTAGATAAAAACACACGCTCTAATTTAATTCTTGAGAAACCGATCAACTTTCTCTTAATGATAACAGTGCTGGCCTAACATTAAGCAGATACACTGAGTATTGAAACAAGGCAAGAAATGGGTAAGCATGCGTAGGTGTCTCTAACCTGCAAAATGCTCATGCAGTGATAAATGCTCAGCTAGGGGATTTACCTTTGATAAGCAATTCAGATGTTAAATTAGCTATGCACTACAACAGCATTGTGGGGGTTTTATGCACAGTTCAGTGGAAGCAGACAAACTACTTCAGAGCTTCATCAGAATCGTGCAGGACTTCCTTGGAAGGAGTCACTCTCTCTCCCGGGATGGCTCTGGTACCAGGAAGTTTCTTCAGAGTTTGAAGACTCCCACTTTGAACTTTGAAGTAACAGCAAAGCTCTACTTTGGCCTGTTGTAAACTACTCCCACTGCGGTGCCATCTGTCCTATCTATAAAGGAACTAATCTCTGCAGAACACGAGGTTGGAGACAACTCTGTTTTCATTAATGCTCAGATAAAGTACACATGCCAAGGAGTCAAGGGGGGCAGAACAGATTTTTCTTCTGCAATCTCCACCAGAATCTGTCACAAAGCAGAGTGT
Source organism: Acridotheres tristis (assembly GCA_037013685.1). NCBI lineage: Eukaryota > Metazoa > Chordata > Aves > Passeriformes > Sturnidae > Acridotheres > Acridotheres tristis. The sequence continues at coordinate 49,201,182 of CM072887.1, forward strand.
GCAGGGATTACTTCCTCCCTGGACCTCTAGGGATTCAACATACCATAGAAAGAGAACATGCATAGATCATACAGATACCTGCTTCCACAGCCAATGTAATGGACCTGCAGCCAGAGGAGTAAACCGTCATAGAAGCACAGGGACTCCTGGAATGATGCATGCTTAGGTCCTGGCCAGTGACCAGGAACAACTAATGACTCTTTTTTCAGGTGGAGAACTTTTATAAAACAGACATGTCCAGACTGAGTGTACTTGCAGAGGTATGATGAGTGTGACCACGTCAGAGCATACCTAGAGAGCCACTCAGATGCTGATATGCCGTCCCTAGGACTGATGATCTTGAAGGATCACTAGAAAAGCCTGAAGCTTATCACTCAGTTTGATTTTCCATCACACTGAAGTGACTCAGATTAAGCCCCTCTCAGGATACAGTTTATGAATCATAGCAACTACTGATCACAGTGCTGTTAGAACCACTGGATATGCTAAAAGAGATACTTTCCTGCTCAGGTAGAGAGATGAGCAGAAAGGATGCTTTCAGGGCACACAGACTTGATCTTACACTGTCCTGACTACCCCAAGAGTCAGCAGCTACGAGGTGTTTAATGCAGGCAGATCTGAGCAGCAGGGACAGGTGCACCCACAGGTACAGCCTGCAGATTTGCTGTGCAGTATCCTGACACGGTACTCCTAAGAACAGAAAGTCACAAAGGTTCAAAGGATTTGTTGGGGAGAACTGAAAAGCTGAAAAGAGAGTGCCAAAGAACTCATGACGAAGCTGTGAGAACCACCCACTATGTAAATACGGTGCCACAGTCTTTGTTCCTGTTGCTTGCATTTTGCTGCTTCTATCACCTTAAGACTCAGCCTTCTCTGTTCCATTTCTCTACCATCTATGTACTCATATGTGCATAGATATATATCCTTACTGGAGCCTGCAGCCACTGCATTACTTAATAGAATAATTGCTGTTTACACACATATCCAGCATACACTGTTGTGTGTTTCTCAGCAGATGAAGTGACCCTGCACACTCTTTGATTCTCATTCTCCCTCTCTCTTTTTTTTGTAAACAGGTACCATCTCTGAAAGGCAGATGTTTCTTTGGAAGAATATCATAGCTGGTGCTCAATGTAAACCTAAATTATTTATTTAGTCCAGGAAATGACAGGATGCCATAAACCTGATGAAATTTCCAGAGAAAACTTATGCAGGCAGATGGAATTGACCTCATTGAAACACCTCAGGCCAGAGCAGGCCTTTACTGTGGTAACAAATCTCATGGAATAGTTACTGACTGTGGGCTTCTTGGTTTTCTGCCGCAAGTTCTTATGAAATTTCATGACAAGTTATTTGAGAATTAGCCGTAAAGTTATTGTTTCCCTTTCATCTGTTTTTAAAATGAACTAGTTTGGGCAAAGTGCATAACTATAAAAGGGAAAATATGGCAAAACAGCAGAAAGAGGCGGCTTAGGAGATCAGGACGAGATGTGCGCTGGATTTCCTAAATTGTTTGATTCCTGCTCCACAAACCAGGCATGATTCAGCTAGGATAAAGCAGCGCACTTAAATTTTTGGCAATGAACTTTCAATCTTTATCCTGTCCACAGTGGAGTATTTCCTTCACTCTACCTTTGGATATTCTGCAAAAGCATCTGATTTTTTTTCCCTCAACATTTATGCTTTTGTATGGAGAGGACTTGAATGGTAAATTATTTTGATGACAATGGTGAGGAGCTGAGTAGGACTTAAGCAGCTCTCCCATTTAAAAAAAAAAAAGGTTTTGCAATAGAAAAAGCAAATTTCTGTAAAAGTGGTCTACCAAATAAATGCCTTCTCTTACGTGTAAGACAAATTCATCAGTTCAGTTAGAAAGCACGAGAAATGCTTTTGGACAATGAACAGACATAACAAAAAACCTTAAACTTACAGCCTCTCAAAAGTTGCCTGTCCCATACAGTCTGGACTCCATCACTGCCCTATCAAAAGGGTGTCCTGCTCCACATGAAGGTCAACACGGAGAGAAGCATTTATTTACATGGTCCAGGTGACCCAGATCAGACAGTCCTTTGTTTTAATCTCTAGAACTCTCTGGCCAGAGACAATTACTTGGGGTATTCTATACACACCACAGATGCATATATTTCTATAGTATGTCCTAGACATGATACACTATCTTTACCTGTATGATTCTCAAATCTGTGTGGGACTACTTTTACCTTACTTTACTTTCCTTTACTTCTCTCTACCTGAATGAGTAAATTGGAATTTGTAGCAAGCAGCTACAATTTTTGCTTCTGAAGCATCAAAAATTACAAAAGTGGGAGCATATGACATGAAAATACACTCCCCCCAGGTATAGAGCAGAAATTGTTAAAAATCCTCTCTATGAAGTTAGGAATAAATGATTATGTTAGTCTTACTAACCAGTGCTGTCATTGCAAAAATGGGGAGTCCCTTCACTCTGAAATCAGAAGAAAACCATGTACTTTTTGAGCTAAAACACATGATCCAAGTCACCTCATGGACATTGACTAAACCCATGTTTACAAAGCAAACTCACCATTTCCCTGATGGGAGATGACTGTTATCTTTCAGGAAAAAATCTATGTACTCTGTTGTTTAGCTCAGCATACGCTGGTAAATTTCCATGCGTAAATAAATATCCTTCTTTGGAGGTATTTTTCTTGGGGAAATTCCGGCACTGCTGATACATGGGAGATAGATTTTCTCTACATTTGGAAAGCTAATTTGAATTTCTGGCCACTCATAAAGCCACTCATGTTATTCCCATGCACAGAATTTGCTCTACACAAAGGAAATGCCTTTCCTCTTCTTTTGAAAGTCCAGGAATGAACTCACTTCCTCATTGCCACTGAAGGCTGTGAGCTTTGAACAGATCCAGAATGTAGTTAACCTCTTAACACAGAAGATTCTGAAACCTATTGAATGCTTAGTGTTTTTGAGGTAACAACCCAGTTGAACAGTTTGGTTGAGGGTGTGCCAACTGAGATTAATTCTCACACCTAAACTAGTAACTCTAAAACAGGATTTACAGTAAGCGCTGTTGGTACCAGACCCCTCATACAATTCTGTTCTCTTCAACAAAATCAAAACAGTCTGCTCCTGGAGGAGATGTTGACCATGTGGCAGCAGTTATGGGCTTGACACAGAAACAGCCCAAGAGGCTCAACATTCTGTCAGACTAGACAATTGTGAACATAAAAAGCCAGACAGAAGCATTCAACAAGTACTGTAGGAACTGATATTTCTTGGCTATTTCTACACATTTAGATGATTGGGGGAAATTACAAAAATTACAGAGGAAAAGATTGGCAAGCTTCATGCTCTATGATTCATGACTAAAGATTACCTTCACATGGTCACTTTTTATACATTTAGCTCTCCCCATGTAAATCCATCACTAAAAGCTGCTAAGAAGAGATATTTCCATCTTGAGCGAAAATAGTATCAGCAGTTTTCCCATTTTGTCAAGGAATTATACTGTCACCCATTCACATATGCACCAAGCACATGGAAATTAAACACAATTCAAAATAGCTTTACTGATTTTAAAGAGTGTAAGGCTGGCTTAATAGATGGAAATATAGGTAACAAAATACACTATTGGACATATATGAAAGAGATGAGAACAGTTCACAGTTAAATTTTTTTCCGTTCAGATTATATAAACTGCTTATATTTTGGGAGAAATTAAGAATTCTAGTGAAACTAGAATTCACTAGGAAAGGAATACAGAATGCTAAAGATATGGAAGACTGGCAAGTCTGCTGAACAGCAGGTTGCTCTATCTAAGAAAGTTTTACTGACTGCGTAACATATTGAAATTGCTCGAGGAACAGAGGAGAGCCGAGTAAGAGCTTTAATTAAGTGAGCAAGTATTTGCTAGCTGCATTCCTTGATCCTTCCCATCCACTCCCAGAGGAGTGCTTTGTGCTAAATGCTTACTTCATACCTAAAGTTAGAATAGCTGATCATCTCATCAGATAGGAATATAGATGGAAAAACAACAGTAGTCCCTGCTTGATTTCACGTGAGGCATTATCTTCAGCTATTTATTTGTTAACCAGTTGCTGATTCATGGATGCTGAACTGCTGGCTGAAGCAAACAGTTCCAAAACCAGACTCTGCTTTAGAGTCCCCTGCTGTGGTGTGCACTGACATTTTGGCAGCACAGCAGTTATGCCAGCCTAAAGATCAAGTTAAAAGTTACAACGATTGGGGTTGCACTACCTAAACCCAGCCACTGCTCTGTGCATTAAGGCAGTTATGGAAAGTAAAGACATCCCTGTGCAGAATCCATCCCTCTGCAGTGCTATCTATGCAGTGCTTTATGCTCACAACCCTCAAACTAAATCAAAGACCATTCTGACAGTAGTAGCTCATGGTTAAATGCAGTCTGCTACACATGGATGGTAACTCTCTGGAAGCAGGGACCACACTGCATGGTAAATAACCATGTGTCTAGGTGCTAAAGCACAGCAAACACAACACAAGAAAAGATTCTATTCTAAGGAGTCTGTAGTCGAAGTTAAACAAGCATGATAACAGAAAAGTGTGAGAGAAACATTCACAAACTTACCATACAATTGAGAAACTGAGGTACCAGAATGTAAGCCACAGCCTCAAATCCCACAAGAAACTGTGACAAAGCGCAGGATGGAAAAGTACTGGGAACAATCCAGCCTGTTTCTATACTCTTTCCTGGACAGCTTTTCAACCTCTGTGAGAAACCAGGCATTGAGGTCAATGGGCCTTTGATTTGGCTTACTACCACTGTACTTATTTGCCTCAGTTTAGCCACAAGTCTAGTCTGAGACTCCATCAAAATCCACGGAAATCACTGCTCTCCTAAGCAGAAATAATGTTGGTCTTCCTCTTACTTCTTGCTGGGGCCTTGTTGGAATTCTCTGTATTGTGCACTGAAGAGAGTCAGTAATGCTGTGCTGTGCTGCTGTCTCAAACAGTAGCTACACACATCTATGTCTGCAGTTCTTAGGGGCCTTGAGGCTTGCTGCAGTATCTACAGATATCAGAAGAATAAAAAACAAGTTACAAAGATTTTATCATCATGCTTAGACTTTTTCATGCATTTCAGAGACAACAGTGCTGAAACACTTCCAGACGAGGAGCTAAGTACAGTTAAGGCCAATCCTCTATGTCGTTAATGCCCTACTTAATCTCCTTACAGGTAATAAAAACCTGTTCTTAAAAATTTCCAGTGTTTGCCTCCACAGCTCATTTTTCACACTGCTTCATCAGACTTATTGGGAGAAACCATCCTTACAGTTTAACCTTCAGGTTAACAAAAGGTGCTAAGGCAAGATTTGAACTTTCAGTCTCTTTGAACCCACTGGAGTTCCAGCCCTTTACATCTGACACTTCTATTACACATATTAAAAAGAAGAAAATGAGCACACACGCACACAAACAAATCAACAAAGAAATAAACAACAAAAAACAAAATTAGAGGAACCCTTGGCCCAGGTGCATACGTAAGAATCCCTCCTTCTAGTACAGTCAATTGCCAGCATACCCTGATGAAAGTCTTCTCGGGAATCTGTAGTTTCCTTTACTGTATTCAGATGAGTATAATGGAAAAAAATCAAAAAAACAGTTCAGTTCTTGTTATCTAAGTGGCAGACATGATTTGGGGTTTTTTGGTTTTGTTTGGTTTTTTTTACAATCATTACTTGATTTAGTAATAAGCACTATCTTTTTTTGTCTGATAGATGTTAAGGGGATTTTTTCCCGTCTCTTTCCTTTGCACTGACAAGCTCTTATCACTTCTCCACCAGAAAAAGAAGCAACGGAACAGCTCCTGGAAGACACAAGTGCATGACCTCAAGCACTGCTGTTGCATTAAAAGGGATTTCCCTTTAATGATCCTTTTCCTCCCTTCTAGATGAATCACACCTCTTACAGAATTATCTGATATTAAAAGACACAGCAAATGATTGAACTATTAAAAGTCTGAAGGTTACTAACCATAAATATTACTGTAGTCATCCTCCTAGCATTGAATATTATATGAGTACTGTCTTAACAATGAGTCTTTCCTACTGCAGCCTCTCAAACATTTGGTGATGGTGTTCTGAACACTCTGAGGTCTTGGTTTAATTTAGTGAGCATGAGCTACTCCTTCCTGAACAGTAAAAACAAGCAAAGTAATTAAAATAATTTAGAGATACAAAGCTGAACGGGGCTTTGAGAGATTTCTTTTTTTCCCCCAAGTATAATAAAGAATTGTTATTGATTTATGTGCATGAAGCTGATTATTTAAATTTTCACTAAAAACGGATACTCTGCAATTCCCAATGATGGCTTTCTCCGGGGTTATGTAAACATTACCACTTATAATGGTGGACTGTTTCACTCTTACACTTAACCAGAACGTAGATAGTTGAAAATTAAAGTATTTCTTATTCTATCCTTAATGCCAAGAACTTCCCTCTTCCCTCAAGAGATACTGACATGCATATATACCTAAAAATATGTGTGTGCATGTATGTAGTTATGTGTGTGTATGTGTGTGTGTTTACACACACACTTCAAAGAAGAAAATTTTACTTGACTTTATACATATGTATATATGTTTATATTTCATGAAATATAAGCATTGTACCATAAAAGATGAGCTAAACTATCAGGTATAAGTACAAAAAACCCCAGGGTCATTCAGAAAAGAGGAATGTATATTCATGCATTCTATAACTATGGATGTTGCTGATGTTTTTAATGTATTCCCATATTGATGAGGAGTTACAGTTGACAAGACAGAACTTCATTTTGTACTGTGCAAACTCAGATCAAATGAATTCCTGCCATCCTGCTCAGACCTGTTTGATAAACATCTGCTGTAGCAATGTGCAATCAACTTTTAATTTATCAAGATGTAAACAGTAATTATTAATATTCAGACGTGCTTACCATTTAGAAAACAAAAATAAGCTGTTGCTTTTTCAGGTTTTCCTGGGTCTAAGCATCTCCATCATGGCTAGGACTACTTGTTAATTTATTTGCTAAAGTTTCCTATACAAAGCAGGGTACAAGTCAGCTCTTTTCCCCTACTTCCTACCTCTAGCTCATCATTCCTACTCCACAGTGAAACCCTCCAACACTTCAAGTACTCTCTGTAAAACTCTGTGAAGGGCTGGGTTTCATATCACATGAGAGAAATGTTTTGGATAATTTTTTTTTTTTTCCTCTAATCAGATCACTTCAGTGATCTGCTACCTCGGTCCCCATGAGAGGACAAGGGAAAATGTGCAGGAGAAGGGAAAGGCAAGATGCTGACAGAAAGATATACTGTGGAAATCACAGCACCGATGCTGCCCCAGTTATGCAAGCCATCACTCAGGCCCAGTTCCCTCAGGCATCCAGTTCCCTGGATTTTAGCCACGCCGCAGGCTACCAGTCATTAAATGTGGAGCCTTCCTACCCAACTGTACATTCCAAGGCAGCAGAGAGGCTAGGGGGACAAAAAGAAAAAGGAAAACAACACACCCACAGAAATCTTTAGAAAACTCTGCAAGGAGGAGAGGAAAAAAATTGGAAGGGAATATTCTTTTTCCAACCATATCCCTGACTTCTTCTTGAACAAAGGCAGAGGAGAAGGACAGCCTGCTGTGCAGAGCCAGCACAGGCCTGTAAACCCTGGCAAAGATCATGGTGCCACATAACCCTGCTGTGTGACACGAGCGCATGATCTGAGCCAGCTGCTGCTATTGGAGGTGAGGTGAAGGAGTTCAAAGCTGAACTCTTCCAAAATCCACCTGTTCTCTGAAGGAGTCAATATTTAAGACCTGATTTCAAGGTGTGCAGCAACCCTGGCTTCTCATCCTGCCAGTGGGAGGGGTGGGTACTCAGGAACAGGCAGGAGCTCATCATCTGGAAAGATGAAGTATTTTAGTACTGCAATAAACTTTGTTGCACTGTGTTTCATTTCTGGGTGCCTTCAGATTGTAGGGCTGTTGAACAAGAAACTGCTCCCTTTCCAGCATAAATCCCATCCATAAAGCATATTAACAAGGCTTAAATATCAAGGGTTTATTCAGTGAGTTTTTTCACTGCACAGATATTAGCACATTGTTTAAAGGTGCGCATTAATTGTTTACAACAATTAAATTTAATGATTCCTACAAACTGCTAGTTGCAGTCAAGAATTTACAAACATGTTCAGACACTAAGATCTCCCTGACTTTATAGTTTTAGCCCAAGGTTCTGCAACAATCTGACCTCGAGCAGGGCTGGATTAAAGCACGTTTCACATCTCCTGACAAAAATGCCAGCATATTGGGATTATGGGGTTATATATCAGCCTAACCTCTAACTGAAGCAATGAAGTCACTTGTGGTTACTTACAATACAGAGCCTAAACTGTGGAGCACATACAAGCCAAACGAAAAAAACCGAGCACTTGCTTGGGTCTGAAAAAAATACTTTCCATGGGACGGGGTCCCTTAATGTCCTGCTGGGACGCTGGGGCAGGGATGTGGGCATCTACACGCGAGCAGCCCGAGAGCTGTGTGCAAGGGCAGGTGCGCTGCGGATGCGGACACGGAAGGGCTGCGGGGAGCCGCCGCTCACAGCCGGCGCTCAGGCTGCGGGCACGGCCGGGCTCAGCCACACGCAGCTGTTCCGCACCCAGCCACGCGGCACCGGGCCGGCCCGTGAGCGCAGCGGAGCCTGCGGGATGGGACGGGCAACCCCCTGCCCGGGGGGAAAGGAATAAGGAAGGAAGAAATGACATCCCGGCTCCCGAAAATCCCGCGGGTGAGTCACGGCGGGCGGGGAGGCGGCGGGGCTGCCCGGCAGCGGCGCCCCCTGGCGGCGGCGGCGGTCCCGGCGGTTGTCACAGGCCGGAAAGTCCCTGTGCGCTGCCGGTGGAAATCCCCGGTGGGGTTTTTTTGTGTTGTGTTTTCAATCTCCTTTTTTTTTTTTTTTTTTTTTTTTTTTTCACCCGGGCGCTTAAACAGAAAGAGAAAAAAACAAGCGGCTGGGCTCAGCCCTTCATTCCGCAGCGGCAGCAGCGGCAGCAGCAGCTCCGGCGCGGCCAGGGTGGAGAGAAGGGAAGAAGGGAAGGAAGGAGCCCCGGCGCGTGGGGGTTGATGGATCCCGAGCGCGGCTCCCTCCCATCGCCCCAGCCTCGCTGCTGAGCAGGAGTCACGGCAGGATCGGCCGGAGGAGGAGCCGGCCGCGCAGAGGTGAGCGCTGCTCTGGGCAGGGCACGGCGGAGCCCGGAGCATTTTGCAGGAGGCACCTCGGGGTCCGGGCGGGTCTGGCGGCGGGCTCGGCAGTACCCCCGGTACCGCCGGTACCCCCCGGTACCCCCGTATCCGCTGTGTGCCGGATCCCGGCCGGGCGGTGACGCTGTGCCCGCTGCTCCCAGCCCGGCCCGGCGCCGCGGGGGCTCCTGTGCGGGCTTGCTGCGGTGCCGCGGGGAAATCCGCCCCGCACCTTCGGGCTCCTGCCCCTGGGCTGCCGTACCGTGTCCTTTCCACCTTGCGTGCCCAGCCGCCAGCGGAGCGCTAGGGCAGGGAACTAAGAACGCGGAACACTTACTGTGTGTATAAGCCAGTCCTATGGGATTTAAAAGAGCCTCGGTCCTCGTCTTCTGATTCGGTGAAGATTAGTATTGTGTTTTGGTTTCTACCCAGGCAGAAAAATCTAGGGGGGCTTAAAAGTTATTAACCACGTTTGGTTTAGAAGTTTTATTCCTTTATGGAGAAGTTTATTAATTGCCGTTTTTCAGATAGAGGACAGAAAACGAAAATAACTTTATGAAACCACTGGCAGATCTCAGAACCGTATTCAGCTTTCCCGAGCCCAGCATCCTCAGCATTACACGTTTGGAAAGGATGCTGACTCTAATTATTGTTTACAGCTGTTCCTTTCTGGGGAATTCCTAGTCATTACTTGTCAGAAGGTTAAAGTAGCATAGCACACAGCAAAGCACTATGTATAGTTATATATATAATTATGGTAGACTATAATATAACTGTAGGTCAGTTTTCTGCTTTAAAATCTCCAGCTTAAATGGCTTTTGAGTTCTGTTTGTTTCATCAAATTGATTTTGAAAATAAGGGTTGCTTGGCTTTTGCCTTGATTGACATTTATGACTGTAAATAGCACAGGCAGTAATTTCCACGTGTGGAGGGGGAAAAAATGCCGGTAGAACATAGTATCGAATAATGTAGTTTCAGTGAGTGCTTCTGTAAACTCAGTACTTTTTGTTACTTAAAGCTGGAAATAACCATTTCAAGGGTCCCTGCCGGTAGTGCTTAGTCATGTGATTACTCTTCATTCGTGTAAAAAAATTCCCATTGACTCAATGTTTCTACTAACATAAGTAAGGAATTCAGTATTTTGGTCATCTCAGAGCAAAGTAGAGCTGTGGTTATCATACAGATTAGTAAAGGGTTGTTTATATTTCCTTTTTAGAATCATTCATACATTTAAATACAGGATTACATCAATAGCATGTGTAAAACTATACAGTGAGGAGAGTGGATGAGAAAATGTGTTATTTTCATTTAAGGCTGTGTGCTGGTAGGGAAATGATAAGAATATGCCATCTTAATTATCTAAAGGAAAGTTTTTCCATATGTTGCAAAACGTGACAGCTCTGAGCACGGTCTCTAGTGCTTTTAGTGTGTGCGAATGACATCACCCCAAAATAGGACATTGTAGCATCACCTGTTTCATCTGCCTCTATTTAGGGCTTGTCCGCTGTATCTCTCCATCAGCTGGTTCTCAGAGCGGTTATAGAGGACAGCTCTTGGCACCTGGATTTTGAGGTCCCCTCTCACGCTGAGAGGGTAATTTCAAAAGCTTCGGTTGGGCATTTGGAGGTGGGTGTTGCCAAGGGAAATGTCTGAGAGAAGAGGAAAGATTGGCTGTTTCCCTGTGGGGAAGGAATGCTGAAGCCCGTCTGTGCAGAGACGGCTCTTCTGCCTCCATAGAGCTGGGAATGCCTTCCTGGTCAGTCTGTCAGGCTGGAGTTCTTCTTCGTCTCTCTGTGCCTCCTGACTCCCATCTCCATGAGAAAACTTCCTAATAGTTGCATAAATAATTTTTAGTTGCTTCTTACTTCCCCATACTTGATGTCCAGAGATTGATACACATATATGGCTAGATACTTGTCCCTAGATTCATAATCACAGTGGTGGGTTTTCCTAATGTGACTAATTGTACTCTAAAGATTTTAGGCATGCATACTTTTATTTGTCTTGATACAAATTTTACTTTGTTTTTAAACAAAGCAAGAATGGTTGTGGACAGCATGGAGAGTCTCTCCCTGTACAAACAGGTTATTGTTGTTCTTACTGTAGTGCGCAGGGGTTTTGAGGGATATGGTCCTTACGTTTTGCTCTTAACTAGCCACAAAGTTAGTGTCCTCTGAATAAGTATTTCATAGAATGTAGCAGGTTTGAGGTTATGGGTTTCTTTTTTTATTTTTCCTGCTGTACCCCATGAGGCCAGAGTTACTGAAGAAAGGGGTGCAGGGCAGTAAACACTACATGTCCTACTGTGGAAATATACTGGGGGTTTTGAGCCAAATGGAAATGCTTTTTCAGCTCTGTTGACTTACCACTGAGTAATAGTAGCACTGCAGTCTGCACCCCCACACACGGCACAAGCGCTCCTGAGCCATAGCTCTACCACTGACAAAATACAAAGAGCCTCAAGGAAAGTAACCTAAGTCTGTCCTCGAGTGAAAAATTTCTCATCTACCATATCTGGCCACTGTAAGTATGGGACTGATGATAGCACAGCTTGCAATTCTTTGGGTTCTTTCTGTGCTCTACTGACCATTACTGCTCAGATTGTATAGGCTGTGGACATCTGGAATGGTCATTAATTGCTTGTTTTTTTGGCATGTTATCAAAACAAGAGCTTGAAATGTGCTGAAATTCAGAAGTGCATATGGGATTATAGTGTGCAATTATCAATTAGTTACGTTTCCAGGATAATTTTCCCTTTCCTTGATCTTGCCTTCTCTTATCCTTATTTTGATTTAAATGCTTTTTTTGAATGATGATGCAGTTTCCTTAGTTATACATAAATCCTCTTTGTTATCCCAGTAAATTATATCAGCAAATGAGTGCAATAAGATGATCAGTGTCTGTATGTGAGTAATGCAGAGAAGTTAGTGAATATTAGCTTTAAAAAAACATTGTTTACGAAAGGCTCTATTGGACTTCATCCACTCTGTGCTTGTTTTAGGCAAAACTTCATCCAGAATCCCACCCTGAAAGTGCCTTCTCAGTCTCTGCAGAAGTGATAGCACTGTGATAGAAGGACGCTAACATGCCAATAAAAAGATCCTTTTTCATTTCAGATGTCTTCTAGAAACATGGCTGGCCAACACATCCTTCCTCAAGCTTTGTATCAGAGCAATATGCTGAAGGCTATGAAGATCAGAGAGAGGACACCTGAGGATCTAGTCAAACCTCCCAGTGGAATAATTCATCACTTCAGGACTATGCACAGATACACCATAGAAATGTTCAGAATGTGCCAGTTTTGTCCCCAGTTTCGGGAAATGCTTCAGAAGTCCCTGACTGACCAGGCTACCCAGACTTCACTGGAGCGCCAGAGGAAGCTCAATTGGTGCAGGGAAGTTCGGAGACTTGTTCCTTTGAAGACTAATGGTAAGTTACGAGCAGGTCTTTGCACTCACAGTAAAACAGGTCATACAAATGTAGCATCTTTATTAATAGCATCTGAGTTCACATTACGGAAACAGAAGCTTTAAAAATGGCTTTAAAATGTGCTGCCTTTTAATCTAAGTTTTGAAAATTAAGATTCTTTCCACATCATGTACTGTCCTGATGCTGTAGCAGACCCTTGCCCATACCCCAGTATGTGAATATTGTGGAAATTTCACAGATATTTTCATAATGTCAGTAATATTCAGAGTCAAGAACAAGGCAGGGAAACTTGATTTGGAACCCATAGCTTTCCCATTAATCTGACTGCTGCATGTCAGCTGCCTCATCAGAAGTGCCAAACATCCTTTAATGCCAGGCAAGAGGAGCCTTCAGATGCTTTGAGTGACCAGGGATGCATTCCCATGTATATTTAGCAGAAGCTAATAGCCTTCCAATAAGCCCTGCTGCTGTAGCTGGCAGGCAATGCTTGCTTGCTGATCCAGCTTTAACAACAGTGACGGCCATAGCACTCAGAACATGGAGCCTCCCAAGAACCTGACACTGCTGTCCCTGGGGTCAGCACCCCACACTGGGGCTGCTCCTTCATCCTCAGCTCCCTGCCTGGGTTTCCCATCTCTTGCCTTCCCTCAGGGCCCACTAGTACCTCCCGTGTGTGTGACTGACACTCATCTTTGTGCAACACAAAATTTGCAATGCCCTTTTCTTTCAACAGTCAGTGCTGGTTTCAGGACTTGGCTTTTGGGTTACTCTGTATGTGTATTGCAACAAGTGCTACAAATGAAAAGGCACAGCAGTAGTGCCAAGATTTCCTGAACAGGTTATGTTTGTACACAGTCTTGAGCAGGAAACCTTGGCACATGACTTTAAGAGTCACCAGGCATTTTGCATTCAATGGAGGAAAGATTTGGCAATGGCTATGACTTATGGTCATGCAGCTGCAAACTTGGACTCAGGATTCCTTCCAGCACAGAAAGAATAGACTGGGACAGTGAGGACTTCTTGAAGATGAAAAATACATAGTCTTTGCTCAAGGAGCAGATCACAGCAGTTATAGAAACACTGGGTGTGGTGGACCTGCAGCATTGTTGAAGTCCATGTTGTGTTCTGTGTTTGCTTCTTTTCATATCTGCTTGTATACACGTTGCCCTTATCTTCCTAGTCCACATTTTTCCCTTTCCAAGTTCTGCCATATTTCTCAGTCTGACGGTACACAGCTGTGTTGTACAGAAGCCATAAAAATAGATCCACTGAATAGATGTCACTATCCAACCTAAAGCCTGTTGCTGATGTGCGTGTCTGTAACTGTTGTAGAGGTGTTGACCTTCTGGTGGGCTTTTTGGGCTGCCTCTGCATTGGTGTAAAATTTTACAACTGCAGTTAGGGGTGTGCACAGAAGTCACAGAATCTTGAGCTTTGGAAGGACCAGAGTTGCAGCTAGGGCAGGCAGCACTTTGAAGGTACTGGGAAGGTAACGTAACTCCAAGTGTTGCATCTTAAATCAAACAGATTTTCTAAGAAAATGGACACTATCTACAATTTTTGCCCAGGACAGAGAGTAAAAGTTTTAGAATCCCCCATCTTCAGTCACTACAAATCCTGCAGGGGTTAACGCTGGGGGACAGACCCTTTTTGGTGACCACATTACATTCAGCAGCACTGACCTCCTTTTTTGTCTCATGACCATTGGGCAGTGTTACACCTGGGAGTAGTGTGGGCTTGTATCCCACCCATTAGCAGGCATACCTGTGTACAAAATGCTCAGTATACAAGATTCTGAAATATTAGGGCAGGTTGAGGGAAGGCAAAACAAGGTTTGTGGTCTCCCCATACACTGAGCAGACAAAGAACTTGGCTTCAGTTCAGTGCTTCAGGGTCATTAAGTGCATGAGTAGGAGTGGCTTTGGAAACCTGTGGGTTATGCAAAGTAGTTGCATTGAAGGACCTTTGCAGGAAGAAGAATGTAGATTGAACTGTAGGAGAGGATCTCTGAAAGAAGTGCAGAAGCCTGGAGAAGCCTTGTATTATCCCAGAAAACAACTTTTTTTTTTTTTTCCTCCCATGCGGCATGAAAAATATTTTTTAAAAATTTAGCTGCTTAACCCGTAGATGTGGGAGGAATATGTTAGTTCTCTCAGTCAGGCTTTCTTCAGAAAATTCTGGGGTTTTTTCTGGTTAAGGTTGTAGTTGTTGAAAACAGAGAAAGTATCTCCTACGGGATCTTTTGATGTATATTTTACCTAATATGTTAATCTGTGTAGTGGTGGGGTTTTCTTAATTAAAAAAGCTGTCTTGAATCACCACATATTTATTTGCAGACATCTGAATGGATGATAGAAAGAAAGCGGTAGGAGGTACAAAAATCGAAACTGTTCGGGTTTTTTCTCTTTTTTTAATTTAAAAATTCCAGCATCTATTGGCTGTAGAGATTTCACTTGTATAATGAATTGGCATTCATTCCAGCTCACCCAGCCACACCCCCTGGGAAAGTCCGAGGGAGGCTACGCTGCACCCGCAGAACAAAAAGTACAACTGTTGCTCAATTGCTAGTCAAACGGTGTGGGGGAATTCCAAGTGCTGTGTAAGGAATTTTGGGCAGTGCTTCTAAATAAAGAACCGAAAGTGAGCTCTCAGAGAGAGAAAAAGTTTAATCTTATCTTTGCTCTAGATTTTGCAAAGGGAAAATTTTAATGGGATTAATATGTCATCTTTCTTGGTCAGAAGGAAACCTAGTCAGTTTTTCTGTCTTCTTGGTTGTTCCCTCATTTTTGAACTTAATTAAGCAGCCTGCAGAATTGAAGTGAGCTTTTGCAAGACAGCATTCAGGAAACAGAAGGCAGTTGCAGGAGCCTGATACGCACCAATCCCATAGCAATTTATGAAGCATTGAGTAGATTTCAAATTGCATCTTATTCGGGAGCAGGAGTCTATTGTAGACTTTTCTCTGCAGTTTCACAGAATAAGTAACAAAAGCGTTCACAAATGGTGTAATTGAGCTCATAATGTATGTGGCAAACTGGGTTTAATTCTTTTGTGGGAGTTCTTTGGGTGGGTTTGTTTAGGTTTTTTTTCAGGTGAGAGAAATCTAGTAGCTTTACCAGGGTTGATGTCTTCTATTCCAAGAAAATTGCTGTGGTTTCTTAGCATTGGGTGAATCTCTTTACCACTGTGGTAAACATCAGACCTAGTTTTGCATCTGAGGACATGACAGTAATGATTCTTGATGTTTCCCTTTCAGGGGAGACATCCCCTTTTGAAGAAGATGGCTAGAGATAGAATTTGAAACCCAGACATAGTTGTTTTTTTTTTTTTGTTACTCCTTTTAATTAAGTTAGTTATCTCCTCTGAGTCTCAGTTTCTCCTCTGAAACTGCAGAATATTCCAATCCTTCGTACCTGTAAAGAGGAATTTCTCACTGCAAGGAGATTGTGTAAATGAAAATCGAATCACTGTTTTTCATTGACTTAATTTTAATTTTGTATTTTAGAAACCAGCCCTCTAAGTAATATATGTAACAAGCCAACATGCTATCATTTCTGAGAGGAAGGCCAGAGGTGCTCCTATGTTTGCTTTACGTAAATCACCTGCCATTCCCTTTCTGTTTCCTTTTTTATTACAATTCCTCCATCAAGTACAGCCAACTGCCAAGCAGTGCTCATCAGGGGGTGTGAGGCTTGGCATTACTATAATACTTTTTAATGGTTTCCGTTATCTCAGCCTCATGCCGTTGGGTGTATATTTGTATAATATGAGGGAGATTTACTTTTTTTTTCTCTTTTTGTGTAATTTTAAGATGGCTTTTTTGTTGTTTTAAAAAGCTATTTTCAGCTGTGTTTGACCTTTGTAGTTGACCCCAAAATTTTGTTTGTGATATCAGTCCAAGTAAAGTAAGATAGGTAAGGGGCATTGCTGGATGACAGCTTAACTTGGATTGGTACAGAGACAAAACCAGTAGGGAGGGAAGTTTTTTCTTTCTGTCTCTGAACAGAGACCACAACTCTGGTCTCCTCCTTTCCAAGCCTTCTGTCTGAGGCTTAGAGAGAAGTGCGCAGGGAACTTGCATATGTGGAGTGTAATTCTACATCCCACAGGCTTGTGGCGTCTTATTTAAGTAGCCACTTGAAAATAATGCACTCTTTCTTTTTTTTTTGCAGGTGATGGAAATTGTCTTATGCATGCTGCATCGCAGTACATGTGGGGTATTGAAGATATCGACCTTGTCTTAAGAAAAACATTGTTTAATGCTCTCAGGGAGATCGACACACGGAACTTCAAGCTCCGCTGGCAGCGGGAGGCTGTTAAATCCCAGGAATTTGTAGAAACAGGACTCCATTATGACACCCGGGTAAGGCAGCCTGAGGCAATGGTGCTGTTTTCTGAGTGCTCGCCAGCGTTGCCTTGCTGATTCTGTTTGCTTTGTGGCTTCACGGATTCTGTCATTAATGGAGAGCAGAATTAGTCTTCCTTTGGAGGAAATGGGAAAACATGATTATTTGAGCACTGCTGTGCTGCAGCTGTTTCCTGATCTCCATGTCTTTGAACCATTGGTGACAGCTATTTCTTTCCTCAGAACTGGGAGGAGGAGTGGGAATACCTCATTGAAATGACCTCCCCAGAAATATCTGGGGCTCGGAACAGGCTTCCCTATAATGCACTGGAAGAAATCCACATCTTCATCCTTGCTAACATTCTCAGAAGGCCAATCATTGTCCTTGCAGGTGAGTTGCCTGGCCAGTCATCCCACTGTGTTATTCTTGTGCTGTGTTAGTAATCTTAGTCAACAACTGTTGTTTTCAGATAGATGCATTTCAGAACACAATGTTTTCAGCAATTATTCTAAAACCCCCAGCATACGTTTTCTCTTGCCTGTAGCACACACTTATTTGTGTTTTATTTTTGTTCTTCTTTATACAGATAAAGTGGTTAGAAGTTTAGAGTCAGGCTCCAGTTTTGCTCCTCTGAATGTTGGTGGTGTCTACTTGCCTCTGCTGTGGCCAGCTGAAGAATGCTACAGATACCCAATTGTGCTTGGCTATGACAACATGCATTTTACACCACTGGTGACTCTGAAGGACAGCGGGCCAGGTATTTTTCAAGTATCTCATTTGGTATTTTTGTTCCTTCTTCAAAACCACTATGCTGATAAAGCATTTGAAATATGATCTAGTTTAGATTTTCATTTTTAAAGTTAAATAAGATTCATTTGAAATATATTCTTAAAATGTGAGCAGAAAGAGTTTTGTCTGTAAATCTGAGTGGAAACTAATGGTTGCCTTCAAGATACTGGTTGAAAGTAGTGTGCAACTCACCTGCTTGCAGGCTGGAATTGGTCAAAGGGTGGCCTCTGCTTTATTGTGTTCTGACTCCTTTCCACATTGTAAGAGAAGAAGCCTTGAAGGATGCAGTCTCACAGCAGGGTGCCACTGCCTGGCAGGAATAATGAAATATATGCTTTACCATTTTTAATGCATCTGTTCTGAGTGGACAGCAGTTCACTAGTTTCAGGTTACAGCATCATCCCACCAAAAGGCATAACAGTGACCTACAATCCTGTTCACGTGAAGAAGATAGTTGCTATAGGGGCATTAAAACTACTGTGGGATGAAGCTAAGTTTGTGATGTAGCTGTGTCTGCGACCTCCCCCAGTGGTTCCATATAGAAACTGATTGCTCTGCTCAGCTGTTCTCCTCTCTCTCAAAAATTAGTGGTGATATCTCCATGTGTTGCATTTTATGGTTATTCCAAAACGGCTGGTTATGCGTGTATGAATATATATATATATCTGTGTGTTTGTGTGTGTGTGTGTATATGTTAATCCATCTTGTTTCCCCACAGAAATCCGGGCTGTCCCTCTCGTCACCAGTGAGCAAGGCCGATTTGAGGATTTGAATGTGCACTTTCTGACAGATGCAGAAGAGAGGGAGAAAGAGCAGCTGCTAAAAGAATACTTGATAGTGATAGAAATTCCAGTGCAAGGCTGGGACCATGGTACAACGCATCTAATTAATGCTGCAAAGTGAGTGTCATTCTTGTTTCCTCAAAGTTATCTGTTTACTGAAGTGGGACAAGCTGGGCAGCCCAGTGTGTTCTTTTGGCCTTTCCTTCCTTCCTAGGTGTCCCATGTGGTTACTACTTAAAATACAAAACATTGGCATTGCTGTTGATATGTTTTGAAGTAGTGTGAGCTAAGGCCAGTCTCAAATTTAAAAGCAAAAATGTGTTCAGACTTAGCAAACTGAAACTGGCACTTTAGAAGAAAAAATCCATTTGATTGGTTTCACTGACTTTTGGATTGCAGAGAAGGGTGACTGAAAAGTAGTTAAATGCAGGAACTAGTTAGCCCAAGCTCTTGTGCTTTGTGTAAGGGCACATTGCATAATGGGCAGTTGGTGTAATTTTGGCTGCCCTGGGTAAAGTACTTGGCAGTATGTTCTGAACACAGATGCCTCAGCCCTGGGCTATTTCCGTGTGGCAGTAGGCAGGAAGCTGTGGCCAGTGGAGGAACTGGCATCTCTGTTCATCCCCCTGATGTTTGAGCATCAGTAACATGCAGGGAGCAGCTGGCAACACCCACTAGCTTCTCATATTCAGTGGACACTGGCAGTGATGCTTAACCAGTTCCCTCAGAAGTGACAGAGGGAAATAACTCCCTATATCCTCTGTCTTTACTTCCACTACCACACGGAAAGGAATCTTTATGCTGTTGCCTGGTTCTGGTGTAGGGCCCTTGAAAATTGAAGTCCTTCTACCCAAAGGATATATGTACATGTAAAAGGTAGCACTTGAGCTTCCTTAGTTGCTCTTCCTAGATGTGTTCTGGAATATTGCCAGAAATGTTAGCGCCTCATCCAACTGTGGCATGGTGAATCTCCAGTGTAGGGTTTTCCCTGTAGCTGGAGGCAGAGTAAGGATAGTGTGATGGAGGCTAGCACTGCACGCATCACACTGAGGCCCCACAGTTTGTAAGAAGAATTCTGCTGGTAGATACAGACCCAACAGGGCAGAACCAGGAGCAGATTTCATGATAAACTCTATCATGAAATGCTGAGCCCACTGTAGGAAGGGCTTGTTCTTAGTGTGGGTTGCTGAAGAAAGGGGTCTTCTACTCTAACCTCTGCTCAGTTGAGCTCTGGTCCTCAGAGAAATTCACCATTTAGGGAAGCTTCTGAGAGATTACCCATATTCTTTGTGCAAACAGCTCTTAGACAGAAAACCCTCACCTAAGCAAAGGTGTTTAGCGTTGTATCAGGACATTTATTTCAGATGTGAAAGTCTCCATCACTGAACACCTGCTTTTAAAATTATTTCAATTTACAGCAACAGCATAATATCCCAGATCTTCTTGTCTGAGTAATATGGATATGCATTAAATCTGCATTTCTTTCCCACATTGCTTGTATTTGCTTCCACCCCCACCATCTGCTCTTTTCAACCACTGATGCCATCTTCCTTTTTTGGCTCTCAGGTTAGATGAAGGCAACCTACCCAAAGAAATAAATCTCGTGGAAGATTACTTTCAGCTAGTGCAGCATGAGTACAAGAAGTGGCAGGAGAATGCTGAACCTGGTAGAAGAGAGACATGTTCCAGGAACAGACAGGAACTGTCACTTTCCCAGCTCTCCCTCTTACAGATGAAATGTGAAACGCCAAATTGCCCTTTCTACATGTCTGTGAACACCCAGCCCTACTGCCACGAATGCTTTGAGCAGAGGTTCCAAGGAAACAAAGGAAGAAAGCAGAACTCCAAAGCAGCACCTGAGAAGCTGAAGGCAGCTGGGTCAGGCTCCTCTCATGGGGATATTTGTGAACCTGGGGGATGGACCTCTGAAGGGCCTGTAACAGAGCCTCGCTCTGCACCTCCAACAGCTCCTAGCCTTTTCCTGTACAGTGAAACTACAGCCATGAAATGCAGGACCCCAGACTGCCCCTTCACATTGAATGTGCACCACAATGGCCTGTGTGAACGCTGCTACAACTCCAGACAGCTCAGTCCCTGCAACAACTTGGATGACCAGAGACACTTAGACTATGCCACATGCAAAACGTGCTGTCAAAAGACCAAGAGGACCTTCAATGGTATATGCAGCACTTGCTTCAAAAGGTCTACAGAGCAGTCCCCGAATGGCAGTCCCACTTTCCTGCCCACCTGCCACCAGAGATCAACATCTGACCCGTCCCAGATCTCACAGATCCTCCACCAGCACTCCTGCCATCAGGCTCCCAACAGCCGTAGCAAGGAGCCCCCACCACCAGCACTGCCTCCCGATGAGAACAGGGGAGGCAACCTCTGTAGGAAACCTGGTTGCAAGTTTTTTGGGACACCACAAAATGAGGGCTTTTGCACACTGTGTTTCTTTGAGTACAGAGAAAACCATGGTAAGTGGAGATGGAGTGAGCTTTGACACACTTTGGCTGCAGATCAGCCTCCTTGACCTGTGAAGTTCTGTGTGTACTGGGTGATAAAAGGGAAGGGGGTAATGAAAACAGTGTGAGGAGAAGGTGATTTTCTGTCTGTTACTATCCCCTTGTCATGGTTTAACCCCAGCCAGCAACCAAGCCCCACACAGCCACTTGCTCACTCTCTCACCAGTGGGTTCAGGTAGAGAATCAGAAGCGTAAAAGCTGGAGAACTCATGGGTTGGGATAAAGAGAGTTTAATAGGAAAAGCAAAAACTGCGTACACAAGCAAAACAAAACAAAGAATTAATTCATTGCTTGCCATGGGCAGGCAGGTGTTCAGCTGTGTCTTCTCCCAACCTCCCATGCACCCTTGCCAGCATGGCAGTGTGAAAAGCAGAAAAGGCCTTGGCTCTGTGTAAGCCCTGCTCAGCAGTAACAAAAACATCTCAATGTTATCAACCTTGTGCTCAGCACAAATCCAAAACACAGCCCCACAACAGCCACTGTCAAGAAAATTAACTTTACCCCAGCCAAAACCAGCATACCATAAAGGGGCACATGGCAGCAGTGTGAGAAATCTGTGAAATCTCTTGTAAAACTTCCTTTCGGCTTTGATGGAAGCAAAACCAACTCAAGATGGGGTGGCTTTTGATACCTCCCCATCATCCACTACAATCATGGTTTTGATACTGATTTTCTTCACAGCTAGACAAGTTGTAGAGGTCAGTGAGGGAAATGCTATAAATGTATGCAAAGTACTGAAAATCGGTTATATTAGCACAGTGTTTAAAAAGCCTTGAAGAATCTGTAGATCTCTTACCTGTTCTGCATGTAACAGAGGTGTAATGCTCTGGAGTAACCGCTGTAGTTGGCTTGACAAGCAGAGCCAGTAGAAGTTGACTGTAGATAATGAGCTTGTATTTTGGAGTAACTTTGGAGTGTGTTGTTATATTCTGCCTTGAAATCTTCTTTGGTAATACCCTGTGTTTGCATGCCCCTGTGTTTAAAGACTGATCTTCTAAAAGGCAATAGTCTGTGAATAAATCACAGCATGAAATCTTCATCTTTCATGCTACTGCCCTATTTCACAGGTAAAGAACCCTTAGGTATAGAGCCTGAAGGGCATATGTAAGAGAAAATTATTACTTACATCTTCAGACTATTTTATTGCTGATAAGTTTGCCAGTACAAATAAAGAAACATGGCATAGGTTGGGTTGGAAGGGACCTTTAAAGATCATCTAATTCAACCCCCCTGCCATTGGCAGAGACATCTTTCACAACACCGAGCTTTCCACGTGTGTTCAGTTTAGGGAACTTCTATGCCAGCTTGCAATGCCTTATTTTCCAGCATTGCTCACAATGAATTTTTTTTTCCTTCTGACTGTGGAATATATAAGATTGCTTCATGAGACTAAAAAGTATAATGCACTATTTCCTCTTGAGCTCTGTACCACTGTACTTCAGTTATCTGATGTGTCTGAAATGGGGGAGGCTGACAGATGACAGTCAAAGTGAAGTCAAAGGTGAAATTTATCCTGACTTCAGTGGGATCTAGGTTTCCCACTGAGGGCAAGTTTTTCCCAAATCATCTGTTTCAACAACTTAAATGAAAATCAGGCTGCATTAGCACCGTTATTTATGTAGCATAACGAAAGATGTACCAACTGGGGGGGTCTCTGTTTTGTCAAAAACCCATGTTTGAGGCTAGATGATCTTTTAAAATTTATTTTCATTTTTAAGGTGGGGAGCTTTTTATAGCAGCTTTGGGTCATCAGATCTGTTGGGCACATTCAAACTGCTCCTGTTCATGCTTTGCATTGCAGACAGTGTTTTGCTACGCCACCAGAGGAGGTCACAGAGGAAGTCTTCAGCAGCAGATCAGACAGGGAGCTCCGCTGCCGGCTTCCATAACACCGTGTCCTGCCAGCGGCGCGACTGCGGCACCCTGGGCAGCACAATGCTCGAGGGATACTGCCAGAACTGCTTCATTATAGCCCAGAACCAGCGATTCCAAGAAGCCAGAAGGACAGAAGAACAGCTGGTGAGACAGCCAGAAGTAAGTGTGAACTTCTCAAAATCTTCCTCTTGTTTAGCACTGCATGTTTTTCTCTTGCAGGAGCAACTTCAGATCTATACTAGAAAATCCTCAAATAACTGCATCTTAACTATCATGGAAGGACAAGCATAGAGCATATCATGATTTTTTTCTGTTGCAGTTGAGCAGCACTCCTAAAAAGTCATTCTCAGTTTAGGATTGTCATGGCCATGCTCAGTTTTACCTCAGCTGGGATTTCGCCAGCAATTTCAGTGGAAGCAATTGGACCAGCAGCAAGGTTGTTTTGTTGATTGGGGAGGGATTTTTCTTCTTACCCTTAGAGCTGTGCAACTGTGTCAAGGGGTTCAAGTTGCATTTTTGATTGAGTCCATCACAGATTGTCTTTGTTCCAGATAAGGCTTTTTAAAACTTGGTTTGTTTTGGTCCTTTTAGAATTGAGGGTTGCCAAAGATAATAAAAAACAGTATTTTTTCCTAAGAAATGACAGATTTTGTGATTTTCTTTGGTAAAACTCAACTTGGCTCTTGGTATTGCACTTGGTAGAAGTGCTGGTGAACAATCCCCAAGTGGCTACCTATACAAACCACGAGCAGAGTAAAAAAGGAAATGAAAAGCCATTTGTGTTGGCAGCACAGAGACTGACAATGTGTTTTAATATTTTTCAAGAGAACAGGGCAGCACAGAGATGTGCAGCGGGCAGCATTGAGTACCCAGAGGAGACAGTGTGCTGTGGCTTCGTGTAGAAACAACCTGGCCTGCAGGAGTGATGACCTGTGCCCAGAGTGCCGGCGCCTCAGTCAGCTGCCACCATCGGGGAGTGCCAGGGAGCCGGTGGCACAGGAGCCTCCCAAGCAACGCTGCCGAGCCCCTGCCTGTGATCACTATGGCAATGCCAAGTGCAACGGCTACTGCAATGAATGCTACCAGTTCAAACAGATCTACGGCTAGATCTTGTTCTTGCATAACAAGAAAACGATACCAGCTACTTCCTTCACTGAAATGGTGCTATGTCCAAAACACTTAACAGTCCTGGGAGTGGGAAGGCTGGGGGAAACATAAGCTGTCTGCTCAGATCATGTTTATTCCTAAGAATGGGAATAAATTTCTACTTCCTCTAAACACTGCATACAAGGACTGCTGAGAAGGTCACATTGCCTTCTGCACAGAGCTCTCGCTCATGACTAAAGCTCCTACAATGCCGTATTTAATTCTTGGACTTCCCAGGAGGAAGTGTGAAGCATTTGAATCCAAAGAACTTCCCAGTTCTGCCTCTTTCTCAATGCCTCCCCTCTCCCAGGCAAGGAGCCATGTCTACTGTTGGAGGTGCAGGACCTTTTTTGTTTGCATACATCAGTCGGGCCAAGTCCTTCTTGAATGGGATTACCCAGGACAGATTGATGCAACTTCCAGTTGACATCTGAAGAAACGTGGTTTGGTTTGTCTGTGTCCTTGCTGTTTTCACCTCGGGCGTTTAGGGTGATAACAGCAAGCAGTTCTGTGTTTGCAGAGCTCTCAGCAAACCACAGCCAGAAACAAGACCAGCACTGGTCTGCTCCTAAACAGCATTTAGATCCTTTCTCAAATCCCAAGACAGCTGGAAAGACAGAAGTTACAGAACAAATGCATGTGATGAGGAAAATGCATCCTGCCATTTCCCACTTGTGTGGAAGGAATTACCTCCCACAGACAAGAAAAACCCCAAAGCCCTTTGTCTTCACTTCTGAAACAAGATTGACCCTTGTCTCTCTTGCAGTGCAATTGTCAGGAGTATGTGTGTGCTGTTCATACCCTCCCTCCCCATTTCTGTCACACTTTCTGTCATCCTTAATGTGATTATGTTAGCATGCAAACAGCTGGGAGCTCAGTAACAAGAGTTCTTCAGGGTTGAGATTTTACTCCTGAAGTTTATGCATCCACTTCTCAATCTGCAATACTTTCTTTAGTAACCTCAGCTTTACCCCTGTACCTGTTACCTGCTTCTCTCTTCTCCTTTTACACCTTTTAAGTTTTCAGCATCTCTTTTGCTGCTATGATTTTGAGGTGATACCTCTTCTAACTTGCTTCTCAAGTTTAGAATCTTTTTCTAGTTATTAAAAAAAACAGTTTCTAAAAAGAAAAAAAAATTAAATAACATGACTTATTTCTGTTAAATTTTATATATTTTGTGAACCTTAATGTGAACGTATGTTTTATTAAAATATTTATATTATTTGAAACAATGCAACTTGAAATTTGCACAGCTAGGTTTTTTTTACGTATATTTACTCTAGTGTTGAAATTACAAACTTAAATGTATAATTGAAAAACTTTCTCTGGTATAAAGAAATAAATTATTGAAGGATTAAATTTGTTATTTTTATATCTATGCGAGAGAGCACAGTTGAGGATGGGACACCCACTCAAGGAAGCCTTCCTGTTCAGCACTACTGTTCAGCGTGTTACCCACTGCTCATTGGTGCAGATGATGTAGCCAAGTGCTTTGAAGAGGTGATAACTTGCTGTAAGTGGGTGTTTTCTCAGGAAGGGCTCTTGGTTCTGTCAAGGAGCTGGGTATATGGAGTTGGCTCCTGTGGGTGCAGAGTATTTTCAGTCCCCCGAAGAATGAGTGAGGGAGGGTATGGATGATGTAGGAGCAGACTGCAACAACACCTAAGCTACACTTAGTTGCCTTGGCTTTCTGTGTTAATCCATCACTTGTTTCGGGAATTCCCGACAAGTGGTGCTTTAGTGCTGCCACCCTGGGAGATGGTGATGGCAGCACATGATCCCAGCCTCCACACAGCTGTGTGTGCAGCCCCAAAGGCACAGACCAGGCCTACAACCTTCCCTCTTCCAGGGACAGCAGGGGAGCCTTGGCACCGGAGTTCTCAGTAGCTCATGAAGAGCAAGTTGCCAACTGCTGTTTGAAAAACTACATGAAAGCAGTGTTTTCTTCTCATCCCAAGCTCAGCCTAACCAAGCCTCCCTGCCAGGGGATTTCTGCACTGTAACTCCTATACTGGCACTCAGGTGTTTCAGACCTCTGCCTAGACAGGCAGTGCTGTATCATGTACACTATCATGGCTTTTAGGTGTTGCTCACAACCTGAAAGAAAAACGCGAGTCAAGGCTGCAAACATCCCTGTGCAGTTGAGGACACTTTCCTAAGAGGTTGACCTCAGCTCAGTTGCTGTCTGTCCTGGTTAACTCTAATCCATAGCCCAGCTCCATCTGAGGTCACAGAGTTTACCTCTGCTTTAAGAGCATACAGTCTAGAAGTCAGCCAATACTCCCTAAAGTAGAGCCTGCTGGATCTACCAACCCCATCTGTACAGCATATTTCTCTCTTAAAAACCCTGACTCTCTGGACCAGTACCCACCTTACCCCTCCTTTACAACTCACACAACTCCCACGTCCCTGCAATTCATTGAACTTTGCACCAGGCAGACACCTCAGTGGTAAAAGAGCAGGCAAAAATTGGGAGGGATGTCTGCAACCAGGCAGCAGGAGATGGAGGCAACTCATGACATCCACTCTCAGCAGCCACCAGCCCCTGCTTACTGAAAAGACAGAACCTCCATCATGATGCCCTCAGGGTCAGGAGGCTGATTGACTCCATTTACTGTTAATAGCAACTTCTGCAGAGAGGAAGGATTTCAGATCTAATGCCTCAGATCCCACTGATTTTTCTCTGCTGTTTTCTGGGCCCATTACTCATAACCCTTGTGTCACATGAGGCTGGTCTCATTCTGAAGCTCCCATGTAAATGAGTGCCCAGCCTGTCTCTTGTGATTTACTTGTGTGGGAACATTAAAGCTAGTGGGGCCCTTTTTTTTTTTAAATACTCTGGTATTTCCCTTATGTCCCTAGGGGATTTTGACCCTCTTGATGCTTTCTGCTCTTTGCCCAGACAACTCTTCCAGTTCATCTATTTTTCCTTCCTGTTCTGCAAGAGAGAACTTTTATTTGGAGTCTCCCTTTTTGTGACCACTTCACTTTGAAAAGAAGGCTCTTTTCTAAGACACATATCTTTGATAGCCAGAGGTTTTTTTCTAAGCAGAAAGGCAAAACTCAAAACTAGTAGAAAATAATAGAATTGTTAAGATTGGAAAAAATTGCCAAGATCACTGAGTCCCACTGTTAACGTAATACCACTAAACCATGTCCCCAGGTGCCACATCCACACCTTTTTTGAACATGCCCAGGGGATCAAACATTTTCCTGGGCAGGCTGTTCCAATGCCTGATAATCATTTCAGTGAGGGAATTTTTCCTATTACCTAATCTAAAACTCCCCTCATGCAATTTGAGGCCATTTCCTCTTGTCCTGTCACTTTTACCTGGGAGAAGAGACTGACTCTCACCTGGATACAACCTCCTTTCATTTATTTGTAGAGCATGATAAGGTCTCTCCTGAACCCCTTTTTCTCCAGGCTAAACAATCCCAATAGGAAATAAACGGCTTAATGACAACTTGTATTATACTGGAATTCCTTGTAGTGCAGAAAGGGATTGCTGTGCAGGCTTACACATTCATTTTATTGGGGGAAGGGATACTTCAGATGAATATAAGATAATCAGAATATTATCTATGTTTCTGGATTTCTCGGGGATATAACCACACAATTCATAGATAACATGATATAGAGAAGAAGAAAGCACTTAGTACATTTTCAGTGTAGAGAGTATGTAGATTCATCTTTTGATATTTCAGTGTTGTGCATGGCAAGTCTTGTGCATGATCTGGAGTACTAGGCCACTTAAAAGGTTTGGGGTCATGAAACAGCATGTTCTGTGTTAGGTTGAAACACCTAACACCTACTGATCTACTGACCTACTGACCTGATCACCATTTTGCCAGTTGTCTTTCATCCTGATGTCCCTGTCCTTGCTGCAGACTGTCCTAATCTCTACCACCCCATTCCTCAAAGGTGTCTGAAGTCAGTTAAACCACTCTTACCTGGCAGCTATGGCCTTGATACTACCAGTGATATGCATAGGAGAAAGGGCAGTCCAGTGATTAGGATAAACACACAAAAATGGGCCCCCATCATGAGACCAAAGCTCTTGGGATATGTTGAGGTGTCTTTCCCACCTGGGACTGGGATATTGGATGTTCAGCTCCTCTTCTGAGCAGACATGGCAAAGACTTTTGAGCAGCTATGTAAAGAGGATGGTCAACCTACCAAACAAAAATTATAAACTTACCCTGCTCATCTCTAGCTGTGTTTAGGAGGCAATGAGCAAGCAGGGGTATCTGGTAGAACCAAGACCTGGCAGTCCATGTGTCTTAAGTTCATATTTTTTTGAGAGTCTTGCTGAGACTGGCAGCAGGAAGTTTTCTGCAGTGTGGGAACTGGGACACAGACTTACCACAGATATCTTCAGTACTTGGAGATTTTACTGACAGAGGTGATGAAGGACTTTTGAGGCGGAAGGCAGTATTTGAGAGGATTCATCGAGATTTCCCTAGTGTTTAGATGTTGAATATATATTTAAGGTATAAATCCCCCAAAAATCATGCTGAGCATAATTTTGTGCACCTGAGTGCATCATGGTGATATAAAGCATGGCTTGTTCAGGTGAGGGCCACAGGGGAGCAGAGGCTGCATAATTTTATCCTGCATATTTGAGTAGGAGATTATAATGTAGTACATACATCACCAAAAGAGAAAACCACAACACAAAGAAGTTATCATTTAATATTATATTAAACTGCAAAGGACCCTTAAAATCTGGAGTTAAAAGTACATTGGAGTGCTCCATTTCTCAGGCCCCACATCTAAAAGGCAGAGCAGCAAACTTGTCACTGATGGGAGCAGATTCAATGGGCTAAACTAAACTTGTTCAGTAATTCCCATGCTGATCCTTTCTCCCACATCAGTGATAAATACTCTTAGCATCAACCCTTGCCTGGTTCAGAAGGATTGTTCGACCTGATTAGTAAGAAAGACTAAGGGTTTAATTGAGCTGCTGTTTCATTAACTCCCCTTTACTTGAACATCAATGGCTATTTTTGAGAAGACTGCCTCTAGGTCCCAAGTGGGTTATTCATCTATCTGTTCAGTGCAGTAGGACACACATATGTACCTCACAGCCCAGTCCTACACAAATGTTATCACTTCTCAAGCTGTGGTCAATCCAGCTCAATGAGTCTGCCCAGGTCCCAGCAGCTGCCTGCCGCTGATGTGTGGTCTGAGCTGTGGCTGTCCACCCACTGTCTCCCGGGCAGCCCAGCACTCTTGTCATGGGCTCTTGCAGCCCTTTCTCACCAAACAGCTGCTCTAGGAAACCTGGTCAGCCCCACGTGATTACATCTCCATTTGTCAAGATGAATGTCAATTGGAAAAAATCCTCTATATATAGATACTTATATCTATACTTAAAAAACCCTATTTTACTGTCCTTCAAAGACAAAGCTAAAATAAGAACAGGTAATTTTGCTTGGGAGTTTTATGATGATTTCTTCTTGTACTAATCTTAATTTTTAGAAAAATTCCCTCTGTCTAATACTGAAAGACAGTCTACAGCATGCTATCCAGACTGCTCCCCTCCTCCAGCTTCACTAAAGTGAATGTTACGAATGCAAACTCTCCTCCCTCCCACGACCCCTGATCTCTCACAGCAATTATGATTTTTGTTACTGGTTTGGCTGGTTTATTCCCCACAATATTTTTTTTTTTTTTTTTTTTTTGTTAAGCTGTAGTACACATATGTGGTGTTGGGCAGGAATCCAGATTTTCCCTACTGAATTACCAGGAAAGGGGGATCTTAGGTTTTGTTCTCTGTTTGCAGCTCAATGTCAAGGGATTCATATGAGCTCATAGAAATGTGCATGAGTTAGTCCAGTTACCAGCCAGTAGTGTTTTTTGAAAGAGCCACTACTGGGTGTCCTGACAAGACAAGAAGGAGTCAAAATCCCCTTTTCATTTACAATGTAAAGCAAGGCCAGCGAGCTGGGGATCTGCTAAGCTCCGCGTGGTGCTTTGTGCATTGAAAACAATGCTTTTCCTACTGACCTCTGTCAGATACGCTGCTGAGCACCATGGGGCAGAATTTGGTCACGGCATGAAGCATGGCATAGCATGAGATTGTCTGCTCAGAGATTCCACATGCTAACATCATTTTTTGCGAGACTCATTTAATTTCCTGTTGCTGACACTGGTGACAGAAGAGTGTAAACTGCAGTGATACTGGGTGCAAAAAATTTTTCTTACTGCAAACTCCAGTAACATTTGTATTCATGTAAAGCTGTAATAATTTGATTTGCTTCTGCAGCTTTACTCCAGGTATTCTGGTGGGGATTTAGCCAGCTATTATACAAAAATAATCTGTTACTTCTTTTATATGATCAGGAGTGAAAATATGCACTCCCACTTACTCACACCTTTACAATGGGGAGGAGAATCAGAAAAAAAATTAAAACTCATGGGTTGAGATATGAACAGTTTAATAACTGAAACAAAGTAAAATATACTACTACTACAAATAATAACTAAAAACAACAGTATAATGATAATAATAATTAAAAAGAGAGAGAGGAATATAACTTGAGGAAAATAAGTGATGCACAATGCAACTGCTCACCCCTGACCAATGTTCAGCCAGTCCCTGAGCAGTGAGATACTCTGTAGAATAAATAGGACGGAAATTTGGTCAGATAACGTTCAAAAAATAGTTTCTTACTTCCTTTTATACATTCTGGAGGAAAAAAATGCACCTTAAATTTCTTCTCTTGGTGCCTTCATGCCACAAATGCATGCCAACCTGGGCAAGCCTCGTTGTTAAAAGATATTGCATTTAAACAGATGCATGTCTTGGTGGATTGATACAGTTTAATTGGAACCCGTTTAATGGATGTTTTGGCTTTTGCTCTGGCCCTGAATGCACAGATACTTAAAAGGCAACAAAAGTATCCAAACTGATGTTTCAGCCTATTTATCCTGTAACTTACTACCTGCAGTGAGGACAAAGCTCATTTTTTCTAGGGAGAACAGATCACATTATTCATCATTTACGTATTATGAAGCTGCAGCCTGAAAAAAAAGGATATTACATAGCTTTTTCAAAATCATGGGTATGTCTAGACCAGCCTACATTTGCCTAAAAGAAAAGTCATGATTTCCAGAGACTTTTTTTAAAAAGGGAAGTTTGGGAAGTTGTGATAGAGCAATAAATGATAACTCCTGGCAGAGCCCTTCTCTTTGAAGGCTAGTGCCAGGTCAGGTGCTTCGAGGCAGGAAAGCCTGCGGTGTTTGCTGGCACTCCTGTGCATTTGAGTCATATCAGAAATGTGCACTATTAAAGTTCAAAATGCATTACTCACACTCAACATGTAGCTCAACCCCATCAGGCCTGGCCAAACCTAAGCCTATATGAATGTCAAATTTAACATATTCATCACCAGAATTTCTTCCGCTTGCTTTTTCTTTTGTGCACTCAGCAGAGAGGACCTATCAAGGCAGAATTTCTTGTCACCGGGCTCTCATAATTTAATTAATCAACTTTCAGTTCTGATGGTTTGGTGTTGCATCAGACCTTTATCTTTGCTCATCTCCTCTGCAAAGGGGCTGCACCATCTTTCCCCTCTGAGCACCATGATACACTGAGTCCCCCTCAGTGGTAAGATTTTTTTCTGAGGACTTGGTTGGTCTGTTCACTTGCACACTGTGAGTTGACTTCCATCCACAATGTTGAGTTATCTGACTGCCACATGTCTGTCCTCTGATACAAGCTCTCTCTCCCCTCCCAGAAGAGAAACTTGCCATCAGCTGGGATCAGGAACAGTATGATCTTTAATGTGCAGAGCTTCGTTGTATTTTCCACATTTGCATGTGCTAAATAGATGACACAGCATTTCCAGCTTTAGACAACTTCCCAAAGTACCTGTGACTGCATTTTGCAGTGCAATGAGGTTTCTGCTTCACTGATTTCCCACTGTCCTGCTGGTCTAGGTGCATCTTCATTTGCTCCCACTGTTGAGCCAGCTTCCTGGGCATCACATTCTTCTATTCCCTGAGGCTTTGGAGAAGGTGAGGGTCACAAATGCAGCTTCCTGAAAATTTCTAGCTCCTATGGGTCTTCCTTTATGTTTCCTTCTTTGTCTTGCAGACTGATTTATCTGCAGAAATGCAGAAGTCAGGTCATGCTCTGCAAAGTGCTGACCTTCCCAGTTTCACAGTATTTATTCTTTTTGAGTTAATAGCACTTCCTATTTGTAAATAACTTCAAATTAAGCTCTCAACAAAGTCCAGCAGCAAACATAGCAGTTATGGGTAGGTTGTATCTCTTTTCTTCTTGTCGACTATGAAATCTCAGTCTGTAATAATAACATCTGTTTTATAGCTGCCAGAGGTGTGTTTGTGCTTAATCTTTTATCAATATGCTTTTTTTGTTGTAATTCAGGGTGTAGCTAAATATTTTCAGTTCCAGAGGAAGTCTAGCTTGATCACATTTTGATTTATTTTTCCCCAGCCACAAGGCCATAAACTATTTAAAAATAATTGCTAATGCATAAAAGGTTGACTAAATCTCTATTTTAATACGCAATGATGGAAATACCATCAGCAGATAAAGTTAATTCAGGAAAGTCTATAATAAATGGAAAATAAGCACAGGACATCAGAGACATCATAAAAATGAGAAAATTATAAGTTTATAGGCATGTGGAGCCGGTAAATGTTAAAAAAAATCTCTTTGTTTTGAGGTGGTTGAAGCAGAGGCAAGTAGACACAAGAAAAAGTACAAATGAGTGCTTTATTCTGAAACTGAATTAGAACACTAAAGATAAGATCAAGGACTGTGTGGAAATCCCCTGGATATGTTTTGTAATTTTTTCCAGTGAATCTCTGTATATCAAGGGTAAGTGGATGACCACAGCTGGGGTAGGCTGTGCTTTGGTATTCCGCTTTTGCGGTGCAGACACACAGGGTGGAATTCATCCCTGTTGTCTTACCCTTCCTTGACTACAAGGAGTAGTTTCCAGGTGATGAGTCCAGATGCAGATGTTTACACTGTAAAGGTGACATGTTTGATGACCTGAATCTCACAACCCATTTCTAAGGAGATGTTTCCTCTTGGAGAAAGTTAGAAAATCAAGGCAATACACACTCCTGACTAATCAGTTTGATGTGGCAAATGACAGAGCCACTCCAAACTTACAGCAACAAATGCTTCCTGAATTCATTGGGTTTTAAGCATTTAAATGTCTTGTATTTTTGGGTAATTAACCTCTCACCTTTTCCATTTATATTTGTTCTGAATAAAATTGGAGAAAGAGCACTCACTTATCTCTCCTCATTAGTTATGAGATTAATTGATGATTACAAGATGCACTGGCATTCTGAGGTGAAAGGTCTGATATGTAAATAACAGTAATTATTTCTATCTGCACTGAGAATATACTCACTGCACTAACAATCCCATAATTTTGGGATCAACTGAGTCTCACTTTTTTGAGACAATTCCATTTTTCTGAAGTCACTTTGTCTTGTTTTCTTTCAGATACTCCATGGGATATAGAGGAATCAAAATGAAACTTGCCCAAAGAGAGCATGTGAAACCACATGTATGTCTCTGCACTGGAAAACATCTAAATATTAATGAATTAGCATTCATTACCATTGTTTCATTGCCATTTCCTTGGTTATTTTAACAGTGTTCTAGAAATGTATTTGAATTCTCAAAAAATTCCTAGTTCAGAGCCAACATGTTCTCGGTGTAAAAAATCAGACCAAATGGAGCTGTATCAGGACAGGGCTGTTTGGAATAAGTGTTAATAGCAAGGCAGTTGCCAAAATCAGTATGTCCTCCATGTGCATTAATAATACATTCAAGAAAATAGGGTTTTCCTCTGTAGTCAATGGAATTGCATCAAAGATCCACCTGGCTCCATTCTCAGTTTCTTTTCTGACAAGACAAAAATCTGATTTTTTTTCAAACAATAAGGAAAAGTACTGACTCACAATTTTCTGTATACCACTTGCAGCTGGCTGTGTTCAGCTTCTTTGAATCATAATAGAGTTGAGATGTACCAGGGAATGTGTATCCGGCTTACATGGTGATTAATGTTATAAATTGGGACAAATAGATGACCTACTTGTTTACTCTGAGGTTTCCAAGATTATCAAGGGAGATGAGAATAAACCACTGTGGCATGAACAAGGAAGTGAAGTGAGAAGTTAATCTAGCTGGCTTTTATCTTTTTCTGTATTGACTTACTGACATAATGAAGGGATAAACACACTCTTCATACTGGAAAAATATAATGAAGATAAAATTGTGATTTTAATGGGTCCTGAGAAGAACCAGTAAAAGGTTTTAGAATTACTAAAATCTAAGCATGGAAAAAAAAAATCTCAGCAATGAGAAATAAAGGGGCATGAAACATCTTCTCTGTTAGCTAACCAGGACATTCCTACACAGTTTTACCCCTGTAAAACTGTGAGCTCATATTGTGCTTTTTGCTCAGTGTCCTCAATTCTCTTTGTTGCTCTCAGGATGCAGTACCCCACTTTGTACTTTCCTGTATTAAAGTGCATTTGTTTCAGTGGGTCTAGTTTGCTAATCCAGCTATTTTATACTGTCTGACTTCTCTTCCTCATCCACATTTAGTTTTCCAAGTTTTTTGGGATCTTTGGTTTGTACCAAAAAATATTTAGTAATGATTTAATATTTTCTTTCTGGACAGAGATGAAAATGTAGAATGAGATCAAATCTGGCACTGATCTCTGCAGAAAATAACTAGAGAAGTCATGTGGTAAAGATTTCTTATGGCTAACGTATTAGTAATTACACCAGGGTGTCAGTTCTCAGTTTAATGGGCAGAGGTTTTTTTGCCATCAACAGTTGCTAGATCTTTCTGTCCAAACATTTTACAATATCGAAACAAATATCTCACAAAAGTCTATGTATTTGCTTTTATTAACCAGACTAGAAATTGACATCAGTAAAGCATTGAATCAGATTTATTAAAGAAAATTTCTTTTCTAATAATTAGCATAGAATGACACTGTCTGTTTTCCTTCTTCTTCAAGCAAGTCTTGTAGGACTTGTGGGTGTAAGTTGCATTCAAGAAGTGATGTTATTTACTTGTATCACATATGAACAATAATTTCCTTTACATTATTATTTAAGAGAAATATTAGATACAGAACCAAGATGTTTGCTGAACATTTTCTCCCTCTATGCTTAGAATTTTATCTCCAAAGGATAATGATTGATAATAATTGGATTATAAAAATTCTTTATTGCTTTTAGATTTCCCTCCATGTGGGCACAATTCAGGTTTAGGAAGATATACAAAATGTTCCTAAAGTCATCCTTGTACTAATGTTCATGTTCTGATAAAGCAGAATTCCTTTAAAAAGGTCTAATCATTTTACATAGTCCATTGACCTTCAGTTCTGACCTGCAAGAAATTTTGGCTTCAAATAAAAATTCACCTAGGGAGATCACCTACAGTATAAAGGCTCTCTAGTGTCATTAATTTTTAGTAGCCTCAGTGTACTTATCTAATCCATAAGAAAAATTAGCAAAGTCAAACCCTTGAAAAAGTTTCATACTAGGTAAAATTTTTTTACCTCCCTCTGTGGAAGAGGTGTAAACCACCCTATCTCCTGGCATCTGAAATTAGACTTCAGGGAGTTTCAACCCCCATATGTGGGAGAGACATGTTCATGCTGTAAACAAGTCAGATGTCAAAAGAACAAATGGATGACACACAGGGTGCTGGGTTAGGGTTCAACCGTCAAGTTTTGGCATTATGTGGCAATGCAAAAAGTTCCCTACTCCTACATGTCTGCACCATCCACGCAACTCCTCTGCTGAGCTGCTCCAGCACAGCTGAGAGAAGGACCTTTTGGTCCCCGGAAAATGTGATGCTCTTTATTTTTAATTCTACACAACTGTTGTGTTTTACCAGGGCTAAATGAACTGCAAATACAATATGAGAAAATGGTGTGATGTTAGTTTCCTCCATCAGGTCACTGAAAATTTTCAAGAAGACACATTAATCTAAAAAAAAAAAATTGTACTAAGTTTTAATAGGAACACAAGTAAAAGAACCTAAAGTATATTCATTATCAGAAGTAAAAGTGCCATGTAAATGAGAATTAAATAGTTCTTGGATTAGCTTATATGCAGGAGGGGAAAAAAGGCTTAAGAAGAAATTAAATATTTTTATTTTTCGAATTAAAAGAAATAAAAAACTATAAATTTACAGTAGACCAACTAGCATCAGCCTCTGTGCTATGGGGTGCTCCGTGGTGACCAGAAGTCAGCATGACCACACCTACACTTGTCTACCTTGCTGAATCCTGGGGCAGGTTGCTAGGTTCCCCTTGTCCAGCACCCAGCCTCTTTGCAAGCTCAGCCCAGATTTGGGCTGTATTCAAATGTCATGAGTCCCATCAGCAGTCCTTCCTGGTGGGATCCCAGGCGTGATGCTGCCACAGAGCAGCTGAGATATGTGGCAGCTCACCTGGACAAGAGCATAGGACAGCCTGTCCCCAGAGAACAAATGAAAAGCCCTTCTTCTACAGGGGGTGTTTCTTCCTCTGAGAAAGAAATACACCCCGGCCCCACTCAGTGGTGGGCTGGTGTTGGAGCTGGCTTTGGACATAATCCAAGGGAAGTCTGTTAAGACTTCAATTCAAGAGAAACATCCTTTTGGAGTTCTCTGTCACTCTCAGCTCCAAGGACTTTAGGTTGCAGCTTGAAGGACTAAGGATGCCTCAGGAATATTTTTCTTCATCAGATTCATGCCTGATAGGTCTGAAGAGGAATTTTCCCCTTTGGAGGCTCTGTCTGGGGAGAGTCTGAGTGGTGCTTTTACAAGGTAGTGTGCAAAGAGGGGGTTTCCCACTTGTGACCACAGGAGATTACCATACAGCCTGCATAAAAAGAGTTACAACAACAGCACCTGTTGGCTCTCAGGGAAGACTGCAGGGCAGAATCTGGGTGAACCAGCCAGGGGTTCACACCAGTGTCCATGTGTTTGGGCAGTGTGGTGGTGCTGGGAGCGCACAGCACACCTCTGTGCAGCTGGCACCTCACCTTTGGCAGGACTTCCATTTTTTTCCTCATCTCCATGCATTTTTTATGCCAGCAAACATCAACACTGTCACTTGGCTCTGAAGTCCGCATGTTTGTAAGCTGAGGCATTTATTTTCTGGCAGGGTACTCAGGCAGGTCAGGGTATCCATATCTGTCCAGCAATACCCTGAGTGATCCCTGAGTGCAAGGGCCAAAGCACCTTGGGCTCAAAACAGCATGG
The DNA here is from genome assembly GCA_037013685.1 of Acridotheres tristis. NCBI lineage: Eukaryota > Metazoa > Chordata > Aves > Passeriformes > Sturnidae > Acridotheres > Acridotheres tristis. The sequence goes on from CM072887.1 coordinate 49,238,588, forward strand.
AAAATGGGAAAGTCAGCTCATTGAATCCTATTTTCACCCTAAGCTCAATGAAGTCTCCATCAGTTCCCCCCATACCACACAAATAACAGCCCAGGGTCTTTTAGGTATATGGCCAAACCTCTTGAAATCTCTTTGTCTGCTGCTTCCATAAACACAGTCTTGGCTGAATCTGCTGGGGTTTTTTTCCCAGATTTTGTCACATTTTCTATGAATTTTGAAAGTCTATGTCTCAGAAAGTCCCCAGACAAGTGTGTTTCCAGCATGGGGGGAAGGAACACCTCAGCAATGTTTCTCCTGCCCAACCTAGCCATTCATCCCAACTCAAAATGTGCAGTGAAACGTGAGTTAGATCTTAATTTCTTACCACTGACATCACCCCAGTCACTCATAAATAGACAAGCTTTTTTGCCATTAAAGTCTGGTTCATCCATTTATCTCTTTTCAGAAAGATTCTCTAGAAAGCTCGAGGCATGAGTGTGGATAGACACATTTACACTGCACCATCTGGGGCAGACCAAGGTGCAGAGCAGTTATTAGCCTTGCTCACAGTGAATGAACCAAGGTATCTGTGCCCTAAATAATTCCAGGCTTTAAATTTTCAAGGGAATTGTAATAACAAATTTAAGAGACACCATTTTGCAGAAGTAATTTTTCCTGAAAAATTCTGTTCAGGGTGAAGAAAGAGAAAGCAGACAGTTTTGTTGCTTTGTTGTTTTTTTGGAGTTTTTTTTTTTTCAGGCTGCAGATTATCATTATAAAGCTATCTCTGTCAAAGAAACAAGCTTTTCCCAATATCATTGTACACATGTCAAAGCCTTAACATTAAGTCCTTACCTGGCACAATACAATATTACTGATAGGCTGGATAAGAGGACAGGTTAGATTTGCATTGTACCTTGCCTTCCTCCATAACTAACGTAAGTTACTCAACCAAAGGAACTGCTAACAGGAAAATGAGGTCCTGCTTACAACATTATGTATCTTGTCACCAGAAAGAAGTTTATCATGTAAAGATAATAACTGCAATTACAAAGCCATCTTCTCACTGAATAACAGTGAGAAACAGGAAAAGATAAGTCACACCACACCCAGAAACTTCTCTTGCAGGTGATTTTTTTCCAGCCTTCAAACATTCACTTTGGTCCTCCTACTTCTAGCTTAATCAAAGACCATGTGAAAAACTTAATTTAAAAATTTACCCTTAAATACTCACCCAGACTGTATGAGTCTGCCTTCATCCCCATCAATATTGCAGTGCATGAGCTCCTCTCAGCAGATCTCCCCCTGTCCCATCTCCTCTGCCCCTCCAGGCATGAAGCAATGGGTGGGATGATGTTCCACCAGGCCACATTGCAGCTCCCCTGTTACTTTGCTTGGACTCTCTCCAGAGGAATATTGCTACAAAAGCGTATTTAATTTCATTTGATCAATACCCAGTTGAGTGTAATGGGGGATTACTTCACCAGATGTACCCTGCTTTTCCCCTGAGTATTAATTACGCATATTCTTCCCCACCTCTTCTCAGTAAGACACAGGGGAAACTAGCCACTGGTGATGGCTTATCTGCACAGATTTCACGCAGTTTGTCATCACAAGACAGGGTTTAGTAGATCGTACAGCTTTTTGCTAGACTGAGTTGTTTATTCTGATTTCTGTCACTTTGCTTTTTTTTTGTCCAAAGTCTAGGATTTCTACAGATGGATGCTTTAAAAACAAATTCTGCAAAATTTAGATGGTGTCTTTCCTCCTTAAAACCTTTCTACTGAAAATCTAAGTTGGAAGTATATAATGGTTCATGCAACCTCTTCCTTTCCCATGTGAAAGTAGTTCTAGTTCCTCAGACACTTTATCTAGGTACTTTTCACACTTCTATGTACCTTAGGTGGAAACACTCATAAATAAGTCTCAGTTATTCTTTATTTCAGTTCACGATGAGTTGTTTTAGACACACTCTTATCTCCAGCCACATCTCTCCAAGCAACATGAAAATATTGTCATATTTTTTCAAAATGTCACAGGTACTTTCATACATTGCAAAAATGATTGTGGCCAGAAGATGTCAGATGAGAAGCAGGCCTTTGACTGGAGCAGCACATCCTGCACACTCATCTGATGTCCCCAAACGATGCCTTCAGTTCCCACTGCTCCACTGTCTTCCAGGGGCTGGTGGACCTCCGGAGCATTGCTGTGTGCATGGTCTCCTGTCTGTTCGGGCATCTCCATGTCTCCGTGACGGTGCTTTCCAATGGCAGAGGCTGGGTGTGCTCCGAACGCTGAGCCGGCTCAGGCATCAGGGCAGTGCTCATGGTCGGCACAGCTGTTGTCGTGCAGTGAGAGTTGTCACACTGGCAGCTAAAATAAGTTTCCTAGTGGGCAGATTCTCCTTCCTAGTTCCTCTTTTAGCCTTTTTTTTGCCTCCCCCTTGCTTGTCACAGCCTTCTTCTGCCTGCTTGGCCAGCAGCTGGCCTGCTTGCTTGCCTCATTTTATCCTTCCCTCTGCGAATGAGCACTTTGCCCTGTGACCAGCCGCCAGCCAGCCCTGTCCCAATCACCGCGGCTTTCCAGCATCAATCCTTGCTGGCGAACCCCGCGCTCCACAGCCGCTCTGGAAGTCACAGCACTTCACAGTGGCTGCCTGCCTCTGCTACATCTCAGTGCTCCTCTCCCTCTTTAAGAAGGTGTGGCATCAAAAGGGAAGAAGCGTTTGCCTTTGTTCTAGGAGGTTATTTAAGGCTGCCTGTTGCATATTTAAGAAATGTTTCCACCAAGTGATTAGCAGCCTACCCAGCTGTATCTTTTTTTCACCATGCACTTGGGAGTACACCCAATCTTTTGTTTTGTGCTGAGCCATTTGCACCTTCCCCCTGCAGTTCTTTTCTCTGGAAAGAGCCGAAGGCATGCTCATCTTGTGGGAAGAGCCATGCAAAGGCCCCCGGAACAGCTGGCCCCAAATGATCTGCATCCATTCCTTCGCCCCACGTGGGACAGACAGAAGGGGCTCCATCTCAGCTGGGCAAGGCAGAGCGAGCTCCCCCACTGTCCCACTGCACTGTCTGTGTTTCAGAGAACGTGATGTGAGTGTACCACTTCACCTTGTCCCTTGCTAGCCAGAACAAACAGCACTGCAGCAGCTCTGGCACAAGACGAGGTTTTATTTTTAATCATAACAAAATCAGGGAACTTTGTTACATAATGGGCAATGAAAGAAGTAATTCTCTAGACTTCTAAGAGAAACAATCTAGTTGTCTGTAATCCTCTACAGGCATTTTCTCTACCTACCTTTTCTGAGGCAGCCCCTCCCCAGAGCAGGCAGGTGCCCTCTCTCCTTCTTCACTCAGATTGTACAGCATACTTTGCACACGCCCCATGGAGCCAGCAGCCCACACATGTCCTTTGAGAGCTGCTGTGCTCTGCTTACATGGTGAAGGCTAAAAATGGCACAAGACCTTGGGAGAATTATTCCCTTAAGAACAACTTCCCGACATTTAACTGTGCCTTTTACTGTTTGTTTGTTTGGGGTTTTTTTGGCTTGAGAAGTAACATAGCTACTATTTGTAAATGTTTCCTCCTTCTTCAATAATGTTCTCCATGTCTTTCCAGTGTCTGTTGAAAGCAGAGGAAAATACCATAGGCTTCCGTAGCCATCATGCATTATAGAGTTGAATAAAATATTCACATACCACAGCAATGAGCAAGATACAGCAATGGGAGCTACAGCTTCAGAGTTTCATGAAAAATATTACCCATGTTTCTTTCTAAAAGCAAAAAAAAGGAGGGATGATGCTCTCTATGAGTAACAGGTAAACAGCCCATACTTCCCCAAGCACTTAATTTAAGGACTGCACTGTCGTCAGCTTTAAGGAGGCAGATGGTCAGTGACAGCTTTCCCAGTGAGCAGAGTGACTTGGTAGTCCTCAGGTTCAAACCCATCACTCTGAGGGCTGGATTACCAGCATAGCAGAGGAAGGCAAATTTACCTAAGCATCTTCATTCACTGATTAAAACAGCAAAAGGAGAAGACCAGAGAGGAATCTCTTCTTAAATTTCATGCAAATTTCAGTGTTGAGACTGGAAGTGACCCAAAGAGCCACTAATACTGTTACCGTCCCAAGGGGTATCACCAGCCAGGCTTGTCAACACACTTCAGTTCTTCCATTAAGAAGGCCCTAGAAAACCCCACAGCTACATTCTGCCTCTCTGCCTGCAGTTTTAAAACTTGACATCCTTTTCCTTAGGAAGGTGTCACCTTCACCCACTTAGAGACACCATACAGAACTGACCTGGCTTTACCTGCAGCTGGAAGTCTTACACTGCCATCCTTAAAATCTAGTTTCAAGAAGCAAGCCAGTGCCTGGGTTAAGACCACAAGCTTTCCAAAAAAGCTTCCTGTTCACTTCAGACCTTGATTGTTGGTGGAACAATTTGATACCAAAGATAGCAAATGCTTAAAACTACAAATGCAGAGCAGCCAGGGGTATTGTGTGTGGTTGAATAAGGGGAAGTACTTGACCTCGTGGCACCCTTAGTTCCAGATGAGCAGTCCTGAGCCTTTTGAATCAGTATCTGACAGGTTGCCTTTTCGTCAGTGTTCATCCTTGAGGTTATGTGTCATATTTTTAACGAAATTATAATAACTTCATATAAATATTTGCTGATGGGTATTGATGACAGTGGCTAAAGGAATGCAGAACAAGCAGTATGTACCCACAAAAAGCACGGTACAGCTGCTGCAGCCCATTTAACTTCAAGCCACAGAGAGAAAGAAGGAAAAGATGAACAAAGTATTAATTTTATGGAGAGAGGCAATATGCATTGGAGTTCAGTTTCCAAGGAATATAGCATTTAGATTAATCCTTTCTAGAGGCTTGTCTGTGAATAAGATGATTTTGTGAAGTTGGGAGAATGTGTGGCAGTTCTTAAGTCTCCCACAGTTTTCCTATATAACCTAGACAAGTAATTTAACCAGTCAATACTTCAATTGTTGGTGTTTTCTAAATAGCATTCCTAGCAACACTGCTCTGCATAACATTTTCATTCACTAGATCAGTTGTTTGAGTTAGTCTACATAAATGTATATTGTATATGCACACCCCATCCCACCTTCTCATGCTGGTGCAGCAAACAAAAATCACTCTCATCTCTTGTAGGTACAATGTTTCTATAAGAGAAGAAGATGGCCAGAATCAGACTCATAGCTGACAAGCATTAAAGGGAGGCTCATAATCACAACTCACTTTCTATTTGGCGTCACAATGGGCAGTTTCATCTAGGACTGACTAAACAGAGATGCAAGATTAGCTTGACAGCCTGTTAAGAAATCCATCATTTCCCCATTTTAGAAGGCTGCAAGTATGTGTTTTCTCCAAATTTGCATGAGTCTTGCTCCTGTTATTAGAAACAACAGACGGAACTTGGGACACTTACCGGCAATCGACAGAAATGGACAAAAAGTTAATAAATAAATCACCACTCAGCGTAAGAAAAGTCTCTAGAGTATGCTCGTGCAACATTTTATTTGCATGCTTTGAAATTTCTTCTTATTTATATTGGCATAACATTGATAAAGAAATGTTCGAAAGAGTTTTGCACAATTTTAATTAAGTTTTGTATATAAATTCGTAGTTGTCAGTTTACATGATACACCCTGGAGAAGGAGCCTTCTTTTTACTGAAAGACTAAGATGAAGGTAAAACTTCGATTAAACTACTTTAGCCTCAGATAAATCTAATTGTAGACACTTTGATCTGACCTCAGTAGTTTTATTTTGAATATGGTAGCTAGTAATGTAGATTCAAATTTCACTGCTGGAGCAGAGAAGAGGTGTAGAAGAAATACTATTGCCTTCATCAGGGAATTTGTGACAAGATTTTGAAGACAATTGTCATGGTTAACAGAATACATCAATCCCTGTCTGTGGGACAGTTGTTCCAGTAGCTATTGCCTGGCCTTCCTGCCATTCTCCATCACTGTTTCTTCTTAACCCTGGCAGTGCACATCAGAGTTCCCACTCAGGAACTCAGCCTTGCTGGGCAGAGGTTTGTGGTCCACATTATCCTTCCCGAAAACCCCCGTGATTAACCCAGTGCTGTACTGATTGCTTACATTTCACTGTTTTATGTCAAGAAATAGGAACCTAATATGAAGATTTTATCAGACATAGATACAGAAGCAAAAATTTCCTATCACTGGGCACTCATCTTAATGCTTGGCAGCTGGGATGCAGCATTGCTTTAGCTCAGACAGAACTGGCTTGAATTTTGCCTCCTTTCCTAAGATGAATCCACAATTTTCACATTTTAAATGTGCAAGGAACTGTTAAAGACTTTCTATTTTAAAAAAACCTTCTTTTTCTAATCTACGTAGAAATAAAACAGCTGTTTTACAAGGAAAAAAATCCTTAAAACAAGTAATTCAGTTGCCTGACCAAGAATGAGAAAGGTCAAGGAATCATAGATGGAAAAACTTGCCATACTGAAGTCAATGACAAATTTTCCTCTTGTCTTTCTGTGAGGCCAGGTTTCCACATTCTGCTTGTGAAATCAGCCTGGGTATCATAACAGTTCTAAAAAGCAGGTAGTCAGGAAGAAAATGCATAAGAAAAGTAAACTGCATCTGAAATGGTTGAAAAAAATCTGATGTGGCACTTCAGAATTAAAAAGAAGCAATGCTGTCAAAGCAATATTTGCAATATCATGTAAGTTCTGCCAAAACACTATTTCACAGGAAGTGAGAAACCCATGACATAATCAGGTGATCTGCTTAAAATTCTCATTTAAAACAGACAACACTGAAACTACAGATTTTTGTTACAGTGAAATTTCTGTGTGAATCTGAGCTAGAGTAATTGCAGGCCTAGATTTCTTCTGCTGAATTTTTATCACTTATCTAGAGTTTTTTGGTGACAAGTTCAATATTCAGGTTTCAAAAATTTCAAAATATTTTGTGAAAGAAATTCTTCAGCCTCTCTTAGTGATTTTTATTTTGCTTTCTCTAAGATTTTTAACATAAGAATTTGATTTTTAAATCGTAATAGAAACAAGCCAATGATTGCAATGCTTCTTGCTCTGCATGTTATATTTCCCTTATGGAATGGATCAACACTTTCAAATAGGGCAGAGTACCTTTTCTGCACACCCTCTCAGAGGCACTGAAGAAATTCTAAATATGACCAGGCTGCTCCCATGGCTACAGAAATGTTGTGAGCCCTTTCCAGTGCACCCAAGGACAGGTCCTTCACAGCTATCATTGACAGAAGGTTCAAGACCAAGTAGACACACTAGGTATTTTTTTCCATCATTTCTAGAGGGAGTAAAGACTAAGGAGGAGGCAAAAATGAGGGAGAAGCACCACGAGGGTCAGAGAAAGGGGGAAGAGATGGAATATTTGATCTCCATACGGGAGCCCATGCAGCTGGCCAGCAGCCCACAGAGCATGCACACAGAGAACAGGAATATTCCTAAAGGGCTGCAGCTTGTAGAGAGCCCACATCAGAGCAGATTTTTCCTGACAGCAATTTCAGTTCAGTGGAGTGGAGGAAGTGTGAGGCGGAAGGATTAGCAGAGAGAAACCATTCTGTACTTATCATATCCACCTCTGCCACTCTATACCATTTGGAGTGAGTAGCAGAGTCTGGATTGAAGGAGTTGAGTCTGGAGAAGTGGAAAGGAAGGGTGTTGTTTTAATGTTCTTCTTTTTGTTTTCACTGTTTTAGTTGGCAATAAATTACGTTGATTTTTCCTTAAGCAGTCTGTTTTGCCCTCAATAGCAATTGGCAAGCACTGTCCCTGTCTTTATCCTGGCTCATGATCTTTCTCAACCCATTTTCTCCCTTTGTCCTGCAGGAGAAGGAGAGGAGGGAGGAGGGAGTGAGCAGCTAGGTGGGTATTTGGATGTTAGCCAAGATTAACCCACCACAGGCCTTTTTTTGCATCCAAGGACTTCTCCTTTGCAGGAAGGGGCAGAGATGTCACACTTTTGCATTACCCTTCCTCTGCCACCCAGAAGTACGGCTGGCACAGCCACTGACAGAGCGTGCTCCTTATCTGGGATTTGTAGCAGCATCTCAAACTGAGTCAAGGATGTCTCTCCATAGCTCTGGCAGGGAATGTGGTCCTTGGCCTCTGTCAGAATCAGGCTGGGTCTAGCACTAGAGGACAACTCAGGACGTATGTGCTCAAGCTCCACGCTGTCCAAGCTGTCCTTCTCAAGCTGGTTTTGTGAAGAACTTCGTTCAGGTTGGGTTGTTCTGCCCCTTGGCCTGTCCACATTAATTTTACCACGAAAAGAGTAATTGATTTTATGAAAATGATACTGCACCTTTAATGCGGGCTATAGAAGAATAAGGCGGCACGTGTGGCCTTTTGTTGCTGAACACAGCCATCTAGTGGCTACCTTTGTTTAGTTTGCAAAAGAAAACTGCTACTGCTAACAGAAGACCAAGAGAATGACTGAGCACAAGCCAGGAGATTTCCTTCCTCGTACCTCACATAGAGTTACCCTGGAAATCTTGGCCATCTTGGCCACTTGGCCATCTCAACTTGTGGCTATTGCCAGGCTTTCTAAAAAAAAAAAAGCCATAGTAAGGTTGGTGCACTGAATGCCCATCAATACCAAATGGGTAATACCTGACAGAAATGGCAACAGTTCTATTACTCCTTGTATTAATTCAATATTTATGTGAATACATAGCTACAAAAATCCCATACACAAACACTTAGTATCCTGGTGTACTTTTGATCCTTTTCTTTTTACATAACGGGTTCATTTCCTAAATAAAATACGTTTTTACTTATTTTCAAAAAAAATCCTGGGATATTTTAATATTTCCACTTTGGCTGGAGAAATGTTGACTCAAGAGTCTTAAAGACATGCAAAAAAAAAACGAAATAAAAAAGAACACAAGTATTTAACAGCTTTATTTCATATAAATTTCTTCACACATCCTAAACAGGCCATGTAGGCACATTTACTATTTAGCTATTAGTCAAATCATGAAATAATAAAAAGGAGCTGCGAAAGAAACTGCAGAAATGTCTGACAACAATCAAATCATGCCCATGCACCATGCAGAGGATGGCAGAGTGAGGAATGGGTGTATTTCAGCCAGACAAAAGGAACAGCAGTTGTGGTCACTTATGCCCAGCCTTAGGTCCCCCAGTGCTCCACTGCCTGTGTGCTGGAGGAGCTATTTAGGGGCCCCACAAAGCTGTAGTGCTACAGAGCAGCACGTGAAAGGAGGCAGGACTCCCCACCCCATCTCTTAATGCTGTTTGCTTTAACCAGGGAGACACAATGCACTCTAGATCTTTAAGTGTCAAAAGTAAATTAAACAGAATAACCTTTAGCAGCTATGTGTGTAATCTCATGCCAGTGCAGTTTGCTCTACCTTGTGTGGCAATCTGTTTAGAGAAACAAATCAACATTTTAATATGGATGCATATTAATGAGCCAAATCCTTTTTTAGCAGATTATAGACACATCATACAGCCCTTTCAGGCACATGTTGTTAACATAGGAGAATATATGGATTTATACATATGGATTATATGGCTTGTGAGAATAATGTAGAAATCTAGGGTCAGAGGAAGCATTCCAGTCCTGTGGTTTAACCTCCTGCATCACATCAGCCATTTGTTTCACTGTCAGCCTTTTCTTTGATTGCAAATGAGCATGAATATTATTCCTGCAATGGGAAATACCAGTTACAAATTGTACTGAGCTGAGAACATCCTACAATCCTAAGAACATAGTATTGATACACTGTGATCTTCACATCAAGATTTCCAGTGAGAAGGAAGGGCTTCAGGGCCTTCCTGTTGAAAGTTCTCTTATTTTCGTGCTACTTAATGTCACTGAGCTTTCAAGCGTTATAGGCTGGCTGGGTACTGACCCCACAGGTCTGTATGTGTGTGTGTGCTCAGCTTCTGAAAAAAGCTACAGCTCAAAGCAGTGAGCGGGGTCACAGCCCACAGCTCCTCTGAGGACAAGGTTCAGCGGCAGTGGGCTCTTCACCTGCAGCAAGACCATGGCATTTTCCTCATCTTGGGGAGAAGTCTCCAATCCACGTGTCTGTCCTCATCTGGAGAAGGCCGAGCTTTAAGTCCAAGCTACTCCTGGGACCCCGTCCCAAGTTCCGTATGAGTAGTATGCGGCAATCAATCAACCGGACAAGGCAGTTTCCAAGCTGTTGCCTGGATGCTCCTAATCCCTTCTTTTGCGCAGATGAGGGCAACGAAGCCGGGATCGCCGCTCGGGAGCCCGGTGGCCGCCACGAAGGAGCGCGGCTCCACCCGTGCACCGTCCCGCGGCGTGGGGGCTGCTGCTGCTCCGGTCCGGCCCGGCCCTTCGTGCCGCTTAACACTGCATAGGGAAGCGAAAAGCTCTGCCCGCTCCCCTATGGCCGTGCCAAAGGCCCAGGCTTGGACCAGCTGTTCAAAGGCCGACCGCCCAAAGCGGAAAGGCATCTGCACGCCTTTGCTCCGCCTTCGCCTCGGTGCTGAGGCCGGCCCGGCTGGCGAGGCCCGGCCCTGCCTGTGGTGCCGGCGGCGGTGCCGGCAGGGGGCGGGCGCGGGCGGGCAGGCGCCGTGGGAAGGGGCGGTGGAAGAGCAGCGGGCCGGTAGCAGCCGCGTCCCGGGAGCGGCTCCGCTCGGCACTGAGTGCATATAGCAAAACGCTGCTCCGTCCTCTGGCAGAGATAGGCAGGTACTGCCCTCTCTGCCTCATCTCCTTTCCCCTCCTCTCCCTTCTCCTCTCCATCTCTTCCTTTCCTCTTCTGCTCCTTCCCTGGGCCACTGAAGTATTTCTGACAGCCTTTGCCCAGCCCAGCCCTCCTTTCTACATGGCAGCTTTCTTGTGTCCGGCTGTAAAGGTTTGCCCACTCTCGTAGCACTGGCCAAAGGAAACAGTACTTTGCCATCTAAAAAGGAGCAGGTATGAAGCAGCAGTAATTCCAGAGGGACCTTACACGCTTGACATATGAACCTCCTGACGTTCAACAAGGCCAAGTGCCAGGTCCTGCTTGTGGCTCAGGGAAGTCCTAAGCGCAAGCACGGGCTTGGTGAAAAATGGGTCGAGTGCAGCCCTGAGGAGGACGCGGGGGTGTTGGTGGATGAAAAGCTTGATGTGACCTGGCAATGTGCATTTGCAGCCCAGAAAGCCAAATATGCCCTGGACTGTGTCAAAAGCAGCAAGGCCAGAGAGGGGTTTCTTTACCTCTGCTCTCCACCTGGAGTACTCCATCCAGCTCTGGAGTCCCCCCACATAAGAAGGCCGTGGACTTGTTGGAGTGAGTTCAGAGAAGGGCCACAAAGATGATCAGAGGGATGGAGCCTCTGGGTAAGAAAGTTGGAGTTGTTCAACTAAGAGAAGAAAGAGAAGGCTCTGGGGAGACCTTACGACATCCTTCCAGTACCTAAAGGGGGTCTACAATAGAGCTAGAGAGAGACTTTTTACAAGGACATGAGGAATGGACAAAGGGGAATGGCTTCAAACTGAAAGTAGGTTTAGGTTAGATATAAGGAAGAAATTCTTTACTTTGAGGGTGGTGAGGCACTGGCACAGTTTGCCCAGAGTTGTGGATGGTCCATCCCTGGAAGTGTTCAAGGCCAGGTTGGATGGGGCTTTGAGCAATCTGGTGAAGTGGAAAGTGTCCCTGCCCATGGTAGGGTGGTTGGAACAGGATGACCTTTAAGGTCCCTTCCAACCCAAACCATTCTGTGATCTTACATCAAAAAAAGTTTGTCATTTGGCATGGCAAATCTCCCCGTGGTATCATTCATAATTCAACACCTATTTCCACAAAAGCTGAAAGTAGCACTTGCTGCAGTCTGTGGTACCTTCAAAGAGCAGCTCACTGTTTAAGTGCCTCACTGTGATGGCTTGGAGTCACTGTGGGCTTGACACTATCACTTAGTTCACAGCCCTTCAGTATATTTATGCCTGCAGTTTGCTCATCAATATTCTCTGAACTTTTGTATCAGAAGTAATGTCATTAAGTCTGTCAAGGACACTGTCCTAAAGCAGATAAGGCCTTGCATGGGAAAAGTGATTCAAATTAATTTGGTGAATGACTGATTTAACCATATTAGGAGGATCACGGGTTTTCATGCAGTGTAAGCTCTTAGGGCCACCATCATGTATTTCTTCAAGCAAAGGAAATAATCTGGGGTTTTTGTCTAATTCAGTCTGAGTTACATCATCCAATGTACTGGAAGTTCCCTGCAGGTTCAACTACCCGTGTTGCTTCTAATGCAACATACAGGTACTTTCCCACTTCTCCCACTGCTGTGGCATGGTGTAAAGCAGCTCCTTTATTATAATCCAAAGTTAGAGAGAGAAAGTTGGAGAGATGAGAAATAAATTACTGTACATATTGGTGAAATTGGATTCTCTGAAAGAGAGCTGCTACAGTGAACACACTTCTGTAAATCTTTTCCAAAGAGGTTTGCAGATACAAAATTAATCCCCAGTGCCAAATCCAGGCCACCTTGTTCCTTTTCCAAGTCTGGCCTAACTCCAAAGTTAGGGCAGTGAAGTGTGACTGGCAGAAAAGTGAGATGAGGAAACAGTATTTCAGTGTGGAGTTGCAACTCTTTGTATGAATCCCTTTGATCTTGTTCTCCCTCCTGCACGGGGGCGAGGCAGCATACTGTGACTATGGCTCCAACAAAGGGAAGCAGAAATTAATCTCAAATTACTGGGACACTTTATCTTTTCTTCAGCCTGTGAACGTGCCCAACCAATTTGAGGAGACATCAGCTTCCACCAAGGATATAATCATGGGTTATTGCCTCAGTGCAGAGGAGCTTAGGAGTTGGAGAGCTGTACATGATTTCTGCTTTCTGTTCATGCAGCAATGCAGGATGGGAAGATTGACAGGTGTTTTCTGTCTGAAACCACCCCAGTTTGGGTGGAGCAGGCCTCACAAGGCTTCACTTGGCAGATTCACTCTGTCATGAAGCCAGTGGAAGCAAATTAAGCTGCCTGGAGTTGCTACAAATAGATATTAATCTCTGCCTCAATTGTGATTAACTCCTTAATGCCATGCTGCCTTACTAAACAATTTGTTAATCAGCCGTAAACACGGGTCTCTAAGAGCTCACTGCCCCTCCTGCAAGCACACAAGCAGTGACTCTTCTTCCCAAGTCAATGGCTTTTATTGCCATAGGGACTGGACAGAAATGGTACCATCTCCTTGCCCCAGGACTAGCACAGAGCTCCAGTCAGAGGCAGTAGCTGAAGAAGACAGCTCCAGGATAAAGAATGTATCCAACAGAGATGGAGATCTCCATCACAGTTCTTAAAGTGCTTTTAGAATAAAGACAGTGCCTGACGGTGTTTGCTCATGCTGCTTTTGTGCCTTTGGGAGGCCTGAAGCTGATTCCCTGTGCAACAGATAATCAAAATGGGGTTATGACATGGTTGAGATTTTCAGTAACTGAACAGGAGCCAGAATGTGTCTATACAGCTGAAATTGTATCATTAGACATGATTAATGTTGTTCCTATATTGATTGGAAAGGAATGATTTAGGTAAATACTTTATCCCTAACTCAGGGAGCACTCACATTAAGTGATTTTATTCTAATGTCTGTAATTCTGCAACCTTTTGGTATGCTTATTCCTGCAGTTTATTCCTCTCTCTCTTCAATATTGGGCAGAAAGATGGAGATATTAAAAAGACATAGGTAATAAATGGTGCGCTGTCAGAATGAAGCATGCATGTTCAGATTAACAAACTCCCGTTCAGCTGCTCTCTGTTCCTGAAGGTTTCTAAATACCGAAAGTACCTTGTTTTTTGACAGGCTCCAGCAAGTAGAGTTGTCACAATGCCCAGGGAGCCTGAGGTTCAGCCATCTCCCACAAAATACATGGCCATAGCACTTTCTTTCGTGCTGAGTCTCACGGCTTCACATCCCACTGGTCAGCAGAGGCGGCACCATTTTGCAGCACAGCAATGGAGATGCTCGTGTTGCAGAGCAGGGAGAGAACCAGGAAACTGAATTATCACCACCCTTGTCCATGAACACGAATGTATGCATATAATCATGTCTATGTACCAGTTCTTAAATGTATAACCAGCACTTAGATAAAAGACAGAATCTTAGACAGAATCCCTAAGACGTGCAAGGCATGCTAATCTCTGAGACCGGGGCACATACCTTCCATCTCTTGCTTTGCTGTTTTACTTACCTTTATTCTTTCTTAGTGTTCCCACCTCAGGAGGGAGTGTAAGTGCCACCTGGCAGAAAGATGTAGTGATTAAAACCACCCTGCACCTTGTCCTAGCATTACATGCCCATGTAAAAAAATCTCCCTCTTTTTTACAAGCTTTCTTTAACTACTGGAAAGCGCCAGTGAGGTGTCCCCTGGAGCCTTCTCCAGGCTGAACAACCCCAGCTCTCTCAGCCTTTCCTTCAAGGAGAGGTGCTCCAGCCTTCTGATCTCCTTCATGGCCCTCCTCTAGACCAGCTCCAACAGATCTGTCAAACCACTCTATGGTTCTATGTTTTTTTTATTCTGTTATTTCACCTTAGTGACACTGAACTTCATAAAGCACGTTTCTTCCTCTGATAAGTAGTGCAGACAGCACTCCTATTGAGCATGACTTCCTGTCAGCACCTAATTCAACCCCCTCCTTTGCAGCACCAGTCTGACCACATCACTTTTTGTGTGTTTATACCCTTACAGGTCACTCATCCTCACACACAAACACACAACACTTTCTGCATCAGCAAGTTTGGAAAATTGAATCTTCCCTTCTCTAATCTGCTGAATAAAAGTGGACTGTAGAATGGCTCTGTAATTTCCCTTACCTGCAAGAGCTTAATAGCTGTAAATATGCAGTGCCATTTTAATGTGACATGAAAGAAGGAAACAATGCTCTCACCTCTTGCAAATGTGTGAATCTTTTAAAAAATGTGGACACATGCTCACCAAGTGGCACATGATGATAGGACTTGGCCAGTCCATTAAATGATTCACTGTCAACCACTTTAGACCAGAATTGAGAAATTGAGCCTTGATTTCAGCCTGAGAGTCTAGTACTTTTGAGCAGGATCCTACACAGGAAAATGTGTCAGAGAATATATGGATAAGGAGATTTGTTTGTCAACCTATCACACATCTAAACAGCTGATTGATAATATCACAGCTCTGTGTGTTGGTCTGATTCTGGCTTGAATCAACTGAGGTTTTGCTGTGTGCTTGAGTGTGGACAAAACCCCTTAGTACAAAAATTACCTGAGACCAAATTTAGACATATTACTCAAAACAGCTCTGTTTGCAGGTTTTAGGCCTCTGGGACCTTTCAAACTTCTTGATCATGTTCAAAAAACACTCAAGTGTGGGACCTGCAACCTGGGCACTGACAACAAAAGCCATCTTCTACCAAAGGAGGCAGAGAAGTCACTCTATCTGTCACTACAACATTTCCGTCATCCTTTCCTATATGGGGGAAGAAATGTTTTTGTTTACACACAAGGAAGTAATTCCATCTTATAGAACAATGAAATCTGAACTGTTTACCAAATTTACTCTTAAACTTCAAACCCATCATACCATTGAGTCTTCTACGTTTCTTATCAAAAACTGAGTGTAAGCTGTTTCAGGCATATGTCCATTGAAAAACCTAAAACCTTCTGTAAGAGCCGGTGAATGGAATTTACAAGACAGTTAAAATGTAGATGGCCCAAATATGATATAGGAATGGTCTAAAAATTGTAGCAGTGTAGACAGGCTTCTCAAAGGATCTGAAGGGAACTGGGAGCCTGCTTGTCTTAAAAATGAATAATGGGAAACATTTGCAAATCTCTGTTTAAAAAAACGTTTTCTCTCTTATTTTCAATTCTCTCTTATTTTCTTCTGTTATGTCAACTCATAAATTATGATCAGCTCCATAATAAACAAATGAACAAGAGACATACAAATGTCTGTGAGACTGAATTTTAGCCTTATCAATGTGAAATGCTGTGCCCTTATTTCAAATTCTTGATCCAATACTGCTTTAGTTTAATGCCAAAAGGAACATAAGACAGTTCAATAATGACTGGCTACTGGAACCTTCTAGGATTTTTTCCAGATTTCCAACTAAATTTTTAAATGCTGGGGCTTAGAGTCTTAAAAGGCTCCCTAAGATCATCAGACCATCTGCACTAATGTTTACAGCCCTTCTTTCCAAAAACCAACACACCTTTATAGCCACAAGGTCTAATTGGCCCTGTCCACTGAGGAAAGGAGCTGAGAGCAAATGCTTATAGTTTGCCAGATAATCCCTAGCAGGGATAACAGCCTCCTTACTACAAAAACTACATCTCTAGAAATGAAATAAAAATGGGCCAGTGTAGCCACTAATAATAGAGAAAGCTAAGATTGCTTTCCAAAAAACTGAGAAAAATATAAATTCAGAAGTCAACCAGCCACCTCATCAAAAACTAAGTTGTGATCCTTGACAGAGTTTTATGTGGGATGACTCACCAATCAGTTTTAAAGTTGTTATAGCTTTACATAACAAATTATTATTTTTCCTACACAATAACTAACTTCCTACTTGCCAAATGCTGTCACAAAGGTGAAGTCCTCCCTGTTTGTCACAGATATGGAAAGGCTCAAGCTGCTCTCATGGTTTGAACAAGCAAATCAACATGTGAAAAAAAAAAAATAAAAAAGAAACAACAAAACACCAAAACAAAAATGAGCAAAATGCTCAAAGCAGATCATTGATACCTCAAAGTTAACTTTAGAAGCTACTATTCTGGCTGTTGTACTCAACCTGGAAAGCAGATTGCCTCTTCCAGAGCAGTTTCGAAAGGGTAAAGTCCTTGAGATTCTTGTGAGATTTTTTTAGGAGAGCCATTGAAAGTCCTAGAACTTTTCTACCAGAAAGATAAAATTTCCTGGTACAAGATGATTAATAAATACTAATCAATTGTGCCTTCGGATTAAGACCCACACTCATTCACAGCTAATTATTGTTTACCTGGATTTGTTTAAGAAAAATGTCAAAGAACTCCAGAGCATGGTAAGCTGGAGATGAATTTGTGAGTCTTCCTAGTGAAAAGTGCTTCTAAACCCTCTCTTTTGACTATTTTGTACCATAGAAGAAAAATCAGCAGAGAGTGGAAGAGATCTGTTGGTAGTCTGTTACAGCTGCAGAAGGCTGGCTTGTAGGCTTTTCTAATAACCAGTTTGCACCTGAATGTTGCTTGCACCACTATCAGGTGGTAGCAGGGCCAGTAAGTATTGGTAGCCTTTCTGAATGCTGCAGCTCATTCTTTCTCTGTCCCCTACTAACTGTAATGTCTCTGGCAGGGGTCTGAGTGGGTTTTGAGGGATTTTTTTGCAGAATGAATGGGAAATTCCATTCATAAGATTGGTTAAGCTCAATGGGGTGTAAAGCAAAGAACCAAAGTAAAGAGTTCTTGTGCTGTGTCTGTGGCTGCAGGATTAATTTCCATTACATTATGGAGCTCTGGCTGTAGGAAGCAGGATCACATCGTCTCTGGAGAATGAGACTTTAATGAACCATTGAGCTGCCATCCATAAGATGTAATCAGAGGGGATTTTGCAATTCACTTTCACTGGGAAGAGGTCTGGAAGCTGCGGGGACCACAAATGCAGAATCATTTATATGCTAACCCACAGAAGTTAGCACTGCTGTGTTTCCTGGCAGCCTGGTTGAAGTAGGCTTCCTCAGCTGCTGGGGAGCACTGTGGAGATGGCTGTGCTGGAATCCAGCAACATCACTGGCTCTCAGGCATACAAGCCTAGAAATTCAAGCAAGAAGGTTTTAGTTCTTTGCTTTACACCACATTGAGCTCAGCCTTTTCATCTCTTAGAGAAAAAGTTTATTACAATCTTACAGCTTATACTTCAGACAACAGAGGACAAGTGACTTGTTAAAATTTTCCCAGTGAAGGCACTAAAACCAAATCCTTTCAGTTTTTCCTTGTTTTACAGACCTTCTGTGTCCGAGGTCTGCTGGAGGCTAACAACTGAGCCCCTTCCCTGCAGAATAAATGGAGACTCATCCCTTCTTCCTGGCAATTCCTTGATCCTCAGAGTGTCACCCCCAGCTTGTTCCAGGAGAGGAAATCCTGGCCTATGTGGGCTTCTCTGTGTCAAGAGGTCTCAGCAAAGCATTGGATCATAAGGCTCAGATCTCTATGAGAACTCAGTCTCAAGCTGATCCAAACTCAGCAGTATGGAAAAAAATCTGTGAAGTCTGAGCAGCATGGTCATCAAGGATCAGACAATCCAGGGATTAAAACAAGCAAAGAGGGTTTGCTTGGTTTTGTTTTGGTTTATTTTGTCCTATTAATTCTTGCAAAGAGTAAGCATTTAAAAAGTTGAAAAAGGGATCTCTCTATAAAGGCTGAGTTTGGCAGAACTGACATTTTACTCAGTAAAAAATATCATTATTTGTTGTGTCATGCAAGAGGCAAGACTGTAGTGGTAAGTCCCTTACAGCCTTGAAATCTGAGATTGCTAACATTGATACATGAATTAAGAGAAAATGAGACACACATAGATTGGTTAA
Source organism: Acridotheres tristis (assembly GCA_037013685.1). NCBI lineage: Eukaryota > Metazoa > Chordata > Aves > Passeriformes > Sturnidae > Acridotheres > Acridotheres tristis. Next base: position 49,257,122 of record CM072887.1, read on the forward strand.
CCTCTCTCAGGTATCTATGCCAAAGTTGCTCAATCAGGGGGTGAGCCTCATCACTCTTCATCTCCCCTTATCTCTCCTCAGAGGAGATGATTTTCCTCAGACTCTGATGACTAGAAAATTATTGACTGTCAAAGGAGGCTGCACTGCACCTAAATTTTTATTTCAGGTCTATGTCAAAGGTCTCTTCCTAACTTTCCTTATTTTCATGTTTCCTCACACTTATTTCACATGAAATGCACCCAAGTGACAGTGGTGGTGGAAGACACAATCCTACCTTTGCTTACCAGCAGGTACAGCATAAGAAGCAATGATGTGATCTTCCCCAAGACTGCTTTGGTGGTGTGCTCCAATTTTTGATTTAAGAAAGGAAAAAGGTAGAAAGGTTGCTGCAGCTCAGTCAAGTCCTTCCTCCTTCCTGACAGTGCCAATTAACTGCATTTATAGTAGTGGAAAACAGTTTTGGATCTCTGCATCAAAGGATAATTTTTCTTAGAATGATAGAGTGCCCAGATCAAATACAGATCTGTTGTACTCAACATACGACTTAGGATAATAATATAGACAAAAAGTCTTGTTTTTGCTTTGTTAGTTTGGATTATCTGTTATAAATACTGATAAAGCCAGAAGACCCTGATCTCCTGTAGATAGCTTACATGTCCACTTGAAAATGTCTTGACCATTTATGTGCTCTGATATAATTTTTTTTCACTAGGGTGCAATGGATTTTTGCTTTGAAACCAGAGGAGGCCTTAATGGAGAATGAGCTGCATGTGTGGGCTACAGAGAATTGCTTTATATTGTCACTTTATAGAAGTGTTTCTAAAGGAAGTCTGTGGGATTTGGAAGGAAGCAGATAAAGAATTAAGTGTAGTTGGAAAAATATAATCACATTCACATATTCCTAAAGAAGGGCTTGCTAAAGACCTTGATGAAAGCATGGTAGGGCCCAGCTAGAGAAGCTTTCAGAGATGCACTTCATAATGCAATGACAGGGGTTGTCTTCTGGGTCCAGTGACAGTAGAAAAATTGATTCTCAGATACTTTTTTCTGTCACAGCTCTTCTGTTAACATCACAATTGCAAAAGCATTTTCTAATTCATGTCACTGTAAATCAACAAAGCTAATACAGGGGAAATTAAATACTTGGTGGAAAAACGTTTGAAGTATTTCAACTGCTTGTGTTTGAAACAAGGTAGGGAACACTAAGACAAGCCACTCTGCAGGCAGATCAGAGAGATATAATCTATAGCAGGAGGTAGTGAAAACAAGAGAAGGGAGTAAGAAGAAATTTAACTGGAAGGAGATCCGTCTCAGAAGGTTTGAAAGACTGTCACCACCACTGCCAGGTTCTGGGAAAGCAAGAGCTCTAGTCTCATCTCATTTTTATGATGAAAAGTGTTTTTCTAATATTGGCAAATGAGAACACTTGCGAATCAGAACTTCTGATATGAACAGAAATCCTTATGGTTCAAGCACGTTCAGTTTAGAACAGGGATTGTTAAATGTCTGGGCTTAAACTCAGTCAAGGTTGACTTATGTTTAAAAAGAAACAATAAAATTAGTGGTTTGAGATATAGCCCTATGATATATGGTGTAAAGGACAAGCTTTCAGTCAGTTACTTTTACGTTCTTGTCTGGAGGCTCCATGGTGAAGAGGTTTGCCACAGCTCACATATAACCCAAACCAAATGTATTGCTATTTGCACAGCTTCCCATTAGTGAAATTCTAGATTTACACACATAATCACTCCAAAATTGCATTTCATGGGTTGGTTTGCTTGTTTATATTCCGGGCTTACCAAGCTGTGTAACTGAGACAGCCTCACCATTCATTATTTCCTGTTTTATTAGCAGGGAATAGGAATATTTGCATAATGCTTACTATGGAATATTAAACTCTCATAAATCTGTTTAAAGTTAAAAGAAAAAATTGTTAAAAGAATCCATTCTTTAAATTGGCATATTTTTCTTAAATTGGTACTAAATTTTAAAGCTTCTAATTCTTGCAGAAGCCCTAAAATCCATTAAAAACACTGTTCTGTCAAAAGCTGTTGGCTGGATCCTGTTAGTCTCACTGTGTTCATCTTCACACACACAGAAGATATAATTTGGCACCTCTGGCTGTGAAGCCGAGGGATTTTTCCTGTGAATAGACTGTAGTTTAATGCACAGGTTGGTCTCTGACCTGGACAATGACAACACTAGTGTATTCTTTGATTTGTACAAGATTTGTTAGGCTTCCTTGTTCAGTGCTTTTCCCAAGCCAAACCCTGCTAAGCCTGAACAACACCCTCATGATTCATCATCCCCCCATGCAGCAGCAACATGTTGCTCAGTTACCAGAACAAACCAACATCTGCCACGCCATAGCTTCCAAGGCAGCCGGGGTAATCACTGCTGTGCCATAAACTGGGAGGGGAATGACAGCACTAGCACTGCTAACGCCACAAGCATTGTTATTTTGGCGTCCTGGTGGCGCTGCACCGCTGCTGCTGATCACAGAGGGGTAGGCTTCAATCTCTCTAGCAATAAAGAGCTTGAACTTTTAGCCAGGTCTGCAAAAAGAAGTGATGCTGGTTTCTGCTAGAACACATACAACCCCTAAACAGTTTTCAGGCTGCTCAGAATCATCCAGAAAATTTGAAATATTGAAAATATTCTTGCTATTTTGAATATGCTTCTAATGAAGTTATTTTCAGCTGTCACAATTGCTCTTTCTAAAAAATGGGAAAGAACATAAAAGGCAGTATTGCTTCACCTGCTTCAATTGGTGTCTGACGTAAGCAAATCGGGATGCGAGGACAGAGAGGACTAAGAGGAAGGAAAGCAGCTTCTTCCTTTCAGATTAGGGTGTTGGTTTTGTTACCTTGGGTGTTGCGTTTGAGGTGTGGCTGCGTTGGCATCCTGAGGAACAACAGGCTCAGATTGTTTGCCAGCTTTAGAAATCAGTTAAATTCAAAAACATCCACAGTTTCAGTGTATCTTTCAAATATGCATCCTTTCAACAACTCTGCAAAAGGTCGCTATCCCTATTTTACATAGAAACACATGTTTGGAGGAGGTAAGTGGCAGTGGAGAATTCCAGCACTGTTCCTGCACTCACTGGGTTGTTGGACATGCTTTTCTGTTCATCCCTCATATCCTTGTGTAGGCAAATAAAATAACAGCTAAGGTCAAGCCCCCTTAGGTTCCCTTTCCTCCTAAACCCTCACCACAACAAACTGCTGAAAGATTATGACTTTCCTGAAGCAAATTGTAACACTGAAAGCCCAGGTTGCACATTCAGCTTGCTAAAATCTTTCCCCACAGTACACCCACATGAATCACAAGCTGCAGCAGTAATAAGATGCAACTGAAAAATAACATTAAGAGCAAACCCATGTGGCACTTGGAATTTTGGCATTTTACACCAGGATTAGCTGCCATTTCAAATTCTTCTTGAGCTACTCCCTCACTGTCACATTTTTCTTATAAAAGACTCTCAGGATGGTCTCCTCATCAGCATTACTCGTTTGTTCTGTAGTTCCCTTACTGACCTGACCAGTCACAGTCACTCCGCTTTTTCTGGGGGAAAAGTTAAAAGAAAACCAGTAACTCCTGATGCTTTTTATCATTTCTGTGTGGTTTCAGGGTTTTCTTCACTAGGATACCTAGGAAAAGTAATTTTTTTGAAAGGACAAGTTGTCCTGAGTTTCTGCTCTCAGAAGACTTCTAGTGTAAAGAGACAAGAGCAGATAAAAATGTGGGTTAATATTAACTGATTGGAACTGGAATGACTCTTGTCTAGAGCATGTACATTTGTCCTTTGCTCTCACATCTTTCTTGATTGATGGCTGAAAGATTTTCAATTAGAGCAGCTGATAATTACTCAATCCACTTTTTATTCCAGGGTAGCTTGAAAAAGCTTAATATTAATAACTCCTGAAAAGCTATAAGCAAAATCTTGTGTCTTTTAAGTGAGAAATGGCTCCTTGTTTGTGCTGCTATAAAAGCTGTTACTAAATCAGTAACATTTCGACATATATAATTTGCTAATTGTACAATTAATAGTCTTCCCTTTGCTTGTAATCCATCTTGTACTACACAGGGAGCAAAAGAAAAGTCATAGATGCCACCCTGGACTGAAGAAGAAGCCAGCACTTCACAACATACTATCTTCAGCGACAGCAGCCATGTCGGTCATAAACTGGTCATGCTGCAACACCTCCCACTCCAAAGAAAGAGGCGGATCCAGATTCAGCTTTGTCCCTGGATCCAGCTGTGTGTCCCCTACAGCCCTGTCCCAAAACTTTTCCTCAATAGACCTAAGGAGTCCGATGTGCCAGATGCTCAGCACGGCTTTGCTTTAAGGCAGCGTCTGACCTTCACCAAGAGGCTGCAGCCCCAAAGACAGCTCAAGATTTGGTCCTCACTCTTCAAATGGACAGGACATTCACTGTCCCTCCAGGATGGACATTTCTTCCACCTTTTCATTTCATTACAAGTAACTGCAACAACATTTATCTTTTCCACATTTACTCACTTTTCTTTTTCCTGTACAAAAGTTCCTCAGTGAAAACTAAGTCATGGTTATTCACCAGAATCAAAGCTTCCATAAAACTAATCCCTAAAAATTCCATTTATTGACATTGGTCAGTGAAGAAATTTCTTTTCTACTATTAATATTTTAATGTTGTTTATAGTTCCATCTGTTGTGAGATAAATCAAAAAAATCTATAGGAAAAGTTATTTAGAAACATAAACTAAGGATTTACTGGACTGATTTTCATAAATCCTTTTGTTTTGATAAGATTAAGTATTTCATCTCATTAAGCATTGCTTTTGTTGTTCTACAAGAAATAAAAATGAATATTATAATTAAGTGCCTAAGTCTGTAAATGGAGTGTTGCAGTCTTATTTGTCCAGATTTGCTTTTTCCAGTGGGAAAGGTTTCTGCATGATTTTTATTTTTTTTCATTTTCAGTTTTAGTGGCCATGCAGGCTCTTATCAGCTGCAAAAACAAGCAAGTATACTGCAATGTCCAGGAACAGAAGCAGGCTGGTAAAAGGTTCAATACAAGCCCATAAATCTCTAATTATATAAATTATATTTATTGATAATAACACATTCTACTAGTCACTAATCTACTAGTTGATGGAATAAGGACTATTAAAGTTAGAAGGAAACTATTACGCAGAAGAAGGGAGAAACATCCTTTTAACATCCTATAGGAGATATTAAATTATTATTATTATTACAATGGGCAAAGTTGTTGCTTTAAATAGCAGTCATGGCATTATGGTCTTTCCTTAATTTAAACCCACATGAAAAGAACGGACGCTGCAGAGTTGTGGGCAAATGAGAACGCAAATGAGGAGGAGGTGGAGGAGGAAGAGAAGAAGAGAATGTCAGAGCAAGATCTGTGTGTAGGGTAAGAGATGTTTCTTCACAGTTGCAACTACTGACCGAGTAACAAAACCCATGAGGGGAGGAAGACCTATGCAGATGTGTTAAAACAGAGGGTTCTTAGCAGCTGTGTGCACCTTTCTTCCTCATTAAAGCAGGTGCTGCCACCCTCCATCACAAGTCTAACCACAAGTTTCCTCTGTGCCATTTGGCGTACAGAGCAGTTTACTGGTCATTTAAAGCCACCAGGAAATTTCTATTGACAAACTTTTGGAGATGAAATTGTAGGTCTTACACATTCTGAATCTGAATCAGAAGTTGCCAACGCTTGAAAACAATGTATAGAAACCTGCAGTGGCTTATAGAAACTAAGAGATTTTTCCCAAAACTTAAGTGAAAAAGTGTATTAAAATACTGTTAGTTGTACAGGTTTGATGTTCTACCTTTCAAAAGACCAAGATTACTGAACAACATTGGTTTCTAGGTGCTGTGTCTGGGTCACCTAGGATGAGGTAGGGGTAAAGAGAGAAGACTCCGTCTAACATCTAGGTATGGTTGGGAAAACAAACTAGTAAAAGAATATCTCTTGCTGATACATCCAGCCTTGCACTTCACTCTAGACAGTCACAGTTGGCTGACAATAGGAATAGCATCAAGACTGAAGCACTGCAGTTTTGCCACTGCTTTGCTGCCTTGTCTGTTTCCCCTCTCCTTTTGTTCCCACCACATTTCCATCTCACTCGTTGTCCATTTTTCCTTTTGGCTTTAAATACACCATCAATAACTCTAGAACAGAAAATTAATTAGGTGATGAGGCTGAGAAGCTACTGGTTGTGGCACAAAAGTAATTTCTCCAGGTTGTGGTCTACTACTGATCTACACAGAATGGTCCTTCCTGGCCTCCTCTCCCTGTTCGTAGGATGTTTGCAATCTCTCCTGGGAAGGATACAACTTTAATTGGAAATTAGGGCAGGAGGGCGGAGGCTCCTAAAACATAATTATAAAGCACCCTGCTATGTCCCAGCACAGCCATGGGAAAGCAACCTGTAAATTTAATTTCGGTGCCGTGATGGCTTCTCTGCCAGCTGTCTCACTGCCCTCAAGCGATCACAGAGGAGCTGCTCCCCTGCACCAAGTGCTGGATGACTGTGCCTCCTGTCTCCTTGCCAAGGAGCTTTGGAGCAGCCCAGCCCTAGCCCGAGGGGCATTTTCTACCCAAGAACTGATACTGAATGTCTCATCACCAGCGTCTCAGCCCATGGTGTTCTGCCGATTCAGCTCCTTAGGACAGCACAGTGTATTTCTTAATCTCTTGTGACAGTAGAAATACACTGGCTGCCCTAAAGCTAGGGGAGAGGCTTTCTGTTGCCCAAATCAACTGCTTCATGCTAAGCTTAATTTCATGTGAGTAGATGTTCTGGATGCCTACTATTTGCATCTAGATAGTATTTTGTCAGTCTCAAAGCCTGATGGGAATTGCCCTTTGAGGGGTATTAATTCATATATTTTTTGTTTGCAAGAGGTTGATAGTAGTCCTACTTACCATAGCCATGGGGGAAGAAGGAAGTTTGGTGATAAAGCTCTGTGAGACTGACAACACAAGCACTCCCTTTTTGAACATCCTCTGCATGTTAGTTCATTCATTTTTTTTTATTATTGCTAGCCTACATTTTCATTGTATTAATACAGATTAAATGAAGCACCCTCGCATTAGAAAACTAAAACACCTGTAGAGCAAGGCATTTTTAGTGGCAGGAGCATAAGGCAGAGGCATTGTGTTATTTGGTATTTCTCTGCCTTCAAAACGTTTTTCACAGGCTGTCAAAAAGTCTTTGTGTTTGTGTTTGACTTGGCAAGGACTCTCAAAGCCAGGAGAGTAAATGCGGAGGAGCCCTTGTACAAGGCTCAGTCATCTGTAACTTGGCTTAGTCCTCTGTGATCTTTCATCTGATAACCTTCAAAGCCAGCCTCTCTGTTTGGATAGTGACTTGAAAGAATCTCTTTGGATTACATTAGCTTTACATTAGCTGTACTACTGTTTTTAATAGCAAAGCAGCTACTGTATTTGCAAGAGAACCAGGCCAGTTCTGAGGCAAATAGATTACTTACTACAAAGCAAATCAGATCTCAGCTTCTCAGATCTCTTTAAACTCTCAAATTTGTCTCAAAATTATGACTATTTCCATGAACTAGAAAATAAAAATTAAGTATCTGAAATGTCATGCCTACATGCTTTGGAAGAAAGTTCAAATTTTTCATTTGAAATGTTATTATTCTAAAATTTGGGAAAAAATACACCAGGAAAGGAAGATGAAATAGGTATTTTGTTTTGGGATGATGTTCATGGAAGTAAGCTAAGCTTAAAAAATTCCTTAAAGAATCAATCATTTAGGCAAAATTAATATCAGACTTCTGAAGTTTTTTATGCAGTAAGCTACAAACAAATACAGCCCAGATTGAGGCTGTTTTGATGACACAAGGTTGATGAATGAAGCCAAATTTCCAATATTAATCCAAGCTGCTACACCAGCTGTAGCAGTGTTTACTACATTAGAACAAACCATCCTTTTCCAAACATACACTGTATATGATCAGTGTAATATTCTGTATAAACTAATATTATATATAGGAGGTGATAGTCCACTACGATGCCTGAAGCCACCTTTCCTCCTTGGAACTATTCTGGTTTGTGTTAATTACACTCCTGTGTCTGATTCCAGAGCAAGCTTTGAGTTGCTTCGCCAGGAGGAGGTGGAAATGTATGTGAAGAAGAATTCTTTCCATTTTCTTTGAACCTTTAAAGGACTTATTCCTGCAAGCACCATGGTTCCCAAGTACCCTCAGGAGCTTGGGAGGTGAAGGCAGAACATGTCATTTCAAGTCCACCACTGCAAAAAGAGCTTTAGCAAACAGCTCTTGTGTCCTTACTTGTCTTTACTGTGTAGATGGAGAACCAAAGAAGTTTGTTTTAACTTTCTTCCCTTTTTTTTTTTTTTCAATGCTCCCTCACTCTGACCTTGAAGCTCTTTAAGCATGCACTGCGACAGAGATGAGCAAGGCTCTGCTCCAGTCTGCTCACACAGCCAGGGTGAGGTGTGCTTCAAATCTGGCTGCTGCATGGCTAGCTGGGAATAATTGTGCTCTAGGCTGGGCAAGAGAGAGACTTAAAGGATGCCCAAGATACTACTGGGATGACAGTAATTACCTCCTGTGGCAGTCACGGGAAAATAAGCGGCAGCTGAGACAGGATCACAGATTTGGAAGGCAGTCTGCTGCTTGCAGAAGGATAGTTTGAAAGGTATGGAGCAGACAAAATGCAAGTTTTTGCATTTGAAACAAGAAGTTGTGCTGGAGGAAACTCACCTCTGAGTGACAATGCTGCCCATGGATATTACAATAGGTAGTTACAGAAGTTTAGGTGCTCTTGTTGTCTGGCTGGTGATACATGCCAACCCTCATCTGTTTTTCAGATCAGCCTCCTATGACAGACGGACAGCAAAGCAGAGCTGGGATAAGATAATAACAAGATGGTGAGCAATTTTCTCTGATAGCCAGAGACTGCATTTGGTGGCTCGGGAGGTCCTTACCTGTGCTGTGACTCAGGGCAAAGCATAAAGTTTCACCTCATTGTACTCATCCTCCTGTTACTAACCCAGAGAGTATTTCTTGGTGTCAAAGCATCAGGCCTAACAATTATGAACATAAATAGGTGTGTCTTTTCCCTCCCTCTTTCTGTATATTATATGTGGGAGTATTTTAAGGAAGGTCATAAGTCTTGACATGGTGAATCCTCTATTTACAAAATTCTTGGGCTAACCACTGTGAGCCTCCAAATCCCTAACCTTTCTCTGCCCCCACACAAAAACCTCTCAGATGAATAAAATAGCAGTTTCAACTTGCTAGTAACTTGTTTGGGACTGTAGGCTAAAACAGAAGGAAATTTTCCACTCGGGTGGGCAATCATCCCATCCTGACATGAAGACACCAGCCATGTCAAACAAGGGCCAAATTAGTCCTGTGGGCTTCTGCCTTAAAAGTCCCTTCCCTGAGAGGCAGATGTGATGGGCAGCTCCTCCTTCTGTACATTGGTGCATTCAGAAACCAGTGCCCAGAAGATTTGTTGATGCTACTGGAAAACTGCAAGGCAATACAGAGTACACACTCACGTGAAGGAGGGGGCTGCAAAGGCAATTTGGCTGCTAATCACTCCAAGCCATTTGGCTGTCAAGACTGAAAGTAGATTTTGGGTACTGTTTTTGTACTGGACTGGCTTTTTCTCTTGAACCTCAGTTCTTGCTTCTCTCTTCTTTTGAGGGTTAATTCTAAAACAGCCCGAGAAAATCTCAGCTCTTCTAATTTTCCTAATGTCAACAGGATTTTATTACTTCAGGCCTTTTTATTTAAGAAGAAGAGAAGGAGTGTTAAGGGATGAAGGTCTTATTGCATTAATATTTTGTATAAGCTTCAGATATGCGCCTGGCAAGCACATATGTGCTTGTCAAGAAAGGGTGTGGTAAAATCAGGACATCTTATGACAAAAGCAGTAAGGCTTGACAGAAGCGAGGTGAGAAGAATTTCATATGGGAAAATATAAGAATTAAAAACTGGAAATAACAGTGCAGCCCAGAGTGTGGTTTACACAACTTCGGTCCATCCTCATTCACATTGAGGTCAACTATGGACTAAATTGTGATACTATGGATGTGTTCATATAAATACTTCATGTAATATTTGTCCTTCATATTTCATGTTTGCATTTTACTTGTTTGATGTTTTCCTCAGGGCAAGGTTTTCTAAGGCACCAGTTACTTTGTAAGAAATGGAGAGCTGGGCATGTCAGCCAGGTCTACAGACAATAATTAAACCTTTTGGGTTTACACTAGCTGTGGAAAAATCCTACAGACAGCATCTGCCTCTCTGTTTGATCTACATTTGAACAATCAAGGGCAATTTAAAGTGCTTTATGATGGATTCTCTATGGATACCTAATATAATTTCCTTTCATTATGATACTAGAGTAGGTTTTCACAAAACTGTTTTTACAAAAAAACAGATGGCTTGGGCAAACTAGGGCACAAGTAAAAGGATGTATCATAAAAGCTACCCAAGAGAGGACAGATTGATCTAATCTCACCACATTCATCTTAAACAGGAAAACTTTGCAAGTCTGAAATTTTGAAAGTTGTTCCTGTAAATTTTCCTCACTCCCAGCAGTCACATGCAAAATCCTATGATACATCCACATTTTCACTTTGATCATGAAAAGTGAAAAGCAAATTGAAAAAATAATTAGTGCATCACTTCACATGCAGGAAATCTGTGGAACTAACCACTGTGTGCAGATGGGCATATGAGCACTAATTTGTCAAGTCATTTAAGGAACCATCTATGAAAACAGCTCTGATGGCCCCATCAGAATCATCTGCAGCCTTAAGGTTATTCAGGTGCTTGTTTGCATTTTGGCACTTAGCCCTGAAGAATTTTGCAGATAAAATTGAGGCCCAGACATTCCTATGGAGCTGCACCAAAGCAACAATTTTTTTTCTTGGATACAAAATTTCTGGTAAAAGCAGTATTTTGACAGTGTGGAAAAAGGTAAAGGAAGACCTGACTGATTTAATCTCTCCCCATTATTATCAGTCTCTTAAATCTCAGGTTGGAATTTCCAACTCCAACAATTCCGAAAGAACTTTTTGTTCAGATCACTATCCTTCTAACAAGACAGCTTGAATCCCACTTTCTGACAGAGTGTGCAAATGGGCCAATCCCTTTTCCCTCATCATGAGCTTGATTGTTTCATTCTTTTCTTAAATCTGTTTATCTTCAGAACACCAAGAAATCCACTGGATATAAAAATGTGTGAGGAAGTGTTCCAAGAGATTGAATTGTAAGAAGTAATAACTGTCACACAACTGAGATGTGTCAAAAGGAAAGATGAATCTTTTCCATGTGACCATGTTATGCATCTAACAAAATGTGGTTTAATTATGGTCCGAATTCTGTTAACCTTACACACATTGAATTGTCCTTTATTTTGGAAATTATATGTCAGCTGTAACTCTTGTTTCTTACCTTATACATACCAGTGTCCTATTCCAGAAGCAAACAGAGCTGCTGAATGGAGCTTGCATTAGAGATATTATTGATTCTGAACACATATAAAATTAAGGGTTTGCACTTTAGTAGTGAAATGTCACACTCGAGAAAACAAATTGATGTTTTGCAAGTGATGTCAATGGGGTCAAAACTTCAGTCTTGTCAGTAGTTCATACCACAAAATATGCACAAAAAATACAATTGCAAACTAGATTGCATTTGAATTATTGATTAAGCAGAATGTATTTTAAGATAAAGTGGCAGGTGCCTGAGATATATAAAGTGAAGTGTGGATATATTTGCAGAGAAAATTGAAAAGACCAAGATGTTCAAGCTCTGGCAGAAACACCTGAAATTAAATTGAACATATTAACTTACCAGCAGGAATTTCTCATTATTTCTTTTGTTTCAGTTTGTACCTGTAGGGCTGCTTGACATTCTACTTGTTTTCAACACAATATCTTCATTGCTTTTCAGTAGTGAAGTTGAATTAGATAAAACATGTTTGGTGGAGGATGTTCCCTAATTCTTAATTTGACAGGAACAGCAGCAATGCCTTTGGCAGTCATCTTTATTTCTGTTGTTCTAGCAGACCTAATGTTCCCAAGAGCTTCAGGTATCTGTTCTTCCCTGCTGTTTCTTTAGCACTGCCGTTGGGCACAACCAAAGTTTAAGTCGTTTATTATGCAGCTCTTAGTGTTTCAGTGTCCTTTTCTCTTACAGACAAGACTTGGATGGAGAACCCTGGCTAACAGAGGTGAAGAACTAAGGAGATCTCTTCCTCTAACTTCTTTGCTTGAAAATGCAAACTTTTGGATTGTGACTTAGCTTAAATTAATCTAACAATTTGCTTAGTTAACACTGTACTTGGCCTTAAATTGTAGACTAATTTAACAATTTAGTTCAAAATCTAGCAGCTAAGAGTTAGTTAATAATCTAATAAATTGAGGCACATCCCTGACTCCTGGATTCAGCTTCCTTTTCTCTCAGAACTGATTATATTTGGCATGCTGTTTTTGCCATGTGCCCCTGTTGCAGAAGTCACAGGAAAACAACACTGGCATCTGTAAAACAGTTTTTTCCTTCTTCTCACTGTTTTTCTGCTGCAGGGTTTAGGATGTGTTTTTTTAGGAAACTGTGTTGGACTGACCTGGCATGACTGGAAGTAAACTACCCTAAAGGCAAGATTTCACTTGAGTAGTAATACTTGTGATACTTCTGCTTGTTGAATACCCATCCACCCACCCTGTTCTTTAAGGGAGAGCCTTTCCAGTGAGGGCCTGGAGCAGGGAGCCAGGCTACATTCCCTGATGCTGTGCTGGGTGCTGCAAGTTGCTTCATTCCTCCTCTCTCCCAGGAATGAAAAGTGGCAGTGGGAAATGGGGACTGGGAGTGGTCCTGCAGAGTCACCAGCCCCGTCACTGCTCAGACACCTTTAGGGAGGACGAGACGGAGGAAAAGGGAAGAGAGGAGGTGGTGAAACTGCCAAAATCAGCAAGGGAGAGGAGAGAGGAAGGGGGATGATCACTGGCGATTTTCCTTGCTTTTTAATTATTCTCTGCTGTCTCATCAAGGTTGGAGTCACACTCCTAAACCTTGCTTTGTGCACCTTTCCCCAGCTCCAGGTGTTTTGTCATTGTCCATCTATTGCAAAAGAAAGGTACAAACGGTGGTTGCTTAAGTTTTCTTTAGCCTCCTCAGGGGATTGCCACATCTGTTGGAGCAAAAGCACTGAGAGGACCGTGCTGGTTTCCTATTTGGTGAACACGAGGGCGTTACCATCCATGCCAAAATGAGCTGCAGCGCAGCATGGCACAGAACCGTGTGTGTAGGCACTCAACACCATAAGCCCATAAGCAAACAGAGCAGTCCATAAGTGTCCACTATTCTCATGTGCTTGTGAACAAGGCCTTGGGACACAGCCAGCATAGGAATGAAAAATAACACAAGCTGTAGTTGTGATGCTGGATGTCAAATTTCATCCAGCATACTCAAGAACTCCAAGGTGGTGCCTGTGAAGAGGAGGCTTTGGGAGCTTCCACAGTTCCCCACTCTCAGTAGAGAACAAAAGTTAAGACTCATTTTTGAAACAATACATAGATATCATCTTTTATTAGGTGTAATAAGTGTAATGAAAATATTTATAAGTTTTTTCTCCTGAATGGATAATATTACACAAAGAATTGCGAGTCATTTTATACAAACTGTGTCCTCAATTGTATTTCACTTTGATTTTCTTCCAGCTAGGAAATATTTTTAAAAAGTATTTACATGTTCTTGTCTAATTATTCCTTGTTGCATATACTCTCCCCATTGTTTATACTCTCCCCATCTCTCACTCTTATTGATCAAAGTAAGGAGATGCCATAAAAGTGAGTGGAGTTAACTGCTTAAAAAAACCCAACCAACAAACCAACCAAAAACTTCAAACAACACAGGTGAAGCCCTGTGCCTTTATTCATTTTAGTACCAAGAAATTTTAACTAAAAAAATTTCCACCTCTAATTCGTTGAAAGAAAGAACATTTGGCAGAACTTTTCATAGTACACAGTTACAAAATTGCAGATGTGTTACAAGCTAATAAACCTCAGTAGTTAAGGATTTAGATGAGACTCCATTTCCGCATCACATATTATAATTTTTTTTCCACTTAAGAGAATAAATGGAATGTTATAAAGTTAGGTTTAACAAGGCAGAAACCAGCAGAGTCCTGAGTTTACTTTGTTGCTTGCAGTTTATTGAGGCTTCAGGCACGGTATAGTATAGAATGCTGGAAGATGTTTTATGATGTAATTTTCTCTATGAGAGCTTTAGTATGAGATGGTAATGGGTATTTATGCATTTTACAGTTACATATGACAGTATACACTTTTCACTTTTAAAATAATTAAGAACAGCACATGAACAAAAAAGGGGCCTTTTAGCAGCTGTATGAAACTTACATTCACACTGTTCCAGCTCAACTCCTGAGGTGCAGTGAAATCATACCTTACCTTTCTACACTGGATAAAAAAGCTGGACCAGTATAACAGAGCATTTTAAAGTAATAGGTTTCGATACAGCAGAAAAAAATATCACAGGACACCCAAGAAGAAAGCCACACCAGGAGCTTTATCAAACCAGGTCTGCAGGTTGCAGGGGTGGCTTGAAATCAGTTCTGCCTCTGCCCCCTCTGTACTGGAACCAGCGATGGCACACAGGGATTCTTAAGGCTTTACTGGTGTTCCTTGCTTACTCTTGCAAATATTTAGAAATAAATACATTCCACACAAACGAGGAAAAGTCAAGATATTGGCTCTAGTAGGGAGCTTTAATCCCTTCTTTACTCTGTCCTTATGGCTTAAGTGAATGAATGAATGAATGAATGAATGAATGAATGAATGAATGAATGAAAAATAGAAGCCAAGCTATGAAGTGCTGGCTGACTAATTTAGTACTTAGACAGTCAGTGGGTAAATGTATTTGACTTTTTGAAAATTGTGCAAAATCCCTTCAAGTTAAAGATGATACATACAAAATGGCCTTTTTTTAATTGCTTTCCTTCAGGAAGATGATACGTATTGTTTTGTTTATTGACAGTTTAATAAGTTTTTCTGAATTTAATTACAATTGTGAATGTATTTAAAATGCAATGGAATCCTCATAAACCCCACTCATGGGAATCAATGAGGAAAACCAAGGGGTTTTAACATTTGTGCTTTATTTAACCAAACCACATCAGATATTAAGGTCAAAAATAGAGTAGATAACTTTATTGCAGATGCCAGTGCCAAAGTTTCCAGCCTTTTCTACTAACATCTGATGACAATATTCTGAAAAAACATAGCTAGTCTATCAGGTATCTCTGGAATATGAGCATATTTTTCCTGGTGTTTATGGGGAAGAGTAAAAATATGTGGGCTTGACATTACCCAAGATCTGATCTTCATAGTTAGGAAGACAGCAGAAGAAGAATCCCAAGCATATTTCCATAATGGCGGTGGTCCAGCCAAAGCCATAGGCCCAGCTGAACATATTGATTCCTGTCATTTCCATTTCAGATGAGAACTTTACTGGATAAATTACCAGGCCCATGATGGAGAACACAGCTGAAGAAACAGGAGAAAACAAAAAAACATTTAACACCCAGCACCACTGCCTTCCTCCATAATCCCTGTAGCTAAACCTATCCATGTTTTGGAGGATCTGAAAATTGATCCAGTGCCATGACAGGCTCTGATTTTTCAGAGAGCTCAGTTGCATACAGGCAGGGACTGGAATATAGAATCCGCTGAGGAAAATATCAGTTTTCTATGGATATGTCTGCACAAGCTAAACTTGACTCCACATGCTGCCTTACCAGCCACAAAAAGCAAGCCTCCAATCCCACGAATGAAGTTGAACCGAAGTGTGTCAATGGCAAATGCTATGATGGCCAGTGCAAAGCAGATGACCAGAAGTAGAAAGCCAACCAGGTATGTGGCAGCAGCTGCTCTTCCCCAGGCTGAAATCAGAAGGAGACACATTAGAAAGGAACAAAAACAAAGGCTGGCTTTCTCTGTTTAGTAATTAAAGGTTAATTTTAAAACCTGCTAAAAGAGGACCATCTCCCAAAAAAGAAAACATGGGAGCTTTCTCTCCTCTAACAGGTGAACATTTCAGTTCCACAAGAAATCCTGCACTAAGTGCAGAATGCCTAAAAATTCCAGCTTTGTCTTCTCATGCAGAATTAAATGGGGGTTTGGCTGTGAGCTTACTGTTTAGTTTTAACAATTAAGAATTAATGATGTAAAAATGGACACTGTCCTTCAATAGCAAATATTACCTCAGCATATGCCATAAAACCAGCTTCCTGTCACACAGACAAGAAGAATTAAACGCTCCCTGGAACTAATATAAATCTTCCTTTGAAATAAAGGGTTTATAAAAGCCCTACTGTTCTGGAGAACTTAGAGGTATGGAAATAGCCCATAAATGTCAAAATTCAGTGAATTCTGTCTTTCAGCTTTAGTTTAGCTCTGTGTCCTAAATGGAGCTAGGATTTGGAATCTATTTTGTAAGGAAATTGGATCTCTGGTTTTGGTCCAAATTTAGAACCATTTAAAATCAAAAAGCTTGTTCCAGATATTAATTCTTTCATTTTCAAATTATAAAATTTTATGTTATAACATGTTGAAGTAAAGCATATTGTATTGGCATAACAACTGGAAAAATAATATTTATTTAATATTTTAAGACTTGAGGAGCAGCTATTGCTCAAAGAGATCAAAATATCTCTTCTTCTGGATGTAAAAAGCCACTTTGACACATTTTAAATTCTGTATTAAATTGAGTAAGCAGTTAAAGTCTGCTAGGCATCTACAGACTTCATCCCTCATCTAGCCACTATGCCTTTGTCAAGTGTTGGCTTCTAACCAAATACATACAACAGCAGTGCCAAAAAATTATCACAGCCCGAACAACCCTGACAATAATTACAATTCAACTTAAATGCAATGTATATTGTTCAGTAAAAGTCTCCTCTGAAATTGAGTAAGTAACCTATCAATTTGTTTGCTTTAAGCATGGAAATAATAAAATGCAAAGTGTCCTGCCTTTCCCTTGACCAGAATCAGATAAGCATGAAAGCAACCATCCTGTCCCCAGGGAGTGACAGCTTGATATTCAACCTGTCTTTCCCCAGGGCCCACACCACTACTATTAGGCAAGAAAAACGGATCAGGATTTTCCAGCTATCCTTTTCCACCCATCAGTCTATCAAAACCAATTTCCCTTTTGTTTGCTTTTCAACATTTTCCCTCTTTATGATTCCTGCTGTGTTCTAGCTATTGCACTATATCTTCAGTTTTATGCAATGTCCATTCTCTTTTGTATTCCACAAAGTTTCTATCTGCTTGTAGGGATTTTCAATTGGATTATTTTCCAGGTTAACAGGTAGCTGCTTGAGAAGACCGAAAGGGACAGCAAAAGTGTTCTTACATCTCATTTTCTAGCCCAGAGTTTTAGCTCAAACTCCTCTCTAGGGGTGTACAGGAGGCTCAGAGGTAGAGTATGCAGTGTGGAGGCACAGCAGGGAGGAACAGCAACTCAGGCAGAGTATCAGAAGTAACAGTCAAGAAGAGGAATTTC
Source organism: Acridotheres tristis (assembly GCA_037013685.1). Lineage (NCBI taxonomy): Eukaryota > Metazoa > Chordata > Aves > Passeriformes > Sturnidae > Acridotheres > Acridotheres tristis. Next base: position 49,274,712 of record CM072887.1, read on the forward strand.
TTATACTGCTCAATATACCCCACTGAAGATGTTCCTATTCCCAGTCTCTCTCTCATCCCTTTAAAACAGGAAGAAAAGGGGAACCTGGCCATAAGAGAAGTTTCTCAGCAATGGTGACCTCACTGCTCTTGGATACAAGACTTCTAGATACTTCTGGCAAAAGGGTGAAATGACAAGAACATCTAGAGGCAATGTTTTTTTCTTAGGTGCACAACTGCTTGTGGTTAGATACAAAACTCCCAGGCAAAGGAGCAGACTCGGAGCACAGCTGCCAAATCTCAGCCTTGCTTCCCAAGAGCAGCTGATGGTAGAGCAGCAAGCCCTGGGGTGGGAGCAGCACCTGGGCTGGGGGCTCAGGGAGCTGTGCCTGGCACCTTGTGCGTGCCAGCACCTCCCTCCTCCACCGGGCTCACCCAGGTGTTTTTCCTGAAGTCGTGTTCCAAATGCTGTGACTATATGGAAACAGATTGGGCTCACGCCCAGCCCACTGGGCGCTGGCTGTGCAGCAAGAAGAGACATGCTTGTTGCAGGATGCTTACACCATTTGGAGGCATTGCTCAATCACCTAACAGCCAATTTTGTGTCTCTCAGTTCTACAAAAGAGAAAAAAATCCCTCAGCATTGGAATAAAAACAACACACGGCTCCAAGGCAGTAGAGCCGTATGGAAGAGTGAGTCTCTACAGGGTTTTTTTGAAGAAAAGTATTCTGAGTTCATCTGTCCTTCACAAAAAGCAGCAGACACCAGTAGTCCAAGATCACAGTGTGTAAACATCTTTCTAGAGTAAAAGGTAACAAAGGCTTTGTGCAACAATAATTGCAACTGTTTCTATTTTTGAGATGCTTATTTTTATATTGAGTCAGCCAGGAGTACTAGAGTAGCATAGCTCTTTACAAATACAGTCTTTACTAAGACTTAAAATTCCTTTAAAATATCAGAATTAGAAGAATTAAATTGGTCAAAAAACACTGACAGGCAAGTGGCTAATATAGTCTCAAATATTTTCTTATCTTCCAATGTTGTGGGGGATTTTGTCCTTAGCATTGAGTAAAAATAGAAATAAATTGTTCTATCTGCAAAGCTTTGAACTCCAGGCCAAAGAACCCTCACAGGTACAACACCAATTCAGTGTATTCTTGGCTGTAAAACGAGGGCAGTTAAAAGCTGAAAGGGCCCAGTCCACCTGTCACCAAATCCAAAACTGAAATAGAGGGAGCAGCAGTTTACAGGATATCAATCTGAGTTTGTAAAAATATTCAGCAGTTTTTGAGATCTGTTTTCTCAGCCTCAAAAATGGTGCTGATATTTTGGCTGTTTAAGAGTTACAATGTGCTTGTGAGAAAAGAAAAGTGTTTATACAAAAGTGTCCTTGAATACCAGCAGCATCCTGTAATGCTTTGGTGCCAGTCCCATTTCTCCCTTTTCCAGTTCCTCAATCAGCTGAAAGAACACCAGTGAACACTTTGGAAGGGTTTGTGGGCAGCTACACACCAGGCACTCTTCAAAACTCCTTCTAACTGGCAATTTTCTGAGCAATTTGGTCTTAAATAAGACACTGCTATCCCAAACATGCAAGAGGAGCCCACCTGGCTTTCACACCTGTCTCAAGCAGAGTGAGGACAGTGCTTCTGATAACAGTGTTTTGTAAGTCAATCAACAATGATTTGTGACAGTCTGGGCTACCCAAAGTGAATATAGTAATATGTGACTACTGGAAAATGAAAATAAGTCCCTGACTTCTGTAACTCCCTGCTGTGTGAGAAGACCCCTGAGCTAATTTAGAGACCAGAAAGAGCCCTCCATGCCAGGACAGAGCTCATGATATCTTATAAGCTACATAATTAGCTGAGATAGAATTCAATAATAACACAGATTTATTACTCTGCTATTAAAGCTAAGTCAGTTTGGAGACAGAATGACTACCTCTTGTATTGCACCATATAAACACATTCTGATTATCCTATATCTGGCTGCAGCCATAGGGAAGCTGTCGGACTTAATTAGACATCCAGGACTAAGAATATCTCCAGTTTCCTGCTTTCCTGATTTTACTCCCTCACACATTTTACAGTTTATGAAAGTGTAAACACTGTCTGTGCTTTACACAAAAAGAAACAAACTAAGTTGAGCCAAAACTTTGAACCACCAAACCTAATATTTCCTTAGCCTGTCATCTTTCATGCTCCAAATGGTGTCTTCAAAAAAAGAGCTGTTGTGTCTTGAAAATAGCATATGATCTCTATTTCCTCCGTGACAAATACAAATGGCCATGTTCCTGGTGTATGTGTTTCAAAACATGGGAAAACATTCACTAAAACATTCTCATGTTTTTCTTGATCTGATACTCCCACACCACATAAACTGCTTAGTCTTTCCTTGGGTGACATTTTCTGAAAGCTACCCCAGAGAGTTCAGAAGTACTGCTTCTTGTATAATCAATAACAACATACTTCTCCAAATTTTCCTCTTGGCTTGAAGCTAAATACACAACTATCATTGGAAAAAAAACAAATATTTCTTGCCAGCTCAAAGACACCAACAATTATCTAGAGGCTCTTGCTGACTGATCATTTTCACACTGCAGTGAATTGTACAGCGATTTGAGGAAGGGTAGCTTTAATTCACAAGAACCAGGGAGGGGTGAAAGAAAATGTAACAGACTAATATTTTGCTCTGTTATCCTCCATACCACCTAGGGAAAGAAACATAAACCCTGCAGTTCTAGCTGCAGTCTTGGAAAGCGATTCTTAGGAGAACTAAAATCTGCAGTGGTAGCAATTCATCTCTGTGTTGTACGTAATGAGAATGTTTCTAGGCTGAGTTTGCAGAGCTCAACCTGTTTAACATCTCTCTGATTAAAGGGAAAGAGTATTATTTTGGAAACAAAGCTGAACTCACTGGAGTTTCTCAACCTGGCGTTCTTTGTCAGGGTGTGGTGAACACTGCAGAGCCCATGCTTCTCTTTGAAAAGGAACTGCTTTGGCCAGGTTTTACCCGTTTCCCTTTGGTTTGTTCTCCTCAAGAGAGTTTCTGTGTGAAAGTGCACATGTTTGCAGGTGAACTCGTGTTCCCTTAGCATGACTCTTAAGGTGGTCCAGCAAACCCATTAACCCCCATCTCTACCAGCCGAGGGGTTACAAGCTGCTGGTGTACATGCACGCCACTGTCATCAGGACTCCGGATTTCCTGTGTTACCTGTGCAACACTACACAGTGCAAAATCCTGTCTTCTAAAAATACTGACTCTGCAACATGCCTGCTACGGGGAATTTCTGTGCTCTTTCTGGAAACAAATGCACACTATAATCCCTGCAATTGTTTGCTGACCACGTGAGCTGGCACTGAAATACCAGTGTGCGTGTGTTTGTATACAGCCAAGATAAATCAGAAACTATCGAAAGCAGCTTTTTATGAATAAACTGCCTGTGCAGACTGAAAGCCATTGACTGAAAATTATTTCAAAGGAAGTTTGTACAAATGAGAAAAGAATCACATATTAGTCATGGATAATTTACGAACAGAATAAAATGAGGAAAATCATATCAAAGGTAGGATTGGATATGTACTATTTTCTGAGTTTCTCTCTCCATTGCATCTGGATCATTCTTAAAAGAACTTCATTCTATGTATATCTTTCATATGGGTAGTCAATACTGGAAACTTTTCTTTGGATTTTTTTTGGTGTGAATTTATATCTTTTGCAGTAGAATATAGAATTTTTAGTCTTTCTATATGGCACCCTCTTTGGTAACTCTGTTCTTTTCCCCCAGCATTAATTTTTTTAGAATTCATTGATTGTTAATATGGATTTCTCATTTAACAGCAGAGTATTATCTCATGAAAGTCATTTTTGTGTGAGATAGAACCAGCTTTTAGCTGGCCTCTATTTAAAAGACAAGCATGGAAACAGAGAATGACCTATTTGGGCTCACATTAGGATAATGTCATTGCCAAAGTTTCTCAGTGATTAGTAACAGGTCCCATATAAATGAGAAAGGATTAGGACTTAAGGACAATTACCCATAATAATGATTTTAAATTACAACTTTAAGGAAAAGAGCCTCTATGAGTAGTTTTCTATCAATAAAAGAAGGCAGTGTTTTGTCCGTAGCTGCATGCTAAAGTGATAGCTCAGTGCGGCTTGGTGGGCTTCGACTCCTTTAAAGGAAAAACCTATTAATTCCTCACCACCGACTTCATCCACAAACAGACACAGGCAAAACCTTTGTGTAATCTGCAACCTTCCTTTCTTACTGAGGCAAGCAATTAAACCTAGAAGCTATTCTGACTCGAATTTGAGGGGAGGAGCAGTTACATCTTGAGGGAGTGGTTCAAATTCATCTCATCGTAAGCTCAGGCATGTACAAGCTTGATTTAGAAGCTGGCTTCTGCACATCTTGTATTAATGAGGGCTGCTCCCTGATGGTTACTTAGTGCTGGGAAGGCAGAAGGGGCAGAGGGTGTAGAGCCATCATCAAAGGGAGCACCAAGGGAGTAAGTTAGCTATTAAATATAATGCACACACAGTGCCTCAAAATTAAAAGTTTGCTCATGAGAGCCAGGGAGTACCCCTATCTCACATTATCTTCAGAAGCAGTTGCACACACTGAGAAAATCTCAGGATTAAAGCTCAGCCTCATACACTTTAATGCTATAACATTTTTTCCTTCTGTTTTTTTCCTATTTATTTTAAATTAAAGCCGGATTACTTATACTTGGATGTTTACATGGAGTTTGGGAGGATCAGGTAAATAAAATAGGTAAGGTATTGATTAATCGGTTCATTTACATAAGCTCAGTTAATGAGAATAGCAAGATGTACCTGCTCCCTAATTACCCCTGAGTGGGTTGAAATACTTGATGTGAATTAAACAGCATCTATTTCCATGATAACACAGGCTATGAACTAGGATTTTTAATCAAAACAGTAGAGTGGAACCTTTTCAAAAAAAGTTCTTTTCAAGTTTTATATTCCCAGAGCCTTTTGGGACTAATGAACACTGAATTTACATCTTATTTTCATGTACACCAAGAACTGTTGTCACTCTTGATCTGCAGTTTTCATGCTGTGAGCAAACTTTGTTCTGAAACCTTGATGAAAATCACCTTTTGCACTAGGGAATTTCCCAGTAACAGACAGCAGCTATGAACCTGGATCTGATTTTCTGGTAGAAGCAAAATTTTACTATTTGCAAAATAAAACCTCCAGCATATAAGCAGAAGTCATGCTTTGTGCTCATAAAAATATATTGAATTTATTTACTCTTCTTGTTATTGAAACAGCTTTTACAATGCATCTTGAAATCTGAAATCAAGAAATTGTCCCTTGCTGCTTACAGCTGATGAGGTTGTTAAATGAACTGCACAGAGACTTCCTATTTTTTAGGGTCTGTTTTGGGCACAGCATGCATATGTCAGCTCACAGTAGGTGACATTAGATGCATTCAGTTCCGGGTTAGTAATTCGGCAGGACTGAAGTGTTATTTAGACCTAGTAGAAGGAAGCCAGATACCTCTGGAACACAGGCTAGTGTCACCACTCCACAAGCTACTTTGAGTTCCTGGGAATTTTTGAGCAATGAATTATTTTGTAATGGTGCTTGACAAAGAAGAAATAAGGCATTATAATGTTCGCTGAGTCAGTGTGTTTGAGGTGTCTCAGAACAGCACAAGCTGCCAATGAGAAGTGATATAGAAATGTTCTGAGAGTTATTTTCTTTTGCTGTGTAACACCTTCCCACTTAAATAATCCGTTTAAACCTACAGTAGAATTTGAAATGCATCTTGCAGCCCTTATCACTGTTCAGACTATGGAGATGTTATTATAGCCATGCTGTATCAGATTACCTCAATACACTAGAGGAACAGATGAGGTGAAGAGGACTGAGAGTTTGGCCACAAGTTTCCACATGCTGTCAGCAGAGATGCCTTCTGTGTAAGTGAATGGAATCCTTTCTCCAGCACTTCAGGGCCTGAAAATGCTAAGTGTTGAGGATCTTCTCAAAATCCTCAGCACCAGCAGTTCATATCTCCTGATGAGCAGATGAGGATGTTCCACATGACTGCTATTTTTCCACATAATCTAACCATAATTATTAAGGGAAGGCTGGATAATAAACAGTGGGATTACATGTGCAATTTCTCTCTGGAGAGTTAATTGCTCAAGAGCATTACTATTATTTAGAAAAGAATCTGATTAAATTCATCTGCCACTGAAATTATAAAAGTACAAACTCTAAAACTACAAGGCAAAGCACACGAGCAATTGCAGATATGGAATAAAAATTGACATGGTAATTAAATGTTCTGGCCTTGATTCCTTTCTCTTATACCTGTTTAGAAACAGTGGAGTGTCAATCACATTTTTTCTTTCTTCCTTGCATAATTCCTTACAAACACTATTGTGATTTTTTCCTTAGCTATATTTTTGAGGTTGTATTTTTTCTCATTCTAAGCTTTGAATAATTATTGAGTATTCTACACGATTCAGTAACTTGTAATCTCATTTCTCACTGGTTAGTCCCAGGTAACATTACACTTTAAGGAGAATGATGTCTTAGGAAATTATATGCTTCTCTACACACTGTCATTAAAACTACAGACAATCACTTAATATAAATATAACCATTTCATGCTACAGTACAGCAGGAACAACACCAGCCTTTCGTTTTCAGTTCACCCTGTGTCAGAGTTTGCCCTTTAATCCAGGCCATGAACAGAGCAGAGCTGGGCTCCCCCTTGGGCTCCCCCATGGGCTTCTTTGAACTGGTCAGAAACCTCCCCAGCCTCTTCCCTAGCTGCAAAGACGCTTTTGCAAATCTACTTGGATTTTACCAAATTCTGAAAGCTGTTAAGTGCAATACCTTGACTTCAGGAAAAATCTGCAATAAAGGCCCAGTGACTTGAGCTGGTCCCTTTAAAACTTTAAAAGCACAGTTACTTTTTACTTCATTTCTATTTTGATGTACAGACACTCTCAGATGCCAGAGAGCCACTGGGACATCTTGTTTGTCCTCCATCTGCTGTATGCCATCCTGTCCCTCTGGAAATATCCCTGTGTCACTCTGCTCAGGGTGCTTGCTTTATCTTGGGGCAAGTAAAGGTTTCCCCGTGCTGGAATTAGGTACTGGCTGTCAGATGTGATGGGAATATGGGGAAAGGAAAAGCAGTTTTATGTAGGTAGGCAGTGTGGCAGTGGCAAAACTTGGTGCCTGGTCTGTCCTGTGTCCTGGGTGCAATGATTCACTGCTCTGATGGAGAAGGTAATTTTCCAGAGGGAGAGCTGTGCAGCCATCAGTGCAAGGCCAGTGGTAGGTGTAGTACTGAAAGAGAGACTTTGGAAACTGATCCCAACCACACCATGTAGCCTTGCTGTTGTATCATTACTTGGGGATTTTTAGTAAGTGATTTCCATTTTGTTCCTCCTCCAGGATAATAAATGGTGCTTCACTGTAGCAAAAGATTCCCCAGAAATAAAAGCCTGGTATAGGCAAAACAGGGAAAAAGAAAGGTACTTATCAATGGGAATGCAGAATGTTTCTTTTCTCAAAAGGATATTACTTTCACAACATTTCCTTCTTTCACTTATCCTGTAGCCATACTTATCTGCTGTCATATTTGAAGTAGTTTTTGTTCATTATAATCACACTATACTAGCCTTCTTATCTTGTAGTATTACTTATCATGTAATATTCCTATTCATAGACCAAAATTAAACTGGATACCTAGAACGTAGCTGCCCATTATTTGCCTAGAAGACAAGCTGCACAAAGATGTCCTTTCCAGATGGCAAAATCATTCATCCCTCCACTAATCTCCATTACCACAAACCCCTCCACATAACCCAGGAAAAAGCTATAATAGAATATTACGATGTGAAAATAACTGAAGATGTGGATTCCACTTGCCATATGGAAATGCCTTTTCTTGATTTTTTCCCCAAGGTCTCTGCTTGCACTATGCAAATAAGATGATCTCTTCAACATATACTTAGAGCTTTAAAATTTCAGTTGTTTTGATGCAGCAACTGCAAATGGAAGAACTGCAGGGCTGGGTGGAAGATGAGATGGGACAAGTGACGTCACAAGTTTTTCATCACATTTGTGCATATGCATCACATTCTAATAAAACCAGATTAATAAAAGCAGACTAATAAAATCAGTTATTTCCCCCTCCATTATTTATGTTTATTATGTATTTACCTACACATGTTTAAACATCTTCAAAGCCTACAGTGTAATAAATTACATACTGAAGCAGTGTCTCAGGTCTGCAAGACACACCTTGTTCAAAACAGGTAATACAGCCAAAGAACAAGAAAAACAAAGGAGTGCTGTGCCAGCGTCATGATGGGGTTTAACCTGTGCATTTTCTTTCTAAGCTCAGCCATGTCCCACAGCGATACATTCCATATTGCTCATTATCTATCAAAAAAGTCTTAATCTCTCTTTGTATATGTTCAAGCATGTCATAAGATTGAGCCGTTTGTTTTTTGAAGTGCAAGAACAATGAAGAGCAGGAGCAATGAATCTCTCAGTCTCTCATCCTGAATTGCATGCATTTTGAGTAAGTGTCCTAATGCACTGGATAGTTTTTCCTAGAAAGTTCTATTTATTTGAACTAAATATGCTTGAAAAGCCACAGTCTTTGACAAAGTCTACATGAGTGTCATATGTTTAAAGCAGATGATCTGAAGTCTTGGAGAAGATAACAGAGTGTATAAACTCTTCATATTCTCACTTTCCACAGAGCTCATAAACTTTGCAAAAGACCATGGGTGAGCAGATGTTTTCACAGAAGATAAGTGCACCAGTGGAGCTACTTCATGGCCTTTCCAAAAAAAAATAAAGGGGGAAAAAATAAAAATCAAAACCTCCAAACTGCACTGATGCAGCCAATGCAGTCTTCCACCTTCTTCCCTTCCAATATAATCAACCTCAGTGAGTTGGGTTTTTGCCTTCCAACTGTATAAACATATCTTAAGTCAAACAGCCAAGATTCAAGGGGAATTATAAACATTGCACGTGCAGAATTTGATTTGAATTTGCACATTATAATTAACAACTTGCAAGGATGTTGCAATTATATCTAATTATGATAGGACGAAGATGACTGTAGTGGATTAAGATAATTACACTGTCCAAGTCATGTTGACAATATTTGCTGGCAGCTGCTGGGGTACACATACGTATCATGTTTATCAGTGAAACCACCCCTGCAGGAGGGCCAAATTTCAGAACCTACCCAGCCAGCAGCAGATCAGGCAGGGAAGCTGAGAGTAAAGGTCAGAAGAAACAAGATGGAAACTGTGGAACAGAGTGGGGAGAAGAGATCTCATCTTAGGAAGGCTGTAAAACATTTCTGTCCTTTATGTTTACATCACATCTTTGTGCTCAGGAAGGCATGTAATTACACTTTGTTTAACCAGCACTGTGTTTAGCTTGGCACAAAGTTAAACATCCCACAGAACATGATGCTGAATGCTTGTTTTCCATGCCCTTTCTGGAGCACAGTAGATAAATGTAATCCCAGAATTACTAAAACCTTCTGTTTTACAGAGGCAGGTACAATCAGGCTCAACACAAGACCTGGATGCTCACAAGTGAGATGCTCTCATGGCCTGGTCTTTTGAGTGGAATCCAAGACCAGCATCAGTTGCCTCTGCCCTGCATGAGAAAAGGTGAGAGTCACAAAAGAAAAATCCCAACCCTGCACTACTGAGCAAGTCAAAATGGAGAACAGAATTGGATCAGAGCATATCACCTCTGGAGAGAAGGGGTCTGAGGGAAAGGTTTGGAAAGGATCAGGACAGTGGCATGAGTTTGCAGCCACAACAGTTGGGTCTACAGTCCTCTCCTGTCAGGGTCAAGGATAACTTACCCCCATGAAGAGCAAGATCTGCATTTTAATGGTATAATCTGGCAAAGGCAAAAGCCCAGCAGCATAACCCACTCTCACCTGGCCTTTGCATACCTTATCTACATACAGCCTTCACATATTCTCCCACTGGCTAGATGATTCCATTGTGCCAGACATATCCAGGAAAATTTTTCCAGGAGGATTTTGAGGATTTGCTTAGGCTTCCTGGGTATTTAATAACCTTGAAGAGTTCAAGTGATAGATGCCTGCCTATTCAGGGCATAATGCAGTCATGCAGCTCATGAACTAATACTTTCAGAAGCATCAGTGGACTCTCCAATGTAGCTGCTGGATAACGTTCTGCATGTGTGTACCAAGTCCACATTTTCTGTGTTAAAAGTGTTAGACTTATTGTGGATGTGATTCATGGTAACTCCAGACATTGCAGGACAGTCTGCACAGAGGATGACCTCCCTGATTTGTCTGTAGATGCTGTCCAGTTTCCAGGGAAACTGAATACAGCTGCAGAATTTAAAGCTATGAGCGTGAGGCAGGATAGGGAAGGAAGTGAAATACCAAACACCTATCCAGGTCCCAGAAGTAAGGAGATATTTCTCTTGTATTATCAAGAGAAGCAAGGTGAAACATCTCAGTGTTTTCTGTCCAGTTAAAGCTGGAATTCATGGCATTCTCCAGGGCCTATCCTGGAGATCAAGAGGAGGGTTTACTTTTCAGGAAAGTTAGGAGGAAATTCAGGACTGAGGAGCCCTCTATAAGCATCAAGTTCTTTCTCCTTCTCTCAAGTGCCATGTAGCAGAGGCCAGTTTGCTGGCTTGACTTACTCCCAGCCACAGAGCTGATGCTGGAGCCCTTGGAGCAGGACTGGATGGTGATGGCCAGTGGAGCTGGTCATGCCTGGAGCCCCACACTCACAGAGGCCTGCTGCAATTAACTCATTACAGCTGAATTTCGTGCACAGAAGGTAGAGTTTCATGACATACAATAAACCTTCAGGAAAAATTTTGAAATGCTATAATAAATGATCTCTGAGGTTGCTTCAGCAAGTGCTTTTACTCTTATTTTTAACAAGAAGAGCTAAGATTCTGAGCCCTAGAGAAAAAGTTCAACCTCGTAATTTGAAGGAGAGTAAATTGTAAGAAATCTTAAACTTCCTTTCCAGCTCAAGCTAACAGCCCTTCATTCACAGTTACTTATTTCAAACCATGGCCAATATAGCAAATACACATAAAATAAAAAAGAAAACAGAAATATAAGTAAACAGAAAAATAAAAAACAAACAGGGCACATGCAGCATGACCCTTCTCTTGGGCTATTCTTCCACACTTGTGGTTTACGTTTTTCAAGCTAAAGATTGCACATTTAATACCATACTTCACCAAAACTTAGTAGGAACAAGAAATCCTTTTATCTTTTAAAGCTTTCTTTCATAATCACAAGGAGACTCTTTCACACGACCCACCTACCGGAGCAGTTTCAGGGCAGCATTCTGTAGCCTGACACTCCCTGGGAATATCTTGCTACCATCTTACATTTTTGCCTCCCTTTTTCTGGCACTCAGACCTGCTTGTCACACTAATGCTAGGCTTACCCACGCGTCTCGTTTGGACGTTTGGTCACCGGTAGCCGCTAAGTTTTGAAAAGTAGTGATTAGTGAGAAGAGGTTACCCGCTTTTTCCGAGAGAGGAAGAAAATCCCGTGTTATTTTCTGCACCGGTACAATACCATGTGTGGGTTTTTATGTATCATGCAATCCTCTAGGTTCTTTTCTGCACAGGGGCGTGAGGGCATTTTATTTCTTCACCCGGTTAGTCAAAAGCCTTGGTGCATTTAGTGACGGTCCCTATTGCCCGTGGCTTCATACAGAAATGCCAGGTGTTGGGCGGTGCAGTCAGGACACCGGCGGAAGGTGGCCCGGGGGCTGTGACCCTCTGTCCCGAGCCGGCTGCCCGGCACCCCCGCGGGCGCTTACCGTAGCGCATCAGGGACTCGCAGCTCCACTCCCCGCCCTGCTCAGGCCGCCGGCAGCTCTGCCACAGCGACGCTTGCTGCACGTAGGGCAAGGTCTGCGACTCCAGCCAGCCCCTGCCCGCCAGGGCGATGATACCGAAGATGACTCCTATGCCCAGGAGCAGGGGCAGGATCCATCGGCAGCGCGTGTAGTCGAGGCCGTACTTCACCATGGCTCGGGGCGGGTGTTTGGCAGGACTGGACCCTCTGTGCCACGGGCTCGGCGACACAAAGCGATGGGAGCCTCTGCAGAGATCCCCGAAAGGCCGTGCCTGCACCTGAGAACGCCTGGGCAGATGTTGGAGAAAAGCTTTTCAGCCGGGACAGACACAGCGGAGAGGGAGGGAGGGCGGGATGGAGGGAGGGATGGAGCTCCACCTAGACTGGGATGAGTAAGAGCTGCGCTGAGCAATAACCAGTTGAGCTGGGGAGAAGCTTCGAGGCTGGGTTTATCTGTGAGATCTTCTCTGCCCTGCTGACTAGGTAATAAATTGGGAGATGTTTACCCTCAGCTTTTAACACTTTCCTTCCTGACATCTCCACCAGCAGCTGTGCTTGCACCTTTCTATCCTCCAAGGGATTTCTATTATGGCAGGAGAAAGCAGAGATAAGAGGGAATTATTTGTATGACATGCTGGATGCTTCTGAAACTTACTCTGGAAGCCTTCCAGAACTGCCTTTCCAGGACTCCACTTAAAAATAAAATCATACCTAATTTTTTACAAATAAAGGAATTCCCATAGCTGTTGTAAAGCTAAGGAAATAAAGAATGTCACTGTCCGCTCTTTCCCTTCTGGAGCATAGGTACAGAGGAAAAGAAAAATACAGTATGATCTAGATATGGCCTTATTGGGAGAACAAAACCTGAGTTCTGCTTTGACTGAGCCTCACGAACACTCCCCGAGCGTGGATCTGGCTGTACAGGCACTGCCTGGGGCCTGTCAGAGCCTGTCTAGGCTGCAAAGAGCACAAGGCAGAGATGAGCCATCACCTCTCTGTGCCCTGGGAGGACACCCAGCTGAGTGTGGGGCACAGTTTGCTGTCTGTCGGCTCAGAGTGATATTGCAGTGCTCCCTGCACTCTCCTTTTGAACTAACACGTGCTACAACCTGGTATTTTGGTAGGGCCAAATTGCATTTACATCTAGAAGCAGCTGCAGCCCTTGATCAAAGGCGGTTTGTGTGAAACACAGTTAAGCCCAGAGGATGCAAAGTATCCTTTGCTCCCATGGTGGATTTTGTCAGGTGGGGCTGCATCAAAGTACTGACCTCATTTACTCAAAGAAATTTGTTATTGTATTGCAGCTCTCATAGTGCAATGTGACAGCTATGAACTGTTTGTGAACTGCAAACTCCACAGCATTTTTCTGAATTAACATTAATAAATCAATAATGGCCTAAATCAAAGAAATTAATAATTTACATTGCACTGATACACTGTGCCTGAAGAGTCATTGAGCTGACAGAGAACCAAACAGGAGTATCCACAGCAATGAGCTGCAGCACAGTGAATGAGTAGTAACTCCATGAAAAATTTGATTTGAATAAGTTGACACCATGCCTTATCTCTCCTCAGATACCTTATTTGCCTGCTGGTAGATTAGCAGTGATGTGGCTGTGTTATCTCTCATTCTGGCCAGCTGAAACATCCTGCCAGCAGCTGTCCTGTGGCACAGACAGTCCCATATCCCTGTGGCTGTGACAGGTCCATCAGGGGTATCCAACAGGCCTCTGTGAGAGCAGGAGATATTTCTACTGTTTTGGCATTTGAATGTTGCTGAAAGCTACAGCCAACTATGAAGACACCAGCTGCTGCTTTGAGTTGGCAATAAGGGACAATCTCATTTTTTCTTTTGTAAAGTAAACTCTACAGAAAAACCATTTCCTTAGAATAGGATGTACCTTCCATTGTAGTTCACATTTGTGCTATCCACAAATTCAGTTATCATTAATCTAATGTTTAAGATATCATTTACCTGTTCTATAACACTGCAATATGTGAATTTTTTATGCGTGATTTAAAGAAATATTTACATTAAAGCAAATATCATTTGAAGCCCAACATTAGTATGCTATGCTGTTTGCTTCAAGTTGTCCGAGTCTGTATATGCATGTTCTTTCTGTTGCCACAGCTGAGGGTAGAAGTGAACACAAAAGAATCCAAAAGTTTAAGAGAACACAGGTTTGGATATTAAATGATTTTTAAAGATGGCTTCAGAAATAGTCATAAGTGTGGCAGTAGAGTGTGGACAAGCCTTTGCTCAGCTCTCTGTATCTAGTCTCTTGCCAAGTTTCAAGCTTTCACAGAATTACAGCTTTATAGAGATATAGGCAAAATCAAATTAAAGCAATTTTGTACCTGAAATCTAGTATGAAGACAGGTACAGTCATGCATTTGAGAGCCAATGTCTGTTGAGGACTAAAATGATCCTCTCTGAATTTAGAATGCTCAGCCATGTTTCAGGTAGGTGCTTACTGAAGGATTTGTCATCAGTTTCTATTACAGCTCGCCTGTGGATGAATGCATACTGTCACAAATGCTAGCATTTGCAAGGTGATACCACAGAGAACATTATCGTGTTGTGAAAGAAAGGTGAGTAGTGTTCAGTCACCACGAACGTTTCTGTGTCTTGCCCACCTTTGTCATCCTTAAGTAACTTAGAATTACAAGCAGTCTTCACATTCAGTAAAAGGGTAATTTGAGATTTCTTGAACAGTAGAGAGGGAGATACATCCATAGGTAACAAAATGATGTCCCTATCTCATGTAATTCTGATACTCCTATGGCAAACAGGGAAAAATGATTGAGAAGTTTAAGTGATGACTTACCTTCACCATGCTTCGTCTTTTACAATGTATAAGCTGGATGTTTACATGAAAGCAAATTCTTGTTCTCCTTCTCCAAGATCTGTGGATAGACCCTCCTGGCTAACACCAGCATCATCAGTCAAAAATGAAGCTGTATTATCAATGTTAAAACTGTTAGATTGTGGTGCACTTTCTGCACCTAAAAATATTGCTAATGAATCTTCGTTATTACTTAAGGTAATCAAGTAAGCAGAAGGATATTGATAAAGCAAACAATTCTACAGCATTAGAGTTAGAAATAAAATGTGCTTTTTTCAGCCAAGACACAAATGGTTTTTTTAGTGGAAGAAGAAACTAACAAATCACTGGCAGCGTGTTTTCATTCATCTTTAGTCTCTGGTCAGCTAAGCTGTATAAATTACTAGATTGGCATAAGCTGACTGGCTGTGGTGCATGTTCATTGCTTTTGCAGCAAGCACATCTTCATTCTCTGATATTCACATTGGTTATAAACAAGAAGTCCCTAGAGTGTGGATTTTAAAAGCTTTGCTAAGATTGTTTTATGATTCATTCTCCTGTGTGCTACCTTACATCTAACATGTCACTCTGAGCATAAATTTAGTAACTACCTTTATTGATCTATTTACAACCATAGGTCCTTTACTTGTGCTGGTAGTGCCAATCTACTGTTGCCCTTTGGAAAGGGCAGCACTGCAGTTACTGTTACAACCACAGCCCAAATAGTGATGCAACTCAGTCAGCCAAATTGTATCTCGTGGTCACTCCCTGTACTTGGGAGTAAGGCAGTAGCGTTCTCATGTGACTAATATTTCATCCACAGCGAGCATATGTAGAAAAAGACCTCTAAACATCATTGTAGAAATCATCACAGAAATACATTCTGAACAAGACCTGACTTTTCTTCTTTGCAAAATAAAAGTGCTCTACTACAAAAATGCACACAGTTGAGGTCTTGTAGTTTTGCCCACACCAACCCTTTCTGAGGAACTCTCTTGTGGTGGCCAGGCACTGTGACTTCTCTGTTATGTTTATGATGACCTGGGAAATGGTGGGTGCTCAGTCCTTCCACTGTGCATTTGGGAGAACTTTCCTCTGTCTGTCCCACACAGCACAGAAAAGCTCTGCAGATGTTGGACACCTCCTCTGTTCGCTGACTGCTGATCTTGGAGGAAAATTCCCATAGGGTTTTGTTAAGAGTTTTAGCAAGAGTCATCTGCGACCAGCTTGCTGCAGGGCCTCCGAAGCCTGCCGCATATGCAGCACTGTCCGGGTCTTTTCAGTAAAGCTGACTTGCCTTGACAAGACCAAGGCTCAGGCTTAAAAGGCTACCTCTCCTTAGCAAGGCTACATGTGCAAACTAATGAGTTTTAACACCCGAGATGCAAACCTGGGACAGCATCCAGGATTGTCATTTATATGAGCAATTCAAGACCATATTGGGAAAATAAGGAATAAGGAAAACACAAGATTATGAAAGTACAAAGACTGTCTATGCCTGAGCATGGATTTAATTGTCAGCTAGTTCTTGCTGAAGGACTTGATAAGCTCTATATCGGAACAAGGTTTCCTACAGAGGCTCTGTAGAAGTTTAATCAGTTCAGTCAACTCCCCCTTCTCCAGGCAAAAGGCTGAAATCAAGGATGTCTTGTAAACCAACTACTCAGTTAGGTGCTGGGATGGCCTCTGGACACCTGTAACCATTGTGAGTATCTGTATTATCCTTGAGTGACACTCAGGAGCACAAGTTTTCGAGTGAGCATGCAGAATCATAGAATGAAAGAATCATAGCATATTGTGTACAGGGATTTTATGAACCTGTGGCTAAGCAGTTAGAGTGGTACAGCACAGTCCTGTTCTACATATGGGATAATTTTGCTTAAGCTACTTGCTTTGGGCTCCAGAACTTCTCTGTGGCATAGGTAAGCTAACTAAATACTTGTTCTGTTGTAGTGGATCATAACAGTAACTCCTTGTAAAGCATAAAGCTCAGTTGCCTTAGGAGAGTAATAAAATCAGCTTCACTTAGGTAATTCCCAGGTGCCACAACCTTGCTACTTACAGTTCTCTGCCAAAGAAATGGCTTTTATCTGCTCTGCCTGACGGGTCAGTTGGGAATGGCTACTTGTTTAAACACTCTGATATTTACAGATATGACATGCACACTAAACATGTCTTACGGGGTTTCAGCCAGAAATTTTCACTTCGAGATTCTCCAGCTGAAAGAAGGATTTTGCTGAAACGAATGTGTTACATGGAAATGATGGCTTCAGTTTCAAATGTTTGATGTGAAATTGATTTGACAAGAGGGCTAAAATTAAAAGAAGTCTCCTAGCAACATTTTCAACTTATTGTCCTATTACCAAATGCCAATTAAGATTTTCCCAAATTTTGTTTTGCAAGTTGTTTTGTCCTTCTATTTCAAGGCAGAAGTTAATTTTCATGTATAACAATTCACCTAAATTATATTTTTCATTATAAGTTTGGCTTATTTCCTGTTGTAAGGGATTGCTAACACAAAGAGAGCTTAAAAATAGGCTATTTCCTGAAAAGGGACTGTAATGGCCACAGGTCAGCTCCTGCCCCAATCATATGCCTCCATGCATATTCAGGACTGTGACCATCACACCAGCCTACTTTGATCCATGATCATTTCCCAGGTCAGCACACTGTAGAACAGGACTTCAGTTTCATCCAAGTGTTCACTCCAAACCTTTCTGGGCTCTCTCAAACTCAGTGAACACCGATTTCCAATGTATCACCTTGAGCCTTGGCAAACTTTGATGCTTGTAAAATATTCTATATTCACAAAGAACTGTGAAAACTAGCATGTGTTGTCCCCATTCTCTTGAATAAATAAAAAGCAGCATCCATACCAACTCTTGTTCATGTTATTCAGTCCTGCAAAGATGAACCCATGAGGAATATTATTAATTTTTATTAATTATGTTATGTTATGTTATGTTACGTTATGCATAGTTCTTATCACAAATTATTTATCTTGTTTATAGATGTAATATTTATATTATAAAGCCCTAGGCATGACTGTACAGGTTTTATTATAAATTTAATAATGACCTTATTAAATTCATGCATCAAATCCTAATGAAAAAATCCTTTGGATTATTCTAACAATTCTCAAGTAATTTAAATGTAATTTTACATAGGCAAAATTTGAGGGCATTGGATTTTTGCCTGGAATTTCTAGATGTCAAGCGTCATAGCTGGTGCAGCTTTGCCCACACCTCAGGACATCAGGAAATCCCAAACAAAAGGCTGCTTACTGTACCAGTGCAGACCTGCATCATGGAGTCATTGGAATTATCTCATAAATGCACAGCTCACATGCAGGAAATGGGATCTACACATATAAACTGCTGCACCTGTGCAGTAACACTGGCATTTACCAGGTTCTGTGAACCCAATGCACAGGGATTTCACTACTCCTGTACCAATGCTGGTTACAGGAATCAAATTTAAAAACTCAAATGCATCCACCAGATTTGATTAAACTTTATTCTGGTTGTGAATATCATGTCCCAAATCCATTTAAAAACATGTGGAACTTCATGTACTGGCACAGATTAACCTGTTTTTTTCAGGGTGCTGTTCCATATTGCCAGTAACCCTCACTGCTCTGAGTTGTGGGACCAGTACTCAGCTCTCAAATGTTGTGCATGTCCTGAAGCATTTTGGTTTCCATAGATATGTGTGCTTGGTTCATCATTAGTTAGTAAGTGCTCAATGATCTCAGCAACTCTCTTTGTGTGTATGTGTGCAACATTTTCTCTAAGCACACGATTCTTTTTGTTTCTGGAGTGCTTATCACCATAACAAAAATCCTCCCCCCTCCCGAATGATCTGCTACTACACTCCCTAGATTTATGTATGTATTCTACATCCAAAAGCCCTTGTATGCAGGATGTAAAGGTCAGGTGAATAATCTTTTAGAATTCTATCTTGTCTATGAACTGTCTAAAAAATTAGTCACTTGTAACGTCAACTAAAAATACAAAAACCCAGTGGGGTGTGGCAGCTGTTTCCCATATCCATGAGATTTAAGCATTAATCATCCCATTCAGGTCAATTAGTGCTCAGTCATGCACATTTTTGATTGCTCAAAACTCCTCCTGAGACAAGGGCCAAGTGTGCTCAGATTCCCCTGAACTACTCTCCCTTTTACAAGCTGGATTAGAAAGAGCAACCCTTCAGCCTGAAGTTCACCGGAGATATTTAGGTGATTTTAGTGAGCACAGATTTAGGTTGCAGCTTAATACAGACAGGTAGGTAGACAGGAATACAAATTCTCTTCCTGTCAAAAGAAGGGCATTATAAAAACCCTGCAATTATCTTGAAAGCATTTAGGAAAACCTAAAAGGAACTAAAATATTTTTCCTATTTGTTTATTTAAAATTAGAAGTAATTAAAAAGGGGGAGGCATGGAACCAAATCACAAAAAGAAACACATGCAAAGCACCAGAATTTAGGGTAGTAAATTAATTTTAAAATTAAGACATTTCAGGAAGATGACAGATTAAAAAAAAAAAAAAAAAAAAGAAAATGAACAGGAGACTGATGAACCTGTCTTTCCAGAAATCAGAAGCCACAGGCTGATGTAAGCCAGCAGTGACTGACTGATTTGCTCTCTTTAAAAACACCACTAGGACAGGGCTATAATATGGGCCATGCATAAACTGAGGTTAGAAGTGGGAAGCTTTCTAATCATGGGAGAAGTGCAGCCTTACACTGAAAACAGCAGGCTAATATGCCATCTTTTTCTCACTATTTAAATTTCTTGAGCATTGGAGGAAAGGCACTTAACAGTTTTGATAAAGAATAGACTTCCCACACGTGAGACCTCCTGTAGACTGTGTGTATTTAAACTATTAAGAGTTCCCCCTTAAGCTGTGATGCACTTAAGAGGTTTTGGCTTAGGAAAGAACATTCTATGCCTGGCACTTCAGTGAAAGTGCACAGACATGTTTTGCAGTGTATACTGAAGCTTATTTGACTGGAAAATGAAGTTGCTGCCTCCTGGACATGAGGCCTTTAACTTAATTTAATTAACCTGACACTTTATGGATATTGATATTCAACTTAAGAGAAGAAAAAAAATGGCTTATTTGTTTGATTTTATGAAATTAATCCACAAAACTCAAAGACCACCAAGTTTCTACAACTGTCAGTTAAAACATTTTTAATTAAGCCGCCACATTTGAAACGAATGTCACATACATTAATATCACTTGAAAGTAATTAATAACTATTTGCAATAGCTTTCTCTGGAACATCTTAGTTGTGTAACATGCAGGTTATGCTTCTACCCCTCCCAGCACATTGAGAGCCAAGTTTATTTTACATTAGTGCTCTTTTGACAAGTTATGCCAATGCCTATAAAAAAGCATACAAAAGACTTAAATGATACTAAACCTGACGACCATATTACCATGGTAATCTGGTAATGGACTCCCTGTCGTTAGAAAGCTGTCCATTTTCTTACACTTTTTTCTCCTTTTCAGCTTTAGTTGTGCAAGGATTTTCATGACTTAAGATTCTCTGTTGTGCTTTGAATTCACTAGATGTAGGTACCATCATTACTTATTATAAAGTAAGTCTACACAGTATTCCCCACCAGCCAGTACAGTAAAGAAAAGGGAAAAAAAATTTAAAACTATACGTTTGTCACAGAACTCTCTTATTCAGCAAGAATCATAAATACAGTAGATTGCATATGCCACAACTGAGCTCGTAACAAAATTCTGAAGTCTGCAGACATTTATGCTCTGTAAAGTTATAAAATACAGGCCTAGAAGGGACCTTCAGGAATCACCTGGCCTCTCTAAAACATGATCACATGCAATACATAGCATTATCAAATTGAAAAAGGTGTTACAAAATGGAAAGCTATACAACATATAATACAAGAAATACAAGGCATTGCAAAAGATCAGTTGTAAACTACTTTAGCTTTACAGTCTGTTGGTTAATGCTTTCTAAGTTCTATTTTGTACATGTTCATGAATACACATACCCACACACTTACCCTCTAAGTACCAGATTCACGAGAGTAAGAAATAACACAGAGCAACATGCAGCATTTGCTTTCCACCCCACCCGTATCCTCCTCAGTCTGTCTTTGCTAAAGCTACTTCTCCCATAGCTGGAAGAGGTGTTCAAAGAATGAACTTATTCCTTCTTCCCCAGCTGAGCAAAGCCCATACAAAGATTATAGACCATAATTAAATCAGCTGTAAGGTGCTGCAGGTCCATGACCAACACAGACATGGCTATGCCTCGCTGGAATACTTACTTGGAATTGCTGGCTGCAGAAACACAAATGAGGAGCCAGCCAGATTACTCCGACATAGATGTCTGTATGAAGTTTACATATGTAAATTGCTCACAGAACTGCCTTTCTATTTCTATCTGTCACCTCTACTCACTCACAAAGCAGCCCCAAGTTCACTAAACTCTGAGATACCTACAGTGTTAGAAACTTTTGGAGGTTTTTAAACACCTTATGCTATTCTCCTCCAAAGCACAGATGATTAAAACACTGCAACTTTACCAAAGGCAGACAAATAGAGTAGTTTATATTTCTGCTCAAAGATAGTTTCTAAATCAGCATCCCTCATATACCATGTAAAAATGTGTGTAGTTTAACATCTGAATCCATGAGAACATATATATATGATTCCATCACAAGTCTGCTGTGGCCACAAACCCACCAATGTTATATTAGCCACTGTTATGTTATGCACACCAGTTCCATGCTTCAGAAGAGATCTTGCCCAACAGCACCAATTGGCGGAAAATAAATTTTAATTTTATTTTCCCTTAATTCAAATAGCTAATAGTCAACAACAGTCTAGTAACAGGAATGAGAAAAGATTTTTAGGCAGCAGGTAACTGTGATAGTATCACAGAAGTTTCTTCTTCGGGACTGACTTTGAGAGAAGAAAAAGCATTCCTTGGAAGACTGTGTTTTTCTTAGCTCCATTTAAAGCAGTTTTGTCAGAGGTGAAAAAAACCAACGCATCTTGCAGGACTACCAATGGGGTTGTTTAAAATCTATCCTTTTCCTTTCTACACTTGAAACACTATCATCTATATTCATAAGAAAATATTAGAATAAAATAAGGATGACTCAATTAATGGGAAGGGAAGGAGCAAGTAAACCACCCAAACTGAATTGACATGAGAATATGTAAATAATACTTTAGGTAAAAGCTATTTGGTTTAAGATGCCAATGTTTTTCCTAATTTATTGCCAGGCATAGTAAGAAATATTCTGGCAAAATAAGGTGAGTTTTTCAGCCTCCCACAATGACACCAAATGTACATCAGAGGTGCTCCTTTGTTTTGGCAGTTGACTGTACTTGGACTTAATTTTTCAATTTAAGTATGGTGCTCTCTCTGGGGAGGAGTAGTAATAGGTAGGCTTGATGTTTCCCAGGACTTCGTCTTCCCAGTTGGGGAGGCAGCAGAAGAAGAAAGCACAACCTATTACAACAACAGTGCTGGCCCAGCCAAAGCCATAGGCCCAGCTGAACATGTTATCTCCCAACAGTGGAATGTCTTCTGTGAATTTCACTGGGTAAATGACCAAGCCAATGATCTGGAATGCAGCTAGAGAGAGAAAAGAAAGAAAACCAGGAGTAAGTTACAGTGAACATATTACGGTTCCCATTAAGAAAAGGTACGTGGAGGTAAGTGCATACTTTAGATATGTAAGGATTAGCTTCAGACCTGCAATCAAATCTGCATTACAGAGGTATGTGCCTTCTGTTCCAGGCAGATCCCCACGCCTATGTGGCTGTGGCATCTCAGCTGCCATTGCCAGGTTGCTAAGGCACACACCTGCATGCTGTGACCAGCCCTGTCCCACAGCCAGCACCGGGAACCCTGCCGAGCCAGTTACCTCCCAGAGCCCTGCTCCTCCTCCTCCCATCAGAAAGGTGGGAAGCACCCAGGCCTCTCAGCTCTTAAGTCTTAGCGTGTAACATGCAAGGTCAAAGGTGTTGGGTGTCCCCATATAGTGCTTTTGGGAAAGTGAGAACTGACAAAGGCCACTGGAGCTTCCCTACCCATGATGCTTTCAGAGCAGAACTCAACCTTCCCTTGTTCCCCATGAAAATGAGTCATAAACCAGACAAAGACAGCTAATTTCGCAAGGGAGGCTCCATCTAGCACGTTTTTCTGCTGATGCCTGTTTCACATCTAAAATAATCTTGTCTTTGTGCCCAGCCTTACCAACAACAAAGAGCAGGCCTCCAATTCCTCGCACAAAGTTGAAGCGGAGGATCTCGATCGAGAACGCGATGACTGCAAGGGCGAAACAGATGACCAGGATCACAAAGCCAACGAGGTACGTGGCAGCTGCTGCTCTTCCCCACCCTTGAAACAGAAAAAAAAAAAGGTATTACACACAGCAGTACTGTCCTGTAGGTCATTGCAGCTCTTTGGTTTTCTTCAATAATTTTTTTATTGAAACCCTTCACTGTAAGAAGCATATCTTTATGTCAAAGCATACTGAATGCCTGCAAAGCACACAGCTGCAGAGCAGGGGGGCACCCTCACTGCTGGAGCAGCACAAGACTCCCTGCCAGCTAACTTGTCTTGCTGAAAAAAGGGGTAGAGTACAGCAGAGAAGAGAGATAATACCTTCAAACTCCATATCTGCAAGGCACTCATAGACATCTGAGCAGATAGGGCACACAACTGCTGACAGTGCCCTTTATCATTACAGCTCCTGTTTGACATGCAAGTTTACAAAATCACTTCCATGCAAAGGGAAGTGTGAAAGCAGACAAGAGGGTACCACCACAGGAGGTAACTGCTGGGAAATAACAGTGCTGCCTGCAGAACGCTTCTATTTGTTTATGACAAAAACAGAGCATGTGGAACAAAACAAGCATGACCAAAAAGAAATAAACCAGCAATAGCTGAAAAGATGACAAAAAGAATTATTCACAGCTAAAATGTAGCAGAAAGAAGAAATAACAAAATCTGAGGTAAAAGTTGATAAATTCTCTTTGAATCATTACTTTGACATTTGCTGGAACAGGGTGTATCAAGCTACTTAGCAGGGAGCTACTGCATGCTGGAGAAGCTCAGGCATGAAGCAAGTGGCTGTACTCCAACAGAGCAGCATCAGCATCCAGAACACTCCCACCACAGGCCAGGGCCAACAATGCCAGGAAAGTCTCCTAGAAAAACAGCCAGCCAGTCTACTTTGGCAGCAACATGGCCTTGGAAAAAGGCCCTCACACACCTTGTCCTCTTCAGAAACCAAGTAATTTAGGTGAGCCCAGTGCAAACAACTACAAGGAAAGGTGTTCCTGCCCTGGAGGCAGGATACCTGCCCACAAGGGCTAAACCATACCGGCTAGGGCTTTATTTTCCAGTCAGCTGTCATCACAGTTCAATTCCCACATCCACATATTGTGGTTTTCTACTTTCACACACTCAGACAGAGGTAGGGCCAGATCCTGAGTTTCTTCTAATGTAGGAATAAAGAGACCTGTGAGATCTAGGTCAGAACATTTTTAAAAAAAATTCTCTTTCATCATAGCTGTCAATTCCAACACGGTTGGAGATACCTTGCTTTCCATGTAGTCTCCATTCTTTCTCTGCAATTTTCTATCTGAAAGCAAAGCATTGTTTTACAGTTATTTTAATTAGATCTGTTTGAACTGGTTTCTTTCTTCTCTAATCCAACAGCAAAAGTAAAATACTGCAGGTATCCATCAGCCAAATCTCTGCCAAAACTCCCAACCACCACCACTGCCACCTGAAGACAATAAAACTGATGCCGAAAAGATAAGGAAAAGTTTCTTTCCCCTCTCCCTTCTTGGAACTACTCAAGACAGAAAAACTTATTAAATTTCTTCTTTTCAGCTAGCTATGCATGTCTCATACCCCTTCCTTGAGGGAATGCTGAGGTGAAGAAGCAGGGAGGAGAGTGACGAGTGTCTGGAGATTAGAGCTACGTCAGTGGTTTGATAAAATCTTTTCATACAAAATATTCTCTGTCATACCTAAGACAGGTATTGAATATTGTCTCCATAATAGGATTTACGTAGTGATAACTAATATAAAGGGATATGTAACCATTAAACACAGCCAGCCCAGGAAAACCCATTCGGACTAGATGATCTAGGCAAACTTTTTAATCAATATTTGCCCCATTAAGAAATAAAAAAATTACAACAAGAAGGAATACTTAGTTACCATAGCATATTCCCTTTCAGATGCATTATTTATGCTGACAAGATGTAAGAAGACAAATCTGGCATCTGTTTGATAAAATGTAGGTTGTAAACTCGAATACACCTGCACGTTAGACACCTTGAGGTTTAGTGCAACACAAACACAACTGGAGGAGTACAAGGCAGAATGCCCACAGTGCTCTCTCTGCCATTTGCATATCATCTGTACTGTCTTCAGAAGCGTAATAAGCTTTCGGATACAGGTCAGCCCTGGCTCTGGTCACAGTTATTTATTTTCTTGTCTCTGGCAATAAGAAAATGACAACACATATAGCTGCAGGAGATATCTTGTCAGGAAGATTAATATCAAGCTCAGCTTTGCTTCAGGTCTTCAGAAACAAAGCAGCAGCAGGTAGCATCGTTAGGAAACTCTGAGTTTTGTGCTCCTATGTGACAGAGCTCAGCGCTGGTGACCCAGTACCTTCCACTCTTTCTTCAGCTGGATTATCTCTTCCAACAGCACTTAGCAACAGGTTAATGCTGACAAGACCTGATAAGACTGAATCATAGGTGCTGCCCACAGCTCTAGATGGGTGTGCTCTGGGCTGGACGAGTGTAGTCAGCCACAGAACTATCAGCCAGACATTTGATCCCCTGTGGGAATCACAGGAAGAGCAGCAAAAACCTCTGGACTTACAGTTAATTTTTGAGATTTCTCTTACATTGTGTATATATATAAAGTCTTTAGTAAGTGACTGATGGGAGAGATTGGGGTGGGAGGGTGCACCTTTCCCAAGCATAGGGTGCAACTCTGGGATGTTCCTTATCCACATGACCTGTTGCCACCCCCACCAACAGGGAGAGTTTTCAGCACAGGGGCTTGCTGCAGAGATAAAACTGAAATTGCTGTTTCTCCATGAAGGATCTCCCTCATCCGCACACCTATCAAGTCAGGCTTACTCAGCTTCTTTTCCTCCTAAAGGCTTCTGAGAGCTGATCAAGCCTCCACACCACCCAGCTCCCCTATTTTTCTGAAAGATCCTCCCCCTACAGTTCCCAGCTGCCAGGAGGGGAGAGATGCAGGTTAATTCTTTCACTGTTTGCTGCCATAAGAACTGGAGAGACCTGCTCAAAGTCAGAAAATTACAGATTACCTGGTTTATGCTCAAAAGTACCTTGTAATCATAAGACATTTAGTCAGAATTTAAGCTTTTCCATAAAAATAGAAAATCCTCAGATTTATTCATTTGGCAGCGAGAGCATTCCTTGTGCAAAGTAAACATAAATATTATGTCTGTTCATGAAATCAACCAAGAACACCACAGTCGTTTGGAGCTGCATAAATAAGAAGGCAGTCTAATAGGAGAGTAGAAAAGCAGAGGAATATTTGGGGGTATTAGTGTTTCCAGATCAGCTTGGTCTCAAAGAACAGACAAGTTCTTTTCATCTAATCAGCAGAAATGTATTTATCAATTATGGCGGTGTTGAAAGAACATTTAAAAAACAACCGTTCAGAAGCTGAAGGTCTGTAATTATTGGGAAGGATTAAGAGTTTTATTACATAGCATTACATTCCATTAATGATTACTATGGAAAGGAACTAAGCTGCAAATGTTATCACGCAAATAACTAGGAGGAGTCTCGATTACTAAAGTTTAATGATGAGCACCAGTAATATGATGAAATTAAAAGAAAGCAAGCAACAGTGCCTTAGCATTAAGTGTATTTCCTGATTTCATTTGGCCATGCCTCAACCTCAAAAGGGAGAAGGTGGAATTTCTATAGGCTAAGATATTTAAATCTAGATTTCCCTTTAGAAATCAATAAAAGAGCTGTAAAAATAATCTAGCAGGAAGATGAACTGCTACAGGATTTGAATTAACAAGACTCTCATCTTTGTTCATTCACTTCCAGAAGCTGAAGCTAGTTTGTTAGCTCATGAATAAATGGAAGTTTTTATCACGACCTGCAGAGACTGGACACATTTTTGCAATGTAGCTGTAATATTCTTGTGTATATAAATGGCAGTAGCAATCCTTATTTGGCCTCAAGAGCCCGTTACACAGAACATCCTAAAATATCTCCCTTTTTTGATGTAATAAAAGAGTAGTGGACTGTGAGCAAAAGAGCAGTGTCAGCACTATTTTCTTGCTCAGATAATGTGCAAACTTACATGGCAGCATGACTGGTGAGAGGAAGCTGTGTGCATACCCACCACGAGCATAGAGGAGCCCAGAACTGAAGGTTTGCTGGGAGGGTAGGTTGGAAATTAATACTGGGAATCACAATCTGTTTTGGCTTTAGGAGTGCAGGAAAAGCAATTGCTAAACTACCAAAATATTAAACACGAGCCTTCTAATACAAACTTGGTTCAGTTGAGAGCTGAGAAGAGGCACAATCCTACACATATAGTCTCTGGATTATCAGCAGCAGAAGTGTGCCTGCTCAGGAGCCAGCAAAGTGCACTGGCAGAGACACTAGCCTCACATTTCACTGGGATCTTTTACCAGGAAGTTGCAGCGAGTGTTTTCTGGGTGTAGGCAGGGACACCAACTGCTACACCTTTCCCAGTAGCATTTCCCGAGTGCCTGCACTTGCCTGACACTATAAATGATGTTAGTTTGTCTTGAACGCATTTGTAAATCAGACAAAAGCATGCCTGAAAAAAGGCGCATTGAAAAGGTAAGCATACACCTAGCATTCCTCCTTTATTTACCTGGCCCCTCAGTGAAACCTCCACATGCACTCAGTTTCACCAGTAATCTGTGTTATCAAATTCTATGACTCTAGGGACATAGGTACAGTGGCACAGCTGCAGTGAAACATGATCCACTAAGGCTGGGCTCCTAGGTTCCACCTTTCTTGATTTTTTTTTTTTTTTTTGGCACTTACTAAGGATCCAGAAGAATACTTCCCTTTTTCTTTGTTGGCTGGTATGTACTTAAATTAATACCAACTGGCTGTTGGAAAGTCAGTTAAGAGTTAACCTAATGGAGTTACCTTTACTGCACATGTACACACCCATCTTTTACAGTGTTAATTCGAAGCAAAGTCACTGGGACCAATCATTCAGAACCAGGAGGGCAGAGCCACCCATAAATATTGCTCCTAAACTTACAATCTCATCACTATTAAGACAATCACCCTTTCCAAGTTACACGGTGCAAATAATCTTTGTCATAGCTGATGGCTTGCTGATATGTTTTAAACACACAGTCAACAGTTAAATCCTGCAATGGTCTAGACTTAGTCATCTTGAGTCATATTCTAGTGCACTGCAGCACTTTTGCATTGCAACATTTTGATAATATACAGACACTGCCAGCCAGGGCACTTCCCAGACACAAACCAGTACAGAACTCTAAATAAAATCCCTTCCCTGCCTCCTTACCACATGACATCCTACTCTTCTTTTTCCCTTTCACTTCTTCCCTCTCATGTGGTATTTGCAAATGTGCATTAAGGAGCTATGCAGTTTAGGAGACGCTCCTATTTGCAAATCTTTGTTTGTCTTTTCCTGTCCCTTTCCTCTCATTTAAAATAAGTGACTCGCCTGCTTTTTTTCTTCCTCTTCCTCGTACACATGCCACAGCTCAATTAAGAATTTGTCTAATGGAACATTCTGTTAATGGAGATCCACTCTGAAGTCCTCATTTCGTCAGGAGAGGTGCAGAATGGTGAGTGCACAGCAATTATTGCATGCAAAACACAAGTTATGCATCTCAATTAGTTAACCTTTATTCTCCTGCAGCAGTGCTGTAAATGCCTGCTAGGCATTTTTTCCTTTGCAAATGCCCTCACCTATTTTGACAGTAATTGCATTACCACAGAAGAAAAGAAAACAAAACAAATCAAACCTGAACTCAAGTGTTACATCCTGTCTCTAGATGTAAATGCTATCCGAGTAGACAGTGGCATTGAGGTTACGAAAATTTAAGAACAGGCAAATTCATATAAATAAGACAAGGATTTAAATAAGTTTTGGTTCAAATAAGCCAAGGCCTAAACAAGTGAAGTCAAGGGTACTATTCTTCTGTTTCAGCCTGTTAACTAGAGAAAAACGGCAGAAAATTACTTTTGTCCCACAACGCTGAGGGCTGACGCAAAGCACACACCCATCAGTACTCAGGGACGTGTGAAGCAGTGTCACTATAGAAGAAAACAAATTCCAGCAGTTGTACTGTGTTAGCACTTTTTCCCTGTGCAACGCAAATTTCAGCAACTCTGCACTAGCTTTTCTTCTCTGTCTAATGGGGGAGATGGATATTTTCGTCTCATTAGCCTGGTTTCTTCCACCTGCAGTAAAGCCCGAAGCCATCACCCGGCTGAGAAACAAAGCCACTTCTCTCGCAGTATGTTCAGGATTTAGCTTGTGCATGAGTGTTGCAATGAAAAGCTTCTGGAAGTGAGTCTGCCGTGCTCGGGCGGCGAGGGATCTGCGCAGGGAAACAGTCCCAGCTCTCCCAGATGAAACACACCCTTCCAGCCCCCCAGTCCCTAAAGAGCCCTCATCCAGGATCTTAAGGCGGGTCTGCTTATTTGTCCAAAAATATTTTGTTTGAGGGAAAAGTAGATGTAATCAGACCCACGTATTCCAGCAATAAAACAAAAAGTCTCCCAGAAGACCTAGAAACTGAGAGTGTGCAGTAAGAATGTTACAGTGGCGATGCCAGACACAGAAGCAGCTAAACAAGTTAAAACAGAGGCACACTTATCCCTCCCAGTGCAACAGAGAGGAAAGAGCATTCTTTTTCTGCCTGCGAACCCACAGCATACCATTTTAAGCTGCAGATCAGGAGGCATTTTAATAGCTGCACTCCCTTGGCCAGGAGGGTTAAATTAAGGTGCTCTCTTCTCCCGAAGGGTCGGGGAAATACCATTTTACTACTATCCAGGCGTGGTTCTGCAGAGGACACCCTGCGTGAAGCTTTCCACACCCGCCGTCCGTCCGGGGAAGCCAGCGGCACAGGGAGGGAGCTGCCTGGTGCCAGGTAAGGCTGTGGCACTGCAGCCCCATCAGAGTCCAAGGGAAGCAGACAGACCTGGAGCCAGTTGCTATCTTACTTTGGTTGTAAAATAACTTCAGAAAAACCCAAAATATCAACACGCCGGCTTCTCAGCGTTGTACCGATAAAAAAAGATCGCTCTGGAACAGTCTAGTCCTGTGTTTCGGTGCTGGCTTAAGCCCCGAAACAGCATGGATACTGGTTCTGGAGGGAAACTCCATTCCAGAAAGCAGCTGCTCCACAACAGAGTTAGGGGAGGTCACTACCTTGGCACCCACTGCCCCGGGTCCCTCGGAGGGCTTCTCACTCACCGTAGTCCATGAGGGATTCGCAGCTCCAGTTGAGATCCTCCTCGCCCCGCGTGCAGCTCTCCCACAGCGACGCTTGCTGCACGTAGGGCTCCGACTCGGACTCCAGCCAGCCCCGGCCCGCCAGGGCGATGATGCCCATGATGATGGCCAAGCCCAGCAGCAGGGGCAGGAGCCACCTGCACCTCCAGCAGGCGAGGCCGCACACCACCATCGTGCCCGGCCGGCGGCGCGCCCAGCGAGCCCGGGCGTCGCGGGTGTGGTGCGGCGGGGACGCTCCGGCGGGACGGGAGACTGCGAGCCTGCCGGTCCGAGCGGGGTTTTAAGGCGCCGGGGAGGAGGGAGTCCCACCCACATTCCTCTGACTAAGCCTGCCGCCGCCGGCGGCCCCGACCGGTGGGGCCGGCGGGGAGTGGCGGAGGGAGCGGGGCCCGGCCCGGCCCGGTCCCCGCCAGCCCCGCTCGGCCCCGGCCCCCCGCCCGGGCTCACTCTCGCTGTCCTCTCGCTGTCCTCTCGCTGTCCGCCACCCTCCCGCTCCCGCTCCGCCGTCGTGGCGTTCGCAAGCACGGCGAAAAAACTTGCCGTTCTCGGGGTTCCACGAGCCCTGCCTTCCTCATGGGGGCTGGAGATCGTCATCCTCCTCCTCTCTGATCACTGGGTAGACCGACCAGCATTGCCCAACACTGATAATGCTCTTGGTGTTAGTCACTTAGGTACCAAAAGCATGCAAAAAGTTGCTTTTGAAGTTGACTAAAAAAAGAGACATACTAAAGAAAGGTGTCATATGAGAATGGGAATATGACCTTATTAATACAGAAACCATAATTTTTTTCACATCACGCTCGGCATTAAACAAATGCATGTTTCCTAATGGCCATCTAACAAGTGTTTCATTGCAATTGTGCTCTGGCTTCCAAGCAGGCTGTTCTGGGCACTGAACAAAGCCCAACAGTGATACTCAGGACCCGTCCGCCCTGATCCTTTTCCATTCCATGTCTGGAAATGCACACTAAGATGCCAGATGACCAAAATGAATGCTTCCCCATCACATGGCATGAATGGACACCCAAAATTTCGGTCATGGGACAAGTACTTCTCCACAGTAACACCTCTACATATCTCATCATGTCACCCCATTGCCCAGCATCAAAGCAAACTCATTGTCTGAATAGACACATGGCCATGACAGAACTAGAGGAACGTGTGTCTTGGGCACACAACTCATAAACGTTTGACTGAGTCTTGTATCAGCTTCCAGGTCTCACCAAAGAGGATATTAGGAAGACAAATCTCTGAGATATGAAGGACTGAAAATAATAGTGAGTGACAGGAATTACATGTGCTTCATGGAGAATGGGAACATATGAGCTCTTATTGGACTGCATCAAATGGATTTTGTCACAGCTGTGTCATGTATAATCAAACTGTGCCCAATGCCAATTCCTCAAAGATATTTATGGGAGGTGTCCTGTGAGGAGGGATGGTCAACCTCATCTGAGCCTGGATTGCTGGCAAATATGGATTGTGATGCTAAAATCAGAACAATAAGATGATACCACAATACTTAATTTGCAAAAATCTCAGGCAGGATACCTCAAATCTTGTGGAGTTTCACCAGCTCTGTCAACATCGTTTTGATGTTCATTTCCACCGTTCAGATTTCATTCCAAATTCAAAATAAAGTAGAGCTGTAAATAAAATTTGCCAGAACTACTTGCAAGTCTATGTCATCAGCACACAAGTTTTGCATAGCGGAGAAGTAATGGGAGAACTGGGCACTATGATTCTCTGTTTTTGTCAGTACAACAGAACTTCATTTATGCAGTGCTGAGCAGTGATTTTACATCAATCTCACTATCAGCACTCAAGTCACCTCAGATGCAGAAAGTGTTTTTTTCAGCACAGAAATTGAGAGCTATCAGAAGAGAAGTGAGAGTAAATTTCATTTTTCAAGAAAAAGAGTAGAAATGCACCACTCGGGAAAGTCCTGTCTTCATTATAAGGTCAAAAGTAAGAGAGTTCCCCCAGTTCAGACAAGAGTATAGAGCTGGCTCCGATTTCTAGCAATTGCGTTACTTGGCTTCCCAAGGCTGTCCTACACCTGGAGTGCCTCAGTGCCCAGAGGCTGCAGTGGTGTGATGAGAAGCTCTGAGGCAGCCTCCAAGCCCACCTCTGGCATTAGTGGCTTGTGTTGCCTATGGCCTATCTGTCTTCTCCCAGTGACGCCATGAAGACAGAAATGCATCTTCTCTTTTCTTTTTAAATACATGGCTTTTTAACAACTAGGAAATTCACCTGAATCTAAAAAATAATACACCAAAGATTCCGTTCTGTATGAGTGAGGGCCTATAACACAGTCAATGAAGTTGTCTGCCTTCAGTCCCAATGACACATGGATTTATTTGCAAAGAGATCTAGCTAACTAATAAACCAGTGTCTCCTGCACCAAAACAGGCTGCTCCAGCAACATATGCAGCTTTTCTCACCTCTGGGCTGTATAACCCACATCTTCTAGAGACCAGATGGTAGGAGTCCGCTCTGTGGGGCTGCAATGATACAAGCATGAAAAACAAGCAGTCCTTTGATTATAAGGAAAAGATGTCCCAATATCTAACAAAACAAATAGGCAGTTTGCTTTCCTGAACACCAAACCCGCCTGAATGTAGCTGGGCATTCTGGATCAAGCTGCACTGCAAACGTACATTATCTTCAGCTGTGAACACAGCTCTGTGTTCTGTAGCTAGCTATGAAAAGAACACTTTCCCCAGTTTTATCTTTGGCCACGTTAAAAAGAATCATTCACCACCTTCTTTCACCACCACTACCCTTATCTTTATTTGTTTTTTATGAAAATAATATATTAATTTTATAATCTCTGTGGCCCTATAGAAATATTTTTTCTCTGCAGTGTAACAAGGGATATGCCTCTCTAGCAGGTGGTGCTCTACATGGAGTAAATCATTTACTGGTGCTGGCAATCATTCACCCAGCTATCAAAGAAAACCAAGCAGCACTGAGAAAAGGTCAGAGATCAGCTCCAGCCCAGACAGGTATGGCTGGGCTCTCATGGGCTTTGAAATATGCCAGTGAGAATCTGCAGGCTGGTTGCCAAGACAGCATTTGGAGTGAGGGGAGGGGAATGGGACACATAGTGAATAGCACAGTGCCAAGGGCATCCCTCTGCCCTGCAGAGTCCCCTCAGGGATGGGACACCTTTCCTTTATCCATTTTACCTGGTTGGTTTTTCTAGCCTGTTTACCTCTCAGATTAAAAAAAAAAAAAAAAATCAGGGAAAAAAAATGTCCACAAGAGACTATCTGTTGTAAATACAATTATTTTGTAATTCATGGGTGTTGTCCTTCAGAAGCGTCTTATGCTCACTTTCCTCCATGTCCAAGTGCCCCAATTCTACTTAATCTCTCTTCAGGCATCACAGCCACCTAATTAACATCACCTAAACAGGGTAGTCATTCAAACCACAAAATAGGATAGGCATGGCATGTACTTTGTACAATCCACAACAACCACTCCATCAGTGTGTCCAGATCTAACTTCAATTTCCTCATGTGTGCTCAAAAGCTGCTATTATGTGAATTCATAAGAAATCAATTTTTCTGACCAGTTCTTATCAGTAGCCCTTAATTGAACTCCGTTTACATTGCAGACTCCTCTGGGGCTGGCATAGATGAAATAAGTTGGCTCTCTGCAATTGATGTGCTGTGGAGCCTACATCAAAAGCCTTGTGAAAATACTAGGGCAACAGTTCAGTTTGCAGAGGTGTGACTAACCCT
Source organism: Acridotheres tristis (assembly GCA_037013685.1). Classification (NCBI taxonomy): domain Eukaryota; kingdom Metazoa; phylum Chordata; class Aves; order Passeriformes; family Sturnidae; genus Acridotheres; species Acridotheres tristis. The sequence goes on from CM072887.1 coordinate 49,308,737, forward strand.
TTCTCATTCCTGCAAGGGACAACTTGTGTGACTCCATCAGCCCGAGATGACCTAAAATCTTAGAAATAAAAGGGTAGTAAAGAATTCTCATTCTCTGCCTGCATTGCACATGCAGTATGGCACGGTTGCCATACAATCATGAAGGTGTGCTGGCTAACTCCAGTGTTCTACACTAAGGCTGTGCAAAGGTCTCTCTATTGTCCTGAAGTTGCACTGTGTGAAATTCTGCTTCTAATAAAGGAAATGGCAGAATCCCAAGAGGCAGGATTTTACCTCACAGCTCTCTAAAGTCCTCAAGCTCACTTAGATCATATCCACTGAATATTGAGGGTCTTCAGACAACTAAATTCTATGGACTTGTTGTTGCAACTTTTCCTCCTTTGCCTCATTCTCTCATTTGCATTTCCAAAATGTAAGAAAAGAAAGAATCTAATAAAGAATTGTGTCATCCTTGACCTCCTTATTGATTTCGATTTTGCTCATAAGCCCTTTGCCAAGGATGCAAACAGGCCATCTTCACCAGTGATGTTACAAAATGCTAGCAATTGCCTGTCTAACACTGGAACTATTCCTGTAGGAAAAGGAGCTTGGTGCAGTGTGTGAACATTTTTTCCTAAAGTTGCTATTACTTGAACAACCTTTCCAAGAAAACCCAAGGTACAGTGTGTACTTATGCTTTAGGGGGCAGAGGGTTTCACTGGCTTTCAACTTTGTTTTCTTTTAAGATAAACTTCGGTTTATTCAAGAATGGGAAAGATTTATTAATTCTAGCAGAGCAGTATGCTTGTGTTTATTCTGACTTTTATATTCATATCTGATCAATCAAGAGAAGATGTGTCTTGGAAAATATCACATTTGTGCAATATCAGATGCAAAGCTGGAAATCTTTCTTCACTTAAACTCGCCTTGAGATCTGAGATTTCTCCTGTTCTGACAATGTTTTATTTAAACGCAGCGCCGTGGGTGTCGGGTGACAGCAGGGCGGGACCGTGGCCTCTGCCGCCAGGGGGCAGGAGACACCTCGGAAAACTGGGATAGGGAATGGGATCCTGGGGCAGAGACACCTCGGGAAAACTGGGATAGGGAATGGGGTCCTGGGGCAGAGACACCTGGGAAAGCTGGGATAGGGAATGGGATCCAACAGACAGGGCAGCCTCCCGCCAAAATCCCTGTCCGCAGAGGGGCTTATCGTGTCCTGGGACCCTCAGCCCAGCACCCTGGAGACTCCTGAGCAGCTTGGCCATGGCATTCTTTCAGCCATCCTTATTTCTGCTCCTCTGGCAACAAAACATGTGGGCAAGAAGGCAAATGGCATCCTGGTTTACATCAGTCATAATGTGGCCAGTCGGACCAGGGCAGGGATTGTCCCCTTGTACTTCAAATCTTGTGTTGAGTTCTGGGCCCCTCATGGCAAGAAGGACACTGAGGTGCTGGAGCAAGTTCAGAGAAGGGCAGTGAGGCTGGTGAAGAGTCTGGAGCACAAGTCCTATGAGGAGCAGCTGAGGGAGCTGGGATTGTTTAGCTTGGAGAAAAGGAGGGTCAGGGGTGACCTTATTGCTCTTTACAAGTCCCTGAAAGAAGAGTGTAGCCAGATGAGATTGGCCTCTTCTCCCAGGTATCAAGTGACCAGACGAGGAAAAGCCCTCAGGTTGCATCAGGGGAGGTTTAGATTGGATAATAGGAAAAAAATCATGGAAAGGGTTATCAATCATTAGAACATGATACCCAGGAAAGTGGTTGAGTCACCAGCCCTGGAGGTATTTAAAAGAAATGTAGATATGGCACTTGGAGAAATGGCTTATTGTGGATTTGGCAGCACTGGGTTAATGGCTCTACTTAATATTCAAACAATTTTCCAACCTAAATGATTCTATGACTCCCTGGCATTTAGGTACTTATCCCCCCTGAAACTGCAGGCCAAAGACCTAAAATGGAGTCCCTCTCACTCAGATGTTTTAGACTGAAGTGGAGAGAAGTGTCTGATTGTCTCACCACTGATGATGGAGGGTCATCCAGGCCATGGAGTTAGCTTTTACCCAGACACCTGCACCACAGGTGTGTGCAAGGCAGAGCCTAGCACCTATATGCCTTCCAGTGGGAGTATGGGACTGCTTCCCATCCATGGGTTTGAGTTCATTTAGGGAGATAGAAGCCCCTGTACTGCTGTCCATTCCTAGCACTGAGATTTTACTTTTATATATATATATATACATATATATGTATGTATGTGTGTATGTATGTATGTGTACATATATATATATGTGTATTTAACTCAATAGTTCTGAGAGTTTTTTATTCCAAAATCTCATGGAAAAACTGGCATGATAGATATACAGTTTTTCTTTCCACCAATATGTGCATTTGCTTGCATCAATCTGTATTTCTTGTCTCCATTCCTCCTTCTTCTCTGCAAAAGCCACAGCTCAGAGCTGTCCACACAGCATTGTAGAATCACCATTTTTGTGCTTTCCAGCCTCAGCACAGTTAGCTCTTTTGAAACAGCATCTTGGTTCCCAGGAGTGACATCAGGAGCTTTTGGGATAAACCTAATCACCACCTGCACATTCAGAAGACAGAGTACATTTGATTGCACAGCTCTGCATAAAAATCTCTGTTTAGCTTTTATAAATGACTCACACAATAGCTCAGTTCACCGAGGCCTGATTTCTGAGAGACAGTCTGGTCTTTAAGTGCATACTCAGATGAGGGATCACATCTCTAAATCAGCAGCACATGTGGACATGATGCTGGATGAACACAGCATGCATGAACGTCAATAGTTTGAGTCATTATTTTCAGAGGTGCTGGTTCTGACGCAATTCTCCCAAGCTTTGTTCCACCAGGAGCTGCTTCTGTGTTTCTCCCTGGCAAGGACCCACTTTGTTCTGTTATTAAGAAAAGCAATCATTTAAATTGTTATAATTCAGAGTTTTCTCTCCCATTGTGCTGGACAGAGTATAAAGTTCCATCTATTTGTCCTGCTGCAGAGAACTCACCTTCTATACACCAGTTTGATCAAACTTGTGGGGTTTAGCTTCCCCTTGCAGAAACCATGCTGTACCTCCAATTTTAAAAGCGTGTCTTTCTTGAGCTCCTTGCTGTGACAGAGTTGAGTGCAGGAAGATGAAACAGGATTGTGCAGAACATGATGTTGTAAATGCCTAAAAATATGGGAGAAGAAGTAATTTTAAAACTACACAGTTAACACATACGTGACCAAGAGTAAGTATTGAGAGCAGTAAGAAAGAGCTGGGAGATGGAAGAGAGAGAATAGGGAAATACTGCTTGGGGGGGAAAGTTTCTATTTTGGTGAGGGTTGCAGGGAAGTGTTTTAGCTCATGAAACATGACAGTATCTACCTGTTCCCCTCGAGAGTTGGTGAGCTTATTTTGTATATACTTTTTTGCTTTGTAGTAGCAAACACTGAGGTACAAGCACTGGACCCATGTAGAAAAGAGTGGAGATGAGAGATTTAGTTTAAATGCTGTCATTGATAAAAGTAAGCACTGAAGATATGTGCTTACACAGAAAGAGAGGAATGGTAGGCAGGGGAAAAATACCCTTGTCTTCTTGCTCCTCTCTCTCATTTACACATCATACAATAGATAGCAATTACACTGAAATATAGTCTGTGGTATAGTGTGATCAGTTGGAAAAGTGAGACCACAAGAGACTTTAATTGATCACTCAATAACAGATGGGGTAATAAAACGTGGGACAATAAGGAATATTTGCGGAACAAATGAAAGATCAATTCCCCTTCTGTTGTAGAAGCAAGAAAACAGGCAAGTGTTAAAGAACAATCTAAAAGGCAAAATGATGAGGAAAAGAACATATGGCAAAGATGGAAACTGCTAAATACACACAGAGGAAAATGTATGTTTTTAAACTCTCTTTACAGCATGCCTATTTCTAGTCTTTGCATGCTTTTTTTGCTACCATTTTTGAAGAAATAATTCCTTGGATATCAGTAGTACAAAACATGAAGAAACTAAGTACAAAATATAGGTTCACTAAAAGCACAAGAGGCAGAGGAAAAAGAAAAAGGAGTCTTTATCACAGGTGAACAAAAATGCTAAGATTTTTTTCCCACACATATTATTGTAGAGGAGATTATGCCATGTTTAGAGAGTCAATGCAATTAGAAATGGGACAGAAATCAGCTCTTTGTAGCCACAGACACTACTTTTTAGTGTAGTGTCTAAACAGCAACACCCAGAATATCCCGTACTCCATTCTCCTGGGAATAGAAGCACATTAAACATGGGAAGCACTGATAAACTACTCAAATACTGGAATCTCTTTGAACTACTCAGAGTCTGTTTGTACAGTCTGATGAAGGCCAGGAGGAGGCCAGCATGTGAAATGAAGGACCAATGCAGAAATTCAGCTGAAGAGGACAGCTCCAAGGACAGCCAGAGCTTGCTTGCTCTCTGTGGGACATGCAGGGCTGTATATGGTTGGCACTTCAGCAGCCCCAAATGGTCTTCAGTTTCTGGGTGAGACAGATGTGAGGAGGAGAGATACCCAGATCAGTTCTTGCTGTCATCCCCGGCCTGGCACATTCAGAGCACCCTGGATGTGTGCAGTCATCCACATCCAGCAGTGACCACTCCAGGGACCCTCCGTGAGAAGTTCATTCCAGACTCAGCACCGAGCAGCCTGACTCCCACTGTGAGCAGGAAGGCTGCCTTTGAACGTGCTGGAACTGCAGATTTCCGGGAAAACACCAGGCCTTCTTGTTCCCTCAGCCTGTGCCCAGCTCTTTGCTAGGAAGGTCCCACAGAGCTCACTAGGACTGTCCTATATTTAAAAGAAGACTTTCCAGCTAGCTGCCAGTTGCAGGGGTGACAAGGCTGTGGCTCATACATAGGCACTGCCCACTCATGCAGCAGAGATGCATAAACCCTCTCTGGACCCATAGCCTTGTGCAATTCTCTGCAAGATAAAAAGTACAACAGAACAAAAGTGAGGTCAAAAGTCTTGGATTTAGAAGTAACACCTTTTATTTTTATGTTTCTACGTTTGTTCTAAAGAAGTATTTGTTTTTCCTTATGCTGCATTTCCTTTTTCTCATGTTAGTATGGAAAAGAAGAAAATGAAATGGAGAAGTCCCTAACTATCTGTCCCTACAGCTCCATTTGAATACATCACAGTGAATATTAGACTACAACACAGTGAATATTATCATTCATGGTAATATGAGACTGACAACATGGAGAGAACAGCAACACTGATGCTTATCACCTGGGCTACACTGCAGAAGAGTGTGAGCTGTATTCTCAGCAGAGCTTTATTTGGGTTATGACTCATGCAGAGCCCTGTTTTCCTGCTGCTCTCCCATCTACTGAGACAAACGAGAGCTACAGTAAATAAATAAATAAATTTTTAAAAAATAATAAATAAATAAATAGTTATTATTCTCAACCAGAATTCAATAAAAAATGTAACATACCGTTGCACATCCTTCATGCAGGCACACCAGGATCCTGAATCCAACATGACACTTGGGCAATGACCTGTGCCTTGCCTTCTCCCACTCTGAAGCTGCAGTTGAAGCTCTCTTATTTCAGGCTTTTTTCCCATTTGCAGTAATTCACCTGTAAGAGTAGGCCAGCAAAGAAGAGAGGTTTTTGAGGACTCTACAGCTGAGGAAGAGTAGGTGGAAAGGTTGGAAGGAAGAGATGAAAAAGCCAGAGGAGGTAAGCAGTAGGGTAATGCAGAAGCAAGTCTGAGCAGTGGGTGAGAGCTTGCTGACAGCAGCTTTATCACCCTGTTAAAGACCTTTCCAGTGATGTAGGTAGGGATTGTGATTGTAAGGGTTTCAGTTTTCTCTTTTTTAAGGATGGGTATGTTCCTGTGCCAGATGGAAGTTACAAGAGTGAATCAGCATTTATCCAAGTTTGGTGGAGAGCCCTCTTCTTCATACCGACCATTGTAAAGTTTAGCCTGAGATATTTCAGAAGCTGAACTTGGGATATCAGCAATCTTTTACCATCCAGTGACCTTTGACAAAGTGAATTAACATAGGAGGCATCTGCATACATGGATGGGAGGGAATGTGTGCTCTATGAGCCTGCTTTGTCTACACTGCATTTCATCTTGTTGCTGGCTTAATGAAGGGGCAAAATCTTGCCATAATTTTAAACTCTTAACTACTTGGAGTAGGAACTGTCTTTATAAGGTTCACCAAAATAAAGGCCATTAGCATTCGTTTCAGATAGCTGTGCACAACCAGACTTGAAATAGTAATAATAGTACAAGGGCTCAAGTATGACACATTTGGATAAAATCAGAATGCACAGCCAAGTAAGTGACTTAACCTTCTATGAAGATGCTTTTTACTGGAACCCTTTGAAAAGCTGCAATAAATTCATTCTTTTGGCTGAACTGGCATAAACACCTGAAAATATGGGAACAGCTTTCCAGATTCTTGAGGCTCATCTTTTTTAAATACTTAGCAGTTTCCTCCCATCCAGTAATTTTGTGTTATTTTCTTTTTTTTTTTGCGGAGGAGGAAGATTTTTTTTGGTGTGCTACTACTGCAACAGTGAAGCTCTTCCCTTAGGCTGGTTTCATTTTGTGGACATTGGAAACATTTGGGATCAGATTACATACTGGCAAGTAGGACAATGGTATTGCTATAATGAGCTGGAGGCTAATTTATAGGCTTTGCAGATGTGAATACATTACCATGCAAATCATGAGCAGCTCCTGCCTATAAATAAAATAACTTACCTTGCCAAGGATGGCTGTCCCAAAATATAATGAGTATTATAAATTATAAGCAGGTGTCAGATTTCCACTTCCTTTGTATTCTTGTTTGTGCTTCGCTAAGAAAGTATTTAAAGGTAAAATGTACAATACCGTGTACGGCACAGGCAGTTACAATCTTTGCTGCCCAGTGCTATTATCACCTTTTGCCAACTGCCACTCCTTCATTTGTTAGAAAAACAGCTAGTCAGATTTGTCAGCAGCTTTGAATAATATGCTCCTACATGGTAGTCCTCTGAAAAGGAAGGATGAACTGCGATGAATGCACTGAACATGGTGAATGCACTGAACGGTGGCTCAGAAGTTTTCTATTCACAGCTCTGCCTCAGACATAGCTCTTCTTCTGACCTGGTGTGTGGCCTTTGGCAAATCTTTTAAGCAGTCCATTTCATAATTTCTTTAGCTAAGAAATAAGCAACAATAAAGTTTGTTTTACCTGTGTTTCCCATTCAAATACTTTTTTGGAGTAAATCCTGTCTTTGCTGTCTATGTGTGCAAGGTTCTTTGTGTTGGCACACACTGGGCACACCTGGAATTAGAAATAACAGCAGAAATAACTTCTGAAGTTACTGCTTCAGAAGATATTTAGGAACTAGCTCAAATCCAATCGGTGCAAAAATTTAATTTTTTTTTTTAAACTTGAAGAGAACTTAATGAGACTGCACTTAATCACGTGACTTGCTTAATCAAGACATTAACTCATGCAGGACTGATGTCTCTATGATTTTGCCAGCTTCCTGCCATTCCCTACTTCCTCAAAACACCTTTTAATAACAGAAGAGCAGAAACAGCAAAACTGAAGAATTCCTACAAGTTTCACTGAGAAACACTGCCTTGTGGAAGAGAGAATCCCAAAGTAATTGCCTTCCTCCCCTAAAGGAGAAGTTCTACAGTGAACTTAGAGAGAATCTCAGAATTGTTAAATTTTGCTCCTAGTAGAGCTATTCGTTTCTTCTTAAAATCATGTTTTTGAGATTGATTCCAGTGGAAGAAAAATCCTTCTCAGAATGGAATAGGCCTGCTGGAAACAAGGCTCACTGACAGCTTTGCTTATTTTATGGACATATTACACCAAGCTAAGCCTTTGCCATCTGCTCTGCCACCAATTGTAAATAGAAAAATCCCACACCAACCAAACCAAAAGAACAAATCACAAGAACATCAAGGAGATAAAAGTGATTTAACTCCCTGTATATGCTCCACCAACAATGCAGCTTGCACTGAAGATGTTCTTTCTCATGATTCCAACACAAATCACAAGGAAAAGAGTTCATACACAACAAAGTAAGTTTTCTGCTGAACTAGAATTTTCTTGAACTAGACCTGACTCCACTAGATTCTTCAAATGTACTTATATGAAATTATGTGAGCTTTATATAGTGTCCTTAATAACTTTTTGTATTGTTGGTATCTCAGGCAGTAAGGTACAATGGGATGTGCTCACAGCCTTGTCAAATACTACAGTGGCTAACTGCAATTTACAGGAACAGCCTTTAAGAAGCAAGCAAGGAAGGAAAAGAATAGAGGAATTGCTGCTGCCCTCCTCAGAGAGTCGAGTGCATGTACATACACTGAAGCATCCAACAACTGCATGGAATATGTGAGGTATGTTAACTTGTGTCTTGGGAAGGGTTATGGTAGCTACAAGATTTGTTTCCAGTTCTGAAGGCTTTCCCTTCAGAACTACCTACTATAGTGCTGGTAGGAAGATGTGTCTTCATTCCACGGCCAGTAACAGTAAATTAACTTAAAATATCTTGCACAAGGCTGGATGGAAACAAATGGAATTGCAGTGTTTAATTTTAAGAAAATTATTTGTATTTCATATACTTTGTACTTAGAAATCATGGCTAAAGCAATGTGATTAAATCCTCTTATTTGGATATTTACATCAGTATTCATTAATGGGTCAATGGTGCTCTGTTCTTCTGCACCATAAAGATCAGCTTACCCTTGGCCTGGGAAACAATTGGCTTAATTTGTTCTCAAATGAAGAAATTATTCAAAGTAGACCCTTGGTATTTAAGAAGATAATGTTTTCAACTTCCACAAAGATCAGAAAAGGCACAGTAAATGAAACAAACAATTTTCTTATTACTAATTGCATGTAACTACATAAAATTAATTTTGTATCTGTAATACATATGTCATTTATAAAGTTGGCTTGGATAATAGGTGGCACTACCTCAAGGTTACCTGGCAAGTGCCACAGTACAATCTCATTCTCACCCACTTTATCAAATACTGGGCTGAAATCTTCCATCTGGATGGGAGCAGGGGTGATTACTTTGCATTTCAATCAGGTTAGTTTCAACATTTCTAGACAAAAGAGAGCAGATAATGTTTTTCCAATTTTAATACAATCTGATAACCTTTATTTGAGAAGATGTCCCTATTTGTTGTCATGAAGAATTAAAACAAAATATAAGATTGGCTTATGTATCTGGGTTTTGCTTTTTATTGCATGTCAAAAACTTGTCCAAATGTGTACAAATATCAGCAGATCAGCTTACACACATTAAGTAAGACGACTAGTTTTCATCAGTTCTCACAGATGAAATGTGAGTGAGCACATTGCAAAAGTAAAGGGCTATGGTAGAAAAGCTGCTCTCTTTTCATATCATCAAGACCCAAAATCACACAGTTCTGCTGGTTGCAATTGTTTCAACAAAACATGAGGGAAAAGAGTTGCACAGGACCAATGATGTACTAATGAAATCAGTGAGTTTTACAGTATACAGAAAGCAAGAGTACTGGTAGGCATATTTAAGACCAAACCATCAAACCATTTGTGTTATATCCTTAAAAATAGTCTTTGTTCTTAAAAGGACCATAATTTTAATAATCTCCCAAAAATGTCAGTCTTTCTTTTTTTTTTCTTTCTGCTTGCCCTACAGTACACTGGAGAAATCAAGCAATCCAGTTTGACTACTAGAAGCCAGATGAACCTGTAGCCTTGGTTACTAGATCTGTTTTCCCCCAAGGTCTTTCATTTATAGACTGAGTATATTTTGTCTGGGAGCTACGGAAATGTAAACACAGAACTCTAGAATTCCATTTCTTGAAATATCTTTTTCAAAATACATATTGGGAAACACTGTATTTCTGCTTGATTTTTCATTTAATGCAAGAGAAGTTTTCAAAAATTACACATGTGGAGAGTGGTGCTCTCCCTCAGGTCCGCAAGGCTGGGTGCTTGTGAGTATTGCTGTAATAAGAGCTTTTGTGTGGTTCGATATCACTTAGCATTGGATTTTCAGATCATGACTTAGAGGCAATTACTGTCTACTCCCAGCAAGGTAGAAGCTGAATGCTCTACTCCCTCTGATTATATCTCTAGAAAGTATGTGCCAATAACAATCTGAGTATTGATTTCATGTTGATTAATACTAATAGTGAAATATAAAAGGACATCACTCAACATACAAGTTCATCAGTCAGTTTATAGCAAACTGGTCTCTCGAAGAACATTCCAAGAAAGCTTCCCAGCGTGTGACTGTACCACACGTCTATTTACAGGTCAGCTTTACTGCCAATATGCAATTTAAGTGTCAGATTCAGAAAACCAGTCCTGTGCCCAGTCAGATGACAGAGGGAGATATATAAGTAATTGTTAGTCTTTTCCAACCTAATTGATTCTGTGATACCTTTGAGATGAAAACTAGTGTCTGCAGGGACAAGAGCAAATGAGGTGTAAAAGATCCTTACATCCTTTGGAAGAGCTTTAGGGACTGGGACTTACTTCCCTTGAAAGAAATTCCCATTTATTACTGTAAGGAAAAGGCATAATAAATAGGAACTAAACTATGGTCTGAAGTTAACTCTCTTAATTCAGAACATTTTATTTTTTAAATCTTTTAAGTTGGTCATTAAAGCTAGGAAAAATAAGAACCATTGACTAACAGAGTCAAACTATATCTCAGAGAGCTTGGGGGCACCATGGAGAATGAGATTTTTTCCTTTTGTTTGTATTGAGTATTATATGATTGCATAAAAAGAAGGGTCTGAATTGAATTTTGCCACTATTGCATTGTAAACCCGAGAACATTGCCCCGAAAACAGGGAATTAATTTCAGATTGATCTATCTGTGGCAGAACAGAATCTACATATTAACACTATTAAACATCTATTTAACCTGTCCCTTTCTGTTTCTCTTTACTTTGCACCATACTTAATAAATTCAGGGATTTGTCAGGGAATGGTCCTACCTTAAAATTTGTAATAGTGGCAAGAAAATCTATCTATTTCAAAAAGATCATAGTAGGTTGAAAACTTGTATAATGTCTAGCTTTTCTAGGAGAATTTCTAATATTTCAACTCATGTATTTATATGCTTAACACTAAACAGACGGTGCAAATCACAATCCATTACCTGGCCAGTAGAGAAGTATTTAGTTAGACTTTGCTGACCTTTCTTGACTTTGTAACACAAGCCTCTGACAGCTGCAGATGTGATGATGTCCTTGTTTCCTCATTATGAGGAAAGGCCACAACAGATTTCAAAGCAGGTTATGGACAAAAATATGTATAATGCATTTGTAACTTTCAGTGACCTACATTTCATACAGCTACATGACAAGTTACCAGCTCAGTCACTTTTCAGAGAGCTTCAGAAAGCTTGGGTTTGTCCATTTCCCATATTACAAATATATGATGGCCAGATGATAGAATCCTTTTGTATTCAGCTTTTGAATGGACTGCACTTTTAAGCTTTCTTTCCACAGATTAATACCAGGGAATCCGCTGGATTAGGGGGCAAAAGTGGGACACAAGGAGTCCTCTGAAGTTAAGTTTTTCCAGCTGACTTGAAACTCTTATGATATTAAGGTTAACTCCACAGTCACTTGCAGTTTTCTTGCCCCAGCCTTTTCAGTGAAGTCTGACAAAAACGAGAGCTTTTATAATTCAAATCTTCACTCCGCCTTTTCCCACGTAATCACTCTTCTTCACAAACTCCTGTATTTCAGGGTAGAGAAGAACTAGAATTAATACACAGAAGGGCAGTCAGAATGACCAAAGATCATTTAGGGAGCAAAATGAAATAGCATAGTCCACTGTCAACTGAAATAAAAAGAGCTGAGGGAGAACCTGTTCAATGCATAAAGAATCATTAATGATGGGGAGAAAATAGGGGATGCTTATGCAGTTCTTCTCAAAGCACAAAAGGTAGGTAGCTTCAAAAACCTCAGCAAAGAGAAGATAAAACTGGTCAAAAAAGAATTGTTTGCACAAAACTTGGTTGTGGAACTCACTGCCAGAGGGTGGTTGTGCAGGTCAAAAGCATAAAAAAGTTTCAAAAGAAATTAGGTACATTCCCAGAAGAAAAATCTGCCAGGTATTATTTATGAAGATAAAACCACTGTCTCAGGAAGTGCCTAGTCTGCAATTTAACAGAAACAGGGAGAGTTTAGCATAGGGAAGGGCACTGTATTTTTCTGCCCTTTCTTTGAGAATGCCCAACTAACTTCTGTCACAAATACAACCACTAGGTAATAAACGACCTTGATGTGGCCCAGAATAGCTGTTCTGTGCTCCTGAGGCCTTCTTCAACTGCCTTGGCAAGTCTGCATGGATGAAAAGATTATGGTAAATTGAAGAGAGTTATGGTGATTTTGGTTTTTGTCTGTCTTTGCAGAAAATATATCTCAAATGAAGTCAGAAAGTATTCTCTCATATCTGAGACAATCTGAAGATTTTAATCTATTTCAACTGTTCTTCACAGAATAAATGCTGTGAGGCTGTACTGAAAAGACAGTTCTGAATATATGCTGGGTTTATTTACAGCTCCCTCTCCAGAGGCTTTTTCTCCCTAACTCTGTAATCCTGCACTGAGCAGCACTGGTGCTTAATGTGCTTTGCTGTGCTCAGAAAGGTCATACTTTTAAGGGTGCAGAAAGCAGCAGCAGCTCAGGAAGGACTTCATTGAACCCTCAGCTCTAGCCTCTGGTAACTGTGTAATTAGGCAAACAGTGACAGATGCCACCCCACCATCAGTGGTGTGCTTACAGTCTAGACAACCAAAACTTAAATCCTGAAAGGGTCTTGCTTGTCTGAGTCTTAATGCCCTCTGGGAGAGAGAAGAAAAGGGTACCTCCATCTGCTCTGAGGTGTCACAAAGGTGATGATGAGCCTATGGTACAGCTACAGCTCCCTTCACTTCAAATTTTTAGCAGTTTATCCCTCATAAGGAGAGTCACATGTACAGAGCTTCCTGAGCAAAAGAGAGCCCAAGCTTCTGACTGCTGGTCAGTCCAGTTACAGGGGTGCTTCTGGGAAGAGTAATTTTGAAAAATCTAGCTAGGCATAATTTTTGAACCATGGAACCAAGTGGTTTTCCTGTCATTAGAGGGAGTTTCTTAGCATTTTGTAATTAAATTTGTGAGAAGTTCTCAGGGACACAGCCCATTTCTTTGGTCCACACTTCCCAGCATCTGCAGTATACAATGAGATCTTGACCAAGAATATTATTAAAATGGCCAAAGCACAAGTAATACAAGTGATAATGACTAATAGAAAAGATCTGTAATTATCTCGCAGTCTAACATGCCTTTGTCTCACACTTTTCCACTGTACTTTATAATTCTTTCTTATGTTCCCAAGACTAGAATTGCAGGGCAGGTGTGTGCATGGGCAGTATGGCTTATACTATCAGAAAAGACTAAAAATAGGACCACATTGCCCTCCTTGGCTACTAGAAGGTACAGAGACAGAGTAGCATGAAGATCTTAGAAGTCAAGCAAATGCTGCTCAGTAGCCTGGACAGAGAATTGAACTAACACAGCTCTACTACTTCAGATATCTTGAGTAGTTTGGCTTTGCTTACACACTCCTCGGCTGTGATCAGAGCTGTGAATATATCTTGGGACATAATTGCTATTCACATAATGCAAAAGATCAGTAGCATTGGCACTGCCAGGTGAGAGCTACAAAAGCACACTGCACATCTGCCACTGCATCTTAGTGATATATGACCACTGCATCATGCAGATACAGGATCTGCATAGGAGCCTTCTGACTTCCAGTTGGACCAGGCTTCAGCTATGCAGGGGACCAAGAGCACAGACTCCTAGATAGCCTCTACCACTGTAGAAGGCTGCTTTGCACAGCCAGGACAAAGCAAGGAGGATTTGTGAGCTGTAGGGATGACCATAGAAAGCTTAATTTTCTCTTCACAGCAGAAGAGAGGAGCCTTCATCACCATCATCCCTACTCTGTAGCTGGACTTCCAGATACTGTGACATTTTAGGACACTTGCCTTGAAACAGCATCGAGAGCTCCTGATTAAATATGACCTCCTCCCTTAAGCAAAGCTTATTCATGGAGTGACTTCCAGCAGGACATGGCTACTGTGTATTTATGTGAGTATACAGACAAGAGACTCAAGGACTTGATGGACTCCTGCCCATATGGAAATGGAGGGCCTCAAGTGAAAAGTTTCAGCGAGCTGACTCATGGTGTTCTGACATACACGCTCAGGAAGAGTCATCATGGCTTACTTGTTTCTCCTTCTGCATAATCTCACTGGCAGGCATTAAGATGCTCTAAGGAACCTGAACATGGCCTTTGTTTATCACAAGCTGATGACATTACTAGTGAGATAAAGTGTTTAGCAGCACAGAATACATTTTGCTTGAACACATTGGACAGCAAGTGAAACACAAATGAATATAAATCTTGGTTCAGTGACATCGAGCGTCTATGAAAAACACTGTAGCTCTGGTGAAGATGCCAGCTGCAAAGGCCTTCCTGTAGAGACTACAGAGAAATTGACCAGTAAGTTCATGATGCATATAGCTAGAAATAATCTGAAATTAAAAATTAATTCAGTTTCATCAGTGGTTTCCTGAAAATAAGCAATTAATTATTTACTACTTATAGATGCATATTTATTTTTTTAGTGTTCCAGAGGTCCAAATGACTCTGGTATGTAATTTCTACATTAAAAATACCTAAATCACCGTCATAGGCCTTTTTGTTGTTCCCCCTTCAGGAAAAACAAAAAACAAAGCCTTGTAAAGCCAGAAACTGACCATCACGCTCATTTCCCCTAAGCACAACACAGAATACAAGAGAATGCACATGGGTGGGAAACAATTCATCATCACATCGACTTGAGCCTTGACTAATAGCATCACAGTGCCCTGACAATCCCAGCCACTAACTATCAGCAGATTTTTCATTCCAAGGAAGGTGGCAGAGGACAGTCAGAGATAAGAAACTTCGGGAAACTCAGTTTCTTAGATGTTGGTTTATGGCCTGAAATTGGAAGATAACTTATATTTCTGTTACAGGTTGGGGTTTTTTGGTTAGGCTTTGTTTGTTTGTTGTTGTTGGGCTTTTTGTTTGTTGGTTTGGTTTTTAAAATTCTTAGTATTGTAGCAATAGGCTACACCTCTCCACCTCCAGCAACAATCTATGCACCTCTAGACCTTTCTGGCATTATTCTAAATCCTTTTCTTTTCTGACAAGACTTTTACATTCTGGCCTTAAAAGGCAACTATGGATTATATATTCATTATACGCCCGAACACAGGATGAGCCCTTGTAAGTATTTGGACAAGGGACAGCCTTTGAAAGCCCAATATCCTGTGGGAAATGCTATGGCTGATTCACCAGGTGCCAATATCCTGCCTGGTAATTCACTATTGGTACTCTTCCAATTAGCAGTAGGAGACATAACCGCTAATACTGCCAGCTGCTACCTGAAATGCCTTTCTTATCTGCTGTCTTTTTCTTTTCATTGTCTGCTTGTCTTGTCTCTTTCAAGAGAGATTCTGCAAGAAGACGAGGAGGTTGTAACACTCAATTAAGCGACGCAGTCACAAAAAGGGCAAGTAGCATATAAACTAGAGATAAGGGAGGGAAACAGCAAACCGAAGAAGGTAGGAGGTTTGGTGGGTAGGAAGCGTTCTGGGTGTGAGGTGGAAGGTCTGAGCTAGTGGAGTGGCTGCTCTGTCTCCTGGGGGCTGGCTTGTTGGAGACATTAAGGCGTGCGCTCCTGTGAAGGCACAGTCAGGTAGCTTAAGTCGTGACCTCCTGCATTTGCTAGCTCAGGAGAAAGGCTCAGATCTCACATCCACTTATTCAACCCCAGTGGTTTCAGGGTATACCCAGCGCCGGCTCTCACGGCGGTGCGCTGCCTGGCTCCCGGCGTCCGGCCCGGTGCGGGAGCGCCCGCGGCTCCGCAGGCGCTGCGGGACAGCGGGGCTGCGCTGCGGCAGCGCCGCCGGGAGCGGAGCGGAGCGCCAGGCAGCAGGAACCAGCCCCGCGGGCCCGGGCTGCGCTCAGCAGCAGCACCAGCCCCGACCGAAGTCGCGGGGCCCGAGCGCACACCCAGCGCCCGCCTCCCGCTGCCCGGGGCGGGCAGGCCGGGGCTGCCGGCGCCCCCCGCCCGCCGGTCGCCATGGCGACCCGCCTGCCCGCCTCCCGCGGGGCTGCTGCGCCGCAGGCCCCGGCTCCGGCACCGCCGGCTCCGCTCGGCTCCGCCAACCCCAGCGCCGGAAAAGGGTCCCTGCGCTCCCGCGGGCAGGGCCAGGCCCGCCCCAGCCCCGCTGCGCCAGAGGGGCCTGCCCGAGGTGGGAGAGGAGAAGGAGGAGGAGGAGGGACTCCGCAGCGGCAACAACTGACGTGTCCCCGCCATGGAGCTCGGCGTGATTCATCAGCGGCAGCGCGGCGGCAGCGGGGTGCCGCGCTCCGCTCCCGCGTAGGCACCGCCGCGGCGGGGACAGCCCCGGCACCGCTCTGCCCTCCTCCTCCTCCCTCCTCTTCCTCGCCGCCTCTCCTCTTCCCCCGCGGCTAGGCGAGGATCCCGGGGGAGGCAAGATGGAAGAAATCCTGCGAAAGCTGCAGAAGGAGGCGTCGGGGAGCAAGCACAGGGCCATCAAGGAGAGCTGCACCTGGGCCATCGGTAAGGGGCGCGGGCTGCCCGCGGGGGAGCGGAGCGGGGCAGGAGCCGCCGGTGGATGGAGAGGTTTTGTAACGGAGGGGGCAGGGACGCCTCAACAAACTTGTTCCGCGCCGGCCGCTGAGCTCCAGCGGCTGGGAAGGGAGCGGAGCACCTGGGCCGTTCAAAATGCCCGGGAGCTCCGCGCTGCTGGAAGGGGCCGTGGCACCTGCTGCCGGTCCCGGAGAGCATCCGCGTCCCTCGCCTGCTCCGCCGCCTGGGTCTGCTTCGTGGCTCTTGCGAGGCAGATATACGGGTATCAGTAGCTGTCAGTTTCCGTGTATGTTTTGGAGGTACAGTCTTTTCCTTTTCCATTCCTCCCTCCCTTAAATCATCCTTAAAAAAAAAAAAAAAACCAACATGCAGTACAGTTTTTACACTGGCTTGTATTAGGGAATCTATTTTAAAAGCTAGAAGTTTTGTTTTATTGGGTTACATGAGCTCTTTTATCCTTGCACTATCAGTATAACGAATTAATCTTTCAAGGGAGTACAAGCTTAGGTACATTTCAGTATCCACCCATTTTCAGAGATTGTTAGTGGCTTGAAGTGTTTTTTAACACTAACAATCTGGAACACTGATCTTTAAGAGCTTTGACTTAAATCAGCATAACTGGGATACTTTCAGTTGCTTTTAATTTTTGTTTTTCATTCATACATAGCTACGGCATTCTGTGGTAGATCAGACCTGTTGCTGTCTCATTACTGGCCTTTCATCTTGATGTTGCATGGGTTGCTTCATTAATTGGGTATTAGTCTTGCACAGCAGCCATGCAAGTATCCTCTATACTGTTTCAGTTTCAGTGGATGTGCTGCAGAAGTGATAAGTGAAAGGGAGAAGATGGTACTTGATGCCTGCCCATTGGGCATGCAATGTCCTGACAGATTTATGCAAAGCTTTGGCATCTCAGAGCAGCAGTGGTTGTTGTTCTGTCAGGTGTAAGCTTTATCATTGGCTCGGAGACTGTAGCCAGATGTATTAACTGTGGTTGAACTCAGAAGTTTCTTTTTAAAGCCTTGTTGTTTCCTTTGATTATACAGAAACCTTGGATTCTCCTGATGCTGCTATCAAGATACCTCCATATCAGCTGAGGTAAGAACATTGAACTAGAGTTTCGTAGAGCTTGTGAGTATTTGTAAAACTGAAACAAAAATTTCGAATTAAATGTGGGGTAGACAGAGGAGCGGGCTGCATCTGTGTGATTTTTAGAATTTGTAGATACACACATCTAGGCTGGTAGTAGTAGATAATTTTCTGATGAGCCCTTGGCCTTTGGCCCTGAATGAAATGTAAGGAAATGTGTTAAGGTGAGCATCAGTATGTATAGTGGTGGCATTGCTTAGAAAGGAGGGCTCTCTTATGGTCTAAAGAGTTTCCCTGCTGAATTCCATCTTTCTGTATAAGCAATGATACTTCTTAGTTCTTCTAAGTGTGCTTGTGTTCTTTTAAATCTAAATCAGGATTTGTTACTGAAAATAAATATTCTAGAAACTGAAAAGTTATATCATCATATAGCTAGGACAGTGACTAGGAGCTAAAATTCTATGCCTACTTCTTCCTTTAGCCTGCTGGATTATCTTGAGTGAGCCTTCTTCCCATCTCCATTTGTACACATGAGATGGAAGAGGTGGCATGGCCCTCATTTGTCTAGCTATTTAAAATCTCACTTTAAATTATCATTGTTATGAAATAGGTAAATAGGCAAAATTATTCACTGTCCTTTCTGACAGAACCATTAGGAATCATCAAAAGAAACTAGCAAGTGCACTTTTTAAAACAGAAGCACGTTCTTTTACATAGCTTAACTATTAAGATGTGAAATGCTTAGGCTTGCCTTATTAGAGAATGTAATGGATGCTGAACGATTGCATTTATGCAAAAACTACCTCAGCAAATCCATGGAAGAAATTGATTGAAATCTACCAGATGCACAGGGGCCATTCTTATTCAGAAGCACTTTAATCAGAGGTGATCGAGTTTATCAAGGAGTATGTAGGAATGTTGCTGCATGTTTGGCCTGTCCTGTGGTCCTCTTAGATATCCACTGTGAGCTGCTGACAGAGGGGACATTTTTTTTGCTTCAAAATACTCTCCTGGGAGTGTTTTTATCACCTCATTATTCCCTGCTGCTCCTTTCATATATGCTTTGCAAGGAAAGTTAGGGATTGAAGAGCTAGTTATTCCAGTGCAGTCACCAAACAGGGAAAGAATAGTTCTTTTGCCACTCTAAAATCCTGTCAGCTGCTGTCCACAAGAGCCTCAAATCAAATGGGGGATGGATGTAGCACAGGTCTGACATGACCAGTGCCAGACACAATGCATTTCCAGCACAGGATGGAAACAGCTGAATGACTAATTCTAAATAAGTCCATCAGAATTATATTTACTTGACACTGTGGCTGGGGAAAACTTGGCTCTTCACCTTCCCATTTACAAGCCTCTATCTTTAATATGGTGTGTGGCCTCTGCCTTTAAGTGCTATTGTCATTCCCTATGAATTAGTTAGCTAGCTGTTACCACATTTCTTCCTTTTTCACTTGCCTACTACTTCTTTACAGAGAGGCCTTTTTCTCTTCTTCCTCCAGTATTCTTAATGATGTATTTGTTTAGTTGGAGTGGTTTTTTCACTGTAAATCCCAATATTTTAAAATAAAGCTAATACCTTTTCAGGTGTAGCTATGATTAAATAAGCTCTTAATGTTAGACTTGTCAGTAGCAATGCCCACATTATTACTGAATGTTTTGGGAAATGAAAAGTACACAAGAGGATTTGGACAAAAGCTTTTGTTGTGGGGTCCTTGGTAAGGCTCAGCCACACAGGCTAGCCTTAGATAGTGTGGGAGATGTTGCTAAACTTACCCTTCACTCTCCAGTAACAAGCTCCAGATCAGTACACTGGGCCACGTCTTGGGCTGGAGTTCACCTGCACGATGTGCAAATTGGATAAAAATTCTTCGCTTGGTATTTGTTAAAAAGCAGCACTGTGATGGCTCGGTTCCTAGCTCTGGAAAAGAATAGCCTTGAAAGTAGAGCAATGGCTGTGACCAGAAACACAGCCGAGATACAGGATGGAGATGTCCTGGCTGTGCCTCTTTCCTGCTTTCAGCTTACATCAAGTGCAGGTTGTATCAGCTGTAACACAGATCAGCCTCTGGCTGCTCATCCAGTTGGAATCTTAATCTGCATTTCACACTTAGGTTCTTTTCTTTCTAGAACTGAAGAATGAAGGCTGCTCACAAGAATGTGCAAACTGTATACTCACTTCTTTTTTACTTATAAAATAAAAAGCCATTTTCTGCTTCTGACACCCCAGTTCTAGATGAGTAGAGGTTCTTCATAAAGTTGACTTTTGTAAAACTGTGGTCTTAGTGTTGAGAACGGGGAGGACACAGTATCTCTGCTTTTCCTCAGACTATGACCATTTGAGTTCAAGGGGTTTTTAACATGTATTATATCAGCTACATAGTTATCTCCACTGTAGTACTGGGGTAGATGACTTCTATGTTCTCTCTTGTTCCTGACCCATCCATAGTTTCATCTTGTGTTGGACTTCTGTTACTGAACATGAGGCGCACACCACATTACAGTTCCCTGATGTCTGTGCAATTAATTGGGGGCTTCAGCTATAGCATTTGCATGGGAGCTGTTTCCAGCAGATGTCTGGTGGCAGTTTAGGTAGCATATGCCTGTTATGTTTGGGAGCACCTTTTGCTCCAAGGGGGTCCCAGTGACCATCCAGGATGGAATGTAATTCTTTAATTGGTTTGATAGAGATCAGTTGGGTATATCTTCAGGGAGCTAGATGAGACTATTTTGCTGTTCAGATTCCGTGATGTTAATTGGACTTATGAATCTAAATCCCCGTTAATGACCTTGCATATTGATTCTAGTGAGGGGCATTATTTTAATGTCTAACTTCCTAAAGAAATACAAATCTTCAACAAATACAGAGGTTCCCACGGAGTCTTGTCAGTTCTGCCTTGAAATAGGAATATGTGTGTGATTATTCAGTGCTTTTAACTTCTGATCAGAGTAATGGGCAAGAGTGTGAGATAATAACAAACATTAAAGTGGATCAAGATGGAAGTGGTCTTAAGTCGGTTCAAGGCTCTGCTGTAGATGTTCCATGAATTCTTGAAAAGGGAGAGTCACATAACCCATTGGTAACTGGCCTCTTATTATCTGTCTAGTACAATGATACTTGTCTCTGAACATGAGTTGTGAGGACTGGATATATCCAAAGTGCTTAAGGAGGTTGGGTGGCTGATTTATAAATAATGAATTAGATAAGAGAAATTTATGTAGTCGTGTTTTAATTGGTGAATTGATCACATGGAAAATAGCTTAAGAGACCTTAATGTTGTCTGCCAGCAAACAGTTGTTTGCTACTCAGCTGGGCTATATTCACTTCAGTATTTTCAGGATGGCAAATTCTTCCCTAAGGCCAGCACTATACACTGAACAAGGCTCTCTTCTTGGCTTGCTGTGATTTTAGAGGCTGAAATACGAGCTATAAAAGGTAACTGAACAGACACAAGAAAATGAGCTTTGAAAAAGAATGTTTGATTGGAGCAGTTTAAAACTCAAGAGGATTATCTACATATCAGAGAATAAAATAAGAGGCTAGACAGCAGTTGCCAGTCATATACTGCTTTGAAAAAACTTGGGATTGCCAGAGTTTCTTGGAATGCATTATGTCATTAAGTCATGCCTTATAGGCTATGTGAAACTTAGTGGCTTGCTATCAGCACAGACTATGCTGGAAAGAAGAGCTTGGTTGGGAACAATTCACAGAATTGTGAATTGGGTTTGCATGGCCAGGTTTTGGTAGCAGGGGGGCTACAGGGGTGGCTTCTGTAAGAAGCTGCCAGAAACTTCTCCCATGTCCAGCAGAGCCCATGCCTGCTGGCTTCAAGACAGAAGTGCCCCTGGCCAAATCTGGGCCAGTCAGAAATGGTGGCAACCCCTCTGATAAAAAAATTAGGAAGAAGAAAAAAAGTTGTTTGGCAGATACAATTGCTTCCAGAGAAGCGTGGGGTGAGAATATGTGAGAGTAACAACTCTGCAGACACCAAGGCCAGTGAAGAAGGAGGGGCAGGAGGTGCTCCAGGTGCCTGAGCTGAGATTCCCCTGCAGCCCATCGTGCAGACCATAGAGAAACAGCCGTGCCCCTGCAGCCCATGAAGGTCCAAGGGGGTGCAGAGATCCACCTGCAGCCTCTGTAGGTGACTCACACTGGAGCAAGGGGATGCCTGAGAGGAAGCTGTGAACCTGTGGGAGGCCCGTGCTGGAGCAGGTTTCCTGGTATGACTTGAATCCTTGTGGAGGACCCACGTTGAAGCAGGTTATGACTCCTTTCCCTAAGCAGTGGCAGGAATAAAGTGAGATGAACTGACCATAACCCACATTCCCTCTCTGTGTTGCTGGACAGGAGGAGTGGGGGGGGAAGGTGTTTAGGTCTTATTTTATTTCTCATTATCCTGCTCTGGTTTTGGTAATAATAAATTAATTTAGTATCTCTAATTTGAATCAGTTTTGCCTGTGGCAATATCTGGAGAGTGATCTCTCTCTGTCCATATCTCAAACCATGGACCCTTCATTATGTTTTCTCTCCCTTGTCCAGTTGTGGAGGGGAGTGACAGAGTGGCTTTGGTGGGAGCCTGGCATCCAGTCAGGGTCGACCCACTAAATTCCTTCATATATTTTGCATTGGCCTTTTAAAAGTGATCAGTATTTCTGGAGATTACAGCTGGAAAGTCAGAAGCCAGTGAGGAGCAGGGTCCTGTGTAATAACCAGTTCATGTCCAGTTCTCTCTTCTTCCTTGTGTTCCAGTACTAATCACTTTGGTGCTAGCTTTTGAGGGCAGTTTGTGAACTTCTTCTATAGTTGTGGACATTTGGGGAGGAGGATATTTGGGCATGAAAGTGATCTTACTCATTTTACCTTACATGTGGTTAACAAATAATAAAAGCAGTAATTGTGGTGTGATCATCACTGAACAAACAATGCTACAGAGACTATCAATCCACTTAGCTTTGCAGGTAATTTATCTACTTACAGAATCTTGAGTCTTGAGGTGCATTTTACCTTCTTTATTGTGAAGAAATGTTTGTGATTTCATCATTTTTGTCTTCTCCATCTCTTAATTTTGTTCATGTTTTCTGTTAGTTTCTTTCTACTGGGAGAGAGTGGCTAGGAAAGCTGATACATACATAGCAGATGCCCTGAACAGAAGTAAGGAGTGGGGAGAGAGGAATGGTTGTCTCTGAGGGTTTTTTCTGGGAGGTGGTTTTAGCATATCCTTCTATTTTACTCTTTCTCTTTTTTAAAAACAATGTTTCCTGCTCTTGCTGCCACAACCACCTGGCATTAGGCGCTCCTGTGCTTTCTTCCTGGATGTGAGTGCTGGATGTGACTCATGCTGCTCAACCATTACATGGTCACTATCTGCCATTCAGCAAGTGAATTATGAGTTCCCTGGCAGGCAGTTGGCCAAGAAGAGATTGGAGTGCCAGTGTGGATTACTGATCTGCATCTCCCATGTTGGCAGTTTACAGCCTGGATCCAGACTTCTGGGGGCACTTATGTAGTCCATATGGTGGTTTGGATGGTGTATATGTGTTGGTCTTGATTTAAAATTTTGCATTCTCATTTCTAATGTTGCGGAGTAGATGAGGGAAGAAAATTAGTATTTAGAAAGGCAATGTGCCACTGATACAGTATTTGGATCAATCTGCATGTTCAATCTGGGATATGTAAGTGGCTCTATTTCTTGTCTAAAGGGCAGGTATTTTTATCTCAGCAAAACTTTACATCTGTTCTGGGACCCCAAAAGATGGTAGTGTTGGGGAGGAAAGAGATATGTAGGGTCAGTGTCAGGAGTCCCTGAAAACTTCTTATCTGGGGTTGTGACTCTTCAATGTACCAAGCAAAGTTTAGCATTTTTATGAATAAAGACACATGGTTTTTGTTACTCTTACTTTGAGTGAGATTTTTTCCTTTGGTTTTAGTGGTGGTTTTTTTAAAGAGCAATGCTTGCCCTTTCTGAAGCTAACTTTCTGCCTTTCCTGATGTTCTTTGTATTAGTGAGCCTTAATAATCACCTCTGCCTTGGATCTTGGTTCCTTTTATAGACTCTTCTAAAATTCAATTCTACTTTTGTGACAAAAGTAGTGAACTAGTCTTGGCTGGGCTGAAGTTAATTTTCTTCATGGAAGCTGGTAGAATGGGAGTAGAGAGCAGCTTGGTGGGGCTGAGGATGAGAGCAGTCTGACTTCAAACAACAAATGCAACTGAAATACTGACCTAAGGGTCTAAGGATGATAATGGGCTAGCAGTATGTGTGTTTGTTTTAAGCATTTGATCACTTTCAGTGCTTGCAGAAGAAAAGAACATCATGAGGCTTTTGATAATTGTCTTAGATAATGAAATATGGTTGGGGGTGGGAAGAGGCGTGGCACTGAAACTGAGAGGGCTGTTTTCCTGCTAAATGATGCTTTACTCTGCTCTGGTCTCTGTGATGCTGTGCAAGTCATGACTTTTCTTTGTTTTGAAAATGAAGGGGTGAGTGGAAATAATAAAAGTCTTTTCTCACATTTCCTTTATTTACATTCCATGAAAAGTAACAAAGCTGCTGGAAATTCACTACCTTTCATTTCCTTGAATGTTTGTTTGCTTAAGAAACTGAATATGCTGAAGTGCAGTGAGTATAAAATTACGTAATGCATTGCAAACATGGGGATATTTTTAGCAACCATCCCTTAGGTCTGTGGAGATTTAGCACTGAACTGCTGTGAAAGTTGAATGGCATTGCAGATTACAGCACTGACCTTCTAAGTGTAACTAGTAATGACCAGAAATATACCTCATTCTCCCATTTCTTTGTCTGATTTCTGTAACTTACAGCTGCAGTAGAGAAAATAAGGTAATTTGTAGGATATCCGTGTGATAGTACCTCTGTGTCTCTTTTTCCGTTCCCTCAGCCCTACCTTCTCCCAGCATTGTTAAACGTCTCCTCAGGGAAGCTTAAATTCTCATAAAACACTTGATTTGTTATTTTGTACTTAAAATTTGAAACAGAAATGCTTTCACTAGACAAATCTTTAGCTTCCCTTCCAGACGTACCAAATATAGGGAAGAGAGGTTTCATGGAATAGTTTGTATAAGCTTTCAAAACTGTAGGCTGAGCAAGTCCAGCTTGTCACCTCATCTTCATACTTCAAATCATAATCAACAAAATCACCTAAAGGCTACAGATTGCTTTATGATTAAGACCTGGTGAGGTTTATATGTGTCATCAAGTTCCTTAAGAGCACGGTTTATAAGTGAGATGATACTTTGTGCACAAAGAGCAAATATCTGTGGGGGTGCATGTTCTAGGGAGAGCAGTGATAACATATCAGAGAGAGATTACACTAGAGCTTTGGAGGCTGGAAGCATCTGATTATTATTTTGGCCTTGTCCACCTTACTTTAATATTGTGTAGAATCTTTTGCTGTCTTTCTTCCTCTCCTCTCAAGTAAAGGTACGCCTCGTGCTTATGGGTTTTTTTGTTCTGTTTTGTTTTCATCTTGACAACAAGTTCCTGTCTAGGAACTTTGTGTTTCTCTTAAAATCAAGACGTTATTAGCTAATATAGCAAGGAGGCAAATGACCTCAGAAGTGCTCTCCAGCTGAGTGACTGTGCTGAGCTACTTAATTATGACTGTATGAATTCTGTGGTCTTGGCTGCACTGGGTTGGCTAGAAGATTAAATTGCTCACGTTTGCCTTTCCCATGAGTAGAACTATGCTGCTTCTGTAGTGGCAAATTTATTTATCTTAGAAAAGATGTAAATAAAGAAGATCATAAATACCATTATGTCACTTCTTTAATATCAAGCAGTTTTAAATTGCAATCTCATCCAAGATTCCAGGTTGAAAAAAGAAGTATTAAAGTTCTAGCTAGGAATCTGTGTGAAATTACATTTAGGCATTATTCTGCATTTTTTCTCCCTGTGTCATTAAACATCCTCTGATAAGCAACTCATATCTCCCTGCAAAGGCAGTCTTGTTTAACTGTTGGATGAAGACTTTGTGTCTGGTCTTGAAAAGCAAAAGGATTGAAGGGAAGAGGGAATACATGAAAAAAAGAGGAAGGAAAAATTAAATACTGAGTTGGATGGAACTCTGAGAGAGAGCTGATGTCAGCAGCTGAGATGAGAAAATTGGATATGGAAAGAAAAGGAGTGTTAACCTTAAGTCAAGAGGAGAAGAAGCCTTTCCATTGTAACTGGATAAAAGCAAAGGGTTTTGTGCTCCATAGGAAGGAAAAGAATGAGATTTTTTTAAAAAATCAGATGCAAGTAGTGAGACAGAAAAGTGAAAAGGCCTTCAGCCAGAAACTGCAATTTCTTTAGTTACTAGTAAAGGTGGAAGCTCACCTGATATCTGCAAATATGAGGCAAATCTTATGGTATGGGAAACATGCCCACAAGTGTGTCTATGCTTGTCAGTAACAGGAGTAAAATCTTGTCCCTGTTGATGTAAATTAGCATTTATATCTACGTAGTTTGGCGACAGTGTCCCAACTGGTTTTTTTCCATGACTTGTAAACTGCAACACTGAGTGCTTGTTCATTCTTATGTAGCATGGTAGCATCAAAGTTGTCTAATGGTGCCTGATCATCTTGTAGTGGCACAGTGCCATAAAGATAATTTGTTGGTTTCTTTTTTCTTGAAAAGGAGGGGTTCTAACTGGAAGACTTCAGATTTTATCATTTATCCTATTGTTCTACTATGTCTCTAAATACTATTGACACACTTGTACTTGCATAGAGGTACAAATTTTACTGCTAGAGGAGTCTGTTGTAATCCTCAGGTTTGACTTCCTGCATTGTGGAGGTGGGAGAACTTGCCCTGTATTTATATACTGTGGATTCCAAACCTCTTTCCAACCTGAGCTTGACTGGAATTCTCTTTGTAAGTGGGATGATCATATTTCTGCACAAATCATTTCTCTAGAAATGAGCAAGGACTTAAATCTTCCTTCTTCTTGAAGAGCTGTTACTTGAAAAATGGTGCATTTATTCTGTGTTCTCTGCCCAGGCTTTAAATGCTTCCATTATGCCTAAACTTGTTGGTGGAATCTTTTATCAACATTCTCTAAACTAGTACAGGAAAAAAGATTTCTTTTTCTACTTTTATATGTACATATGTTCATGTATACAACACTAGAATTTGTTTTATGTAAATTAAATCATTCCTTTTTGTGCAAGGACAGTGTTTGCTTCTGTTTGGTTTACTTAAGGGTAGCAGCTGTGGGTACTTGCAGAATTCTGAGAATTCATCTCTACCAATTATTTCCTCATCATGGGCCAACTCTTCTGCTTGAGTAAGTGATGCTAATAATATTACACTGTGCTACTCTGTTCTTTTTTAGCAGCCAAAACAGAGAAAATATTTTCAATCATTGGTTACTCTGACTAAAAAACGTCAGACTTTGGCCATGACTATTATCCTGTGTAATAAACAGTGTATCAGAAAATGGCAACAGTGGTGAATCAAATTCTTTTCTGTTCTTTGACTGGGCTGTGAATTATTCTGTGGAATGAAAACTGCATGCTGATAAGGCCTTGAGGTTCTGAATTTTGCTTCTCCCATGTAATTTTCAGCAGGAAGATAATGCAGAGGCCTGTCTTATTTTTAATCTTTAATTTTCAGAAATGAGATTGAAAATTATATTATTATCACCAATTGCATGAAGGGAAAATTTTTCATTTATCATGCCCCTTTCCCTAAGTCAAGGAGGGGAAGGTGGACTATGGGACTGTGTTTCAGGCACTAACAACAAGGTGTTAAGATTAGGCAATTTCCTATCTTCATTACAGTTTTTATCATAAGAGTGAATTAACGAGCCATTATTCTTTTCTCACTAAAGGCTTTTTTTTTGTCATTACAATGAGAATAGAAGAATTTTTATGATCTCTCTGCTTACAATAGTAATTTGTCTTGCTCTGACCTTTCTGGCAGTCTGTTTTGACTGACCTGCCATAGCATCCCTTCTTCCAGACCTGCAGGGAGGGAGGTAGGTTGATAGGTTGACGAGCCACAGCAAGCTTAGGCAGCTGTAAAGGTCATTATAACCTAGTGTGCTGAATATAAAGGCTGTGTGTGTTCTCATCACTCGTTCTGCAGTTGGCAAAGTTGACAGTCATGGAGTGGGGTAGCGCAGGGGGGACAACCTGTGCTCTGGGAGGTACTGGCCTTGCATTATGCACTCGATTCTGTTGCTGGGTTCTTTTGCTTGCCCTGGCAGGTAGCTTCCTCCCTTCCAAGTAAAAAGTGTTCCTTTCCTTTCATTCACCCTCTGTGTTGTGCTTGATGTGTTTCAATCAGAGTTAAGTTGGTATTTGTGCCTCAAACTGTATGTGTATATATGTCCACAACAGCATGCAACAGTATGGACACTTAAGAGTTACAGTGTGAAACTACTTTCTGTACATTATGTAAATGGAGAATGTTCTTAAACATGTTTTGAAGTATATTGTTGTGCATCAGCTTATTCTTAGAATTTCACTTATGTAAAATGTCT
This sequence comes from Acridotheres tristis, assembly GCA_037013685.1. Lineage (NCBI taxonomy): Eukaryota > Metazoa > Chordata > Aves > Passeriformes > Sturnidae > Acridotheres > Acridotheres tristis. The sequence continues at coordinate 49,337,026 of CM072887.1, forward strand.
TATATGTGTAGTACTACAAAATCTGCATGAATTGTCACTGAACTGTCACAGAACTGCAGACAGTGCAGTAAGCAATAAAATCCTGTGGTGGGAAACTGCTCAAAACAGAGTGGAATTATAAAAGGGCTGCAAGGTATAAGAGAAAACCTCATTCCCTTACTTGACTGCACTCAAATCCGTTGAGGTAATTCCCTGCATTCCCTGTTTTGCAGCCTTATTGAACTGAATTCTTAAGGCATTAGAAGGAACTGTGTTAATTTATATCATTCTCTCCTGTTCTGCCTTAGGGTTATCTGTTGTGTCCTTCATGTTTCATGCTATCAGATGATGCATTTAAATGGCAAGTTGAACTGAAGTGTAAAAGGTGCTCAAGCTAATCAAACATTGTAAGATATCTCTGCAGGTGTTTCATAGCTGTAGCATGGAAATGCTAAAGGTTTAATTGACTGAGTGTGTAACAAGAACAGGAAATGACACAGTGGCAATTCATTTTCTCCAAGAATACAGTGGGAACACAGTCTGCAGCAACCTTAATTAGATTTTCAGTTAAACATTTTTAGCAAGGATGGGAAGTTCAGATAATTGAATCTGTTCTAATTTCCATCCTCCTGTTTGTCATTTTTTGCTCTTCTTTTTGGGACATGTATCAAAGGTCTCATTGTTCTCTGCTCATTGCAGTATGTGATGACAGATGGCAGGCAACATGCTGATGTGCGGGGTAGCTACACATAAGCCATAGGAGCTCCCACCTGTCTTCATTATGAAACTGAACTGGATCCACTCCAGTCGCTTATGACTTTCTTAATTTTCCCCTCTCCTCCCAGTCTTCATCCACTTTAATGTGAGAATAAATTAATTCTGTACTAATAATGCCCAAAATGTTTATATGCTGTTGCAAAAATCTGTAGAAAGTCTAAAAAGAATGTGATGTTCTGCCCTGAAGAGATGCAGGTCCAAATAACTATCAGTTTCTAGCATCCTTCAGTTAGTACTCTACACTGTAGTAATATTTTTTCCTTCTTTTTTTCCTGTCTGTGCCTGGCTGATGGAGTACTAGTTAATGCACAGGTCCCTTGTTTTGGCACCTGTTGATCTGCTGATTCTAAATGCAAGTTCGCCTCAACTTTAACAGAGGGAGTATAACAAAGTCACAATGTAAAAGCACTTAAAGGTGCTTTCTGGATTAGAGATGTGTGAAGTATGTGATGAAATATGCCAGCTTTCTTTAGAGGGTAAAAGTGCTTCACAGAATTGTGAAAATATATTTGGCTGCTGTATGCAAGCATGATCTTTCTGAAACTGATATAGCCCCTCTGGAATGTTACTTGAATACCAATTTTAGTTGCATTTTTCCCTCTCATTTTTTTAAACATTTTCCCTAGGGAGAAGTGTCTCCTTCCTCTTCAACTGGCTCTGGAATCGAAGAGCATGAAGCTGGCCCAGCAGGCTCTAGCAGGGATGCAGGTATGGCTTTAGAGTGGGAGTGTGTTGGCAGGCAGTGGGTGTCAAAAAAATCTAGGCTTTTCTTTTGAAAAATACGACAGAAAAAGCATCTGTCCTTGAGTGAACCTAGCAATCATGGTCAGATTTCTGTTCAGAAGTTAAGATGCAAGTAAAGGCTGATGATTTTGTAGAAGCTAAAAATGTTTTGCAGATAGGTGGTGGGAGGTCCTATATTTTAACATTGAAATGTAGAGGTATTCTTCCTTGTGGGCCCTGTGCTACTCCCAGAAAAGTTTGCCACTTTTAAGCATCTTAGAAATTAAGCTGAAGCTTCCTGTTTTCTTTGATTAGAAAAGAGGACAGCAGTGGTTGGAAGATGGAGAGGTTAATAGAGGATCTGAGAGCTGTGTTCTTTATGTGTGGGCACTTTCCTGGGTCTTTTGTACACTGAAAACAGTAGAAACAGCATCTGATTTGGAAGTCTATGAAATTGCAAAAGAAAACAACAGTGCAGCACAAGCAACAAAAAGACTGTTCTGGATTTGACAATATAAAAACTGAAGTAGTTTATTGTTCTTTTAATTGTGCACATGAGTACAAGTCAGTAAATACTTACCACTAGGGGAATGCTAGTTGTGGAAAAGGCTGGCACACTGCTGGGGTGTAAAATCCATTTTCCAAAAATAATTTTTTCCCTTGGAGGGCCAGAATGAAGTTGTTCTGGGAATATAAGGATTGTTCAAAGGAAGGATCGTTATGAGGAATATAAGTGGATCATTCAAATTTACTTAATCCAGCATATGAGGTGTCAGACACTTGGTTAGGGAGTTCCCCATATTGGGGCACAGTGTGGTTGTAGAAGGGAAGGGCTGCTAAGATAACGAAGGGACTGGAGCATCTCTCTTATGAGGAAGGGCTGAGACTGGGACTGTTTAGATTGGAAATGAGGTGCCTTCAGGGCTGGGGACACCACAACCTCTCTGGACAACCTGTGCTTGATCACCCTTACAGTTAATTTTTTCTGGTGTTCAGGGGAAACCTTCTGTGTTTCAGTTTGTTCCCAGAGCTTCTTGTCCTGTCAGTGGGCAGCACTGAAAGTTCCTCTCTGTTCTTTTGCAAACACTCTTCAGATATTTATATATGGTGGTGAGATCCTCCCTGAGCCTTCTCTTCTCCAGTCTAAATAGTCCCAGCTCTCAACCTTTCCTCATAAGAGAGATGCTCATGTCCCTTTGTCATCTTAGCAGACCTTCCCTGGCCTCTCTCCAACAGCTCCATATCTCCCATCCTGAACTAAACATTCTTCTTTATATAGAAAACCCCATTATTCTCATTGCAGATTGAGTTTAATCTCATCAGGCTGTACACTTGATATTCTGGTATGTGGGAAATGCTTTAAAATGTTGTGAGTTAAACCGTGGCTGGCAGTTCAGCTTTGCCCACTCACTCCTTCCCTCTCAGAGGTATGGAAGAGAGAATCAAAAGGGTAAAAGTGAGGAAAATTGTGGGCTAAGACAAAGTTTAAAAGGGAAACCAAAGCTACATATGCAAATAAAAGAATACGTGGAATTCATTCACCACTTCCCATGGAGCAGCAAGTGTTCAGCCATCTTGAGGAAAGCAGGGCTCCATCATGTCTAACAGCTATGTTGGAATACAAATGCCTTAACTCTGAATGTCTTTGTCTCCTCCACTTCCTCCTTCTTTGCCCAGCTGTTGTTGCTGAGCACAGTGTCATATGGTTTGGGATATCTCATTGGTGACGTTGAGGTCTGCTGTCCCAGCTGTGTCCCCTTCCAAGCTCTTCTGCTTGCTGGAGAAACAGTCTGAGAAACAGGCAGCCTTGATGCTGCCTGAGCTCTGATCAGCAATAGCAAAACATGTGGGTGTGTTATCAGTGCTGTTTGGGTCACGTATCCAAAACACTTTGAGCTCCTGTGAAGAAAATCAACGCTATCCCAGCCAAAACCAGTACAAGCATAGAAAATAAGAAGTAGGAGTGAACCAATGAAATGTGCTCCAAGGTTGAACCTGAGGATGAGCATCAGTACAAAAGTATGTAGGATGTAGAGAGGGAAGTGGCCGTCTGCTAGGACAGAGCGTGGTTGTGTTCCTGGGATCTAAGACAAGCTAGTTTTGCTCTGTTGTGGGATTTTCTGAGAAGATAGGAGCTAGAAAGGACTTGTGTGGATACATCTCTTCCAGGATGCCTGCCACTCAAAGAGACACCCATGAAGATGGTTACAGAATTTATGGAAGAAGCACTTCTAGTAGAACTCCAAGGAAATAGTGCCATTGATGATGTCAAGAGATAGTTTCTGAGATACTGGGCAAAGTAAATCTGATCAGTCTAAAATATTCAGTCTGACATTCAGTCAGTCTATATTGAATTCAGTTCAACCAACCCAATGTCAGGACAAGGAATTTTGGTATCATCTCAGCTTGGGTTAGTTTCTATGTATGTTTGTGTCAGTCACTTGTTAACTGCACTCTTCGTCTGAGGACTTGATTGTATCCGTTAATGGTCAACTTCTGTATGACACAAAACACATCTTGCCAGGGGTCAGAAGTGCCACCTCCACAGCAGTTGTGCTCTGTACACTATTGGAGTAATTGGGACAGTAGATGACAGTCTCCTGTTGGGCAGGAGATCTGATAGCACTAGTTTAATGCCAGGATACTAGCCTGAGTGTTTTTTGGGTTTTTTTTGGTTTTTTTTGGTTTTTTAATTTGTTGTTGTTGTTTTGATGGTCTGGGGGGCTGCAAAGGTTCCAGGCTCTCCCAGCTTCTAAAATACCGAGAGGTTTTGCTGAGGACATTATTTAAAGTGATTTATCAGTTACTGATGTCTGCTTTCTTCTAGACACTGGGGAAGTGGGATGGGCAAAGATGATACTGGAATGGCAGCTGATATGACACAGATCTCCCAGTTTGCTATTTCTCTTGTATTTAATATTATTGGATTAAAATTTTACACAGAAAGGCAAACTAACCACCCTATTACCAAGTGCTGATAGGTTTAAGTGCAGTACTTGCAGAGACAGTTTTTGTCTCAACATGTACATTGCCATTTTCTCTCTGCAGAAGCTGCTGTCTGATGAGAGGTTTGTATCCGTGGAAACAGACTCAGATGAGAAACAGTTGCTTAATCAGATGCTGAATGCTGTCAAAGTGACTCCTTCGCTCAATGAAGACCTGCAAGTTGAAGTGATGAAGGTTAGTGTTTCACACACATCAGTGCTTGCAAAAGAGGCTGCATGACTGAATGCTGGAGTTAGCAAATAAATTCGCTGTTGCTTTGAAAATCTTCGTTTTAGGACAGTATTTGATTCTCTTTTCCTGCTGGCAGATGTCAGTTGTTTTCACTTCTATTTTGTGTTTCCTTGGATTAAATAGGAAATAGTTTACATTAAGATTCAGAATACTGGTGGCTCCAGTTTTAGCAAACTTAAGCAGAACAATAAATTTCCTCCATGGAAGGGCGCAGATAAATGACTTCTGTATCTGGAAGTTTGTTACTGAGCTTTAGTGGTCATGAGGTGGGCTGTGCACACTTGTAATTTTGTATCATGTGTACATCAGTGCTGTGTAATTTGTTAGCTGTATTTTCTCTTTGTAAAATGCTAATGAGGAGGCATGATTTGTTTAGGCATCAAAATGTCCCTGAACCAGGGCATGAGGGAAACTACTGTTTTGTACACTCTGTTAGAACTTGCATTTCTAGGAATACTCTAGCATTCTCCTGTGTGCATGCTAGGAAGCTCAGCTGCTGGGAGGTACTGTTTTGGCAGGGAGGCAATACCAGAATTCCTTACCCTGCATGACTTAGAAGTCACTTTTCTATATCAATATTGGCAGCACCTGTATTATTTGTACAAAGCAAGATGATGTTCTCAAATGTTTGGGTGTAAACTTCGTGCTGCTGGGTTTGTTGTGCTATAGATGTAGCTCATTGTGATATAGATCATTGGCTGAAACCATTTTGGAACAAACCTGGTGGTCCTTTTTGCATGTTCATTATACCTAGTACTGATTGATATATTTGGATCTATTCCTTGACCATCTTTTATTTCTAATTGCATAGATTAGTTATTTTGTTTCTTCCATGTGACATCTCGGTTGAATGAATGTGTTATCCACTCTGAAGCTGCTCTGTAGGATCTGTACTCTTTACCACTGGAGGTGGAATATGCACACAGTGTCAGAAACGTGCAGAGGGGTGAACCTAGCAACAAAAGAAGGGAGTAGTATTTGTGTGGACTGTTACCTGTTTTATGGCAGCAGGCTTCTGCCCCAGGCTTAGCCCTGATCTGCATTCCTAACCCAGCACACCTCCTTCCTGCCTCTTTTGTCTCTACAGAGGGAAAGGGGAAGAGTTAAGTACTTGCAGTACTGAACTAACAGGTCCCTCTTGGAATGCAGTCATTTTTTGCAAGTTCCTTTTTTTATATTCTCGAGTGTTACAGATTCAGAATCTGCATGCACAGTTTCTTTGAAAGCCTTAATGTACATCTGCGAGGCAGAGCCCCCACAGTAAGAAGAATGTGAACACTGTATTTTGCTACAGTTCTGAGTAGATATCTTCTCAAGTTGTCTTGACATGTGAAAAGCAAAAATAATTTCAAAACATCAAACCACAGAAAACCCAAGCCAAAATCTTGTATTTATGTATGCTTTTTTTTTAATTAGAAAAACATGTTCAGTTCCATTTCAAGTGCAAAAGAGAAAACATCTTAATTTCACTGAGTGAAATTTTGATGTGCAAATCCCTTTCTGAGCAAAATGTATGTATGGTAAAAATCAGACTACAACTTTAACTTTACATTCTGAGAACAAAGCAAAATTCTATTTTGATTTAAATATTTCAGGAAACCAGAGGGCCAAAACATATTGTAAGCAGGACAGTTAAAACTCAGATGCATTAGATCTGAGCCTTGCCTGACAGTCAAATCAAGCAGACATCTCTTCACATTGTAACCTGAAGGTTACAGATGCCATTGCAACTCTTGAAAATATTGTTAGCTGACCCAGACCTGATGAATGGCTAAAGCCTTTAGGGGAAAAGGAGGGAGATTTCTAGCAGCTGGTTGCAGCAATGTGTCCTCAACAGCTTATGGCTGTACATTAGACTGTGTTATTCCATCTGGAGGAGATAAAATACATCTTTATCTAGTGCAGATAGGTATTAGACACTCCTGAGTGTGAGCAGGTTTGTGTGAAACAGTGTCAGCTATGGTGCCAACCTGGTTCATTGTGACTCACTGCACAGTTGCACCACTCTTGCAGGTATTAAGAAGGCAACCATTAAAGATGACACAGAAGCTTTTAGTCATGCAAAATCAGTGTGAAAGTGAACATGCAGAAGTACAGAATTCACTGTAAGTTACTGGTGTGTAAGCTCCTAAATCACTTAAATGTGTTTGGGTTTTTTGATTTTTTTTTTTTAAATCCTATCCAAAATATTTCCTGCTGTTCCAAATAAAAGTATACTAGAAATTCACACTTTACATACTATTAAAAAAATGTCTTGGATATTTATGTTAATGGTTTGTTGTGACCCACCTGTATTATAGATGGAAGTGTGAAGGGATCTGATTAGCTGAGAACATTCTGTGAAGATACTTTTTACATTCGGATGACTGCACGTTGGAATTGGCAGTGAAAGGAAGAACACAGGAAAGAGGTGCAAGGGCAGTTAGTTGCTTTGTTTCACACACATTTGGAGCATGTCAAATATTGGGCCATTCTTACACAGGAATGGTATGAGTAGCTGTAATGGTTGCTGTAAATAAATGGAGAGGAGTGCTAGATGGATCTCTTCTGGAACTGAAAAAAGCAAACAGTTGGGGCCTCTGTTGTAAAAATGGAAGGGCATTGACTAATTTATGGCTAGGTACCAAATCCTCCTGATTTTTAAGGGTGAGCATCGTGGAATGCTCTGTGGATTGCCAGATTGGAGGATCATGAAACCAGCACTCAGCATTCAGACTTAAAGGCCAGGGCTGGAGGCTGTGCAGGAATGCATCCTGGGCAGCCAGGGAAGATTTAAACTGCCCGAATGCAACTGTCAAGATGAACTCAAAGTGTTCCCCTCTCACATCTCTCTCTTCTGTGCTAGATGAGGTATCTCTTACTTTGCATTAACTTGGCTTGACTCTCTGCTGCTTCTGACTACCTGTTGGGGATCGTGCCTTTCTCTTTAGAAAGGTTTTCCATGTAGAGTCATTATATGAGGAAATTCCTCCCTTGAATTTCCAGAAGTGATACTCTGAAGTCCTTGTTTATTTTTCTTGCAGGACACCTTTATAATTGCTAAGCACTGGGTAATTCTTACACCAACAGCACTTTTATGCCCAAGAAAAGGCAGTGTCTTTTCAGTGTAGAAGGGGGAAAGGCTGTGGTTTTTCTTTGACATGAATGGGCATGAATAACAGACACAGGTGTGCTAACTGGATTTAATTTCCCACATATCAAAGCAAGCTGTCTGGGTATATAAATTTTGCATTCAGACTTGTATGTTATTTAACTGCTAAGCCAAATATTTCTTTAGAATATCTCAATTACTACCTACTCTATGTATTCTGTGTGTCTCTAATGTATTGTATGGTAGAGATTTATTAGTATTTTCACACCAGGGACTAAAGTGAGGTTACTTAGGTGCTTTAGTTTATATTAAAAGATACTGAGAAACCAGCTAATTCAGAAAGTGTGACGAGAGGGAATAGTGTATCTGACACAAGGCCACTTTAGTATTCATTTTGCTGTTTTCATCTTCGTTGCTATAAGACTGAAAAGCCTTCTAATGTGTGTGTTACCTGTTTGTGTTTTACTGTGCTCAACTGGCTGTATCAGTGGAAAGGAAAAATCACACAATCATACAGTACCTTGCTGATGATTTTGTTATGCATCAATAACTTCAGTTTCAAATGGAATAATTAAATATTTATACTTCTATATTTTCTTTAGAATATTCATGTAGGAAGAAAGAGATATATTCATGGCTAATCAAATACAATGGTTTATTGGTGAGGTACCAAAGTGACTCAGTGCTCTACTTCTACAGGTGAAAATGCATAGAAAAAATTTAGATAGTAATTTAGCACTTTCCCTGGATGAACATGATCATGCAGTGGGGCTGGCTTAGAAGTGGGAAGAGTTTTGTTGTGTGATGTGGTGCCATGTTATTATTGAGTGAAATGCAAGGGTGTATCCCACGTTGAGGGGTGGGGACATTTTTTTGAGGTTAAGCAATAGACTAACAAGCTATAGATAAATTGTCTGCAACAGAAAGGGGACATGTTCTGGACTGACTGAAGATTATTACTTGCTTTTGAGTTCAATTGTGGAGTCGGAGGATTTTTTTTTTTTTTTTTCCCCCTGGCTTGATGCTTTTAAATTCTGGCTTCAGATGTTTTTAAAATGGCTGAAGTACTTCTACTTTGTGCAACTAGACTTTTGTTTGGAGGAATTCATATAGCATTGACAAAAGCACTGTCAAATATTGTCAGATCAGCAGTGGAAAAGGAAATTGGGAATCTAATCTATAGCTGAACCTCTGGATTGCATTCCCTTCAAACCTCAGCAATTCTGTGATTTTTACTTTCTCTCTTTGAGTTTTTGGTAATTTTTCATCACTAGCCCTGGCCCTAAAATGCTATCCCTCCAGGAAAGGTTCCTGGAAGAACTATAATTAGCCTTTGAATGTAACTGTGGCACCCAGGTAGCCAAAACCAAATATTGAGGAATTGGGGAGTATGGAAGGCATCCTAAACAGAAGGATATTTTTGGGCACTTGGGGTTTTTTTCTTCTTTTTTTTTTTTCCTTCATTCTCCTGCATGTTATAGTCACTTTCATTTATGAGTCGACCACCTTCTTAATAATGCAGTACTTCTGGCTGACTGTGATAACATTATTCTCAGATAACAACAAAAAATATTTAATGAAGAATTGCAAATTACTAGATGAGTCCTCACACAGAAACGGGTTCTTCAGACAAACCAGATACACAGAAACAAAGTTCTCCAGGTAAACTAGATACACTGTAATATAATGGGTACTGAAGTAAGAAAGTTGCTCTTAGGAGACAGGTGTGATTGATCATGTAAAATTTCCCTTTCTACTGCATCAGTTTGTTTTCTTTAGTCAGAGACAGTCTTGTCATATAATTCAGTGCATTTCAGTTCAGTTTGTGTCCAGACTTCCTGGAAAATTTAGAGCTTTCAGAACATAAATTTTCAAGCAAGAAAGAGAATAATGACCTCGTGTGAAAGAAACTCAGTTTTAGAATTTGATGTTTTTCCAAATATTTGCTCTTTTTTTCACTGTTTTAACTAATGGTGATATGCTGGATATGTTAGGGATATATACTATGTTTCTGTCACTGAAGATTCCAAACTTTGTTTCTTATTACATCTGAGAAGACTTCGCACAGTTGAGTTGCAGCTGCCTTACTTGTGGTTTTTGAATAGACTTGAGGATTGCTTTGAAACCAAAAAATAATCTTCCAAAGTGGATATAGAGGAAAGACTGTTCTAGTTCCCATTATTTACCTATTATCAATGGTGAACAGCAGTTTCATTTAGGAAAGATTAGTTTATTCCCAGTGACTCTAACTTGTATTTGTTTGTGGATTAGGTGTATTTCTTGCTGATGGGCAAATTTTTAATGATTTTTCTTCTGTTGACTTTCAGGAGAAAAAGTCAGCCAGAAGTCTTTTTCAACTGCAAACGAGGTTTAATGAACCCTTGCTAAATCTGCTTTGTCAAGGCAATCTTTTCTCTTTGTCTTTTCACTGATCCATTAACACAGCATTTGGGAGCTCTCCAGTAATAATAGTAGACAGCTCTTTTTATGATTTCAGTTTTCATTTTGGATATATTTGGAACTGAAATCTGACTTAGAGTTCTATGTTCAAACTTAGTTTGTGTAAGGACAGACTGTCTTTAAGTTGGGTATTAGCAACTGTTCTTTCCAAGATTGCTACCATAATGCTTTAAATCTGCAAAGTGATTCTTTAGGTGCTAAGAGTAATTTCCTAGTTTTTATTAATTTATATCGTATAGTAACTCATTAAATTGATAGGGCTCTGGTTATGGTGTCAAATTAGTCTCTTGAGAAGGTCACTATTGAAAGTCCACAGGGAGTCAGAGAAAGTTTAGTGACAATTTTTTTTTTGCCTTAGTTTTTATAACAATTATAGTTGACCTATTTTAGGGTCTGTACATCCATGTTATTACATGTTCAGGCAGATAGTCCTGATCTGGTGCAAATATAGAATGAAGCTGGACTGTGCTTGACCAACCAAACAAAACTTATGGTTAATTATTTCAGAAAACTTGTCAGGAACTTTGTTGCTACTGGGCAGGTCTTTGACCCTCCAAGACAGAGAACAACTTATGTATTTGAAAAGTGGCTCCAAAGTGTTTGATCCAAAATGTTGACTTAACACAACTGTATAATCTCTGTGGATGATTATATTCTACACCATTTTCTTGAATATTAATAAATGAGATAATCACTCATAAGTTCTCACAGATACATATCTTCTCATTGTTTTAAGATAAATGTATATGAAATCTATTTTTCCATATGCAATGGGGTCATGCTTAGTAGAATATAATTTACAACTGTTCTGCTTTGTCTTGAACTGTAAAATCAAATGGAGGGCTAAAACAACTTGGATTTAAAGGTATATGTAAACTGTTATTCCCTACCTGTTTGAAGCACAGCATTTATAATAGTTTTATATAGAAATAAACACAGTGATTTCAATGCCCATTAAAAAGAAGAATTCATTGGTGCAACAGTAAAAATACAACTTCTCAGTGGTGATGGAGAGGAGAGGTTGTCATTATCAGGATGGGAAATAGCAACCCAATTGGTGATACTTGCTGTTTATCTATGCATTTTAATTAATATAGAATTTGGGAACAAGAGACTGTTTTTTCCTCTGAGTATAATTTATGCACTGTATTGCTGTATTGTTGCAAACATTTTCAATATCCCTTGCAATATAAATTGCAGTCCAGTCATCTTCTGAGCAGAGACAGACTGTGCTTTGAATAAAGTAAAAAAAAAAAAAAAAAAATTCAACTTCAGTTGCATGCTTTAATTCAGAACTGGCTTAAAATTTATATTAAGAAAAAAGAAATTTAATGCTGAAAATTTGTAGAAGAAAGTTTTTCCTGAATGTGCATTAGTTCTTGTAATAGCAGTGCCTGGTATGAGCTCTCATAAGCAATAACTCACTGTTGTCCAATCCATAATTCAGAGGTGTGTTAGCATCTGCTCTGTTAAAGAGGGGGTTCTGTAAAGACTTGCACAGTATCATGCAAATAAGGTTTTTTTCTAAGGTCAGTCCTGATGAGAAATGCTGTACAGAGTTCTTAGTGCTTAGCCTTTTCATAAGTTAAATTTTTGTAATGTAGGCCAACTACCAATCCAGACCCTCTTGGGTTTGCTTGTCTCATTTTACGTCTTTCTGGTTATTTTTAAAAGTAATTTTATTCATGTGCTTAGTTATAAGTAACCAGGTTAATTCCAATGGATTGAATGACCTACCTTGTATGCTTCAAGATAAGCTTATCCTTTCCTGAGTTAATTAGAACTATAGTAAGTGCCTAGTACTGTGATTAAAGAACTCCCCTGGCTCCTAAGTGCCTGGTGATTGTAGCCAAAACCAGTCTTGAATTAAATCACAGAGCTTTCTCTTTAAGGAATCCAAAAGAATGACAGCAGTAATGGCCTGAGTGTGGCCAGATGGATGCTGGATGATAACTGCCTAAACCAATCAGTAGTGAATGCAGTATCTCGATAATGAAACATCTTTCCAGGATCCATGGCTTTTCCTCACTACCTTTCTGTGCTTGAATTCTATCCCTGAACAACCTCAGTGGGTTTGGTCAGATGTGTAATTCCAAAAATCTAAGCAGAGGGTTGGTCAGCTTAAAAGATTTGCAAGATAGAAAAGTAGGCTTAGTTTCTTGCCTGAAGAAATTGTAGTGCAAAAATTATAGCTGTCTCAGAGCTGTGTGGTTATGAAGGTGTTTTCAGATAGAGAATGTGCTCATTCTGTCACACTGGAAGTGTCACATTTGGTGTGGCATAATCAAAATCATTAGCATCGGCTAAAAAATAACAAGTCCCTAACCCTGTAAAGTGTAATTTCACACCCATCCAGTGTGGAAGTACAGGTTCTTATTGACTTTTTTTGGTCTGATACACATACCAAGAACCTGGAGTTTACTTAACCGTTAAGAAAATGAATTGCAAAGGCAATTCATATATGATCAGAACCCCAAATATAGAAACCCTTTAACTTTCACATATGGCCTTTTAGTCTTCTGCCTGCTGCCAGACATTAGTGCTCGTTGGTGGTGACAGTGCCAAGTTCTGCCATCCAAAGTGGCCACACAACAGTGGCATGAAAGGGTCACTCGCCATAGCTTTTGCATGCAATTATACCCATCCTGCAGCTGTGCCACAGCTTAGATGCACCCAGTTTAAACCTTCTCTGCTTATGAGCATCCCATGATTAGGGCCACTACTACCGTAGCTGTTAGCACCATCTGCTCCTGGGGGCAGCTGAGGAGAGAATTTGTGTCGCAATAAGCTGTTCTGACACTGCCAACCAGCTCTTTGGGTCCTCTACCCTGGAGCTTCTCACATCTCTTGTAAGAGAGGAAAAAGATACAGAAACTGTATGTGACATAGCAGTTGGTGATGCAACCACAAACCCAGCTTATCTGGCTTTTTAATATAATTTTCCTGGATGCAGGTCAGGTTATGGTGTGGGATAGGGTAAAATGCTCTGGCAGGCCAGACAGCTTATGGGCCGCCACTTCTTAGGTTGTCTTCAGGCTAACTTCTTGCTAATTAATCTAGTGACTTGAAACAGTAATTTAAAATCATCTGTTTTAAAGTATATTGCCATGCAGAACATTTCCCTGTTACAGTTTTGCATTATCTGAGAGCAAGGGAGTTATCTTCTCTCTCCCCTGCCCAAAAAAATCTCTTATTGTCAAGAATAAATGTGAGAATTTTCCACCCAGGGAAGCCACCAATTCTTTTTTTCCTTGACAACTCTGGCTCTACTTACATCCATGTGTTGACATCCTTTTGAATGATTTTGGAAATTGATGCATGAAACTTCATTTTGATTCGAGAGCTCTTTAAACTCTTGGTTGGTGTTTTCCAGTTTGTCCTTTTTCACTTTTGTTTTACTCAGAATTATATATTATAATTTGTAAAGTAATGCAGTATACCTAAATAGGATGTAAGCTGTAAAGGGGGGAAATATCATCCTAGTACTGCTATTCAGCGTTTTTCTTTTTTTGCTGCCTTTAATTGTTAAAATTCTAAAGATAAAACCCCCTGTCAGAGTGTTGACAAATACTGTTAAGTATCTATTAAGCTTTGAATAATGTCTTTCCCTTCTACAACTGTACTACATAAGCAGAAGTTTCACTTGGTTTCATACCACCATGAATAGTACTCAGCAGCAGTTCCGTTTTAATCCAATGAACTAAATGGGCATTGTCTTCTCGGAGCACTCAGTATGTCATTACTGATGATATGTGAGGTTCTCCTGTACCAGATACAGTCCTTATGTCTGAAGCCTTGGTGCATTCATAATGCTGAGCAGCATTTATGGGTTCACTAATTCATAGCAGACACACTCTCCTCTCTATAATTAAAATCTGCTGTTTGGTACAGTGACACATGGTGACACAGTGTACATGACTTCATTAATGTGCTTTGTTTTTCTTGCCCTTGTTTTCTATCAAGGCCAAAGAGCATGAGCAGGTTACCAGTAATTCTGACAAATAGGAGGACACCTCCTGTCCAAACTATTTTGCAGAAATACTGGATGACTTTAAATGTCAAACTACTGAATGAGGTAAAGGGCTGTCCTTCCTGTCAGGGTTTTCCTCCAAGGGGCAGGATATGAGAATCATCTGACAAACATTGCATCCAAGTTTACAAGCCTGCAAGTAAAGTAAGTCAGGAAAGGCTTCTTTGACAAATCCCACAAAAGGATTAGAGGTGGTTGCAAAATTCTTTTATTTGTAAAGTTTTGAACCTTTTCTCTCTTTCGTGGAGATACTGCTTGCTTTCTTACACACTGTGTTTATTTCATTTGCCTCCATAAGCTCTTCAATGTGAGAATTGCTTTGCACTACAGACATGTACTAAGAACTTAAGGAACTTGGCTAGCAATGCTAGGCAGCCTTACAATCTAAAAGCATTCCCTCTTTTTTCCTCAAGAGGTCACAGAACGGTTGAAAAGGACCTTAAAGTTCATTTAGTTCCAATGCCCCTGCCATGGACAGGAACACCTTCCACTAGACCAGGTTGTTCAAAACCTCATCCAACCTGGCCTGGAATACTCTCTCTTAAAGTATGGAATCACATAGAATCACAGAGTGGGTAAGGTTGTAAGGGACCACAGTGGTAATCTGGTCCAGTCTCCCTGCTCAAGCAGGGTCACCCTAGAGCAATGGCACAGGACGGATAGACATCATGATGTCAGTTCAATTACATTGCACTTCAAATTCTGTATATTTACTTTCAATTGACCTTCATTGTGGCATCAGAAGCAGAGTTCATTGGTTTTGTTCCTTATTTATTGTGAAAACTACCCTTGTACGTGCTCTTTTACTACATTTGGGACTCCATCCTGGGACTCCAGGGAGTACGAATTATATTTCTTGTTCCATGACGGTCAGAGCTTCAACAGTAATTAAAATAAATACTTTCATTATGAATAAACCATTTATGGAAATGTGATTTCATTTGGCATTTGCAAGATAATGCAAGCCGATTAAAAAATCCTGGAAGTTGTGTGACTGAAACTATCTCACACAGTCCTTGCTTAAAAAAAAAAAGAAACAAAAAAACCCACCAAAATGTATTTTAGAGTCTATACCAATCAGTAAAAGCTGATTTTTAATTTTGCTTTTTACTGGAATTGCTTTCTAGTTATTAGGAACTTCTTTGTAGTTTTGTTTTCGCTTTCTGTACCAATGGTTGCAAAAACAGCATGTCATTGCCCAAGAAAGCCTCTTTCTTTTCTTTAATTTTTTAAAATACAGATTGTTAGAGTTAGTGTCATGAATAGTTAGGCAGTCTGTGGGGATATCCTCTCTGGAAACTCAGTGTTTTCAGTGGATCTGAATGATTAAGTTTGGTTTTGTTTGGTTGGTTTTAGTCCCATTTTTCATCCAGTAATTTAAAAGGGGAGCCTGCTGTCTTCCTGTTTGTTCCACAGAATGGGAAAACATGCAAGTTAAGTGTTTGGATCATTGCCAAGACTGTAAATGAGCCCTGCAGCAGTGCTGATGGAAATCATAGCTGAGAGCAGTCTTGTGTATTGGTCAGAGATGGTTCAGAACTTATAAATGATTTGTGAGGGAAAGTGGTAGCAGTGGAGCAAGCCAAGAATATACTGGCTGATAACTTGTGCTTCTGTCACTTTATTGCATCAGATCGTATGCCCTTTGTCTAGCTAGTGGGTTCCCAGATCTTATTTTTTATAAAGAGTAGCAGTCAAAACTTAGCAGTCTTTTTGCTGAAATTCTCTTTAGCTTCATAGCAAAGTTTTGTTGCATGTAGGTTTTTGGCATTTGTGACAGAAAGGAATGTATATGTGTGTGTGTAGATATAGGCACTAACTTTCCACAGTTCAGCTCTATGAAAGATGGAGTTGTTTTTTGGGGGTTTTCTTTTGGTTGTTTTGTTTGTTTGTTTGTTTGTTTGTTTGTGGGGGTTTTTTTGTTTGGTTTTGGTTTTTGTTTTTTGTGGGTTTTTTGTTGTTGTTTTTTTTTTTTTTTTAATTTGTTGTTGTTGTTGTTGTTTTTTAAGGAGGGAAGAAAGAGATTTTGAAGAGCCAAGGCTTAGAAGAATGCCTGAACTGGTCTGTCCATCCATGAATTGTAGTGTATTGGCATCCAAGTTTTGATCCATGGAAAGCATTAGATAGTAACACATCCTACAAAGTCAAGATGGGACAAGAGAGCAGAAAATCACATGAAGTAAATAAGGTTTTACAAGTAGGAAAAATCAGGACACACAAACCACTGAATAGGATTAGTCATGGATGTCCATCGCAGTTCTTAGTGTGATAAGAAGAGATTTGTCAGTGGGAGATAACAGTTGTCTGTCTCTGGATTTAGGAACTGTGTTCTACACCTGTGTTTTACACAGCAGTGGCTGGAGGGTACAAATCAGTTTTTCCTTAAGTGCTAAATATATATTTTTAGCCAGCTGCTGAGCTCTCACAGCTGTTAGAAATGTCAGCAAAATTTCAGGGTAATTAATGGTTGAGAAAGTGAGGCTCCACAGCTGACTATGAGGCTGGCCAGTAGTTAAGAATCTAGTTAGTGCTAAACAAAATTGTTTGGCTTCAGAGTTTAAAATTTTGCACTTATGGACTGAGCAGCAGATGGAAATAACAGCCCTTATAATTTATGTACTTATTAGCCAAATGAGATTATTGAGAGTATTTATAATTGACCATTTACTTTTCTGTTGTTCTATAGAAGTTGCTCTAGGGACAGGAAAAGAGGTACCACAGTTCCTTTTCACTGACACTTGTGCATGTACCAGTAAATGTTATGGATTGCAGAGAAAGTTGTGGAGTTCCTATCAAGAAATACAAAATACAGCATTCTTAATTGTTTGTGGTTAGAATTAGATTGCTTTCTCTGGCAAGTTCAAGTGCTCTGCAGTTTGTACCTCTCCTTGTAATATTGAGGTGGGCTGTATAGCACTTTCAAGAAAATCCATTTTGTCAATTTCAAAGAAAAGAGAAACCATGAAGAAGGAATTTGGCACAGAAACTTTGCTCCAAAGATATATGCTAAATATCTAAAATAGAGTTTCTAGTGTAGGAGTACTGTAATTTGTAAGAGTAGCATGCTCCTTTTTTGTTGTCACTACCTCTAGTATTTATCCACATTATTCAGCTTCTATTTATGAAGGACTGAGAGTCAAGTCAAGATAACATATACAGAAAACTGTAAAATTGCCATTACACAATGGTTTACTTGGAACACTTTTTGTAGTAAAAACATCTTCTGTAAGAACAGGATCAAGCTCCTTATTGTTTTTTTATTTACAAAACAAAAGTGAAAACAAACAAACAGAAAACCCTACAACCTTGGAGTAAGGCATGACATCCTGTGGTGGAATACAGGTTTTCTGCTAAGAAAAATGTTTGTTAAAGTGCAGTGCATTTCAGTGTATAGAAACTTCTCAGTATAACTCTCAAAATGCAAAACAGTTTATTTATGTCCTCTTTCAGGAAAATGTCACCTGTGGACAGACTCTTCTGTACTGTGCTTCTAGCTAACAATGTTGACTTATCTGATGCCCCAAACTTCCTTGTGAAGCAGAGAACAGTAGTTCTGAGTAGGGCTGAGAAGTTGTAGGGACCAATACATTGGTTTTAATGTGATTGATATTGGCTAGTACACTTATCCCAAGAAACTCATACTATTTCAGACCAAGCCAAATATAAATTCTGGTAGTGGAGGAATTTAATGTTTTAAAGGAGAGAGAACAGTAGCTGAGACTGTCTTCTGTGAGGCAAAAGAGATTGGAAAGGAAGACAGGAGAAAGGGAGGACATCTCCAGACACAAAAGGCATCACACCACATTGCCTCACTCACCCATTTACCCCAATGGTTCACATCACATTCTCACTCCCCTTCTCTTCAAAGTAAGATGTTGAATCATTCCTCCTGCTGAATTCAGGACAGGATAAGCTTCCATTCATGAACTGGGGCTTACGGATTGTTTTTTAGCTACTCATTATCAAATGACTATAATACACTTACTGGAAATATACTGTGCTGGGAAATCTGCAGGCAGTAATTAATGGCTTGTTTGACATAATACTTATATATCTGTGCTAAGTATGTATCTTATATATCAAGTATATACTTATATATCTGTGCTTAAGTAATAACTTGCATTGTATGCATTTTTCTTTCCTCTTTTGTTATGTTAATAGAAATGAATGGAAGGATGGATTATAAATCATGCAAAGCTTGTGGTTAAAATATGAATAGGGGTCCAAGGCCAGAGTTGATCACTGGATTGTCTTCCTTTTGGTGGTCATATATAAGAGACAGCAATATCTCTGTGGTGCCTCTGGGGCCAACAGATGCAGCTTCTCAGGAGGATCTCCTCTCTCCCAGCGGTGCTAAGAAGCTTCTGATGCTGTTCTTAAAAGTGGAGGGAGTTGTGGATGGAAGCACATGGGTGGGAAGGAGAGTCGATAATGGCTGAAACTTAGTTTTTTTCATTTCCTCTCCTTTGATGCAAGGTCTTGCTCTGTATAACATATACCTCCACCTTTGAGCTGAATGGGAGTTCGGTGTTGAAGATTGCTGAGGTAAGTGCCTCTGTTATACCACAGCTTGTGTCACCTAACCTTTCCCCACTATCTAAAGTGTGTCTTCCATATGTAACCCAAAACTGAACCAGTCTAAAACATGTCTGCCATCTTTAGGACTGCTGTCTACTGTGAAGAAATAGTTGCAAGTTGGGCAGGTTTGCATGGGCTTGCATGGGAAGGCAGTCTTGGAAGTCGACTGATAATTGTATATTACAGCATTGCACATTTGCTACTTCTCATATTTACTTTATTTTGCTTTTTGCAATAGAAAAATTTTCTTGTGTTCTTCACAAAACAGCACTGTTCTGATTTCTTACCGGCTGCAACTCTAACACTAATGAAGTTTCCTCAGGAAAAGTGTATAAGCCATAGTGTGCCATGTTAGCACAAGTGCCTCAATGTTCCTTGTGTGTATCTCTCTCCTGATACATCCAAGTAAAACATTATAATGCCTCTAGATCCATTGTTAGTCACTCTACTCCCTTTATTCCATTAGATTTTAGTCTGAATTAGATTGTAAAGGAACCTTGGTTGTAGAAAAACAAACCTGCAGGCATATTAAGTGAGCCTTTGTAGGTGGGTGATATTTTTAGTACAGTGTGTTGCAAGCCATGGGCTGTTTGTTCAGCTTAGAGAAGAAGCACAGGAGCACTTAATCCTCCTGTGCAACACACACTACTGTGTGCAGAATCTGTTATAAAATTACATTGCTAATATGGTATGGGCAGAGCTAGTGTCCATGGAGGAAATGGTACTTACCTGTCCTACACTCCCACGTGTCTGTAGACATTTAGAGATTTGTTCCTTCTCAGTTTTTGATATTTGGGGTGGGTTTTTTTGTAAAAAAACAGAATCCCATATGAAAATAGCTTACTTTAGCTGGAAGTTACAGTATTTTCTGAGTTTAAGAATAAAACTGACCTTGCCTTATCTTACTGGAAGCTGAGAAAGCAGTTGTAGGGATAAAAGGGAGCCAAAGAAAATTACTTCCCTTTTGTAAAAGAAAAAAAGAGCTTTAAAAGGCAAGGATACAACATAAATTGTTCATGTATATAACATATACCAGATTTTAAAGATGATAGTAATCATTCTAGATTAGCACAGCTTAGATTTTTGTTTCTCTTGTGCTAGGTGAGACCATAAGGTGTGGCTATTTTTGGAGGTCTTTGTAAGCCTCATCTGTAGGCACTGCAGCAGGGATGAACTGAATTGCTACTTAAAGCAAGCCACAGTTTTTAAATTTCTACTAAACCCTCTTTATGTCAGTGTCACACACGGAAAAAAACCCACGGATAATTTCCCCTACTGCAGTTTTTCTCACATTTCTCACAGACTTCATAATATTGGAGGCAAAAGTTGATGAATTCAGCTTAGCACATCTCTTTGCTGTAGGTAAAGAGCTTGAGATTAAACAAATTGCTTGCTTGCAAAAGCATTTAATGACTCTGAATCCTTCAGTTTTCAGTCTTTAAAAGCACTACCTGAGACTGGGGGGAAATGGTCAATCAGTCATGGTCTTTGTGCTATAAGTTGTAGAAATAATCAGAAATAATGTTTTCTCTGTACCTTCTCTGTAAACAGGGTTTGTTATTCATCAAACAAGAAGGTTGTTATTCATCAAAACATTCTGAAAATTGGCAATTATCTTTCACAGATTGATGTGAAACTCTCCTGGTTTTGGTAGTTGCACTTCACTTTTATTCTCAGGCCAACCTGGTTTTAAAAAAGCTTTGCTAGTGTACTGATACAAATTAGGACAATGCTAGATCTTTTCTTTTATGGTGAGCAAGATTCTAATGCATGATGAGATGTGCCAGCAAAGCAGGCAAAACTCATTTCCTTCAATGAATTGGAGCAAGCAGCAATAGAGAGTGTGCTTGCCTCTATTTGGAGTGTTTGGGCATAGAGATATTTTCTTCACGCTTCTTGAGAAAACACTACCTCAGTTTTTTCTAAATAGCCTAGGTCTTTCTAAATAGCAAATCCTACCAGGCTTCTCCTGCCCAGGCTTTAGGTAAGGCAAAGACTTTAACAGCTGACATCACTATGCCTTTGTATCTGAATTACCTAGTGTACAAGCAGTAGGAAACAGAAAATAATTTCTCAGTTCAACATTTGGATAACCTTCTGACTTTCTCTAAGGGAAAGGTGGCAGGGAGGAGCTTTCTGTTTCAGTGCCCATGCTATTTAACATTTCTTTCCAAGTCAGTCCTGTAGTTTTTCTAGCCTGCACTCTGTAGCAAGTAGAGCCAGTGCAGAATTGGAAAGATGCTGCCTTCGTTACTGGTGGAACTCCCTAAGGACTGTCTCTGACAAACAAAGCTCTAGTCTGGCCATTTTGCACTGCCTGATCGTTTGCAATTCACGTGTACAAAACAATGGCACTCGAAATCCTTCTGAACCTTATCAGCTTCAAATTAAGAAAGCCTCCAACATGAAGAGTACTATAATTTATGCCCTAAGTATTAACAGTATTGAAAATAGATTAAATCTTGCCCTGTGCACCTTCCCATGCTTGCCTAGACACCTGCAAGAAAATTTAGTTGATGCTGTTGCTTGTTTTTATGTGTGTGTTTGTTGCTCCTGTGTGCCTTCTGGAGGTTTATTTTGTGTAACTCTGTTGTGTTTCATTAGCTAACCCTTCTGTGTTTTGCTCTTAGTTGTGTTTTGCATGCCATAGAGCTGGAAGTCCCCGAGTGCATGAAATGATCAAAATGTCCATTGCACACCTCTTTGGAGCCCTGAGCTCTCGCATTTTTACTGCTGCTTCTTCATCAGTGGCTTTTCAAAAGGTACCTTGCCCAGCTATTTAGAACACGGGCCTTCTGTAAGATTGCAACTCAAGTGGACAGTATTGTTTGCTTATTAGCTCACATGGGGAGGGAAGAGAAGCAGGAGATATCAACCATGCTCTTTCCAGAAAGTCAGCCTACCTCTAAGAATGCTATTTCATTAATTAATTCAGGTACTCTAGAAAAAGGCTTACAGCTCAAAAAGAATTATCTCAGCAGCACTGGAATGGTTTGGCCTCTGTGAAGGGCTGTATGTGGTAAACAGGCTTTTAGGGTTATTTTGCCCACTGGGGTTCAAGTGATAGCTGAGTGATGGGCAGAATTGGTCCAGTCCAACTCACAAGAACATCTTCATGACTGACTTATTGACAGCTTGGTTTCATTTCAATGGGCATTAGAAACAATCAAGAGTCTTGTTTGTGTGCCTATGTCAATACTGATCAGACTATTTAATCAGATCACTTTAATTTTTCCCTCCTAAAAACTCATCCTCATTAGGGAACTATAAAAATTACATCATATAATAACCTCATTCAAAAATGTAAACCAGATGTATTTATGTATACTCTTTATGCATATAATTTATACTACATTTTTTTTTTAATAATTGATATTTTAAATAATTTTTCACAGCTAGTTAAATTTATATTTACAGTTCTTACTTGCTATATATCTAAACAATGGCAGAATAAAACCACTAAAACTGAAAAATATAAAAGTATATGAACAGTCCAGTTGTTTTTTTTTTTTTTTGGTTGCTTGGTTTGGATTTGGGGGATTCTTGTGATCATTGTGAATGATAAAGCTTAGAATAGGACTAAGGACCAAAACTGCTTCTTTAAGAAGACAGTGTTGTATAGTTCTGTCACAAACCTGCTCGCTTCATCAAGACATTTATCTACTTAGTTTTTAGTGTGCAATGTGCTTGCACTGTTTATTCCAGTTACTGCAGGTCTTACAGAGACCCAACACCTCCCACAGAATACCTGATGAAGGATGGAAACTGCACTTTGCAGTGTGCCGTCCCCAGGATCCCAGCTGTGTGACACTTTGGCAGCCCTTTGTGCAATGCCACCTGGGGCAAAAGTCAAGCACAACTCTGGGCACAGCACATTGTCAGAAAACTGCCAGCAGCTGGGCATGGAGTTAGGAGCTGGATGATCCATCAGTGTTCTGTTGCTACCTTGGCTCCCATGGGATCTCTGAGCAGAGGAGCTCTCTGCTGGATTGCCTGTTATTAAAAGGCAATTGTTTGTGTTATTTGTGGTAAAGTGCTATTGTATTTTCTGTGTTAAGAAAGGCCTTAAAGGCTTTCAGATGTGTTACAGTATGTAATAACTATCGTAGAATAAGTGGAAAATACCTGTACATCGGAAGCAACCAGCTTGAACAACTGGAGGTTATTTACATTGCTGGCATAGACTTGCAGAGAGGCAGTTACAATAAGTATCAAGAGATGAACAATCAAAGCAGGATTCCATGAGTTCTGTACAAAGTGAGACAAGTACCAAAATCACTTGGATTTGCCAGTTTAGCCCTACCATTCCTGCAGCTGTGAGACTGATGAATTGCAGGCTGCTTCTAGATGCTACTTACTTGGTTTTCCAACCTAAAAACTTCTAATGTGCTAATAAAGCAATAAGAAATAGTAAGGAAGGCTGACTATCTGCATGTGAGCGACCTTGGTATCCTCCTGAAATGTGTTCCTGGTAAGTGGGAGTTGATCTCTTTGTCCTGCTGTCTTGTTTCCCCATCAGGTTTGCATTGAGACATATGTATCTAGCTGTCACCAGCGGAGCATTAACACCGCTGTGCGGGCAACCCTCAGCCAAATGTTGAGTGACTTGACTTTACAGTTACGACAAAAGCAAGAAAACATGGTGAGCCTTCTGGCATCAACAAATGGTTCCATGTCCATGGCTGCATACCGTTTTGTTTGTCCAAATGCCTTGTGGCTTCTATTTGACACTTCCTCAATTAATCCTGTTTGAAAGCTTTTTTGGGCTCTGCTTCAGAGCCCTCACATTGTCAACTCTAGTTGGCTGGTTTGTTTTTTTTTTCCTTCCATTAAACAAAAGAGACTTTGTTCTGAAGTCAGCCTGCCTCAGCCTTTTCCATTCTTTTGTTTGCTTGTTTTTTCAAGGTTTATTGAAATCCTTCTGCCAAAACTTTTTGCATGACAAATATTTATGTAACAAAAATAGATTCTCAACTAATGAAAGTGTAATTGAGGTTTTTCTTCTACTTTTTTAATAGAAGATAATTTTAAGTTAATGAAATTCTTTTTCTTTGTTAGCAAAAAATAAACATAATTTTATTTATTTCATTATTAAAATCCATGAGAGCTGTTTGAATGACATTCTAGCACATTTTCAACTGTAAACGTTCTGAGTACAGAGTACTCAGAGTACTGAGTACGTGTGGAATTTCATTGCCTTCTTACATTTGTTTGTACTGTTTTGTATAATACCATATTGTCAAAGAAGTACTATTTGTAAAAGTCAGGTTCTATTTATTAGGAAATTTCAAGGACTGTAGTTGTACAGGTTGTTTTCCTTACATCTGTTTTGGGTTAAGATGATCACTTCTGTATCGGATTAGTAGACTAGATTGCTTTTATCCTGCTGAGCAACTGCAAAAAGAATTAATCAGTTTAAGTAAACTTGTCTTCTGCTAAGTAGGTTCATTTTACTAGCCAAAGCATTTACCAAAAAAACCCCAAACAAACAAAACAAAACAGAAACATTTTCAGTCTGCAAATTCAATTTTGTTAGTTCTTTTTTTAGCTGAGGAGTAGATGAAATCATATGAGAACTGCATTTAGTTCCTGGCAGTTTGTTACTGATGCATGAGAGAATTTGGCTTGACCCTGTTGTGCACAATAGGAAGAATCCTAGACTGCAGCTGAGCCAAACAATGTAAGAGGGCATTTCCATTTTCTGACTGACATTAATTCTATTGGTACTGTAACAGAACACTGTTAATGTTCTAAATTCTCTAATACTCAATTGGTTTTGGTTTCTAAGTAGTTTATGAAGTCTAAACTATGCTTTTCTCTCAGTTATTTTCAATGCCATTTACATGCCTAATTATTATTGAGTTGTATCACGTGTAGAAAATCCCTTAAGGACTTACAAAGCTTTCACCTAAATGAGATGCAATTTCTTTAAATCTAAATGACTGTTAAAACCAATCTTAAGGAATTTTTTAAAATGTTTTGCAAAAGATTCGCTTAAAAACCCTAATAAAAAACCCAAAACAGATAGAGGACATGAATTTAAGAAAGTTCTACTGTTAAAGTATTGCTTCTATAACATTCCTCTGCCCTTTGCACCAATTACAACACCTTTGTCTTTCCTCAACAGATAGTAGAAAACCCTGACACCTTGCAGAAATTCAAGAGTCAAGGTATTTGTAACACTTTTTTAGTGACTCCTTCCAATCCAGCTTTTTTATTCTTAACTTTCCTTTTATCACCGCAGTGCTGTTTGATGTCATGGGAGTTGCACACTCAGGATTTCATAACTTCTCTATAGTTTGGTGCTGTCTTAGTTACCTGTGGTAAGAACTGAGACAGCCCCGTTAGCTACTGATATTTCCAGTTGTGTCTTCATTTGGACCATGATAACAACATTGTATTCAACATAGCAATAAATTATTGTTTCAAGGTGCTAACTTCTGTAATGAAGGAGTTTCAGTGGTCTGGAAAAAGTTTTAGTAAGTGCCTTTACTTCCTGAAATGAAATAGATTCGCAAAGTAGGATATGGAATCTGAAAACGATTGTTGCTGCATTTCAGGCCAAAGACATTTTTTATGCAATGACTACTTTCCAGGTGATTATTTTACAAAAGAGTGTTTTTCTATTCCCATTGTGGGTTAACTTTCAACATCTTCTAGTAGGAAAAAGTAGTTCCTGGTTTTGACCTTCACACAGGATTTCTGTGGGAGAACTTATGTGAACAGACACTAAAATCTTTGAAGGGCATAAGCATTCTTTTGTAAGATCAGAATTTGGTCATCAGACATCAGAAAATGTGTAAGAGAGAGAAACTGAAGGGAGAGATACAGAAAATCAGTGGCCATGTAGAAATACTGGGGCCCGTCTTTTTTATTATTTAATTGTATACTTATTTTATTATCTGAATTTGATTTCAGCTAACCTTCTGTAAATGCATGTAAGCAATTACTGCTCCCTCCGGATTTAATACTGCTACTTTTCCATTTTGTGGTGATTACTTTCTAATCTAGGACTTTTCCTACTGCATTTTCTCTGTGAATTTTGGTAGTCCTGCTCCTTGTTTAGAAGCTCTGACCAGCTCTGAAAGCCCATGCAGTTAAATGATGTTGTAATCCAGCTGCTCACATGTAATGCCTCTGATCTTTCTCCTTTTTGGAGGTACTTCAGCTGAGTCTCTTTGTGATGATGTTGTATCTGTCCTCACTGTGCTCTGTGAGAAGCTCCAAGCTGTCATAAAGTGAGTATTTAAGTTTGTAATTTCAATTTATTACCTGGAGATTGAGAGTTTACTGATGCAAGTGATTGTACTGTTGTAGTTCTGGAATTATGGAACAAAATGAAGTGTTTACTAGAGAAAGTATTGTTCATGATGCATTAATTTAATCCTCGCTTGAAATGAGGAGCTAATTTGCCTTCTTCATGCACTGTTCAGCTTTAAAGAGCTTCCAAAAATCTAATCTGTAGGTAACTTCCATACAGCATCAAAATGCTAATCCAAGAAATTTTCTTTTCTGGCTGGAAGAACCACCATAGAGAGAATAACAATTGCAAGAGCCATGGAAAAACCTAACAGATGCTATATTCAGAATGAATAAATCTGTCCTTCTTAGACAGCTTTTATCCAATTGAAGCAATTTGTACTATCAAAGAATCCCTCCAATTTAGGAATGTCATATACTCTACCTACTTGAAAATGTATGATCTTAACGTTTAAAATGTGGTTGTTAGGGACAGTAAGTGTGTTATGTGCTGTACAATTTCTAGAAACTACCAGAGGCAGAGATAGCACAGGCATCTATGTGCAGTTCTTCCACAGACTATCTTCCCATGAGTGTCTCTAATAACAGCAGGATTTCACAGGAGTGCCTTACTAAGCATCATTTAGTCAGTGTCAGCATCTGGGAAAATAAAATCAAGAGTGCAGGGATGCCCTGTACATGCCCATGCAAGTGTCAGCTTCAAGGTGATGATCATCTGCATTAAGACACATTGTAAGAAAAGCAGTTGAGAAGGAAGGCATCTGTACCTGGAATGCGTGTATCTTTCCAGATAGGCATGGACTGTTGTGGGGGAAAACCTTTAAAATATATAAGAAGCCAGCAGTTTTTAACCCTCCATAGCACAGTTAGAAATCTAGCCTTGAGCCTCAGGGTTCAGTGTTTCCTGCATGGCATGTCAAACGAGTATTGTACTTGGATGCAAATTCATATATGTGAACAAAAGAAACTCAGCCAGTGACAGAAAAAGATATTTGTCACACCTTAATTTCAATTCAGATAAACCCATTCTTTACAGCTTCCTTGACCTAGAATCATTCCTCCAGCTCTCAGCTCTGACCAAAAGAGAGTTATTAAATCGTGGTTTTCATAGGAGTGAAAAGCAAATTGTGGGTGCACTTGCCATGGAGTGCTCCTTTCCTAAGGCAGAGCTCAGCCTTGCTTGTCCCCTGGATCCCGCAGTTAATGTTAAAAGTAGGCTCAGGCAGCAGTGCATGTCACAAGGGTATCAGTCCTAGGTGTCCACAGGCTCTTTAATATTCTTTCTTAGGAGGCTTTCTTTGAGTTTATGGTTCTGACAGAGTAACTGGCAAGGCCCTGAAAGGTAGCCATGTTGTTGTGTGACTTTCTGCCTGTACACATTGACTTTTGATCGTTGTGGCCATCACCAAGAAAAAAGAAAAAGAAAATGGAAGAGAGTTGCCTAAAAATGCTTCAGATTGCCTGAAGAAACTATCCAGTAATTTAAAATCGTCTGTTGTCTTTTCTCCTGTGTTTAAGGCTTCCTTCCCAAGGTTTTAGATTGCATTTGAGTAATGATTTGAGTTTTGTTTCTTCTTCTTTCTTCACTTATTTTTTTTAAAGTAGTAGATTGCTGCATGTGGTCAGTACAAAATAAATGGGATGATGCAGGTGATCACACCATTGTAAATTGATAGACAGAAGCAAAATAAATCACTGCTGCAGATTATGGTATAATTTTCAAGTGAACCAATGTGGTTATTTTAGAAAATTAAGTAATCTTTGTTTGAATATGATGTGAAAGGCATATTTTCTTTGCCAGTGACAATCGTCAACTTCAGCTTCTTTATTTGGAGTGTATCCTCTCCATGCTAAACAGCTCCTCCCCCAGCATGCACCAGCACAAAGGATTCACTGATCTCATATGGTGAGTACATCTGAAGACTAATGCAAGTACTCAGGTTGTAAATATTAAAGGGCCTACTTCCCCTAGCCTTGCAAAAAAACCTGTAAAAAGTCTCCAGGTGTGAGCAGAGCTGGCTGTTAACCTACTATCAGTTATTCCTGTGCCTCATATAAAATTGGTTAGGATCGCCTGCTCAGCTACCACATTAAATCCCAGTAGTGAATTATCACTGTAATGAGGTCTAATGGATTTAGCCAGAGCAGAAAATCTCTTATGCTTTCTGCAATAATTTGGATTTGTGTGTGGCATTAAACACAGAGATGCTCTCCTTGTTGTAGGAGGGTACTCTTGAGATTCTTAATGTTCTGACACAATAATACAGGAAGATAAGCAAAAATAATGTCAAATATGTGCTGGTGACCAGAAATGCTTATTATGACCTGCATTGTTGTGTAAGGTTTGAGACTAAATAGTCTTTATGGTGCTTATCTTTTATCAGGAATTTCTCCTTGTTAATGCACTTCACCAGGAAGACTTGATATATTTGGTGTTCATATCTACATCTAAATTGTTCGATACCATCACCAGCACCTGAAATAATCCTTCTTTCCTTGTGATTGAAATAATGGGGTTTTTATAGCCTGTGGATAATTGAGTCATAGTAAAAAAGTAAGAATGTAACTAATATGCAGTTCCTTACAGCCTATGCCTATCTTTTGACCTTGTCAGGTGATTGTATTAAGGAAAGATATATGTGGCTGTTAATGGCAAATGTGTTTCTTGTGCTTTTACCCCGTAATTGGAAGTGTTTGACTTGGGCCCAGTTCTAAGGATGGAACATGTAGAGGTGCCCATACCTCCCCCTGCTGTCCCAGGAACATCAGTGGCTGCAAGATGGGAGGTCTTCAGACTGGTAACACTTGGCAGAATTGCACAAGGACCCAGTACTTGGAGGCCTAACATAAGAGCAGAACTCCTCTCATGGCAGATTCACTTTAAAAGTTTCTGCCTTTGAATTTCACACAATTCTTTGTTTATTCCTGTGTGACAGACTGTGGGGCAATCCTATATGCAAGGTCACTGAAATGATCTCAGTTAAAAGAAAACACTTCCTGTTTTATTTTCAATTTACATCCTTTTGACGACCCCGTTTATGCTGCAAATCTACCAGTGTTTCTGTGTGTAACTGTGTACCATGAGGGCAAGCCCGGAGGAGTGGGACTTCTTAACCTGCACTGCTGCCAAGGAATGAACATGCCTGCTTCAGCTACCTGCTTCAGTGGGGGACAATACCCCAAAACACTAGGAAGATATGAAACAGTTTAAACTGCAAACATAATTTGGAACATTTTGTGCACACCAGTACATTACTTGTCTGATGGCGTTGTGATCCAGACTGGTAGCTGTCATTATTCTTTATGGAGCTGTTGCCTACATGGACACAGCTTTCACTCTGATGGGCACTTTGTAGTCAGCTCCCAAAGAAGATAAAGAAGGGAGCAGACAGAGAAGATTTAGCTCTATATGCTGACAGCATTCTCCATAGTTTGATACAGAAATGCTTTGATAGGACTAAGATGTGTGGGGAATAAATTGTTTTTGCAGCCTGTGATTATGCCTGCTTTGAGACAGGCATGTTTCTTAAGCAGTGAATTGTTATGTTTTGAAATGTACTTCATTGGAGAAATAAGTGGAATAAGTAGATTCAGAGTCATTATCTGATGTCCTATTAAAAACTGGTTTTATTTCTGTGACTTGGGGAAGCTGACCTGTTTCAGAAATCTTATTAAGAGAAGCAGTGAAAATTCTGGACTGCATAAAACCTTGAGAAAATAAAATGTAGTTACCTATGATGATGTATTTTATGAATTGTTACTTGTAATTGGGGGCTTGCTCTAGGTACTTGCTTGAACCTCTGAGATGTGGGTGAAAACCAGATTTGGGACTCATTCTCATGCAGCACTTGGCTTCTTAAATTAAGGTCTTGCAGACTGAAGTAAAATGTCAAGTGCATGAGTGCAAAGCTGAAATAGCAGCTAATGGAGCAAAGTGCTGAGCTGGCTTTGGTTCCACAGAAGAGTGATCTGCTGGTGTTGAATAACTTAACATGAGTGTTAGACAGATGAAGGAAGGATGGGTATTTACTTACAGTGGCATATGAGTAGTATAGTGCACACTTTGAGTTATTGTAGAGGGCTTTCATTATGTTCTCAAAAGACAGCCAAACAGAGGCTCAAAACTAAGCATGCTTACTAAAA
Source organism: Acridotheres tristis (assembly GCA_037013685.1). Classification (NCBI taxonomy): domain Eukaryota; kingdom Metazoa; phylum Chordata; class Aves; order Passeriformes; family Sturnidae; genus Acridotheres; species Acridotheres tristis. The sequence goes on from CM072887.1 coordinate 49,367,304, forward strand.
TAATACATGTGCAGCTCAGTGATGGAACATTCAGCCTTCTAAACATAGATCAGTTCTTGTTTAGTCAGATTTTTTTAAAGCTCCCAAGGTGAACTGAAAAAGACACACTGAGCAGTGGAAGCCTAGAATTTCTACCTTGTAGAAGGTGCACTTCACTGCATCAAGTGAAGGAGGTAGGTGTGCTATCCTGCAAAGGGACAGCGAACTTACAAAATCAGTACCATGTTTCTACAGCACACAGAGGTATTATGCTGATGCTTGGGAGATGAAAAAAGCCTGACACAATTTGTTTTTCTATCTAACCACTGCTGTTTGACTGATCATTAAAACAAGAGTGTGTATATCATTTAACCATGGGCTATTTTCAATCTGTTCTTGTAAGAGTATTTTTTTCCAGTTACCATCTGCTGCTTTTCTCTTTCTCAGGAAGCAACTGTGTCCAGCCCTAATAGTAATTTTGGGAAATCCAATCCATGACAAAACTATCACCTCTGCCCACAGCAGCATCTGCCTTGAGACTGATTCACCTTCCTCAGGGATCTCTGATCATGGCCGGGGTTCAGGTTGTTCTTCCACAGCCCCTGCCCTTAGTGGGCCCGTTGCACGGACCATATATTATATTGCAGCAGAACTGGTTCGACTGGTGGGGTCAGTGGAATCCATGAAGCCTGTGCTACAGTCTCTGTATCACCGGATATTGCTTTACCCACCACCTCAACATCGAGTAGAGGCCATCAAAATTATGAAAGAGGTAGGGTAATCACATTTGTAAATCCAGGCATGTAAAACAAAATGTTTATTTAAGAGTAAGTGTTGCTGATATGTGCATACCAATGCATTCCAAACCTTCCCACCTAGGGATGTTGAAATTGTCCTTTGTGAGCACAGCTGGTACATCAGCACCACTCTGACAAATAGTTTGATGCACTTGTAATAGCCATATTTGTCTCCATAATGCAAGCTACTGTGGCAACCCTGTCAGTGCTCATGCTGTGGCGCTGCATGGAGCAGATCCTATCACTGAGTCACAACTGCTCTTTTGGGTGAGATAGACATAACGATCCAGTTTACAACTTATTTGGCATCTTTCCCCAGACACATCCTCACAGCGTGGTTTCCAGGCATTAAGGTGAATATATGCTTTGATTACATGCCAGGTTTTTGAAATCCAGTTTCTTGGAGTTTTTTTTTTTTTTTTTTTTTTTGATAGATACAAGAAAGCTGCCAATGGCTTAAGAAGCCATTTCAAGACCAGTCCATTCTGGCCTCTTGCCCAGTGCCTCTGAGAGCACTGGAACTGGAACACTGGGAGATTTGCTTGAGCACTAGCTGAAATCATGGACTTTTCCATTCCACATGGGCACCTTTCTTCTCATGTTGTGGAACACAAGGAAATTTATGTAATTTGTGGTAGTAACAGTGGTATCTCTTAGAGAATTTTTCATCTAGCTTGTGCATCCCTAGGCTGTTCTATTTCTGAAAAATCTCTCTTAACACCACACAGTCACCCACTTGGTTCCTGTCTAAACTCAGAGTTATCCTTTCATTGTCTTTCTCTAATTTTAAACAATATTAAAAAATAGCAACACAATAACTTTTTTAGGAAAAGCTTAGTCTAATGTTGTTTTGTGTAGGACATACCTGTTGCTTCCTTGGACTTATTTCCAAACATGCTGGTTTATATTTCCTGGTGGGCATTAACAAGGTGCCACCTAGCAGGTTGAGTCTGAAGGAATCACTTTGCCTATCTTTGCATGACCCCATAATTTTGTAATGAAGTGATTGAGGAGAGAGGCTTCCTTTGGTATAAACTATAATTTAAAAAATACTTACGTGGGCATAAAAACTTTCTTGTGCGCAGTAGCAGATGAAAAAAATCAGTCAAAAATGTAAAGCACTGGAGAGCATTCAAAATGTGATTCTTGCTAAATATTCTCCTTTACTTGCTTTTCTACCTCTAAAGGGAGGAATGGTAGCTTTAATGAGTGGAACATCACTGTGCCATTTTCCTTGGCTGTGAGAAATTACAGTAGTGCTATCTTGGGTTCCAGGGCTTGATACAATTATGATTTATTTATAGTATTTAAATAATGATTAGATAATTTTATACTTACTTCTGTTTCCTTTCCTTTCAGATACTTGGCAGTCCTCGGCAGCTTTGTGATTTGGCAGGGCCCTGCTCTTCTGAGTCAGAATCCAAGAAGAGGTCTATTTCTAAAAGAAAGTCCCATCTGGATCTTCTCAAGCTGTACGCTTTGTTTCCTCCTTTAGCCTCTTCTATCTTAAACCTGTGCACACAGAACACTTAAGCAGTTCAGGAGCATACCCACTATGAGCTGGGGTATCTGCCTGGTTAAATAAGCTCTGAAAATGGCAAAGGTGTAAAAGCTCTTGCTTGTTTTGTCATCAGTCTGGGCCTGTTTGTAAAGACCTACATAACTACCTTGCTGAGTTTGCCCAAATTCCCAAATATGTTGGTCTACAGTTGAAAATTTTTGGGTACAGGTCCTGAAACTTGCAGTAAAATAAATGTGTGTTTCTTTAGAGGTGTATTTTCAAGATGAAGTCAAAGGAGGTAATAGAAAATTTAAACATTGTCCTATTGAGCAAGAAGGGTTCTCAGTTCTTGTAAAGATCGTATCTTGTAGATAAGATCATTTTCAGGACACAGATGGCCTTTAAATTTAGTTCAGCTGGATGTTGAGATTTTTTTTCAAGTTTAGGTGCTTGTCTGTAAGAGAGAACATGCTGTGCATGCTGGTATAAATGCATGGCAACTTTCCCTTGTTGGCACTCCCTTTACAGAATGACCATGTTTGCATGGGAGACTTAATAATTTGTTCTTACACTAATTGTCTTCCTCAGGAATAGTCTTAGAGGATAAGTTCACTTCTTTTCTTCCTGGTTATGGAAAGATGGTGTTGAATGACAGTGACGTGCTCACTGTACATGTTGCATCACTTAAATAAACTCTGTGTTGATTGTAGTATCATGGATGGGATGACGGAAGCATGCATCAAAGGTGGTATTGAAGCGTGTTATGCTTCAGTGTCCTGCGTCTTTGCCCTGCTTGGAGCGTTAGATGAGCTGAGCCAAGGGAGAGGTCTTAGTGAAGAGCAGATCCAGCTGCTGCTCCAGCGCTTAGAAGAATTGAAGGATGGGACCGAGACAAGCAGGGACTCCATGGAGATCAATGATGCTGACTTCAGGTGGCAGAGACGCATCCTGTCCTCGGAAAACCCTGCCTGGGAATCAGGAAATGAGAAGAGTCCTGATATTAGCATTAGTGTTACCACAGACACTGGTCAGACTACTTTGGAAGGAGATATGGGACAAACAACTCCAGAGGATAATCCAGAAAATCAAAAAACCTCCCTGCCATCTCCAGCTGGACATGAAAGCAAAGAGATTCATTACAGAGAACCAGAGTCAGAAACCATTGACCAGCCAGATGTTGTTCAAAGAAGCCACACCATAGTCTATCCAGATATAACTAACTTTTTATCAGTTGATTGTAAGACCCGATCCTATGGATCCAGATACAGTGAAAGTAACTTCAGTGTAGATGACCAGGACCTTTCTAGGACTGAATTTGATTCATGTGATCAGTATTCCATGGCAGCAGAAAAGGATTCGGGCAGGTCTGATGTCTCAGACATAGGCTCTGACAATTGTTCCCTAGCTGATGAGGAGCAGACACCGCGGGATTGCCCAGGTCACAGGTCTTTACGCACTGCTGCTCTCTCTCTGAAGTTGCTGAAGAGCCAAGAAGCAGACCAGCACAGTGCACGGCTCTTTATCCAGTCACTTGAAGCACTTCTTCCCAGGCTTATAGCTCTTCCCAGCATAGAAGAAGTGGATGGAGCACTGCAGAGCTTCTCTTCAACATTCTGCTCAGGTTTGCAAGCAAATATTTACTCTCTAACCAGCATGCACACTCTGGCAGCACTGTACACAGATTCCCTTGTAGGATTTCATCTTCAGAGAGCACACCCAGAATGAGGAGGTTTGGGCTTTACATCATACATTCCTCCACAGGAACACACTTCACTTAGGGCAAAGCTAATTGAATATGCAGGCACTAATTCAAAGGGAGGTAAATCCATTGACTCTTAACAGGCTCTGGATTATGTCCTAAATCAATAAAGAAATGGAATTTGCTGTAGCAAGGTACCTCTTTGCAGGTTTGTGAACATCTGTTGAGAAGCTTTGCATACGGTGTCATTAAAGAGAGGTCACGGTTGCCCCTTAGCATGAGAGGAGTGTGGGAAGTACCATCACCTGTTTGTAGCAAGATATAAGTAGCTTAGTACATCACTGCACTGTTATTATTAGTAGTGTCAGCCTCACAAAGAGGGTGGTAACAATTCCACAGCAGTAAGCTCTAGAAAGGATAGGGAAAGAGGATTGTTTGTCTTCACTCTCTTGTTTTTCTTTATGCTGCTATCTAATATGACAGGAAATACAAAGCTCAAAGCCCAGACCAAGTGAAAAATTAAGATCTTACCTTCTAAGAGATTAAATATCTTCAGTTCTTTCATGATTACGTTTGGGATATTGACCTGTCAAACAAACAAAAAAGAACATGCAAAGGCTAGTTTGTCCTGTTGATAGAATATTTTAAATGTGTGTAAATATATATTTTAGAAGGGTTTTGCTTTCCTGACAGTGGCCAAAATGAAAATGTTTGCTAAAATATGTCTTTGTTTCTTTAAGTTACTTTACTGCAGTTGCCTTTCCTATTGTTCATCTCCTAATCATTGCTTCATTCATTTGTGCTCTCTCACACAAATAAAACTCATACAGGGTCAAAAGGGGGGACTCTCCCCATCATCATACAGCATAATTTAAATATGAAGCTGTTTAAATGCTACCCAAATAAACCCTAACTCAGGAAGATGATAAATGGTACTCTTAAGAAACATTGGCCATTTTATATCACAGAAAGGAAATACCTTAAAAGAGGCATTAACATTAACTACTTTCCTAATTGAGGGGCTCAAGAGCACCCTTTCTGTCACAGAAGCTTTTTTCTGTGACAGAAAAAAAAGCTCTGTCACTTTTTTCCTGTAAAAGGGTAATCTTGAGGTTATGCTGAAAGACCAGTGCCAGACCTCTAGCTCAAACCTTTGTTCACTTGCTCCCTTGTGCATGAATAAGTATGCCACTTCTTTTCTCTTTTGTCTGTAATCTTTATGAAGTGCTTTAAAGCTTTGGAAGATGTGAACCTAGGAGAATTCTAGATTTTAAGGCTAAACATAGCTTTTCTTGGCATTCAGTATGAGTAACATAGTGAGAAAAATGGAAGAATATAACTTAATTTTTGTATTAAATCCATTATTTGTGGTTTGTATATCTTAAAAAGATACCTAGTCTTGGATGTAGATTGTTGAGAGAGACCTTTCGCTTTTCTAAGAAAGCCACCCCTGTGGCTAAATCTGTACTTTAAAAATGTATACCATGTTTCCAGATGGATTTGGTGAAGTACTTGTAAAATACACCATTCAGTAAGGAATCATGGAAAAGTGGAGTAGCAAGTCACTGTATTAAGACAGCCTGGAACAGATATCCTGGAGTTTTCATGGAGATGTGGCTGTTGCAGGGTTGTACTTTCATGCTTTCGTGAGATCTGGGTGGTTCCTATTTCAGTTGGACACCTGGAATGAGACTCAGTCCAACTGAAACAGTCCCTTAACTTGTACCTCAGATCTTAAGCAAATGTCCATCAGTCCTCCCGAGGTGAGAACTTGTGCTCCTGTGTAGGTGAGAGGGCCATGGTTAGAGAGAGAGACTTATGAAAGTTGAAGCAAATGTCAGTGCTAAGAGCTCCCCTTGGGAAGCTTCTGAGACACCAGTTTGATCTGCCTGTATAAGCAACGTGTAGGTCCTTACTTTAGGAGTCCTTCATTAGCACCAGCTGCTCAAGGCACAAATTAGGTGATGAAGTTAGAGGGATTGATCCCATTCGTTGTTTATACAATATTTATTCATATATAATTCTTGAAGAATACATTGGGAAATTTGAGAGTCCGTTAGAGATTCAAATTGAGAAAAGACATAGATGCAGTTCCGAGACCAGTCAGTACAGAAGCAGTATATTTGTGTTTCTGGGAGACCTTATGTAACTGCTTTGTTTCATTCTGTGATTTTTCTTACACTTAGAAGAATAATACAATTTAGTACTCTTTCCTACAAGCCAGGTCCTTCTAGCATTGAAAAATTAGGATGTTTTCATAGGATTGAAAGGCAATTAATGGAGGTAGAAATTTAAGGCACTGCTGAGATAAGCATGGAAAAGGTGAAGTCAGCTAAGCAGAGTTATAGTGAAATTAAAATTTGCAAGTAAGTTGGTTAACTCTAAAGTTAGGAGTCAGTTAGACCATCTTTGGTTTTGATTGCACACTTTTTAGAGGGAATGTTTTTGTGCTGGTAAGTATCATCTTCTGTTTCTGTGATCTCAGCATCTTGCAAATGCAATTGTTTGTTTTCCCATGTTTTAGAAGTTAAGGAACATATTTTTCCCCAATACTTTTTGGTGCTCAAATACATACCCTTAATGGAGTATCCACTTTTCTGTGCACTTCTATATCTTCCTTTTTAGTTGTAATCTTGTATAGGAGGTTGCACATTTTTAAAACATTTTAAATGCAAAATAAAGTGGGCTTTTTTGTTTGGTTGGTTTGGTTTTTTTCTTCTTTTTTTTTTTTTTTTTTACTTTTACATACATCTCTGCCTTGAGGTTTTTATTATTCTAGTAGGTTCTAGTCCCTGAGATACATATTTAAGAGAGATAAGACAAAAAAACAATGGGAGATATCTGCATCAATATCATGATCCTCCATCCGACAGTGTTAAGATGCATCTTTGTTTTCAGTGATGAAGAAGTCACTAGAACTACTCACAGGCTACTTTCAAGCACATGGTTACAGATTTGGTACTAGGTAAAGGTTCTCTGTTAACATTTACCATGAGAAATCTACCCTTAGCAATGCCAGCCTGTGTGGGTGTGGTTTGTGGCCAACCCTATCACCCTTCTTCCACAAAGGTTACTCCCTTGAACAGATACTCATTTTTTCGACCCACCCTGGAACAGTTACTCTCTTTCTAAATCCACCCTCAAACAGTTACTCACCTTATCCACGCCCCCAAAGTGACGACAGTGGAAAGTCCGAGAAGGCAGCAGCACAGAGCTTTCAAACCCTCACGAGGCAAGAAAAACATTTGCTTCTTTTCTGTGTGTGGATATTTTTTTAATGTTAATGGTTTGTTGTATTTTGTCTAAAAGAAGAGGTGTGAGCTTTATGGTGGGAGGAATATATTCACAGTAAACCACTGCAGCAGTTAACAAATGACACAGCTTTGCTTCATCATGTAACTAACCCTGGAAGCTGGTTTTTATTCCATTTCAAACATTCCTTTAGGATAAAACTGACTTCTTAATCTTCCCTAATTGACATTATATGAATGGATTTCACAGTTGATGTGAAAACCATGAAATATTTTGAGTCGTGTGGGTGGATCTGGTATTTCTGTTTTTTTTTTTTTTTTTTCATGTTCAAACTGCAGAACGTGGGGATTCATGCTTATGATTGATGTTTTTCTACCAGTAGGTCAGGTGTTTGCCATCCATGGAAAGAAAGGATTATGCTATTGAGCATGGTCGTAGGCTTCATACAAATAGTGTTTTCAGGACTAGTGAGTACTTTACAGGTGGTTTCTGGGTCTGACAGAAGTGCAGGTGCTCAGCTATTCAGAAAGTAGGCCTTGTGTGAGAAAAATAGAGCGTGGAGTTGTAACTAGTTCCAACCAACTTGTCCCCAGATATTGTCCACATACCTTTAGGCCATGGAGATAACGATGATTACAACTGATCTTGCAAGGTGTGGAGCACTCCAGTCCCCATCCAGCAACTTACTTAGCCAGAGTAGGTTTACTGGGGAGTTTAAAGGGCTGTTAACCTCATTAGCACCATTTGGTGCAGTGTATTCTCAGTTAAGTACAAAGACTTTGGGTTTGCTCCTTTCCACCTCACTTTTCCAGTTAGCATTGCAGATGTATCCTGCCCTTTGCTTTATACATGACAGTTATCCCAATGCTGATGCTGATGCTCCTTGCTTGTTTCAAATTTAGCACGTTGCTTTGCTGGACTGTGACTGGAGTGTTCAGTTTGCCTTGCTTTCTAGATGAACTACTTATTTTTCTATTCCCTATTCTAGTATGTTTAGTAGAGTAATTTCTACTGATGATTCATTAACTATTCTAGCAATCTGTTGCTGCCAAAATGCTAGGGATAGTTTCTGATATTTTTTCCAGGAAAAATCTGTGTGAAATATGAGAGCTCACATGGTGTTTTTGTTAGGTATGATGCACTCACCAGGACTGGAGGGAAACCTAAATTTCAACTTTCAGACTCTAATGAATGCAGACAGTCTCTACGTGATATCACATTACACTTTGCTGCTCAACCTAAAATTGGCAAACTCAGATTACTACAGGAAGAAGCCTGCCCAAGCCCCTGTGTTGTTGGTGAGTTGGGGAATATGGGATAATTGTTTTTAAAAAATGAAAATTTATTTTGCTTCCTTTCACATAAACCAGCCCACACATAAAGGCTTCAGACTGCCTGCTAAGTGGAGAAATAGTAATTGCAAATGAAGTGTTCTCCAAGCTGCTTATGAATCTTGCATGATAAGTCTCGTGCATCTGAATTGCACTGTGATTTGGTGGGAAGGAATGCTGCTTACTGATTGTTATTAAGGTCCCAGTAATTTTGATGGTTAAACTATTTTCAGACTAGATTGGCATCATGCGATATACATATATATTGTCTCTTGATTATGTGCATGAACATACCTTCATCTGGCAACTGGTTTTTTTGCTTAATACTTGATTTGAATTTCTGTAGATGAAGACATGAGACATTAAAGTGAAAAATAAGTAGGTCTTAGTAATGTGAAATTATGATTTTTATTACACCTGGAATTCCTCAGCTTCTTGGGCTTTTTAAAAATAGTATTGAAGACTGTGATTTATAAAACATGGATCCATATTTTTCATCTTTGTTGCCCAAGAGACATTGCTTCAGAGTTTTCTGAAAAACAAAAAAAAATTGTGATATATGGAAAAAATAAAAAAGGTATCAAAATGTATAATTATTGGAGAACCTCCAATAATTGTGTGTAAGAGAATTTATAATTTAGATCACCTCAAAAACAAATGGGGTTTAATGTCATCCTTAGTTCTGGTGTGTTCTGCAGCAGATCAAGTGCAGATCTGTGACTCAGGATATTCTCTAGAGGATTCAATGTGCACAACAGGCCTGAGCATGACCAAAGTATTCTAAGAGATCATTCTGGTAAATAATTGGAGACCAGTTCATCTGTGATGAACTGTTCAAGTCTGAAAGGCCCAGTTGTTCAGCATGCCACATTAGGTGCCACAACTTCTTTTAATTGGATTTGAGATCCTACTCCTACCTTGTGAAAATAGCGAGAGAGCAGCGTGTCCCATTGTCACTGTGCAAGAACTGTCATTCTGATTTGCATCTTGCATTACCTGCAGTAGGAGAAGGGAGAGCTTTTCATGTCATTCTCCACTGCAGAGACAGACACAGAAGGATCTGGACGGGCTGCGCTGATGGGGCATGGCCAATTGTATGAGGTTCAATGAGGTAAAGTGTCAGATCCTGCTCTTGGGTCACATGAACCCAGTGTGGCAGTGCAGGCTGGGGCAGAGTAGGTGGAAAGCTGCCTGGGGGAAAAAGACCTGGGAGTGCTGATGAGCCAACTGAACATGAACCACTGTGTGCTCAGGTGGCCAAGAAGGCAAATGGCGTCCTGGGCCTGTATCAGGAATAATGTGGCCAGCAGGACCAGGGCAGGGATTGTCCCTCTACTGGTGAGGCTGCACCTCAAATCCCGTGTACAGTCTTGGACTCACAGTACAAGAAGGACATTGAGGTCCTGGAGAGAGTCCAGAGGAGGGCAAGAAAGCTTGTCAAGGGTCTAGACCCAAGTCCTGTGCGGAGTGGCTGAGGGAGCTGGCATTGTTTATCCTGAAGGAAAGGAAGTTCAGGGGAGACCTTCTCATTGTCTACAACTCCCTGAAAGGGTGTAGTGATGTGAGGGTAGGCCTCTTCTCCCAGGTAACAAGTGACAGGACTAGAGGAAATGATCCCAAGTTGTGCCAGGGGAGGTTTAGATTACATATTAGGAAATTTCTTTTCTTGGAAAGGGTTGTAAGGAAGAGGAACAGACTGCCCATGGAAGCATTCAGAAAACATATGGGTATGGCACTTCAAGATGTGGTTTAATAGTGAATGTGGTGATGGTGCTGTGCTGACACTTGGACTTGATCTTAAAAATATTTTCCAACCTTAACAATTCTAAGATTGCAATCCTCCATTAATTCTTTCATAACTTAATTTTTACTTCTGCAATCCCTTACTCAAGTAGATCAGCTGATGCTGCTGTACACTGTTGTCTGACATTTGGGTGTTATGGTTCTCTGCAGAAGGAGTTCATGAAGCAGATCCAGTCCAGTGGAGTGTTGATGGTATTTTCCCAGGCATGGGTTGAAGAACTGTACCACCAGGTACTAGAAAGGAACATGCTAGGGGAAGCTGGATACTGGGGAAGCCCTGAGGAACACAGCCTTCCACTTATCAGCATGCTGACGGGTCAGTACAATATTATGGTGGCAAGACTAACTTCCAAACGTGTCTAAAACAAGCTACAGTGACACGTTGCTTTATTGTGTTACATACAGACCAGCATGTCATCATGCAATATATGGTGTCTCATGGAATTATCAGTAGAGAAGGAGCCAGACCTAGCTGTGGAAAGTACTTAAGCGTTTTGAGTCATCAGGATGGTTTTGAAGCACAGGATTAAAAAAAAAAATCAGAACTGTCTCTAGGAGACAGGGAGAATAGTTTTGTTCACTGAACCAAAACATCTCTTAATTCTGTCAGCTTCAGTTTTGGTAGAGTTGATACTTGTTAATGATAAACAGTAAGGCTGCTGTTTTCTTGATGCCATAGCAAAGCCATTTCAGTGTGCCTGCAGTGCAGTACAAATATAAATAATGGCATCTGATCCTGGAAGCCTTCCACAGATTGGACTCCCCTTGGTTCAGACTTGAGCTGTGCCAGGGATATGCCAAATGGCACTAGAGAAATGCTGAAAATCTGGAGCACAAGTGCTTAAAAGCAATCCTTTGCTTCATTTGAGGGGAAGACAATCAAATTATATCAGCTGAAAGACAGCAGGATGGCTATGATACTGTACTGATATAAAATGCACTGTCTGCTTTAATGTGTATGTAATTAAAATAGTGTATGCAGGGACAACACTGGCTTCAGCTGAGCCATTAAGTGGTGATCAAAAGGCACTGCTCTGAAAGTTTTTTGCTGATTGTATTGAGCTCAGTGTTACTTTTAGCTGCTGAGCTGGGAAGATGAAAGAAACACTTGGAAGAAACTATACCTGGATGTGGAGATGGAGTTGTTAGAAAGGAAATCAACCTGGTGTCCCTAACATTAAACTCTCTGTGAGAAACTGGTCTTTTGTTGTGTTGGAGAACGGGTTGTATTTTTTGAGCTTACATAGGTCTACTAAAAATCACATTTAGGACATTGGATCCCAGTGTATCTTGAGGACTCCAACTGAGGTCTGGAAACAGGTAAATACAGGATTTAGCAAGATTTGAAATATTATACTAAGAAATGCAGAGACTTAAGTGTGTGGCAAGTTCTGATTACATTGAAATCTCTACTGGAAGTTCTACTCACTGTGTAACTTCTTGAGGGGGAGAGCAGCTTTTGAGAGTGGGATGTCTCCCCTGTTCAACAAAACATTGGTTATACTGGGCAAAGCCTAAGGTGCCACAGCTCACATTTATACCAAGGCTTTGGAAGGCTGCCAGAAAGTAACATAAAAGCACACCTGAGAAGTCAGGAGTGCTAGTACTTAGTTGAACACAGAATCAGTAAGACATGCTTTCCTTGTACCATCTGTATGTCGAATAGTAATCTGATGTTTTTTAATGTTCTGGCAGACATCGATGGCTTGGGCAGCAGTGCAATTGGTGGCCAATTGATGGCATCTGCTTCAGCTCAATCTCCTCTTTCCCAAAACCGAAGGACAGATGATTCTGTTGTTGCAGGTACTAAGACTGTATTATAAGTAAAGGTGTGTCTACCAGCAGGGGGTTGTTATGTACCAAAAGCATATGCAGATAAATTGTGTAGAATAACAGTTTAAAAAGAAAGTATATCAGTACATTGTATATGTGAATTGGTAGTTCAAGGTGCAGAGGACAAATGTGATTTGGCTTTTTACCACTAATGATAAAACTTCTGTTGTATCATTTTCTAGCAGTAATAATATTAATATTTTTTCCACTGTAGGAATTGCTTTTGCCCGATACATTTTAATTGGCTGTTGGAAGAACTTGATTGACACTTTGTCCACCCCACTGACTGGACGCATGGCAGGCAGCTCCAAGGGGCTGGCCTTCATCTTGGGAGCAGAAGGAGCCAAAGAGCAGAACCAGAAGGAGAAGGACTCCATCTGCGTGAGCCTGGATGGACTAAGGAGGGCAGCCCGGCTGAGCTGTGCTCTAGGTAATGCTGCGTGGGGGATGTCATTGCAGACTCATAAAATAGGATGGTAACTTTCGTTGAAGGAGTTTGGGAGAAAGAAATGCAGCATCTTGCCCCAGTTTTGCATAGGAATGTGGATGGTGGGAATACACACAGAGTGCCCTACAACATAAACATATCCAGCCAACTTTCCTTGACCCTACCTCTTGTTGAGGTTGTATGGGATTGGAGAGAAAATGTTGGTCATACAGTTATTGTGTTGTTGCTTTACAGGAGTTGCTGCTAATTGTGCATCTGCTCTTGCCCAAATGTCTGCGGCCTCCTGTGTCCAAGAAGAGAAAGAGGAAAAAGAAATCCAAGAACCCAATGATGCTATAGCTCAAGGTAACTACATGATTATATTCTATATGGAACTGAAATCAGTGGAACAATGCATAAGCCAACAGCATTTCTCAACGTGTGCTTTTTAAACCTTGTCATACTAGTACTAACAGAGAGCATCAGAGAAACAGCTTATTTGGGGATTTTTGTGTGTTGAGTGGTAATGTAAGCTGAGTTAGCATTGCTCTCCCTGTCTGGTTTATATATCTTTAATTATCTTTTGTCATCATCATCAGATATTTAAAACTATTTCTGAATCGTGTTAAATTGAAACAGAATAAAAAATTATCTTCTCTAAATGCCTTTTTAGAATATAAAAAGTTCTGCATCTCTATACCACCATTTCAGACTCAGTGGAAGTCGAAGTCAATTGTTGTCTCTAGTTGCTATTTGAAGAAGTACACAAAATTTCTCTGGTAACATCTGATTTCTAACGGCAAGAAGCCTGTAACAAAACATAATGTTGCACAAATGACCCTGTTTGGTACTTAAATTTGGTGTCTTGGTAGAGGAAACAAAACTGAAAAAGCCTGAGCTTAAACAAGCTTTTGACTGCTCTGCTGTACAAGACTGAAGTGAATTGGCCAGACTATGCTGAAGCAAAGAGGAAGCAGCAGCAGCAGCCAGAGGCCAACAGATCTGTTCTGTGAAAGCTTGGAGAGCTTCAAAACTTGTTTACATTACAGTGTCACATGAAAACAAAGTTTTTCAGGGATTCTCAGAAAAAATAAATAGATCCAAAGGTTTGTAGCTCAGATCACGATTAGTTTTGCTTTGACAAGAGGTCTTTGGTGAAACCTTTTGTATGGAAATATATGTGAAATCCACAAATGCTATTTTTTTTCCAAGGCAAAGGAGATTTTGGTAAAAATAAATATCCAGTCGGCCATCTCTGAAGAGAAATGTCTCTGGCAATCTGCAACTGTTCTGTGGGCAACAGGATGTGAATTTGGAGGTGGAGGGTGTCAATCTAGCATTGATTTTTTTTCATATATATAGAATCAGTCAAAAAGGATTTTAAAGCTACCTTAGCTTTATTAGGAAAAAATGGGCTTCTCTGATTTGTTTTGGTTTTTTTGGCTAAAATTCATGTTCTTTTATAGATTTCAGACTGTAATCCTTTGCCATCACCCTGTATACAAACTAGTGTTTGCTTAAAAGCTGAAGAAGCTAATTTTATTTAATATTTTTTGTGCTGCAGTGAAACAGAAAGTGGAACAGAAACTGGAGCAGATGGGGAAAGTGCAGGGAGTCTGCCTGCACACTGCTCATGTTTTGTGTATGGATGCAGTCCTTAATGTGGGTCTGGAGATGGGAAGCCATAATCAGGACTGTTGGCCTCATGTATTCAGGTACTCACCAGCTTTCCAAAAATAGCCAGAATTCATGCCATGTTGACTGAAGGTAAGGGACTGAGAAAAAGGGCTTTGTAGACTCTGTGAATGTTCTGTATAAACAGTGTCAGAGTGAATTAACTGCCAGTATCTCTAAAAGAAAAGATGGTGCTGTTTTCCACCACTACTCAGGGACAAAATCAATGCTTAGAATCTTCAAAGTTACCAGAAGACTGTGGCAGACCCAGGAACCTAAATGGGCTTTTCAGGCTCCTCCACCAAACTATTTGCTGTCTAGGCACATGGGAAGCCAAAGGATGTAAGAAGAAAGGTTATCTATGTGTAGCTTGAGAGTTAGAAATCATCTGTTTATGGCATGAGGAAAATGTCCTGTGATTAGTGCAGGGAGGAGTTGTTTTGGAGTGTTTATTAATTTTTCACTGCTCCTGTGTGTTTTCAGGGTGTGTGAGTACATCAGCACGCTGGAGCACACCCACTTCAGTGATGGTGCTGCCCAGCCCTCCCTCACCATCACCCAGTCACAGCAGGCACCCGGAGGGCTGCACCCAGACTCTGAGCCTGGGGAGGCTCCTCAGGCACTGACCCCCGAGCAAGAGACCGCCCTCAGCAGCCATCCTGTCATTCAGCCAGTTTCTATCCAGGATCTCATCAAGGACAGCAGTAAGGGCAGAGCTTTTGACTTCCGTGGAGGCAGTCTGCTGTGTGGTACCAGTGCTGCCAAGGCTGTTCTCACGCTCTCCACGCAGGCTGACAGGTAAAAGCACTGCTGTCAGGAACCAGAATCCTTGTTCCCAAATGTACCAAAATGTCCCTTCTCGTGCTGCAGTGAGTCTAATCTTCGTTCGTTGCAGCCACTTGCTTCAGTTGAATTTCACAACCAGCAGTTTCTAAAGTACCTGGAGTTTTTTCATCTCTTTAAGTACTGAGCTGAGTATGTCTGTGCACAGCAGTGAATATGCCGACCAAATTAAATCCATCCTGAGAGTGGTGGATTTATTTCTTGCATGTAAATTGATGTGTTGTATTCAGTTAAGAAAAGTAAAGGGGTGTCTTGTCCTGACAGGAAGGGACTGATTGACAAGACCAGTGTCAGTCAGAGAGCAGCTGCTTCTCTCAGGGCTGTGTGTAGAGTTCACCAGGCTTCCCCAGTGTGTCCAGAGCAGGAAGGGAACCAAGCTGGGTCACAGAATGGCTGTCTTAAATGTCCTTTCATCATGGTTTGACAAATGATATTATTTCTGCTATTTTTTTAAGCAGCCCAGGCTACACTTGAAAAATTCCTGGGTTTGCATCCTTGCAATTATTTTTTTAGTCCAACTGACATTCTTCATCTTGATCTGTGCCCATAGGAAGGCGTTATGTGTAGATTCAGAGCCAAAAGTAATGCATAAGCTACTTGTAGAAATTTTACTCTGAGCATAAAAATACCTTTTATTTAAGAAGCTTACAATAGAGCTTGGTTCTGAGGATTAGAGAATAGCAATACTGTAATTTTAATTATGCTGGTTTCATTTCTACCCTTCTACTTAAGTACGAATGTTTATTAGGACTTAATCCCATGTTTCTTAGGACTGTAGAAAGCTTTGCATGAAAAGCAAGGACAGAAAATCATATTTTTGTCAATTTCTGGCGTCACCATGTGAAATTTCACTGTAATCTCTGTGAAGTTCCCCTTCAGTGAAACCACACTTACTGATTTATGTGTACAGATTATAACTGTTGAATCCTAGGAGCCCATTGCAGCTGAAAATAACAACTCTTGTATTTGTCATTGTTTAACCAAAACATAGCCCCATACTAGCCACTCTTAAAAAATTTAACTCTACCCAGCCAAAACCAGCAAAATATTCCAAAATAGCAATTTAGGTACTGTAGCCTTAGTTTAAGACTTGAATTAATTTATTTTTCAAGTTAGGATTGCTAACTTCAGATGGAGCAAACCGGTGTAACTCTAAAGTCAGTGAAGCTGTGATGATCTGTGTTGTGAGGATTGGCCATGTTTCAACTGATTGTTTGATCTCTGGTTCATGAATGGCTTATAGTATTAAGGTAACTTGAAAAAGTGACTTTCTGTTTTAGCACTGTAGTTGAATCTTGAAAGGGTTCTGGTTGATCCCATAGCAACCTACTTTCAACTCTCCAATTAATAAAGCTTCTGGATCAAAGTCTTGCTGCAGCATTGCATAAATGAAAAAGCCCTCAATAACCCAATGTGTTCATGAAAGGCAACACATAGAATCCACAGACATATAGGAGTTTACTCTTACATACACATTTAAGTCTGCATCTCATGAATTTTTCAGTTAGATTCTGTTCTTTACCTACAGGCTTTTTGAAGATGCAGCTGACAAGTTAAACTTGACGGCATTGGCAGGCTTCCTTTACCAGCTCAAGAAGGCTTCTCAGGCCCAGCTTTTCCATTCAGTCACAGATACAGTTGATTACTCGCTAGCAATGCCAGGTAAATCACTGGAAGATCCGGTACAGAGTGTTTTATATACAATTGTACTGCTTACAGGACTTGCTTTGTATTCCTACAAATTTTTTCCAATTGAAATTTCAAGGTGTAAATAAAACACAGTATGTAGTCAAATAAATCTTTCTTATTAGAATTGTGGGAAGAATTTTTTCTCTTTAGATAAGATTGAGCACTTTTTTTGGACAGGGACCATATCCACACCTGCTTTGAAACACATTGCAGGACATTCATTTGGTTCTTGGACTTTGGAGATATTAGTTTCCTGCCAATAAATTATCACAGCTCTATTTTTGAACCCAGGCCAGTATGGAAACTTGGGCCAATCTAGACTTAAGACAGTGGATTTAGGTTTGACATTTGACAGTAGGATAAACTCAAAAGTGTTCAGGAAATGGGTGATAGAGAACAATGCAGTGGGATTTGTCCTGCTTGATTTTCCCCAACAGAGTAGAGCATGTACCTCACAGTACAAAGCCTGTAAATTGTTTCCATCACTGTCTCAAATAGAGCAGAAGAATTGGACACGAAGGAAGAAAACTTCACTTAAATTTATACTGTGCCTGTAGAAACTACATTAGTCATACGGGTTTTGTTTTGTCCTGTGGCAGAGACAGTTTATATCTTTAAGAATTGGTTTCCTCTCTCCCTGAAGTACTACTTGTCATTTTCTCAATATGACACAAGTTTTTGGGTTTTTTTGGTCTTACTTGTCTCCAGACCTCAACATTCATAACTCTAGTTTTAATAAATAGATTTCCTCTTTTCATGTTATGTAGTCGTCAATCAACAGTAATTTTAATACTTAAATTAAGATAGAAGAATTAAGTGCTATTTCTTATTTTTAAAATTATATGTCCCCTGATTACATCTTTTGTTAGAGATAAAAGATGTATTTGAAATGAGAGGATGAACTGTCTTTCCAAATTTTCTAAGAACAATAGAATATTAATCCCTTTGAACAGGAAGTAACAAGTATTAGTGACTGGAGAACAGAAAAGCATTTTCTCAGATTCTGTTCTTTGTATCCTTTGCTTAATAAGAAATACAAAATTAAATACCCAAGCTAAATAATTTGCAATTTAAAATCTTTCCTGTAGATGTCACCACAACCTTTCATAACTACTATTTTGGGTCTTAATATCAATTATTTAACTCTTTGCTTAACTTTTCTGCACAACTTTTCCAAGCCTTTGTCTTTCATGTGTGTTGCAAAAAAAGTGATCACTTACAATATATTTAGTAACCTTTAAACTTGGGTCCATCTCCTGTCCTTTTACCTACACAGGCATAGGCTGTATTTTACATCAGTTTTGAGTTTGCTTTTTCTTCTTTTTGTTGCCCCCACTAAAGCTTATCAATAATTGATCACTTAATCAATCACTTAATCAATAATTTCTAATTCAAATTAGGAGTGGAGGAGCAGCTGATGCTTAGCTTCCATTTATTCTTACATTTTCTTGTAGGCGAAGTAAAATCTACACAGGACAGGAGAAGTGCACTTCACTTATTCCGACTTGGTGATGCCATGCTCAGAATTGTAAGGAGTAAATCCCGCCCACTGCTCCACCTCATGCGCTGCTGGAGCCTGGTGGCACCTCACCTTGTAGAGGTAGGAATGGGGACAAAAATGGGAATGTGTGCATGAAGCAACAAAGCTGGAAAAGATGGAGAGGGCTTGATAACTCTTAAAATGTATAACAACCTTCAACATTGTCAAATCTGCTCTGTGTTGTATACACTGTGTCATATATTGCAATACTGCCAGCAAAGAGTGTGCTTGCAAGTGACTAAAGTGGGCAGGGACAGGGTGTTGGACTTCTGCAATATGATGCAAATTGTGTCTGGTGAAAAAAGTGCAACCACCCCAAGGGGCTCTAAGTGATTCTTCCATCTACCTATATTCCCAGTCAAGGTCTGCATCCTCATAATTCTTACCATAAAAGTATGCAGATTTTCTTTTCCCACATAGAGCCAAC
This sequence comes from Acridotheres tristis, assembly GCA_037013685.1. Classification (NCBI taxonomy): domain Eukaryota; kingdom Metazoa; phylum Chordata; class Aves; order Passeriformes; family Sturnidae; genus Acridotheres; species Acridotheres tristis. Next base: position 49,386,099 of record CM072887.1, read on the forward strand.
TCAGCTGCTACCTTTTGAAGGGAAAAATGGTCACACAATCCAAACTAAAGACATTTCACTCAAGTTCTGTTCTGTAGGTTTTAGTATTTAATTTATTTATTTTTAGCTCTGTGTGTTTTTAATTGTCAGCAAACTTTCATGAATCTGTGGACCTCCAGGCAGCTGAGAGTCTCAGTCATCTGTTTCCATGGCAGTAGTCTCCTGTTTTCATTACAGTGGAGTCCCTGCTCACATCAGTGGTGAAGCTGTTTTGAAGATTTCGGAACATGTAGTGCTTACCTCCGTTGAAAGTGTCTGACTAAAAGCAAATTTTTTGCTTGGACACAGTGTAATACTTCTCCTTTCCCTGCAGGCTGCCTGTCACAAGGAGAGACACGTGTCTCAGAAGGCTGTCTCCTTCATCCATGACATCCTCACCGAAGTGCTGATGGACTGGAGTGAGCCTTCTCACTTTCACTTCAATGAGGCACTTTTCCGCCCCTTCGAGCGCATCATGCAGCTGGAGCTGTGTGATGAGGATGTCCAAGACCAGGCAAGTCAGCTCTGATCAACGTGTCTGTATCTGGTTTCCATGCCCATAAGAATGGTTTCTGGAGTGCCCTTGGTCCACCTGAGAGTGTTTCCCAAATTCCCTTTGAATGCTGACCTTTAATCGTCTTCAAGGAATTGGTGGTGCTCTGCCTACCTACCCAATGCTGAGTGCTCAGCATTGTGGCAGAGCACAGAGACAGTAGACTTGGCTTTAAAGCAATTAAGTAAGGATTTTCTACAATTTAAAAAAATTAAAGAATCAATTAATCTAGACTGTCATAGTGAGGCCCAGGAATGTGTTTAAAGACACTCATTCCTTCTGAAGATCCATCTGTATATCAGTTCTGATTTTTGGTTCTTTTTCTTTTAATTCCTCCTACACTGGCTGCAGGTGATCACCTCTATAGGAGAGTTGGTGGAAATGTGTTCTACCCAGATCCAGTCAGGATGGAGACCCCTGTTCAGTGCCCTGGAAACAGTGCACAGCAGCAGCAAGTCAGAGGTCAAGGAGTACCTTGTAGGAGAATACTCTATGGGTAAGGACTTCTGCACTGTTTCATGTGTGCTTTTGATTCCCTGGGGGACACAGTAACTAACTCAATATATTTAAATGCTCAAACTGAACAGTGACAGTACAACACTCCAGAATTGTACCGAAGTATCTGACTGATTAGTTGGGGTAGGAAGGAAAGCAGACATATTGTTCTGACCTTTTATCCTCTACATTCTAACAAATTATTAGAATGAGAAGAAATGCTTCAAACCTACTTAAATAATTCTGAGCAAGACAGCAGTGCAAGGGTACTGAGCTTGGCTGAGCATTTGTCACTGTCCTGCTGAAGAAAGGAGTGTATCCAAGCAGCATGTCTCTTGTGGACTGTCTTCCCTATTGTATGAAACCTATTGCTCTTATAAATCAGGGTAACTTAATGTGATAATCTAGGCAAGTGCTTGTCCAGGTTTGATCACAATGGTTCAGATTCCTAGTGCTATTACAGACCATATTTCTGTAAGAATGTGCATCACTCCCAGAGGCGTTTGCTTGTACGGAAATGTGTTAATATGGGAAAACCCATTTTTTCTGTTCTTTAGAAGGTATGTTTAAATGTGACAAGTCATGTGTAAGAGATGTGGTTTTCCTCCTAAACTTATCGAGATCTGTTATGGTTGATGGCTGAATGCCGGTGTACACAGCTTTTGAAGATTGATAATCTACTTTGGAAAAGCAAGGCTATTTTGTTACTCTCTAGTCTGAATAGTTTTCTGGATGATTGATGACCTCTTGGCAGTTACCAAAAACTAAACCAGAAACTAAGCAGAAACCTCCACCAAACAGAAGTATTAGCTCCTGAGTTCAAGAGCCCAAACCTGCTCTTACCATCTGAGCAGGCATAAGCTGGTATTTGTCATAGACTGGGCAAAGGAGGGGATCTCTATCACTTCCTGTGAAAGGCTACACGAGTTGCTCCAGGAGAAAGAGAAGGTTTTACTTTCAAGATCTTTTCTGTCTCTGCCCAGAATATAAAAGATTCTACAGATTCAGTTAAATTGTTGAAAAATAGTTGGAAAATTATTTTTAAGGGGGTGTGAGGAAGAGTTTTCATCTTGTTATCTCTGCAGGGAAACGCCAGGCTCCGGTCTTTGATGTCTTTGAAGCATTTCTAAACACAGACAACATCCAGGTCTTTGCCAACGCTGCCACCAGTTATATTATGTGCCTTATGAAGTTTGTCAAAGGACTGGGTAAATATTTTCCTATTAAGTCATGATATGTCAAGCTTGATCCCACAGAAGAGGATAATTCAATTATGTAATACAAGCAGCAAAGATGCATCTCACTATTAAGTGTCTGCTTCTTAATTTGATCTTAGTTTACATCAAGACTTGCTTACATTCATGTAAATAATAAAACAAAAAACTCTCCAAACCTAGAATATTGCAGAAATGGCCTGGCATTGTGCAGAGACAGCATGGAGTGTTTGCAACAGAGCAGGGCATGTTTTACACTGTGGGCAGCAGAGAGCGGGCATAGCATGTCAGGGTGACCCTGCAGACTAATTGTCGTGCTTCACCAGCCCTGAGAGCAAAGACAAATGGTGCTGAGTCGTTCTGCCCCCGTGCTGGTGATTCGTGGCTTGCCTTGATCGTTAGAATTTGACACTTTTCATTGAAATGTTGGGGGGGGGTTGTGAATGTAGGTTACAGAACTTTTAAGTAGTGACAAAATAAAGTTTTTGGTTTCTATATGAATATTAATTTACAGAAGTTTCTAGGTCTGTAAGCAACTCCTTTTGATTTAAATGAAGCACCTAGCTGCAGCAGATCTATTCTTTAATGTTACTCTTGTCTCATTGAGCTATTTCACCATTGATTTCAATGAGGGAAGAATTCACCTTATGATGTAACTGTAGTTACTACTACAAAAGAGAAATAAACTTATACGTCCAATACCAATAGAGGAAACTCATGTTTCTTCTGGAGAGCTTCAAAGCCTGTCATATATTTCTTTACATTTCTTGCTTTCATGAGATAATTTTGACCCTACTGTGGTCACGTATCAAAAAGCAAGGACTTTCTTTGTATTAAAGGTAATAGTACTATGGGAAACATCAGCAAATACAATGCCATACTATGTGCATTTTATTGTACAACTAAAGGATTCAAACTTCAGTGGCTGACTTGGCTGATCTCAGTAGTAGCAAAACTTTAAAATAAATTATGGCGGGAATAGTTAAGAGCATAGAAAAAGCAAATAAATATAGTGAAAGGAGAACAAAGTAGGATCTAATAAAATAATTCAATATTTATCATATGCTTTTTATAAGAGGGATAACTTTTTAAGGCAAGAAAGTCAGTTAGTTGAGGCAATTTAATCACGGTTCAGATTTGGCACTGAATGGGAAGTATTTGACTAAACTGGAAAAATGGTTTTGAGCCACATATTCTAAGGTGGACAGAGCATTAGCTGAGAGGAGACAGGCAAACTGGGAAAATGATGGCGTGAATGGAGTTATCCAGAGAGGAGCTCTGCAGCAGGATGCCTTGGAACTGCTCTGTTTATTGAATTCCCTTAGTGAAGGGAAACTGACCTGAAAGGAGCAGTCTGCTGATGGAAGTTGGGAATACCAGCAATAGAGAGGCACTAGAACCTGAGGATATGCATCATACAGTTGAAACTGTGAGATCTTGATATCTGCATTAGACAGCAGAAGGAAGTGTAGTATACAAAATATAAAACTATGTATTTAAGCAATAAATAAACCAATAGGAAGAACTTGTGGTAGAAAAATTTTCCAGGGCAGTGGGGTGCAGATGAATAGAAAAAAAAAATAGTATAGTAATTGAGCAAAGGATGAATATGAACAAGTAATTCCTACACCCATGGAAGAAAGTGGAATGGAGTCAATATGGCAGATAATATAATGTATGATTATTAGAAGTCCCAAAGACCCTACTAAAGAGATATTGAATAGGCGTATGTTTATTAAAGCATATATTTATATAAAAATTGGTGTACAAACTATGACCAGTATTGTTTGTGTGGGAGTCACCTGGTTGTCATCTAAGAAGATCAAACAAAGGATGTTTTCTGGATTCTGTTCAGACATCAGGGTGTAACTGAATGAGAAAAGAAAACTAATGCTCTATTTATTTCTTTTTTTCTTTTCGTCCTTCTCACTGCTGCCTTTCCTGTCCCCAGGGGAAGTAGATTGTAAGGAAATGGGTGACTGTGTGCCAGGATCAGGAGCTGCATCTACAGACTTGTGCCTTCCCGCACTTGATTACCTCAGGAGATGTTCTCAGGTATGATGAGCAATCTTATACAGGCACTAACCTGGTCTGGGGAACAATTCTAACCTGCAGGTTTTGCATCAGTCATTGGATGATTTACCTGAGCCCAACAGAGTCTGTGGTGATACCCTGGTGATAATCCCCTGCTCTGCCAAATGGACGGTGGTAATCTGAGGGAATGTCATACCTTCCAGGCCAGTTAGCAGAGGGAAAACTGAGGAGATAAAAACACTCACACCTAGGGAGCATGTGAGAAAATGTGAATGTTCAAAACTTCATAGTAACATAATTCAAAGCTAACTTCATTCTTATTTAAACAGTTACCCTAAACGGTGTTGGTAATGAAAGAAAAGAAAGAAAAAAAAAACAAACCAAGAAGTTGAGAATTCTTATATTTTAAGAACAACAGGTCACACCCTCTGAAATGCAGAAACAGCTTATTTGTACCATGCAAACATATCTGAAGCTCAGGACAAATCTCTGATAATTAGAATGCTGGCATGTTTCCTGTAATCTCCTTGTACACATCATATATTGTTATCCAGGGTTATCTGGACAATTTTTGTCTGGTTTTATAATGTTATTTGTACTTCTGTAGCACCTGGTCTTTTTGTTGCACCCAGGCCATGTTTTTCTGGGTGCAATACAAAAGCATAACAAAGGATACTATCATTGATGAAAATACTTAATATCTAAAATCAGAAATAATGGGTGGATTCAGTATGCAGACTGAGAAAAGAAGGGAAGAATAAGGCAACTCAGAATAATAAAAAACAGATATACCAAACTCAACTTGCTATCTTGTTCATCTAAAAAAAAAATAGTAAATATCTGTGTATATAGCTAATGTATGTTCTGTCTATACGCTATTTGTACCACATTGCTATTCCTCATCCTTACAAATTCCAGTTCACAGTGAGGGGGAAATATTTTCTCCTCTTTAAAAGAAGCAGCCGTTTATATCTTGTTATACCTTTAAACTTGCCAGTGAAAGAAGAACAGGAATGACTAATAAAAAAGAATTGCAAATACATTATTTACTTAGACCAGATTAAATGCTGGTAGTATCCCTGCAATAGTATGGCTGATGGAGCTTTGTAGGTCACAGATGCCATCAGTGAGTTATAACGTTTGCCCTTCACAAATGAGAAGAGAGCACACTCCCATCTCTGAAATGTGTTATTTAAATTGCTGCTCTCCCTCTCTTTACCCACAACTTTTTACTTGTCCATGAGCCAAGACTTCTGATCTCTAATTGTGTTTGCATACTTTATTTTGCATACCTGTGTTGTATGTGATCACTTTAACAAACTTTCCCATGGATATTTATCTTCTCTTTTTTTCTCTCTCTCTCCTCTTCTCCACCCTCCCAAGTTGTTAGCCAAAATCTATAAAATGCCCTTGAAACCCATCTTCCTCAGTGGCCGGCTGGTTAACTTGCCCCGAAGAGCACAGGAACAGTCAGCCAGCAGTGAGGATGGGATTGAGTGCATCCTTTCTGACTTTGATGATGACACTGGTAAGTGCATTGAAAGTAGTAAATGCAGAACTAATCAATTTCTTCTCCTACATGTTGCTGCAAATTTTGCAGGAGCAAAAAGTTCATAGTTTGTTTCCTTGTTGTCTACACACACCCACATGCACACACAGAGCTTAGAAGTTCAGGCCCCATCAGCTTCTTTATGTAAAAGATACAGTTCATATATAAGAAAATGCAACCACTCTCTTAGGGAAAGATAACAATATTTTGATTAACAATTATTTTGATTATTCTGATAGTCATAATACAACCATTGTATATTTCTGAGAGCTAACACAAAAATACTTTCTAGACCACGGCTGAAGTACAGGAGTGAAAACCTTTAAAAGTTGGTATTGGCAAGCCTGTCTTTAACAGAAAAAAACAGCAGTATTGAGTTACAGTCTAGAAAGATAAAGAATAATTGTTTAAAGGTTTCCAAAGTTAGGTCCTGTGGTCTGTTGAAATAAACAGTGAATTTCTGAAGTCCATAAAAAACACTATGACCTCCAGAAAAAACAAGCAGCATTTGTCTCCTGATTATTTGTGTGGTTTATATGGGTTGTGGGTTAATCAGGTGTTGGAGGAACTAGAGTGTGAAGAGCCAAGCAGGAGAGAAATGCAGCCTTATAGCTTGTGGGCTCAGGAGACCTTCACAGCGGTACAGTCGCTTTTGAATATTGAACTACTGAGCTGTTCTAACCAGGCTGCCTCTATGAAGAGTCAGCTGCAACTTGGCAGAAAACAGGCTGACTCCACAGCATTTCATTCATCTACCTCACCAGACTGGCCCTTGGTACCTACTTGTATCTAGACTCTTACACCACGTGGATTGTCCTGTTCCTGCTACCCTGGATAAAGGAGAGAAAAGCTGGTCTCTGAAACTAGAAAGTCACAAGTCCTAGTTTTTCACAAAACAATTTTTTACCTCTTTCTGTGCTGGATTGGGTTTGGTTTCGTTTTTCTCTCTCGGGGGATTTTAGGATATTCACCTGAGATGTGGGATGTTGTTTTGAATCAGACTTGGAACTTGATCTAGGGTCTCCCCACCTCAGTTGCCTCCATTTTGACTCTGCCTGTCAATCTCTTGCTGTAAACAAAAATATCACCCTTCAGCAAATAAACCTTCTTTTAGTTCATATCAGAGCTAAGCCCTGAGACTGTCACCCAGTTTGTTACTTACATGGCAATGGTGTTAGAGCATTGCTATGCAAACTGACTTTACAACAACACAAAGCAGTCTTCACTGGCACTCTAGTGCTCAAAGTCAGTAGCAGGATGAGGCAAAATGTTTTAACCTACTTTGCCATATTTGCAGTATATTTTCATACTGTATTTGATTTCATACTGGACTCTTCAAGAGAATGTTTTAGAGACACTCAGTTCTCCCAGATTAGAAAATTTCTATATTTCGTTCTGAGTCATTTGTGCTATTTCTTTGTCCAGAAGTATCATTAAAGTCTAACTGACTCAAAACAATGTCACCATGCATAGTGCCCTCTAAAAGTGGTGTGAATTAATAAATCCTCGACCTAGAAGTAATTATTTCACTGTTTTTTCCTTGTTTCTTAGAAAGATTCTTGCAGTCAGCAAGCTCAGTGAATCTTAAACAGTTCCCTCTTGTATTGCCTTTAGAACAAAATTAGCCAGCAAGTGTCATTAGGATACAGACTGCATCAGCATAGCTACCACTGGCAGAGAACATGAACTTATTAGTGAACCAAAGTAAAATACATTTTAGCCTAATAAACCCATAGCCTTTTAAGGTGACTTAAGAGTGTAATATGCAAGATCCTTCTACTTGTTCATGTTATCATAGGGAACTAGCAAATACTTAAGGGATCTGTGAAAAATTAAAGGGCAGCAATTCCTAACCATCTTCAAAATTGTATTGAATACCAGTTGTATCCTCTAATCTTTTAGGGGATGCCTGTTTGCCAGTGTAGATAAGAGCTCACCTGTGTCCTATCTGCTGTTCTGGCAGTTGTCCAGCTCTGTGACCTCTTCAACATCTAAAGATGACATGTGAGGCAGCCTTATCATACCTCATGAGACATTTTTGCTGTTCAGTTCTGAGTACCAAATAAAGCCAGTTAAATTATGGCTAGTTTCCTCAGGAGCCTTACTTTAATGCATAACCTAAAGGAGTACAATCTATTCTGGGCAGCATTTGCAAAGGCAATGAGATGAGGTTTTATTTATATATTTTTTGTGGGATGTTTTATACAAGGTTAAAGAAACAGAGCTAGTAGGAATAGTAAAGTATGACCAGAAAAAGGTGTATATTGATGAGGAAGGATGGGACAAAACCACAAACTTGATAAAATGGGAAGGAAAGGGAAACTATCATTTCAAAAATGGCTGTTGCCCACAACGATTACACAGCAACAGTAAACATGAAAGAACCATGATCTTTAAGTTACCTAATTTATTAATTTCCATCATTTCTGAGGACAAGTTTCACCTGTGTCAAGCAGTGTCTTACTCATGGTTTTTAATCTTTCTTTCTTTCTTTATTTGTAGGCCTTATCAATGTCTGGATTATTCTGCTGGAAGAATTAACAACTGCCATATCCAACTGTCCCCGTCAGCACCAGCCTCCTACTTTGGATCTGCTCTTTGAGTTGCTGAGAGACATTGCCAAGACACCTGGTAATGAAAGGGCTTGATAAAATGTGAGCTAGTGGAGTCCTAACCAAACCTTTTAGAATCCTAAGCCATTTCTGTAAAGTATGTTACTCGTGTAAAAGCTGCACAGAGACATTCTCTACTAGAAAGGATTTTCTCAGAGCTGATAAGTTGTTCTAGTGAGTCCATCATTCTGTTGACAAAAGGCATCTTGTAAGAGTATATTAAATATATGCTTCAATTCATTACACAATAAAGAGGTGTGGTAGTCTATCAATGTCCTAGCCTCAGAAAATGTTTGCTTCGTGTCTAGGAAATGGAAAGAGAAAATTGCATAATCCTGCAGATCTGCTGGGAAAGACTGCAGGTAAACAGTTGGCTAAATGTACTTCATAACTACATCTAAAATGCTTTGCTACTCTCATCCCACAAAAGAATTTCAGAACTTTTTTCCTTCAGCATTACCTCAGGCTTCACCATGGAACAAGTTAGCAAATTTACTGAGTATGTAGGCTTTGTAAGCAAGTATATACAACCATTATTGTGTTTATTTTAAGGACCAGGATTTGGCATTTATGCAGTTGTACATCTTCTTCTTCCCACGATGTCTCTTTGGCTCCATCGCAGCCATGGTGACCATTCTTACTGGGATGTGGCATCTTCTAATTTCAAGCATGCCATTGGCCTTTCCAGTGAACTTGTAGTGGAGCACATTCAGAATTTCATACACTCAGGTATGTCATTCTAGTGTCACACCTACTGTCATCAGTGACATGCTACTGAATAGTTGCTTGGGGAGGTGGTTTTATTGCTTTTTTGGTTGCTCAACCATAAAATAGGAGGAGAGTTTAAAAATTCTGATTGGGATTTTTTTTCTTTGTAGGGTTCAGAATTATGGGGAAAAAATTGTAAGACACTTATGAAAGTTATTTAGACCAGGCTCCTTCTCAAAGCAGGGCTACCTTTCAAATTAAAAGATCATCATCTTTGGTATACTTCCCAAAAGAAGATACAAAGACTTTGATCATAAGGAACTAGAATATCAGAAACAGGATCTAAGATAATTTCTCCTGTACCACTTCAATTCAGACATTTCATATTAATTTTAAAAGGATTGTTCTTATTTCAGCTTGATGCGATGCATGTTTCAATAGCTGCATAAAAAGCATTTTGTTTGCAAATTCTCTGTATAGCAGTAAGTGTGGCAAGACTGTTTAGTTATATTGAAAAGGCAATGATGTTAAAACCAGTCTGTGTTTCTTCCTTATAGACATTGGTTATGAAAATATGATCAATACTATGTTGAAAGATCTTTTCAAGTTGCTGGTAGCCTGTGTAGCAGAGCCAACAGAAATTATTTCCAGAGTTGGCTGCTCCTGTATCAGGTAACCCAATCTGTTCATTCTTAGCATATTCAAAAAATGTCTATGTCTTTGAAGAACTTGTGGGCTGGTAAGCTGGTTAACATCTCAAAAGAAGTCTACAATACTTAGCAAGCTTCTACTACAAGTCTTAGCACTTTTTAGTGGAATAATGAATTTTAGACTTATTAACCTCTTCTTGCAGTTTTCAGTGTGCTTCAGAACCTGTGATTTTAGTCATCACTATGTGTATGATTCTCTGAAAAAGCACTTGCACATTACTTATATATAGTTAGGCAATAATTGGTCCTTAAGAAGAAGGGTTTCCTCCTGGCATACACAGGTTTTTAGAGGTAATTAGCACCTTTCACAGTCTTCAGGTTATTAGAATCATAATCAAAATAAGCACTGCATTATACAGTTACACAGTGTGTGGTTCTTGTGGAAAGACGTCTACTTAAAGAGGAAAAGCAAAGGAGAAAAAAAGTCAAAACTATAGTGTAATTACAAAAATGGGTCAGGGTAACAACTGAGGAGGTTGGATAACATTAGCTACCTTTTGTTCTGTTTTCATAGAAACATAGAATGGTTTGGGTTGGAAGGGACCTTAAAGATCACTTAGTTTCAACTCCCCTGCCATGGGCAGAGACATTTTCCAGTAGACCAAGTTGCTCAAAGCCCCATCTAGCTTGGCCTTGGACACTTCCAAGGATGGGGATTTTCAGCCTTCTCCCGTTATAAGTAAGAATTGTCTAGGTCCTTCTTGAACATGGTAACATTTTCCTGTGTCCTTGCAGGTATGTATTGGTGACAGCAGGGCCTGTTTTTACTGAAGAGATGTGGAGGCTTGCATGTTGTGCCTTGCAGGATGCATTCTCTGCCACTCTGGAGCCAGTAAAGGTAAAACTGCTGTTTTGCTGTCAGTCAAAATGTAATCACACAGTGGATGCACTAACTTTTGACAAGTTGTTAATTAGTCAGTTCACAATTAAACATGTTGGATCAACAGTGGAGATTGGAATCAGTTTTTCTAAACATATACAGACAACACTGGTAGCTTACAGTTCAGACTTATTTTAAATTGCCTTGCCAGTATGAAATCAGAAGAGTTCAATAGGTGAAAATTTCCCTTTTCATCCATTTCTCCCTCTGAATTTACAAAAACTAGGTAGAAGACAATGTTGCTTTGCTGTAGCTGCATGCTCCATATAGACTAGTTTTCAATTCACTGTCTGTTTTGTAAACAAAAAATCCTGTGAAGTCTTTGCAGACCAGCATCCATAAGAAGCTGCTTTACATTGACTATATTAATTGCTAGATGGCAGGTGAGCAGCTGGTGGGAATGGGAAAGGTCACTGAATCTTGTATTTCACGCCAACAGGCTGGACATGGCTACAGTCATTTGCTTAACGCACAGTGAAATTCTGGTGTTGTGTCTCTCTGTAGAACCTGTTGGGCTATTTCCACAGCGGTGCTGAAAGCTTTAGTGGAGATGCCTGCGAAGTGAAGGTGGCAGCCCCCTCCCTCTCCCCAAGTGCTGAAGCTGAGTACTGGAGAATCAGAGCTATGGCACAACAGGTACTGGCAGATGTTTCAGGGGAAGTCAGAAACCTTTTACACCTGGAGCTTTTTTTATGAAGGTGTATTTTTTCCATCTTCCTCACAAACCCTACAGGCAACAACTTTCTCATCACCAGCCTGACATCAATTGTCTAATAGTAGTATTCAGAAAAATTGACAAAAACTAAAAAAAAACCAAAACCCAAAAAACAAACAAACAAAAAAAAACCCAAACAAAACAAAAACAAAACAAAAAACCCCAAACAAACAAACAAAAAAAAACAAAACCAAAGAAACAGAAAAATAAACCAAACCACCACCAACAACAACAAAATTAAAAACCCCCAAAACCTCAATATTCCTAAAATAGGAATTTGGAATGCCTCGGGTGGGAAAAATGCTAAAAAGGACTGACAATGAGCCTACTGTGTAATGTAATTTTAAAAATTGTCAGGTTAGCATACATCAGTGGAGATGTTTCTGATAAAGGGAAAAAGTAGTGTCACTGTGAATCCTCATCAAGAATGTCACATAGATTTCTGAATGCTCTGTTAAAGAATGATACATTCAAAGGACAAAAATTGCACTAGAACAGAGATGGTGATATAAAAATAGGAAATCAAGATTTGATTAGCCTATCAAAGCATTTTTCTCTATAAATACCTAGGTATAAATTGCAAAGAAGAAAAAGGGTTACTGGAAACTAGAAGTTAATGCTGACATTTAACAAATGATTCACTAACTCCTAATCAGAATCAGCAGAGCAAACTTGGAAACAACCTTCTTAGGGTCCTCTTGACTACAATGAAGGGTTATTCATTCTATGAAACTGGTTATATGAAACAAGTTCTTTGAAATACAACAGACTGAACTTAATGACCTGCAGGGTACCATAAAACTGTAAATACCATATGACAATTTCAGCATGGGAAAGCAGATAGATTAAAACAGCCAGCAAATGTTTGGTGTCAATTTCTGACTTGATAAATCATACTCTGATGCTGCTTGAAAATCTGGGACACACAGACCAGGATTGCTGATCACAAATAATGTGGTAGTGGCAGACATTGTTCGAATATAACATGTGTTTTAAATTAAGTTTTAAAGATGCAGAGCTCAAGAAAGCAGGGAATGTAACATTAATACTTTTCTTGTAGGCACTATCAGTGGCACTCCCTGAGTCCTCCTCAATGAGGATTTGCCACAACTATGAAGCTACAAAATGAAGCTACAGCAATTGAGAGTTGCTTCCCTGTTTCCCACTGAACTGATTTTGGTTGGGATGGAGTTAATTTTCTTCCTAGTAGTTGGTACAGTGCTGTGTTTCAAATTTAGTATGAGAATAATGTTGATAACACACTGATGTTCTAGTTGTTGCTGAATAGTGCTCACACTAAGTCAAGGACCATTCAGTTTTCCATCCTTTGCCAGTAAGGAGGTGCCTGGTGGGGAGCATGGCCAGGACAGCTGATGGAGACTGGCAAGAGGATATCCCATACCACAGAGTGTCATGCTCAGTATGTAAATGAGGGGAGTTATCTGGCAGGGACTGCTCAGGAATGGGCTGGGCATCAGTCATTGGGTGATGAGTAACTGTACTGTGCAAGTTTTATTTCTCTATTTTTTGTTTGGTTTTTTTGTTTGTTTTTTGTTTCCTCCCTCTTTGTGGGTGGTGGTTGATATTTCTGTATTTTATTTAAATTATTAAACTGTTCTTATATCAACCCATGGAGTTCATCTTTTTGCCCTGATTCCCCTCCTCTCCCCATCCTTGAGAGGGATGGGGTGTGAGGGGTGGTAAGTTTGTGGCTTCTTGGTATTTAGTTGCTGTCTGTGGTTAAACCACAACACGCCCCCAAAGGATTGCATATTAGGTGTCTGTTTTATCTTCATGGCTGAAAATAATCCTTCCAACAGCCAACCTTTCTAGGTGCAACTGTCTTACTGTGCAGACAGGTCCTTGTCTCCACTATACGTGGTCCTTTCAGATACAAGCATACAGACAGCAGAAACCTTGGTTATGCCTTGTACAGATTCAAAGAAAAATATGTCTGTCCTTTGCCCTGCACCCACTGGATGTCTGGAGGTAGCCCATTGCTTTTTTACCAAACTAGCATACTCCAGGAGAGGTCTTCCTGGGGGGATACCTTGCATTCTCTCTATCACTGTAACATAATTCAGTATGACAGATATTTCACACTGCGGGGAATCATTTTCCCAGCCCCTTCCCCCCCGGACCCACTGCAAGTGCTAAACTGTTTGTTTCATGTAACTTGTTGTTTTCTAGGTCTTCATGCTGGAGACTCAGTGCTCCCCAAAAACCCCTAGCAACAAGGAAGGTTTTGAACACGCCCAGTCGTGTGTGCTCATCATTGACCTGCCACCAGATAAGAAACCAAATGGGCATAACCAGAGAAGGTAAAATATCTTCCAAGGAAGACACTGTGTCACTAAAAAAAGTAAGATAAAAATATTGCTGGACAGGAAGAGATGAGAACTGAGCCTGGTAAATCATACCTCTCCATAGAGCTCATCAACAAAAACAAATACACTGATCAAATTAGGTTTTGTGACACTAGTGATACCTAGCAAATGCAATGTTTGCTTCACTAAGAGTCTTTTAAATTCACTATTACTTGGTTAAGAAGGTAGAAAAAGGTAATGGATAAAGTGGGGTATTATAGACTGAAGAGACCATATCCAAAACTGCAAAGCTGTCAACATTGAGCTAGGGAACATTGTTTTTGCTTGGCACATAATTTTTGTGGAAGTCTTTCTGTTACATTACCACCTGAGAAACTCATCTATCTGCACTGCGGTCTGACCCTGTGAAAGAATATTTCCTTTTGCTTGCACTTGGTTGTTTTAACAACTGCTGTACCATCATTTGGGCCAAGAATCAGAATTCTGCATTCAGGGTTTGTGTTTGTATTGCAAGGTGTGTAATGGCATGAAACTGTCTTTTACAAGGTACCAAACATGGTTTTATGCCATTCAAATCTAAACTATTGCTTGCAATAAGGAGCCAGAATGTGATGGTCCTTCTTTGGATGAATGGGAAGGAAGACCATGTCAGATATTTCTGTTCTTACATTGCTCTACAGAAGTTTTCCCCCAAGAGCAAGTGCTCAGTTGCCTCACCATCAGAGAACAGGGCCCTGCACAAAGACAAAGCAAGCCTGAGATCACAAGTTAAACCATTCTTTTATAGGGGAAAATATCTAGTTTTTCCAAAGGCTAGCAGGTCATTCTTCTTGTTGCTATGAATGCGAAGCAAAAGACTGGAATATTCACTTCTCACAGCACATAAGGCCATGTAATCTAACAGGCTGTGTTTGTAAGGGTAGCAAAGGTCCTGCTTGTCTTTAAACAAATAAATAAAGCTTGCAATTAACACAAACTCTGAATGCTTTCACACTGTGCTTTGTCCAACCAACTGCTAAAGGTGTATATGCACGTAGCCAAGTGTTATCCCAGCAATGCTCATTTTTTCACCAAATTACAGTTCACAAGTTGACTGTGCCACTGTTTTCATATTATTTGCTACAGCAGTGCAGTAATATGGCAATCATGCATGATAGTAAATGTGGCCTTTCCAAAGTTTTACTTTAACCTTAGCAGGGTTTCACTTCTCCCTTTTGGTTTTGTTTCCTTAATGCTGCATCGTTTCACAGGAAGCTGGGGTAAGGGAGCTTTTCTTCTTCCTAGAAAGTAATCATATATTTCAGTTTGAAAGTTTGGGCAGAATAAGAAAATACTATCCTTAACCAGCTTTGACATTTTGTTTTCACCTATAGTTCTCTACCAGTTTCTTTTGGGATTGAGCAGTACTTTACACTGTCCTTGTAAATTGCTTTTTTGGCTATTACAAGGAAAGCAAATCTCCTTCATTCCTGACCCTGCTTTTGGAACAGGAGTAGTTGCTTGAAATCACTGCAAGCTCTCATTTACCTTCATACATTCTCTTAAGAGCTGTTCTGAGTCAGAGCCTCTAATGATTTTTACAGCAGAAAACTACTTCCCCATAAAGAGCTCAACTGTATGGGTTCATCATCAACATTTTATTACTGTCAAATAATAAGAGTACTAAATTTTACTGATGTATCAGCACTGACACCTGTGTCATGGTACGCAAACTGACTTAGGGAAATGTAACTGAAGAACAGTTTTGCCTGAGCTTTTTTAAAAAATGTTGTATTCTCAAAAAAAAAAAAGGCTTTTTGTCTTGATATTCCCAAACACTTTTGAAAGGTGTTTAATGAAAGCGAATAATTTTTGCAACAAAAACTGTCAAAGGTCTACAACTGAATTTCTCATATTACAGGAAGATTTGCTTTGATTTAGACCTAAAACTTCAGTATTGCAAGCAAACTGAAAAATCTCTTCCTTACTTGATAGCTGTGCTAATTAAAACTTGACCCATCAGATCAAGTATTATTATGTGCATCAGCTCCATTTAAAACATTGCCCTTTAATTTTACATTAAGACCTTTTTAAAAGACCTTAAGATAGGTTTTAACAGTTTATAATTTGAAATCCATGAGATGCCAAACAACAATCCTGTCTTTCGTCCAAGCCTTGCTTGCCTGTAAGCCTCTCAGTGTTATTTACTGTTAAAAGACCTGAAAACTTTGGTCAGAGGCATTTGCCTTTCCTGTGTCCCCTGTGCAAATCAAAAATCAGTGAGGGCTAAAACAACTCCCAGCATCTCTCTAACAGGAGCACAGCTAAGAATCACCGAGCACCATATGTGGGAAACAGGGTTAGGAATCGATATTTCCATGCTAGGCTCTCAATGTTCAAGTTGAAATCTTAAGAGCAAGCAGTGAAATGTGCCTTCAGCTTCTTTGCATGCTGCATTGCACTGCTGATGTTTCTGTACATGTTTCTTTATTGGTTGGATACCTCTTCATGGCTTATTTTTAAGAAGAACTTCTGGGCATTAGTGGAAATGAAAACTGAGTAGTAAACTGGTTTTGGCCTCAATTTGTCATGGCAAGATAAAGGTTGTCAGACATGTTGGTGGAGGAATAATTTGTGTGTCAGTAAATTCCTCAGTTATAGCAGGCTGAAATATCTGAGTGTGCTTTTATTCCTAGTGCAAGCACAATGCATCATTTTAATATTCTATGACTTTTTCCTTCCCATGCTTGGTTTACCAAGCATTCCTTTCAGGACGATAGTGGTGAGCTTGCTGTCCCACCAAGTACTGCTCCAGAATTTATATGACATCTTACTGGAAGAATTTGTGAAAGGCCCTTCTAACTTGGAGGAAAAAATGGCAATACAAGTACCAGAAAACAAGTTGGCTGGTTTTCTCAGGTACATCTCCATGCAAAACCTGGCTGTCATCTTTGACTTACTCCTGGACTCCTACAGAACAGCCAGAGAGTTTGACACCAGACCTGGGCTGAAGTGTTTGCTGAAAAAAGTGTCTGGCATTAGTGGAGCTGCCAACTTATATCGCCAGTCAGCAATGAGTTTTAACATCTACTTCCATGCCTTGGTTTGTGCAATCCTGACAAACCAGGAGAACATCACTGCAGAGCAAGTGAAAAAGATCCTCTTTGAAGATGATGAGAGAAGCACAGACTCATCACAGCAGTGTTCTTCAGAAGACGAAGACATTTTTGAGGAAACTGCCCAGGTCAGTCCCCCACGAGGGAAGGAGAAGAGGCAGTGGAGGGCTCGAATCCCGTCTTTGAGCGTCCAGCCTGTCAGCAATGCAGACTGGGGATGGCTGATCAAACGGCTTCACAAGCTCTGCATGGAACTGTGCAACAACTACATCCAAATGCACCTCGACCTGGAGAATAATGTAGAGGAGCCTCCAGTGTTCAAAGGTGACTCCTTCTTCATTTTACCATCTTTTCACTCAGAAACCTCCACCCCATCAACTGGAGGGCTGTCTGGAAAGGACACACCATCAGAAGATGACCGAAGTCAAATCAGAGACCAACTGGGAGACAGCTTGACACCTCGGGGAGGGAGTGGAGAAATATTGCTGCTACCCCCACCCCTGAGTCCTAAACCAGAAAAAAAAGAGCAAACCAAGAAAAAAGAATGGTGGGAGAGTGCTGGCAACAAAATCTACACCATAGCCACTGACAAAACCATCTCCAAGTTTATGACAGAATACAAGAAGAGAAAGCAGCAACAGGCCATGACATCCTTCACCAAAGAGGTCAAAGTGGAAAAGAAAGGGGAACTCCTGGGTTCAAGAGGGCCAGACTCACCTGTACTCCAGCGGCCACAACATCTTCTAGATCAAAGTCAAATGAGGCATTCATTCAGTGCTGGTCCAGAGATCCTGAGACAAGAGAAGAGACCCCGTTCAGGGTCCACAGTCAGCTCCCTGAATATATCTATTAGGGATGCAGAAGCCCAGATACAGGTAGGACATTCTTGTAGAAGGATAATAATAATAATAGCAATAAATAAAAAGATACCTATACAGTTTTTACATTATTATAATACTTTTGTTAAATATTGTATTATATAATGAAGTCCTCATGATGAAGACTGAACCTTTCAGGAACTGGAATTAATAAAAACCTGATTCTGTCCTATTAAAAGAAAGTCTTCAGGAAAGAGTCATTAGGCATATACTAGTTCAGTTTTCAACAGTGCTTCTGTGGCTGGGGCCAAAGCTGTCCTTAATCCTGAGAATTGATGACCTACAGGAAACTCATTGCTTACTTCTATGGGCTGTAGCCCACTGAAAGCTTTTGAAAATGCCATGCTGCTTGCCACATTGCTTTTGTACTTAAGAATGGGGTTTTTTTGTTAATTCCAGAGAAAAATAATGGGTTCTTTTGCTAAACAGAAACTTGCTGTTTGCATGTCCAAGTGAACAAATCAGTGAAAGCATCAAACTTGATAGATTTTGTTCACTGTGAGACAAAAGAAGGGAAAGGGTGAGCATAATACCTGCAATACAAAGTCAAATAATGACTTAGTACTGAATGTGATTTAGGAAGGCACAGTGAACATTAAATGAATATGCTGGCATTACCCAGTCTGCTTCATGAGGCTGCAACCACCAGATAACTTATTTTCTGCCTTAACCGCTGGGCTCACCTATTTAGAAAGGTCTTCTAAAGAGTTTTTTTAAAATCCAATTTCTTTATAGGCATGGACCAACATGGTGCTGACAGTTCTCAACCAGATTCAGGCTCTGCCAGACCAAACTTTCACAGCCCTGCAGCCAGCAGTGTTTCCCTGTATCAGCCAGCTGACTTGCCACGTGACAGATATCCGTGTCCGCCAGGCAGTGCGGGAATGGCTGGGAAGAGTGGGCCGAGTTTATGATATCATCATTTAAACCAAGCTGTGCTCTGTTGCAAAGGGCAGAAGACATTCAAGGTATACAGCAAAGAAGTACTTGGGGTTCATTAATTGCCTATTTGTTGGTGACAAATTAAGAAACAACGAGCATGTCAATTTCTATTGTCTGTCCACTTGTGTATCCCTCACACTAGCAAAGGAGGCAAAGCATGAGTCCATTTAGAGGATCTGGCATGGCCCCAGAGCCCAGAACCTGTCTGTAAGTCAGGCTCCTACCAGAAGAGGTGATACAATTCATAGCCTTCATTTTAATTTGAATTTGCAGCAGTGGGACACCAGAAACTGCAAGCAGAACTCCCACATTTGAAATTAGCTGTGAGTGCAACTGTCATGTGGATGTCAAACCAGGTTAGTAAACCTATTTAACTTAGAAAATAAGTAAATAAATCAATACAAGTTAGTGAAAAGGTGGGGCTATAGGACAAACAAGAAGGTGACATTTTTTAGGGTAACATCTTCCCTTCAAAAATTGGCATGGTAGAGGATAGCCAACTAAAGATTATTGTAGTAACTAAATATATCACTCACTAGAGAAAGTGGAAATTTATTTTGCTCCAAGAAGAGCCTTTGAAGTCACATTTGGAGTAGCTAAAGAATCCCAGGTCTAAAATGGGTGAACCAGTCACAGACTATTGATCCTTTCATTGCTCTCATGGAGTATTGCTCAAAGATAAATAGCACTGTCAAACTGCCCTCTCTGCAACACCACCCTGGCTGCCTCTTCACCTATGCCTACAGCTGAACATTTTGCCACATGTGTAATTCCCTCTACGGGCAAAAGTATGTTTTGCTCTTTCCTGTGAAGCTATGGGGAAGACACACCATAGCAAATACCAGTATGTGCCAGTATCCAGCATTCAACTAAGCAACGTGTTCCAGTTTAAGCACCACTGCAGCTATTATTCTACTGGAAATTTATGTTTGCTTATGTGGAGCTGCTATAGCCAGGAACACCCTTATCACCTTTGTTAAATGTAGCCTATCACTCCACTTGGAGCTGAAGCAAGATGGAAGATTGGTATGAAAGGGAGGTATATTTCCTGTTTCTCATTGCTTGTCTGCTGCTGTAAATAGAAAAGGACAGATCAGCATGGAGGTACACCCCCCCTCCATGCAGCACTCCTATTGGGACTATTGCAATTTGCTGTTATTAATAAGAGGGAGGAGAAGGGGGAGGATTGACTATTGTCTTGTCAAATGCATATGTGATGCTTTTCACACTATACAAAGCAAAGGGTTACCTTGCTGCACAAGTTATGTCAGAGCCCTTGGGACATTTCATCTTGTACTCCCATGCTATATCATTTGTTGATTTGTTGATAACTTGTTGAAAATGAGTTGATTTTAATTTTGGGTGATCCCTTAATGCTGTTTTCCCAAGGCTTTTAAAATGTGCATGCCAACTAAATATACAGCTTCAGTCCCTGCTCTAAAACATCCTTTATATAAGGATGTCATCTCTTTATATAAGGCCTGGATTTTGCGCAACTAACTGCTTTTAGCATCTTAAACCTGGAAAAACAGAGGGAGCCAAGAAGCTCCACTGAACAACCATCTCCCAAGCTGCTCTGTTTACAGAGTTTGACACTATCCTCCTGCCTTCTCCCTCCATTGCCTTCTTCCCATTTGTCACCTGCTTGTCTTGTGCAGGGAGTATTTGTCCCATAACTTTCTGTAGTGCCAGTCATGCTGTTTTCCTTTCTTTAAAAAGTTCCCTTTGCTAAATTGTTTAAATGACATAAAAATTCTGTAAAAACAACTCTTTTCTACCACCTCAAGTGACTTTATGAATTACTAATTTAACAATGTTTTCAATTGTCAGTTTTCCCCCAACAGTTTTAATACTTCCTCGGGGACAAGTTAGATTAGGCTTTGGTATTTGGGAGAGTTGTAGCACAGTTTGTTTTCTGTTGCCATGTCTTTCTTAAACATCTTTAGGTAGAGTAAATGTGTGGTTACATTTTTTGTTAACGTTTTTATTTGGCATCTATACAGAACTGCTTTTAAAGCAGTACAATAATTAGGCAACAACAGAAATCAGAATAATAAACCATATTCAAACCAGCCAACTCTGATGGTTTCATCATAAATGCATTGAATGGATGCAGATCCTTGCTGTACTGATCTAAGACTAAAGCAAGTCCCTAAATTATGTAGGGGAAATAAAATTAATAGCAGTACTAGCGAAATCACTCGGGATTACAGAACAGGTCCTAGAATCTCGGAAACACTGTGGTTCCATTGTGGTTGCAATACAAAGTCTGTCTGTAAATCAGAATAAAAAAGCTTAAGGAGTGACAATACCATTACCACCACATCCCTCAAGCCCATGAACACAGTATAACCTAGTGTTACTTGATTAGCCACCATCTTGACCTAAAATGTAATTTCATTTTAACTATTTACAGTAAAAATACCACATTGGAAAACAAGTTGCTGTTGGCCTGTTTTGAACTTTGTCCTTCAAATTATGCACTGTGCCCATTGTCACCCACAATGACATTAACACCCCTATCTAAAAGGTCATAAGTAACTTTGAGTAATTCCAGAAATGTAATTTATGAGGAAAAAAGGAATATTTGAAGCAGCAGACTTTCCAGAGCAAAGTTCAGCGTGTGCTGCTCTTCATTTTCCTTGTGTGTATAAAATGCTAGCTAAGTGAAGGGATTGGCCCATGGCCATTTTAGTAACCACGACCATGAGATATACAAGCTGAAGCTTTCTGATGCACCTTCAAAACATAAGCAAATAAAAAGAAATTAGTTGGTTCATCAGATTCTCAGCAATTTTTCTACTAGCTTAGCTATAGACATCAGTAAGTCCCAAAGAAGTAGAATAATGAATGTGTGAAGTTATCATTTCATAGGTCCTGTGTGGCCTGGTTCATGGCTCATGACTGCCAGCATGATACCTTCAGACTTCATAAAGCAAGCTTTTAGCCCAAAGGAGAAGTCTGCCAGAACACTCCCAGGAAAAGGGGACTGGCATCAGCCTGTCCTAAGCTTCAGAAGGGGAATTCCCAGCACTGCACACTCCAGTCATGTCCAGGTACATGTCCATGCTACAATGGCTTTTCTGCTTTCTACTTGTGAGTGGGGAAGCACCTCAGTCAGTAGCAGTAGTATTCCTCGTGCCAACATGTGAATTCACTTGTGTATCCCGTTCAGATCCTTACTGCTAGTCTATAGCCTCATGCATGGCAGCGTCTTGGCAGCTTTACTGTTGAACCAAACATTTGAACCTCGAGCAAACCAGTCTCTCTGCATTGCAGCCAGAGCTTGCTATTTGCCTTGATTAATGACCACATTCTTCTCTTTCCTTGCCTTTACTTTTTTTGTCACATAAATTTCTATAGGAGTTGGGTTTGATTTTTTAAATAGAACTGGCCAGTTGTTTTTAAAAGTAATTGCCGAGTAAATTTTACTCAACTGAAATGCTTTAAAAAAGAAGATGTGGTAGCTTGGCATCCTTCTCAGGTACCAGAGGTACACCTCTGCTGCCTTTGCCTAATTCACACCGCCCTCCTTAGGGCCACTGTAGTCA
Organism: Acridotheres tristis; assembly: GCA_037013685.1. Lineage (NCBI taxonomy): Eukaryota > Metazoa > Chordata > Aves > Passeriformes > Sturnidae > Acridotheres > Acridotheres tristis. The sequence continues at coordinate 49,408,380 of CM072887.1, forward strand.
GCAGAGACAAGGACATCTCATTTTAAAATCTTGTAGGCAGTTGCTAACAGAGAAAGTTGCTGCTGCCCAGCATCAGCGATCTTTAAGCACATGAAACAGCTCATCACTGTGCAAATATTTAAAGCTGAGAAAAGCAGAGCACTCATCAGGAAAGCAATCCTTTACCTACAGAACAGGGGCAGGGTTTGACCCCAACTTACATTGTCTCAGGTCATCGCATATGTTTGCACTTCATTCTTCACTGTGAACATGTGCAGTCATATGAGATGATTGACATGTGTATGTACAGATACCTGTAGCTCCAATTACTGCCATATTCTGGGCATTCAGCACATTTTCAAAGAGCTATCTACATTAGTAATATGCCTACCTGCTGTGTTATGTATTTGCATCACACCAGCAATGGTTAACACAGTTGTTCTGGTACCTTTTCTGAGCATTCAACAGCCACTGAATTACCACCACTATCTCTTGGTTAACATGCCTTCATGTCTTTATGATGTTAAAATACAGATTTAATGCTTTCCTAGGGATAAACACTCATTTGAGAATAACTGACTTAATTTAACATACAGAAAGAAATATTATAAAAAGGTTTACATAGACCTGGGCAATATTTTCCTTGTACAACTCCCAGCACAGACAACACAGCTTTTGCCTCATCACAGATGAAAAATTTGTGTCCTCTGCACTGTGGCTTGCTCATGTGAAGGCCAAGCACAGTTTACACCTGTGACTTGTAAGTTGCTTTCCCTTTCACTTTGTGCTTCAAGTTTTGTTTAAAACTTGAACCTTTATGTAAAATCCACTGACAAATCCTCACTCACCGAAGATAAAAGCCCCACCTCTAAGTACCATGTCCAATCTTCACCTCTACTTTATATAGCAGCATCTCAGTGTTGGTATCAACACTGCAGAGCCCAGCACAGCACTGGCATGAAACCAAGTGACAAACAAGTTAGAAAGTAGAGTCAAGCTCCATTGGCAGCCTGCACTTTGTACCTTTCTTCACAGCTTGGGCCCACACTCAAAGTGCTGAAGCTGTCGACATCGAAGGAAATAGCTAGGGATCTTTAATACTCCGGACTCAGTCCTTGAGTCCTTCAATCCCTACATACGGGTTCACAAATTCTCAGGAAAGGGGGAGTCCTGAAAAGTTCTTTGTGTCACCCTCTCTGCTGCTGTCCTCCATACACCTCCTGCTTGAAAAATCCACAGGAGCCAGCACACACTCCCACACAATCCCGTACTGCAAAACTAGAGCCCTCACTTTTGCACAGATCCAGCAAGCCAAAGTGATTTATTTTCTACCTGGCTCATCTGTATAGAAGCCTGTTGAGAAATTATGCATGTAGTTTGGCTATTCTCACCTTCAGCAATCCATTCTAGAAATGCCGTTTCTCAGTGCTAAATTGGTTTTAATTGACAAAAAAAGTGAAGGGCTTCCTTCCCCCCCATCCCAACTTTTATACTAAGATATATCTAAGGTGTCTAAGCGGGCTACTTACTCATTACTCAAGTCATAGTAATTTATGGGAAGACCTGCATACAGGGCTTATCGTGGTATATGACATGAAACAGGGTTTTTTTTCAGTTGCTGATCATTCCACAAGTGTTAAAGAAGTGAGATGATACCATCAATTTACCAAAAGAAGTTTCTCGTCTTTTAGTGTGAAGGACCAATTTACCATTGCACAGAAGCACAAATGTTGGATTTTATGCAATGTAGATAAAAGCATGTGGCAGCTAGTGATCCCTCTTCACTGAGCCTCCCTAATTTGAGTGGAGTTTCTATAGGGATATCACCAAAGGGTCTCAACAGCCCTCACCAGCAACATGCCTGGGACTCCAGAAATTGTACAACTGCAGGGAAGAAATAATTTCCACTAATTCCCCTCAGAACACATATTTTATATGTGACGCTAACTAATATAGTAAACAAACAGTTCTGGCTAAACATGCAGTGCTGGCTTTTTAAAAAGTAAAAAGGAAAATACACATAGCCTAAGTGCATCAGTTTTTTCACTTAGTGCTTAGAGGTCTGCAAGCTGAAAACTAAAAGCAGAGGGAAGAAGAAATGCCCTAAATCTGTGGATGTTAGTGGAGCTACACTGTATGATCCTGGGTTAATGCAATAATGAGCTCGCCTGTGGAACCAGATCCCTCAAATTCCAGTATTTGGCAAAATAACAAATTGAGGTTTGTATAATCTACACCACCACATTGAATCAGGGAGCTGAGTTTATGGGCTGCATTTTTGGTTAAGAAATATGGCAATAGGATCTATTCAGTCTTTTTACCCCAACATCCCACTTTTCAAATGGTAGCTTATGTACTTGGATAAATTTTTTCTGACTCCCATGGAGCATCAGGGCCCTATTCCCTCTTCATGCCTTTGGTCCATCTGGGCTGTGGTGAAGTGCCACACTTCCACAAGCAGCAAGCTGAAGTGAGAGAGCTGAGCTGGCAGACAGGCAGAGGCACACAGGTTCAAACAAGGGACAAATATCTCCTCCACAATCAGGCTGTGACTCCTGAGCCCCCAGTCTGCTCAGGAAGACAGGACTGGATATCAAAGGGAGAACAGCCAGTAAAGGCAGAGCATGGTGGTGACAGAGTGCTGTAGCACATGCTGTTTACTGGAGCAGATGGGAGCAAGAGTTTGAAGGTGTGCAGTGACAGCAGCAAGAACCTTCTTTCAGTTCCCCCCGCTTTCTCTTCTCTGCCTCTTTTCCCCTCTCCCCTTTGTCATTTTTGTGAGACTGCAAACATACTTCTGTGGGCCCTTCAACCAGAACTGAAAGCAAGCCAAAGGGAGTGGACACTCTATTTCGCCAAAGATCTAAGTCTTGTCTGTTTGAAAATTTAAAAAAAAAATTAAAAATCAAATTTTATTTCTATGATGATGCCTGCCAGAGGAAGCATTTTACCACAAAACATGATTCCCAGGACTTAATCTCTCTAGCTGTATATTCAGGAGGAGCCAATACTACTTCTTAAGAGAGACTACAAATTGCCTTGTCAAACAAGTGCTTACATTGGGTTTATCTTCTGCTGAGTTCAAACCTATCTGCAATTCCTTGGTCTCATCCATTTTTCCTCCCTCTACCTTTCTGGTCTCCTTTAGAAGAACACATCCCCACGTTCACTATGTCATGTTGTGCTGCTAGCTTTGTATGGTCCTTGGGTGTCCAGTGAGTGGGCAGTCACTGTCAGCTGGCTTGCAAATTGTATTTTGTGTATATTTTATTCTGACTGAATTCTGAAATGGAAATATTTTAAAACAAAAAGTATAAACTATTTATGTTGCTTGTGTTGTAGAATAAAGATGCAAATGCAAAATAAATTATGCTTTGGTTTTGTGTGATGAAGGTTATTGTACAGTTCCTGATCAAGCAAAGGAACAGAGCAGAGAAAGGGCCTGAAATACTTGGTTTCTACTAGCAGGAACTGCAGTTTTCATGGATGACCTTGGGAATTTAGTCACTCTGAACTGCTATGTCTTTCTGATGGGATCTGAGATCTAAACACTGACAAATGACTCCTGCAGCACTTCTAGCTGGAGTTTGTGTTTGTGGGCTAGAGAAGGATGAAGCTACTAAGATAGTTAAAGGTGAAAGTAGATGATGTGCAGAATTTTGACGCATCTAGACAGGTGAAACATTTCTCCCTCCATTAAATGAGGAGGATACTGTTGCCTCTGATTTCATTAGCGATGGGTTGCTCAGACCTCTCATTCACAGCCAGACTTTTGTTGGGTTTTTAAGTAAGGCATTCCCTGATCACAGACAGTTTAGATAGCACTCATCAGGTGTCCCAGTAAACAGGTGCATGGATGCTGCAGTGTTTCATTCTGCTAAAATGAGAGCTCAACAAGGGCTCTGAGCAAGGGCTCCCCCTCACCTCCATCCCCCTTTTGATTCAAGTTGAACCAAAGATTGCTCCTGTTGAAGAAAAACCTTTAATTTAATGAAAATAATAAACACCTTCTTTACAGCAGTCACCCCTGCTTCTGTATGAGCTAAAATTTAGGTACTGAAGGAGGAAGGGTTTGCCAGTGTCCCTGTCAAGAGAATTGCCATGGCTTACTGAAAGCAAGAATCTTTCAGTGACAAGACATAGCATCATACAGTAAATCTTAGGATATACCTTTCTGTGGTCAGGTATGCTACCCACAGCCTTAAAGCAAGTTTCCCACATAATCTCAAGAGGGAAAATGCAGTCAGCTTTCCACCTAGCCTTACTGCAGTCTCTGGGCATGGGCTCCCATACACTGAAGCAACATAAGGTCTGGCCTTCACTGGTAGTTACATAACAGCCTCATCAGCATGGAGGTTAAGAACAGATTACAAAGCGACCAGATGAGGTTGTGATGCTTTAATAATCTTAAACACTTCTGGCAAAAGGGAGTGTGTTAAATCCCAACAGTCTGATCTAATTTCATTCCAGGGAACTACCTTCTGCTCCTCCATACATCTCATTTAGATCCCATTAGAAAGATTTTCATTTCTTCTTAAACAGCATTCAGTAATGTGAAACTGCAACAGAGTAAATACAGGAAGTAATGCTCCACTATTCCACTCACTCCTTACATGTACAAATTTCCAGTTGCCTTCCCACTAATGCTGGGATCAGGCTAGCATGGGTTCTGCTGCCACTAGACTTACCTAGAAGACACTTGGTCTTGTTCTTCTGTTGAGGAGCAGAGTGTTAAGAACACTTGTCAAAGAAAACAGCTGTCAACAAATACTTTAGAAAACAATAAAGAAAATTTTAAAAGGGACTAAACAGGCACACCATTGAATCTCAGACATTGGCTTCGCTTCAGTGGATTCACTAAACTCATTCACTTTTTCACAATGTAGGTTTATCAATGGCTACACTGTGTTAATCTGTGTTAAACTAAATGTTAAAAGCTCCCTGTTTGAAACTAATGAAATCGTGAACTAAGAAAATAGTGAACGAATGGAAAACTAATGAATTCGTTTTGCCAGTTGAAAACTAATTGTTTCATAATTGTTATTTTTGACAGGGTGCCAAAGGAGCGCCCACTGTCACTAGTACCATTTTACAGGTGGGATGAACAACCCATCAAGTAAAAAATTTGTCCTTGACCTCAAAATGGCACAAAGTATCTAAACACATATCCTGGCCTCTTGCTTATTGCCAAGTTGTAGATCTGTGACATAATCTGGCAAGAGAGGGGGAAAAAAAAAACAAATCAAAAAATCAACAGCAAAGACAGTTTATAGGAGAAATAGAGAAAGGGAAACTAGAGATACCAGCAGGTAGTTCAGGTACAAGACAAAAGGGAAACACACCTTGGGTGTAACAGTTAATGCACAGTGGGATTGCACAGGAGACCACTGTCACATCCATACCCCCAAGCACTCAGGTAAAAACTGGACAATGTTTTCAGTAAGGCTGCTGGAAGCATGCTTTCTCCAGGACAGATACTTCCTGTTGATGCTTTCCAGATGAAGAAAGTTTTTGGTTCGCTGAGCAAACCTATGGCAGAAGTGGAAAGAAGTAGAACAAGGCCGGGATTCTGCCCACAGAGCTATGTGAAATGCAAGGTCATCCCTGATTTTGAAGCTTTTGGCAAAGAAGCTAGCATCAGGATAAACCTCTTAGCATCTAATATCACTGTAAACAAATACAAATTGAAGTCTTTATCCAAATGCGTGACACAGTGTCCTAGAAGAGTGCAGTCAGTATCCAGATTTCAAAACTCAACAGAATCCAAAAGAAATCAGAACAATTTAGATGTAAGCAGAGGTCAGCTAGGTCCTACTCTTATACTGAAGGAAAAAGGAAAAAAAAACCAAACAAAAAAAGAAACCCCAAATAAACAAAACATTAAAAAAAATAAAAGGAAAAAAAGAGGGGAGGGCAACAAAACCCCAGCAGATTAGCCAGGCTGCATGTGCAATTTTCTGACTCCTGATAAAAATCCATAGTTATAAATCTGGTTGATGTTTTGTTTCGTTTTTACAAGAGATTTGTACCTTTATCTACACCATAATTTCTGGGAAATCTGTATCCATAAAGGAAGGACAATACTTCTGATTTGCCAGCTCTGAGAAAATATGCCCAACTTGATATATTTTTGTTCACTGTGGTTAGTGTGACAACTTCTGATCTCTTGCCGTGTTCATCCCCTACCACAGTTAAACAAAATTACTTAAAATAATGTGGAATACTTTTCTGCGTAGGATGTATAAATTATTTACTATGTTTTTTAATGTTACATTATATTCCCAGCAGACTGCTTTGTACTTCAAATCAGATTCTTTGTGCCAAAGATTACAGGGGGAGGAAGAGACCAAAATAAAACTGGATAAGATGCTATACTGAAATCTATCCCTATAAGTAATTTTGTCTAGGAGGTCAAAAAAGACAATTCTTCAAGCTTGAGAAACAATAATGTCAAATATAATGAGAAAGTGAAAAATGGTTTTGAAAAGGTATTACAGTAACTCATGCGAGGATATGAAGGTGACAAGGCTCTTGGTTGGTTTGCTTAAACAATTTGTTGTTTGCAAAAACAATTCGTTGTCCCTTGAGAAAACAGAGGAGTCAGTTTCTGGGTAGAATGGCAATGGTGGCACCACAAGCACAATGGCCCTGACAAAAATGTTCTTTTAAAATCTCACCTGTGGGGATGGTCACCAGAGCAGATCTTAACATCTCTCTTGCATATGTTACCTTTTCTTTTAAAAGGACACTAAATAATTTAATATCTCAATGCAGGCTCTTGTGACCAGCCCCAGACCCAAGAGAATAAAGATTATTTTTTTGCAAAGATGGGCATCAAGGTTAAAAAAAAAAAAAAAAAAAAAAAAAATTTAATCTAGTTTGCTAATTTTATCTCACACATTTTCCATTTTTTAGGTAGAGCTGTGCTGAGAGTAGGGCAAGAAGGATGACCACTCTTGAGGGTCTGTTGGGATTGTGGGGTAGATCGGGTATACTGTGTGCTGTGTTGTTCTAGATATCACAGATCTGCAGTGACTGCGTAAGGAAAACAGGATGAGAAAGAGGAGCCTGGGGCAGGGCACAAGTGCCAAACTACATCATTTTGAGTGCCTCTTTTAGAGCCTGAGCCATCAAACCAAGCCAGTCTGGCTGGACAAGCATCCCTCTCAAAAAGGCTACACCCTGCACATAGCAAAAAGTAATGGTTGGAGTCAAGTAAAGTTAAAAAAAAACATAAACCCTGCAGAGCAACATCAGAATGTAAATGCCTCTAACCAGTCAGGCCTAGAGCTGTCCCTACAACCTGGACACATTGTAAATGCCCACCCCTACAGGCCCCATTGCCCCTCAGCAGCCACCTGGTTCCTCCTGCTGTTAACACACCAAGTCACTTGATACTGAGAGTGTGAGGAAAATATGCCTGGAAAAGGGGTGAGAGGATCCCCATCTTGTAGCAGAATAAAATAACTGTCTCAGGTGTTCTTTTCACAACTGATTCCCTTTGTCCACCACTGCCCCACGCAAAACCTACTTTTTCCTCAAAGAGGAAATCCACATTTAATCAGCCTCAGGCTTTTCTCTCTGTATAACTCTTGAGTGATCCTGAAGCTTCACACAGGAATAACATTTTGCACAGCAGCATCAGTGCAGCCCATGCAGGCTGAACTGGAACACGCCACAGGACAAACACCCTCTTCCCATTCCCTGTCCAGAAGTGGGTAACTGCAGTGGATATTTTCTCAATAGTCTCTCAAATGACAATATAGTTTTCTGAATCAAGGACTGCACATATGGAAGAACTGATCAGATCATCCATTCAACCACACCAAGCCCCAGAGCAGAATCTTCTTTACATTCTGCTACTGTTTTGACCCTTCTCATACAATCCCCACCTCAACATCAGCTTACTGCAGAAGGCACAATCACATACCTCTGTACACCTTAACATCAGCACATCATTCTTGGGCTGCAGTTTGCATTTCCTAACTCAAAACCTGGCCTGTTAGTTATAAAGTTACCCGTGCTGAGTAGTGGTTCTCAGCAGCTGAACTGTCCAGGTATTTCTAATGTGCAGTTATTCCCATCTAAACACTCACACTTCCCTCAGACAACACATTTATTTCATGATGGGTTTGCCATGCTCCCTGCTGCCAGGCTAAGCCTTTTGTTTTAAGAAACTACAGTTAAAGCCTTTGCCTTTGTATCCATTAATTTCTATGGAGGGTATTGCATGGCACGTTTCCTTTTCTAATAGTAAGACCCTTTCATTTCCAATCCCATGGTATACTTTCCACATGCATCTATGTAAGTTCTAATATCCCCAGCCCGAGGAAACCGTGGCAGTGCCTTTACCCCAGTGTCCCAAATGTTCTTATCCTTACGGCCTTGCACTGGTCAATTCTGAAATGTTTTTATATTGGAAATACCTGTCTGTTGTGCTTAACTCTTCCCTTTCCCCCTCTACCTCCTGACATTTTATTTTCCAGTCTACAGCTCCATTATAGGACCTCTTCAGCCTTCCCCTCACAGCTTTTAGCAGGTAACTTCAGCATCCACAAGGGAAATGACTTTTTACTTATCCAGCAGACGCTGCTCACTAACACACACAGGCCTGGCAGCCAGCCAGGACAATTGCATCCGCGGCATCGAGTGTGATGCCATTGACACAAACAGTGTCATAAAGCAGAAACAGCCAACAGGGAGTCTGAGCAGCTCCCACGGAGTCACACTCAGCAGAGTCACCTGCTGCTCCAGCAGGACACCCTAAGGAGGAGGGTGCCTCCCTGGGAGTCCCTCATTTTCCTCCCCTGACTGGTGGGGAGAAGCTTTCCCTTTTCTCTGCCCCACTGCAATCCATGCATGCCATCAGCTCTGCTTTATTAGCATTTATTAGCATTTATTATCATGCAATTAAGGCTAACTGACCTGCCTTTGTGTAACAAGGCTCATAACCTAAAACCTAGGCTTGGCTCCAATTTTGCTGTCCAGTTGAACCATTAACAAATGCACTTGAGAAAATAAAGTTGTGGTCACATTTGCAGATTTGGAGCCTTATTTATATACAAGATTTTCTTAATATATTTCATTCCTATAGCAAATTTTATTCTACAGGTTGCAGGAGGCTGTGCATCTTCTCTGTAAGTTTGAAGTAGAAATCTTTAGATTAAAATCAGATTAAACTTCAGGATGTGAGGTCTGAATTGGAACTGTACACAAAATGTGTTTTATTTCAAGCAAAACAGTACAAAATTACTCAAAGTATCTCAGTTGATGTTTTGTTCAATAATACAGTTCATATGGAATCAGAAGTACACAGACAGTTTGCCTCCTGTCCAGAAGGCCAAAGGTTTCCTTGACAACTGAGTACAACACTGAACAAGTGTATCCTGATTTTTTCAAATATTTCAAGTATTTTAATAATGGCAAATGAAGAGTTATAGATTCATTGTTAATGATGGGCAATATCAGGGCTTATCTAAGTCTGTAATTACAGACAATAACCTGTAAGAGGGTATGTTAATAACTGCAGTTCTGCTGTGGAACTACACCTGGGTTTAAAGGGATGACAAAGGACTTAAAAGTAAATTCGCATTTTTTTCACTCTGATGAAGAATTGAGCTAGTTTTAGAAGCTAGAAGAGCTATTGCTTCTCCAACAGTGCTCTCCTGACACTGGTTCTAAGCAACCATGTCAGAAAGAATAATTCCTTTGGAATCTAGAGATAATAGATTTTTGGCAGAAGATGATACCAACCAAATCAGACTATGATCGTTCTTTTGTAAAAAATCTACTGCGTTAGCAACAAGTAGTGACACAGAGGCTGCTGTACTTGGATACAGTCTCAAGAGATTTCATTCAGGGATTCACAATATTTTAGAAGTATATTGCATCAGTTTGAACAAAAAATTGAACACATGACTGCAGATATGTTGAGAGTTCCGTATCTAAGACCTGCCCAGCACTACACAAGGTCAACCACCAGGGTAAGTTACATCAAATACAATGAATAATAAGGTAAATCTTAAAAGTTTAGTTTTAAAAGCTCACCTGAAGGTTAACCTCACATTCACCTTTCTCCTTAGAAGTTTATTTTCCTATATTGGTGTCATGGTTTAGGAATGGTACTCCCCAATTTAGTGTTTCCCACTGAAACTCCAAACTACACACCACTTGCTCACCCATGCCCTTTTCCCCTTCTTCCCTCTCAGAGGATTTGAGAGGAGAATTGGAGCCACAAAAGGCAAAGATCATGGGTTGAGATAAGAATGATTCACTAGAAACAGGGATGAGATAAGAAAATGAACAATATTAATAACAGAAGTGTACAAAAGAGAGTGTGGAGCTCAACCCAACTGCAGTCACACCACCCAAATTTGTTTCTTTTTAGAATATTATCCTTATAAAGTAGCTTTAAGCTTACTTATGCTACTAAGGATATGCAACCTTATAAAATGCTTAATTTCTCACTAAGCTTATGGCAACATTTCTAAAAGCAACTGCAACCCAAAGCATAATGGGGTCAGCTGGCCCTTCAGAAATGCTGAAAAAAAACCCAAATCACCAAAAACCCAACCCAACACCAACCCATCCCCAAAGAGTTTCTACAGTTTAGCTAAATAGGAATGAAATGCCATACAGTGTCTGCTGGCCGATATACATTCTTCAATAGAGTGGCAGATTTTTCTCTTAAATAAGAAAAAACAAGAATTCAGGGTAAGGATGACCAAATGCAAATGAAGGGGATCAAACCTAGATTGAGAGAAACTACCCAAAAAGTACATAATAAAACCCCATAACTCTAGACAGTATCATCAGATGGATATTGCTCAGCCACCAGCACTCTGCCATGACCACAGAGCTTTTCGGGTGTTATCACACTCACAAAATTTTGAGGGACATTCTCTAATGACTTTGTTTTCAGCTACCCATCTGCAGCACAGGGATCTGGGATCAGTAACCCAGCAGTTCCTCCTGCTGCTCCCTGCTCGGAGGACAGCAACCGTGTACACGTATTTTGTAGCAGGGTCTCCCTGCTTCTGTTTCTACAGGCTGTGGGCACGTCCACCCTGTCCTCACACACTGCTCTCCAGAGCTATGGCAGAGATATGCTAATTTGTGTCTATCCTCTGAAGTAACAGGGGGCTCTTCAGAAGGTGATTTTTTTAGGAAAAAAAAAAGTATCAATAATTAACAAAGAAGAAAAAGTAAAGCTATAATCTCAAAATAATAAAAATTTATCAAAAAAAAGTACAAAACAGAATTGCTTAATTACCCAAGTGAGAGGGAATGGACAGATGCCAAAAACAAGCACCTACCAACAGGTTATAGGCAAAAGTCATCGTGTCCCTCCATTTCTCCTGGTGAATCTACACCTGCCAACACAGGACTGCTAACATGGAACACTTCACCCACTAAAATTCTAGCTTTGCATTATTCAGATTAACCCTCATACCGTCCCCTACAGCATCAGTCATTCAATCAGGGAAGTTTTACCACCTCTTGTGAGCAGCAGCAGAAAAAGAAAGTATGAAGAAACTTGAAAGGTTGTCTAAGGCACTGTGGATATTGTGTTCCTACCAATGTTAGTGGCAATATAGCCTAGAATTACACTGCAAGCCTCAAACATCTCAGCAAATCAGAGAGATGAATAATTTATGACAAGCAGTTTGAGCTTCAAACAGGACAGTGGAGGCACCTATTTTCTGCAGTGGCTTCCTCAGAAAATTTCTCCCTGCTTCTCTGCTAGGGCATTGGAAGTGATAATACCAACACTGCCTCAGTTAAAAACATCATATTGGCATTGTTTCACAAACCTTTACCAAACTAATCAAAATCAGTGGTACCATTCCATGTCAGCTATTTTCTCCAGATTGTTTGACCAGGCAACTTCTAGATCAAACTATTTCAAAGAACAAAGTGGAGGAGGAGAATAGGACATTTTGTCCATGTCAAGATCTGATGATCTCTGAACGCAACCCACACTTCAAAGTGGCAAGCCTGACATCTGGCCAAGAGCTTGGAATTAAGGATGAGCCTCTTTGCCTCAGCTTTCACATTACAGCACGCCCCAAGCTACCATTGTATTTATGAACTCCTTGTGAGAAGGGAAAATAAGCGTCCGTGAGCCCCACAGGGCTGGCAGAAATCTGCAACAAATTTGCCATCACAAACCCATTCTTGAATGGCTCTGTTTCAGTTCTGCACAAGAGCAGATCTGCTCTACAAAGGTAGTGCAGCAAATGGGCACCTGACCCCTGGCAGCAGAAAGAGGATATCCCAATCACACTCACTCATCTTGTTGCTAGGTCCACTGATGATATAAAAAGCCAGAGGGACAATCATTATTCTATATTATAATTACCTGCCTGACAAAAGGCACTGCATTTCCCCAAATTCCCATTCGGCGTCAGCTCTACAAAGTTAAATCATTCTTATACATTTTCCAGAGGTCAAATATTCAAAGCAGCACTTGACAAATCAGGTCAGTGAGTCTTAGAAGACTTATTATGCACACCTTATTTTTCTTGGTTAAAATGCATCAACTAGAATTTAAGGATGCCAAACAGGTGTTTATACTGTAAGGAGACATTTTTTTTTTTACTTCTCATTATTCCTGCACAGTCCCAAGGCAAATTTATAGTGAGCTTTTAAAAATAGCACTAATAATCTTAGGGGCTGCACTAAGACCCTAATTAAGATAGTATATGAATGTTTCCTGCTTGCATGTAAGATTATATATTTAAGCTACACAGTCTCAAGGCTCTTAAGGAATTTATTTTCTTAACACTGGTTTGGGAAAGATGATCGTTATTCTTGCTTTTATAGAAGGTGTTGAGACATCAAGAGAAATATTTTACTGTTTTGACCTGTGACCTGTTAATCCAAGTTTAAGACCTGGCTTCTCAGTGGACATGGTAAGTCACAGTGTAACTGCCCTAGACCTGGTGGTTGGGCACACTCACCACCTCTGAAAGTGCTTTCCAACAAGCGAGGTATTGAGGAAAGGAGGAGCCTTCCTACAAGCAGGCAAAGGCTCTGCTGAGGTGAGATTTTTAGCTACACACGGGACTGCCTCAGCAGAAGCAAGAGCTCGGTTTCCAACAAATGATGTGGCTGCTTCAGCAGCAAGACCAGCCCTTCATTCAATATTGTTGTTCCTTGCCCACTGCTCACCTGGCAAATTCAGGAACAAAATGGCACAGATTTATCAAGCTACCACCGCTCTTTCTACAGACAGATTTCACCTGCAGGGTGGGATCGCAGCCAGTTTGGGAACAGGTTCTTCCAGCGTCTTCCCATTAGAAGCAGTGAGTGCTGGCACTGCTGACTGCCATTGCTGGAGCTGCAGGAGCAGAGCCTGCCACTGCCGACTACGCCTGCAGTTTTCTGGGAGCCATGAACTAAAAGAAGAGTTGATGAAAAAACGTCCACACAAGAAATAATAGAAATAAGATTCTAACCCCAAGTTTCTATCATCAGTCCTAAACACAACTTCTGCTCGGACAGATAAGCCTTGAGAAATCATAAAAGTTACACCACAGTTGAACAGGTGCAGAGTTGAAAGGGACATTTAGCAATAGCCAAAGACACCTCCAGCTTTTCAGCACAAGCTGAATCAAGGTTTAACTCAGGTTAAAGAGTCCTCTCTTCAGAAGTTACCACACATCAGTGAAGTAAGTCCGTGTTGCTTCTCGTGGATAAACAGAGTTTTCTCACTGGAAACAATTGCCAGTTAACAAGTATCCTAGAAAGCTGTTAACTTGATTTAAGTGGACTGATAACCCCTTCTTACCAGAAGGAATCATACATTCCCACAGTGACCAAAGCTTTCCTGGCAGAGCTTGGTCTCTGGATTTATCATTAACATCTACATCCTAACACTGCTAAATAATTCAGTACAGCATTTAGCCTTGTGTCCTTGCCTCTCTACTCAGAAACCACTCTCTTTTCTGTATGTTTCGGCAACAGGGAACAAAAACCTGCCTGGATTGTGGTTCCACCTTGCAGTGTGTAACTGAGGGGGGAATCTCGGTTACCCTTTCACTCCCAACCTAAAAGCATGAGTTTTATTTCTTTTATTTTGTTGGAAATAGTGTTTATTAGATAACTAAATCTAGAGCGTTATTTATCCACACGGAGTCATGACCATGTGGGCTCAGATTCACATGCAAATTCCCCTTTTAATAATCCTAATGCAGTGAGTGCTCCAATCAGAGAGCTATCAGCCCCAGCTCCCAGATACCTGATGCCAGCTTTGCTGGTAATGTAGGCCACTGAAGCAAATCCAGAGAGATTGAGTTGGAAGTGGAGAGAGGCTCTGAGATCTATTTGCTTGGCTTCCTGACGCCGAGGGGGTGTCTGACTTCTTTTTTTTCTTTTCTGCTGTGAAGGGGATATCATTTAGGAGGGATCATTAGCTGCAGCAGCCCGGCTGGGTCAGGGCTGGGAGGCGGAGACGCAGTTGCCAGCAGCGAAGCAAGGTGGAAGCACGAAGACAGAAGACCAGGTTAATGAAAGCATGAGGTGGCTCTTGGGCAGCAGCTTGAAAAATTTTGGACATGCTGACAGGGGAAGCTATGACTGGCTAAACAGTGAACCAGGCGGGCCACTTCTGGAAACAGAGCTTCAGGTCTGTACCCGCCTGCTCATCTCTGTGGCACGTCCTTTGACTTTGCATGTGTGTGTATGTCTGTGTAATGCCTCAGTGTACAGTGCAGAGGAAATCCCTGGGTACTGGGATGCATCAAAGCTGTACTGCTCAATTACATAGAGTCGGAGCATTTCTTTATTGCTGTTAAGTCATTTTAAACACATTTGTAGAAGAGAAAAACATTAGACGGAAAAATTTTCCTTCTGGGGTGGCAGGTAAGGAAGTTTAATTACTTCTTTTAAGCATAGCCCATCCTTGATTTCCTTTCTGTTACAGGCGTGTTTACGCCTTGGATGCGGTCCCGTGAAGCCTTTCTGCAGATGTTGCGAGTCCGTGGCAGGCAGCAATGAACTCTTGTTCCCTAAGCTGTGCGCTGATTACTTCTGCGAGAGAGGATCACATGCAGCCGAGGGGGGGAGGGAAGTAGCCCCCAGAGATGAAAACACAGCCTGCTTTCTGGCTTTGTCTGGGATACAGCAAAAGGCTTTCTCCCATCAAAAATAATAATTTAAGGTGCTCGTATGTCCTCGGTAAATGTCCGAGGCATGTTGCATTAGCAAATGAACTGGCCCCGCTACTCAGCTGATATGTATGAAGTGTACTATTGCAAAATGAATGCGGGTAGGAGCGTGTGGGGGTGTAAAAACAGGACAAAAAGTAGTATTTGAATGTCACCACAATTTTAACAAAGTCTGCCTCACCGGTAACATTGCCAGAGTTAGAATAGCCATGGCAATGTCTTCACACCTCGAGACTGCTTTTATCTGACAGTGAGAAACAAACAGCCTCACTAGAGTCACATTCCAACAAGTATTTGAAAATTCTGTGTATATCCAGGCTAGCTTCTAAATTACGTGTCATTACTAATGGACAGAAAACCACAGAAAAATGTTTTTCTATGTGCCCGAGTTGCATGTTTTTGCTTTTTACAAGCAATAATGAATCAGCTTCAAGAAGCAGGATAGAGCTTGGAAAAGACCCTATGGAGGGACCACACCCTAATGACTTCAAAGCAGACTTTGTTCCAAATCCACTTAAAACATTTCAGAAGTATCAGTTTCCTGATTCAACTTCAAAAGATATTAGTATAAATACGGGATATATTAACAAAAATAATTTTAATGGAGTTCTAAGTATGCTAGCAAATCATTAACAACATAATAAATCTTATCACAACTCAATCACTTCAATGGGAATTTCAGTAAGCAAAAGAAACTTTCGTTTTTCTATCCTCACACAAAAGCTTTCCTTAACCTCATGTTTTGCCTTATGAGGTCATTCCTTTGCAAGGCAGGTACTACCCCTCATTTCTCCAGACACATAGTTCAGCTCCAAGCCCATTCCATTACTCATGGTGGATATACCACACAACTCAGTCACACTCTGCATTTCATTCTTTACCAACAGGCACGAGTAAAATCTCAACTGATATGGGTCACATAATCTGTAAGCTGGCAACTGTACATGCTCAGCATGTTAAAAAAACACAGGCAGACAGATTACTAATGAAAAGATTTACTACTTCTAGTATGTCCTCAGTGGCTGGGGGAAATTGCTTCAGTCTCTATAAATGTATAAATGAAAGGAGAAGAATAAACAAATGTCCAAACTATCCTACTAAGAATCAGTTCTAGGAAAATAAGACTTTTTGGAAATATGATCCCTTTTACTTCCATGCTCTTTTCTGCCTTTCTCTGTTTTAAAAATGATATTTTCTCGTATTTTGTATATTATTATTATATTTCCCATGTGTCTGTAACTTAGTTCATGCTGGAAGTCAGATCTTTATTTTTGTTACAAATCTGACAAAAGATGCTTGTGATGACACAGGCAGAGCACACTGGTCTCCAATGCAGCAGCATCAAACAAAATCAGTCAATTAATAATTTCGTCTGTCACTTCATATGCCTGGTGTGGTAACTTTCAGATGTAAAAGAGTAGAGGATTTTACCTTAAATATGTTCTGCAGTTGTATTGCTTTCAATTAATGAAGATTCAATTTGATTTCTTGATTTTATTTTCCAGTTCTGGCAGCTATTCCTGATACCTATACACAGTGGTTACTTTTCCAGTTTTAGAGAAATCTAATTTCAGCTGCAGAAGTTAGGTTTAGGTCAGTTTAGAACTAGCGTTAGTTTAGAATTTCAGAATTATTTTTAAGTGACCTTTGATTAATTTTATTAAAATTATTCCTATTTTTAGTGTAATTTTCTAAATGCCTGTTCTATTTTCCAAGACTTTGTGTCAAGATCTTTGCAACATTTTTCAGTAGCCCTTTAGGCAGTCATTGCAGAAATGGGCACAAAACCACAATAGAAAAAGAGGGACTAAATATTGATCAATTGTCTCCTGATATATTTGATGCATTTATATGGATATACAAGAAGTATATGGATGTACAAGAAGTCCATCAGCTTTTGGAACTACATCTCAAAGTAAAATAAGTTCACGTAATATTTGGCAGGAGGCAGCATCAAAATGGATATATAACTCCCTGTTCAGGTTCAGGGCATCTGTGGGGCAGTATTAACTTATGAAAAACTATTTCAGCTCAAATAATACACTAAGTAGCCTTACAAATTACTTCATCCAGATAGGAAAGTCTTAACATTAGCTGTATTTAAACAGCTATGGCACTCTGAAACACAGACTGAGGAAACCTGGACTTTACTGTCACCTGTTAGCATACAGAAGAAGCATGAAGCTGAGTCAGGGAGGTTTAAGTTAGATATGAGGAAAGCATTTTTTGCTCAGAGGGTGGTTGGGCACTGGAACAGGCTCCCTCCCCAAGGCAGTGGTCACAGCACCAAGCCTGACGTAGTTCAAAAATCATTTGCACAATGCTCAAAGGCACATGGTGTGACTCGGGGTATTCTGCACAGGGCCAGGAGTTGGGCTCAATGATCCTGATGAGTCTCCTCTAACTCAGCATATTTTATAATTCCGTAGTATTGCCAAATTCTTAATCCTATGTGCTTCACGTCACTAATTTGCAGAGCATAGTAAAACACATTTACTGTTCTTTCACAATTATACAGTAGTTGTAAAATGAAAGAACAAACAAAACAAATTTATTATGCCTTCTTTGGCACACATTACTGAATAGATAGCCACCAGGCACTGGTTATTGTGGTTATTTTGAAATAGAATAGGATAAAATAGGAGTAGTTCCAACCACCCGACCACTTTAGGGAGTGCAAGAGAATATGGGCTGCTTTGTAATAACCTGTGCAATTTTTGTCCAGATCCCGCAGTGTAATAAAGTACTTGCAGGTTCAGGGCACTGCTTTTCACCTTCAGAGACAGGAATACAGATGCAGAATTTATGCAGACCATACCCAAGGATCTCAACCCAGGCACTCAAAATAAGGCATAACCAACGAGTAACCCACAAGAAGCACCTCCACTGGTCTGTCTTGCCCCTTCCCCAGAGCATTTGGTAGCAGAGACAGGAGTAGAGCTCCCCAGGAGAACATTTGCTTACCACACAAGCAAGCAGTCCTCTCTCTTCCCAGCCTTCTGACTCAGTCACTGCATACTCTACACACCCTGCACACAGTACCCTGGGGTATTGTGGTGTTCATCTGCATCCCTAAGCAATCTATCACAACCCTGAGGAGGCACTTTGTGCACAATAATGTAATTAAAAATTGTATGTGCTGCAGAGCAAATTAAAGATTTCATAGATTTCAAAAATGCTGGCATTTATTCAGGCTTGAGAGCTTGATTTTGCAACTTTAGAACCAGTGTTACAGGTTACTCTTGGAGGGCCTTTAAGCAAGAAGGGTTTTCAGGCCAGTAACCTGCTGGAACCCTAAGATGTCCTTTTGTAGCTACTTCACAGACTGTGGCCATCTGAGCTAGCTCATACGACAAACAGTTGCACTCTTTCCATTTGTTTTACCATTAGATGCAAACTTTCCTCTCCAACAATAATATATTTTGCACATTTCTCTTAATAGGTACTTCATGGCAAAGCCCAAGACCTCTGGGCTCCAATCAAGGCTTTGGAGCAAAGTATATTTCCCTGAGATCCAAGACAATTTGTTAATTCCTTCTGTCAAGTTTAGCCTTCCCTTCCTTTCTGAAGTCCATTATTTGTACAAGGCCATGTCTTACGGCCCTAACTCTCGTCTGTGCTTCCACCAGCACATGAAGAGGATACACTGACCTTGGCCATTATTTAACACACAAATATAGTTTCAGTGAAATTTATGGGGAAGCTGCACTGAGTTGAAATGACAATTGGCACTTTATACCTTTTACTAATCTCATGCAGGAAACACTGGCAATCTCATTCTGTGCCCTCACAAACCACCAGAATACTGTGCAACTCACAGATCCTAAGACCAACATTTAACCTGGATGAAAGCCTGCTCCTTACAAATTAAACTCAAAACTTAGACTTGGATTTTAAAAACAAGCTTTTCACTGATCATGAATTATAAGCTCAGTTCTTCTCAATATTTACTGTAAGAATATTGGTAACATATCAGTATCAATGAGTCTCCACATAAATAGTGCACTAACATAATACTGAATGCTTTTTTCTCATTTTCTCTTGAAATGTTTTATGTACCTCACAAGACACACTCAAAAAGCATTAACAAACTTTTTTTAAAAGTCCCCTCATTTTTAGGAAGTTATTTAATAACTTCTGCATTGGAGGAACAGCAGGAACAAGTTCTTCCAATTCTGCTCTTTCCTGTTACTCATTGAATGGTCAGGTTAGACAACAATTTGTACAGACAGAAATTCTTTAGTAAAAATTATCAATAAAAACAAAATAATTCTTTAATATGCATTTTTTGGGGGTAAAACACCATTGGGGAAAAAAGCTTAATAGCTAATCTGCAAAGGTTCCAGTGTATTTTTTAAAATTACATAAATGCATTTAGCTTCATACTCACAATACCTTAAGAAAAAATAGAAGAGTAGTAATCTCCCCTACATTATTCATTAGGAGTCAATGCCTATTTACTTTATTTTTCTTAGGCATGACCACATAATAATAATTTCAAAACATCACAGCAAAGCAAAGAGGTTGCATATGCCTGGTAGATAATCAGTTGAATGTAGATTATAGTGTGATTTTGTAGCTAGAAGAATGACTGTGATTCCTGAAAGTTTTTGTAGACTAAGAAGGAGACACTGGAGTTAGTATTCTTTTCACAGAGCCATTACTGCAAATGGCCAGTTTGCATTCCTGCTTCCAAACCCTTTGAGGAAAGAATCACTCAAGTTCTCCTAGCCTGATGGGGTGCCTTCTCTCAAAATAAAGGAAACCTGATCCATTGACCTGTTTAGTCTCACCATGCAAATGTGAAAAAGCCACCTCATAACATTCATCAAGATCTTACAAAGGGAATGACTTGATAAACAGCATTATAGGGTTTGGGTTTTCTCTCTGCCCTAGGCTAGACTCTCCATGAGACCCAATTATTAGAAGATGGAATCAGACTGGAAACAAGATATACTAAATTTTAAAACTAAAGCTAATACAACTCAAGAACACAAGCGACTTTGTTGGTTTTTCTTATAGCTTATGACTCCAGTTAACACTACATCACAATTCAAAAGCTTGGGACAGAGGTCTTTTGTGCCTCATTTTGCAAAAAACAAAGCTGACAAAACTGCTATTTCTCTTACACCAGAAGTTCTTTTTCCATAGTTCTATACAGGCAAAAATGATTCTTGGATTGTTGGCAGAACAAGCTCAAGAGGTTGAATCCAGGCTGTCCTGTCCAATAAAAACACTGTGTTTTATTTGGAACTGGCCTGTGAGGTTAGGACAACCCAAAGAGCAGGTAGTGTAGATAATGAACCCTGTTTGAATGGGCTAATTGTCATAATAGTTGTTCTCTAAACAGTTTTCCAAACACAAAGAAACAACAGCAGATGGTGGATCACCAGCCTTATTCATCTGCAATTCAATGCCTAAATTTTAAAAGCTCAACCCATCTCCTGCAAAGTTGACTGGTCCCACTGTAATAAAATGTCATACAAAATTGCATATACTTTCAAGCTGTTGGGGTTTTTTCGCTATTGGAGACAGGGTTTTCTAAAAACCCAATACTCCTTGTAACTTCTCTGGGTTTTTTGTCTCTGGTTGTTATTTGCTTTAATTGCCCAGTAAATAGAATTCATGAGTCTGCAAAACATACTGCTTGAACGATACTAGTGCAGAGAGAAAGAAATTTGGAAAAGTAAATGCTATGTCATAAGCTGGAGATGGGGAATGTGGTTTTGTTCTCTGATTAAGAGATCTCCAGGAATCCAACACCCTTCCTATTTGCTTTGGTTACAGAGCAGACAACAGACAAGTTCAACCAAAGACGACATAGAGCCATTTCTGTGTATCATATTGCCTGCCACCATGATGCTCTTCCTGGCATTCCTGCTGCTCTTCCTGTACCGCCGTTGCCAGCGCCCCACTCAGCAGGGCCAGATCTTCAGCATCGACCTTCCTGAGGCTGTGCCTGAGCACGATGTGTCCAATTTCCTCTCTGCGCTGCCCTGGAGCAGCGAACAGAGCTTCCACTACTCCACGCTGCTCCCTGATGCCACGTTTCTCTCGGTGTGTTTGCCTCCGTCCTACGAGGAGGCCACCATGAAGACTTCCATGGAAGAGGCTCACATTGAGCCCTCTCCAGACCCAGTGCCTCCTTACGAAGAGAGCACGCTGCAGGCCAGCAGCACCAAATAAACTTCCCACGGAAGCACCTTATCTGAAGAAAGCAGCACAAAGGTAGAACTGCTATGGCCTTTAAAATTTGTGAAAATATTCCAAACGAGGCACAAAAACAATGAATTTATGAAGGAAGAAACTTGAAGTAACAGGGAATGCTTCTCTTCACCTCATCCTAGGATTCTCTACCTTCCATCTGTGGCAAGCGTACACATGGTGTAGCACCAAATCCAATCCAGACTGGTAACGTGGGGATTCTAGTTAACAAACATGTCATGCAAGGATTAAACTTAAGGAAAGCTGGGAAGCACTTCCTCTGTAATCCCTCAGCTACAACAAAATGTCAATAACGCTATAGATTCAGCAATCACAAAAAGGGCTTTTAGCATATACATATTCCAGTTTGGGGTTTTTGTTTTCTCTTTTATGCATTTATATTTAAATGAGTTTTTGACAAGCTGAGTCAGTCTGTGTGTGTTTACATCATATCATTCTGCAGTGCTCTGGAATGATCACAACAGCTCTCAGGAAAGAAAATAAATATATAACCTCTACAAAATTTCCAGTAACTGTCCCCAAAGGTTCAAATGTGCACTGTGAATAAAGGTTGTCTTTTCTCAAAGTTGAACAATGAGGATAACCGGAAAAGTCCAGATTGTTATGGGTGAGGAAGACTCTATGAAAGAGCACACTCACTCCGTTGCTGCAAGCTGCTTGCCAAGGTCTGCAAGGTCCCAACATTCCAGACTATTCAGTTGGCTTATTTTCCAAGTCTAAAATAATAAACCATGTGATTAACTTGGTGCAGTGTGTAAAGGAGATGGGGAAAAATAATAAAATCAAGTGCACCACAAAAGCCCTGGTCTGTATTTCAAAACAGCATTATAATCCCTTCCCCTTCATCACTAGGGCAGAGTGAGGCTAATTCAAGTGTGTTGGTAGCAGTGGTTTAGAGGGCTTGCAAATGCATATGCCTTCAGAAAATGATGTATGTTATCTTTAATGCTTTCTTACAGGACAGCATTTTCACTAAGTTGATAGATGCTCTTGTTACAGAAGGTGGTTACTACAGAACCTGACAGGCTCAAAAGTTATGTTGGCAAGCCACAGACAAATGCAGTGTCATGGAATAGCTGACACCTGCAAGGAAGAAACTGTCCTAGCAGCTTGTGCAGTCTTGGTGTAACTTACAAATCCAAAAGCTTGCACTTGGTGATTTCAGCATCTGTCAGGGGGTGTCTGTAACAGCCAGTCCTGCTTTACAAACTTAGCACATTCCTTAAAAAAAACCAACAAAAACAACGTAATAAGGGAGGAAAAAATCCTCACTGTACAGAAGAAGAAAGGCACTTTAGAGCTGCAAGGTGGTTGAATTCCATGCCATGTCAGCAGTGACACAATCACAGTAACCAAATAGTCCATATCAAAACTGATGTTCCTATTCACACGTTTCTCTTACAACAAGGAAAAAGTACACTGTTTTTATTTAGAAAAAAGGGTTATTTTCTTGAGCTATAAATTTGAGATCATTCTTTTTCTAATGTTCCATTTAGGCCATCAAGCTGAAGCAGCAGATGTTTTGGAAAACTCCAAATTCAATCAACCATTTTTCTTTTAAGACCGTATCTGGGAATAGTTCCCGGTATTTGCTGACATGTTTGAAAGTACCATATTCTACTGCCTCCTCACATTTTCTTTACTTCCTTTATATTTGGTACATGCATTTGTTTCTGAGGGAAGCTGGAAAAATACAAGAGCCCCGAACAACAATTTGGAAAGATGCAAAGGTTTGAGGTTCAAAGATAAACCACTTCTGCCTCTGGTGTTTGTATATTCCACTAACTTTAGTGGAATTGTATGGATATGCTTGAAAACTCACACACTGCCATATCAAGTTGAATGTATTTTACCTTAAGAGATCTGCTGTATTCTGAAATTAGTTATGCTGTTCCTCAGCATGATCTCTTGTTTACTCTTAACTTGGTACCAGGCTCCAGCCTGATACTCAGCCTCTGGGCTCATCGTTCCAAACTGCTCTCCAGTTACCTTAGTTATAGTTAAGAAAAATTTTTGACTGGTATTTCTTGTGGCCAAGACTGATATACTTCTATAACTAGTTGAGAATTGCTATTCTCTGCAAGAATATAGAGTGATTGTGTTTCACACGGTATTTATTGGACAACTCTCAAATCCTGATTTAGACAAATAGCTTCTGATCGTTAACATTGCTAAAGACAATTAAAAACAGATACTTGCTCAAATCCATACTGACAGAAACACTGCCATGACTTAAATTCTTCTTTCTAGTAAACTGCTTTTCATTCCATCTGGAATTGGTTTCCCTTATCTCATTGCAACACACATTTGTCTAGTCTTGTATGAAACCCTAGTAGGTTTCAACATAACTGGCATCTCTACTCTTAAATCTCCACCGCAAAGAGAACACCCACCAAAAAGAAAGAATGTTTCTCATACAAACATACTGAAATTAAATCTCCAATGTCTAGAAGCTGCCTCTGATCCCATCTGGCTGCGGTGACACACATCTCAGCAGCCACTGTGTTACTGATGTTACTGCTGCGGGTTGTGGAGCAGCTATCAGGTCCTCTGGGCAAACACCTTGTGCATCAAAGCAGAGAGCTCATGACCTGAAAGGAATTCGTGCCTGGCCATAAGCAACCATAAGTGCAATGGGAAGATCTTTCATGGTTTTAGCTACAGTAATCTGAAAGGGGAAGATTTAGAGCACCCCATCTAAAATAAAAATGTTGGAATTGGGACCATAAACAAAAAGACTGAGGAGAGACATTAAGTTTTCAATTACTCAAAAAGTAACTTCAAATAAAGTAAAATAGGGACCCTGCATGCCTGCACCAATCCAAACTGGTACTAGTGATTTTAAACTGAAGAAAGATTAAATTAGAAATCTCTAAAAGTGAAGTGTAGTCTGAAAGTGCAGTGAAGCAATGGCAGCACCATCTCTGGATACATTAAGAAGGTAGACAAACATCTGTCCAGAAAGATGAAGGCTCCTGGTTAGAGCAGAGAATGGATTATATGTCTCCTCTGTGTCCTTTCCTGTTCCTATGCCCTAAAGTTACATCAAAGTAAGTTTTGTTCCTTGTTTCTAAATTGTATGAAATCAGATGGTTGTTTCTTTGAAAATTTCATATTATGAGATTTCATGTGCATCCAGAAATCACTGTAACATTGGCATTGTACTTTATAGCCACCAGGTTATTTTTCTTTTTTTTGTTTAAATTTTTTATCTTCTAATACACATAAAATTTATGAACTCACCTTGATGTGAAGGTAATTGTAATTAATTTTTCTATTATGAAAATACTAAGGAGCCATGATGAGATTAATTATTATGAGACTAAACCCCTTGTTCATATTTAGTAGGAAACTATGGAACAATACAGGCCCTTTCATTAAGGGGGCTTAGAGGGCAATCTCTGTGCTTGTTTTCCCAGTGAGAGCTCCAGAGTCCCTCACTGACATGGGTCCATTGTTCTGCAGACCAGGATGAATACACATCTGGCACACATGGCAGATTCTTGATCAAAAGGCATTTAATGGAAAACAACACAGGTAATTTATACAAAATAGTTCTTCTAGATAGTCACAGAAAGAATTCAGCACCCATCTCCTGTAATGCCACAGTAGTTTCATATGAATAGAATATCTTGCCTGTCTCATTTTAGCCAAAGGAAGAAAAGATGACCCAGCTCTTTGCAACCACTGTGGGATCTCAGAAACTACCAACTTGGATAAAACTGGTGCATGCTTCTGCATAGGTTGAGTATCTGATCTTTGCTGAACTTAAAACTAACCCGTGACTTATTGGTTTGTACTTGCCAATGATAAAATGTGATTTTCAAAACAGAACAGTCACTGCTTGGCCTTATGAAGTAACCCTTGGTCTAGGAAAGGCAGAATAAGAATTTCAGTGCATACATTTCAGTTCACCTATAACAAGTATCTTTACTAGAAACGTAGAAATCCAACTGAAGTAGAAAACATTTTGAAAAAAAACAACAAACAAACCTTGACAGCACATTTTTATGATAGTTCAATAATATCACAGTGGTCAAGAAAGAACTGCTCCCAAAATAAAACTCTATGCTTAATCCACACTTCAAAGGATTTCACTTGGGTTCTTTTGGCAGCAAAGCCTCCAAATACAGACACTCAACTCCTTTTGCTACAGACTCTGTACAAACTGTGCTGGCATGAACTATATGTGCTCCAGTTAAAAAACCTCTTACAAACGTAGGTTTTATCAATAGGAGAAAGTGAGTGGGCAGTCTTGTTTTAGTTAGGAGGGTAATTTTATTTGGGTGTGGGTTTTCTTGTTGTTTTTGTGTTGGGTTTTTTTACAGATTTTCAAGAATAAACATTGCACAAAAAGATCAGATAAGGATGAGCTGAATGCTTATGGCAAATAAATTATTCACTGGCTCCTCTCTCAAAAATTGTCATAAGTGAAAAGCTATGAATTTTTAATAATGAAATGTCTTAATTTCAGTCTGTTAGTAAATAATCATGTCATGTCATGACTCATTACAAAGGAGTTCTATTAATCACTTGGATAATGAGGTCTTCTGCAGAACAGGAAAGGCATGTGAGTGTGGGGCCTCAGGAAGGTGTCCTCTGTAATAAAGACAACCTGCCATTCTAGTGGTATGGCTGGCAAGGCTGGGCACAGCTAATAAATCAGTGCTGCAGGCACATGGGTGTTGATGAAGACAGCAAAACCTCATTGAAAACTCTTGGGTACATGACTAGGCTGACAGCAGTGTAAATGTACTTTTGCACTTTCTCAAGCTTTTCATCAAAAAGGTAAAAAAATGCCAATGTCTTTCATGATTGTTGAGGGTATGAAAGAATCAAACTTGTCTGTGAGTTTGTCTCCATCTGTAGTTTTACTTCTGATTATTCACAGGAATATCAGGTCTCTTACTGTCAGAAATTAAGGAAGAAACAGCGATCAAAACTGTAGTACTCAGAATTTCATAGAAACAAATCATAGAATCATTGAGGTTGGAAAAGGCCTGTAAGATCATCAAGTCCAACTTTTAGCCCAGCATTGCCATGTTCACTGCTAAACCATGTAAGTGACACATCTATATTTTTTCTAAGCACTTCCAGGGATGGTGACACCACCACTTTCCTGGACAACCTGTTTCAATGCTTGGTAACATTTTAGTGAAGAAACTTTTCCTAATATCCAATTTAAACCTTCCTTGGTGCAATTTTTCTTCTCTCCTTGTCATTTCTTACCTGGGAGAAGAGGCTAACCCCCTTCCTCACAACGAACATCTTTTCAAACAAGTTGTGCTATAAATAGAATGTTATCTTACCCAACCCCTTCTATATTCATTTGTCCCTACAATATCAGCATTATTTTATTCTTGAATGCTTATTCTTGTTCCTTTTTTCTTGAATGCTTACGTTAGAACATTTCAGACATCTCCATCTGTGACATAAATAAATATTTCAAAGCAAGAAAGCATGGACAAGCAATCCTCTCCAGTCATGTCAAGCACCTTATGGGTCTATCTTTTATTTTATAATGTTTTGGCTTCTTGTTTTGCTTTTTTCCAGGCTCAAACTAAGATAACTGAATGCATTTTTTTTTAGTTCTTTGAATACTAATGAACTTAATTCCTTTAGTGGCCTTTCAAGCACAAAGGACAGGAAGGAAAGCCATACTCTTCCTGCCCTACCCTATCAAGCATCCTAAAGAGAATGTGAAAAAGATCACAAATCAGGATGAAAAAAAGTAAGAGAAATTCCCACCCAGAAATAAGCCTCTCACAAAATTGCTTTCTCCTCCCCAACTTCCTATTTTCCACTTATCTCTCCTTTGGCTTAACTTTAATTTTCTGCCAACTTTATAAAAGACAACACAGAAAGGAAAACTACCTCCACAGACTAACCCACAGCTGTAGAGAGCAAAGCTAAGTGTCATGTGCTATGCTCTACTAGTAATCTGGAATATCTGTTTGTTTATAATCACAAATACGTGTTTGTGATTATAAAATGCTTTGCACAAAGTCAGTTTCTACTACAGGTAAACCAGACAAATTCAAACATATTTTTGTGTACCAGCAACATGCCAAATTATTTAAACAGCACCATTAAAAACTCAGTATGTGTTTCATTTCTGTGGCACTTTTTCTCTTTTTCTTCCAGTTTGGAAAACTCACAGTTGACAACATCCTCAGATGTTAGAATGGCCTAAGATTCTTCAGAAAGACTGTTCACCTATGTTTTAGGAAAAAAAAGTAAACTTAATGGGAATTAGCTTGGTTATAAACCCTATCTTCAACTAACACTCACCCCTTTTTCACTTCTGTTAATGATGCAGAACCTAAACATTCCTATAAAAGACTGTTTTCTAGTGGTTTCCAGCAGCAGAACATTGTGTCATCACAAACTAAAAATGCTGCTGTCATGCAATGAAGGGGAAAAAACCCAGCAGATCCATTAGCACAACCCATCAGTGTTTGGCTGCATCACAAAGATCAAAGCAGAGGGCATTAATTTGGAGACAGAAGAAGCCATGTAAGTACAGTCCTGTCTAGCAGAGTTCTGGGACTTTCTTTTCCACAGCATATCACCAGAAATCATCACCTGGAGAAAGAGCACGGTGCTACATGACAGAGGAGCGTGGTGTTCCTGACACATGGCTGGTGACACCTGAGGAGTTGGGATCCATGTGCCCAGTGGTGCCATGCTCCACCATGGGGTCCTGCACCTCCCTCTCCCTCCTGTGCACCTCTCCAGCAGCCCCAGCCCTGCCACTCCCACCCGCAGGAAGGAAAGGATGGGCTCAACCTGCACAGTGAGATCTCTACTGGAAACAAAATAAATCAACTTTTAGACCCTTAGAGCATATTTTTATTACAAAAGTAGCAAGTTAATACACTGGTAACATCTAGACCTCCATGCCAGCTATTATGGCAGACTCTATAAAACAGATGTACAGTAAATTCTACTTTCTTTATCTAAAAACCTGACCTAATATAAACTAGAGTGCAAGGAAAGAACCACGGTTTGATATTGCATTTTATGTTTTGTAGATCATCCTGTAAGTCAGAGAGCTTATTTTCTAATCTATTATTCTTTCTCTAGCTTATGCATATCTTATTTTAAATAAGGTAAATAGATACTGTAGGGATGGCAGGCAAGGTAAACTACGAGCATGAAGCATGCCTGGATACTGTATCTGAGAGCTCCACATGGACAGCTCTCTCTCTTTAGCTAACATCACTTCAAAAAATTATCACCCCCTGTATATTTTCACTGTCATCTAGACTCCTTCCAAATGCCCAGTCCAGCTGCCAACTAACCACACAGCTGTTGGAGGCATTTATGACTTTGGTTCGTCCAGTTTTATTTATTAACAGATTTTCTGCTTTAGCTGGGACTGAGTGCCAGGAAATATTTACACTACATGCATTCACTTCTAATAAATACCACTTTCTACTTTTGTTACAAGACAAAGAACATTTTCAGAATGGCTTGCATCTAGAGCAATTATACTGATTTTTAAAAAGCTGAAAAGATATTTTCATTATAATGACAACCTGCTCCCTGACCCAAGTTATGCTGGGCACCACTCCCAGATACCAGATGAGGGGAGCTTGGCAAAGCCTTCTCTCCATAAGATAGCTTGCCATCGTGTTTAACAGACAACAAGATTAAATTCCCATTTTTTCCAGGACTCAGCTTGTTTGGTGAAACTGGACACCACCACATCCAACAGCTACTCTGAGGGAGGTTGGATTTCACTGCTAATGGGCCTTACAGAGTTTACAGCGACTCCTGTTCACCCAGCCCCTTGTCCCCAGTGCTGTACCAGCCCTTTTAAAAGTTGTATGCCTTTATTTAGTACTTCTCATAAATGACCACAATAGTGCCCAACAACACAGACTACTCCAAGTGGTATTTTTCTAGCTAACACTGTTTTGAAACATACATTTTAACAAAATATATATTATTCTTAACACTAGCTCCCAATAGCCTCACTCCCAGTTTGTGACAGCTACACGGCAAAGGTCCCTTTCTGCTCATGCCTGCCCAAAGCACAAAGCAGCTGCTAAATATAACAGTGGCTAAATAATGACTGGCTCCTTGGGCTGGTATGGGATCAGCTTCCCTGGATGGCACCAGAACTTCCAATGGAGGCTGTCAGGAGATGCTTTCCTGCATCCTCCACATTTCTGGAAATGAGAGGGAACTGCCAAAGCCACCCAGGAGCACCAGGGGTACAACACAGTAGTGCTGGATCAAGTGGCAGCTTCATCCAGAGACCCCAGTGGCAGTTGAACAGCTCGGTATTGAGCCATTAAGTGTCTGGCAAATCAGCACAGTTGTAAATATTTAATACCAGATAGTCTGCTAGCAGCAGACCAGCACTTACTCATTTTTCTCTCAGTTTCCTTCCCTAGGCACTCTGCACAGAGGGGACAGATGGCCTCTAAGCCCCATCAGTGTTTGCTCCAGTGTCCCCTACCTGCACACCTTCCTCAGGGGTGTCTGTGACTGGCAAATACCCTGACAAGGAAACAGCCTGAGCAGGTACAAGGCCTTATAGATGGCAAAAGGTGAGTACAGTATACATAGCAGGATCAAGAGTGCTTTTTCCAACACCAAGGGAAGAGCCTGGACATTTCAACAGTATCCTAGAAAGGGTCACCTGCTGAATTACAAAGGTTGCTGCTCAGCCACAAAGATCCATCAGCACAGATTACCCTAATTCACTAGACACAAAACTGCAGCAAACCAGAAGGAGATTCACAGTTCTGGCTTTAGAGCCTTGCAGAGAGAGGTAATTGGCAAACATAACATCTGCTGCTGCTCAGTTTTAACCCACAGCCTCCATACATCTGCCAGTCAGGGAACCCTTAATCTAGCTTCTGGTTCAGTCAAGGGCACAGAAGCTAATGGGTAGCAGCAGTCATTGCAGCAGTCGTTGCAGCAGTCATCTTAAGGACAAGAATGAAAAGCAAAGGCTTTAAAATCACACCCTCTTCACCAGAAGTGTTTTACACAGCTCTTTCTACTTTCTAATTTTTTCCTCTTGAAGAAGCCTGGAACCAGAGGACACAAAACTTTCAGTGTTCACATCACTTGAAAAGTTGTAATTTCAGATTAAATGCAATTTGTGTCAAAGAAAAAAATGATAGGGCAACTCCTATAGTGTTTAAGGCAACTTGAACATTTGACCTACATACTTGATTACAACCAGTTTGAGAGGATTTAAATAGCTGCTTTCTATTCCATACACAGGCTTTCTTCAGCTTTGGTAAGCTCCCTGAACAACAAATTTTTCCTGATATGGTATTATGAAGGCAAGGATACTTAGAATTACTTCTGTTCTAGGTCACAGTCAATAAAACATCAATAAATCTCACAACTCAACAAATTTAAAAGTACCTGTAGCAAACAGTGTTGGTAAGCCATGAGAAAACAAGATGCAGCATTACAGACACCTTCTTCATCCTGCTTTTCCAAGCTCCCTTGCAAATTTACTTCAACTTGCAATCAGATTTCACCTGTGGCTTGTTTTCTGCAGAACAGTCAAGGGGCTCTCAGGACTTAAAGGAAACCTTAAGCAATCATTATGCAACCAAAATTTAACTTTCTTGGTTAGTCTGGCTAGTTTCAATTAGGTGCTAGTGCTGCTCCAGACTTTGACTTGTCTGCTGCAACCTGGCCTAGTATTACCAATCCTGTGTTCTTTTCTTGTGCTCATCTGTGAATAAAATTAATGCTTTCCAGTTCTCAGCGTGGAGAAAACAACTGAGTTGAATAAAGACCGCTTAGGGATAGGAACATTTGTTTTGTCAGGTCTTTCAAACTGCAAAGAGAGGTGCCCCTATTCCTAACAACAGGCTTGCTGCAAAACAGCATTCAGGATTTGTAATGGTCCTTCAGATGTACTTCCTTGGGTCACAAGGAGCCTACTAAGCAGGAAAAAGGGTGTGCTGGGTAGCAAGGTTTCCTCAGAACACTAGTCCAATGTAAGGTGATCATGCTGCATGGGATCTGAGTCTGTTCTCTTACTGGGTTTTCCAACCTGTTACGGCCTCTCTGTGAAGTCTGTACGAAATCAGGTAATTTCAAAAGTATGAAGTTTCTTTCAGTTTCATGGAAACTCAGGTTTCAGTGAAAGTGACTGCAACAGTGATCTCACTATGGGAAGGACTCTAGTATTCACCTCTCGTAAGACACTGAGAAAACCCATGTAGAAGAAAGGCTCCATAAATATGGTGAAAATATTATTGTAGTGGGCCCTCTATGATGCAGCAGAGAATCCAACAAGTCAAAAAAGTACAGAAAAACTGGTGTTTGTACTTTGTTGCCCTCAGAACTACAGCAGAACAATGAAGTTATATTAGATTTATTTGCAGAATTAAAGGAGCAAATGCAGACTTTGAACAAGCCACTGAGACAGATGTTTTCTTGAACTCCATGGTCTTTAGCTGATCTGCCTGAGTTTCTATGTGCCATTGAGCTGTTTTTACTCACCTCATCTTCTGAAGGAATGACAATATTGATGGTGCCCCAGTGAGCCTGGTGCACATCCAACCTGCACACACCTTTGCAGTCTTCTTTTAATGCCACTCAAACACCAGAATAATGGAATTAATCTCCTGGAATTGGATATCTTTGCTGAAGAAAGAGGAGAAACATGTGGGTCTGCCAGGTGTGGATTAATTTGTGTGGTGCTGTCAAACGGTTTGTGTCCCTATAATCCAAAGGCAACCTCCAGAATAATAAACTTGGATAAAGTACCTACTTTCCTGATTAGGGAACTAATTTTTCATTTTCATCAACTAAATCATGTGCTGCCTAGAGACAAAATCTGGTCTGAATTAGCCTGTAGTACAGCAATATTTATTATCCTCCTATGACAGGCATTCACTGGGGTAATTCTCACACAAAAATCTCACATTTTTCTTTTTTTTTAAATCTGACCAAGGCCACAATTTATGCAGATTGTGTCTCATCAGATTACGTATTACTTTCTATAATCACATATTTTCCCTGCTTGGTTGTGTGAGTCAGCACAGGCAGGACACAGGAACAACCACAAAAGCACAAAGATGACATTTATTTCCCTTACCTAACCAACCTGGGGATCCCCAAAGCAGCACCCAGGCAGAGGCACACAAATGGGACACAGGCACCACAGAGCTTGGTCCATGCCAGAGGATCACCAAACCTGCTGTCCTGGCCTGTTTATCAGGGATTCACACAGGTATTTTACCACTGTGCTTTGATCTTTCCTGAAGCAGAGCAGGAATCTCAAGCATGTGTGATAGGGTGCCTCTAAGTCTCTCACAGGCTTATGTTATCTAAACACAGATGTTCTACTTGTCAAACACACAGGGCTAAACAACAATTAGCATGATGTATGTGTTTTTCTACACCCCAGCTGCAAGTCACTTCAGCGTGTTTATAATCCTCCTCACCAGTCTTCTGCTATTATCCCACATTGGTTGTTCATATCACAATAAAAACATTGTGCCAGCAGGAGCTAGGGAGGGGAGGGAAAAACTTGAACGGTTTGCAAATATGAAGGAAACAAACTGAATTTCACATTCCAGTATCTTCTCAGAGTTACAGACTGCTAAAAAAGTGGAATTGAAGATACCAGGTAAAACCTAAGATTAATATCTAGTGTTCCAAATTAGGCCCTATTTGGTGGAATTCTACTTTTGAGTAGAGTCTCTCAGGACATCAGGCTCTTAAGAAATGCAAATCAAGACGTGCAGCCAGTTATCTTACCGATTTATCTTGCCACTCTGTTCATTGAAAAGTTGATTAATATCCACTGTCTTCTGTCCTAAGGGCCACCTCTCTTCACAGGCATTTAGGAAACCCAAACATTTGCAGGCGAGGAAAGCCCAGTAAAACAAACTGTAGGTGACAGTCTCGCAAGGTGTAGGCTAACAGACTGTGGGAGAGGCCAAACCACACCTGGATGTTGGGTGCTGAGGGCAGAGACACCTCCCTGACCACGAGTGCACACCAGGAGAGCCTGCCTGTACTGCCTGTCCTGCCTGTCCTGCCTGTCCTGCCTGTCCTGGTGCTGCTGGAGCGGTGCCGTGGCTGCCAGGAGGAGCTGGAGTGGCTGAGGACACAGAGCTGAACTTGTTGTTTGTGGGAGCTGGGTGTGCAATGGGACACCCAGTGAGAGCTGGGAGGTCAGTGCCAGTCTCTGGAGCTCTGCTGGAACAGAATGAAGAGGTGGCATCTGGGGCTGGGATTAAGGGCAGCAGGCATGCCAAGAGGCATCTCAAAGGCTGGGCAGGTCTCGTTAGAAAAGGTGAGAGTAAGAAACTCTTCTCTGGATCTGGAGTGTAGCAAAAAGTGTCTGTACCAATGGAAGAGCCAACAAGGCTGCAGGCCCCTGTGCTGTCAGGCATGCACCTGGACTGGCACAGAAGCAGGAGTTGCTGCCCCTGATGGCATTTTCCCAGATAGATAACTTTGGGAAGCCCATGGTCTATAGACTAGGGCATAAAGGACAATCAAGCTTAGACTCCCTTCATATTTATTGTTCTTGGCAGGCCTTCCAAAAAGACATACCAGTATCACAAAGACTCTTGATGCTAGCAAAATGTTTCAAGCAGGATGAGGAAATACCTGTTGAAAGAGTACTGCTAAAGCACTCTACAAGAATTAACAGATGACATGATATCTGGTTTATCAAAGAAGGAAAAGTCCAACAAAAAAGAGTAACAACCAGAATGACTTTTGAGAAAGGCATTTCAGTTTATTGTCAAGACACTATCTTCCCTCTTTTCTCAGCAAGTATTTCAGATAATTTCTCATATGCACTTTCAGTTCAGAGAGGTCAGAACTTCCCAGATACTGGTGATCATTTGAGAAAGCAAGTTTGTGGCACAGAAAGTATTTTTTTAGATTCGTTCCCAAAATCCAACATGGTTCCACATGAGGTTGTCAAATCATGTAAGAAACTCATCCCATGCATTTGATGACTAAATTGTTGCTGTCAATCTTGGACTTCAAGCTACACTTCAAAAAAAGTTTTTATGTTACACAGCTCGTTTGCCTTGGGTTGTGCTTAACAGACTAAAACCAGAGTACTGCTTGTGGTTTTTTAAACTCAGAAATAAACTATCAACTGCTTTCTATGTTTCTACATGCCACAATCTTAAATTCTGACAAGTTTTGCAAAAAAAAAGCATAAGTAAATGGAGAAATCAGACAATGTTCCATTTTGGAATAAATAAAGGGCTGTCTCTTGAGTATTACATCGAAGTACACGTTTTTTACTGTGTATCACATCACAAGAGACCTTTCTGTGGAATTTAGGTTTGTTTGATCTTTGCCCTAAAAGATCCAAGTGTGCTGTGTGTGGGAATATGCCAATCTCATTTGGGATCATTAGAGGTTTGACACTGTCCATCCATGGCTCGCTACCTTGCCTAAGCTACCTTAGACCCAAACCTGGACTTCTGTGCAACTGCATGACCTCTGCTCACAGCCACATGCTCCCTGTGCACCCATTCTCCTTATGATCCCCTTTCTGAAATGTACTTTTCTTTTGTATCAGAACTCTATAAAAAAGTAAATACATTAAAATCATTATCATTCCCCAGTCTGTGACTTCTGTGACTTCTGTGCTGACTACTTTGCTTTTTAAGTCCTTTGGACTACACTGCAGCTCCCAGCTGGCACAGCAGTTTGCAAAATCACCATTTCCAGGCAGCACACTACAACACCCTGATTAAAGGCAAAAAGGATGGGACTATCTTTTATTAAGGCAGCTTCTCAGCTGGTGATGCTGCACTGGACACTGAATTCTGTAATGCTTTCACCTGTTTTAAACTGACCTAGAAATCAGGGGTTTTTCCGAAATTTAACTCCTAAAGGCAGAAATTTCTGTGTACATTTTCTGCAACCTAGTGTGAAAAGACTGTTAGAAACAGCCTGTAATTTCTTCCGGAAAAAGTAAACTGAACAGATATTTAATTTTTAAAGAAGACATCAGTGTACTACCAAGATGCACATGAAAAACATTCCTCTTCAGATAGCAGATAGTTCATTTAGTTTCTTGTATTTCTTGTTTGCAGGATTTAATCTTGTAGTGTTTGGAATTTTTTTGAGGTTTTTTAGTTTGTTTTTGTTTTCATAATTTACATATTTTTTCCTCACAAATTAGTTTTTACCATCTAAACAGAGAACTTAAATTTTTACTGGTTTTTTTTCCTAGAGGTAGTGAAAATGCAGAAACTTCTGCTACCTTATGCATCTGGACAGATTTTTTTTTTTTTTCCCCTTCAGTAGCTCACAATTCTGGTTTCATACTGAAGGTTGATGCACAAATATATCAGTGTACAGACAGAAGCAACTCAGGTACATTGGCTACTTCTTCTCTGTATACCTCCCCACATGCTTATACACAAACATTTGGATTCACTATTAACAAACAATTTCCTACTGAAAATCAATGACATTTTCCATTAGCATTGTTGGGAAAAGCATTGATTGGCTCTTAAAAGGTTGGCTGCACATTATGTGAAAGAACCCAACTGCAAAGAGCTAAATTTGCAACATAAAATATACCCAACATTCTGCTGAGGAAGGCTTTTACCCAGTTTTTCAGGATAATATATGACACAGCACATCTTTCTCAAACATTTCTATATTTTACTCTGTTGAGTGTTTATTAATTCTCACCAGTATAGCCACAGTCACAATCCAGCACTGAGTAGTTGCAAGATTTTAATGCTGCACACTGATTTAAATTGATAACACCCCTTTAGAGCCAAGAAAGTTATCAGTTTTGCCAGAAGACTTTTCTAGTCTTAACCATGCAAGAAATCACTTCTGAAAGTTATTTAGAAAATTAAGTATAAGGGGGGAACTCAGAAAGCTACCAAGGGCATTATAAAGCTATTGTGTTCCCTTTTGTGAGTACTGAAGTTATTTTAAATAAAACAGATAAAATGAATCCTCATTGCCACTGTAAGTTATGTAACACTTTGTTTTACTGCTGAAGTCCATCCTTTTGATTCCCTCCTACAAAAGCAAACAATGCATCATTTTGAATCACTCACATGTATTGTGGCAATGGCTTTGTTTGAACAGTGACTGCTGCTATAAATGATTTGTCCAGAACTTTGTGGTACCCAAAGAATACCAAATCAGATCTATTTGCTTGCAATAGTATTAACACATTAATCCCTGTGCTGCACGGATGAGTGGCCTCTCTTTGCTTCAGGAAATGACTGAAGGTTTAGCAAGTTATCCCAATGCAAGTGTCTGGAGACCTGTATCCAGTCCATTGGAACCACTGGATGCACAGCTGGTGGTAGAAATTAGACAAGACCAATCTGAGCTTTCATCTTCCCAATCCCCTTTATTCTTTCTAGAGTTCAGGCACGGTGGTTCTATAGAATCCTCCCAAGAGTTGTCCTCGAGCCACCTCCTCAGTGTTGCCTGAGGTCTCCTAGAGCAGTCCTCACTTCAGTCTATAGAACTGCTTGTCTAAGCTCATCCAATTTTGCCCATTTTCCTCTTCTAAATTGCTAGGGGATTTGGTTTTGATTTTTTTCCCCATGTTTGACTGACTTTGGCCTTCCACACACTTTGAATTAGGACAAAACACACAGGCGAAAATTTTTCTTCCTCCTTGTTGTGGCTATTCCATTGTTCCTTTGCTTTTTTCTCTCTTCTGTACTTGCTGAAACTTCTTTATCATCTAGAATCTGCACTAGCCTGCCCACTCCATACCTTAATCTGTGCATTCACTGTACTTCACAGTAATCTCCTTGCTTCAACTTTTCTGCCAGTGCCCTCTTTCAGGCCAAGCATTATGCAGGAACCAGCGTCCTAATCCTGGTTTCTCAAAATCCTGTCTTCATCAAACCCACTTCTTTCCCAATTCTTGTAACTGATATCCAGTAGCCTTCCAAACCTCCTCTCACAAGCTATTGCTCCTTGCATAACCTCCATCATTTCAATTAAGGTAGTAAGTTCTCCTTTCTAGTATACTAACAGTAGTGAAGGTCTGTGAATGTCCCTTTGAACCCTGTGAATGTATTAACAGAGTAACTGGAGGACTCTGATTCACAGGGTTACTGAGGCTGACTACATCTGACAGTAGAACTTTGAAAGCAAAGGAACAAAACATGAAATGAGTTAATATAGGGCAAAATTTAGGAAAAGACTGAAGCTGAAAATCATTCCCAGTAAAACAGAAACCAGAAATTAATCTCACATCTAGCTTCAATAAAGATTTTTGGTTTAGAGGCAAACTGTAGACCAGCTGTAAACTCTGAACAAGCCCTGTGACAGTATGATGCATTAAGCATCAGGATGTCAAGTCTGCTTTTTTCTTCAGCACAGGCAAGTTTGCATTTGTGCCTCCCTCTCCTTCTGCTCTGGATGTCTTTAGCAAAGGTTTGCTAAACTTCATCTACGGTTGTAGACCAATAAAACCTCAACTGCAAAACCTCCCTATGAGGAACGTTACCGTCTAAGAAAGTAACTTAGAAGTTGTAAGCATGACAAAATAATTAACCAGTTCTGTCTGCAGGGAGATGACATGGTGACACCTCTGTAAGAAAGTTACATCAGCTACCTAAGTAAATGGCCTAAGTACCATTAAACACATTTCAGCACGCTTAAGATATTTTGCTACACTTTGTACTGTGTAAAATGTAGTCAGGCAGCAACATCAGCAGGGCTGCATAAACACTGCCTTCTGCATGTTAGCCAAAGCATGAGCTTCAGCCAAGTTCACCAAGTTCACCAGACATGAGTTTCAGAGGAGCATCAAGGCTACCTGTGGCCAGAGAGAAAATTCAGCCTGTGCTCCATTTAAGTTTAATCTCATCTACCTGCATTGAAAAGATGGCGTGCATTTAAGCCAGGCTTTTCCAGAGAGCTCCCCACATAGCCCATAAAAACAACTGGCAGCATCAGCTGGCCATCACCAGGGAACAAGCTGGCTATGCTCCCTCCTACAGGCACTTGGTGCAAAAGGCTGCAAATGGCTGCAGAAGCTTCAGGCTCCAGAGCTACAATTTTGCCCAGTGCATCCATTTTTCACTTAGATGTTTTTCCCATCTGTAAACAATAAAACAAAGCCTGAGTATTATTTATTACACATTATCCTGTCAGGATGGTGGCTTAAGGACTGGGTAGCATTTAGCATGGCTTTCAAAGGGACACACCTGCTGTGAAAAGGACTTGGACCTTTCATATTCCACATGATCAGCTGCGGGAGACAGACCAAAGCAACATTCGCAAGATGTTTAGTGCAAAACATTCTGCCACTGCTACCTCTTTGTAACAGAATGTAGTTCAGATCAGTATCAATAATGTCTGAAACAATCTACTTTATCCAATTAGGCTTTATTTTCATTTTAAAAATCCAATGGTTCTTTCAATATAGTTAGCATATAAAAATGGTAGAAAGTTTGCCGCACACCAGTGAATACCAGCCTTGTTCGACTGAGCGCAGCTGGATTCAACTTGTCCATTTCACTTCTTACTCACTCTGCTTATAATCTGGTTCTCCAAGAATTTTAGTTTTCTGGGACAGGTTGCAAGTAGGAGAGAAGTAGTAGAAACTCACACATGACACTGGAAAAATCTTAGGATTATTTAAATTTTTTTAGTCTCAGAATTGAGATACCGAAATGGGATGGATGTGTGAGTACACTTTAGTTGTCTCTAAAGTGAATTAGTAAATTTTGCAAGGAAAACTGGAGATTAGTAGCTGGATGCATGGATTATGGCATTCCGTGGGTTGCCATACGCTGTGGGACACATCTTTTGAAGGAGATTTTAATCGACTCAAAAGACAATATGGCAACTGGCAGGCTTTATCTTTATTGAAGCGAAGTCACAGCATTTTCAGCACTATTCCCCTCTTGTGAAGGGAAGAGTTAAATGAAGGCCCCTGAAATTTACAGAACTAACAAGTAAAGGATTGAAGAAAGAGATTACAAGCATATTTCTCTAAAATAAATAATCTACAAAGAGTGCTTTTTCTTCTTAAAAGCAATCTAAAAATGTAAAAATTCTACAGTAAGGAGATCAAAAGATATTTTAACAACTTTCAATATTTACAAACAATACAAAAACTGCGCATGCCATCAAATGATGCAAAATTCTTATTAAAAATTAAAAGCTTCATTCCTACCAAGAACCAAAAACTCCAGCCAGTATTTCAGTTTTAATTAATGGTCTTCTTTACAATTGGAAAACCGTTAAATGTTCTTATTATTGTAAAATATACAATAAAAACGAACCTCACTAAATTATTAAGGTTAAAAAAGAAAAGCAATACTGCAGGCAAATCAAAAAGGAAAGTAACTGTAACTTATTCTTTGGTAACCAAAAGTTAGCAAGTATCTGTATTTCAAGTGATGAAAAGTCTCCCCATTTTGACAAATGAAAGACAGATTTCTGGCAAAACACAACTCCCAAGTTTCAGTTTTGAAAGACAGGCTCCACCTACAGCTTTGTAGTGCAAGTCAAATTTCTCTTTCTAATTCAGAAACACAGCTGTCCTGGTTCCGGCCAGGACAGGGTTTATTTTTTTGCAGTAGCCAGGAGGGGCTGTGGCCAGGACACAGAGGTTGTGCTACACTACCTCACCACACTGCTGGGGACAAGGAAGTGGGGCAGCAGGTCACACATAACCAGGCTCCGCATGATGAGCAGTCACCTGTGAGCCATTCACCTCTTCTGTGTGCACTCTAAGTATTATTGCTGTTACTGTCCATTTTCTTACTTCATTGTTGTTTCCAGATTTTTCTTTTATCAGGCCCCAGTTTGTACCTTTTGTGCCTCCAATTCTCCTCTCCAACCACTCACAGAGGTAAGAGGAGAGGGGAGTAAGCAGTGCATGGTTTGGAGTGTTTCTGTGGGAACAATAAACTGGGGAATACCTAAACCATGACAGTAACCCTTCCAAATTCTGCTTCATTCATCTCCCACTTTCCTGGTGTCTGCTTGCACCCTCTGCACACATCCAGCTGTTCTAGCTCTCTAAGGGTATACTCCAGTCAAGGAAGCAATTCACCTGGAAATGTGTGTTTCACCAAGTGAATGTGTGTGGCTGCATAGCAGCCAGTAGTGTGTTATAAAATCAGCTCCCTTTTCCACGTTAACTACACAGTTCATTTTCCCTCAGGAAAAAGAATTAAAAGTACAGTACCCTGGACCAATCCATAACCCGGTGAGCTCACTGCTTGAGCAGGACACACTTCATCGAAGGCTGGGCCATACCCACTAAGGAGCCATGTAACCCCAGCACCAACCCTGCCACCTTCTCTCAGACGTGAATGCGCCTCATTGTGTCTCCCTCTGTTTAACAAATGCACTACGTTGCATCACTACAATGCTTTTGAACCAAATGTCCAGCTTGTACCACAAGAGCCTTCCCATTTCAGGCTTTACTCCTAAATTTTGCTTGCACAATTGCAGTCTCAAGAAAAAGAAAAACTTCACACCCCTAGAGATTCTGAGAAAACTTCCCCACCCTATCCCACAAGGCTTTACACAAAAAATTCAACTGTTAACTTTCTTCAAGCCACAGACCACTCATTCAAAGCAAGTGCTCCCCACCCCAACCTAACCATGCAGAACCATCATCGCTTCAGCATTTAAACATACACATGCAGTTCGTGGAATAAATGCTCAGCAAAGTAACCTTGTCCTGGTCTGGGCTTTCTTCTGGAATCTAGTCCCTGTGATTTTCTAGACTAATATCCAAAGCCTTTTGTCACACTGCCTTTTAACTTTCTTCAGCTGAAGAGTTTAGACACTTCCTTGAAGCACCTGGTTGAGTCATTAAGTCTACATGGGCTGGATCTAAGGTCTCCTTGCAGCCTGCCTCCTCAGCATACGGAAAGTCATTCATGTCCATTTCATCACTGTTAAACACATCGAGCTGCCCCTCTTGCTGCTCCTCCAAAGTCCTCCGGACCCTGCCCTCGGACTGTTCCACCACTTCCCCATCTCCTTCACTGATGACAGTCATGGGGCTGCTCTGGATGCGGTTGCGGACGTTGTACTTGCTGCTGGCAGCAGACGGGGGTGTCCGTGACCGGCCGTACCTCGTGCCAGAGAAGGACATGCTCCTTGGCATCAGGCCCTCACTCTTGGCCCACTCTTCCTGGGCCCGTTTGCTCTTGCTGGGTGAGCAGCTGGCAGGGCTGTCGGAAAGGTCAGGGGAGGCGTCAGTCCTCGTCCGGTGGAACCGCGGGTCCGTGTTCTTCAACATCTCTGCGGCGGACATGCGGGAACTGGTGTCACAGCGGCTCCCTTTCTTCAGCAGCAGGGCTTTGAAGTTGTCATTGCTGGTGCTGCTCTTGCGAACGCTTCTCTGAATAGATCCAGCTTGTTTGAGGGTAGCTAAATTTGGGGAAGCACCAGTGGGAGTTACGGGGGGCGACGGAGAATGGTTGCGGGTACGGTCGTCTTCAGAATCTTTACGGCCAAGGACTTTCCTTTTGGATCTGAGTTTGAAACACACACAAAAGAGAAGAGGTTGACACAAAAATGAAACATTTTACCTCCTCTAATTAAACTCAGTTTAGAGTTTAGAGGGATGACAATGAATTAAGCTAAAGCAGAGACAGGGAGAAGGGAGAAGTGATCTAAATCTAAAGCATGAGTAAGAACACCACCAGAACTGTACAGGCACAAATGCAGGTATTGGAGGTATAAGATAAGTTCATTACTCTTTTTCTGCAAATCCGGAACAATGAAACTACTAAAACTGGCAATACTGATGTTCAAAATACTTCAGCAAATTTAGTGAATCGGGTTTTTTGGAGTCAATATTCAAGTGCTCAGATTAATGTGCTATGAAGATTTATACTCCATGCTGTTTCCCTGTTAATTTGCGGACTTGATTCAAAATATGTCATCTAGAGTATATGGGTTGTTTTGTTTCATTTTATGATTTCATTTGACACTCTCTGGAGAATTAGAGGTGTAGTTTAGTGCACTTTCCTTCAGAAAAAAGGACACGGCAATGCACTGCTGCTGAAGATGGAGAAAAGGGAGCCACATGTAACAATTCTCGATTAAATGATTTTAAAAAAAACCCTCCCTAATCCAAATATTAAATAAATACAGAAAAAACTTTTCCAGCTCCTCTCAAAATGCAAAGACAAAATTCAGTTATGTTGGTGCTCTGTCATTGCAATTTTCAACTAAATGAAGGAGA
The DNA here is from genome assembly GCA_037013685.1 of Acridotheres tristis. Taxonomy (NCBI): domain Eukaryota; kingdom Metazoa; phylum Chordata; class Aves; order Passeriformes; family Sturnidae; genus Acridotheres; species Acridotheres tristis. Next base: position 49,450,941 of record CM072887.1, read on the forward strand.
GACCAACTTCCTGACAAGAAAGTTATCTTTCCAAATGAAAGAGCAGAGTGTTTGTCTATTTAAACGTGAAGCGCAGGGACAACACACCAAAAAAAAATTAAGACATAACCATGGAACTGGGAATATGTGGAAACTGGACTTTCATTGCCTCATTTTCACATTACTAGAAATCTTTAAAAAAACGTACATGCCTGGTATCTGTAGCACAGCTGCTTTGTTTCTTTGCTGACCGAGCAAGAATTAATTAAAGAAGATTGTATAAAGCCTAATTTTAAATCTGGTATTTTGGCAGAAGTTTATAAAGGTAACAGACTTCTCAGAGATATAAAATTATCATGCTATAAAACTCCATATTAATTTTTATCAAGCATGTGTTCAATCCAGACCATTCCCCTTTTAAAACAGATTTCTACTTAATGTGAACTTTACTTTCTTAAAAGCCTTGAGATTTTGCCAAGGCAAGTTCAAATGTGTTAATGCATCATAGCCCATTAGTAATTTAAAAACCCCCTGAAAATAAAGAAGTAGGATCCATCAGCTGAGTGGGTTGCAGCAAGAGACATTGCTATAGGCTGTGCCAAGACTTTGGCGTGATCCTGTCTCTCCTGAGTGGTGAAATTCATGCATAGCTCACTTGTGGTACCCCTAAAGGCAGCTGTACCAGCTGTTAGTTTCAGCAGCTGCTGCTGCCTCCACCTGTCTTTCTGGAATAAGAATGTAATACTTATGTCCATTCAGCCTGAGGATGAATGGACACAGAAGACAGCAAAGAGATATAAATGATGACTTCAGGAGCAGCCAGTGTAGGAACCTCATCTAGATTTAACTGTGTGTTAGTGCTGTGGGCAACAGATGATTTTGGTGCTTGGATGCTCCACGAGTCTGTATGTGAACATGTGTGTGCATTTGTTACAGGGAAAATACATTCCTTCATTAGGGTTTTGGATGCCTATGGATATCTTTAAACATTGCAATGCTGAGGTTGTACTGTTACCCAGATTAAATTAAATTAAACCTCAAATTGAATGAAAAAAAAAAAATCAGCTGCAAAGATCTGCAGGGCAAGATTTTGTTGCCCTAGCCTGGAGTGACCTGGTAAGGCTGTGGATGCAGCACAGAGCAGTCAGTTTGCTGTCAGCACCTAGCCAGTTTTTCTCAGTATGTATGAATCATGGAAGAAACTTGAAATTAAGAACCCAATTTGGTTTTGGTGGCTTTTCAGACACAGATAGGGTATACGTTCAAACAAAACTATCACTTAAAACTTCAGATTGTTCTTCCTGTGTTCTAACGCACATATCACTAAATTTCCTGTCTTGCTCCAAAGAACATCTTCAAGAGTGCCAATTACTGAAATAATACCTCTCAGAAAAAGTGGGGGGAACACCTAAACCTTTTAAATTAATTAGCAACCAAGGAAGAAAGTGGTTCAAGTCCAAAGCCAGCAAAAGCAAGGTCTTAATAAAATATGTGTCAAGCAGTTCTAAGTATGTCACATCCAGTTCCATTGTCCATTTCCCCACAAATTAATGAATTACAAGTATGTGCATATACACAGAAGTCCACTCCCTATCTGCATACATGAAAGAGAATGGCTACTGGCCAGAATATCTCATTCTAAAGCCAGATTTGACATAGTTTTAGAGAGCGCCATGCAACATGAATGCAACAGGCCATTCTCAGAATGGCTTATACAGACCAAGTCCTAAGTGGCAACAGTAAATTATAAAAAGTCAGTATCGTATATTTGCATTTTTTGTAACGTCTGGAAAGGACTTGTTTCAAAAATGAATAGAAAAGCAGCATTTGCATCCAAAATGCTGCAGCCTCCCAGCCGCTCTCTCCCCGTCCCTCATTCCCGATGCACAGATGTGCAAACAGATGAACACCTGGATAATCCCCACTCCCCGGCAGGGAGGCGGCCCCTCTGCGCCCTGCAGTGCGCGGAGCAGCCACGCGATGGCGCTGGCGCCACGCCCAGCCGGGCCCGGGGCGGCTCCGGCCGCTCCAAGGGAGCCCGCCTTCCCTGCTCTGCCCTTGGGTTTCCTTGGGTTTTCTTCTTCCTGAGCACCTTATGTGAACAGCATGTAAATCTAGCTGCCATTCGGGATGATTTTGTTTTCAAGGGAAATGAATAATGTCATTAATAATAGAGCCAGTATTGCACATTTCATTCATGAACCAGTTTGACACAAAACACCCGACCTCAGGCTGGATTATGGCAAACTATAATCCAGCGTTTGCCATATGTTTTGCCATATGACTGACATGTTGTGTTACTTGCCAGTTTCAGCCACGCTTGCCATGAAGCATTAGCGTTGAGCCTCTGTCCCAAACTGCACCATATAAGCAGCGAAGAGAGTAAAAAGAGATGGAGAAGAACAAGAATGAAAACAAAAAGATACACAGAAAAAGCAACAGTAGAGTTAATATGGCAGATTGAGAACAGTACAATAAATACTAGACGTAACTTGGTATTTTAAAGGGCAAGGTATTTACAATGTAATCTACATCCATTTAATCTGGTAGGTTTTAGTTCAGAATGGATTAAATACATTTATAAAACAATAAAATTCAAGTTATTTTCCTAATATTTTTCACATACAGCCTTAGTAGAAAGTTGATAAATACGTGCTTTCTGTTAAATCCATGACTGTTGTAATTGGGTGTTTAATAAAACAATGTTCAATTTATTTCTGAGAGACCTACCGGACCCGACAGTACAGGAATGGCAGTTTCTGCAGTACCTGTGAATGGCTGCAAAAAGATCCTCAGTAGTCCTTGGTCTTGCTGGTGTTGCCACTCCATCCGTCTCTTCCCCATAACTACTGCTTGGCAGGAATGAACTATTGGCTGTGTCTGATTCAAACACCTCCACTATGCAAAAAGAACGAACAACACAGTCAGTCTGTTGCGTGAGCCCCATGGGCACATAGCCCTGAAAACAGCCCTTGCTGCCTCCAAGGAGAAGCACCCGATGGACTGAGTGCAGCGCTGTCATTATTGTGATTTCAGCTCAACGCTTGCTATGGGAACTGCAGTGCATGAAATAAATGCCTATGCTTGATCACACAAGAGAAGAAAACAAAAGAAAATCTGTAAGGTTTCCACTAAAATGCAAAATTAGTAGTAACAAATTAACTGCTTTCATAGCATGTTTTAATACTAGCATGGCTAAACAAAGCATCATTTTCTTTCCGTGTCTGCAACAATGAGAAGCCACAAAGCAATTGAATGAAATGTCAAAGTATTAATCAGATCCTGGCAACTTTTTTTCAGTCGTAACAATCACTAGAGGCTCTCTGCCCTCTACAGAACGCCACCTCAATGCTAGGATGGCTATTCTCACTCCCCACCTTCTTCAAAATAGCTACTGCTGCATCTGAATTAGTCAGAGAAGAGACTCACCGCTTTCGTTCTCCTGAGATAGGTGCCCGTCAGTGTTACTGCCACTGTCCTGGCTGCTGCCCGAACTGCTTCCTTCATCAAAAGCAGACTGCTCCTCCTGCCTGGGTTCTTCTTGAACTGGTGATGCAGCAGGCTGTACCACAAAGGCATTTGCTCCCACTGTCTCAGAGAAGGTGAATCCAGCAGCTCCTCCCTCAGGAACCAGGCTGCCAGAGTCCATCTCGCTAGAACCGAGTCCATCTGTAAGACAATTTCTCGTCTCCTCTGAGTGTGCAAGCACAGCGTCTCTCTTAGTTGGGCTTCTGGCAGTATCACTCACTTCAGCTGCTTTCTCCACTGTAAGGTCTAACTGTGGAGGTGGTACCAGAAGGAACAGTTTGGGTTTCTTTGAAATAGGAGGTGGTTTCTTGCTTGGCAACACAACCTGAGTCTTGTCGGGAGATGCTGGTGACCCCTGAAGTGACATGCCAGAAGGGACGTCTTCACTCTGCACTGAGGACTCAGGTGTATCATCAGAGGCTGACCCCAGAGCACTGGCTTCAGAAGAGTTCTTCAGATCTACTGCACTCACAGGCTTTTGATCACTATCAATTACAGCCGTGTTATCAGAAAGAATGAGAGGAGAACCCCGAGACAGTGTTTGAACTGCATTTTTAAATGAAGTGCCTTGAGTTTTCATTTCCCCATCACCTAAGCTGGAACTCAATTTTAGTGAGAGAGATGGCTTTAGCAAAGACTGTGCCGATGAATTAGCAGTACTCTTTTCCTGAGAGGTGGTTTCAGAAGCAGATTCAGTTGATGGTTCACCTTCTGTTGATTTTTTCACGGACCTCAACTGCACCATTTGCAGTGCTTTGGTGGTTACTAATGGCATCACAGGTCTCGATGAATCTTGCTTGTGGAGTGGCTGTTTCACTGGACTATAGCAAGAATCCTCCTGGTTTCGTTTCTTAAAAGAATACTGCGGGTATATTGTTGCACCTTTTGTTATTTTGGGATCAAGCGGTGGTGCAGGTGGTGGGACAGCTAAGGGGCAAGAAGGGGGAGGAGGAACAGGGGAAGAGAATGAACTGATGGAGGCTTCTTGCGGAAACCATGGGACAGTCTGAGCGAAGGTAGAATTTACACTGGCTTCTGGCGGAGGAGGGGGGAACGTGGGAGAGGCTGACAATGGTGACAGATCCATGACTTCTGCTGGAGGAGGAGGAGGAGGAGGAGAAAGTTCAGGACAATGTGGAGGTGTTGGAAGAGGATGTGCTGGAGGAGGTGCACCAGAATCCACAGGAGGGCTCAGGGCAGGGTCCAGTTTCTTCACACTCACACTCCCTTCAGTAGATGTATTTGAAGAAAGAGAAGTGGATGATGAAGACATGGAGACTGAAGACAGAAGAGAGGACTTCCTTTCAGGCACTTTAGGCTTCAGCTTGGATTTGCCATTTCCTGATGATGCAGACCTTACAAGTACAGGCACTGGAGTAAGCGCAGTGGGTGTATTGGACTGGCTAGAGTACCCACTCGATGGCGATGTGACTCGGTGGGATTTCTCTGGAGAAGCACTCTTTGGTTTGGACAGTCCACTGGGCACTTGTGGCACAGAAGCCCTTGAGCCATCACTGAAGTGGCTGATGCTGTAATCGCTGAGAGCAGATGATGTACTGGCAGAATGGGTCACTGGAGATTTCACCTGGTCATCTGCCACCGCGGCATAGTCGCTGTAGTAACCCCACTGGTCAGCATACTCCGACTTTATGCTACTTGTTTCACTCTGGGACGGGGTGACTGTGCAGATGGAGTACAGGTTTGGAGCAGTGGTGGACATCATGCTGCTGCTCGCACTGACCGAGCTTTGGCTGCGGGAGCGCAGCACCCAGGGATCCTCATAATCACTGCAGGGGCTCTGGGAAGGGGAGCTGCCATTTTTGCACTTGAGATTCAGCTGCAGAGAATGCTGGAGGGTGGCAATAAGGGTTTCATCAAGTACCTGTCCATTGGATTGGGTTTTTTTCTTAGGCATCCTTCTGAGTGAGTCTGTTCTGGATGGTGGCAAAGGTGGCTTCTTCGCCTTTTTCAGCGAGATGTTTCTTGCAAGGGACTTGTCACCTTGGCCTGAGTGGTCATCCTGATGTTTCTTCTCCTTTCCTTCAAAGACATTTATCACGCTGTCTCTGGAGTTCTCAAAACCATTAGTACTGCTGCACAGCACGTCTGACTTCAGTCCGGAGTCCACATGCATGGAGCCGTAATAGCCATCGTGGTCCACAGAATACAGGGAAGTAGAATCATCCCTGACTGATGTCCTCTCCAGGCTGCTGCTGCTCAGGTTGCTGCCGGGCGTGGCACAGCCTGGTGTGGTACAAACCACCTTGCGTGAAGGGGTCTCGCTGCCTTCTGAAGACTTGTACAACCAATGCTCTGGGCTGCTCACTGCTGCCTGTGCTCGCTCCCCAGAATAGCTGGATTCACTCCGACCGTCACTGTCCTGGGATGGGCTTGCTAAAGCTGCAGTGTTCCTAGAGCTGTAGCTCATGCTCTGAGGCCCAGCCTCTGCATTCCCAGGAGTGCTTAGAGAGACAGCAGAGTCACCAAGAGAAAGCATCATGACAGCGTTAGATGGGATGGTATCTGAGGTCTGTGAGTGACGTGTGGAGCTACTCTCACTCCAGTTACCACTTGAAGAATGGTGATCTTCTTTCCCACTTATTGCACTGCTGGCAGCAGGATTGTCTCTTGGATTTGGAAAGGCAGCAGAGCTGGAAATTTTACTATCCAATGATCCAACACTCTGGGCGGCGTGAATAAGGATAACTTCCGAGGAGGATGACAGTGTTGCATTGGGTATGATGCTCGTCGAGTAAGTGGCATGAGGAGAGACCACACATGCTGGGCTTGAGGGCTTCTCGCTGTCACAGCTTCTCACCTCTTGGGACTTCGGCCTCGACAGGGTCCCCATCGTGGGATTATTCCTCAGATGTACAACACTATCATCCACTTGCAATTTGCTTATCTGATGGGGTAAAGTGTCAGCAATGTCTTCTGTCTGCCTCGACATCATGCTCTGCGTCTGATCTAGGGACTGCAGAGACACTCTTGCACCAACCCGAGGCAAGCTGTGAAAACCTACGTCGTTATTTTGACGAGAAGCAAATATAACTGCAGCAGAATCACTCATCACTGACATGTTTCCAGATGAGCTGGAGAACTGAGACATCTGGGCTGCAATGCCTTGTCCCTTCTGCGCTCGTATTCTTCTCATGGAAGGGGGAACAACTTTAACTTCCTCCGTCTGGCAGCTGGTGTCCTTGGTTTCAGAGCGCTGCATAGCAGAGCGATAGCTGTCTAGTCTCCCTAGCGTGGAACAGTGATCTGGGACATACATCGAATGCCCTCGGAAATCACTCTGGCCAGTACCAACTGCTGGAGTCAAAATAAAATAATTATTTCTTGAAGCAAAAATTCACATTTATCTTCTCACTCATTCAAAAATAAACAGCAACCCAGCAAACTGCTTGATTCCCATGCTCCTGGCAGGCTATGCCTTCTGAAGAAGAATCGGCAACAATGGATTTTGCAGAGGCATCGTCTGTTTTCTGCATTTCTCTTCCCTTTTTCCTTATTACCAGGAACCTTCTGCTTACAGAATCATCTGCGTTCCTGCTGCACATTCGACACATGAAATCCTCTGTTTATGACATGGTAATAATTTCCATAGTAATCAGTTGTGTCAGAAACCAAGTAGTACTGTTTGACTTCCAGTAGGCAACGCAGCAGGAACAGACAAAAGCCTGAGAAACGTGAAGTGTGTTCCCATGCTAATGCCTCGTGCAATAAAGAAAAGGGGAAGGAAATCTGGAGACTAATATGAATAAAAGGATCTGCTTTTTACAAGCAATACACTTAGAAAAAAATATTTCAGGAGACACAGATAGCTCCCCAAGTCCTGCAGTTTGTCTGAATGAATGCTAACACATGGAAACATGCATTGTTTTACCACAAATAATACATGTGCTCTAACAGCATTCATATAAGCATTATCCAACAGCAAAGAAAACCATTAGACAACATTTCTCCATACAACCACTTTCTATATATCATAAAGGAAAAACTCTATGAACTGGGGAAAAGAAACAGCTGGTATTGATGGTTGTCTCATCCTCAGCATCATCAGGAAATAAAAAAATAACCACTTTTTCTAAAAGAAGGAATAATCACATATTGGCATAACTCTCCCCCCACCCCCAAGTTTGAGGACAATGGAAAATCAGTTTTAGTTCAAAATACGGTTAACACTGGGTCAACAGAAAGGATTCTAGGGCTCTTTTAAATTTATAATTTTATTGGTAGCCGCCTTTTAAAACTACAAACCAGAGGACTGCTTTAAAATTAGTCTGTGTAAGGCTGTTGCTTTTGAATTCAGTTGCACTGCTGTATAAATAGCAAGAGAGAGGCAGGCATGTTGCTGGAGATGCTGGTAAGGACGCTACACATATGTCACCGTGGGAGAAAACGGGTTATTTCAAATCTCTGCCTTAAGCGAGTCTCAGGAGCAATGAGGTAGCATGCCTGAAAGGAATGTTCTCCTTTCATATTTACTACATGAAACTGCATTGGGAGGATAGGTATTCTTATCATGCAGCTTTAAACACTACTCAAAGGACATTTAATCATCCTGATTCTTGGCAGGCAAAAGAGGCATTTAGGCTAAGGAAAAGAGGGCTCTGAAAAGGCTACAGTTAAAGCAGCACACACAAAAAAGATTGTTTACTTCTTTTCCTCAGGCATGTAAGTAGTCTTTCAGCAGCTTGAAGCCTAGTTAGCTTGCTTTGTGTAAATTCTCTTGCTCTCATAAAAATGCAGCCTCTTTCTGCTTCTGGTAGAGGTTTGCTGCAAAGCTAAATACTCAGATGCTGGCAAATGTCTTGGATAATCTAATACGAGATACTGTCAGAACAGATGGACTACTACAGCCAACCAAGAGAGGGATTTGCATATTCCGTATACAGTTATTAAGAACTGTACAGTAAGAAAAACAATCTTCCTTTCCAGGTATATTTTTTCTACGGAATCAGTGCACCCTTTGGTAAAGACAGAGAAAAACATCGAAGAATGTTTCTGGAACCATGACATCACCAATTTTAACTGCTGGTCAATTAAAAATACCTGGTAACTAAAATCTGTATGTCAAGATATGTAAATAACCAAAGAGATGGGGTATTTTTCTTCTTCTGCCACTGTGAAAGCCACACACGCACACAAACACTCACGCAGATGAAACACAAGGATGGTGCTGGTGGAGAATGAAGCTGTCAGCACTACAGCAAGTATCTAATACTGTCACACAGCGACCTGTGGCTGAGAGCACTTCATTTCAGTATGTGGTATGTCTGTATTGTATTCACAGAAGAAGCTAAATCCACTCTCTTTCACAAGTAGTATAATGCAGATCCGTGTTTTATTTCTGTTCAAAATGTTACTGCTAGAGAAGGTAAATGGTGAAGAGGACCAATGCTGGACTTGCTAACCTCACCTTCTCCTTCCAAAACAAGGAGTGTTAGAATACATTTATTGGGACATACTGTTCATGGTAAATGCACAGTGATGTCAGAAAAAGAAAATTGATGGCACTGAATAAAAGAGGCTAGTGAATAAAGGAGGCCAGTGATGGCTACACCAAAATGCCCGGGGCAGCAGCTCCTGCCCTGTCCCTTGGCACACAGAGCCAAGGAACTGCTGGCTGCCCCAGCCAAAGCGGCACACTAACAAGAGGGCAGCACCAACAACCAGCTGCAGGATGCTGCTGAGAACCAGTGCTTACCCTGGGTTCATTACCAGCATAGATGCCATTTACAGTCCAGCTTTTCACTGGTGTTACTATTACAGGAACATAATTTTTGAGTTTTGATTTTTTTTTTTTGTAGAAATGCAACATATTCTGAAACTGTTCCAGCTTTAGTTTTGGCTTTACATATATGTACTATCTCATGTAAAGCTGTAAGAATTTACTCTTTTCAAAAGTTCTGTTTTCTGAAGAGGGACAACAGAAATCTGCAGGGAAAATGGTTCAAAAAACCAACTAGAGGAACATTTAAGACTCAGGTATACTGGTAAAATGCTGAGGTGTTCACAATTTTGGTGAAGTTCAGAGAAGAGTAGCAAGGTGTATTTTATTTGCAATTTACAAATGTAGTGTAAAACCCTCATTCACTTCCAGCATCATACTGGAAATTAAGGATTTTTAATCCACCTTAAAATCTTTGTTGGTACTGCAGCTAGAAGAAAATCCCATTCTAAGGGACAGCTCAAACCTTTTAACTACTACACTGGTAGTGCTAAGTTTGTCAGAAAACACCTACTTAAATAAATAGCAGTCAGAAGATATCTGCAACATCAAAATTCTTGAACAGAATCAGATATTTTAAAGAATACCATCTATAAGTCCATCTAATTGCAGGGACAACGTGTGAGCAGACAGCAGCAAAAAATGTAGCAGAACCAGACATCAGGTTACAGATGCTGAACGTTATGAAGTCAGAAGTAGCTGCAAACTGGGTGCATGATAAATGTGGCTGAAAGTAACAATTGTCCTGCCTATTTTATTATCCTGTGTCCAGCTGCCCTGCAGTCAGTGCTATGTCAATACAGGAGACCTGTATCTATGTTCTTTTCTTCTTTATTACCCCACTACGCTGAAAATCTCTTTTTGGGCAAATGATCTTCACTCATGGGCTTGTTTAGTGCAGGCTCCAGCAGCAAATAAAGAACCCCCATCCTCTGGACTCTAGTAGCCACTGGTGTCGCTCATTGGAGAGGACAGGGATTGAGAATGACAAATTTGGCAAATCTGATGGGGAAAAAAGCATATCTGTATATAATCCCTGGGGCCAAGTACTAGCTACTAGCAGCCCCTTTGTGACTCCAGCTGAGGTGGTGGCACCAGCAGCTCGTTGCAGAGAATCACATGAGAAGTCCTCTGCATTGAAATGAGTGGAAGACTGAGGGTTTGAAACGATAAATAGTGTGTGTTGGTATCACAAAGTACATGCTTGTTTCAACGAGAACAAAGAAGTAGTCGCTCTTACCTTCTGACTAACCATTTCTAATGCAAGCATTTGTCTCTTATGCCACAGGCACATTCCTAAGGTGTGTTGCTCTCACTGCCTCCTCATGCCCCACCTAGCAATCCTCCTGTAAACCTGGTAAACTGGCTAAGTCACTCTGCAAGCATCACAATTTAGTTTACAAAAAAACCCCAGAGATTCTTAATCTGCTTTACCCCAGCACTTACAAACTGAGTGATTTTAACAGACACTCAACAAGAAACAGACAAGTACATTGGGCTTACGGCAATTTTAAGGAATTTTCACTGTGCTCCACGAAGCATCTGTAATCTCTCAGAGGGGAAGAAAAATATTGCAGTGAAACATTTCAGTACTGCCAGCTAAAAATATCCCCTGAATACTTGCACATATCACTGCCACCCTGAGAGGGAGAATTTTGATGTAAATATTGGGAATTCAAGTTTTCTTGATTCTGTTCATTTCTCTAACCTAACAGCCTCTGGGGAGGTTTATATTCTTGCCATCTGTGTTTTTCATCCTCTCAGTACCAGAAAGCAAATTATACCTGCTTTCTAACACCTGATCTATAGATGGATAGTGCTGGAAACATACAATGGTGAAAAGCTACAGGTATAAACCAAGTATTAGTCAAAACGCACAGTAACTCTGAAACAGAGATATTCTCTCCAAAGACTGCTAAAGTTGCAAATAGAAGCAGGTGCAGAATTACTTGGCTGGAACAGCTGGGTATTTGTGTAGTATTTCTGAAGGACCAAGGGGTATCTGGGACTCTTCTTATCCATGAGACCTGTAACCTGAGTGATTGTGAGCCCTAGAGGGAACTAACTGGAGAAGAGTATCAATTAAGAGACGTTTTTAATAGAATAGCTGAGTTTCCAGAAATCAGAAGGACTCATTTGCCCCCCATGTTGCTGAGATGGAATTGCTTCCTCTCAGGCATGTCAACAGAGAGCTTCAACAGTCCCAAATGATACCTGAGACACCAACTGGTACCACAAGGGGTCTGAGCTGCACAGCAAGAAAAGCAAATGAAGGACTAGATTTGAGGTGTCAGTCATTCCCATCCCAATGAGATCTTACAGGTGACAGTGAGCTACTGAAAAAGTGAGGTAGGAAAATAAGCTGAAAAAACAGTATGAGATAATTCTGACCCTTTGAACCCTTACGTCAAAAAAGGGGAAAAAATACACGGGACAAAAAAAATCACAGAGCCAAAAAGTTTATGAATTGCATCTGTAAGATGGAAAAAAAGGATTTAAATAATCCAAAGGAAGTACACACAAAGCATAAAATTAGAAGATATTTTTGGAAACTGAGAGGACAAAAACTTCCTGTTGAATTAGAAAAAAAATCATCAAAATGCCTGACAGAAGAAGGAGGAATCAAAAGGTGGAAAAGCTGAAGATGTTTTCCTGTCCCCTGTTTTGGTGGGGTATGTTTATTAGGAACTGTGGTGGAACTGACAGTCAGGTCTGAGAGCTGTGCCTCCTGCAAGACAGAGAGGGAGTCCGGGACTGCACTGGTGCAGAGCTCTGGAGAAACACTCACAACCAGGTAACTTGGAACCTCCACAGAAAGAAAGCTAGTCTGAGCCAGACCCTAGAGCACTGACACAAAGAAGGGACTATGAAAAGGTGGAAAGCATTTTGCTGCCTTTACTTCATCAGGAGAGTTGGAAAGTGTGAAGGGAGCTGATGATAACCAAGAGCCAAGAAATGAGCAAGGCTAGTGACAGGCTCTTCCTGAGAGGTGTTCATCTCTACCAAACTTCTGTTTGGGAACCATCTTCTTGTCTGAGGGGGGCATACAGGTTTGCATATAATGTACCATCTGAAGAAGACATCTAGAGACAATGGATAATGGCAACACGGAGCAGAGAAACCAAGAGCCCCTGAAGTAAAACATCTCAAAGTTTCTTGCTCTTTCTGCAGTTCTGACCCAACACTGACTCCCATTAAATATGTATGTATTATTTATGTTCTATAAGACAAGGAAGGTAATTCAGAAATATGCAGAACTAATTTTTTTCATTGCTGTGTTTGGCAGAGAGAAGAATGCTTTGCCTTCTCCTGTTACTTCGGTGTCACTCTGCTAAATAGTACTGAGAGGGTGCTGCAGTTAAAAAACCACTCCATAAAGTAACTGCCACCTCTAAACTGGTAGACACCTCACATTCTTACTGTATCTCAGAATCCCATCTATCATGTTGCATTTTATTTATGCAGAATTTTTAATGCAGAATTTTCCAGTCTACACAGAGAGACTGGTTCATCGCTGGAAGACACCTGTGAAAACACAACAGCCTTTCAATGCTAAAAAGCAGGAATGTTTAAAGATACTTTGAGCACATGGGTGCAGTTAATGTTTCCTTTCAGTATGTCTGGCTAAGCTCTATGAGGGTACATCTGCTGAGCTCAGGTCAGCAGCCAGTGCAGGCTTTCTCCTCTGCTTGGTCTCTTCTGTTCCAAAGGACCCAAAGCAGCCAGGGGAGAACCCCAGCAGCGTGGCCTGACAAAAGTTCTTCCAGGCTCTCTCACAAGAAAGGAAAATAGTCCAAGCCTGGATGAAGCTTTGAGGTTCTCTCAAGTTTCTGCTTCCTTCTGAAGCATAAACAAGAGGTTACAAGAATCTGCTGTATATGTTGGTTATTTAGCCTGCACGCAGCAACTCTAGTGTACCAAGGGATTTTAATCTCTGTGTAAATATTATAGCCATTCACAGCAATGCTTTAGGGAAGAAACAAAGAGATTTATTCAGCTGAAACCACAGGGAGAATGTCAATAGGCATAATGTAATTGCTTGATTTGGAGTTTAGTCCGGATACTTCTTCCGATCAAATGAACTGTGGAATGTTTTAAAACAACTTGTTATTTGTTTTGGGTCAGTGTAAGAGAAATAGGGAATGGACTGCTACAGAAATATTTGGGGAATGACAGGGGAGAAAAGGCAGAAGGAGCACTGAACAAGGATGGGGGAGACTTGCAGTTATTCCCAGCCTTGCCAGCAGCCTGGTGGCTGAGTGGCTAAGTCACTTCACTGCAGCATGTCTGATTTCTCCAGGCATAAGATGAAGACACTATCACTCTTTCCAAGTGCACCTTGTATCTCGTGATGGAAACCAATACACTAAGAGGATGGGCACTGCCATCACAGAGTTCTCCTGGCATACAATTTGCTCCCTTGGAAGAGATACAACCACCATGGAAGCAACATGGAGCTCCTCAGACAACTTCTGCCATAGGGCAGATGGCTGAAGCCTCATGTGCCTGCAGGTTGTGGACCAGGGAACCATCCAAAGAGAGCTCCTACAGTGGGATACTGCTAGCCCACAACTTAAAATAGAAGCCAAGGAAAACCTTCAAGCAGCGCAACATGAATTGTGCTCAGCACAGAGATGAAAGACGAAAATCAAGGTAAAAACCTGTCACCCTTAGGGAACAGATTGGCAAAAGTTATAAACTTCTTTTAAGGTATTAACTGAAGAATTCTTTTTAGGATAGATGCCAACTGCATTCTCAGCTTACTCTACCAAATAAAACTACAGCTGATGTTTTCAAGCATGAAATATCTTTCTGAAGTGGCCACAAATGTAACCTCTACATTTTGTAAATGCTTTCTTGAGGGAGAGGATTCCCATGGCATGGCACTGTTTCATTACAGATGCTGAAGGAGCACAGTTCCACTCACAGACTTCTCTGCATTTAATTGTCTATTTCTTGGCTTTCTCTGTGCCTGACCCACTAGCTCATTTCAAACCCATCCAGACAAGCTACAGATTTTTGCTTCTGTTTCAGAAATATCCATAAAAATAATCAAGAACTGAAAACAATTAAAAAAGAAAGAGATGCAACATGCAAGGTAGTAGAACTTACTGAAATCATCACTGTGAGATGATTTCACATATAAAGCACCAAAATTAAGTTCTGCCACATTATTTTAAAACATATTCTTCCTCTACTGAGGAAAAAAAGGGGTGGGGGGGGAAATATTTTTATCTGTGAAGTTATAACCTGGGAGAAACTGGAATAATATTTTAAAAAATAAACTAAAATAACACAATTTAAATCAAAGAATTCTACAAAAAGTGTCTGAAAGGTCTGCCAAAATTCAGATTGCTTTATCAGTTTCGAATTCATATCAACTACGAAGTGAGAAGGACTGCCTGAGGTAGTGTAAATGTTACTGAATAGGTAAATTTCCTTTAGAATATATGGAATAGCTAATAAACCCAGCTAAGTTACTGCCAATCAAATAACAGATACTTAAGGGGTTGCCAAAACTGAACTGGAAAACAGGTTTTTCACTCTTGATGCAATCCTTGGCAGATTCAGGAAGGCATCCATGAATTGATTTACTCCACTAAGTAACTGCTCACAAGCCACTATGTCTGCCCACTTCAGTTTTGCTTTGGTGAACATCCTGAAGAAGATGATCAAATCTGAAGGAAAGCATTGAAGTCCAGAAACCTTACATCCCTGCAGATTTTCATTGTACCAGTACACCATTTTCCAAACACCCTGTTGCCCTTAACAGATGGAAGCCAACAGATTAAAGGTCCCAACTTCCCAATGCAAGAGGTGGCAAGGAGGCACACGCATATTTGGAACTGAAATAGGCTATCAGACTGTATTTGGTTTCATGAGCACTGGCAATGTTATTAGTCTAGTAATGATAAGCAGTGACAATGAACAGTGGATGTAATACAGTTCTGATGAGCCATACCTAGCTCCTTTTGTATGTTGTCAGGGATTCCTGTAATAGTCTTTCTCCTTTTGACTTTCTTCGGCCGTCTTACCACCGTGTCTGTGTAAATTAGAGACCGCCGAATGCTGGCTTGGCGGTCGAAATTCTCCCCTAATACATGGTAGAACAAGCAAAGCAACATTACTTCCAAGCACACTGACATCATGCACTTTCTTCCACTAGTTTTGTTGGAGAAATGGAAAAAAAGGCATTAATAAATGGTGTTAGCTTGGTCCTACAATGAAGGTTTACAATGAAGGAAGGTACAGCACATTGTCACAGTAAGGCTTTAGACACAAATATCCATTATGCATTACTGCATGTTTTTAAAGGAATTTTGACTTCCTGAGCCCAGCTCCTATTTGGTGAGAGCAGGTCTAATTCCACAAGCAAAGAGAATCCTTGCTTTAATTTGGCCCTTCATAGATTTTTCTGTGGTTTTGTTCATTTATTTTTAAGTAATGAGCTGCAGAAAAAGCAAATGTGCTCATGAAAATGAAAGATCACAACGGTTTATGCAGGAACAGACACTGCTATTGGCAACAGCTATTACAATGCCTTTGCACAGCTCCATCATTAACTCGCATGAGGCCCTTCTTTCTCATTCCAAGTTGCTCTGAACCTGTCAAGTGCACCACATTTCTGGTGTTGATCTTTTAACACAAATACAAATAAGAACTACAGAGCACGCAGAGATCAAACTGATCTCATGGACTCATAAATATTTCAGAGTGAAAGCTGCTTAAAATTGAAACTTTACAGATGATTATAAAAATATACAACGGCAAGAGCTAAAAAAAAAAAGCCCAAGTGCACTTTGCCAGACAAAGCCTTATGATGACCATGTGCTGTATCATAATGGGACCCAGAAGCACCACTATTACAAAGCAGCTTTTCTTTAGGAATTCACTTTTGTTTAGAGGTTTATAATTTGGCCATTTCACTAGTAGTAAGATAAAGATTGCCCTACAGATCAGATGAGCTAATTCTCTGCCACTTCTAAAAATTTAACAGCTACCCCCCGTAACTTACATGTAAATTCCCTTTTTAGAAGTTTAAGCATTTTAAAGCACTGCTCAATGTCCTTTAGATGACTCACTTTAAAACTTAAAGGCAGAAAAACCTCGATATACACTGTACATGTTTTTTTTTCACTGTACACTTTTTTTGAAAATTGATGACCAAATTATTTACCTCTAAAAAGTGATTAATGCACGGTAACGAATACATCATAAAAATTCCCCCGGCTGACTGCACATCAGTACGATGCGTGTCGTGAGAGTAGCATAGAAAACCTCATTACCTCTATAACAGTTAAAGATACAGTCATATATTAAAGTACAGCATGTGGACT
This sequence comes from Acridotheres tristis, assembly GCA_037013685.1. Lineage (NCBI taxonomy): Eukaryota > Metazoa > Chordata > Aves > Passeriformes > Sturnidae > Acridotheres > Acridotheres tristis. The sequence continues at coordinate 49,467,522 of CM072887.1, forward strand.
TGTGAAAATGCAAGGGAAAAATGTAGCATTTTCATTCACCATGTTGTAAATATAAAGACTCTGACTCTGTTTGACTGGAGCCTTGACCACGGGCTGCACTTCTGCTGAGTGGAATCTCTGCAGTTACAAAATGCCAGTTTCATCCAACTTTTGGATTGACTGAAGTCAGATTAAGGGAGGAGGGGAAGCCCATGGGAACTATAAAACTGAGAGCTATGGATCCCACTGGCTTAGTAGAAGTCCTGAAATATTGAGTCAGACTATCCACTGTCCCAGGCAGCACCACTATCAGGATGTTAGGGCCCTTACAGGGCAAAAGTCAGGACATTGGGTTATCCTATCCTGCAGGATGATTAAAATAATTCTAGACACGTTAGACAAATCCAACAGATTTGAAGGAGAATGTTTTGCATCTCTGAACATATCTTTATCCACTCCAAGGCCAATAATCATGCCTGAGATAGTGAGTTGCAAGAAAATTGTAATGTAGCTTTGAATAAAGCCCTGGAATAAAATGTAAGTGGTAAGCAGAGGGTGCAAACAAAGAGAGAGTCTTTTACATGAAGCCTCAGACAGCACAAATAGGATGGCTATGGGGAAATATTACTGTGTCAACTGATCCACAGTAACTTGTTCCAAATGAGCTACCTAAAAGCTAACTCAACAATCCATCGTTAATGGCTTTTGATAAACAAAGGCCACTATGCAAATCTGTAGAATTTCAAAATAGCAACTTCAGTGAAATCCAACAAGCAAAATCAGAATGTGTCAGTCTTTTTTTCTCTCTTCACTGTCATCTTTTTCATTTTAGAAACCATTGATGTCAATGGTAAGTATGTTTTACAGATTTAAGAATACTTTTCTCCTTCTCTTACAGATTTGTAATAAACCGTCTAGGTATTCCTTATATACTTTACTCAGTTGTCCCTCATGCAGTATACTCAGTTTCCTTGGATTCACAGAAAATACTTAAGTATGCACTTAAATCTCACTGAAGTCAGTCAAGTTGGACTAAAGCAAATGCTTAAATATTTTGCAGGATCCAGCCTGGCACTGATCACCTCCACCATTACCAGACTCCTCCATCTGGAAAGAAAGTTAGTTCTGGAAAACCCATGAGAACAGACACTATTATATATAAATCTTTTAACCCACAGGAAATGCAAATGCAAAGACTGGCCACCACTGGAAAATTCAGTCCAACCCCTTCCAGAAAAAAGCTCAGCCCAGGCACTTTGAGACCAAAACTGCTTCCAAATCTGGATGTCTAGTCAGCAGCTTGTCAGCCTAATGCAATGCCCCTGCACCTTCAGGCTATCCAACAGATTTTTATGACTACTGTATTAGTTGCAATCTGTTCACCAAAGAGGCCTGAAAGCTGAACTCATGGAGCATTTATTGCACAGCCACGTGAGAGGCCTTTGTAGGAGAATCACCACTAATGCACTGCTGAAAATGGTATCAATTGCCAGCAGCCTCTTCAGAGGTTAACCTTTCATCCCATGCCAGGAGTAATAAAATGGAAGTTTTTTGACCTCTTCAGAGAGAGTAAGAAAGAGAGTGTGTGAAGGGAAAAGCCAAACCAAAATAAAAATCCTCAATGGTTTATTCCGTGTTATGTTGAACAAACAGCACCGGATTTCTTGTCAGTTTTTTTCCTGCCTCGTGCAGTAACATAAGGAACTTCACAAAATAAAATTACTTGGTGTGTGGGAGAGCAGAGGAGGGGAGCAGATTGTGACTTTTTAAAAGGAACAAGGACAGCAGCTTTTTCTGTATGTTGTGTGTGGCTTACATGCTTGCCTTGTTTCATAGTAGCAAAATTGTTTCAAGGGAAAGGGAATGGTAGATCCTAGAGACCAGATCACATGGTGCAATGGCAGCCTTCCTTTAATGCCCTCCCTTTCTACCTCTTCCAATTACCATGTTTATAAGGGAGTAAGTGCTCAACCACATACTCTAGAAAGGCAAGATATAATATGCATGCACATAATTTCAATCACAGAAGTTGAGAATTGCTGAGTTTTCTGAGTCCTGACTAAACAACTCAGGGGAGACAAGCTTTGCTACACCGCTTAAATTATGCAGGTTGAAGTCACAAACATAATTTATCCAAACAAGGTAATGTTCCACAGGATGCTGAATTAATTCGGAGTTATTTGATCCCTTTACCTAATTTTTCTTTCCATCTGTTTACTTCTCCCCTATCTTTTGCAGTATGCAAGGTCATTAAATCAAACAACAGATTACTGTTTTCTAAGTATACTGTGTTCCTGCTGTCACAGTATCTAAGCCCTACTCAAGTGTATTGATTATGTCAAATTATCCATTGTTCCCATAACTTGGCCTTCTGCATCTGTACCCTAAATTCCCTAGATAATGCCAACTGGCCTAGTAACATTTCAGCACTGCATGCATTTTCTTTCTATTAGTTTTCCAGAGGTGGGGTGTTCATCTTTTCAGGTTGTCTTCATCTGTTTGCTTCAAATATTTTCTGCTATTTAAGGAACAATTTCTCGTCGATTTCTCAGAGCTTGCTGATGTTTGTTACAGCTGTCCTGCACCTACACTACTAGAATATTTAAATACTATTAAATAATGCTGATTAAAATACTAGGTTATAAAAATACAGGTTAAAAAATTGGTAGTCATGCAGGGAAAGAGAACCTAATTTACTTTCAAAACAAAACCAAACATTGCAAGCTATTGATTGTCAGAGTAAGCATGGAGTCAGAGCACGCCATATGGCATTTGAAATAAATTGGATATTGAATATTATCCTGGCTTTGGCAGGCAAGCAGTCAGTTATTTGAATTAACTAATAAGAGGCAATCTTGATACTGTGCAGAAAAAAGGGGTTATTAAATTGAAGTGATAATTCCATCTTTGACAGAAATTCTATTTTACGCACAACAAAGTATCTATTCAGCATTGGGCTTTAACATAATTTAACTTTCACAGAGTGAGAGTTCTGCAACTGTAAAATCAAAGAGCATTTTCAAAATGAAGAGTTAACACACCGTTCATAACAAGAAGATGTGGACTATGGTTATGTAAGTGGAGTGCCTTACCTAGAGTACTGCTCAAAGGCGTAGCCTTGTTAACTTTTGCTGTTCTAACCCTACTCTCCTTGACATCTAAAGCTTTTGTTGCTGATAAAAATTGGACCCTAGAGCTTTTTTTCTTGATTTTTGCAACATTTAGTCTTTGGAACAAAGAAGTTCTTGACAACCTTCCTTAAATAAAATTCCTAGAAGAATATCTTAAAATATAATCAACATTGGATAAAACATGATTTTCAACTACACATCCTCAGTGCAGTCCACAGCAAAACACTGCTATTTATCAGTCCTCTTCTTGCACTCCATGAATATCTAATGCTGTTTCAAGCCCACATATTTTAACCATTATCTCTATTAATGATAATTTTAAGGGTTGGTATTTTTTAATTAAGTTACACACAAAATGGTTTTCATAGAAAGGTGTGGTAAGTAATTTAAAACTCATGCATTGAATATATGAGTATCTGAATACTAGCCAACTGTATGGATCCCCTTTCATCTCTGCCCTCCCGCATCAGTGTAATGCAATTACTGAAATTAAAAGCCTACCGGTCACATTAATAGGAACCACATCTGTTTGGACGGCTTGTGCTTGTTGTCGCATTTTCTCTTCTGGTGTTGGGAGTGGGAGAGATTTAGTCCAGTTGGTTTGGGTGTTGATATCTGATAAATCATTTGTAGCTGGACTTTTAGGCCTTTTGATGGTAATAAGCTTTTCTTCTTCAGGGGAAGAGACAGGACACTACAAACAGAAATACATACAACAATGTGAGTTTACTACTAAAAAAAAATAGACGTATGACTAGGGTATTACTAAGGTGCTGCTGCTGTAGTCAGCATTGACTGCTTATGAAGCAAAACACACCCTCATAAATATCACACTTCGACCTACACAGAGAGCAATTTTAAAAATACACTCAAAAAAATGCACAACGAAACATCTAGTTTGTATTTTTTCAAGACTTTTGATTAGCCTAAGGAATATAAACCAATGAAGGAGAAAAGAGTGGTGTTGAGCATAGCAAAGCACACCTTATACACTGACAAAGTTCCTGCAGCAATTAACCCCCCTCTCCCTGCACCAAGGTTTGTCTTCCCTTCCCTGCTCATCTCCCCATGCCCTATTAAAAGGTAAGATTTAAGCACTGCTTTGCTCCAGCTGCACTAGGCTATATGAATGCATAAGGTCTCAGCAAGAATCCCATTATCAAAACACAGATTTTAGTAGAGCTCAGTAAAAAAACAATCAGCATGCTCCACACAATCATCAGCCATGGATCAGTGGAGTAAGCAAGTAACTTGGCTTTGGTCTTGGAGAAACCCATGCCACAGGCCCAAGGGGTTACTCATTCTTCAGGGGTAAAGCACTTAATATTATTAGTAGTCACAGAGTGGGAATTTTAAAAGTCAGTTCTTCTCAAAGTGGCACTTTGAGCAGCACTCAATTTCATGAAGTGTTTTACTTAAAAAAAAAGACAAGAAATTCAACCAATAAAATAAAAACCTTTCTGCACGAGAGAAAGAGGCTGCAACAGCTTGTGCAAATCCCTCTATCAAAGTTAAAAGCCAAAAAAAATTTTCCTGTTTTCATTACAAGGTCTTCACTTTCATGCCAGTAAAGGCAGAGAAAGCCATAGAGAAGCTTTTTATTGACAGGACAGTACTTGTCCATCACTGGGGCTTCTAGCAGGTGGTCACAAACACAAGTGAATCTGAGAGAGGTGGCCTTCCCTCCTCCCTACTCCTGCCACCAAGGCACTCCACCAGGGAATCCCAGAAGCAGGAGAGGAAGGAAGACCTGGAGGAAAATCAACCACAGTCTCCTGCCCCCAGTCTAAACAAAAGAGACAAGATGACATGGAAGAGGAGCTCCCTAGCATTTGCAGCACTTGCAGAGATTTCTCTGCAACCTGTCAACTCCTCTGCTTCAGAGGAGTTTGCTTTGGACCTTCCTCCCTACCACCCGACCAGAATTATCCCTCTCTTTTCTTTATTACTCTCTCCCTTTGGAAAGTCAAATACTACTCAAAACAGGGTTGTCAGTACTGGACCACTGCCTCTTCCCCCCTCATTGCTGCACACAGGCATGGAAGGAGACATCACAGCTTTTTATAACAGATGGATCTTTTATTATTGTGGGTGTTCAGTTCTAAGTGATCTGTTTTCTCTTGAAGCTGAGTGCTATACAAAAGACATGACCAAACACTGTGCTACAACTACTGTTTATCATTTCTGATTTTAATTTTCTTCCTGTTACTACGAGGAGTTCCCACTGTTTATAAATAAATAACCATTTATTGATTCTGTTATGCTTTGACTACATCCTTTAGGATAGAGTCCAACATTTTATTAAACAGAAAATAAAAACTAAAGCAACTTCCAGGCAAAAAGTAAAAGAAAAGTAAAACCTCTTCAAGCAACACTAGAAAAACATTTCAGGCAATGAAACGATTACTTATATCATTCTGTGGTTTGGAACCACACTTCAAAATGTGGGAGCTTTTCTTCAAGAAGTAATCAATTTCTGAGGCAAAGAAATATGTTTTCCCTGTTCTATAATGAGCTTTTCTCCACTCTCTCTCCTCTTCTGAATCACGGAGACCAAGGGAGACACCTCAAGCATAGTTTTGCAGTTTGTTTGGGGTGCAGATGAGCACCAGTGACCTTCAAATACACTGCTTGCTTGATACTGTCAGCGTCAGTAAGTGTCACCTTCAGACTGCACTGCAGTGCCAGGTCTCAGCTGCCACATAGCAGTCTCTAAGGGCTACTCCAGCACATCAAGTGGCAGAGATACTGGTTACAAAGCCATCCTTCCTTTTCAAAGAAATTACTAAATCCAAGAAGAAAAAGGTTTTGGTTACAGTATACGAACAGAAAAACTGAAGAAATGAAGCACCTGCTAGAAGGGAATCCTAATTAACCAAAGAATGTGAAACATCAATCAGAAATTTTGCAGAATTAGAAGCTGAGAAAATTGGGGACAGATGGAATAAGACAGACAGAAATGAATCAGATTATGTGAGCATATAATCAAAGAGAAGCAACTGAAAAGCCAATGGTGCAGTTGAGTTCAAAGCAGTGTCAGTGAGAACAACCTCCTGCCACAGGACACATGTACTTCTACAAAATAATTCTGCAGAAGAGCTGGAGGTGGTTTTGGGTATAATAGTAAGTGTTCACATTTCAACTGTAGGTACATTTTCCATGGATCCTGTAGAAACATGAGTGTCTTTACTTACATCCTTTCTTCCAAAGTACTCTCAGTGATAATGGTATATGCATGACAAAGCTTTATTTACACATAGAGGAATGCAGCAACTCATCTTTCAGCCTTCTTCAGACAGAAATTATTCACACCTATATAATTAGGATGAAAATGGGCTTTACATATTTTTAGCAAACATTCCCAGATTTACAGCAGGCAAGCTCACTGGAATGTGCAGTGAATTGCTGCTGTGTGACAGGAGTGTCTTCTCCAGTCAGGTCTGTTACACCTGAAGCAGAACGAGGCACAGCTGATCATAAACTCTATGCACATAAAAGAAGTACTTGTCCCATTTTTAAAGCCTCTCTGAGCCATAGTAACTTCACTGCTAGTCAAATGCCCAAATCTCTGAAATGGGCTGTTACACTCATCTCCAAAGGAAAATATTTTGGAATTCGCTCTTTTTCATGGACATGGGAAGGGGTAAAGGTGGAATGGGAAAGCAGCAGCCTTGGATCTTGCAGTGTTTCCACAAACATGTACTAGAGGGGGGAAAGCATGAACTTTCGAATGGGAGTTAAAATAAGAATCCAGGAGAAAAATGGCCTATAAATATCCTATAGACATGCTATATGGCTCAGTAAGCTGGAGCCTCTCCGACGCCTTGTTGACATATTGTCCCCCAGCCAACTCAGCTGCTGAGATACAACAAAAGAGTTTCACTATCTCAGCACTTTCATGCTATTTGAGAGGTCCCAGATGACAAATGAGTTTATGCTATGTATCTCACAGCACTCTCTGGCTAAATAATCTGTTTATTCTAAATCCTTTTTATATAGCAGAGGTTCATATTACAGTATTTAAAAAAAGATAGAACCTCCAGGAGGAAAACTCAATCCATACAAATTTTACATTTCAGCAGAGACTTCAAATTTCTAGTCATGCCATTTACCCTACTGTCTACTAAAATCACTTCTAAAATCATAATTTATCAGAAAAACAAAATAGATGAAAAAAAAATCAAGTGTTGCAGACAGCAGTCACAGAGTTCAGCTATTATATTATATTATATTATATTATATTATATTATATTATATTATATTAATTTACCAACATCCTATTTCTGCCTCCGGTGACCTACACTAGGTTTGATGGCTTCAAGAACTATTTTCCCAACACCAAGGGATCAAGACAATCAGTAACAGGGAAAAGAAATCCAAGACCCAAACCTAGCCAACTGAGAATGGCACTTCACATGCCTAATTCAACCTGTGGGGTTTCACACTGTCTCATGGAACACTGACACATTATAAATTTACATGAATTTACATTTTAGATGAATTAGTCATTAGACTCTTTGGTGTCCTCTAGACCAAGGTCACCAGTCTAGTTCCCACAGTTTTCCCAGAATAGTCCATTTTATTACTTCTAGAGACAGATCTCCAGTTGCACTAACCAGCACTGCTATCCCACTAAATTCTTCACTTCATAACTTTCATTGTGTCTCAGTAAGGTAAGAACATTTTGTCAGTGAAATTACTGACTATCAAGCAAACTATCACCTTAACAAACTGCAGAAATGTTCTTCTTCCTCTACTCTGTTGTAACGGGATAAAAAACAAGAAGTTCTGTACTTACAGTGCTCTAAAAGCGTATCTAGTATCTACCTTAAGATAAAGGTCAATGAATTGTATCAAGGTAAAATTTAAATCCAAGGATACATAGAGCAGATACCTTTTCCTGAATATTCTCTCAGATAGGATGGAGTCCTCACCCTTCAAGAATGTACCCAGTTGCTTTCTAAACCCGTGTAAACTTTCAGCATCCACAATTCCCACAGCAGCTGCACAGTCTGGGTATGCAATGAATGAAGAATTACCCTCTTTTCTTTGTTCAAAGATTTTCTGTACTCGCTTCCTTATGCTTTGACATTTCATATATTATGAGATGCTGTTTCAGCTCAGAAAATGGTACAGTATTTAAAAAAACCAAACCCCTGTAAATGGTATAAAATGCATGTGTTGCTTACAAGAGCAGTGCCGTGCAACTGCAGCAGAAGGGAAAGAGAGGCCACCTGAGGACACCACCACCGAGAGGTATCCTCAACTCTGCCAGACCTTATGCCTCGGGGCTTTTTAGGCATTCCCACCTCCAAAACTGAAGTGCCCAACTTTACCTCCTCTTAACACCAAGTAAAGTTTTGCATTAAACTTCCTCAAATGAATTTACAGTTAGTGCACTTGTTTTCACTTAAGATATCAAACAGTTTTATGCAGATATTGGAGAGATAATTAACAGTTTAGATGATCACAGTGGCAAAAATATACTCTCCCCCCATGCCACCCCCCAAATAAGGGAAGTGTTTTTTCATCCAAAGCATAACTATTAAAAGCAAAGTTCATAAGCCAAATGACATGATGTAGGGAAAAACACCATGAGTTTTGGGTGCATCGACATTTTCATAAATGGAATAAAGAAATAATATATGCAATACTGCATGCTTGGGAGCAGGTACTCTCTGTAGTTCACGTTTATCATTCAAGAAAGATACATGCCTCCAAATTAGTAGAATTTTTCTTTGACTGATTAAAACCCAATGAAGCAGCCAATTAAATAAAACACAGTGTCCATTGGGGGAGGGGTTTCAAAGGAGGCAAATATTAATAGACAAAAAAGGGAATAAAAAATTCTGTGAACCAAGTCAATACAGGATGCTGTACTGCAGACAAAAAGGAGAACAGAGGAACATAAAAGAAACAAACCTGGCATGGGACTCTTCTTTTTTTAATTGCTTTTTTTTTCTAAGCAAAAAAAAGCAGCAGGTAATGACTGAAGGCTAAGAGCAGAATCAGACTGCACATACACTAAACGCTACATGTAACATCAAGCTGCAGATATGGCAGCTGGATGGTCCCACTTGTGGGCAAAGTACCTTGTTATTCCAGGGAACCAAGTTACAGCAGGCGCTAATGCAAGACTGAGAGATGCAGTCTAACAGACTAGACTGTTGAGTGAGACAAAAAGAAACAAAGAGAATGAGTGGTAAAAAGGGAAAGAAAAACGAGTAAGAAAAAAAAACACACAGAAGACAAATACAGTTAATACACACATGCATACATTTCAGAACATAAGGAGAACTGGAGTTTGAACATGACATTTCAAACCATCTTTTACACCGGTACAACAGAGTAACACTGAAGGACAGGAATAGCTCCTAAGTTGTGTCACCAACAGCAGCATGTAAGATACAAGAAAGGAGAAGACTGGTCACAGTACTGAGATGTAAAATCCAGGTAAACCAATTTAATCACCAACAAACTCAATTAGGATTAGTACTACACTGGAGCTTGGCCTGTGCTTCATTAATCGAACTTGTAAGAATCAACATTAAAAGGGCAGATCCAAACACTTAAATTTATATCAGCTTCCACTCAAGAGACTCCAGCTTTCTGTGTTTTCTAATTTTGTTTATTCATTTTTGAGTTGGGCCTGCTTCTCCTAAGTGGTTTTCCTTTGGAATGGCTTATGTTCTGCTTATCTTAGACATTTCCTAAAATGCTGAACCAACGTGCTTGGTGGTGTATTACCCTCTGCTGACAGACACCCATCTCCACAAAACCTGAAAATGCTTGTGGATCGACACCTAGCCATTGTTTCATATTGTCTCCATTGTAGACAGACAAGCCAAATATCTGGCTATGATTTTTATTTTTAGAAGCAGATTAAAAATAACAGGGAAAGCTGGTTTCCTTTTCGATATCACACACTCTTTTTTGCTACAAGTTGGCAATTATCTCAGCTAAGAAGTTTATGAACACTAAATAGGTATCCATCCACCCATCATTATTTTGCTGTTTTTGAATTTTAATTATTGAATACTGCATGCACAGAATTTAAATGTTGGCTTTTTTGCTTTGAATAGACAACAAAGCTATAAGGCTTTCATTTAGTGGTAAGGAGTTCACATTTTGAACCACAGGATTTTTGGTGACCCCAGTTCCACATTGTTACTGAAGAACTCTCCTGACAGCTGAACTATGATTCCCTCAAGGCATAAGACTTATTAGAATTACTTGGCTCTTTACCAGTAGGATAATAATTCAAGTTCACAAATCTGTTGTGGTAAACATTAATTTAAAGAAAGATTAAACATTTACAGCATTAAAGAAAAAGCACCAATAAATAGAGATACTGGTCAAAAAATTCCACAAAAGAAAGTTATACAATATGAATGGAGAATCATGCTACAGTTTACAAGAAATTTATGTCTTTGTGAGATGGAGATAAGAGTGGTAGGGTTAAGGCTAAGGTTCCGAGATAATCAGTAACAGCCAAGACTGTCAGTTTGGCAGCTATCTTTCTCCACAGCTCTGAATCATTCTTTCAGCTATAACATTTAAAGAAACCTATTCCAATCTGAAATGGGAGTGATGTCCTATATTTAAAACGTACTTAGTTGCATTAATTTTCTCCAGAATGCACAGAAACTGTTAGTAACACATTATGTTAACACTCAAGAAACCCTTAACCAAGAAAGGATGACAGCTCTTAGTCTCCAAGAATCCTCACCCATGCTTATATACTTTCATGCAAATTGTTTAAAGAAAAGTGTATTTATGTTTTTTAAATGTTATGTTAGTTTTATATGTGCAGATGGTTATATGCTGCACAGCACTGGCCAGGACAAGTCGATGACATAAACGTATGCATTTATGTGCAGTACATTAATAGCAACAAACAAGGTGTTAATACTTTCCCTAGTGGAAATAGTAATTCCATTGGTTTCAGCAAGGTTTTGCAAATTACCATTATAATGCATTCCACAGTATGAATGTGCTTTACATTCTCGGCTCACTGCCAGTACATACCACACACAGCTAAACAAGATGCTCTGACATTCCCTGCCAATATACAGATAAAATGCAATCACCACCTGGAAGAGAGACTCTACATATTCCACGACATCTTTTATTATGTGACTAAAGCTCATGAAGGATAAAACTGAAAACACTGTACTCTTTAAAACACATTCTCAGGGTCTGCAAGTTTTACTGATAAGAGTTATTTGATCCATACTACAGAGGGACATATGGTTTAGCAACAATTCAAAGAAATTAAACTGTATTACAATCAAGGACGTCCTCCTACTCTCGAAGCAAGAGCTTTTTGGCAAAGTATTCTAGACTATCTGTCTTGGAAATGCCATGAGCTATGGCACTTCAGCTTTACAGGCACGCTCCAGTGGATCTCACTATCCACCCCAGCAGTAACATCCTAAACCACTACACCACAATCAGCCTTTCCTTCAGAGTCCACAGGCACAACAGGATAAAAACAGGAGAGGAGAATTTTTCTTCTTCAGAACAATAACACAACTTATTAGTTCTGCAACTGAAATCTATATAAATTGATGTATGAAGCAATATGGCTTCATAACTTTCTTAAAACTTGTGATCAACAGGTCCTTCTCTTTAATTTATTTGTAGATTCTAAGCTAAGTACACTGGGAATTGAGATGTCGGAATATAAGCATGAAAATCATGAAGTAAACTGAAAGGCAATAAACCCAACTTAGTGGACGATCTTCATTTTCTGGATGCCTTTACCAAACAGTTGAGATGCATTAGGACAAAACCCCTATCTGAGTAACTGCCTGTATTAGCAATGCAAAATGTGCACCTACCCAAGTTACAGTTCAAGGAAGCTGATGGCTGCCGAATAGCTCTTCCTGCTACTTGAAGGTAAACACTTAGCAGCTACCCTTGCTGCGATCTTCCCTCCAGAATATTACCAAGGCCTTCCTGCTTTCACACTCTGAACATGCCAGTAGGAATTTTATAAAACTATATGGGTAGAATTGGGACTTTTAAGAGCTCATGAAAGTCAGATGAACTACTATCACTGCAATTCAAAGAATTAAACATCTTTGTCATCCTCTAAAAATCCTGCTTTATTTGAACAGTGTTATGGCGGGCAATTAAGCTAAATTAAGTATTAATTAAAGTATTTTTTTTCCAGTACTTTGCCCCCCACCATTACCTTTTGTTCAATTTCTTCATAATCATCCTGGTAACTTCCACAGATTGCACTGGAGGACGAGGAGAAGGTGGGGCCCTGAGAGTAATACTGGGAGCTCCGGTAGCCATCCCGCCGCAGCTTGTCACACTCTGCCGAAAGAAAGAGAAACAGGAGGTGAAACCATGGCAAGAGCCATTACTGTTTATGCTTGGTGTTCAATGGCATTCAAGTACTGAATGCTCTTCTGAAAATGTTTACCGTGCATTAACATTGTCTGCTGCCCCAAGTGACAAAACCCAAGGGCGCGTCCCTCATATCTGTATCTATAATTCCTCCTCCCTCACATGTGTGACATACGTAAGCCCACACATAGCATATTAACCCAGGCAATGGCAATGCTTTGGAAAGAAGAGGGAAATAGATTTCTTTATTTATTTGAGGCCTGGCTCGGTGTCTTGACAGATGGCAGCATCTTGCAGGATGGGAGACGGATGCACGCGAGTAACTCCAGGGGTCTCATTTGCCAGGTCGGTAGACATCTATTATATGCCTTACACTTGAAATGATGATGATGTTGCTCACTACTCAAGCACCATCTGCTAAATAACTTTGGCACTGACCACTTGTCTTGTCTTCCTGTCCGTGGAAGAGACCATTTACTGTGATTTTGGAGAGAGGAATACAAATCACAGGGATCTCAAAATCTCGTGCTGCTGTACAGCACATGTAGTGCAATACTACAGAGTTTCTAAAGTTCAGAAAGAACTCAGAGCAGACATCCATCCCCACTCACAACAGCCAAAATTCCAGTCAGCACTGCATCCCCCTCATCAAGTTTTTCCACAATCATCTTCTTGCCTCCTAATTGATATTCAGTGTGATTGTGCTAAAGAATAACAGACGCCAGAGCATAAGGAAAAATTAAATGTTCAACATGCAGCAACCAAACTCATCAGACCAGTTAGCTTTACATTTCCAAAGACAGATATCTGAATCTTTTGAAAGATGATGAAAGCAAGATGAAAATTAAGTATTTGGTATACTTCCATTTAAGGAACCGAAATTTCTACACAATACACAGTCATTATCACAACACAAAGCGTTTTTATTGTCACTTGCTGGAGAACGCCTTTCTGTGATGATATCATCTGTCTGCCTATCTTCTGAATACTCCTTAAAATAGAAAAGATGCAATGCTTATACCAAGGGCAAGGCTTTAGAGAGGCTTTTGCCTGGCAAATGATTAGGTGGAGTTACAATGTGCAACTCCAGCATACTTGTCCTTTATTATGCCCAGATGCTTCTGGGACCGAGGTCTGGAGGACTTGTGCTGACAGGTCAACTGACCTACAGCAACCACAGATCCGTGAGGATTAAATCAGTAAGGACTCCACTGTATCTGCACATGAACACTGAAGAGGCAAGCATACACTCTGACAAGCAGTCATTTCCATCAGCGCCAGCTTGCCTGTGTATCCTTGCCTATGTATCCCTAAGGTGTCAAAAAGGGCAGTATGGCAGGAGCCTTTCCTTCTCTCTCAATTCAAGGACCAACAGTGGCAGTATGGGTTTTGAGATCCAAATCAATGGCTGTTATCTCAGAAGCAGAAGGCTGGTAACCCTGTTTATGCATTCCACATGTGTAAGCATGCTGACATTGTGCACATCTGGCAAACTGTTGCTATACTTCAGGAGGGGGGTGAAAAATGACTGTCATCAACCACAGCAAAGCAAATTCCTCCACCACCATTCCAAATTTAGTACTGGATCCAGCCAGATCCAGCACATAACACTCACAGATGTGAGCACCCTGATGGGTTATTTGCTGGTTTGAGCTACACATGAGCAGGGTAAGTGGACTGTGGCAGAACAAGACAGCCCCAAAGACTTGCATCAACTTGTAGCACAGGTTAACACGCTAAGTTGTCAACTTAGACGCTGCAACTTTTACCTTCAGAGGAATCATTAATCACTGCAAACAAACGTGAATATAACCTAAGGGGAGCATAAGAATGCAGTTATTTTTCCTCCCATTTTTGGACTAAGGCTTAGTGTCTTTGCTGGCCACTCACAGCCACAACTTTCCAACATCAGACATCATGGCACACCCCCAGAAAAAAGCCTGTGGTGATTTGACCTGGGCTAGATGCCAGATGCCCACCAAAGCTGCTCTATCACTCTCTTCCTTTGAAGAGAGCTGGGCAGGAGAGAGCAAATAACAAAAGGCTCATGAGCTGAGAAAAGGACAAGGAGAGATCACTCACCAGGTAAAACCACAGGCAAAACAGTCTTGATTTAGGGGACTTAGTTGAATTTATTACCAATCAAAGTAAGAGCATGATAATGAGAAGTAAAGCAAATCCTAAAAAACACACTCCACCCACTCCTCCCCTCATTCCCATGCTTAACTTTAATCCCAGTTCTCTAACTCTTCCCCACACAGCAGTGCAGGCAGATGGGGCTATGGTCAGTTCATCATGTTGTTCCTGCTGCTACTTCTTCTTCAGGGAGGTAATTCCCTTTCTTCAGTGTGGAGTTCCTTCCATGGGAGACAGTCGTCTAAAAACTCTCCAACGTGAGCCCTTCCCACGCACTACAATTCTTCACAAACTGCTCCAGCAGTGGTTGTCCCATGGGTGCAGTCCTTCAGGAACAGTCTGCTTCAGTGTGGGCTCCTCTCAGGGTCAGAAGTCCTGCCAGCAAATCTGCTCTTGCTCGGGCTTCTCTACCCGTGGATTCCCAGGGCCTGCCAGGAGCGTGCTCCAGTGGGGGCTTCCCCTGGAGTCACAGGAACTCTTCCAGAGGCGACGGGCTCTTCTGGAGCGTGGTAGATGAATGCTCTAATATTAACTGTTGGACCTTACTTATTTTCCTACCCAAGAAGGTGAACACAATGAATAGTGCATCTTGTGAAGCCCAGTAAAGCTCCAAAACCTTAATGGAATCAACACTGAAGGTCTCAAGTCCATCACAAGTTCAAGTGGACTGTCAGTAACAACCCATCAGCTTATCAAGCTCACAGCCTCCCACTGTTCACAACACAAAATCCGTGTAACTTCAGAAGTTCTTGCAGAAACATTGCTGATGAAGCCAAAAACTGCTAGGTGAAACCAAGAAAAAGGTGGTTTGTCCCCAAGAACAGCTGTCCTATTTATGTACTGTAACTGTACATACTGCAGCACATGGCACCCAAGTCCAACAAACCTCCCCAGAGGCCTTAGGCAGGCAGGTATCTTTTATTTCATGTGGCCTACAAGCACAACACAAGGTCAAACACTGCACTGACTGGAGGTGCTGTCACTGCCAAACCAAGGGTGGCAACTGCTGTTTAAAAACTGTTCAAGCTGGAGGCTCCTCCCCTCCATCTCCTTACTCTTATTAGAGGTGCACAGTCTTCTGTAAGTGATCAGGTTCATATTTTTTAGATATAGGGATTTTATTTTTGTAAAAAGATACCGATGAAGAAGCTAGAGATACTCACTCTAGGAAATACTCCAGATACTTAGTTTTGGAAAGACTCCCTTCTTCCCAGAGGAACAATATGTTGTCCTAGACTGACAACCCCAAACAGAGAAGAGCACTATACACTAAGTGAAAAAGTTCTCACAATTATAAATGTTATTTCAGAGATGTCTGTACTGAAGCTGACAAGGCAAGAGAAGGATCCATCCAGTTCCAGTTATTAAAAATCTTCATTTTAAAGAATGACAATAAATTAGCACCAGCTGAATCAGGGACATACACACTCTTGGCTGCCATTTCTCACATTATACAACACGCAAAACTGTGCACAGCATTTCCGTATTTCCGCCAAAGAACTGCCAGGTTGAACCCAAAGACACAAACACCCACTCCTGAGGATGCACTTGCCAGTCCAAATCTGCAGCACATGCTGCAGACAAGCTCAAAGTCATAATTTTCACGTGAATCTAATCTGGAATATGCAACAATATGATTATGCCCCAGATAAACCAATTTTGCTCACACTAACATTAATTCCAGGACAATCAGGAAAGTGTTATTGCTTTGGCAATTGCACTTGGTGGCTCCATGGGGTAGTGCCACAACTCAAGAGTCTGAAGCTACCTCTCCTTCATCTCCTGACTGCTTCTGGGGCTAAATGCACAAGGACATTGCCTGTCACCTTCTGTCACCCTGCAAGTGCTTTTCTGGCTAGGTGAAACCATAGATTAGTTCTTGTTTTCCTTCTACACTAGTGATATGTTAAATTTCAGAACCTGCTCTGTATTAGAAGCACTGTTTAAAAATGACTGTCATTAGATTCTATTATAATTTATTTCCGTGGTACAAGTGAAATCCTCCCTAAAAAATGAAATTTTTCCTGAAATTTTTCCTTGTGTTTTGCGGTTCACAGGGTGGTTTTATTTAAGTGTGAAGGAAGTGCGTGGAAAATGCAGTCAAAGCCCTTTTAAGGGACCCCTCATAATTTCCACAGTTATTAGAACAGGCTTGGGAGACACAACCAAAGCAAATGTGTTAAAGCTGTCAGTGCCCAACACAATCATGCCCAAGTCTCTGCCATGTACCCAGACACACGAATATCTGCTCAGGATTGCAATACTGCAGCCTTTGCTAAACCCTGGCATCAGACAGAAGCATGCTGGGGACATGTCCTGTGCATCATCCATCTCTGCTCTCTTCCCTCCTGCCGAACAAGCTGGGGAACAGGCAGGTACCTGCAGCAGCAAACTGAGAGCAAAGGCTCAACCAACCATGTGCAATTCTGCACCAGAGTTTTGAGCCACAGGCGCTGAATTCAGCACTGCTGTGAATAACTCAACCTCTCCATATAAAAGCTTGTGGTCTTTGTGACAGACTGTCAGGCCAAGTGTATGAAAATAGCTCCGAGGCCTCTCAGCTCAGATCTCTCTGTTTCATACAAGGAACTTGCATGCGCCCAAGTCGGTAACACACAGTAATGAGTCTCAAACGAAGAGGTAATTTGCTGCTTTTCCAACAACTGAAACCATATTCTCGCACGATAATTTGAGCCACGAATCACGGGAGTGAACAGAAGGCACAGCACTGATACCTCAGTAATTCGTCTGACATGGTATTACCATGGTAAAGCAGGATTAAAGTTTACCTTGTTGGACCTGCACGCCACACCGTGCCACGACAGATGGAAGGCTGGGTTTGCTGGGAGGGGACCGGATGCACTGGCTCTTTGCCTCTCCTTAACCAACTTTGGTAATGTTTTGTACCTGCTGAGCTTCCTACCCATGAAACTTGTTGCTGTGTCTTGAAATTTATATGAAGGCAAATGCATTACCCTGTCAGAAGCAGAACTGATCAGAGGGACATGGATTCAGCTATTTGCAGAAGTTGTGCTTTGTTTTTCTCTTATTGCAAATAAACTGTGCACAAGTGTTATTTTTAACAAGCTTCTTCATAAAACGATTATTCTGCTTGTCAGTATTAAGGCACCCCATATACACCTCTCTGCAGGGAGAAAGCCTGCAGGTGCTGGTTTCCAGGGCTAGAGCCTGAGACCTCTCCCTAAGGCAAAGCCCCAGCATGAGCACACAGCCACAGCTTTATGCCAACACCCTGGACCAGTCCTTCACATCTCAGGCCTGAAAGTGCACCCATCACTCACTAACTTAGCCCTAATGAGATTACTCAGATTACTCCTGTAAGCAAACACTGCTCACAAGACTATTGCAGGATCAGGCCTTAAGCTCTGTAGCTGTCTACATCCACGTGTACACACTCAGGCGCACTCTCACAAGCATATATTGAAGAGTCTAATATTACAAAATTAAAATCCACATTTCTAAATATTTATTAGAAACCAGAAAAGGCACTGGTTAAAGAATTAAACTACCATGATGTTGACTAGTATAAACTTCGAAACTTAGCATCAAAATTATTCAGACATCTAAACAGCTCCCATTAGCTTGGAACAACTACCCATCTCATTGCATGGGTCAAGCAATGAAAAGACAGGAAAGTCATATCCTGGAAACATCTGAATTTTCCCTGTATGCAAAAGCAGGACTTTGAACTCAAAACTAATTGCTAAAATCCAAAGAGAAAATCTAAGTCGGACCAGGACCAGATGCGCCGCCCACCTGGCAGAGCTGCCCTGAGCTGCTGAAACAAAAATTCCCAGGTACAGAGGTAGAAAGGGGAAAGACCAGCACACACATCACTTACTTTCATACCCCCTCTTGCTGGCTCCTTGTCAGCAAGAAGAGACATGCGACAAGCTGACAGCTTCATCTGCATGCCTGAAAACCTATCTCAGCTGAAGTCTGGATGACTTCTCGGCAGAGCCTTTCATGTTATAACTTGCATTTTCCTATTTTTCTTATTTTTTCCTTTTTCTTTTTTTTTACTACAGAGAGGCTATTAACTGTTCAAGTCAGCTAAACTGACAACTACAGAAATAAATCTGCTGACTACGATATTAAAACATATTTATCCATTCACTGCACATATCACTGGAAAACCACTCTACTCCCAGGGTCAGAAATCTCTATTTTTTCTCAGTCTTCAAATATTGTAGTTAACTTCTGTAAATATCCCCAAACCATGTTCCTCCCCTAAGTCACAACTACAAACACTGTCTTACAAGTAGCTTTTCAAAATTTCACCTAAACCCAGACAGACTGTAGTATAGTATTCATTTGTCTTGTAAATGCCAACTGTTTAAAATTACCTCTTACTTTACAGGTGACACTGCACTTTAATAATCAATGTATTACTGCTTTTGGTTTTAGAAGAAATTACTTTCACCACTGGTAAGTAACTGCATATAATTTTAATTTATAGAGACTTTGAATTTGTTTTTCCAGTTGAATTGAGTCAACTAAGATCTTGTGGGCTTGTGACAGACAGGCGTGGGTGTCAGAGACCTGGATTTCTGAGCCAGCACTGCTGCATTCGGGCAAATCATGCTGTGTTAGATCCAGCCAAGGACTTAATATTCTTGCAGACGGACAAGGCATGATCTAAATTTCACATATGTGCCTCCTAAATTCAGAGTCCAAACAGTTATGTATGCACTACCTGCAGCGTATGAACACACAGAAATGGGTGTCAGGATAAATCCAACTAAGGAAGAACCTGATAAGCCTTAACTCTCATTATTACCACACCAGTAATGGCTGATGTTGGGTCCAGTGCTGCAGGCCCTTCTCATGAGGGGCAAAGGAATCTAACAAGGGATATCAATATCTTTGCTTCTATGGATGATGTGCTTTTGCAAGCCAAAAGTATTTTTCATTTAGATACAAATTTAAGTTCTTTACAGACAAGGTGAGCACAGGCTAAACCTCCAGCTTACTAATGGTGTATTCAGAATACTAAGCAAAATGTTGTCACCTGTAACAGCCAGAGTTGTGCTTAGTTTGAGACTGTCATATGATCTGGTGCTAAGTACCGAAACACACTCTGAGCACCAAACCAGAACCTCCTCAAAGGGCATGGCTGCCTCTCTGCTTGCTCACAGCACTGTGGATAAAACCAAGGTTAACACTTGACTATGCAGTTAACTGGGGAATTTCAGGGAGGTAACTTTTCAAGATAAAGAGCTTGTTGAAAATGATTATGTCTGGGACCATAATTAAAACAGACACCCTAGTTCAAAGGTTTCTTTGGTTAGTAAATCTAACTGAAATTACTACCCTTCACTCTGTGCCCCTTTATAGTTCCCTCATTTGTAAACTGGAGTTAGGAATGCACAGTTCTCTGTGTGTAGATGAGACAGACTATATAAAAGCTCAGCTGTACAAAGGCAATCTTGTTTCTCACAAATATCTCGAGTTAAATATGACTTCAAAAAAACGCAGCTCAATTTAACTCCAACACAGCACCTATTTTTGTCCCTGGATCTAAATATGCAGCAGACAGCTTGCCTCTACCACTTTACATTCCTCCCAAAAATTCACTCAGCTTGGATCATGTCCCATTTTCTTTAAATGCATAAATCCCCGTATCATCTGTAGAACTTGACTATCACAGAGACTGCTTCTATATCAAAGCTTTAAAATATGTTGTAAAGCCACAGCAATGATGCACTTGTGTAACAACTGAACTGTAACCAATGCTGACTGCAAAGCAAGTACATGAACTTCAGCTGTGATACACTCAGTGCACCATTTTGTTCAGATTCCCAGTTAAACGGGTCAGGGATTTCAACAGATGGAGTACTGTTGCCACCCAGCTGAAAAAACTTCTGCTCAATCTAGCTGCTTTGTCAATCCAGCCAACTTCCTTATTATTCCCATCCCTTGCCCCAAAATGCAGTTTTATACTGTTATTTCTGTCTTTTATCAGTACATACAGAAAAGCCCAAGACAAGCCCAGAGACAGTGAACACAGGTACCAATCTATTTCTTCCATAAGCACCATTTGAAGTGGCAAGTGGCAAAATAAACAAAAAAGTCAGCACTAAAACATAGTTGTTTGCTTCAAAGCTGTATTACTTGATGAGTAAGTAGCTGAAAGGTCCATTAGACTTTTTAAAAGACTATTTTGCATTTTCTCTCTCATTAATAAGTAGCCACACCCAACCACACAGGTAGCTTTTAAGGACAGATGCTGTTCAGTTACCCAGAAACAAAATGTCTTGGGCTCCACGGGGATCAAGGTAATCCTAACACAGGGCTGACAGAGAAGTATGTTGCATGGGTCAACTTCAAAGAAGTCTTACTGAAAGTGAACAAATGTATTTATGTTAGGTCTATTTTCCCACACACACAAATGTTGTCCTGCCATGGTAACTGGAGGCCAGTCGGGCTGGGAAGCCCACCCTTCCAAGTAGCTTCAGGGCTCAGCTGTGCAGACACTTACAGCAGCACAAGGATGGGACATGGAAGTGCAACATTGAAGGAAAGCAATCCCACAGATATATTTTCAAGGGTCTGTATCAGATGGAAGTGTTTAAGAAGGATACAAATTAAAAAGAACTCTTAAATGTCAAAATACTGTTAAGTTGGGTCAAGTAAATGCAAACGTGTTGATCATTCCCTTCTCGGAGCTTTTAAAGAACAAATACATTTAATACCAACCTTTAATTCCCCAGGTGCTCTACATGATTTAGCGATACAGAAAACCTTTCGAATGGCACCAAAATGCAACAGCCATTACAAATTATATTTGTTAACAAGCTGTCACCAGGGAGTGCTCAAAATAATTATCACCGTTTGTCTCAAGTTAATTTAAATTTCTGCAAGTGCCTTATACGTCCGCATTTAGTGGCGACAAGATGTCTTAAGTATAACAGTGTATTTGCTTCCTTTTCTATCTTTGATGCTTGCATTAAAATAACATTCCCTGCTTTTTCTCTAGCATTTTTATGGGTGTTTGTTGTTTCTTAGACAACTGAACACAGCTAATGTAAAAATATAAAACATTTTTCATTGTTTTTTCTCCTAGGATTTTTTAAATGTAAAGCTTTCTCAAATGCTGCCAACAAGCACATGACATCCTAACTCTAAGACAGTAAGGAGGAAGAAAAGCAAAAAGGAAATAAACTGAAAGTTCAATATTCCTTGTGATGGAAGTTGCTTTACCTAGCACTTAAATAACAATGCTACAGACAGTTAGCAGTTTCAGTGTATTCTGTCTAATAAAGGCATTGATCTGAAATGGGTTCAATAATCCTTCAGGTACAGGCTCCTGAAAAAACACATTCATCTAGTTTAAGAAAAAATCCCCAGTATTATTTTGAAACAAATTTTATCTTCTTTAAATGCTTTCACTGGAATTGCTTTCACTGCTCATATGTATATCATGCAATCAATCTACATATAACCACTCTTTATGTTTTTACACTCAGCACTGCACTATATAAACCAAACCTAAAAATAGGCAACCTAGATGCTTCCAAGTCGCTCAATTTTGCAGCACAAGACCAGCTTTCAAACACATGCAGTGTAGCCTCTTGGTCAAATTCTGTTTTGTTTCATTTGAGTATTTGCCTTTTGAAATTTCTTATTAGAAAGGGCAGTTGGAGTATGGAACTTGGCCAAAACCATCAACAGATGTACAGTGAATTAATTCAGTAACAGTAAAAAAAGCAGGATACATGAGCAGAAGCTCTGAAAGTAACTTGACAATTGAAACTAAAGTAATGAAAAATTAGTTGATTTCTATTTTTTTATTTTATAGCTCCAAGGCCTTTCAGGAACATATGGTCTACCCCTAGCCTTTAATGGCCTTTTACTTCATTAAGATTTCCAGTTGGTAAGGAGTTCACATTTTGACATCTCTCTGAACATGAACCAGAGCTATTATCAATATGAAGTGGTTTCCCCTATTTTGCAGCTCTTTAATGAAACATAAGATTATTTTAAGTCCATAATCTTCTCAGCAGGATTATCAACTAGTAGGTCTGACCTTAATATTGCTCATCTGAACAGTGATCTGGCAGATGCACTGAGAAAACAAAGGCTAAACACATACCTGTCTGGAAGGTCTTGCAGCAAGACATAATAGAGGTTTTATGACTAACTACCTAAATCCTGTTTTATTTGACAATGCTAACCAGATGTCTTCTGGAAAACAAATCAAGTGTTTCAATCACTGCTGCTTAAATACATTCCTTGAATTTGGCCAACAAAGCAAAACAGAAGCTAGAGTCAGCCAAATCCAGCTCTTCTGAAGATGAGATAATAAATGAATCATTGCAGACATTGAACAACAAGCCCTATATTATGTACGTAGCTTGAATCAACACAATTACCCTTGGGGGAGGGCACAAAGTACAGGCAGTCGTGCAGGAAGTTTCAGCAGTTATAGACTGAAAACGGGTATGAAAGTGAGCCTGTGGACTGTTCCCACTATTTACAGCAACACCTTCCTCAGTGCCTATCCAACACATTGTTATCTGCTGGAAAGGACAACCAGTCTGGGCAGTGACCAGCAGTGTGTGACACGACACTGCCCCTCATCTGCAACTTCAACAGTGCAGAGAATGTCCACAACTCTCTTCAGGAGCTGCATATCTCCTAACAGCCTGGAATCATTTCAGTCTGGCTGTGTTTGACCTTTAAAATTAATACCGTTATTCAATCCCTGTGCTTTATGCCTGTCTTCTCTCAACTCATGAAAAAATGACAATACACAGCGATGGAGATTGCACTCCCCCATTTTTTTTATTTATTTTTTTTTTAAATCAGAAGTGTTCTACATTGCTAATTGTAGGAACTAGAAGACAAGTGCCCCTTGGAAATTCCACTATACATGCCCTGCTCTGGTTGCCATCACTGCAACTGACATATATCCACATATGAGGAAGAATTTAGAATAGTTCAAAAAAGAGTTCAGGTACATGGTAAAAAGTCTTTTTGCTCTTCCTTCACTTCATCATAGCTTGCAAGATTATCTGAGGCCAATGCATTCCAGATTAAACTTGAGGCTTTCCTTTTAGGACATTGGATACCTGTAGCACACTTAATCTTTCAAACTTGCTCAGAAGGTAAACAGGTACACTTACAATACAACTCAAGCAGTTAAGCAAAGCAACACTTACAACAGTGCTGTGTCTTCTCCTCATGCCTTACTGCTTGTCAATTTTAGAGCATACCGCAATTCACAAAATGAGGATTAGTCTCAATTTACTTTTACCGCCAAATATTTGTGCCATGGCTACATACTACAGCTGTTCTGTCTGTGCTCCCAGCAAAAGACCACTGTACTTCAGAGACTTCCTCAGATACTGGTTTTTCAAACAGGACCATGCAACGAGCCAGGTCTGTGTGCACGGTCAGAGATGGAGCTGTTTTACACTGCCACCCAGACTCGGGATGAACACCCACTGAACCTCCTGGCCTTATGGACCAAGAACACTGCAGGAAGCACTGCAGTATGTGGCACTGGGCCCCTCAACACAGATGACAGCCTGCCTTAAGAAACAATGCCACTCTGAACAACATCAAACTCACAGCTCTGCTACTGCCCAGACCAGACTCTCCGTGCTAGCCCAGACACTCAGCAGACATTTGCAATATGAGACTAGCCAAGTCTAATAGTCCTTCAGCCTAGGAGCAGAACACAGCAAGGGAACAGGACTGATCTGACGATCCTGGCCCCATGCAGAGCCTCAGCTCTTCCTTCCCATCTGTCGTCTTCATCTCCTGTTTGTATGACTTCCTAGGACACAACAGCGACACGAAGCACAGAGTCACATCAAGACTCCTCAGTGGTTAATACTGTTTTGTTTTTATCTGAACACCTGTATTTTGGGAAACACCTTTCAGGAAGTGACCATGAAAACATTAGGAAGAGGCCATATAGGACAGGCTTTCAGGAAAGGCCAGACAGAGCAGCTTGGCCCTGAGGGTAAGAAAACATGCCCCTTGCATGGCACAAACATGCACCTTTGCATGGCGTGTGTCACTCCATCTTGTTCAGCAGGCACTCCGAGGCCCTGGCTCCTTCCTCAAAGAAAAGGAGGGTCGGCTTTATCCAATGCAAACTAAACACTAAGAAGAAATACAGTATCTATCACCACAACCCAAGAACTGCATTATTTTCTAAACATTTAGATCAAATTGCAATGGTACCATGACAGTGAGGTGCAGCTGAAGTAACTCTTCTTCCCTAGCCATCACACTAAGCCACTGAGACCTTTCAATTAAAATGAAGTAACACAGCCTGGGTTTAATATATCAAGCCACTGGTTTTAGTCATTAACAACTTTAAATTTTAGTATAGGTTACATAGAGCAACTTCAGTTCTCAAGAACAGTCAGACTATGCATCACAAGCTTTCCAGGTGCTTAATTTTCTAATTCAGATTACTGGACAAAAGTGCTTTTTAAAACTTCAGAGGACAGCAGAGCACCTATATGCTTAAAGGATAAATAGCTTTACCTCAGTTATAAACACATTTGAATGCAAGATCTCACCACTTATACTTGAAAGTAGCTTCATAAAGGAAAAGCACAGTATTTCTCCGTAATTTCAGAAGGATAAAAGCCTAGTTCATAGCTAAAAACCTAAAATATCTCCCTATGCAACATCTACTACCACATACTGCATCCATTTCCATAGTGCTGATAAGCAGGGAACATACCAATATATAATACACAAAGTAAAATAATCAACTGCACAAAAATTAATGAAGATCTCTTCCTCCTCCAAACACAATGCTGCTTTCTGAAAAAGTATGCAGAGATCAGCATACTTATTTCTCTCCAGACATGTAAGATACTATTTATTTTAATATCTGTAACTTTTTATTCTTAAACCAATTTAAGATGCAATACTAACTTCTGCTTAAGTGATACTTAAAAGTTTTTTTCTAAATAACAGCTTCTTATTTATTTCACTAGATTTTTTTTTTTAATTAGACCCACACTGTAAAGAATTTGCTGTTAAAATCATACCAGAACAAACAGTTTTCCCTTGCACTGACTGTCTTTAAAGCTAGCCAGGATTCCCATCTGGTTATTATTAGATGGGTGAAAATACCTTGAAAGAAATACTTTGCTTGAATTATTTTGAAATATTTTATACATTTGCTACTTTGACAGGTGGTTTTAAATGTGCTCTACAAGTGAATTACTATTTGTTCGCTAAGTTTTATACTTCCTTTTGCACTCACAGGGGAGCTACCTGGGTAGAAACAAATTAATAATCTTCAATCAAGCTGCTATAGCTGCTATGTACCAACAACATCAGCTCTCATAACGTGAACAGGACTGGAAAACTTTCAAACATGTTTTTTGATGATCTGAACAGTAGCTGCTAACTTAGTCCTCAAGACCTCATTATCAGGTTCAAGGGGACTTGCTTGAGTTCCACTGCCTTCCAGTTTCCCTTTGTTGTCACCATTTTTTGGAGACAGAAGTGATTCATCCCACTTTCTGCACAGAACACAGTGCATTTTGTCACCCAGTGTTATTCTTTCCCCACCACTCATACAGCGTACCAGGTCATACATAGCTGTCCTACTGCTCCACAGTTTACCTCAACCAAAGAATCTGAAACACCAAAAGGATGGCAAACTGCAAACTTTATCATGAGGCCAAGACATGCAGAACTGAAGTCCCCATGCTAGCCCAATGGTGCTTCTCATAAGACTACTTCAAGCTCTTCGGTGTTACAGTCACATAATTCCTTTCTACCTATTAAGAAGCTTTAGAATTTAAGCAGCTTTTTTTTTTTTTTCTGTCTTTTCTAACGAAACAGGTGGAAAAGCAGTTCAGCAGTTGTCAAAATTACGTTACAATTCCAACAATGCCTTTCTACCGAATGAAACTCTGCTCTGGATACAGAACTTTTAACTCAAATCTCCAAGGACGATCAGAAGCACCAGTGCCTTCCTGATTTCACACTGCTGGTTGAAGCAGCAGCACAAGAAACCTTGTAGAACTTTAGTCAGTACCTCTCTTACTACTACTCATGCTGTAGCTTCTCAGGACAGTTCCAGGCAACAGCAAGGAGTTATTTTAAAACAGCACTTAGGGGGAAAAAAAACATGGCTCAAGGAAAGATCTTGAGGTTAAACAAGTAAGCAAATAAATAGATAACAGTGTTATGTTCACTATGTCAGCAGAATGAAGTCTGATGAAAGTATCATCACAATTTCTCCTCTCAGTTACTACCCTGAAAGCATTAAACTGAAACTCACTTCCTTACCAAGCAGTCCTACATCACGTACTCAAGCCAGTTCATTTAACACCAATGGCCAACTCGCAAATTGTAGTAGTAATAAATAGCTTATGTTTTATAATGAAGTGCACCTCCAGAGAAAAATCCCACCAGACCAAAACAACTTCAGGTGTGTAAGAGGGGAAACAGCATATATTACTTGGTTTCACACAAATATATTAGATATAAATTTATTTAAATAGAACATGAAACTGCAGTTGATAAATTTCTGATAAAACTCAAGAAAATCAGTGCATTTCAGCCAGTCTGTGAAGGTTGTTTTTTTTTTTAATAACAGTCCGAAACAGAGAACAGGAAAAAATACTAGAATAGGTGGTTAATGTTCACAAAAAGCTAGCAGCAATCAGTGGTTTTTTTTAATCTAAAGCAAGCAAATATTTTTATTTTGTAAAGGACTGGTAAGAGCATGCCATTAAGAAAACAATAAATGTTTCAAGGCTAAGGAACTGCATAAATGTATTAATCCAGTAATAAGTATAGAGGGCGCACAGGCTATCTGCTGAGCCATGCAGAGACAATTACACTGGCTGTCAAGACTTCCCTATTAAATGATAACAAAAAGCACCTAGTAAGAGACAGTGAAAATCAATTAACTGGGGAAATGGCAAGAGAACTAAAATATGGTGGTCAAACACTTCTCTATTCTGATATACAAAATCAAGTTTCCTTCAAGTCTAGAAAGCAGATATGTCATGTTAATCAAATAAAAAATAAAATATTCTTTTACATCAGGTTAACTTTGCAAGTTATCAAGTACCTTCAGTTCCTGCTGAAACAAAAAGGGACTTGAACAAGTTGGCTCTTTGCAGGGTAACCCCCTTTGTTAAACAGCCAGAGTAAAGAAAAATCTAGGTTAACTGTTTCCAGAACGTGAACATTATAGTGTTATTTTAAACTTTATGTCTGGCCCAGGGACAGACATTTTGCAGGCCTCCTTGCTGGCTGCATGTCTTTGTTGTCATGGCTGCACTGATACAACACAATGCCTCCAATGACCGACTGCACAGGTACAACCTCAGTGAAGGTATTATGGGTAAAAACTGGGCTGTAAAAATATGCTGAACACTTCTGCAAGAAAGCACTTTTATTACTGGAAGAGTCCTTGTGCGTGCCCTGTTCCTCATTTCCCTTTTCTGCCCTCAGCACCTTTTCCAGCTTCTCACAAGTAGCCACAACTCTAGAAATGACACTGTAAAACAGCAGAATGAAACACCTCTGATGTGTTTTGTAATCCACAAATGGACTAATTCACAACTTATTGAAACTGAAGGAACCATTCTGGAAACACTCCAAAGACTAAATGAAAATGGCCAAGAGACACTTTTCTATTTTAGAGTGCTCTGTTAGGTAACGCATTTACTCATCTCTTCATAGCAAAGTAATTTTCCCCTGTCCCTTCATCTGAGTGGGAAAATCCCACTAATGTTCTACATGTGGTACAGAAGAACAAGTAAACTTCTTCCAAAGCCTGCAATCTGGATATGTTTGCAAAGATTGGAAAAAGTACTGTTGTTTTAGGACACACCTATGTCAGTAGCAGCATCTTACCTCTCAGCACTGACTTGAGGTTCAGCTTGGCTTGTCGGTGCAGGTCCTCCACACAAGGTGGTCTTGAGGAGGGTAGGAAGACATTTTCCTGCTGGTGCCATGGAGCAGTGTAGTGCACAGTCCATCTACTCTCTTCATCTAGGTTGGAAACAGCTGCAGAGAGACACAATAACAACAAAATCAGATGTTATTGCAGATAGCTCTATCACAAAATCCCACGGGTAAGTTTCCCACACATCATCCAAAACTGAAAGAAGCATTTTGTTTGCCACTGTAGACCCATTAAAATACTCCTTAGAACCTCACTTCCATAACAGTTAAAAAAACCCTTTCATTTCTACTCTAAAATTACGTTCTGTAAAAAACACTTCTTGCTCTTCCCATTTTTATACTTGCTGTTTTATTTATGCTAAACTTGAAACTCTGTTTCCCCCCCCCTCTAGCTCTCACTCTTCACAAAGGAATCAGTTTTCCATTCTCTGATCATGGCAGGTGCTGTGCAGAGCAGAATAGCTTGGCTGAAAGATGCCCCTGGGAATATGACAGCTTCCATGAGAGATGACAACAGGTTCATTTGTATTGGGAAACAACCTTGTCTGACCTTCTGCTTCCTCGCACCAGAAACAAGATTCCAATGAAGCAAATAAATTAGGTACTTTCTTCTGTCGTGAGTGGAAAGCAGATATAAACAAAAGCACCTCCACGGACAAATACTGCTCAAAGCACAACAGCACTAAAGAGTGCTATCTCTGGCCACCTCTTTGCAGTCAACACAAATGTGAAAATAAAACATAAACCTTGTTCAAGTTCAGACAGCCAAGCAATGAAAACAGCCAAAGCACATACTGCCAATATTTGTTTATCATGTATGCTTCCCAAGAGACAGCCACTGTCTATTGTTTCAAGTTTATCATCAATAAAAACTTCTATAGTTGAACAGCTTCCCTCCACCCTGCTGTAAACAGAAAAAGGGCAGTTGGGGGTCATGTTTTATGATCCCCCAGGCACCCTTTGGCCCTTCAGCCAGTATGCTGCACATCCTTGCTTTTTAGCTCTCCAAAGCAGAAAAAGCCACTACAGATGTGCTGCCTCCCAAGCACCTGCCCTGCTGCCACAGCTCCATTGCCCCAGCCTCACTGTCAGCCCTGCATTTTCCCTTTGCTGCTGCACTGCCTGTGGCATCACTTTGTGGTTTTCCTGATGCCCTTGTGGTAGGAGAGGAGATATTTAGAACTGAGAAGCAAAAAGGATGCAACAGCCTCCTGTCACCTGAAAAATTACCCATTCCTTAACACTGCTGTGATAATTTCAGATGGAAACAATTGGTATTCATAAGGCATATAAGCTATGCCTTTTGCTTCAAAACATAGCTACAGACTAATGCTCAGGGCCTGTTCTTTCCTAAAAGGACTTGAGGTAGTGGCGGGGGTTCTTATCTGCCTCCTGTCACATTATTTTAAATTAATTTCAGACCTCGAAAAAGGTTTTAAAATACTTTCAGTGGGTATCCTCATGTCTGTGTCTTGGTCCTGCATCCCACCCCCTCTCCCAAGACACACTGGTTGCAACAAGACAGACACCCATTCAGCCAGTGTGCATTCTTCCCGTTCTTGCTAACCAGCACTCAAACCTAAATCACAAAAAAGGCGAAGTCAGCACCTACCCGGTTACAGCATCAATCACCCCTTCTAACAGAAAACGTGACACTGAAAGTCAGTGAAAAGCACCCACACCATTCCCTGGCTGAACCGGAGGATGGGGAGTGGGGTAAGGCTGGAGGAGGAAGAGGGAAACACCTGCAGCCAAGTCCACTGTCTGCCTGCAGTCCTGCCATACCAAAACTAAGGTTTATTGCTCGTCAGAGCAATAATGGTCATCAAAACTATAATCAAAAGAAGTGGGGTGTGTGTGTGTATTTGCCAACTACTCTCTCTAGTGCGATTTGTCTGTCCTTCACGACTTAAGGAAGATCAACGTGATTTTAAAAGCCACTCTGAATCATCTTTAGAAACAAACCTTGGCTCAGAACGAACTTTATGCAGACACCTCAGCGACACAAGCTGCATAAGCAGAGACAGATGTCTGACAGATCATGGAGGGCACCAGAACACACCGGCACACCCTGCCTTGTCACCGAGTTGCCCATTCCACACCGAGAACTTTGGCTCCTTCAAAATCACCGTGACAAGGCACTTCCAAAGGCACGGTGTCCCAAAGCAGAGGTCCCAAAGACCCTCGCAAGGCTGCCTCCACACACTCCACAATGATAAACGGTTAAAAGAGTGGGATAAACTTAAAAAGGGCTGCAGGAAGCAGAAGTGAAGCCAGAGGAACCTGCACTTTCCTTCAGAACTGGGCTGCCTCCTGAAAGGACAGTGACTATACTTACTCTTTCTCTTGAAAAGTTTCATCAGAGATTTAAGCTTTGTGTTGATGAAAACCACCATTTTCAAGGCGCTGAACTGCGATCCTGGAGTTGAAATCCCATAGAAAGGAGAAGTTGCAGAAAGGAGACTGCCAGACTGAACCTGCTCAAACTCTGCACACCAAATTTCTCTTCTATACGTTTCTCTCCTCTGCCTATTTTTTTCTCTGAAATCACTTTAAATATTTCTAGATTTTTCTGATAGATGAAAAAATTTACAATTCTTTAGCCTGAATTTCTCCTCCTCGCATTTAACAGCCAGTTCCAACAAGCAAAACAGGAGAAAAAAGAGCCCCAGCTGTTATTCTCCTTGGCACAGGACGAAAAAGGCTTTCTTGCTGTCCACAGCAGCTACTCCGCTCTTGTTCTCCTCCTTCCCTCCGCTCTCCAAGTTTGGCTGCTCCAGAAGGTCCCGAGCTGGCAGGTGCTTGCTCTCCTTCCCATGTCTCCAGCCGGCTGTGCCGGCGGAGCAGCAGGAGATCCCGGCACCTTCCGTGCCCCCGCCCCCTCCCGCCGCACCTCCCCGGTGCCGCCGCCGCGGGGGCCGGCCAGCCCCGGCCTCCTTCCAGTTGCAAATGAGTGCTGTATTTTCGTGCTAATCAGGATGCTCCGCTTTCCCACCGCTCCCATCCTTCCCCCATCTCCCCCCCCCCCCCCCCTTTTTTTTTTTTTTTTTTCCTATTTTCACCCTCTTGCTCCCACTTTATTGAGAATCCAGAGCTGCGCCTTAGCTGGCTGCAACACGCAGTCTCGGCTGTGCACTGCCTCCCCTTCCAGTCCCACTGCTCCCCCCGTAGTTACTGCCATTGCCTGAGACATCAGCACGCTAATTTTACATATTGAATTTTATTCACTTACACTCCTAATTTATTCTTATTAGCGTCATCTCAGACCAGATACATGGAAAACAAAATCGAGTTATTTCTGGCTAATAGAGATTCTGTTATTCATCAAACGAAACTTGTGCATGGAGATGAAATAGCCCAGCTTTTTAAGATGCACATTATATCCTCGTGTCTTAAAAAAATGTATCTGTACAGAGGTCCACAGCCAACCTTCCTTCCAGGAATGAACTGCAATTTTGCAGAAGTTAAAGAGAAAATTCTAAGCAGCAAATGAATGTGCTCAGCAGGGCATGCCCTTCGCACAATGTTCAGGCTCAAGAAGCAAGCCCTCCCGCACAAAGCAAGCTTAGGAAACCCCCTCGGGTTAACAATGAAAAGGATTTTTTTCCTCAGGAAAAAGAAAAATGCCAACAGCGGGGGGCTCAGGCTGACCCCAAAGCTGCAGCAGGATCCAGCCTCTGAAGCACAGCATGTAAAAAGCAGATGCTCCACAGGAACTTCTAAGTTTCACCAAACAGTTGAGACTCAGCCCTGCAAAGAACAGACTGTAAACAAAATCTGTTCATCATTGTCTGAACACATCATCAGCAACATTTTATCAGTATTTTCCAAATCCAGAGATTTTGCAATTGCATCATGGGCTTGACATCAAAACTACCATGAGCAGCAGGTCACTCCAGCAGCTGCTGGTCCAAAAGGCGTTTTGACTGGCCAAAGGGACAGAAGGCCACGGTGCCATGGCAGCAACGGCAAGGAAGGCACCTCTGCTTTTTGCACTGATTTCCATCAAGCACCTTATACAAAAAAATGACTCTGGCATCGAACTCTGATAAACAAAGTAACTATTTAGTGCTGGTTCTGAATTAAATACACAGTAATATCCCTGTTATACATTTGCCATTACCTATACATCCACAAACCACAAAATGCTTGGTGGTGTGTGTGCTTGCTGGACACACACTGGAAGTGAGTTTAGAGTGACTCCATTTCTAACTCCAGCTACACTGCCATCTGAAAGCAAACCAAGGAGATGGTGACTCCTTTTCTAGTGTGGCGTCTATCTCTTTTAGGATGTAGGAAGTGCCTCTTCCTGCAAATGTAGGACGGGGAGCACAGGGAAAGGAGACAATTTTAAGCTATAAAATGATGGAGTCTGGACTGCTGGAAGTGAGACAGTCTCTTCTAAAGGTCATTATGGAACCTCAAAAGAGCCTTGCAAACCCCGGGAAGCAAGACTGTTACCTTTTCATGGTCAAGCCACTGTGAATCAACATGATCCTGGGTACTCGGGGCTGCTTGGAATCCTTTTCATTTCACCCCAGGCTATGATGTGTGCCAAGTGCACTGTGCTTTTTGTTATTGGATCCTCAACCCACCCTGGAGCATTTCTCCTGCCAGAAAACAAGCAACTGACCGCCTCCTCTACCCCTGATCTCAGCACTGAGGCAGACATGCAAATGCAGCAACAACAATACCTAAATTGATGTCTGCCTTTCATCCCCCTCCCCAGCCCGACCTTGCATCTACCTACCCTCAGGTCATGCTGTCAAAGAGGTCAGACATCAAAAATGGCTATCATAAGGGACTACTCTAAAGGAAAGGGCGTCTGGCTACTCCTATCTGCACCTCTGATAGTCTGAACTAGTCCAACAACAAACAAAACCTCTTCCCCACCTGAGAAAACCCACTGACTTCCATAAAATTCATCACGTTGTCTCAACCCAACTTTCTGTAAACACTTTTCGTGTCTCAAGAAACTGTCATCTAATAGCAATTCTCTGAGAACTTAAAGCATGAATGCCTGTGGCTTCTCTGCACTTGCCTCCCTACATTGAGAAGATAAGGAAAAGATGGGGCAGTTTGAGAAAATTTCTATTGTAGCCACTACACAAACTGCTAAAGGACCTGAGGCTCAAACATCGCCAATCCAGCAGACAAACTCACAAAAATCCCCCCTAAACAAGAAGATCAAAAAAACCCCACCTAAAATTAACTTGATGGAATAAAATTTAAAAGCTTGTTAAAGCTAGATAAACCCAGCATGAACAGTACGTGTGCACACCGTGATATCAGTTCTTTAGATGCAAGTAACTCAAGAGACAAGGAGCAGACTTGCTACTAAGGGGAGACCTTGCTCTGTGACACATTTGCTACTCCACCTTGGACAAGTTAATATTAACCCAGAGCCTTGCGTTAACCACATCCTTAGAAGCAGGGATCACACCCAAGAATCACAGAAACACAGAGAAATCAGGAATATCACAAGAAATACAGAAAACATGGAGAAGACATTCAATGAATACTAATTTTCACTTCATACTGGATGGGATTGGTCACAAAGTTTGGCTCAGAAGAATCTACTTCCTAAAAAGTCAGGGACTGGAGCAAAGGAACTGAGAGATGCAAGTTGCAGTGTCAAACAGCATCCTCAGAATCACAACGGTGAAATGAACTCATTAGCAAAACGCTTTTTTTAGTTCAACTGTAATAGTTTTTAATCCCTGAGTGGTTAAAGCGATTCTAACTTTCTAGTAGAGGCCACCACATTCACACAGAAGGGAAGTGGCTGCTTGCATATGGCATGCCTGAAACGCTGTAGCCATTCCTTCACTCCCCTCCCCGCTCTATCCCCTCTTTGGAGGGGCTTTCCAGCTGACCTGCTCCACCACAGCCATCTGGGACAGCCACCCCTCCACATTCACAGCAGCATAAAACATTGGCGCCTGTGAAACAATCTGGAAATATTCAGCTTCCATGGAAATATTTCCAGCCAGCCCCTGGGGGAGAGGGGCTCTTGTGTCTAGCCCCCATTCACAGCCCAGTGCCCTGAACCTTAGCACCAATGCACAAAATCCACTGAAAAAGCTGAAGCTTTATAAAAAGGCAAATGTTGAAAAGTGACGCTCTTGTGCCGTTGGTAACCACAGCCAGAGAGGCTGCCCGGCAGCAGCCCCAGGGGCAGCTCTCCATAGGGATACTGGAATCAGTGACAATCAGCACTGTCTTCCTAATCACCAACCCATGCCTATATGCAGTACAAAATTTTGGAATTATTTAAGTTTAAAAAAAACAACAAATAAAACACAAGAATAGCTAAAGCAATGCTTTCCAGCTCCCTCTCACAAATGAAAACAATTTTTACCACTTTATTTTCATGACGGAGAGGTAAGCCCAACAGAAGATATATCAAGTTCATTAAAGGAATGATGCATCAAACTTCTAAAATGTACCATCATCTCAAAACCTAAACTTCAAGTTGCAGGCCTTAGCAACTTTATCTGGACAATGGAAAAATCCTCCATTAAACAATTGTATAGCATTTATGACATTTTTAAGAGGAAAGAAAAAGTAAAACCGTCCAACTGAGCTGGGAAGTAACTGCATTGTGAGAGCTCTTCCAGCGAGTCTCTCTTCAACGTACAAAAGGGAAAGTGGAAATGCTGGCAAGCAGACGTACTCAAAACAATTAAATCGATGCCACTGCTTTTACAGACACGTCATTCGGTCACTCTAAATAAGTTTCCACTGTGCCATCCTACAGCAGCTGGCAGGGAAGAAGCTGTTGAAGGACAGTTGTTTCCAGCGGGTCTGCAGGAATGTGTACAGGACATGCTCGGGATTGCTCCCTGCCACCCCCATCCACCCACTCTGAGCAGCTGTGGGGTCCAGAGGGGTGCAGCTATGGAAGCGACCCCCACACACCCCCTCCCCAGGCTGCACAGAGCACCCAGGCATCCGCAGGGCAAGAAACTGAGGAGGGCTGTTAAACTCCTTCCTGCAGGTCACAAGGCTCCTGCCTGCCTCAGACCAAGAGCACCCTGATACAATTAAAATTTCAATGGCATTATATCTCGTATGAAATGCTGAATGCCACCACCCAGCTCTGAAAGCAGCACTTTTACTTCTAGGTGAGACTTCCATCATGAAGAAACATCAGAAAGGCCAAATGCCTCAAGTATTTTCAAAACTCACGCCCAAGCTTTGTGCCTGCTGTGGCCACCTTCACCCATGCTGTTAACCAATGCTGGTGCCTAAACGGACCCCTTGCACAGAGCACAGGAGTCAATAATTTATGGTCAGAATGGGTTTCTCCCTCCCTGAATCCCATCCCGGCTGGCTCTCTCCTGGCATCTTTCAGGAGAACAAAAGTTTCCCTGCACAAAGGCTGTCCCAGGCGGCACCGCATTCAGCTGCCCTCCAGTCCCAGCTCCCCTCCTCACAATGGCCTCCTTCAAGGCAACCTCAGCCTTGGGGAAGCGCGATACTGCCCCGGCTACTGAGAAATTACAATTCATTAAACCTGGGATCAGGAGGAAGAGGAACAGGAGAATGCACAGGGGAGAGGCAACAAAGAAGAAAAAGTATTTTATCCTAAAGCCCCAACACCAACACAGCAAGAAGGGCCCATGCCCCAGCGCAGGGGCAGAGGAGTCAGGGCTGATCCTGGGCTGTGTCTGGGCTGTGCAGGATATTACGGGGCAGGTACTGCTCGGAAAGAGGGTACCCGGCTGTGCCCTCCTTTATCCAAGATCATCACGGATTACGCCTGCAGGCTCTGGGAAAGAGGATGCCCGGCAGGGGCAGAGGGAAGAGGGAGCAAGATGAGGAGAAACAACACAACCTAAGCCAGCCAGGACAGAAAAGCAGCAGACTGATTGATCTGATGATCCTATTTAGGTCACAGCACAATAAAGCTAATTCATTCCTTTAACAATTCAAAACATCTTTCCACAGGATCCTCTATCATGCAAACACATCGGCAGAGAGAAAAGGCAGCATTTGGGCAGGGCTGCTGGCAGACAAAGCAGCAGTTTCTTTTGGTTAGAGAATCGCCCCACACAGTAATGGCAGTCAAGAGAACATAAAACGTTTTGTGAATGTGTAATTTTGGTTTTTTTAAATTGCAGGGCACAATCCTTTTTCCTTCGGCCATTTCTGAACCCCAGTTAAGGCAACTTCAGCTCCCAGAGGAGAACTTTTCTCATTCCCTAGAGAACAATAACCTTTTAGGATGTCACCAGGAAATGTTCTCAATTTAAATTCCAAATCCCCCTGAATGCTCCTGTGCTATGGCTTATCCTAACGAACTGATCAAAACTGGCTGGGGCAAGTAAATTAGTCTACAAAATCTTGACTCTTACTTGCCCTAATAATGCGCAACATTAAAAAATCCTTAGAAAATCCTTCTCTTCTGAATTAGTGATAGAAAAAATACCAGGCAGACAAGTCTGCAAGTCTTCTCATTAGAATCATCCTGTAGGATGAGGAGCAAAACCAACAAAAACAGACTGCAAAAATTCCATTTCTGAACTTCTGTCCCGAACAATCTCCCTGTAATTCCATCTTTGGCAGCTGTGCTCTTGGGCATCCACACTAATATCCAACAGACATCTTCAACTAATCTCAGTCTGCATACACTTTATGGGTGTCCTGAAGGGGACATTCTCCCTGCTCATTTCACTTACTTAAAGGTCACAGAAAGAATTTTTGTAGCTATCTTGGCCTCCCTATCCAACACTGCTCTTTGGCATACTTTTATTTATATACAGATCACCCTGGTATGAGGGGTTACAAATTCTTCTTTTTTTTTTGTCTTTCTGATGACTCTCAAGAAATTCTGGGTGGGTCTCATTTAAGCTTGGAGGCACACTCTTAAAATTAGGCAACTACATTCTCCAGTTTCCTAGGAACTTTTACAACTTATAAATGGAAAAAGTTAAGCTCCTTGGGAAATACCAACCTGCACAGAATCATACAACTGTTCATGTCAAAATCAAGCATCAAGCACCCATTTACTGTCTTCCACACCAACTTGAAAACAAGTTTTGTTCATCAGAAACTTTCAAAAACTTTACCTGAAAAATGTTATCTGCACAACACAATACTAAAATGAGTAAAAGCAAAGGCTCACAAATAATAAATGGACATCTGCTATTGCTCCTAAAGCCCTAAGACTTATGACAAAATCTAAAAATCTGGGTGTGTTCCAAATAAACAAATAATCTCCCCTGAAATAAAAATCTCCAAACTAAAGTAAGGCATCGAGTTCCTGTCACAGTGACCTAATAATTATGTTACTGCAGGATTCAGGAACCTATATGGTAACAATCGCACCAACATCTGTACCACAGAATCTCCAGACAATGTCTTTGGCTGACCACGGGCACATGGATCTCAGACATGATCAAATACCAACAGACTTTGAAAACTATTTTTAAGATTATATTTGTGTGGTCAGCATCTTCTTATCACAAGTCCGCAATAAAACAAAATAAAAGGACTAATACTGTTAATTGGTTGAACTTTCAAAATTTATAATGTGAATACCAACCTAAAATTTTTTTAGCACTGGTCTGATTAAAAGTTTAAGAGGTCTGTTATTAATCATACACAATCTAGAGGCCCGAATCTCACAACATGTCATGGTCGATCAGCACTAACTACTGAATAATAGTTCTTTTTCTTTGGGTAGCTAGCAAAATGCATCTAACAGTTTAAGTGATGCTAAAGTGATAAAGGTGCCTTGCCACCAAACATCTTCAGAAAGCACTACTGAGCACATTGTCTATTGTGCATTTTAGTATTGTGGCAATGGCTTCTATAAATATGTTTGGGTAATAGGCAAACAACAGGAATCACAACCTTCATCAAAATGTAATCCACAAAATATTAAAAAATGCAGATTTTCTCCCCTCCCACTTTCAGTCTTCAATTTCTGCCTCCATTTCCTGCCACACAGAAAAGGAGTAGACTCCTTGCTTCGCCTTCAGGATCCCCACTGCAGATACCTACAATTTTTCTTGTTTTAGAAAAACTAGTTGTTCCTTGCTGTGTTAATCCTTGTGTGCTTCATAAAACCAACCAAACAGAAAAGCTGTAATACAGCTTACCCTGTAATACAGGGGTTTAACATAACACTATTTAAAATGAAAGATACCATTCTAAATTGCAAAAATGTCTCTTTTGGTATCTTTGGTTTCCCCACTAAGCACAAAATATAAACTGCAGTAAAGTTTGCATTTTGTTGGAAGAGCTGAAGTAGAAGAAGTGTAAATATAAAACTTGAGACAGCTGAGGCTAGTTTTAAAATTATTTCTCTGAATAATTCTTTCACTATTTGTATCTGGAAACCTTTTAAAGTAGGCAGCTGTAGCACCATCACCAACACTTCAGCTCTGAGCAGACCATAGGCCGTGTAACCTGACATAATGTCTTCAGAGTAACTCGCTCCCAGTGGTGAACTCTCACTTGAAGACAACTGAAATGCAAGCATACATCCACAATTCAGATCAGCATCACTTAAACTAAAACTACCAAGTTATTTTTGGAAGAGCTTCTGAATGTATCATCCCACTAATAGAAGGTACACTACAAATCAGATTTCCAACACTTAACTGAAGACAATACACAAATAAATACAAAGAAAGCTACACAGACTGTAAAAAAAAAAATCTGTGTAGAAATATCATGGGTTTTCCCACACAGAAAATAAGCCGAGTAAGTTTCATTCCTGAAACTTTTCAGTAGCTGTTAAGATAGTTATATTAAGGCAAAGAAATATCAGTAGTTAAGTACTACGAAGCAAACAACCCTGCCATCCCAAGATAATTGATGAAAACTACTGCGTATCCCAGCAGCTGCATTTTAACACTGTGCACAACATTCCAAATTCAACCTTGGGGTACAGATTGGTTCAGAAGACTGTTAATTACTGACACATGTGCTATTACAGAATTGAAAAAGGAGGGCATTTTTCATTATTAGTAAGTCAGAAAAGAGAAGAAGCATGGTATTAGAAGTCTGGAAAAATCTGGTGTGAAATTCTACACCAGCTCCAGGGCAGGGCTGAGCCCTGGAGTAGAAGATTCTATTTAAATGTAAAGGAGGTAGGAGATCATGGTCAGTATGAATAAACCTTCAGGAAAACTAGTCAATAAAATCACAGCAGTATTTTCGCAAAATTGGTGCACAATGTGCTTGAAAAGGCTTTTCCTTTTTCCCATCCTGATGGATAATGAAACACATAGTCTTGACTTTGGCACCCATTTAGGATGCTTTAATGCAGCATTAAAAAACTTCAATCCCAATTCACCTGAGTTAGACACAAGCACCACCTAAAAGGATCCCTGCTTTGCCATCATACAAGGAATTGTCCAAGCTGATGCACACTAGAAGTCAATTTACATCTTTGTTTTTCAACTCTAGCTGGTTTGAAGAACGTACTTGAAACTACAGCCATTAGAAGTACCTGACACATCCACAACATCTAATATTCTGTACGGAGCACATACCTGGCTACAGGAACAAATAAATTAAAACACTGCATTCTTATAAGGCTCTGAAAAGAGTCCTTTTTAAAACAGGGTAATTAGCATTTTTCTTCCCTTTGGATTAATTAAACCTATCAGGAAGAGGTTAGCATCACAGCCAGGAAAAAAACTGTGCTCACCTTCAGCTATTGCACATAAAGGAGTGTCTTTTCCTTTGATGCTATTAATTATTTACCCTAACATAGCCACCAGCATCTGCTTGGGGACCTGTTTGTGTCCCCCAAACAGCAGCCCACTGTTCCCAGTCTAGCCACAGCATCGTGTTTGTGGCAAATGTCTGACAAACAGAAGGAGGGCCAGGTTGGTTAAAAGACACAGAGGACAACTATGAGCAATCATTCAGTTAGGAGGTGTGCCAAACCTGCTTTGGAGATGCTACCCAGCTCCAAGTTTAATTAGCCCTTCCTGGAACACTTCACAAAACCGCACAGAAATGGTTTTATAAACTTCTGTTGATGCCTTTGGGCAATGACA
The DNA here is from genome assembly GCA_037013685.1 of Acridotheres tristis. Lineage (NCBI taxonomy): Eukaryota > Metazoa > Chordata > Aves > Passeriformes > Sturnidae > Acridotheres > Acridotheres tristis. The sequence continues at coordinate 49,508,080 of CM072887.1, forward strand.
AATGTGCTCTGCAATCCTCATGTGGGAAACTTCACTGTTGTTAAATTCTTTGTCAAACCACATAAATGACAATGAACAAATGCCAGCACGAAGCCGGAGGAGGAAAAGTTGCCCCACAGTCATTGTGGCTCAAATCAGAAATCAGTCAGACAGGGGATGAGACCTTTGGGAGGGGCAGCACATGGCCACTGATGCCACACTGAGCGGCTGGCTGAGCATTGCCATGAAAAAGGCATCACAGACAGATAACTTGTCTTTGAACCACTGCATTTACAAGTTTTTTGTATCTTCTCCAGCGACACCAGTTCATGCTCAGCTGGTGGGATCAGCCCTCACTGGTCATCCAGTCAGTCCCCAGTACAGAGACAGTTCCCAAGCAAATGCCAGTAGCTGCAGCCTAACAGCCACAAGCAGTGTATTGGGAGAATTCAGACTTTAAATTAGTTATTGTCAGGCCCCAGCTTGGCTGCCCGAGTAGAGAAGACATGGGGAGGCTGATTAAGTACCAGTTGCTGGGACTGGAGAGGTGGCATCATGGGGTTTCACATTTATTCTTTTCCAATGACTCCAAGTCAAAACTGGTCAGCTCACACGTCAGGCAAATGCTGTTTCTCTAACTGCTGTACTGGCAGGCACTGCTTGCAATCCAAAATTCAAGCTGTGCCTTTCCAATCATGCTTTATAATCCCGACTCTACACTGCCGTGTATTACAGGACCAATTGAGACATAATTGTGATGAGCCACCTAAAGCATTTTTTCTTATTAAAAAAACCCCACAACAACTGCTCTGCCCCAATTTCTGCTTAGCAAAAGAAGGTCACCATTATTGTTTGGTTTGCACTGCATGTTCTTAGAACAGATCAGATCCAGTCTACCTCTCAACTATTTATTAGCGATTTCTTAGCTGTGCAACTCTTTTGTGTCTCCTTTTGTGCCTTCCAATACAGTTTGAAAAATGCTTTTTAGGGAGGTTTTTCGGAACAATATGTTAATTGAAACAAAGGCTCTGACTCTCTCCCTTTCTTTAAACTAATATTTCTCAATCCCAGCTCTTCTGAGAGAGGTAGGAAACGAAAGCAAAATGCCATCCGTTGGCAATGAGGTAGGACTAAGCCTTTAACATTGAAATACTCGTTTTAGAAAAGCCAAGGTAAATTATTTAATCAACTGACAAGACTGAGTTCTCTAAATCACTGTAGATTCCAGGTCCAGTCCTGCACTTTCTTAAACAGCAGACATATCTCTATTTGATCTGCCATTAACTCATTACTTCTTTTCTAAGGAAGCAAAGAGCTGCCCTTAGGCCTTCCTCCTACCAAATCTGCTGCCCCTTTGGCATACAAATTGTAACATGGGTCTTTGCTCTCCTTTCTAAAGAGAAATGAAGGGGAAGCCAGAGAAAATAAACTCAAGGTAGACCTTGAGACTTTTTTAGCTCTCCGTCCAGTAAGCTTTCTTTGCACATATCCTATAATTTGTCCCTTCTGCACATACCTGTCTGTGGGATAGAGCTGCTGGGAGGCAGGAGACAGCCACCCCACAGCCCTGCTGAAGGAGATGCTCCACAGACCGTGATAATGTCAGTCTGGGGGTGACAGGACAGAAATCACTTCATGTCTGCTCCAGCCTGCACCTGCTGCCCTACAGAACTGCTGTGCATATGCTGAGAGTGGCTGCTGCCTCCACACAGCAAAAAGTAAGAGAAAAAAAATAAGTTGAGGGTATTTTTCTCAAGTCTCACTTTCAAGAAGATAAATTAAATATCATTGAATATCCTACTAGGTATCTAATGCCAGATAAACACAGTGGGCCATGTCTTTACTGTTTGCTTTTTGCTGTAGGTTATTTTACACCAGCTAATCCACTTATGTCAAGGTTTTTATTTTTCACTCTAAGAAATCCAGTTCTATTCAAGACTTACTACCATTATCTAAAAAGACTACATACTTGGAACAAGATTGCATAAAATATAAAACCTAGCAAATTTTGTCCTCCTCTTGGATCTTCCAGCCTTGCTCCTATGAGAAACGATTCCAGGCAGCACAGAAGCATCCATCGGCACAGCAGGCAGAGGCAGATGGCCACGTGCCAGCAGGGCTGCCTTCTGCAAATTACCAAACAAATTCAATACCGACTTGCACAGTACTATTTTCACAAATACACAGTCACCGTGCAAGATGCAATCCTTTCTACTCAAATCCTCACTTTTAAATGCAGTAATTTAGATGGGTGAAAAAAACCCCAGATTTATTGTAAAAATCAGATCACATCCACAAGCCCCAGGCACCCTATCATTCTAAGACTTGTCCTCTGCAGACACCACTCTGCAGTTCATTTTCTCTTTTTCTATCACTAAGTAGCCTTCACTCTACTCCACTGTCTCCCATATGGTTAACATGAATGTGGCAATTAATATGCAATTAATAAAATGGTGTGATCAACTGCTTTTGTTCACAGCAGCAGCTGGCCTGCATGTTAGAGTGTAATTACACAAATTAAGACATACCACTTTTGTTTGCGGATGGACTGACAGCATCGCTCATGCTTAAATGTCACTAAGCTTATTGGCATTTGGGATTATTTTAAACGTGTCTTTTTTTATTAACACTACAAGGTATGAATCAACGAGATCTATATGCTACCAGCTCCAATGCCAGCAAAGTGCAAGTTTGCTTTACCTCCAAGATGTTTGCACAAGCTACTGAGAATGGAGGAGAAGTGATGTATTTCAGAGCATGAAAGTATTTTAAGTATCACAGCACATAGGAGGGAGCATGTGGCTCTGGGTGGGTGAAAAAAGCAGAGGTTTGAAAACCTTGAAAATGAAGCAACATAGGTTATTTGCCAATGATGGGTCACTGGACTAGGGCAGGGAAATAATAGAGGGCTAAAAATCTGTTGTAATCTATCAGACTTTTAATAATAATTTCCTTTAAAGCGTGCCCTTTCTGTGGAGTTTCACATTCTTATTAACATGTTTCCACTATAATCTGATCTGATTTTCTTACAGCACCCAGAGCCATTTCTTGACTTCACAAGCAACTTGCAGTAAGACCTGCAAACATACTGTACCTAGCATCCATAAACCCCAGAAGCTTTCATCTAATTAAGCACTGAAGAACCTACTCAGTGTATATCGTGTACCACTATCCTCAGCCACAGGCTTTCCAATCTTACTTGTTTCACATGTGGATTTGCACTTATGTTGCTCTACCTCCTTAACTACAGATGCTCCCTTGCCTCAATCACAGAAAACACTACATAAAAAAAAAAGTCTCTGAACTCTTTGTTTTTTCACACTCCTCCAGATGCACTTGAGTGGTGTTAATGAGCTCCATACCAAAACCTCACCACCTCTTGTGCTCCTGAGCACCACACATGGCTTCTTGTCTGATCGCAGGTACAGAGGAATGAAATGTCCACCACCAGCACCTCCCTGCAACAGCAAGCTCAGATTCACACCCAACAATGAGCAGCCAGGCTAGCGAAGTGTTTTCTCTTAGCAAGAAAACTCAGGAAGACCTTCATATTCATGTTAGTGATTCACTTTAGTGTCTTACAACAACCCAACATTAACATATTTTGACCCATCATATTCCAAGTTCTTCATCCCTCCCTCCCTACATCCACATCGCTTGGCATTTGATGCATGAAAAGGCACAGGAGGCCAAGTACACGACCTCCATGGCCCATCGAGAAGGGGACAGGCAGGGAGGCTTGTTTCCTATGGAACATGGAGAGAACGTGCAGCAAAGTGAGTAAGAAATGCAATACACATAGAGAAGCACATACCAGAAGAGCTGCTATTTATCCAAGACCTGAAATAATTTCGTCCAAATGGAGAAGTTCCCCTGCTCTGCAACATTACCGTGGCTCATTTTAGCCAAATGAACAAAACCTCCAAAAAGCTCAGCCAAATGACATTAAAAACACATAGAGAAAAGGGGAGAGGGAGGGGGGAATTCCCCCATTTTTTAGACATGCAATAAAAATTATATCCAATTTACTTTTTCTTTTCAAAACAAACCAGTTCCTAGCTTTATCTGGTGCAATCTGATATGTTGGCTCTTATGGTGTGAGCTGAACGCAGGAGATAAAACTGGGGGTGAGGGTGGCCAGTCACTTGCACAAGGCTCTGTAAGTAACTGTCCCAGCCATTCACCACATAGACTGAGTCCTTGTGTCACTTAGGGCACGAAAGGCCACAAAGGCCTGCTCAGTGCTCCACAGGGCTCAGAATTTGCAGAGATGGAAAGCAATTCAGCCTTTGTTTCACACTGCTAAATGAGAAAGCAAAGAATGAATCCTCCCAGTTTGCAAGGATTCTGGTATCTCTTTTTTTTATTTTTAGTATAACATCCTTATATTGGGAAATTTAAATCTCATAGCTATTGGAAGAGGAACCTGGAAAAAGCCATAGCGAACAGTGGATAATAAAATACTCAAGTTGGTTCACAACATCCTATTAATGTATAAATCAATTTAGTTATTATTTCAAATTTTATGTTTTTCAGAAAACACAAATCACACAGAGGTGTCAGCTTTACAGATATGAGAAAAGAAGGAGAAAGCATTCTTTCATGAGCTAGCAGGCAACAAAACACTGAGAAAAAATCCCAACAACTGAAGCTACTGTTTAACAAATATTAAGAGTAATCTGATAGTGCCACTGGCTTGCTCCTGCATCTGTAAGAGAAAGAAAAAACTCCCAAAATCCTTATCAAAACTTTATCATCACAAAAAGCTGGCAAGAGCATACTACACCTTTATATTTTGCAAATTCAATAAAATATCAAGTGGCAGTGGGAAGGAACTACAAGAGGCAGGTGATGCTCTAGCCAGGAGGAGGTGACAGCCTCTCACAGCAGCAGTCACTTCCAGCAGTGTCTCATTGCCTCATGTTTCAATCCAGAAGGCATTTAAACCAAACTAAACCAAGTCCCTGACATTTCTGCCAAACTCGGTCAGTGGAGTATCTCAGTTTAACTTTGCTGCAGAAAAACCAGTTACCAAACACTCAGCTCCATAGTTTGTAACTGTGAATGAACATGTGACGGTGACAGCCCTGATACCACTGTAACACTGCTTTTCTGGCAGGCAGACAGGTTGTTAAAGGATGTACTGCTGCACTCTGGCTGATTTTAATCCTATGTTGTCTATTTGCACTCAATTGGCAGAAAAGAACAGCAGAAGAACAGCATCACAGATGCTGGAATAAGGCTGAGTTGGTAATGCAGAACTTTCACAATATGACTAATTTAACAGTTTTATCAGAATAATTGCTACAGCTTAAAAACCCATCAAACCCTAAAATGGTAACCTGATTATTATGGCAGCTACATCACACCACAAGTATTTTGATTATTGATTATTTGGTAGCAGGAGTGCAAGGACTACTGCTGCGAACTACTGAGATCTCCTCAGTGAGGATACCCCCCCCAGGCCGCGAGGAAGTTCAAATAATCTGACTGTATTATGTTTTCAAACAACCCTAACACTACTGGGAGCATTTTCTGTGGAGTGTATCGGCACTGTGAAACCTCTCCAAGTGCAGTTCTCATGATGCTGGATAAGGACCCCAAAGGGAGGCCTTTATCAACAGAGATAAAGCCCAGCCAATAATCCCCTGCTGTGCTCTGCAGTTATCACTTGACCTGGTCCCAGAAAGCACTTCCACTCTTAAACACTTTTGTTCCTTAAAATAAACATTAACAGAGTTTAAAGTGACAGAGCCTCCCTAAGTCAAAGAGACAAATAGTACCTGTCCCACCCATAACACTTTTAACTTATGGCTTAATTACTCTGCTATTCTTTTGTTTCTGTGGACCGAGAATGAGTCCATAGGAAAGGAGGCAGGGAGGCAGAGCTGGTGTCCCACACGTACACACTTGTACTGAGGTGAGACACCACCGAGGCACTTAAGGTTCTCCTCGGAAAAGTCAGGCCAGAACGCAGGGTGACTGATTTTTGTCATTCACTGTTTTAATGAAAAAATTTCATTTGGACTCTGATGACTTGGAATTCAGAAAGAACTAGTAAAATGTATGGGGTCATACCAGATATCAGGGAAACTCAATGTAAGGACTACAGCAACAAACTTGGTCTGAAACATGTGAAAGTCCATCGCTAAGGACCAAAAATTGCATTAAATACTTTTGTTAGATCACAAGTCAAAGAATTCAACTGCTTATATAAGTGTTGTCCTATAAATCAATGAAATTACACACATGCACACAATTTTTAATTATCTTCTGAAAAGTTTTATAACTTCAATTCAGGTTCATTTTCGAGAGAAGGGGCTGCTTTCCCTATGGACAGCACAAAGAAAAAAAGGAGGCAGGCTGCAGTGAGAGGGAGCAGAGATTTCTGAGTACCTTACCCATGCTCCTCAATCCCCTTTCCACACTCCGGAGGAGCAGATTCAAACAGAGCAGTTGCTCTGAGCAACACCTCCGAGGGCACCACGAGAAATAGCTCTGAAAGTCAGCATCACAACTTTGTAGGAATGAACTAACCTGTCATCCAGCAAGAGAGACAAATCCCAAAATACACATACACACACCCCGACTGTCTGGGGCAGGAAGGGCCATATCCTCTTCCTAAGAGCATCCCTGGAAGCTGCTTCCTAGTCCCTAACCTCTTCATGGCTTTCCGAGGTCTGACAATGACTACATATTTTACATGAAAGAAGAATTTTCATTTTCCTTCTGAATGAACCAGACTTGACTCTGGCCAAATCAGCAGAAGATGCAGTATAAAATATTACTTCCTCTTGAAAAAGGCCTGAAACAATCATGTAGTAAATCACACTCCTCCTACAGGAGGGGACATCAAATGAAGCTTGCTTAGTAGTGAATGGACAATACGGTAATTCAGAAAACAAAACACAGGTGATTTTGCTAATCAGTGTTAATTAGCATCATGTGGCAAGACAGGGATTTTTCAATTCACGGTAATAACGAGCCATTGTCAGATAGTCAGTGTGAGACTAACGAGGAAAAGAAAAATCAATACAGTTGTAAATACACTCATGTGTCTTTTTTTTTTTTCTCCAAAAGACCTGGCACAAGATAGCCAGCCAGATGACTTTTGCAGGAAAAGCTTCCTTTGTCTTGTGAAATTTCTCCCCAATCACCCTGAAATAGACTTTTCTGAGCAACCATTCCACAAACAGCTGGGTGCCTTTGCTTAGGTGGTAAGAAAAGAAGGCAAGCATTAAGGCTAAAAACAAAACAGCTGAACATTACCATTGTCTGTCCTCTTCTCTCCTTATTTCCCATCTGTATTTGCCAGTGAAACTTGAAACTATTCAGATTAAAAAAGGAGAGTCATCACAATTCAGGAATTCTTTCTTCTCACATTCAGAGGGAAAATAACCTTAGACCTAAAGCAATTCAAAAGCAGACTGTTTTTTAAAGTAAGTACTCATCAACTGCATTAAGCACCTTTTGAGTCTGTTAGACCTTTTTCTTATTTTTCCTGGCCTTTTCATCCAATGATTGTTCCTATGGCTTTCAATTAGAGTGCTACGTCAACAGCTCCACTCATCTAAAACAATCATTTTGCTGAAAAGGAGCATTATTGAACTGAAAGCGAGTGCTCAAGACCTCTCAAACACAGACATATCACATGCACAAAACAGTACCATCCTGTATCAACTCAGCAGCCCCATCAGATACAATATTTGCATACACTGTCTTGAAGGGGAAATATATCATTTCTGTAAGAAAATTGTTCCCAATGCCTTCATCCTCTAAAAGAGAAATAAGAGTATTTTCCTTGTTTGTGTTTGTTCTATTTATTTATATCCTCAATAACGACAACACAATACGAAATGACCAAAATAGCTAAGGAACAGGAGCTGATCTTACTTGGCCAGAAGGAGCTGTCATCTTTGCTCAGAAACTTTTTCTTGAGGCGCCCGGGCAGCTTGGGGTGAGCGTTGCCCATTTTGCTGGAATACAGCGGGATGAGTTCCTCCTCCTCCTCCTCATGGCTGCAGCTGGGCTGCCACTTGCTCCTGCCGAGGCACCCGACCATGGGCTCGGCGGGCAGGCAGTGCACATAGGCGATCATTGTGAGATGCGGCTCTCAAGGATGTCCCCGCTGTCCCCAATGGCCAGCTCCGAGCAGAAGGGAGTGGCCTGCTTATAACCCTTGAGCGCACGCATTCAAAAGGCTGTGGAGGAAAAGATTTTCTCTTCCTTCGCACTTAAGCAAGCTAAGCTACTTGGATATCCCGAAAAACTGTTTGGAATAGGATTCTGTAAGTCCTTGAAAAAGCAGGAAAACAACGACAAAAAACCAAGCACCTGGTTAAGCAGGTACTGGGTGCCCTGCTCCTGCCCTCCTCCCGCCCGCAGCTCCCAGCCACGAGCAGGCAAACAGAAACAGGGCTGGGAAACCCGGTCACCTGCCGCAGACCTTGGCCTATTCCCTTTCTGCTTCTTCTCTGGCCTGTGGCTTCTCTTAATCCTTATCCCCGATTATTCACCACTCTTTTAACAACAGGTACTACAGCTACACACAGATGGCCCCATCCAAGAAGCTTATTTAAAGCTAAGTATTGCTGTGACACTGGCAGCTACAGAACATGCCAAGAGCAAGAACTTATACCTTCTTCTAGAATGCAAAAGCAGCAAAAAAACATACAGACTAAAGAAAAAATAGCAAAGTGTCATGATTTCAGTATTTGGATTTTATTAAAGCAGCTCCCCTTCAAAGTTAGAACCATAATGATTGATACCAAAAGAAGACAGCATCTTCCAGGTTAGACTACAACTGGATTGATGCTGAACACAAAGCATAAGCAGTTATCATCAGCTTGCCTGCAGTACTGCATAAATATATACATCCTCACAATGCTCTAGAGGGTAGCTATTATTCTTATTTAAAAATGAATACATAGTCTCAAAGGGATTTAGTAATCTGCCCACAGAGTGGAAAAGCCAGGATTAAAGTCGAGGTATTCTCAGTTCTTTAGCCTCATCCACAAGTCACTAGTCCATGGCACCTCTCCCAAATACTGCACTACTAAGCGAGTTTCCATGCTGCTAACAGTGTCAACCCTAATCTCCCATACTGTTCTTCTCTGGGATTCAGGAAGCGTGCCCTTCCTAGGCTTTTAAATTGGCTGTGACAGCACAGCAAGGAAACATATCACATGAAGAGAACACTCTGCATGAACTCCTGTCTTGAGCATTTTTAAAAGTTCTATGTTGTTTGAAAGATTACAATGGAGAATATTTGTTTTAAAAATGGGAAGATGTCAAAACCCTGAATAAAGCATAACAAAGAGAAATTCTTAGTCTGCTTTCTTAACTGCTCTTTGTAAATGCTTTGGTTGCAGCCCATGGAAGCGGCTGCTCTATATATAGGAGCACAGCAGCAAATATAAGTATTGACACATATTTTAAAAGTCTTTGTGTGCTGTTTGGTTGAGAGCTACAATAAACTTTTGGCCAGGAAGAAAACACAAACCAAGCCCACTGTTTAACACCACCACCACAGATGCACATCTCCTCTTTGCCCCTGGCACAGGCACACATCTCCGGCTGCCTCGGCGCAGGCAGGCGCAGCCTGGGAGCAGGGCGCACACAGCAGCTGCCCATGGGCACTGCAGCAGCCTCCAGACACACACACAACACAGACACACCAGCATCCAGCACAAACTGCCCGCAACGCTGACTCAACACTGCTGGCAAAGCGTAGAAAGGTTATGAAAAACTGGCTGGTTTGGCGGGGGCAGGTTGTTTGGGTTTTTCCGTTTAACGTCCTGTTACTTTGCACAGCAGTCTGAGCAAATACTTTTCACTATAAAGCCTTTCATACACATCTCACGTGACTGAATCTCAGCAAACTTGCAAACAGATCTTATAACGAACTGTGCCAAATACCTTTAACAAAGAGGGATTAAACAATCCCTGACTGCAATTTTACATTTTTTTACAACAATTTTGAGTATCTGCAAAAATATGGATGGAAAGAGGAAAATGTGCCAACAGCAAGGGCAATAGCTGCTAGTGCCACTGGCTTGTCTGTATAGATAGCAGAAACTCACTGGCAAAACACTGAACACTGGCAAACAGGCCTTTGAGGCAAATACAAATTTACAAAGTCAAGTACATTTACTCATCAGACTATGAGAAAGACAAACTGTGATTAACATTAGCAGAGCTCAATTCACTCATCAACCACACTGATACTCCTGTGTCTGCCAGAATAAATGAATGTCTAGACAGTCCTCCTGAGTGGAATGAAACCCCAAGAGCGCTATGTGAACCAGCTCATAAGGAGGCCCTGTCACCACCTCCCTAATGGGACAGTACCTCTGCAGGTACCAGCTTGTCTGGCCACCATGCCTGCTGTCTCACCCTTCCAATTCCCTGTGATTATCAGGGCCCTGGGAAGAGTCACTGCCAGAGATGTGATGCACAAAACTTCACAGCATCACCAGTGATTTTCTGATAAAAAGCGAATACTGGAATTTGCATTTATTTCTCCTGCAGACAGGAACATATTTTATATTACATAAGAATGCAGGTGGATTTCAGTTATATTTGTTTTTTATTTTAACAACTCAAAATCACACTATCAAATTACATTTTCTAAAGGATACTGACTGATGTTTGCATGCAGTCTTTCTATCTCTACACAATCATGTTATCTGACATAAAATTTCAGTGTCAATCTACACACCAAGCCAGTATTATTAGGTAATATGCAGTACAAACACAGGAGCAAGAAGACAGGGGACAGCAACAATTCAGCAGTTCAGCAGACTCCCATGCTCCCAAATACTTATCAAAATGACACAGGATAACATATTGCCTTGGAGTCCCCATGACATTTACCATGCACTTCTCTAGAGTACAGACGTACTCAATTATCCATGTTTCCAATGCATGCTCACGAAGTAAGGCTGATGCACAATAATGGGATCATGGCTGAAATCCAGTTTAACAAGTATATTTACCATATGGTAGGCATTAATGTCCCCACAAGTTTTTTACTTGAAGAATAAATCTGTTCTTCCCTGAAGCCTGGAAGACCTTGGTAAAATAAATGATAAAAGATTTGGTGATAGTTATGGTCTTGGATATTAGCAAATGTAAAACCATAAAGAGCTGCCAAGATGTACCATTATCATGTGAGAAAGACACTGCTACCCTGCATCTTCATCTCCCTCCAAAAATCCTACAAAAAAACCCAATTTCTTTATGCTATGTCTATATGGAGCAAGAACCTCTCTAAGTTTGATAAAGTCAAAATTTTATCACAAAACTTTTGATTAATCTTCACTTATTCTACTGAAGCTGTAGCACAGCTTTATTTTTTCAAAAGTGAAGCTGTTCATCTTTCTCAGCCTTGAGCTATCATTTATATAAAATTTCCCAAAAGTAATATTTTATTTCCTTTATTATTCTTTTTCATGCCTTTTAAAAACAGAACTATTAGTAATGCTATTATGAATGCTCTGAGCAGGCTGTTACACATGTTTATTAATCTTTACCAGCATTATTTGATATTTGCTAAACCAGCTCCTTACACTCAGACTCTATTAGAGAGAGCTTGAATAATTAGGAATAATTACAAAAAATGCAATCAATATCACATTATATTGGAAATGTCTGGTTAAACAAAAAAGATCATTAAGAGTTTTACACCCACAAAACTGTGACTAACTCAGGGATTACAAGAAACAAAATTATAAAGAAAAAGCAACCAAATAAAATATTACCCCTTTTATTTGACAAGCATATATGGTCCTGAGCTCTGAGAACAGCAATGATACTGATGAATATTAGACGTTGGAGTTTTAAAAATATATAGGATACATCTATTGGGAACTCAGGGGATATAGAATCACAAAGGGCATTGTCATGTCAGCCCTACTCTGGCATTAAGATAATCTTTATAAATATGCTACGTAAGGAATTATTAGTCTTTATGTATGATTCGTAGATCCTCTGGATAGAAGGAAATATGCACCGTGTCATGAAGTAACAGCACTTTTATGGACACCTTGCACAACAAAATCATCAAATTAAGTAATTCCCAGCAGCCAAACTGGAAATTAAAGATAGCCCATAGAAATCCACAGGGATAAACTTTGCCCTAATTAGACATGGATTCTATTTTTAGCAGTGATGAATTGATGTGCACTGGGATTTTCAGATGAGCAACTGGAGCTTTTAAATTGTACTTAAATAGTTATTTTTAAAACAAACGGGGAAAAATTCTATATTAAACATATTTCACTGGACCATACAGCATTAACTAAGCCATAAAACAAAACTCTCAGAGAGAAGTATCCTCCTTTTACAGATGGACAACTCAAGACACAGCAAGAATCAGGATATGTCCATCATGGTGGAGCACCCCAGCATTCTTTGCAACTGGAAATGGCCACATTGGACATGGGATGTCCTGCTCTCCTGTGCATGTACTTTCCTCTTTCCTGTACACAAAATGTGTGTGGAGTCTTAACTCATATTCCTTAAACACAAATACAGCAGACAAAAGCTAAAGAATTTCAAAACAAAAAGGAAAAAACCCCCACCTTGAGGTATTGTAAATCTGCTTTTTAACTGAATATGAGTCTCTCAAACAGGAAGCGAGCAGAAGGTATCAGCTTTACAGTGTTTAAAGCAAGCCCAGCATTCGAGGAGCTTGTACAATACCAACAGACAACAGGGTGCAAGGGAAATTAAAGGGACCCAAGGTGGCAGAGGTGCACACAAAGCTTTGTGATGTTCCAAGAAGCTCTGTCCATTTGGCCATACTCAGCATTAGCTCTCCAGCATTAGCTCTGCCCCCTACTACTTTCATGGATGTATTTTTATCAGTATGCTTGTGATCATGCAGCATCTATGAGCTTTTTTTTTTTTTTTTTTTTAAGGATGTAAGTAGTAGGTCATGTGCAGCTTAAAGAGTTTGACTGGCATGGCAGCTAAAAGCAGTCCTAACAAGCAAATATGCTTTGTAAAAATGTACGGCAAATGTCACTGGCAACTGTGTACCCAGCAAACTGGAGGCAAATCCCTAAATGATGGGGCATTTGGCTAGCTTAATTCCTGGTACCCACATAGCCAGATTCAAGGTGCATCCCTAGGCAACCTCAGCCCTCTGCAAGGACACCAAATCTGCAAATCATTGTATAGCGGGCACCTGTAAAACACAACAAAAACCAACAACAATAAAACCAAATATAATGTTCAAGGATCATTAGGAAACTGCATGCCTGTATTTCCTCTGCTGCACCAACTCTGAACGTGCCCATTACCATCTCTTTCATATCTTAATTTAATTTTTCCTTTGCTGTTATGTAATAGCCCTCTGCAATTACTTTTAATTCAATAAGTATTTTGATATACAGCACATAAGACACTAAACGAGAAAAACATACTTTGTATTGCATTATTGGCAGTCGTAAAATATTTTAAAATACACTTCTGTGTTCTAATTATTCATCTATATTTTCAATTAGAAAGCCTTCTTAAGAGCAACAAGCAATATTGTATGTTTGATATTAACTCTTGATCACTGCTTTGCAGTATTTAAACGAGAAACCAATTAAAGCCAGCTGTATAAGCAGCAGGTATCTCAGAAAAGCCTTCCTGTGCCTTTCTGGTTTAGTTCTGATGCCATACAAAAAGAAAGGCAAAGTCCTTTGGTCAGTGCATGCTGTGAACTGGACCACCTTTGGGAAGGGGATGACACATGTTCGGGACAGAGGATAGGGCTGTTAGTAAAACAGGAGCAGTTAGATACTACTACTGATAGTTGAAACAAGCTATTCTTACTGCCTTGCTCTAGCAGTTGAGTCCTAAAAATCTCTGATCTGTGAAAACACAGAACAAAAGATGATGCTGCCAGAAGCAGGAGGAGAAGGTGGTTTCCAGTCTGAGGCCACAATGGATGGCAGTGTCAGCAACGCTGGTACACCCACACACTCTGTGAGCAAAGGAGTCACATTCTACCAGCTTGTTTTACAGTTCATATTAAATGGCAATGCAGACAGGGTTGGGTAGGATTACTCAGTTCAGGTCTGCTCATTAAACTTATTACCATGGTAACAGGAAGAGAAAGAAGTCATCTCCCCATTCCTATTATCTTGCACAATTCTTTTTAGTGGATTTAAAAGCCCAAAGAGGGAAGCACCTTCCTGATACAGAGCACCAGTGACCTCTCTGCCAGCCGCACAGCTCACTGGAAGAGTTCACACACAGTGGGGTTTTCAAATCAAAAACCAAAGCAATCTACACTACTTGATAAAAGCCACGGGTAGAAAGCAGCCTTCAGTCAGAAGGCTGCAGCCTCCTCACCCTCCTCCTTCTGGAGGAAATGGTCTGACGACGCTGCCTTCTGTTCACGTACACCATCACTGCTGTCAAAAACGCAGTGCCACCTCCTGGACATGCACGTTCCCAGGAAGGTCTGCTTTGGCCAGGTGTGCCATGGAGAGTCAGAAAGGCTTTCAAGATTAAAACACAAAAATGGTAAAATGAATGCAAATCTGTATTGAGATAATTCATTATTTTTAGTGAGTACTTCTACAACGTTTTGGTTTTACATGGTCAGTGTTTCAGTAAGTACCCCATAAATAACTGATTTTGTGTAAGACGAGGGAAAGGCTGCAGGTGTTGTCTACTCGGACTTTAGTAAAGCCTTTAAGAATTTCCCACAGCATTCTCCTGGGCAGCCCATAATTGGCTGGATAGAAACCTGGCTGGATGGCTGAGCCCAGAGAGTGGTGGTGAACGGAGTCATATCCAGCTGGCTGCTAGTGGCGCTCCCCAGGGATCAGTGTTGAGGCCAGTCCTGTTTAATATCTTTATCAGTGATCCAGGGGATCAAGAACACCCTCAGTCAGTTGGCAGAGACCAAGCTGGGCAGGACTGTTGGTCTGCTGGAGGGCAGGAAAGCTCTGCAGAGGGATCTGGACAGGCTGGATCAGTGGGCCAAGGACAACTGAGAAGTTCAACAATGCCAAGTGCCAAGTCTTGTCATTGGGTCACAACAGCCCGAGGCAGCAGGGGAAAGACCAGCTGGAAAGCCACCTGGCAGAGAAGGACCTGGAAGTGCTGGTCAACAGCACTTGATCCAGCGTGTGCATGGGTGGCCAAGGCAGCCAGTGGCATCCTCGCCTGTATAAGGAACAGTGTGGCCAGCAGGTCCAGGGCAGCGATTGTGCCCCCATACTCAGCACTGATGAGGAGTCCTCACCACAATAAAGTCACTGAGGTCCTGGAGAAGGACCTCAGTCCTGAAGCCCAGAGAAGGACAACAAAGCTGGTGAAGGAGCTGGAGCACAAGTCATGATGAGCAGCTGGGGGAGCTGGGGGTGTTTAGCCTGGAGAAAAGGAGGCTCAGGGAAGACCTGACTGGTCTCTAGAGCCCCTTGAAAGGAGGGTGTAGCCAGGTGAGGGTCAGCCTCTTCTCCCAGGGAACAAGTGACAGGACAAGAGGAAATGCCCTCAAGTTGCACTGGGGAGATTTAGAAATATTAGAAAAAATTTATTCACTTAAAAGATTGTGAAACATTTGAACATGCTGCCCAGGGAAGTGGTTGAGTCCTTATCACTGAAAGTATTTAAAAGACCTGTGGCTTTTGGGGACATGGTTCAGTGATGGACTCGGCCCTTGGCAGTGCTGGATTAACATTGGACTGAATTATTTTAATGGTCCTTCCCAACCTAAGTGATTCTATTAATCTAGGCAAGAAAAAAAGCAAAACTCAGTTTTATTAATAGAGAGGTCCTTCAGTATACAGTAAAAAAGAAAATCTCAGGATGTCAAAAGATGATCTCATCTTTTGCTCATCCTTTTTAAATAGAAACTGGTAGGTAATACTCAGTCCCACAAGGACAGGATTTTCCATTCTGTGGGGCACAACATTCAATACTGAAGAGCATCATGCAGCTCTGCTGAGCAGAGCATTCATTCACTGTTTTTTAGACAACAGAGCAGCAGCTAATACATTAGGCACACTACAATAGAATGCAACAATATTAAAACATCAGTGAAAGAACAAGAATGGCAAACCTAATTGCCTAAAGTTAGAAATTAAATAGTCAGGTTTTTCAATTTTCAGCCTAAAGGGGTTTTGCTGCCTCTAGGTGCACACTTCAGCCACACGTTGGTTCCACCCAGCGATGCTCTTCCACATCCCATGCCACTGGTTTGCATTGCAGGCACAAGGATGTCACACCTACTCCATGATACAGACCCCTCTCCTGTCATGGTAACTTGCCAATGTAGACATAGCTTCTCATAATCATTGCATATGCTCAAGATAAAATAGTTCTATTATTTTTAAAAGCACAACCAACTAAATAAAATAACCTTTTCATATGCTTCTGTCAGCAGCCTAAGGAATAGTCATAACTCAACAAAGAGAATTATTACATTAAAAGAACTAAAATAAAACTTTGTATCAAATATAATCCTATTAACCTGGAATGGTCCAGTAGTAAATTTTTAATCTAAAGTGTCACATTTACTTGAACATCATATCTATGCAAGATAAGCCAGTTAGCACTAACTTCTTATGAACTCTAAATGCAGCCCACATACTTTCCAACAGGTCACATAAAGGCTTTCTAAAAAGAGTAAGTAAACTCTTGGGTTTACAGATCAGGCTAGAGGAATGCATCAAATTCCATTAGAAAGAATAATGACAAAAATATGCACCCCTTGCCAAAGAAAAGATTAAGCTAATGAGGAGCAGTACAAATTAGCAGTATTTCAATCCAAAAGCAGGTTGCACCCTAGGAAGGAGCATTCTTGTCAAGTCCCAGTCAATAATATATCTGTATCATGTGTGAACTTTTTACTATCAATTACAGTCTTGATGTTTTTTACAGAAAATTCATATTGACTTGTCATTTTTGCGTCTTTAACAACAAACTTGCTGGACTGCTTTTTCATGTGGAATATGAAGTTACCAAGCCAACAGTCAGCCATTCTTACAACAACTGACTTTCCAACGAAACAACTGAATGCAGATGTACTGGTACACAGCCCATCAGGCTGTTCTTTCTTCTATCTGGAGTTGCTGCCCTATTAAAAAAGACAAATGGTTGAGCTTCACAAAACAAACTGGAAAGAGCAGCCATCTGTATACAAGTCCACAAATTAATAGACCCACTTGTCTATGGGTTTCATTTTCAGTCTGTTTACTGGTAAAAAAAAAATTAAATTGATCCTGAATTTCCAAGGAATATTCTTGAAAATAGGTCTCCTCTCTGATTATCCTCCCTATATGCCAACTTTCTGTTAGAGAAGGATCTTCTCTGCAACGACTCTGACAGAGCAATGCAATATGCCTTGGTTATGACAAGGCCCATATAAAAGCCACAAACATTAAAAATTTACATAATTCTTCAAGTCTGTGCTTCAGTTAATTTCAGAATTATGTATTCCTAAAATTCCATATTTAGACAGACTGTAGGCCACTGAATTAAGAAAAAATTGAAGCTGATACTCTAAACTTTCTGTTCTTAAAAAGTCATTCAGTCTTTATATATGTTATGCATTAGACTTTTTTTAAAAAATGAGAGTAAAGCCACACAACTCAATATGATAATTCATGAACAGTTTTAAAAATTTTAGCAGAAAAGTTAAATTATTTTTAACTGACTTGAAAACAATCCTTTAAGACAAGAAGCAGTAAGATGAGGATAACCTCTGCATGGGAGAATAACACGAGAAATCCTTCAATCTTCAGAGTGAAGCTACAAGCTCTATGACCTGACAGAGTGGCATGCCTCTCACCACAGCAATCTCCTGGACCACTGCCCTAACCAGCAATACTACTCCAGAGCAGGAACTGACTCATGACAATACACATGGACACACTGAAGATTGAGGAAAAAAAGGCTTTGAAAAAGAATGAAAAACTGTCTTTCAAACGCTCATTAGGTAGGAAACACAGCTTTGCATTTTCTTCTGTTCTCCTAGTTTGTCCACCACATCTTCTCCAGCTTTCTGCCTGTAAGGAGAGAAGTTAACACGAACCCTTTTTCCCATCTTCTGTTTTCCAGCATGGTTTGCACGAGGAAGGGTACCTCTCTAAGAGGTGCTGCACAAACAATGGCTCCTGGTTCCTCACAACTACAAAAACCTCCTTGTGATCTCAGATTCATCTGAAGTATGAAACTACGACAAAAAAACCTGAATGAGACCGAAGAAGCGTTCACTTGTACATTCAGATGGTGGAAAGATTTTATCTTATTTTAACACAAGCTTCCCTGCAAATTGAGCCTTCAGGCAAGAGTTGGCAATTTGTTGGCCTTCATAATGAAGGGAGGAAAAAGCTGGGTTTTCCTCATTACTTAAGTATCATGTCTTATTTATCCCACATAAGCATGTAAAAGATGAAGCAATTTTCTTAAGGCTAAAAGTCCCACAAAAAAATCCAAGACTTTGTGGCTGAGATGCAGAGATGCAGACAGAAAGCACATCTCTCCTGAAAAGCAGGATCTACCAACGCTAGAGATGCCTCTGCTTGAGCACTACAGGTATTAGTCTTTAACTATGGGATGTGGCTAAAATTCCTGTCTTGTATTTCTGTTTCAGCACTACTGTTGAAGTGGAGAGGGATTAAAAGTCAGAAAGAGAACAGGGCCAGGATGCTATGCTGCAAGGAGCAGATTTGCAATGCGTCTCTGGATTTAAAGGTTTCACAGGCCAAGAAAGACCTTATAACAAGCAGCCTTAAGTGAGACATAGCAGTATCTCACAACATAAGTAAAAACAGTGTGTCACAGGAAAAGAGCAAGAGCAAGCTGAAAGGCGTCAGCAAGGTCGGGAGACTTTGAAGGTAGGAGATCCATAGGATTAAACTTCTAAACAAAGTGCAGCACACCTTGTACTAGAAAAGAACAGGAAAAGTCCAGCAATCCCGACCAGGCTGAGCTTTTGGAGACATTTCCACCTCAGCAGTACCTGTATCTGAGTCTAAAGGAAAGAATGGGGTTAGTAGGGCACATCTGTGAGATGGTTTGATGCCATGAGAACCCGCAGCACACCCTGCTCCTCACTCGGCCTTTTTCTGTAGCCAGCCTCCAGTGAAGCAGAACATAGAGAAACTTCAGAAGATGCAATTACATATTTAAAGGGATAATTCTTCCTGGTCTTCACAGGAGGACCAACAGAAGCACTTAAGCATGGGACAACTACAACGTATGCAAAGTGAAAATGCAATCCTATCCCCAAGTTTCCATGTAGCCCTCTGTCACAAACTTCCCTTACCAGCTTCAGAAACTCTAACTTAAAACTCTCCACAACATTATCAAGAACCATCTTAAAAACATTCTTTGTCCACATTATCCTGTTTGGATGTCTGTTTCACAACTTCCCTCCTCAGACGGTTTTGAACCTTTTAATGTCTGACTTCAATTAATTCAGAACACAGGCATAACCATTTATCTTGTGCCAATATCTCCTTGGACTTCAACAGGTTTCCTCCCTCCTTGCGGTATTTACCTCCCAAACTACCAGCTAGACTAAATAAGCTATGCTTTTATAATCCCTCTACGTATGACCAGCAGTTAAGTTTAAAATATTCTGAAGTCTAAAAGTCCAGATAAATTATACAAGAACTTCAAATGCCAAAAACATTTTCTGAATTTTTTTTAAATAGAGCTAGAAAAAAGTGGGATGCTCTGGATGACTGGGAAAGCATTAGAAAGAGATGCCTGAGGTAATTATAGACTGTTTTGCCAGCCATTAACCACAGGCAAGATCACAGCTGTGAAAGGACTCAGAATGAAAGAATTAACAAAATTTCCATATCTTAATACCAGGCAAAGTGCTTTCACAGGGAACAGGTCTCCCATCTGACAAAGGTTGATGGCATTTCTCTGGAAGTAACAGCAGCTTTCTGCAAAAATGCTCTTGGGGGGGGATGGGGCTAGGGGAGAAAGCCAATGTAGAAGAATGACAAGCACAGAGAATACAAATCTGGTAACACAATACTTACACAACGTGCCATCATTACTATGCTTAAAGCACTGAAAAATTCATGAAGATATTAATAGATTTCGAGTATGTGTATGCTGCCTCAAAGACCACTTCAACATGGAATTCTTTCAGTGCTTATGAATCCAATCAACTGTGCATGCTCCTTTTATATCTAGTTTAATGTTCTCTAGCCTGCAAGTGTTTTACTGCTTAATTTTAAGTGCTGGCTTCTTGCTGCAATTTGACAGAAATTCACTGCTCTCTACTATTGCTTTGCACAGCAAGGGCCAAATCCATTGTACTGCAGCCTTCCAGACAATGGAAGGGGTTAACAGATATTGCTTAAAAGCAAATATTAGCAGGTCAAGGAAAACAGCAGATGATCTTTCTGCCTACGATTCATTTACCAAGAGACCCTCCTCAGGATTGCAGTGCTGTGTGAATTGTGCAAATGGCTCCTGTTGCAGCCTGCAGTAAAGACCCAGATGTGGAGCAGAAAGGCAGAGTGTGCGTTCAATGCACACGTAAAGGAAAAGCTGTGTCTTAATTATACAGTTGTGACAGGAGTCAATTCCCATAGTCTTAAGAATAGTACCACCTGAATCAACAAATGGACTACAAACATCAAGTATTTTTGTCTGTGTGTGTTTATACTCTGCAATATAAAGCACAAGCTGAATTCAAGTACTGAGGGCCAGGCACATACAGCAGTCTGCCCTGACTCCACATTTCCAATCACCACCTAAAGATTTACTAATGGAGAGCATTAATACCAACTGATTTGGCAGTTGAATCTATCTGGCTTGCATTGTCACCATACCACTCCAGGGTGAAAGCCCATGTGCCCTGGGAAAGGCTGCTGTACCTGCAGGAAGAGATTTTTATCTAAAGCCTGAATATGTTCACTCTGCTTCACCCACTGCCACTGACCTTCTTAAAAATTTAACGGAAAAAATAGGCACCCACACCCTGTTCTGTGACCAAGAAAAAGCAAAGCAAACCCAGAGCAAACAATAGGCATTCATTTTGCAGGTTCTGTACCCGTGCCATTTGGTGGTCTCCTCAAAGGCAGTCAAATTAAAAGCTCCAAGGAGTGGAACAACATGCTTCCACAATATGGTGATTCAATGTATTTACAGGCAACCTCTGAATTGCAGAATCAAGAGCTGGGGTACTCTACTCTCCCCCAGTGGGACACCATGGCACAAATATTCCCTAGGGTTTCCATCTCTGATACAAACAGAGCCAAGAAACAAGCAGGGCAGGCACCACAGGCAGGGCTGCAGCTCTGCCACCCAGGCATTCCACTACCTTTGAAAATTCACTTTGGTTTTATATACACTGCCCTCTTCTAATGCATTTAAGCTGTAAATGAATCCAAGCAGAAACAGCATTTTTTTTGTGTGCAAGTACATTAAACGATAGGACTGTAGCCAATGGTGAAGGACTTAAATGATACTTAAAAGCAGAAGTATATATTCAGTATTTCTGAGCATGGACTAACTTCAGCAAGAATGCTATTACCCAGACCTATAATCTTCCTTTTGTTATGTTCAGTTTCATTCCATACTTCCAGGCACAGTTAGATGCCACTCCCGTTCACTGCCACCTGACAGAGAAAGCCTGGTCCTGTACCTGATGCTATTACCGACACTCAATCATGGAGATATATCCTTCCCCACCTCCATTCCTCTCCTTCCTCCAGTGGGAATTAATAAAGCTGTCATTTAATGAACAAAACCTTCAAACTTTATGCAGTCTTAAACAGTAAAATCTCGCTAGCAGCTAAGTAGAAACTGATTTTTTTTCCCCCACAGCATGAGAGCACAACGTTGTCTGACAGAGCTTTTGGTGGTGGTGCTGACAGGGACATCCTGGGATGTCCAAGGTTCACACAGGTGGAACTGCGAAATAGGTTTGTTTTTTTTAACTTATAGTCATATGCCTGATACTTAAATGTCTGTACTTATTCTGTGTTAGCTCAAACTGTTTTCATCTGTCAAAGAACTGCAGATATTAAGTGTCCTCAAAGTTACCATAATAAAATAATGCACATGATATAAAAAACAACTACAAAAAGAATGGATCCCATTGTGATTATGCATAATTGAAACAGAAATTTTTAAAAAGTGAAATTAATACAGAGGAAGAAATGCCACAAGACCAATCTAGGCTTAACCTAAATTCATTTAATTCTGCCAGGATCAAATCTTCACTTTGCTAAGATTCCTTCATTGAGATTATTTTAAGTCCCGTTCCTCATTTTGGCCTGCTGTTATACACACAAAAAAGTAGAACTTTAAACAGAAAGAAAAAAGAAAGCAACTACTACAATATTTTTTCTTGTCTAGTTCAACTTGGAAAACACATTTATTTAAAGACAGAGAAAATCTGTTTCTGATTTCAAACATTGGATATTTCACGAGAAAACTGCCAACAAAGGAATCCAAGGAATGTCCTTACATACACACAACACATGAGACAACTGGTGAGCAGCCCTGTGATCTTTTACAAAAAAATTGCACTTCTACCATGGAACTCTTCTCCAGAGAGCAAGCAGCACATGCCTGGGATTTTTCATGGATAGCTTCTATCATAACTTCTTCCTATTATTAGTATAAAATACTTCCCTCTCAAATGCACAGCTGTAAGACAAGCAAGGACGGAAAATACTGCCCAAGTGCAGGCAAAGCAATAAGCACACACACCTACTTTACAGCATTTCTTGGCACTATTCTTTCTCCCTTTACAAAAGCTATGAAGGAAAGAGAAACTCCAGGAATGTATCACAGAAACGTGAGCTCATTTTTCACCACATGCCAATGAACAGCTCATGACATTTTTAAGAATTAATTCTTTACCAGGGAAATTTATTGAAATATTCCATCTGTACTCCTTCAGTCCCAAAAATCAGTAACTAGCACCTCTGCTGCAGGTGCCCAACTTAGTTCAAACTTCAACATGTTTCAGGAGATGGGGGCATCTGAAGGCTGTGCTGAAGAGCTGAGAGCTGCCACAGACTGGTGCCTGGAGACACTGAGTCACCTGCCGTGTGCGGGCAGACACCCGCAGCTCTGAGCGCCTAAATTCCCCCTGCAAAAAGGAAAAGAATTAGAGGCAGCAGACCTCTAGAGCTCATGGAATTTTAGAGTGGGGGGATTTTATCACCCAGCCCACGCAGACCCATGCCCATAGACTACACTGACTCAGACCTGGGATTTATTTATCAGATTGAGTGTGCTTGACAAATCAAACTGAGCCAACACTGGGGGCTGGCAGCCAGGGCAGCGCCTGAACAACCACACTGCCTCTCCCTGCGCCCTGAGAGCCCAAAGAAGCCAGCAGCACCTGAAAGGCAGATGTGCCCCGCTGTTTAAGAGACCTTCTCCCTACACAGGCTATCATCGAGCCAGTAAAAAGGATGGATGTGTCACAACATTTCTCCTTTGCATGTTGAGGTTATCAGTAGTGACACTCCAGCTGATTATTTCAGGATCCTGATTTTCAGTGCACCATAGTGTAATACACAGCAGCTGCTGCTCCTGAAGGTAAGGACAAGTCTACTCCAAGCTATCAAAATAGAGCTAAGCACAGAGTGCATGCAAAGAGGCAAGAATCAAAACACACCAAAATAGACTGCTATGCAGCACAGGTACTATCCAGTACCTTCACTGCTTTTAAGAGAAGCCCTTAGATGGGCTTTCGTATCTTGGAACTAGCAACTCATTCACAAATAAAACCTGAAAATGGTGAAAAGTCTTTTCCTATGCATCCAACTTAGGATTTAAAAGAAAAAACCTAACGCAATTCAATTTAATTATGCAAGGCAAAATACTCTGCTTCTGTACAAGCTCATTTGCTGCACATAGGTCAATCTCTGAAAACTTCACTCCTTGGTTCATTTTCAGCCAGGTGATCTAGATTCCAAAGTTTCAGTCTTTTTAGCTGCCTCAACAGGCCTGAAAACCTTTTACCTATTATAATCTTCATTTAAACATTTCTGTATTGTAACATTAATGCTGCAGCTGAAGTTTCATCTTTTATAATTTTGTAATTCCAGTGATCTGCTGAATTGTTGTGAATTGAAAACCTCTTGTTGGGGAGTTAAAAATTTTAAAATGTGCAGGTCTTTTGTACACAAGAACGATTTTATTTAAGATAAGTCACTGCACAGCAAATTGTGTCATGCAATTCGTTAAGGTTTTCTCTAGGAATGCTGGATCACTACTCTGAAATTTGCAGGAAAGGAATTATTTTTATTGTCTTTTTAAACTGATGGTTGTACCAAGATCCTTTAGTGGGAACTTTGCATAAATAGAAGCTATTAGTAGAATAATAAAAGTAGTCAATAGTTTATAGAATCACAGAACTGTTTAGTTTGGAAAAGACCTCTCAGATCATGGAATCCAACTATTAACTCAGCACTGCCAAGTCCACCACTAAACCATGTCCCTAACTAGCTTAGAAAAACACTCTGAGCAAGCGCTGATAAGCACTTAGGTAATTAATGTAACTGTTATTCTTTCCCAGGGAAATTGGTTTTTTATAAAAACTCCTAAACCCTTCCTTACAACGGCTCTCCGGTGTCAGCTTTCACCTTACACCAGTAACAAAAGTAGCAGTAATATCAATTTTCAATAAAAACAGAAATATGGGCGTGAAACAAAGCCCATAAGCTTTTCCCAGTCTTTTACTTTCTTTCAGAACCACGTGCTGAAGAAGTTAAATTAAAAAGATAATATAAGACTATCTCATTGGACGTAAAAACTCCTGTTGTTCCTACACGCTGCCCCATCTCTGAACGAGAGGAAGCATCACCCAGCAGAGCAGCGCAGTTTCCATCGAGCACTTGCAGTAACACAGCACATCCACCCCTCTGCTCTTCTCCAGGTGCTCCGTGACACCTCACCCGTACAGGAGCAAAGCCAAATGAAGGCAAATCCGCCTCTGGAGCTCCGCGTGTCACCAGGAGCGAGGCTCCATACGCGAAGCCTGGCGGCCGCTCCCGCCGGCCGCGCTCCTGCCCTCGCCCCGCGCCAGCCTTTTGTCTGCCGGCCTGCCCGCACCTTCCCGCAGGATCGCTGCCACAAAGGGAGCCACCAATCCACGCGCTGTGCCCCCGGCCGGGCACTCTCCTCCCGCGCAGCACCCTCACCTTTCAGGCAGAACATCGTGCGGCCGGCGGGCAGCGGCGAGGCGCGGCCCGGCCTCCTTCCCTTCCTTCCCCTCCTTCCCTCCCTCCGCCCGCTCCGCCCGGACCGCGGGGAAAGAAACGCGGGCGAGCGAGCGCGGCCAGTGCCGGGACAGCTCCTGGGCAGGGTCGGTCCCGATCATCTGTCAGCATTTGTCACTGCCCTCCTGCAGCTCGTGGGCATCCCGGGGTCAGCGCTAGGGAAGGAAGTCACTGTAATCCAGCCCGCCTGTTCCTTACAAATTACTGACTCGGCTCTTTGCGGTCCTCCCCCCGCGTCTAGTCTCTCTCCAGAAAGTGCTCTGAGCAGTTTTCTACTTCTTCTGTAAATATAGGGTTTGTTCATAGCCCAAAATCTTCTAAGCGTATCTGAACAGTCAAGCTAGAGAAAACGTTTATTTTGTAATACTGTATATGCCTGCGTGCTTTAAGACTGCTGGTGGATGGATGCCCCATCTCTGGGAATGTTCAAAGGCAAGGCTGGATGGGGCTTTGAGGAACCTACTGGAAGGTATTCCTGGCCAGAGCAGGGGGCTTGGAACTACACGATCTCTAAGGTCCCTTCCAGCACAAGCAATTCTATGATTCCTCCACTCAGCACCAGAGATGTTGTGGCTAAAAAGATTTCTTATATTATTCCCTGTTTCTGCAGAGGAGACATTCAGTAATAGAAGGACACAACCTTGTAAGCATTTTATTTTATAAGGGTCATAAAGAACTGCCACCAGCACTGTGCTTAGCCATGGTATTTGGGTCTAAATTAAGCTGTTGACTAACTTTTATAGGGCTTGGCCTCATACAGCAAAGAATACAAGAATCAGGGAACAAGGTAAGGGTCAGGGTAGCCTATCTTGCCGAACAATCAAGAATTGCAACTGTCTCCAAAAGCACAAGTCCTAAAATCCTCCATATCAAGCCAAATGAAAATAAAGAACACGTGCAAACGCATGTTATCTTTAGGTGGATCTCCAGAAAAAAACCCTGGGCCAGACACCTTGAAAACAGCAATTCAGATCCCAGATGAAGCAGTGTTCATGAAGTGCGGACTACCATTAGCTGGGCTCCAGTATTAAAGAATAACATTTCAAGTACCTGTGCTCATGTGTGAGAAGTTACTTCGCTTTAGAGTGGACTATGAGCAGGCTGTGGTGGCAGAAAAATGGAGAGATTACATTGGAATAACTCGAAATCAAAGAAGAATATTTATATAGCTTAGCCTGCCTTTTCTCTTTCAAATCCTGCTAGAAAGGGTACAGACTAATGTCAAGATTTCCTTATGCTCTGAGAAGCTAAGGGCCCTTAATTCCGTTTTCTGGTGCTCCAGGTGTGCATGTGCTCTTTCCTACCCTAACTTTTCAGCGGGCTCTGGGAATAAACAGTTTATGGAGGCAAAATAAACAAAACCATATTGTAACTGGAGGAAGGTTACTTGGATACCAGAGGGATTTTAAGGTCCAATCTTGTTAAATCTACTCATTAATTACCTGGAAGGGGAAGTAAGAAGCGCATCAGTGATAATCACCAGGGACTGAGAGCAGCTGCCAACACTCCACTGGGGACTAAGAAAGGACACAGCAGATTCTAGGGGAATCACAAACACAAGCAGAAAATACCAAAAATACATAAATAAATAAATTTAATTTAAAAAAACCAAACACACACACACAAAAAAAAAACCCAGCAGTTTGTTCTGCACATGGGCAATGGGGAAAACTGTGTCAATAAAACAAGGAGGAGGAAGCCAGCTGCAGAACAATAATAGTGTCTGAGAAATTAGACACAGCTTAGAGATAATTGCTGAAAAGTCGATTTCCTCTGGGCCATAACACCAGTGCCACATACTCCTCTGGGAAGGTTTGAGGCCTTGGGGAAGTGTATCTTCCTCAGGGGATTCACTCTGTTCTGTTCACAAGCTTCCCCTTCCACCCTCAGCAGGAGTAGAGCAACAAGCGTCAAGGGGATCCCTACTTTCCTAATGTCCATTGGGAAAAAGGGAATGCTTAAAACAGAAGTGAAATAAAAATTCACATATTTTGGAAGAGGATAGAATTATCAACCCCCAGACAGCCTAAAACAATTCAGCATCTATTTTATTTTTTTTAGTGTGTCAGGACTCTGTGAGTGATCCAAGGTCACGTGCAGCTTTAAAGCAGCAAAACCAAGAAGGCCTGATATCCCTAACTACCTAAAAGGTAGTGGACCTTGCCATCTAGGAAGCTGGTAGCTCCTTGCCCCAGCTCTTCTCTTGCCTAGCCATTTAAAGTATGAAATCAAATTCCCATCAGGGAACCAGTGCTCCTACACCCTGCATCTCATTTTGCACTCTGTGAGTCTAGGGAAGCTAATTTCCCCATCATACCTGGGTGAGCTCTGTGGAAATAACATGGAAATATCTTCCAATATCCATATTACAAAGTATGCTGACTCTGCAAAGCATTACATATTGTGCTTGATACCAAGAGACAGCTACAGAAGTGAAAGAACATAGCCTACCACATCTATCCCATGACAGGAGAAGCGCCTCTCCCAGCTGCCATAATGCCATCTGCCACTGCCACCTCTCAGGGGGCACTGCTCCCACCAAATGGATGCTAGATAGACTGGCTCCATAGAGGAGACCACGATTGACACAGAGAACTGTGCATATATATCCGTGTTTAATAAGGAATGGTCATGATCTTTTAAATAGAAATGTTTTAACCACATGAAGTCAGGAATTTTGAAACACCAAATCATATCTTTCATCCTCTCCCTTATCCTCAACTCATTGAAATGTCTATCAGCTCTCTGAGCACAACTAGAAGAAAAGCTGCAGTGTTATTTTTCCCTTGTTGAAACATAACATTGCTAGTGCCATTTCTCTTAGCTGCCCTAATCTGAAAATGCAACATGATAGGAGGGATATAAATTCAAGAAAAATATGTACATACTTGCATCATTTTTGGGATACTAAAGACTGAACCATTAAAATGAGCATGAAATAAAATCCAGCTCAGATCTACGCAACTCACAGAGAAAAATGATGAGGGTTTAGACTCTTTCTGTCTCACTTCACGTGTTGCTGCACATCAAGGTGCGTCCCAATTTGACTGCCAGCTAGCAGGGCTGTTAGGATGTCTAATTAAGCCCTGTTTCCTTTTAGAACCAAAGCAATCCTTGGAGATGTCAATTTCTGATACTCTGGATGGGTGCCAACTATCATTTTTCTAAAGCCTGAATTCTTCTTACATGTTTGTCTTTCAAGCTGTGCATAACACAAAATCAAAAGCAACAGAACAAATCAAAAACCCCAAACAAGCAGAACAAAAAAAAAAATCCACCCTGAAAAGCTATCCAAAGAAAACAGCTGGAGTAAAAATAAAATTTTCAATTTGCGGGTTGACACAAACCACACTCTCTAGTCTGCAGGCAGTTCAAGCACTAAGGAAAGCCAGACCCAGAACCTACCAAGCCCTGTGCTCCCACTGGTGATAAGAGTTGGGAGATAAAGAGAGGTTAGGTCAGCCCCAGCATTATCTTTATAGAGTCAGCATTGACTCGGACACCAAGCACTGGAAAAAAAATATTAGCCATTATTTTGATAAGTGAAACCAAATACTCTTACAACTCTGAAGCAAAAGAATAATATTTTGCTATTATCTCTTGCAGTTGATAGCACATATTATATTACCTATTCTGCCTGAGGACTGAGGGTGGAGTTTCCTCATACAGTGAGGAAGGAAAGAAGTATTTAAAAAATTATTTAAGACTAAGAAAATCATTTGAGGAAAGTCACAGCAAACACAATGAAGCAAGTAACTTACTCAAAAGATCAGGCAGAAAGTATGTCCTTTAAGGCAGTAACTCAAAGTAACTCAAATTGCTACGTATTCACCATAGCAGGAGCTAAAAAACTGTATCCTGTCCTGTAAAATGTCATCGAGGCAGGTGACTTGTGATGAATGGATCTTTCTAAAATTATCAGTGAAACAGCTAGTATAGAGCTACTCTCACACTCCAGATTTGCAGCTACAGGGCCTTGTCCCACCCTTCAAGACTGGCATGAGAAACAGAATTTTCCAAACTGTTGCACGTAGAAGAAAAAATGGAGTTTTTCATACCTTTAAGAAGCAGGAATGAACAGAACCAGTATAAATATTTTGGGGGAAAAAAACGCATGCCCATAATTAGAACGACTTTCTTCCAATAAAACTTCTGACACTACTTGAAATTGTTTTCCTAGAGAATTAGATCTAAAGCAATGACCTTTTACTTGAAGGAGCGACACAGTTCCACTCTGATCCTATATAAACTCAGGAGCCAAAGTAAAATCCTTTATCGGTGTGTCTTTTTTCCATTAAAAAATGACTTTCACTGAAAAACCTTTTTTTTTATTCCTACCCTAGCTACAGCTATACTGGTGGCGTTTTCAATTAGGTACTGCAGACAGCATTTGTGAAATCCTGTGGTTTCTGATTATTGCAAACAAAAAGTTCTTCTGTAATAAACCCAGCAGTGTTTGCAGGTGCAGACACAAAGTGCTTGGCCTTAAAATTAATAAAATAAATTGTTTTAGGAATGGGCTGCCTTCTGCCTTAAGTGAGGAAGAAAACAAACACAATGAAGTCATGAATTAGTTCGCCTTATCTTTTGTTTGCCTTACTCTTCAGACAAAGGGCACAGAAAGGGCAAAATCTTTTAAAGTGCTGCTGTAGGTCAAGAAAGGAATCTGTAACCAACTTCTCCAAATTCATTCAGGAATTTCTTTGCCACAGAATTTGAACAAAGAGGGCATTCCTGATTGTGCGGGTAGGACCAGAGTGTATAGAGCCTTAACACATGACCAGAAGAGCACCACTAATTATATGGAAACAGTGGCTGATGGTCCTAAATTTAAAGAGAGGCTAGAGCAGAAATTCTGAAGAAAAAGCCTGGGAAAACAACAAGCAATCCTGTAATTTCAATCTGCTGCAAAAAGACCTACTTATCAATGAAAAAAAAATTGTTTTGCAAGGGTTGTGTGCCAAATGAGCTTTGATTAATGGATGCAACAGGGCTTTATTGATATTGTTTACTATTAAAACAAAACAAAAATGCCCCTCGCGGGCACTTTCATTTACCCAGTCATCTGTGCATTGCTCCAGAAAATTGCCACAGGTTGGCAAGGGCTTGTTCCCTCAGATTGATGTCGTCAGTGTTTCACTAACCCTGGTAACAACAAGCCACTGGGGAATGCTCTGAGGCCACCTTTGGGTAATCAAAAATACCAAAACCACAGGCAGCGGGAGGAACACATGAATTCCCTCACTATCATCCTGGCATCCAAAGACAGCTGCGCTGTCCTACAAAGATGAGGAGAAAAGAACAGGTTGTTTCCTGAAATATGCACAATTACAGCATGCTGTAACCGGAAAAAAGCAATGGTCCTTTATTAAAAAAAAACTATTAAAACAAACAAAACTCTCCAAGGCTGAAACAAATGCCAGACCAACACAAAGCAGCAAAGAGAAAAATCATTTTTTCTTCTGCCCTAAAGGTGTATAAGTGTGCAGACACACCATCCGTAGTACTTGGGGAGGTGTCTTCATTCACACCATCACAATGCTTACCTAACAAGAAACAATTCACTGAAAATTTAACGTAAAACCAGCAGCACTTTAGGCAGTTATCTTGTGATTTAAAGCTATAGGCTAAAATACACTCAAGTCCTTGACAAAGAATTACAAGAATTGGCACTTTAACATGAGCTGTCCTTGGGCAGCAAATTGAGCCAGTATTCTTATCGGTAAGCGTGCTAGGGCAGCGTGACAGAGCCATTTGTAGCTTGTTACAGCTTCACACGAGTAGTGCAATGGGAGCCATTTCTGCATTCCCACTTGTTCTCATTCCTTCCTTGCTACAACAAACCTGAGGCAGCCTCGAGGAGTTTTCTGCCATTGTCCCTGGGGCAGGAACACAGTTGCTTCTTCCCGGAGATCCCGGCGTGTGAGAAGCGTCAGCACAGAGCAGCCAGACCAAAATGGGTTATTTCTTATTTGACCTGATTAATTTAATAGATTTGCTGCCTTGCTCACAGTCCCAGCTGAATGACAATCTGACAGAGACCGTGGAAGAGCTGCAGCCCCCTTGCTATTGACAGCTCCACTGTGAGAGCCAGCCAGCACCCTGGTGGGAAAGGAGCTGTGGGGCTGAGTGCAGGGCATCTTCTCCCTTTGCAAAACCAGGTCAAGCTGGTTACAAATCGAACACAGAATTTAATACCTGATTCTGTCACTGCATGTCACAATACCTCATTTCATTCTGAAATGGAAATGCCGTATTTACCATATATGGCATTACATGCCTGACTCAAGGTTAATAAAATTGAGTTAGTAACTCCTGGATGAGAGTTTCCATGTAAGTGTACGGTAAGCTATAATCAGCCACCCTTACTCATCACCTCTTTGGCAGTCTGGATTATAAGGGAGAAAAAGATACAAAGGACTCCATGGAAATTACAAGCAAGTACAAACAAATTTCAGTTTCTAAAAGGCAACAGCCTCCACTATTCATTAGTTTCTGTCCCTATTTCAGACATTAAAATTAGACATGGATGACAGAATCAAAATTAAGAGCCTGTTTCTTCCAAAAGTCCCTCTTTAATTAATGTAGTCATTAGCAAGGTACCTGCAAGAGTATGATTCAGAGTATTAAGCCTAATATATAAACTGTGAGCATCCCCACTGCATTAGGGAGCAAACACCTGCATATGCAAAACAAAGCCATGGGGAAGAAGAAAAATAAAATTCAGACATGCAAACAAGCAAAAGGAAAGAGAGGCAGCAGGTGACAGGAGCAGGTGTGATGGGACGTGACTGATGGGGACATGCTGCACAAACCCAGGCACAGAGTGCATGGAGGACAGGTCCCCCTCCAAGGCAGTCAGGAGGCAAAGCTGTGTCTCACTCCAAGAATTGCTCCTATCAAACCTGAGCTGCTAGCTGGCAAGCACAGCTTCCTGTACCATGATACCTGGACATGGCCCCCAGCTCAAGCAAGAAGTGAGAAGAGGTGTGGGCAGAAGCCTCCCCTGTCTCCTCAAATATCCACAACATACACTGGTGCACTGTTACTATGGACCTGTGTTACCCTGGAGAAAGCGTGACATGGGATAACTTCTATTTAACATCCCCACGTGCTACTCTCAAGCAAAATGCAGCCCTGTCACTCCTTCTGCTTAGGTGTTTGATCTGATAACTTCTGAGCAGCTCTGTATGAAAACCTTCTACGGTGCTTCTCAGACCTCTTATGTTGGAGTGAATGGGTGAGTGATTCACCAGTCGCAAAGCACCTAATTCAGAGCCCATAATTGCCTTCCAAACACTACAAGTTCACCAGGATTCAATGGTCAGGGAACCCACCTGCTCCAGGGAGATAAAGTGCCAGGCAGAAGCTGCCATGCCATATGTAAAGTAAGTTCTAAAAGAAGCAGAGGGTGTACATATTATGGAAAACATGGATGGAAAATATGCCATTCTCTGAAGTGTCCAGCATACACACTCACATGCTGAAAATACACCTTGCTTAGGTATCAAAAGCACCTAGGCATTACATTTTACCCACTTCAGCTCAGGCTTTGGAACAACAAGCTACAGATTCAAGTTGTAACAGCATTTAAGCTTCAATTCTCCAGGGAAAAAAAAAAACAAACAAAACAAACAAAAGAAAAAATAACCCAAAACAAAACAAACCCACCAAAAAAAAAAAATAAAACCAACAGAGGTTTCCACTTACAAATGGGAGAGGCTGGTAGAGAAATTATATTAATAGATAAATATAAGCGAAAACAAACACCCAAACCAACAGCCAATAAACGAGGTGGATGACAAACCTAGAGTTTAATTTCTTTATTTTTATTGAATTTCTGCAGCTAAGAGACAAGAAGAAAATTTTTTTCCACACTTTAAATCACAAACTGTCAAATCCACCCTATTTAATTGTTCCAAATATTATAATAGAAGTTAAATACAGTCTTTCAGAATTCATCAGCTTTAGTTATTTAGTCACATTCTTAACCTCAGCTTCACTTTCTTTTCATTTGTAACAGATTGGAGGAAAAACAAGAAGTTGTTATATTTGCAATGTTCTGCCAGAATGGTGAGCTATGACCATGCTGGAGATAAAGGTCCCCTCAGTTTTAGAGGACAATTCATGAAAAGTTGGCTAACAACTGCATAGAAACAGAATTTTTCATGTACTCTGTTACTCGATGAGCAGTGCATGGGAAAGCACATACAGCACACTGTTTCAGCTCAAAGAGTGCATCCAATCACTGGAAAGCACCCAGTCTGCTTTATAAAATATAGCTACTTCAGGGTAAAATATGAAGGTCAGGAGGCATCAGTTTTGACCCCTAGTGAGGGAGAAACATTTGCCCCGAGTTTTCAGCCTGAGGATAAACTGGACATTAGAGGGGACCCTGAGAACAAGGAAAAGTGTATAAAGTGTATAAAAGTATAGACAAGTTTATATATCATGAAGCAAAACTGGAAACTTTTCAAAGCAATACACTCTCAGAAGGAAAACCACAGCACCTCGTGTGTTCCTTCATGGCTGCAAAGGAGCAAAGGAGCACTGCACCAGCGACCCTGCTAATCCAAACAGCACAGAAACTGCAAGAAAAATTTGGAACTGCAACTTTGGAAACACAGGGTTTAGTCAGGTGCTACTCAATCTGTTTGTGTTTCCTACCACTGTGGTCTTCTACACTGCAAGCAGCCAAGAGAACTCCAGCTGGAGCTACTCTGCACCTGAAATTCAAGGTGTCCAGCTGAAGGCAAGGACAGGGTCTCACCTGGCAGCAGCACAGAGCTGCCCAGAAGGAGCTGGGATCTGCCCCAGGAGTTCTCAAACACCAGGGGTTAACTTCTCACAGCAGCTCTAACACACGGATTCAGCAACACCACACAAGCCTGCTCTTCCCTTCAGCTCTTCCATCCTAACAAAAAGCATTCCACAATCCTCTGAGAGATTAAGACTCTTCAACACAGTTAACTTACATTAGTTATGGCTCTTGGAGTAGGCAGTGAAACCAGCCACAACTCTTCATTAAAAAATCTACTGGGAATGTCCTTTAGCACAGACTGCTGTTCTCCTGGAGAGTCACAGACATGCTGGGATAGCAGCTGGGAAAAAAGAAAGGACTGCAGCAAGTTTATAAGATTATAATTTTTTTTTTCATTTCTATTTTTACCTGGAACGCTTTTGATCAGACAAAAAAAATTAGTGTTTTTTACATAAAATATATTTGCACTTTTGAAATAGCAAAGAATTGGAATTTGGCAAGGTTTTTATAGAATAAATAACCATGATGTCTGGATCCATGTTTTTTGATAAAGCAGAAGTAGAGGTGTGGGTTTAAACAAATGGTCCTGTGATACCAATGCAGATATTCTGTGATACCAACAATTCTCACTTAAACTTGTTTCTGTAAGTTACAAATTTTTGCTTAGCAAACCTATTTTCAGATTCACATCTGTGGCAATATTTGCCAGAAGACATAGGAAAGACAAAGCAAAGTTTTGATTAAATTTGTCTTTATGTATAAGCACCCAAAAATTGGTACTTCAAGTTATAGCTAAATGCAGTTCTTGTGACTGTCCCCAGCTGTTTTACCAGCGTGAAAACTTTTGCTTACCACTGTATATCATTAAAGTTTTACAGAATGCTCTGCTGTGCCATGATAAAAATATGCTAAGACAAATAGTACATACATCAGTAATTTAAGTAGCTCCTCTGCTCCCATCTGTGCTTTCATAAAAGCACAGCATCCAACAGTCCAAACACAAAAATCTGATATAAACTTGACCAATTGTTACAAATGCATAGGACTATATCCAATTTTATCTTTGCACACAGAACCTACAGCATGTAAAAGGTAGTAGAAGAAAGAAAATAGGTTTTTGTATCAAATCTCTCATTATTTCTTCCTTTCAAACATTCAGATTTGCATATGTATGCTTATACTTACTAAATAAATGTTAATTTATTAAAAAAAGAATCCTCCCAGAAAACATACAAAACAAAAACAAACAAAAACCACAACCAGAACAAAAAAAAAAAAAAACACAAGTCTTTCACAAAAAGGTGTATAAAGCATATAGTATTTGTTTTGGACTTATTCCAGTCTCTTACACAAATGCTTTTTGAGGTTTCCATAAATGATTATTTATGGACTTGCCCAAAGCTTCAAGAATCCTTTTCACAGACACACATGCCCCAATACTACAATCCATCACATGTTATGGCTTCTACAAATGTTAACAGCTCCCTTTGGGTTTATGGGTCTTTATCTATGTAGTAACTGACATGACTTTTTCCCACTTTGAACATAAGATCTTGTGCAAAAACATACAGGAAAAAACCCAATAAAATTATTTTACACTGGA
Source organism: Acridotheres tristis (assembly GCA_037013685.1). Lineage (NCBI taxonomy): Eukaryota > Metazoa > Chordata > Aves > Passeriformes > Sturnidae > Acridotheres > Acridotheres tristis. The sequence goes on from CM072887.1 coordinate 49,543,646, forward strand.
ATAGCAACAAGAATTCTGGATTTGGTAATCTTGCTTATGGAAACTTAATAGTTATTGGTACTCTTACATCTCATTACTAAAAGAATGTGATTACTTGTGTATTCCTGAAACCCACTTGTATACTACATTCCTGACTTAAAAACCTAGAATTTAAAAATTATTTTGACTAAAGACTGGGGTGATGCTCTGGTGCTGCAGTTAGGTGAGATCAGAATTGCCTATCTCTACCCTGAGTTTCTACAGAAAATACTGAAAATACAAGCTCCAAAAACCAAAATGTTTTGAGTCTCAAGTCTGTCTCTGGAACATGAATAAAAACTCATATGTTAGTATTAAACTTACATGATGCACATTTAACCAACCGTAGGGAGTATAGGCATAACTAAAGAGCATCATTTTTACTGGCATAATAAGGCAGCATCAATACTGCTACTGTGGCAACTCAGTAATTTTTCAGCTTATGGAAATCTGACCCCTTGGTAAGTGTGATGTTCTCAGACCATGGTAAGTCATTAGGAAGTTAACTGACAGCTTTGGTCAGAGTTGTCATCAGGATGATAGGATTACTTCCATCAGACACACTGCAAGGACACAAAAAGCTCAGCCCACAAGGAGTTATTTATTAATTTAAATTACTTTTAGCATTAAAAAAATTTCTCACATTTCGACTGGTTTTGCAAGGAAAAGAAAGGGCATTTCACATGCTTTGTTATTAAAGACTGAGACTTGGCCAGCAAACAGGAGAAAGCCAGTGGCTGCTAACTTCTGAACTGGGTTTGATCAGTCATTAAAACACAGCAGTTACCTGAGAAACAAGGTTTCTCTAATGACTCTAAATAAGTTTTCCAGGTAATATTACCTGCAGTAAAAAGCAGCCAAGACTTCCTTGATGGAGAAAGACTGGAAAGCAACCAAGTGAAATGGAGGGAGTAGGTAAAACATCAGAGCAATAAGCAGGGACAGGAGCTGGGGGAGAGCTTGGAAAACCTCATTGTGTAAGAGCTGCTTCTGATGCATTGCCACCTATGGCCAGACCTGACTGCTAGTTGTGCTTCTCCAGCACCTGGCTCGGTCAAGATGTTCTGATGCTGCCATGTGACTCATTTCCTTTCGGAAAAAATGAAGTAAATATGGCGAAACCTGTGCCATGAACTAACTCATGTGTTATCTCTATTCAAAGTTACTTGCTATGTCATACTTGTGATTAACAGCACAGGCACACACGAACCACTGTCCCATTCTTCCACCCATCAGAAACCCTTTGCAACACAACTGAGCACTTTCATTTTGAAGAATACTCCTCTCAATCTTTTTCCAATAAAGTGTTTTTTAAAGGGAAAAAAAAGAGCTCTGAGCTTCAGCCTGAAAATACATGCTACCCCAGAAAGTAAAACATCTGAACTAAAAAGTCTGATTAAAGAAGAAATATGAGAGTTGCAGTGTGACCTCATTTCAAAGGGCCTCCAGCTGACTGAGAATGAAGAGGGCAGAGCAAGAAATGCTTCAAAAAACAAAGTTTTATTTTACTGTCAATTTTTACCATCTCTTCTACTAAGAGCTTTATCAAATGTGAAGTCTGATCGGTGCTGCCAGCTCCAAAACATTCTGCACTACTGTGTACATATGAAAAAGAAGTAGCAGCTCCTGGCTTCCACATAGGCAGGTTATCAGCCTCACAGGACATCGGGTGTGCCCCAGGTTCGCAGTTAGCGAATGTTTACTTTCGTTCTCCTTGCTCATTTCAAACTGGCAAATCCAACCAATCTCTGTGCTCGCTACTGTGTGCAAGCTCCGGTTTGCAGCCAAGGCAGATTAGCCACTTTGCTGGTGAAATACCACGCAACACATGCTGCCTTGTGCCTGTCACCCAGCAGCCTCGTGGGAATGCAATCTGAGCCTGGAGGGGCAATGGAGCGGCAAAAGAAGAGGTTTAAAAAGACAGGAAGAGAAACAGCTCAGGAAGAACAGCAATTCTTTCATTTCCAGCTTCTGTTATTAACACTCTTGCCTCTGCACGTAGAGTTAGGAGAAGGAGAGCTTGTGATTTGTCAGACTTACTTTTTTTTTACCAATTTACCTAAGCAAGAACTGGAGGGAAAACTATTCTAATAGCTGAAAAACTATTAAAATTTCATCTAACTTAAAATGGTCTGGTTTTCTATATAACACTTGCTATGCCTGCTGTGCCTCTCATTGCTTTTTAGTTTGTGTTAATTTAGTGATGTGGTTAATTTGAGCACCAAAGACGGTTTGAGCCCTCAGTTTTACAAAGTCTGGCAAGCAGTAATGCAACAGAGCAGTGGAGCAAATTAATTCGAGAACACAAGTGGCCATTTATCACACACGGTTTTGCCTCTGAACACAAATCTAAGATGACAACTCTGCTAGGTATGGATTCTCAAACTCTTCCAACACCATGCAAGCCTTACTTGCAGCCCAGGGTAAAAGACTTGCAGATGTGACAAGTTTGTCCTGCCCGAGTATATAACCCCACACTCCCTTCAGCCCTGGCAATCCCTGTCAGTCTGGCAGAGGGTCAGACAGAAATGCACAGTTAGATTTACGATCCAGGCAGATTTTACAAGTTGAGTCAAATTGTTCCCTTCAAAGAGGAAATAAACCATGCATAATCTACACCTCCCCACACCTTCCCTTCAAAAATTACATACTGTCATCTCCTCTATAGGCAGGCAGGGAGGTTTTCATAGCCTACTGCCCAATTACAGGAGGAATTCTGCCCTCCCCCTCCAGCCTGTACAATGGGCTCTTTATGTAAATCACTCAGAAAAATTAATACACCATTAATCCATCAGTAAAGCTTCCTTTCCCATCTCTGCCCTGTGGCATGAGCACAGGCTAAGGAAGGCAGCAGGAGAAGCTTTATGGAAGTTGCATAGAATCCAGCAGCAGGGCTCAGTGGTTTTTCTGATCCATCCAAGATCCCATCCCACAGTGTTAGAAGCTAATCTGGCATCGCTGTACAATATCAATATACCAACAGTCAAAAGTAGAAATTACTGGTTGCAAATAAAAACTCCCTTTTTGGAAGTTTTTCAGCAGTGAAGTAGGTTAAAAACAATCTTCAAAGCACAGATTAAAGTTGTGTCCTAACGTGCAGGCAGCAAAGCACAAGCATATACATCCTGTGTTAGTGTTCCTGCATACAAACCATTTACTAAAGCCACAATCTGTTCTGACACTGAAGTGAAATTCTGATCAAATAGCTATTAACTGCTCCCAGAAATGAAAATAAATAAAAGGCCCTTTGAAGATCAAATGCCCTTAGAGAGCCTGCCTGCTCTTACAGAAGTGACCTTACAGCACAACTGAGTCAACCTTACACTTTCTATTAACAAACTACTGCTCTGGCAGTGCTAGAGAAATTACAACCAAGTCACTCACTTTACTGAGTATTTTTAACCTTGAATGCACACACACCCCACTGCCTGCCAGCCAGCTACTGATAACTGTGGCTCACCAACTCACATGAGCAAACTTCTGAATTTTTTTTTTGATTGGTAGTTGGTTATTTAGTGACCTGACAAACTTCATTCAAAAGCAGAACACAAAAAAATAAAAGTACTTTTTAGAAGTCTCATATAAAATATACTCCAGATCTGAACATTTCATGGGCTTAGCCAGAGCTGCTTATCTCGTATCCTAGATGTCCCTCCTCTCTGTGGAGCAGTTCTCATCACTTTCTCATCATCTCTTTTATTTTGCATCTGGGACCTCTTCTCAGTCTGCCCTCATAAAATAAAATACAAGTAAATTTTTCCCAGCAGGACCATGAGGCAGTCATCCAAGAAAAGCCACCCAGTCGTTCAGAAGTGGAGTCTTAAATGGCTTTTGGCTCCACATTTTGAAGAGAGATTCTTGCAGCACCTGCCCAAAGACTTTAGCTACAAGAAGCATAAACAAAATTTGCCTATACCCACGCAATCAGTACCCAGATGGGAAATTAAGGTTTTTCCTGTTAATTACTATAAGCTTTCACAGTTTTAACCCCCCAAAATACTTGGCAAGGCAGTGCTGCACCTCGACTTTTGTGCTGCCTTCCTCCTCCTCCTCCTCCTCCCCCACCTGCGGCTCCTGGCCCGCGGTGGACCCGAGCAGCTGGACAGAGCATGAGGAGCGGGGCTGACACTTCAGCAGCAATCGCAAGGGTTAAAGAGAAAGCAAGTCACCTTTCCTCTGCCGGCTCCGGTAGGTCCAGGTCTCGTCATCCTCGTCTACCTGCTGCACGCACATGGAGGAGAGTTCCCCATCGCTGCGGAACAATCTCTTTGTCTGCCTTGACAAGGACGAGAAATTTATCCAGCTGACAGCACGCGAGAGGGAGCCTGGGTTTTGTTTGAGTTTGAAAGATCTCGAAACACACTCCTTTTTCATTTTCTTTCCAGCCAGCCACGGGCGCCGCTTCCAAAGAGACCTCTCTGAAATTGTTCGTGTCCCCTTTCTCAGCGGTTTTCGCGGGAGGCTGAACAAACTCAATCCGACTTCAGTCCAGGTTTCTTCTCGCTGCCTTTAACCCAGCACCAGTGTGGACGTAGGTGGCTGTGCCAGCGCAGCTCCCCTGAAGCTGTTTGGATACAGCACTCGGGGAGCTGCCAAAGAAAACAAAGGGGAGAAAAGCAGCAGAAAGTGGCACCTTGCAGCAGCTCAGCGGAGCAGAGGATAGCACTGAGGCAAGTGTTTTCCCCATTCTCCACTCAACAGCGAAAGATGTAGCTCCACTCTTCTCCCTGGCATCGGTGGCCAGGAGCGTGCAGGCAATGCAGCCCTCTCTTCGGGCTCATCACAAACAGCCCACGAGCAGGGAAGAGCGGGCAGGGATCACGGCCGGGCATGGCACAGCTCACGAGGGACAATAAAGCCGCTGCACTTCTGCCGCCTCGTTCCGGTTTCCCTGCTGTCCCTTAGAGAAAAGCCTGGTGAAGGAGCTCCAGGAAGGCTCTTCTAACAATAAAACCGACTGCGTGGCTATCGCTTAGGATTAGAGTGAAATATGATAGGCTCGCTCTCCTAAAAGCAAAACTCCTCCTTTCCTCAGCCAGCTCAGTGGCAGCACAAAACTTCTGAACTCTGTGTGCAAAAACAGGAAAGCACTTGCGCACCTCTGTGGACTTGGAGAGGGGGAAAATAAAATCCTGGAGCTTTTCCACACCAAAAGCATCCTGAACAGTGTGCTGAAAACATTAGTGCCCCTGCAACTGGTGGTACATTTGAAAAGAAACAAAATAAAAGTGCACAGACATAAACAAAATCTGAGCAGATACTTAGTGATCAGGCTCTCACTGGGGTCACCACAGCTCATAAAACAGGTTTAATTCCCAGCTGTTACATTCTGCTGCCTTCGCTTTAAACTAGCAGCTAGGAAGAGCACTTCACAGTGTGAAAGTTTTTAAGTCAGGCACTACTGAAAGCTGCAGTGCTTGCCCTGCATGCCAATGCTGCTCCCAGAAGGGAATAAGCCTGCAAAATGGAGAGACAAAGGGAACATTTTAAAGCAGACAGGAGTTAGTTATACCAAGGCACCTCAATACCCATGGATTTTGCTGGAATTGGTCACCAAGATAAAAGTTGCCAAAAAAACTCCGCAAGTTTCTATATTGCAGCAAAAAAATAGAACTGAATGTGGGAGATAGCCAGTAAGATCAGCCAGGTGAATCCTCAAGGAGATGGTGATAGCGAGGAATCGGGGGGGGGGGGGGGAGAAAAAGAACACAAAAACATATCCTTTATCTGAAGAACAAACATTAATGTCTTAACATCCTAACGGCTGCAGATGATGTTATCAAAAGGACAAGGATCGTAAGAAAACAAGGGTGCAGTCTTCCGGCTCCCAAGCTGCCACTCAGATTTACACTATTACAGAACACGCCCCAACCCCTTGGCAGATGCTACCGCAGCCCTCTGGATTCTGCTGCACAGCCTCTTCAAAACCATTAAAAACAAAGGCTCTGGCTTTTTCTGAAACTTATGGCTCTCTGACTCATAATAAGAGGATAAGGTTTAACCCACTGACTGGGAGGCAAAAAGCTAAGTACTGTATCAGATTACCCTATGAATCAACCAAGCACACCAAAGTGACCTTTGGCTCCCTCTAACACAGCACAATGAGTTGGCCAACTGTCTTCTGTAAATAATTTAATAGGCTGCTTTTAAACTGACCTCACTCCAACGAGGTAATGCATATGTACATACACAGGTCTCCCACCACTTCCCAAAGTTGGTGGGGTTGTGGAGGGAGGGGGCTGCAGGAGGTGCACCCTGAGTGTGTGCTAAGTGAGTGTGAGTGGGAGCTCACACACTGCTAACACTCGCTTTTCTCACTGTATCATCAACTCCTTCTAGTTAGGGGGTTTTTGTCTTTGTTAACAGACACCACTCCCCATCCTTGATGAGACAAAAGACCTGTGTAGGGTTGGGAGGTTTCCTTTGTTTTTCTTCCTTTTGCTTACTAGAAGACATGAGAATGTGGAGTGAGATACCCCTGGAAACCCAAGCACTGAAATTTCCTTTTTGGAGCAGCTTATGTACAAATAGGCAGGATTTAATATAAAAATCAAAGAATCAAAAACCATGCTTAAAGTCAACTTAGTTCTTTTGACAAAGAGCAAACATTTGGAATTGCCAGTACTGAAAAGTACAGAGAACTGTAAACTACCACAGCTATTACTGGCTAAATTATACAGAGCCAGATGTATAAAAACCCTGGTAGGAACTGCAGAATCACAGTCATCTCCTCTCCACTGTACTACTTAGAAACAGAAGATCAGAGAAACCGACATGAAGGAAACCCTTTCAGGTTAACCCAAAATGCCAGGGTAAATCCCAGAGGCCTGTCCAGAATCTAGGCAGCAATTTAATTTCAGGAATTTTCCTGACATGTCTGTACCTCTGCCTTTTTAACACAGTGCTGAGTCACAACTTGGTGATGCAAGGGCAAAAGCACCGTGACTGACCATAACATCTCCATTGTTACTGTAAACACAGTCGTGCAATGCTTTGCTCAGTTTGGTATCATTCGATTTCATTAAATAAAAAGATCCATTGCTATACACTTCAACACGTCTACCATCACAGAATGCTTCTTTTTTCTAGGCGACAAGCTTAGTATCAGCATACATCCTTATACATGTGGATCGAAAATAAACTTCCCAAGATCCAGAGAAAACAGCAATTACCATTTGAAAAACAATACATATTGAGTAACTGTTGCAAGTTAAGCCATTCTTTAATCACTAGCCAAACACAAGGCCAAGGAGTTGGAAATTTTAGAATCGGAAAAACTGTAGAGGCAGGCTTAAATTTAATTATGTAAAACACTACAAAGCCATATAAGAGAAACAGGGTACACGTCTAATAAGCTACACTAATTTTCCTACCTATTTTCTCCCTTATTAACACAAGTACATAGGCTTCATATTTTCCAGGTTATGTACATAAAGATTAAGGCATTATTTTTGCTACTTTTTTAATACAAATCCATCTCAGTAAAAAACATGAAGGAATCACAGAAGAAGAAACACAGGGCTTGAAGTAGAAAGCTAAACTGGTTCCATCCTCTGCCTTTATTTATTTATTTTTAGAGGTGAACGAGACCAAATAAGCGTAGTCACACATACTATCGGGATTTTTACCATGTATCACAACGTAATCGTTTAAGAACTTTCTAAAGGTTGTTAAGCAAACACACGTTCATGGTTCACAGCCACTGGGTTCCCCTAAGGCCAGAAAAAACAGCCAAAAAAAAAGTTTCATAAAAAAGGTTTGGGGTCAGTGTAAAAAATCAACAAAGCAAAAAGACAAAAACCCCAAAACGCCATAGACATGCTCCGGTTTTGGCTTTTGGCACAATCCACATGTGAATTTAATTCCTACGTTTCCTAGTCTATCATTTCTCATGAGTCAACAAGACAGTAACATGGGTGATTCACAATGGCAGCTTGCCGGGATAGCTCCAACACGTTCCAACAGCTGAGAGGACACCTCTCTGTCAGGCTTCCTGGGTGTTTTCCTTCAGGTGGCAACAACTCATCATCAGCCAGCCATAAAGGCATTGGGATTAAGCACCCGCAAAAGCCCATTGAAAACACCTTCCCTGCAGTCTCATCTCATCCTTACAAACCTCTTGCTGCAGCCTGAGAACCTCTCCATCCCAGAAACTGCCCCAACACCACCAGATCAGCCATGTGTGGTCAGCTCCTCAGTACACTCATCCTCTCCAGGCAGTTGTGTGGGAATTTCAGTCAGTTTTGAAACCCTGTCATTATGATCTCCATTGGAGGTCTTTATCTACACTGTGCCTGTTCTTTTACAGGTACCCTATGAAATGCATAGCAAACTCACAAAGTAACCCATATTCCTGCGTGATTATTAACAGCAAAGCAGCCACAGAGAGCATTTTGCTATAAGAGGGCCTCAAACTTCCAGTTAAGGTTAAGTCCCTTTTTATGTGCAGTGAGAAACTCTTTTCCTCCCAGTGTGAATGGACCTGTGAAGGGAAAAAAATAGTAAAGAAATAAAGGAAGAAAAATGAAGTTACTTGCCCAAGATCACAGAAAAGATAAGCAGCAAAGCTAAGAAAAGAAAGTAGGTCTCCTGGCTACCAGCCTTGCAACCTACTTAAGTAGGCCCTGTCTCACACAAAAGCAATGCCTATTAATTGTTTCTATCACAACCCTTACAGAGCCTTTGAATGCCCTAATTACAAAGAAAAACTCCCTGTTTTTACCCTTTTGGTTTTGTTTTTTTGGTTTTTTTTTCAATTTAAAAATACACCATACCAAAACTAAAAGAGGAGGAATTTTTATTCTGTAGGACTGCTTCCGAGCAACCCATCCACATTTCCAGCTTCATTAGGTCCACAAGGGAAAGGAAAAAAACCCCAAAACCAAAACCAGACAACTGCAGACAACTATTTTGTCCTACAGAGTATAAACCAGCTTTTGAACAGGTCGGTATGATGCACCTGCCACCAGTCTCTCTTCCTCCTTTCAGCTTCTTTATCCCAGAAGGATTCACTGCATCAGGGCAATGTTTTCCCTGATTCAACAGCTGCACTTGCTTTGATAGGGAAGTTCTGTAAAAACGGGGGTATAGTTTCTATAAAGTGCTAGGCTAACCTGGAGCTGGTTTACCCCTCCACAGCAGCTATATGTAGGGATAATGAAGGCTCTTACTGAGAGACAGAAATCGAGCAAGGAACACGAACAGAACAAGCTGGCTGTTAGCCAAAAAGGTATTTGTAAGAGGGATAGAACCAATGCCAGAATTGCCCAGAAAAATAATACTGTTTTTCTCTTAAATGCTTTGATGCCAAAAGAGCAGGCAAGTTAACTGCACATAGAGACACTCATCTGCTTCAACTGCATACAAATGCATTTACAAGCTTTTGGCTCTCTTCATCAGCGTAATTCCAGAACTGATGCAAACCTCAAATTTCATAGAAAATGTGCTGGCAAGTGTGCAAGGAGTAGGGCAATTACCGATGGCAGGAGCAGCTTCAAGTACTGAATTTTGCCAGGTAAGGGTGCAGGTGTGACACCTGGGGACATGGTTCAGCGGTAGACATGGCAGTGCTGGGCTAACAGTTGAACTCAATAATCTTGGAGCTCCTTCCAAGTGAAATGATTCTGATATTATGAGGGATGCAGGAGGAAAGGGCTTGAACTGCGCCAAGTTTCAGCCTTGCCTACACACAGACGAGCTTTTCCTGCGTGAGGTTTGATGCTGTCGTGCTACGTACGGGGACGAGTAACAGGGCTTTGGTGACTTCGGGCAATGTGCGAATATTTGGGTCGCTCACGGGCAGCCCTCCCGACCAGCAGCGCAGGGCAGCGCCGGACCGGGACCGAGCCCGGCCGGGAGGTGGCAGCAGGGATCCAGCCGGGATCCAGCCGGGAGACCTCAGCAGAGAGAAGGTACGGTGACACACGGCAGTGACTTATCGTTCAACAGTTTGCCTGGAGTAAGCTGTTATTATCTCTCCTTGAAAGGTAATTAACAATTTCAGTGGTTTTTCATTTGGGCATGACAACTCACTAATTAAACAGCTCTGCTAAAAGCTCCCACTAACTGTAGTCATCGCCTCGATTCCTACACATGTTCTCCTAGGTTGTGGGGCTCTTGCTTTCATAACACAAAATACTTTTTGAAATCCCCTAACCATAGGGTCACCTCCTTTCCACAGCCGAGGCTTAGGCCAGGGAAAAACTGGAAAAACACACTGCTCACAAGTGTTAGCCAACACATCCCGAGTGCTGATAGACTGGGAAGATTAACTATCTAAGTATGGAACTTTTGCGGACAGAGTAAGTTTTCGGTCTGAAGATTGTGGGGTTTTTTCCCCCAGGCACTCATCTGTTCGCTGAATCACCAGAAGTTATCAACAGCAGTTCAGCAGATCAACACGGGAAGTCACTTACAGAGTCTGGGAGGGAAACTGGAGAGGTTTTCCAGCACCACTCAGCACCCCTCTGCCACACTGCACTGACCCTTACTCCAGCAGCAGCCACCCCTCCAAGCCGCTGGCACAAAGGATGCCCCAAATGAAACCACCCCGTGTGTCACAGGGCGACTCCTACCTCCCAGGAAAGCTGTGTGCTTCTGTAGTATCCTGTATCCACAGGTACTCCTCTTTGCTCTGGAACACTACAATGAACACGGGTTTATGAACTCAACTTGCACTGCTTTAATCTAAATTGCAAGATAAATTTAGTCTCTCCTACTAATTTACTCAGCATATGCTGTGTTCATACTAAGAAGGGGCTTAAAACACTTAATACCTGACTGCTCAGAAACTTTGCAACACACCAGTTACATTAGAAATTTAGAAGTAGGAGACTTTGGTGAAGCATAAGAAACTTCTATGGAATCATCCAAGTTTCCTGTGAAAATGCTGATGGCTGTATTGAAAGTAACTGGAAGTCAGTTAAAAACAAACTTTATAAAAAAATTAGTTAACGTGTAATTGAAGATTGTCCTGCCAGCAGGGAAGTACCCTAAATAAATGTCTATTTCCAACTTCTCTGACCAAGAGGATACCAGGGAAACTGCAGAAGGGATAAGGCTGTTTGCTTTGAGGTGGAAGCCCTCTGCTGGTTAACATAAACTAATTAGCGCACTAATCTAAATGTTTTTGTAGATAAGAGAACCACAAAGAACAAGAAAGGAGGCAGTAGCTAAAGAAAAAGCAGAGAAGAACCATAAGCATCTCAGAAATCCTTATTCTTCATTTTCTTTACTTTTTTCCTGTTTGTATTTACATACACTCTGAATTTGGTTTTTAATTACAAAATACGGATTTTTAATAAATCTTACTAGTTATTTGCAATAATAAAATGCTAAAAAGGAACTTTGGAACTCTGTGAGACACTTGGGCAGACCTGACAATTCAAGCACTGAAAACAGAGTTCATATGAGTGTTAAATACAGGTTTCACCGTTTGATATATAAACCACAGGAAAATATTTCTTCCTATAGATACAAATACTGTTTGTGCACATCTTTTTTCTTGAGTCCTGTATCTTTAAAAGACATTTCAAAATTACTTCACAGCCAAACCAGCAAAGCTATTTACCTTACAGAAACTGTATGTAAGTCTCTTCTAGGAACCAATCTAAGCCTCCACTGTTTTTGTAAACCATGCATAAATACTGAGCTTCAGAAGACAGACAAAGAGCTCACATTTGCATGTGTGTGCACAGGTATAGGACTGCAGCAGTGCTTTTTCAGTTTATTGCTGTGTTTACATGCCAGCTAAGCCTGGCACATGGTAAGTACAGAGGAGTGTGTTGCAACTCTGGACAAAATTTGTAAATGAAACTCAGCCCCACCACGCCTGGAAGAATGCTGCAATCTCCTCTCTTCCTGACAACAGGCCCTAGGTTAAAAGAAACTCATTTCTAGGCGGAGGATGAGCACAAGGAATGTTCCTGACAGGCAGAGAGTGAGAAAGAAAACACTGAATTTGTGTCTCAGTTACTGTTCTACATAGTCATATTTAATTCCAATTAAAATAGCTCTGTTAAATCTTGATGAAAATGCAAGAGAAAAAGAAAATTCTAAAACAATGAACATATGGCCTATTTATGTGCTCTCTCTGTATGAAGTGCCTGTGCATGTGCTCACTCCATATGTACACATCGACATATTCAGCAGGAGCAGCGTGACCAACAAGAAAAATTTTCTCCCTCCCTGCAATTTCCCCTTCTGCCATATACAGGTCTGAAATCAACATTGATCTTTATTGGTGGGTTTTTTTTCAATCTGCAACAAATATTTTCCCCTACCAACAGAAGTTGCTAGGTGGAAAAAACCTAATAATACAGAAGAATAGTGTGCAGGGTCGATCCTGCAGAGGCCTGTGCCCCCCCCAGATAAAATATCTGAGACATGGGAAGCGTTCACATTTATCAGCTGCGAAAATAAGGTGAGAACAGGAGGTAAAATTAAAAATCCAAGTTATCCTCAGTAGAAGATGGGATAAATAAGGACGTTCACACTAGCAGCAGGAATAATCTGATGCTACCTCTCAACCACTGGCACGTGAAATAATCAGCCTCAACAAAACAGTTGCTCAGTCACAGTTAAAAACCCAGGAGTATCAATTCTTAAATCACAGCACAGAGAAACTAAATCAAGGCTTTGCAGTCTTCTGTAATTTGCACCACATCATCTTGTTTACATATCTAAAGAAAGCTCATCTTCTGGCACTCACTGGGAGGGGTAGAAAGTGAAAGAGAAGTCACATACTATTGAAATTACAGGTGTAAAAAATGTTTGTTCATCAGATACTAATCTGTTGAGAACCCAGTGGATGTCTCCCACAATAGTAACACTCCAAACCCATTTCTCCCAAGCAGGAGAATTTAGAAAGTAGACTCACTGCCTTCTCACAGCCAATGCCAACCACCAATCACTATTTCAGGTGATTTCATCAGGGCAAAAAAGATTCACACCTTGATAGTCATTGTTAAATGAAGCCATTCAGACATTTCACTATTAACCAGTGGACTAAATTACAGCCTTAGTCTTCACTTAGTGCTTTTGCCTGCCCACAAGACAATCTGCTTGGATTACCCTGCCAGCCTGAAAGCATCTCTAAGGTACTCATCATCCAGGTTCTTCAATGCCTTCCTTTTCAGATGCTTGGAAACCACGTATCAGTCCTGATGTATCCTTCAGCTCGTCTTCTCCTATGGCCAATGCCAAAATACTGCTCTCATCTGCACCATTGGTTTTTGATTTTTTTTTTTTGGCACAACTGGCAGTCCACATGCTAAATCCAGTACTTCATGAGGTCTTTTACCTTATTCTTAGCAGAAATAAGGAACATGGCTAGAGCTGGATACCCAAGCTTCGACACTGACACAAAAAGAAGTGGAGCATTAAATGTGCAGGAGAACATGCCCAGGGTCCCAGGGCAGCACAGCACCACAGCAATGATATGTCTTTACATCTTTCAGAAGGTGAGAAGGTGAGAAAAAGAAGGACCCAAAATGAAATCCAACCCCTTCCTTACTGTATTTTCTGTGTAAGTAAAGGTCACTAGACATAACAAGATATGCCAAGTTAATTTAAATGAAACACCTCCCCCAAAAGAAAATATTCGACTCTACACTGTAAAAGATAGATTTTTATTGTAATGAAATCAAAACAAAGATTTAACTTCTGTGTTTTTAATGTAATTCTGCCTGTAAAGTCAAGCCACCTTCCTCAACAAGAACGCTATATCACTAAATGCAAATGGAAAACAAATTACATTGAGAAGTAAGAGATACTTATTATTTCACTTGCAGTAGACATTTCTTATTTACAGACATCTGGCAAATTGCCTGCAGTAGAGATGCCATGTAGATATTCCTAAAGAAATAAGAATACAGACACATGGGATTAGATACAAAATAAATTTATGCAGAAATATTTATTATCTAATCATGTGCTCTATCCATTACATACCACATTCTTGTTGTGCAACCAAGTTTATTCACCCAGGGGAATCCAGCAAAAATGAGAATGCTTCATAGGTATTTATTCATCAAATAAAAATAACAATGGTTTCTGGATGGGAACTACCACCTTCTTTTGATTCACATGCCTCCCATGTTACAGCTGTTCTAAACTCATCAAGTTGATGAGATTATCAAGATTGCTTAGAGAGCCAATATTCCTCTGGAGTACTTTATGCCCCCGACATAGTGAAGTGGAAAATACGCCGGCTCTCTCAGCCAGCTTTGGCACAGAGATAATGCCGTGCTCTGTGGTTAACTGCTAGCTCTTCTTCCTCCAAGGCACTGTGAGTCATCTCTGCTTTCCACACTGGTATCTTCCAAACAATTCTGGGTAAAACTCTGCTAGTTCATTCTCACCAAAGACATTGCATGAGAGCACAACTACACAGAATGGATCACATATTAAATAAGGTTTTTTTAAGCGTTCCATTTAAAAATGTGCAAGGCAAATATTGCAGCAACTATTAATCAAGTCTAAAAATAAATTAAAACTAGCTTCATGAAAGATGCCTGGCTATTTACTGGCATTTAAGGCTTTCCCTTCAAGCACAAGCACAGTCACAGCAGGATTTGCTACTCTCATCCAATGGCACCTTTTCCCAAGCTTAGACAAACAGATGTGAGGAGACGCTTTCAATCCCTACTTGCAGACAGTATTGTTTTTTCATTATGACAAAGCGTTGCTGAGCTTGGCAGTAGAAGCCACCCACTTTCAGGAACTCCCAGTGTAGTTAATATTCCTCTGGTTAACAAAAGATGCCTTGGTCTGAGGCTGTTTCTACAGGCTGTTGTTACAGTGCTGCACCCAAATGACCTTAATTTATGAAGAGCTGCTCTGGTTACAGTATCCTGAGTTATTCTGCTTAGTTTAGGGCCAGCAAAATGCAACAGATTGACAGCTTTAAACATCACTCAGGAAGGGAATTAATAAATAAATAATATCACATACTGGCTAAAATATTTGGTACCTGCCAGCATCCTTCAGCAATGCTTAAAAGACATCTTAAAATTCAGTTTGACTGCCAACTTAGTATCCTACAAGGTTTGTCTTAAAAAAAAAAAAGAAAGAATGTGCCACTTTTTAGACACTTAATAAAGAAACTAAATGACAATGAAGTTACTTTATGGCTCCCAAATTCTGGCTGCTCTAGGGGTCACTGTGAGCATCTCAAAAAACACCCCCTTACAACATTCACCAGGAGAGTGTTTGCGGCCCTCTCTCCTGCAGGCAGGGTAGTCAATGGGATCTGCCCTGAGGTGAGGGCATTACGAGGCACCTTTTCTCTTGCTCTCCAGTAAAACCAGGAAAGCAAGCTCCTGTCCTCCCCAGCCCTCTGGGTGCACCTCAGCCGGGCTCATCCTGCTCCAGGCACTGCCCCGAACACTGTGACAATCCCCAGAAATGCTGGGATTTCTGAATCTAAATCACTGCAGCGAGCCAACTCATGGCCCCAAACCAGCTGTGTCAGCACAGCCAAGGACATTGAAACCTGAAGGAGAAGGGTGGACATGAGCCCTAAAAGAACAGGGAGATCCTTCTAGAACAGGGTGTGGCAGGTTAAGCTGCTGTAGCCCCAAGGCTACAGCTGTCCAGGAGTTCTGCAAACTCTCCAGTTCTCTGGTGAGCAAATTCAGGGTATTGATAAAGAATATCTTCCCTGGATCTCTGTTCAGTTTGTGCTTCAAAGTAAAAAAAAAAAACAAAAAAAAACCTCAAAAAAGCCCCACAAAAAACCAAACCTAACAACCATTTTGATTTTCAAAAGGAACTCTTCTTTTTGGGGAAAAAATCTGTTTGGAGCGGTGTTTCTTTGGTGTGGATTTTTTTTTTATTTTTTAAAGTGCTTTATTTCCACTGTGTGTGGGAAAATGATGCCCGAAGTCTTTGGCAGTTTTCAATACAAGAAAAAATAAAAAAAATCTCCATAAGAGTGAGGTCAGGGTTGAGCAAAGAGAGCCCTCAAAACATTCATGTGAATTATATCACCAAAATAGACTCAAAATACTTCATAAAAATTTGTGGGAAATTCACTGAGATGGCAGAAAAGGAATATGGCATCCAGGATCTCCAGAGTGTCATTACTGAATGCAGACTCTTTTTTTAGGTTTGGCAATCAGTTTTGCTATGTTGGAAGTTCCCTCCTATGCTAAGAATTATATCCAAAAGCATCTCAGCAACTAGCCAAGAGAGAGATCAAGAGAGGGGAACATTATTATGTTCTCCCCAGTTCAGGGAAGGATGAAGCCAAGGTAAATAATTTGAGAGCTGTCTTCCGAAGTAAACTTTTCTTTTGGTTCATGAGTTATTTCTGCATTGTCAGCCAACTATAAACATTACAATTTGTTCACCTGTTGAAATTAAGTGGAAGTGTATTTCGACCTTAATTCCAGAGAAACTTGTTTCCCTTACAAATTTTTTAACTCCAGGCCTTGTTGACAATGCTGTTGCCTGCTATTTGGCTTTCAACACTTCTTTTGATTTTTCATGGAAACCTTCAGCTTCAGACTGTACTGCAGAAAGCCAGTACAAGACAGGACAAAAATACATTTCTGTGCTGGAGTAGTAAGCACAGAGAGAAAAACCCAAGAAGACAAGTCAGTCATGTGAGTGAGGGTAGGACAAGCACCCCTGGCATTCCAGCCCTGATGGAAAAGAGATGCCACTGCCTTGAAGCTGAGGTGTGCACACACAAGCCCACTCCTCAACCAAAGCACAGAACATGCACATGCCCCTTCTCGGAAAAACAGCTCAAGATGCATCCTAAAATACCCTCCCTGCCTTCAGCAGCTGGTCCACTGGGCAGACACTCGCCCTTTAGGCACTACCAGCTGGTTTTAAGCTTAGAGAGGGCTCTTGCCTTTGCATGTCTTCACTAGAGGTTCATCTGCAGTTGTCCTACAGGTTCTGCCTGTAAAACTGGGTCTGCCGTCTCCTTGCAGGGAGGCTGGCCTCCTCCTACCTTCCCTCTCATCCCACAGCTTCTCCATAATGACTGCTTTCTTCTCCAGTCATGGACACTGTTAGTCAGAGCCACAAACTGACACGTGAGAAAATATCTTTCACTTCATCAAACATTCTCTCCAATATCACTCCCTCTCCCTACGCAGCTTCCCAGGATAGTGCAAGTGGGAAACTAAGCCAAGGAAGGCAAGATAGCACAGAGCAGCCACAGAGCCACTCTGCATGCAGGGTGTGGGGGGAAGCAGCACCCATGGGCATCATTCATTCCCTCAACGCCTTTCACAGCACTGCCAATTTCTGCAAAATTCAGGGTGAATCATATTTGTGCTGCTTCTTCCCACATCCCAGTTCTTGAGAGTCATGTATCTGGGCAAGAGTCATGTCTTTTATCTTCAAAGTGAAAATTTCAAAATTTAATTTGAGGGATGCAGAAATTCTCACAAAAAGTTCGAATTCCAAGAGGTATTAAAAATCCTTTTTGTTTCCATATTTCAGGATTTTTTGGGGGGGTAAGCGCAAGATCCTGACTGCTTTGCTTAAACCCACTTCTTTCTACAGGTGGGAAAATCTTAGCCAGATTCTCTCCGATGGAATGAGTTAGACTGCAGGAATGCAGCTAGAGCAGGATAAGAGATGCTTTTCTGGGGAGGGTGCTGAATGCTTGCATACAATAATTTTAACTCCTGTCGAGGTAATGCCCCATCAGGGTGGAAGCAAGAAAAAACACAGGCTTTTCATTATTGGATAATTGCATGCACACCCTTAGTAGTGAAAGTAGCTTGTTAAGTAGTTAACTCACCTCCAAGTAGTGAGAACAAGCACACTAACAAAAATACTGCAAGATCCCAAGGGTTAGAAGAGAAGCAAGAACTGAAGCTGTATGAAAGAAATCTTTCCTGTATGCCTGTAAATGCTTTAGCCAGTACAAACCAATAATATACACTCTTCCCAAAAAAACACAGCCAAAAATTAGCACAAGTGGTTAAAATTATTTCGCTCAGTAATTAAACTTAAAATCTTATCCTACAATGCTTCTTTTACTCAGAGTTTACTGAAAATCTGATCTCAATTTTTAAAAAGTTTCATCATTGAGTACACTCAGATTTTTTTCAGACTTTTAAAAAACCTCAAACTTTAAAAAGCTCTCATTCCGAAAAGAGTGATTCCACAGTTGTTTTTCTTAAGCACAAAGTAAGTAACATCTGAGATGACCAGAGTGGGACTGTCACTAGCACGTCCACCTCCCTCCTTTTCTTTACCAGCTCTGTATAAAATCTCTTTCTCAGTCACACTAAACTGGGTGTGTATAAAGGCGAGCAGGCAGTTCTGGATGGATGCCTCCACCTAGCTATCAATTACTGTCACAAGATTTGTACTTCATCTGTTTTCTGCCTCTCCCATTTCATTTTTCCTGTATCAGCAGTGAATTTAGGACAAAAACACAAGACTAAAAATTCAATCACTGACACCCACTCAAGTCAATTTACCAATGAGTTTACCAATTTTTATATTGCATGATGTGAAAGATTAAACAGTAAAGTCCTATAGAAAAAAGAAGGGACTAAATTCAACATTTAACCCTTCATATCTGAAGATGAAACATGCCTACAGATTTAGTCAAGTTACCTTTGTTTGCTATACACCAACATTTTCTTTTGTCTTTTCTTAGAGAAAATTAAGCCAATATACTGAGGGGTGAGAAAGAAGAAGCATTAATGACTGACTATATAAATCAGGGTATACTGAAAAGATTTTGACATTTAATAAACTAAGCCATTAATTGATAGGTTTGCCTTGAAAACAAGAGGTGTAGCCCAGATAACTTTTCTGTTGTGATCAAATGAACAGACAGCTGGCAAGAGATAAGTAGTGCAGAAGAGTCAGTTACTCAAAACAAATTATAATTCCTTTAAACTGAAATAATGCATTGGAAATAGAACTCAACAATAGTTTAGAACATTTACCCCCAAAAAATCACGTTTATGCCATGCAAAGGAAGAGGATGATGAGAGTGCTGACAACATAGGAGTCTGCTAATAAAGATTTGAAAGAAAAAAGGATTATCAGCAGAACAAGAGCTTGTGTTTCCATCAGAAGGATGAAGATGATCCCCTACCCACAAGAAAAATGACACAATTTGGGGGCAGAAGAGAGAAGTATTCCCTCATCAATGTAAGGCATCTGACCTAAAGCTTCATTGCCTTCAAAGATTTTACAAGTGTGGGGCATTTGAACATGAGTCGGTCTTGTTTCATGATTTTTAATTTTTTTTTTTTGTTTTGGATAAGGGTTTTTGTTTGTTTGTTTTGTTGTTGATGAGGGGTTTTTGAGAACTCAGTACAACCATCATATAACATAAAATGAAAATATACTCTTCCATTTTATTGATCCCTTTCAGTGCTCTGAAACACAAGTCATGGCTAAAGAAACACCAGCTATGCTCTACTGTCAATCTGATGGTCCACAGCTGAAGCAGTCTGCTACCATCTCCACTGTATCTATATATTACTGCTTAATTTCCTCTTCTCAATTTATGGCATTTCTGAATCATCAACACAAAAGACCAAAATAGGGTCCTGGTCTTGGGAATTGGGAAGTTCTCAGGAAACGTGGGGGTAATATTAAGGAACAGGAACTTCGGCAAACAAGAGAAAAGACATACAAGGAAAAATAAACTCCATTTAGCAGGATTATATAGTCAAACTGAAAAATGATTTTTTGATCTGATGTATAGCTTGCTGGCCCTTTGTTAAAGCAGACACACATATGTTGAATGTCTATTTAAAAGCAGAATACTTCACTGAAATATACTGGAGCTAAAAAAAAAAGTATTTGTAACAGAGACCATAAAAGGGAGAAACCTATGGAATGTGTTATGTTCATCTAGCAAAGCTGTTCCCTAGCAATCAGCAGTTTCAAGCAGCCTGTATCAATCCTGCTCTTAGACACAATAGAGTCTAGTCTGAAATACTAGCATAAACTGAGACAAACTATTAGAAAATTCTCCAGAGATTTCTTCTTTTTTTTTCTTTTTTTTTCAGATACCAGTGGCAGGAAATCCTGATGGCAAGAAACATCATGAGTTCAAAGCTCTGACTTTTTAACAAGAGGATGGAATCAAAACACTTCCCTACACGTTGCACTTTAAAAAAAGGAAAAAGAAAGAAAGAAATTAAATAAAAGGAAAACATTGACAGAGGTCTTCATCATAGTGAAAAAATGTCTGGAAACAATTAGCAACTGAAAAATGGAAGAGGAGGAGTAATAAAAATTTTAAAAACCCTTAAAACTCTAAGTAGTAAAGGATTCCATTTTTATGATTAAAACACCCTAAAAATTGCAGGCATGTAACTTAAAGTTTGATATGTGCTTCCAGAGAAATTAATGCAGTTCAAAATAAAACCAACCTCTTTAGTTATCAGCATTCCAAGGCCATAAACCAACACAGCAAGTCATCAAAGTGAAACATCTGCGCACTGTCCACACATGCAGCGCGTGCTTATGCAACAGAAAAGAATGATGTCATTTCAGCCTGGTTTTTATTATATTCCATTTGCTAAATTCTCAGCAGCATGGCCCTACCTCTGCCTCTCAGAAGCAGCCTGATGTTGCTTTGCCAGCACAGGGGGCACATTTGCAGTCAAAGATGCTCGCACTGCCCCATGGTCCAAGGGCTCCCTGTCACAAGCTAAGGAAGATGCTGCACAGTTTAATTTACCTGCCACAGCCACCAACAAGCCCTTGCCTATAAATGAACCCGAAGTGATGCAGATTTTGTCAGCATTCCTCTTGTGCCACCAGCGCAGCCAGCAGCCTGCTCCCCGAACACAGCAAAATGTTCAAGTCCACGCAAAGCAACACAAACATGAAAAACATGAAAAATCAAGTTTTCGTGGAGATAAAATCCACTCTCCAGCAGAGAGCCATTGCAAACAAAGCTGAAATTCCCAGACATCTACTGTCTCCAAGGCTGATATGTCTTGAGCCCACTTGGTGCAGCAAGGAGGGAAAAACATATGCAAGAGAATGTATTGGAGGCCAAACACATCATTGCTTTTCTGAGCCAACTGCACTCTGTCCATCACCCTTCGTCCTTCAACCTGTCCCCCTCAGAAACTTCCCTTGCACCAGCCTCCTCACAGCTGGATCAAAAATTCTCCCAAACAAGTGTCCATTTTACCACCTGCCAGTTGTTTCTTGAAAGCAGCCATTCCCTCCATTCTGCCACCACTGTTCCCTGTCACCTGTTACTTTTCCTGAAGGTCATCACTCATGTTATCAACACATTTTCTACAGAGACCATAAGCAGGAGAATTACTGCTGCAACCTGCAGGAGCACAAGAAAGCATGGCTACTCTAACACAGCACTGTGCTGCATGTTTCTTCTCCTTTGGGGAAGCTAATGTAAATAGAATGAACAGATTTCTGGTACTAGGGCCTGGAATATTCCTAGAAACTGTCAACCAGACTGGCTGCTTTTTCTTTAAATATATCATGCTAAAGAGAAAGACAGTGTTGTTGAGCAGAGCATATAGTTTTATAAACTTGGGAATTAATTTCTTGTTTTTACTGATTTGAGAAGGACTAGCACATTTTAATGAGGGCTTTGTAAATGTGGACCCTTGGTAGTTCTGTGGAAGGATACAGAGTACATGTGTTTCTCTCAGACCAGTTCCAGGAGATGGTGGAAAAAAGCCATACCCCTTGATTCAAATGAAGTCACTCCTGTGTCTCTTCCAAAAATTACAATAGCACCATGTACAAAACTCATCAGTAACTGGAGAATCTTGGACTTCATTATTTAAACCTGGATTTGATGCAACATGAACGCTTTTTCAAAAACAACTTTTCACATAAAGGCATTAATATAAACTCGATCATATGTTTTGGGGTTTTTTTTACACATACCAACACTTTCTTGTAATGCTCTTGGACTGTGTAATATTGGCCTTCCACACTGCATGTAAAAATAGTCTGTCCTCTTACAGAATAATGGGCTTGAGGAACTCCAGGGATTTTAAATCTGGACAGACTGTAATAGAAACACAGAATCTGCTTGTGAACTCTGAATGGGAAGCAAGTACCTCTCCTAGGGCTGTGGAAGCCAGTCTCCCCACGGGATGGTCCACTAGGCTGCCTCTCCAGCCAGAGTCAATGCAGGCACACTACCTTCTTTCCATCCCTGACATCTCTTCTGGCCCTTACCTGGTCTGATATCAGTGTTACCAAGGCAGCAAATGCACACAGTGCCTGCACAAACTGCACAACAATTCTCTCTACCCACACATTCATCCAAACTTTCATGAGTGTTGTACCAGTCCTGAAAGGAACACAAAATTTTAAAATTCCCAAATGTATCAATTTCCTGCTTTAAAATAGTCTTTGTATATAAGGTGACCTAAGCCAGTTGAAATTTACAGTCTAGTGCCTAAAACCTCCTGGCTGGAGAACTGAGAGAAGCATTTCATTTTGAGACCCTAAAATAAACCCCAAAACTCAGGTTTACTCCAAACAAAAACATCAAGTGAAACAGTTATTAGCAACAGATAAGGAACCTAAAATTGAACAATTTTACTAATATAAATTAAACTGCTTTAACTGCCACTGAGAAAGGAAATACTATGGGCACCTTACCATTCCTATAATTGATGGTAAGTTCTTTAACATTCTAAATTTATATGAAAGCTATCAATAGACAGATGAGTTCAATAAAGGCTTTTGAAGTTCTATAAAACACACACAAGCACACACATACAAAGAAAAAAAAAAAAAAGGCAAAAAAATCCAGGTACAAGAATGGAGTGCATTCAGTATGCATCTTCCCTCTGCAGGAAATTACTCTCATCAGACATCTGCTTATATCTATTTATACACAGATAGATATACTTTCCATTCCTTTTAAATATTGCAGATTATTTAAATCTACTCAATAGCTAAAGTCCCAAATACAAAGCAGCTAACAAAAAGGTAATCCAAAAAGAGATGCTGCTCCTGGTACATGTGAAATATTAAATCCCATTTTAAAAGGCGTTCTTAGTTATACTTCAATTTATAAATCTCCCCCATCTGGAGTGAGGCAGTATGAGAACACTGACACTCATTTGATTGTATTGGCAATCTGAATTTTGACATCAAAGAGACGAGTTGAGAGTCTTTGCCTTTTTTTTTATTATTTACTTCATTAAAGCAGTTCAGTGATATAGGTTTACTCAGCATCATTCTCTGTTGTTATTTACACTTGGTTTAAAATGTACTGTGCACTCAAAATGACGAATACTTAGATTAGAATCTGTGCACTTGTACTCTGACCTTTTATATACACCAAAATAAATTGTCAAGTTTCCATCCATAAACCAAAATATGGCCTTTAGCTGCATAATTATAAATGCTGCACTGTTTTAACAAAAAACTTCAGTTGCTCCTGCTGTAGTCAATTGTCCCCTTCTAAATACAGACTAATGCCAGGCCTAGACACTCAGGTCACCAGGTAAAGCTTTGCACAGCATAAATCTGTCACCACCTTTGCTTAAAGCATCTCTTTAATCAAAATTCATTTACTGTGACAGTGAAAAGCAGCCAATTTAGACAGCACAGACAGATAAATTTGAACCCGTTCGTCCTGTTTTCAGAGGAAGGTGATCACAGTGGAAACTCAGTGGAGTCAGCAGAAACTCTAGCAAGTTGTCAGCCTGCCAACTGACCTTTTTATTTTTTTGTTTGTTTACTTAATCTTCTTCAAAAATGCATGTTCATTGCAATTGTTACCAAGCTCTGAAGAAATTTATGTAGGATCAGAAAATCCCATGTTTCTGTTTTACTTCTAAGTAACAATTACAGTTATTAGATGTATGGGTAGCCAACCAGTACCACAAATAAGGTCATGTATTTCCCATAATTATAGGGGGAAACATTAAGACTAATATTGTTTAAATTTTCCAATGAATATAGTTACCACTGAACTTCAGTCTGACTCATTTATGTCAACATGAAGAGATAATAACAAGTGCACTTGTAAAAGGAAGGTCTTTCACTTAGTGATGTCTAAGGCATAAATGTGTTCATAGCAAGCAACTACAGGGCAACTCAACATATTTATGTGTTTCTTCCCTCTTTTTTTGCTTCATACATGTATTTTAAAAAATACTAAATCTACCATTTATCTACAACTAAATGAAGACATTTGCTTTAAAAATAACAGGAGATACTAACTTTTAAAAAGCAACTTGCATTTTATGAGCAACACTGAGTTTTAACAAAATAATAAAGCTGAGTCCCATCAAGATCAGTTCAAAGTACTTAAAATATATAAGTATTCTTATTAAAGTGCAAAGCTGAAAATTTTACTGGAAATGAACATATCTTTACAACTTCAATAAATGCGTCAGTCCAGGCTACTACAATAGAGACATAGCATTAGCACAGGTTGCTGAAATTGAGGGAAAATGGAATCACACAGCTCCCTGTGGCACATCACACGGTTAATGAGGGAGGAATTAGTCAAGCCACGTTGTTACGTTTAAGTTTTCGTAACAAATGGCTTTCTCTAGGGAAGCCCAAACAAATGACACCGGCTATGAGAGCAGGCAGGACACCCCGGAGCTGTGGCTTGGTGTCTGCGGTTTGAGCGCTGCCCCTGCCCGCAGCTCTCCTTGCTCCAGCCGGGCAAGGGACACGGCTGTCCCCGCACGCACCCGGTCCCAGGAGCGGAGAAATCACCTGGCAAAGTCAAGTCATGCAAATCAAACCTTCTGTGGGCAAGTTTCCATCCTGTCCGCCGCCGTCTGATCCTCCGTGCGGTCACAAACACACGTGCGCCAGCGCAAGGAGGGCACAGGGGGCAAGGTTCTGCTCAGAACAGCCCCAGATTCTCGTCATTTCCCAACGAAGCCCAGCAAGAGAAGAACAGGACTGCAGAGCGACTGCAGAGACGAAGCTGCCGCTGTAGCACTCCGGGGCTGCGCTGGCACGGACCCCCAGCCCAGCCCAGCCCTGCTGCAAACCTCGCTGCGGCGGCGGCGGGGACCAGCCAGGGACAGCCGGGACATGAAGCAGAAGGAAGCCCCGAGGCCCCAATTTCGTGCAGCTTAAGCCGATCTAATTGCTGTCTGCCGGCATCCCAGCCCTCCGCTCCTGAGCCCATTACCCAACAGAAAATTATCTTCCTTTTTTTCTGTTGGGTCATCCCATGGGTTTTGTTTCTGTCTGCTTACTGAAATGGCTCGGCAAAGAATGGAGAGTGGGACCCACTAGTGGAGGAGACACCATTCAGTTCACAGATAGGTTTTCTTAGGCTGCTGCTCACCTACAACTCACATTAAATCACTTTGCAGCAATTCCTACTGTCTTCTTTTAGATATAACTCAGCATTGCCACAAACCTTGGCATCACCCATACTTCTAATTTAGCTTTGCCTTTGCTCATAGGCTGTACATTAAAGTACAGAGCAGTTGAAAATACTTCTCATGTCTTGCAGGACTGTGGAATATACAGGTCTCACTAGAGCACTGCTCCACAATGCTGCCACAGCAAGTCATCAAAGGGATGCAAGGGCTGGCTGATGATTCCCACAGGTCTCATACCTTGCATACTAAATCCCAGCTCTGTAAAGCAAAAATCAGTCAGGACTTCCTCCAAACTGCCCTCTTCAAAGCCACAGAGAAAGGCTGTGGTGAGACATGGGGTGGAGTGGCGTCTCACTAAAGGTCGAGGGAAGTCCTGACTGAAGCCCAACATTTGCAGGCTCACTCAAACTCCCAGGACTGCCACGGAAGCTCAGTTGAGCTCCCAGGCCGGGCACTGAGCAAGGGGCAGGGTACACTGCCACTCCTGAGCCTCAGATTCCCCGCAGTGCACCCCTGCCGGGATAACCACGGCTATGCCTCAGCATCTGCCTGGATCTTCTTCAGCAGGACAGATGTGATGCAACACAGCCGGCACAACCTGTCAGCGTTTGCACGGGACATTTTGTGTGGCATTTTCCACAAAGAAACACAGCGTGTACTACTCTGTGTTCATGCTATGAAGGCAAGGCCGCGATGCTTTAATTTCCTGCAGTAGGTGGAAAAAAATACAAAAGAAAAACACCATTAAGATCATCAAGGAGGAGACGCCCTTGTCTGAAATCACCATCCAGCTGCAGATACCTTAAAAGAATTAATTGATACCTGTATAAATATGCCTTTGTTTAATAAAGGAGATTTCTTTCTGCTGCATTTCCACTAGTGAATTAGTATGTGGGGAGGAGACAACTTTATTATTTACAAGAGACTCAATCTGTCTGCACACCCACATCGTGCTTCAACCAAGACAATCAACACTCCATTAGAGATTATTAATAAATGAAGCCCCATGACCACCTCATGATTTGTGATATTATTTCCTCACTTTACAAACAGAGAAAACTACACAACAGAAGTTATCTCAGACGAATAGGTTATTATAAAGCTCTGTGAGGAAACCCACAATGGAAAACAGTGCATTTCCATGGGGCCAGGATTTTCCTCTGGTCTCTAACTCCATGTCTGTGCTTTAAATTCACAATTACCAGCAAACTTCAGTGAAGCAAAGCTCAAATAATTAGAGACATAGCCTGCTTCCAACTGAAGCCTGTGGCAAAACTCTCATTATTTTTAACAGAAAGAAGACTAGACTAAGTGTTTATAAAGCAGTTGTGATCACTGGAAGACACAACTGAGTTCTTAATATTATTAACCAGGAGAATATATCTATCTAAGAGCAGTATTTCTTTTAAAATCTTAAAAACCTTGTCTCAAAATCTACCAGATTTTTTAAAGCTTTTGTTCTTCAGAAAAAACATTATTGAAAAAGCACTGAATGGGTATTAGTTATATTGAAATTTTTTGTATGAATAATTTAAATGTGTTGCTATAGTGAATACCAATGGCCACTCCAGCAAGGGATGGAGTTCCTCTGAGGATTCTCACTTCTTTCATATTTGCTTTTGCCCCTGGTTATAACAGCTTTTCCTTCATTTTCCAATTAAAATAGTACTGTAACGAGATTTGGAAGATTCATCCAGTCAACAAGCTTATTGCTGCATTCACTGAAAAAAATCATTAATTACCTCAAAATGGAGAAAGGAAAGCTCTTCAGAGTCTTTTAGATCAAGTTCTTAACATGAAATTGCTTAGATTATAAGCCATGACAGACAGAACTTTTTTGCACTTGGCTGACCCAGGGGTTTTTTTTGAATAATGAATTTTTCTCTACATAGTGTCCCACTGAAACAAACACATCCTAAAGGTCATGAAAGATGGGTTCCACCACACTTCCTTGCTCAATTTTAGAACAAAAGTTATATCCTGGGTATGGATATGCCTAACACAAAGGCATACACAAGTTCTCACCAAGCCTTTCGGGCAGAAGATGAACAAACATGCATGATTTTGTTATGCTTTAACTGTGACCAAATCATTGCAGCCAAGGGCGTTGCATACAGAATTGTGCCAACAGCATCAAAAGGAGTTGCCTTTATTAAGTGTGAGCAAGAGCTACACTGACCAACATGAGAGTACAGCAGCTCTCACAGGGAAGGTCACAGGCAAATGAACTGCTATGAGCCACACCAGGCAGTGGGGAAGGATTCAGCACAGCAGCTGAACGACCCTCCCTGCAAGGAGAGTGATAAACAGGAGGGTCTGCTCCACTCTGATCTGGCTATACCTCTCACAGGATTTTAAAGGGAAGGCTTCGCTAAACACCTCTAGAAGCTAGAAAAGCATAGCTAACAGCAGCAAGTTTCACACAGGAGAAAAATGCCACGATTGTTATATCAGAGGGTTCTCCAGGAAACAAGGGATGCAACAGCATCCTGAAACTACACACACCTGTATGTCAAATAAATCTCAAACAATGACATTTTTGCATGAGCCTTCCTTGATTTTGCAGCACAATGTAAACATTTGTCATGTGGACAATAACTGCCATGTCAGCATAGTTTTTCAGACATACTCACCCTGGTTAAAGAAAATAGAAGCAAAAGCCTAGAGTGCTGATGCTTAAAGGAAATTCCAACATTTCAAGTGTTCATACTTTTCACTAAAAACATGTAAGGCCACAGGAAGGCAAAGTATGTAACCTGAACAAACGCTGTTTCTGACCTACCCTCAATGACAAAACAGAATTACAGAAGACTTCAAGCACAAAAGCAGTTTAGATTGGTCTCAAACAAGGGGAGTAGAACAAATATATATGTGAATGCTCAAAGCTCTTACTTACTATTTTAAAAGGCATGAAAATATTTTTGCAAATCAGCTTTAAAGAAAAAAGAATCTTCATTCTTTGCTGGTCTCAGTCTGTACCTCCTGTGAGCTTATCAGGATAAGGAAGTTTAAAGTTTTCCACAGTCTTACCTGACTCTTTTAAGTAGGGCAATGAATCCTGTCCCAGAATTCATTACAACAAATTCCCTCACAACTTCACCACATTACAGTCCCGACTGAAATTTATTAACTTAAAACAAAGAATACACATATTTCTCTACAGCAGCAGACCTTATGCATTGTGTATGGTTAGACAATTGTTTTAAACTAGCTTCATTTTCAAATGAAGAGCAACAGTACTCTCAACAGCAAGGTCTACTTGTTTTTTTACAATCATGAAAGCAAGTACTTTCTTCTCTTTTGTCAACTAAATGCAAAAAATACAATCCCATATTTAAATTTACTTGCAGTAAGGAGGGTCTAGAAATCTGTTTTACATAGAAATAAAATTATTTATTTCCCCAACTAGTTCATGCATCCAGAAATGGCCCTACTTGCTTCCCTTTCACTATCCACTCTCTCTCCAGATTAACTCACAAGAGATTTGCAAACTCAAACCACATTTACAAAAAGACCTGCTGTCTTCTTGGAGGAACATCTCCTAAGTAGCTCAGTTTTCCATAAAGGAATCTGAACTTTTTCCATTCTTTACAGCACAGGGGCTTCCCATATCACAAGAAAGGATTTCATCACGCTGGTGAGCACAGTGCAATTTCAGCTGTTTAAGCCATCTGTACCACTGGATTTCTTTGTTCAAACTAATCCAATTCAGTCTCATTCGTGTCTTTTCAGTATTTTTATCCTTGCTGATAACTGTGCATCTATGCCAGCTACGAAGTATCAGTCACTCTCACACTTTCCCTGCTCCCCTGGCCCCTCTCTAAATCTCAGACACTAGCTAGTTTCACATTACTCCACGATGTGCCAGGTAAGCATTAGTCTCAATTCACAGCTGAAGACACAGCTTGACTTGATTAAACTGAAGGGGGGGAAAAAAAAGACTCGTGAGTTAGCACTTGTGATCTGTTAACAGAGTAAAGGATGAGAACTATTTAAGACATTGTTAGTACTGTACTACTGAAACTTGAAGTTAATACAATACTATCATTATGTTTAGCAAAGTGATGTTTTGAAAGCCCTCATTAAGCGCAAATTTGATCACAAAAAGGCCATATACTACTAAAACTGATTTTCAAAATATAAAGAGAGATGCATAGGACCCACATTAATAAACATTCAAAAGGAGCCTAAACGTAAAAATAAAGGGGGGGGGGGAAGCCTATAATTCTTCACACAATCTTTTACTCCATTTAAATTCTACTATTAAGCTGTGCTACTAAAAAAAAAGAAGTTGGAAACCTACTTCCCAAAAGGGCAATCCTTTGCTTTATATACCCAGAAACAGATAGGGCAATTACAGTACATTTAATATTTGATATGAAAAAGAATTAAAGAAGAGAAAAATAAGCTGGTACCAGATCTAATTTCACACTCAGGGGATTACAATGTAAAGAATACACACAAGCATTCTTCACAGACAACAGCACTGTGAAATGCTCAGTAGATTGCTGGCACTCTTGGGATTTAAAAGATTTAATGTTCTGCTTCGTTACTTCACAGCATGTAAAAGTTTGGAGGCCACTGGAAGACCAAGCAGCTTAGCAAGGGAAAATAATAGAAGAAAACGGCCTCATCAAACTTACAGGATCTTGATGGACCTTTTTTGACAGGATTTTAGTGTGCTTCAATTGTGAAAATTAAAAACCAGAGTCCTTCTGTTCCCTTAGGGTAATCAAGACCACGTAGTGTGTGCCATTCTGACTGCCTCAAAAGTAGCCTGTACATGTACTGACATCCTATTTTTATTTAACCAAATAAAAAGAAACTTAAGTCCTTTAATGCTGTAAGGAATAACACCTACCTCCCTTAAAAAAGATATATACTTGCAAGAGAAAAGAAAACAAACAAAAAAAAACACAAAAAAAGAGAAACTAATTGATCAAACTCACACCTGGAGTAGCTGAATTAGAAATTTTCTTTGTACCTGAATAGAGGTCATTGCTTGTCCTGGATTGCCAGGAGTGCATACTTGGCAAATGTGTGCTTTCCCATGGTCAGCACTGGGGTGGACCATTGCTCCTCAATGTAAGAATCATAATTAGGGCAAAGCATCTTTGTGAGCTGCAGTAATTTCCCCTTTTTCTCTCCCGTGCAGCCAAGCAGGAGCAACCCTGCAGGGTAGTGACAGCACTACAATAGCTAATCCCAACAAGAGAAACTCAGAGCAAGGAAATGTGCTCTGAAAATGCAATATGTATTCTAAGAGGATGAGACTCCTGAGAAAACAGAAGGACTCAGTAATTAGTCCTTGGGATGAGAAGGTGGCTCTTTTGCCTAAGAAGGCCTTTCAAATCCTGGGTATTTAGTTAGCTCAAAAGAAAACAAGCTCTTTTGTTAAACAAACATCTAATCACCTAGAAATTTTAGAGGCACACATACAACTTTAACAAAAAATAACTTCAAACAACTTAATTTGGTGTTTAAGGTGCCCTCTGAATTACCTGCATAACACAAAGGGATTGGTGGTTGTTTTTACACCTTCTATGAAGAAACATTTTGGGGAAAAGGTTTTGTTCTTCCTGTTCTGCTTAGAAAGAGCTTGAGGGGAAAATCAAAATCCACACAAAATACACCTTCCCTACCCGTCCCTTCTTGTGGTGCCTCCTGGAGCTGCCATAAGTCTCCCCTAGTGCTGAAGAGCACCAATGGTCTGATACACCACAAGCACAGCCTGAATGCCTCAGGGAGAGCCCCTACCCTCCTTATGCTTTATTCCCCCTTCTTGGTAACCATTCCACCAAGACCTGCCCTTGCACACTTCTTCCTATTTTCATCCCTAAAGAAACCCACCCAGGCCAGGAAGATGCCATCCCAGGAGGAGGTGGCATGGTGGCTCCTCAGGGACCACACATGGGAAGCGGTTTCTGTCTCGTGCCTCTTCTCTTCAAAAGTTGCAACCTGTAATAGCAGAGAGCTGGTCACCAACCTCATGTGGTCCTGAGCAGTCCCAAATACATGATGAATAGACATTAAATCAACCATATTCATGGCCCCACCACTCAGAGCGAGAGCAGCACTTGGGCTGAACAATTGCCATTCCTCACCACTTCACCCATGCCTTCCCTTTCCCCACTGGCTGTACACAGCAAAGATGTGATGCTGCTAAAAAAACCTGATCCTTTTCCTTTTTTCCTTTTCCATGCCAGCTTACACTTCAGCTCACAGGAGAGATGCACAGCTTACAGAGCTGCAATGGCATGGCCAACCCACGGTGTGAGGCCACATGGCCATGAGAGAAAAGGATGTGCCAGATGAAGGGACAGCAGGTGGCAAGGGAAGCACAGCCAACACATTTGAAATTACCACAATTACATGATTTTTTGGCTATATAGGCAGCTTCACATGTGCTCTCCCATCATGCCTCTCCCATGGGTCTACATAGCCCAGAGATTTCAAGGGTTGTGCATTGACAAGTGGAATTTCTGAAGCTGACTTACTAATTTAAAATAATGGAGGCCGGATTTCTACCAACAGGAGCATGTTCTCTGTGAGTTCATCCATTTGTATCACTGAGTGTCATCACCTACCTCCTAAGCCTGTCATATTATTCCAAAAGTATTCAGACTCTGTGGCTTTCATAGGTAAAACATGTAAAGCAAAAGGAAGAATTGAAGAACTGTTTCTTCTAAAGCAGTTTGTTCTGCTTCCTTAGAACTTCCTAGGCAGTTCTAGTTAATGCAAAGTTTGAAATATCTAGGTCTATTTTATTTTATATGCCATATGAAAATGTTTGTTACAGCAAGTACAGCACGGCATGTAAGCAATAATTGCTTTAGGAGGAACAGTAGTATGCAAGATGAGTATTAGTGCTGAGGCCAAGAGACACCAGGAAGAACTCATTTGCAAAAGAAAGATATTTGAATTAGAAAGTGCATATTAGTAAGTAAGGGTCACATCATGCATTTCCATCAAATATAAGGCAGCTCTAAATGCAGTATGAAATAGCTGCTATTTACAGGACATTATTAGAGCCATACAATATAGTGTTTCATTTTGAAAGCTTACTGGACTTAAATTAGACTGGATAGACAGAACAGAAGACTACTTATTATTTAAGCAGCACTCACCTCAGAAGGATATTAAGTTTATAGCCTGATGCTGCTTACTCATAACAAAGTCTAATTATGGCCTAACAAGCACACCCACTGGCTTCAGTGAGACTCGGCAAAGAATAAGACAGGATCCACTGTGTGTCAGGTTTGGCAGCTCCCTGATGAAGTGCTCCAGAGGAAACAAACCATTCGGCCAGTTAATAGAGGAAACTATTTAGCACGGAAGCCGGGGAGAAGTGATGCAACTCTCTCACCACCAGAGCAGTCACTGCCAGGGCCAGAAGCAGGGCTTGGGAGCTCCGCAGCTTCCGCATGTGTGCACAGGACCAGCAAATCTCCTCATGGAAAATTATCACCTCCAGCAGATCCTTCATGTCATCGTTTGTTTACAGCTTTGAAGGAAAGTTACTCAATCACCTATTTTTATTACCCTGGTAATTGCATTGGGATTTTAGTTACATATACATATGTCACCATCTTCTACTCATTAGAGGAACATACTCTTTGGCAGCTAGAATAAAATGCAGAAAGACAATAAAGGAAAATAACCAGGGAAGAAACTGAGGACTAAATGGCTGTTGTTTTTGAGCTCCACCTCCCATCATGAGACGAACATCAAGTAGTAAATCAATTCTGCATATCAGCTTAATATACCACAACACACAAAATACACACCCATCCAACTGGTATCTCTTCTTCAAAACACTGAATATTCAATGCCAGCAGTATCAACCTAGACAGCAATTTCACTCCGAGAGGTCTCTCTTGGTTTTGAGCTGAGCACCCTGCTTTGCTCTTCAAACCATACTCCACATTGCCCATTGACTACTCCTGATCATAGTCCCTGTTCAAAGAATCTTAATTCGATCAGACCAGGCAAAGTGGCCACAAGCTAAGTGGCTGTGAGGTGCCTCTGTTACAGGGTGTCACAGCTGGGACCACTGATCACTGCAGAACTGTCCCATGGAGAGCATCCTGAATAGCAATGCTACTGGTAATGCAAGGACTGCAAGACTGTGACACATTACAGGGAAACTGCATCAAACTGACTAAATGTGGACTCTTTCCTACATCACTTTTATGTTCTCTATTTGAATCTATAAAGAAACAGACTTAAGCTGTGCAGACTTAGGTGTGGAGATGAACCTGACTACACTTAAGGCCTGGCAATGCATAAGGGAAAGTCTGCTCTGTTCATAACAATCTGTGTATAATTTGTTGCAACTGTAGAACAATGGCCTAGAGAAGGTGAATATCCACAGCAGTTGTGTTCCTGACCTCAGTCTCAAAACATCTTGGGGTCCAAATACCTGTGTTTCTGAAAAATAATGAAATGAAATCATGGAAGGAGGAAGGGATGGAGGTAAGAGTAGAGCACAGCACATTGCTGAAAAAATTACAGCTTATATCTCTCCATTAAAACATTCCAACCAACTACATCAACGACACCCATTTTATCTATCACAAACACACACATGCTTTTGAAATGCCTTGAAAGCCAGTGCATCAAAGCAGAGCAGCCCAGCAGGCCATCCCCACAGGTGGTTCCTCCCATGCTTGTCCCAGAGCCCACCACCCAGCTGCAGTGGCCAGAAGGACGAGGATGAACCAGTGCAGGCATCAGCCACGGTGCAGGCAAGGACTGGCAGCGGCTCCCTGCCAGCACACAGCACACTTCCCAGCCTTTTGGCCAGGTCTCCTGAAATGCTTGATCTCCGTGCATTAAGCACAGGGGAAATTGCAATCATGCATATACAAAATAAGCCAAAGCCTAACATGACAATTTTGGATGCGTACTAACTGGTGAATCAGACATTTTTCCACCTCTCATCGCTCTCCTCTGTTAACTAATGAGTCAAAATAATCCCTCCCCTTTTAAATTGTAATATTCAGATGAGAAGTGTAAAAGCAGACATGGTTTTTAATTCTAAATTCTACATATATTTTGGCTACAGTCTTCATAATGGCATGCTAAAGGACCTTCGGTTGCTTCCTTTCCTCTTGATTTTATCTTGTTACATTCAAATTACTACATACAACTTCATACAGTTTCATGGTTTCAAGCACTGAAACCTGAATTGCAGTAACAATCAGACTGCCTCCCCAGCAAACAAACACAGACAACCTGCAATTTCTCTTGCATGCCAGTCCTAGCAATGCTGCAGGTATCTCTACATGGTTTCTATGTGCCTCTCCTCAGTGAACTGGGAGGAGGAGAAGGAATGAAGGAAAAGGATAAAAAACCAGGGTGGCCATTATATCACCACATCCACTTTCAGGATGCAGTCCTAAGGAAAAGCTCTTGGGTTCATCTATCAGCAGGAACAGCCAGTTGGGATTCCTGCCTCACTCAAGAGGAAGAACTTCAAAAAGCACACACAACTGGTTCTCAGGCTCTTCAAAGGGCTCTAGAAGCAGGAAAACACCAGACTACAACATATTCAAAACCCAATAATAACAGTGGCAGCTTCTGCCATCTTCTCACAGTAGAGATATATCTGCAACCAACCCCATGAGCGAAGAGA
Organism: Acridotheres tristis; assembly: GCA_037013685.1. NCBI lineage: Eukaryota > Metazoa > Chordata > Aves > Passeriformes > Sturnidae > Acridotheres > Acridotheres tristis. The sequence continues at coordinate 49,578,608 of CM072887.1, forward strand.
GATAACAAGCCAGTATATCAGCCCAGAGGAGAAAATGGAAGTCAGGAAGAAGGAACATGGAGGTGTCTCCCAAATATTTAAATTTAACTATTTTGGTCAACTACTACACTAGGAGTTTTAAAGAGTAACGTGAGGGAAGGTAGAGGTTAGGGTAGAAGTAGAAACGGGAAGAAGTAGAAAAATGCTTATTTTTGATCAGTGCTGTCAGATATGCTCTTCAACTTTTAAGTCTGCTTCCTTGGTGAAGAAGAAAGTGAGCTATAAAGGGGTTGCCAAGCTTCGAAGCAGAAAAAAAAGAAAGGAAAATGAGCAAGCAGGTAAATGTCTCAAAGACACAGCTTCAAAAGGAACTGACAGTGCCAACACCATTAACTGGGGAGACTGCCTGCATAAATCCATCCATATTTGAATGTGTTAATTTTCCCAAAGCTTACGACTGAATCAAAGGCTATTTCATACTTCAAGAAAAGAGGAAGGGTCTGAATGAAGCAGGGAAAGAAAACCAAAATTCAGCATGACTGTGCCAGTGAGAAGGGCACAGGCTGACCCCCACTCAGACGTGATGTAGCTCACAGTATGATTTCATCCACGAGAGCCTCCCACGGCAGTGCCTGACTGAAACGCTGCTGCCTGCAGCGATGCCAGCACGCCTGTTTACACAGCCATGCTGAGAAACGCATCTGGCTTCCCCACGCAAAACAAAAGCCACAAATCACGTCGGGTTTTTCTGCATTTTGCAGCCAGATGCAGTCCCTGCTCCGGGTCACATGAGAGCCGTACGGCTGTGCCAGAACAACCGGTGTGCATGTGTGCACGGGGCTGAAACAGGCGATGTGAATTCATCTCGTAAATACACAGTTAGAGCCTGCTCTCCCTGCCAGACTTATCTAGGCTTGGAGGAATTTATAAATGAGCAACTAAAACCTATCCACGTAAGTCTTTTTGGAGACAAAGCTACATCTCGTGCATTACCGTACTGTGCATCCCAGACACTTTCAGGGGACGAATAAATAACACTGTGTTCCAAAGAGGCTGGCTCCCTGTTACTGCCAATGTCTGCTGTCACTAGACTGCAGAAGGGAGTCCCCTACAGAGTGCAGGACATGAGCCACCTGCTGAAGGGATTGCCTGTGCCTGGCACGCCCAGGCTGCAGCCCCAGTTTTAGGTTACAAAAGGACAAACTGTCACATGCCGTCCAAGAGAGGCAACTGTCCAAGGGTTGTCACCTGTGCTCCTGAACAGGCACATGCAAGAAAATGCACATAGAAAAGCTTTACTTGCAAACCCCAAAGCTCTTGTGTTCTAGTGCAGGTAACACTGACGTTCAAACAGAGCTCTGAATTTACGGGGGAAATGCAGCTGCTAAAATACCTGCATTACAAGCAGGGTTCTGAGTGCAGGCAGTTAAATGCCTCTTTTATTACATATCAGTTTCAAGTCCCCTCAACTCAATTTACTTTCACCTTTAAAAAGATAAAATTCCTCACTCATTTGCATTACTTTCACAATCTCTACGTTTTGTTTCATTCATACATTCATAACTGTTGAAATGATCTTTGATTCGAGAAGCTGAATTCTCATTTGCAAGGCAAACAACATTCATACCCAAGGAAAATCAAATGCTCATCCCTTTCATTAAAATAAAAATACTTTTCCACCTTTTCAAATGCTTGATTCCTGTTCCCCTGAGTTTTAACTCTCTGCAGAGTTATCACAGCACACTCCAGCAGACCTTTTCCACCACTGGAGTGAGAAAACACATAGATGTGAATCTTGCTTTGAAACAAAACGGAAAATCCTAGCAGGCTTCTGTGGAATGTAAAAGAAGCCTTATGGGCAGTAAAAATCACACATGCAACAATGCAGAGGAGAAAAGTAGCAAAAGTCATTGGTTTGACTTGCACAGATAAATTTTGGAGGATCAAATAACCATGTAGAAAACCTATATACACTGAATAACAAACAGCTTGAAAAAGGTAGCAGGGCTCATTTTTTGCCCCCACTCCATCCCAGCAAGCCTCACAATTTACTTAGACAAGTAAAGGTATTTTATGGCTTGTATTAACACAGATTCCCAGATCTATGTAAACCGTATAATCCATATTCCATGCATAATCCCACTATCCCTGTAATCCATATTCCACTTACTTTTATAAATTACTAAATTGGAAAATATATAGACATGAAAATTTAACCAAAGAGCAACTCCAAGAAGTGTCTTAACCGAGGCTAGAACTAACACACAGAAGCTTTCAGCTCACTGAGAAATTATATTGCAAAGTTCTGATTTATAGCTCTTCAGGTCTCTGGCACTATAGCATGGTACACAGATGAAAAAAAAATTCATCAAGATTTGGAAGCACATCCTAATGATATTTATTTATATAAAAACTGGTGCAAGTAGTCTAACTTGCACAAAATGCATTTTATCAGTTCTCCCCAGGTTTACATTTACTTCTATTTAGCAACTATTTTCTTCTTATTTGAATATTTCATTAAAATTCCCCAAAAGAAGATTATAAGTTTTTAATACTGCATTTTTTCCAGCTCTGACAATGGTGAGAGAACTTTTGGCTCCCTGAAATCACACCAGCACAAAAATACATTGTGCGTGCCGCAAGAAACTTCTGCTGCTCATGAAATGTTCTCAAAGTGTACGGCACATACCATGTTCAGAGCAGTTACTGTGCTTTCCTAGAAAGAAGCATTTGATGTACATCTGACAAAACTAACAGACTGTAGCAGTTGGAAAACAAAAGCAACGTAACAATAAGGTTATTTTTCTCCTGCTTCTAAGATACCATGGGCTGACAAAGCACCACCTCTAAGGAAGTCCGGCCTATTTGGTAAAAAGTGTTAGCACTAGAAAATTCCCTATTGTGAGGGTGCAAACTCCAAAAGTTTGGTCAAGACAGATACGCATTGATAAAGCCACTATTTCCAGCTTTAGAGCTAAAGACACTCAGTTTTCTTTCTGCATTAAGTTTTGGCTGAGTATGTGGCCTCTGTAGGTCCTTCTAGTGCTGTCTCTTGAAATGATGCAAATAAATTGCAAACTCAACATTTCCATATACATAGGATTATATAAGGAATGCAAGGACAACTGAGACTTACTAAAAAAATATTACTCACGTTCAAATATCTTGTAGTTATTTTTTCTCTACTGAAAAGAACTTTAACTTGTATTTCTCACATATATCACAGAGTACAAATTCTTAGGGAAGAAGAACAGACTTCAAAGGCTACCTTCTGGATATTTCTCTTTTCAGATGAAAAATATTTTTGTTTTTTATAATTTTTAGTTGTCAAACATATTTCAAAGAGAGATGATCAGCTCAGACACGCATTACTGAGCCTGGTAGAAAGATTATTGGATAAAATTCCATCAGCTGTGCAGGTCTGACTAAGCATTGCTCTGTAAAAACTCGGTATGAAGCTAGAGACTTGAGCAGAACAGAGAAACAGGCTACTCCAATTTTGCACCCAGATCATAATTTGGAGCTTATGCTCATCCTAAAACTGGCCCTACCTCTTTACTTTAATGTCGGTGCCAGAACTGCTGTCTCTCACCTGTGTCACTCCCATGGAAAACTCCCACTGCCTACACTAAGAGATTCCAACCCGAGCTGTACACCCAATAAAAGACCTTTTCTCAAAGTAATTTAAAGCCTTGAGAGAAGGTAAAACAAATGGGGGTAAACAAATGGTGAGGTTGATGGACAGAAGGAACAGAAAGAGAGTAAAGAAGACACACAGCTTCAAAGTAGTATTATAAACATGATTAATTGGAAAGAAGCTTATGGATTTGTACTGTTTATTTTGAGCTACAAAATATAAATTAAATACTGCAACTTAAGCAACTATTTCCTTACTCATTAGACTCAGGCATGCATCAAGGTATGCCTTTATATATTAAAATGATGAATAATTCTGCATATATCATTCAGCAAAAGTTCATGCATTCTATATGACATGAAAGAAAAATGAAGCAACAAGCAAGTCAGGAAAGACATTCAATGACTAAGCATCACACCTGGCAAAGACAACAGTGGAGCAATCCCTGCACCAACAAGTAGAGTTAATACACAATACTGACAAGGACAAATTTCTTGTGCCTCAGAAGGCAGCAAAGACTGGAAAAACAAGATAATAACAAATAATTGTAAAGACTGTGCTTGACATGGCTACTGCTTCCTGCTGAAGAGCAGTGGTGGCAGGAGCACTGCTGTGCAAGGAGCTATGGTTGGCTGCTTCCCTCTCCCCTGGCCTGCCAGCTCCACAGCAGGGGCTGCAAGGAAACAGCACAGACAAAAAGGAATATAAGGCAAAATCACAGCAGACAGTGAACCAGAAAACATGGTTATCTAGCCAAAGCTCACTCTTTTTAGAACGCTTGTCTCTCTAATATTACCAAAAACTTGCTGGATATTCACCTTGATGGAAGTGGAGTGGAATTTTTTTACAAGAGCATGCAGTGATAGAACAAGGGGTAAATGGGTTTAGACTGAAAGAGGGCAGGTTTAGATTCCAAGCATTGGGAAGAAATTCTTTACTGTGAGGGTGGTGAGGCAATAGGTGTCCAGTGAAGGTGTGGATGTCCCATCCCTGGAGGTGTTCAAGGCCAGGCTGGATGGGGCTCTGAGCACCATGGTCTAATGTAAGGTGTCCCTGCCCATGGCAGGAGGGTTGGAACTAGATGGTGCCCTTAAGGTCACTCCCAGCCTAACCCATTCTATGAAATCTAAGCATGCACAAACATTAAAGTACCTGCACAATGTAGTAAAGCAGTCCAAACTGCAAAAGTTTATGCACACACTAATTATGAAATAGAAATATAGCAATATGGACAGGATTAATGCTTTTAAGGAAATCGGATACCCTGTGGAAAGGGCAAATTCCAAGAGTCACATAATATCTGGCTCGAATTTTTACTCTCTTGCCATTTAATATAATAAACTGTGATTAAGAATTTGTGTAAAAATTGGAGCAGGTTACAGAGAAGTAAACTATTTCTGAATTTATAAAATGAGAACAAAAAATGTTCTGCCTTATTTACATCTCTATCATAGTGAAACCTCAAAGTAGATTGAGGGTACTTTTAAAGAATTTTCATGATAAAGCAGCACTTGATAGATAAGCTTTGGAAAAATCTTGCGGTCAGGGCACTAACCTGCAGCTGAGAGCTCATGGCAGGAACTCCCTAAACTCTGTGGGAGTTCCTTCCTCAGATACCAGAACTCACATCAGGTCTCTGACAGATTTGCAGCAGTTGGTAAAAGTCAGACAAGTAAAGTAGCTACTATCTCCACCCACACACCCTGTCCCAAGGCAAAGGTTCCCAGTCTGCACATGGAGCAGCTTGGGAACAAATGTAATTTTCTTCCCAGGAACCAGAGTCTGTTTGTTTACCTTGGTATATGCCCAGGTAAAATGTGTAGATTTCCACATAGGAGCAAGTGGAATTGCTTGCCAGTTGTAGTCTCTCCCTGAAATCCTGTTTTCAGCTTCCATACCATTTCCCATCACAAGAGCCAGACAATCCCACTGGGAAATGGCTCCAACAAGCCCAAGAATGAACAAGATATGAATATACTCCTCAAACCAGGTTCTGGCTGCACAGGTTGCAGCCAACTGCTCCTTGCTGCTTTATCCCACAACTCAGCACAAGGAAGTGCCCAACCAAAGGACCATCTTTAGACTTGAAGAATAACCTGCTAAAATTGTAACCTTAACTTTTAAAATATATTCTACTATAGCTCCAATGTCCCATTGCTCTGCTTTCAACATGACACCTCCTACTAAATTTTCTTTTATTGCAGTTAATTCACACTTTGAATCTGCTCACATAATAGCTTGTGTTAGTGTAACATTAAAAAAATGTTATGGATTAACATTAATGTTTTATTTTGGATCTAAAGACACACAGTCAAAATTACCCTAGCAGGAAAAATGTGAAGGAAACCTCTAACTAGACAAGAACTGTGAACAACACAATTATACAAAACAACCAGTTGTAAGTAAAATTCTATAGCCAAATCCAGCTTCCAAATTATTTGTTACCATGAAAGCAACTTCCATTGTTCTTCCCAAGCCAACCTGTCTGTGTGGACTATGAACACCAAAGGATGTCTATCCCAGTGATGGTCTTCCAGAAATCTTACCACAAATTAGACACCACACCAAAATTTAGCATTTGCCAAAAAACATCACCACAATTTTCCTATGTTCATTGCTACTTATATTTAAGATTTAGGCCAAACTGGCACTTATTCCAATGGCATTTATTTTGGTGAATGATGGCAGGACATATGATGACACACCTGACAAATAGTAAGTCTGGTATGGGGAAATGTGGATATTGGCAAGTTCTCAATCTTCAGTTTATTGTTTTCATCAACCCAACCCCAGCTCTAATTTGGGAGCATTTTATTTTGGTCAAAGAACTCATCTAGTAGAACAAGTCACACTTTGTTAGTTCTTGCCCAGGGAATAGGTGTGTTTCTCAAATTATACTCTCACAGACTAGGAATAAAGAGGATAGGTTGGAAAGAAAATCGTTATTGGAGCTGGGCTTCAATTTAGTTGGAGACAGTGAAAAAGAAAATACTGGCAAGGTATTAACACACTTGGATTTTTTTTAATACAGTGAAATATTGAAAAAAATTCAGCAAATATAACTCTTAAAATATTTTTAATGCACCCTAGTGTAACAAAATATCCTATTTCACTTCATGTTTCACCCACTAACATGATGACCCTATGTCCTGAACAGCCTTTGTATTTTGAACATGTATTTTCTATTTGGCAAACATCTACTCTACAAAGGCAAATTTTATATTAAAGCTACCAGAATTTAATTCTCGAGTTTTACTGGAGATGCATTTTTTAATAACCCATAAAATTTGTGAATATTACAGTGTTTCACATTTTAAGGAAAATTGCTGCAATTGATGTGCCAGTTTTGAGTAAAATTAGTGCTCATGAGAAGGCGTCAGGTTAATAACACTGGAGAAACTTGTCTATTTTTGTTTCAGATAGATCTGCAAAGCACCTGAATTTTTCTATTAGAAATGCAGATCCTGTCTAGCCTAGAAGATCAAGAGTTTGCAAAACGGTGACACTGCAAAAGTAACAAAATCAAGTTCAGACAACAAAAAAAGTAATTTCATTTGGGCTTCCCACAAGTTTTGAAGAAATCAAACCACAGCAGTAATTCGCCAGTAATTAACAGAAAACAGAACTTCATTTTGGCCAACTGGCCAGCATGGTTGTTTCACATAAATCACAGAGAGGGTCAGGCATCATTCAGAATGCGATGCTGCTTCTGAATTACTGACAGCCAGATTAGGAGCATCTGAAATATAGAAATCTCAGTTTCAGCTCTGGCCTGTCCTAACCCAAACACAAATAGATGGGATGAACACAGTTGATAAAATGTCTAAATACAACTTTGTAGTTCAGTTTAACCTTGTAATATTCTTAGTTTACAGTGTTTTCCCTTTGCCTAAATTTTTTGGAGGAAAGAGACAAAAATATGTAAAAATTATTTAACTATTGAATTAAAATGTCTATGAACAATTACATAAACAACTTGACTGCAATTTACTTTTGAGCTCTATAACCATATGAGCAGCATCTTTAAATGTAATTTCTCTGACTTCAGTTCCTCTATCATCTGTTGCCTACAAATTCAGCACCTCTGGGCAGTATACGAATTTATTGTCTTCAGTTAAAAAATAAAAAGATAATTAAATAGGGAAAAAACCCCTCTTACTATCAAATAATGGTGTTCTTTTCCTCAAAATTGTTCAGATTTTAGCTGACACACAGTGAGTAGAGGCACATTTGTGCATACATGCTTTTCCAAAAAAAATAACCACCTATAACTTCTCCCAGTGGGTAGCATCAATTAAAAAACAATCAGGAAAAGCTTTATAAACTAGCAGTGAACAAAAGATGTTTCTGGTGTCACGACGAAGCCAACACTGACACAGCGGAGTTAGCAGGGCATTGTGTTCCTCCCGAGCAGCTACTGCAAGCTTCAGCAAATGGAAAGAGCAACATCATGATCCAATCACAATGTATTTCTGAGTTTAGGATCAAAGTGCCAGGCTGACAGATTTCTGCCAGCTAAAAAACCAGGTACAGTCACTGTCAGGAAAAAAAAATAATTAGGTGGAGGACTAATGTGAAATCGAAGAGTAGTTTTCATCTCTGCCCTGATTGCCTCCTCTGTGCTAAGGCTGCAGTCCTGCTCTTCACACCATTAACATTAGAGACAAAGATGCAACAAGCACCTTAAAATATGGTAGACAAAACCAGAGCAGATTTACATATCACAGGACATAAATGAAAGCATGTTAACATTGAAGCCTTCCCTTATACTAAACTCTTCACTGTGGTTTTCCAAACCCGTATTTATACTGGCAAGATTAAAAAAACTGACACAAAGAAGCAAACACCCAGGATGGAATGTAGCACACACAATTCTTTACCAGATAATAATAAAATAACAGTTTTTATAGAACCGAGGAGGAAAAGAGACACCGGCACGAGATGATGGGCTTAATCATTGGCTGCTATGGTGGACATGTGCCACGGCACCAGGCTGCTCACCATCTAGTGGTGCCAAGGGAAAAAGAGCAAAAAATGGACGAGAATACCTCTAAACTATGACCCTCCGATTTACAGTTTCCTAGGAGGATTAAGGAAACACACTTTTCATTGTGACAAAGAAGCAGCCCAATTTCATCAGCTTAAACAAGTATTAAATTCACCTGGCCAGCAGTAAGAGAATAAATTTAGAGGTACTGACTGCATAGCTATGAAGAAACTCTTAGTAATTCTTTAGTAACTGAAGTTTTATTAATTTAACTACGTCTTCCACATGTAAGCAAACAAAAAAATTAAATGTGCTGTCAAAATTTATTTATTTGTGCTTTTCCCCTCCAATCCTTTACACATCTCCAGCTATGTACCAGGTGTTCACATATTTCCAGTTGACGAATGAAAGCAATGAATACTGGAACTGCAGGAATCACACACATCTCTGAGATGTGGACATTCCAGTAGCGGTAGGGAATAACCTGAATCCGTGACATTCTGCAGGCAAACCAGGCACCTCCCAGTACAAGGGGTAAGGATTTAAAGGTCAGGTTGCAGTGCTGACAGTCTCACCTCGATCAGCAGTGATTTGGCAGCACAGACCTTTCCAGCTGGGTACCAGGACATTGCTCCAATTCTCTGCTTATTGCAGCACAGGAGTGCTGGGCTGGCACAGCTGTCAGCCTCACTCACTCATCCAGGAGCTGCCACCCCGCAGCCAGCAGCACCTCTGGCTGCATCCAGAGCCACAACACAGCTTTTCCCCTCAGCATCTCACTCTTGTGACATTCTGCATCTCTGCTCCCAGTCACACTCCCTTTGTTCTAGTCCACTATGTGATGCCACACGTTAGATTTCCTTGATTTGGGAGAAAAAGACACGGCATTCTTATTGTGCTCTCTCCAGCTGTCCCTCTCCATGCTGCTCTAACTGCTGCATCCCTCCTCACCTCACATTCCCTCGCTCTCTGCCTGGGACACTCAGCTCGGCACCTGGCTGCCCAGTTCCACCTCTTCCCTCCCAGGCTTTCCCACATTAAAATGTCCAGAAATATCCAGAACTGCTGATTCTCCCTTGTTACCATGTCTGCCTTGCTGATATTTTATTTTTAAGAGAACCATATGAAAATCAGCATGACAATGAAGCAGGGCCAAGCCACTAATCAGAAACCATTTGAAATTAATTTCCTTAAAAACATAAAATATAAACACTTGCACAGTAGGATGAGGAACAAAAGTTCCAACATCAAAATGAAAACTTATTTTTTCTTTTTTTAAAAGTATGATATCATTGTAGCACCTCCAGATTTTTAGAAGCAAGTAATTTTTAAAAGTATCCTTTGGTTTGTTGAGTTAAAAAGCAAAGAGAGAGAGTGAGCATATAAAAGAGAAACAAAAAGGAAGAGATGTTGGGGTTTTCCACCTTAGAAATTATGCAGATACATGCCTGAGATAAAACACTAAAAATCTACTGCCTATTTATCTTTAAAACGTTTAAATGCATAAAAAATATTTTGGAGAGCTTTTTTAAGATTTAATTTTGCAAAGGCTTGTGCATTTGATTGACCACATGAGCACCACTTTTTTGGTGGTGCAAGAAAACAAAATATACATATCTGTGGAACTGTTCTGTAAGAACTGCATTAATTCCTAAAATACAAACAAGGATTTTAGAAACAAATCAGAAGAGTTCCTTTGGAGCACTCTTATCAAATTTCAGTATTTGATATGGCACTAACTGAGCAGAAAAACCTTTCATAAATTAGAAGTGCAAGGAATGGAAGATACAGTGCACAGACTTTTATACACCTTTTTTATCGATATCTGCAGATTTTTGTGCAATCTTCTCCCAAAACTCAGCACTCAGTTTGTACCCATAATTTCAGGCCTTCCTACATTTTTTTTCCTATTTCACCAAGGCAGGCATTCCAAATGCCCTTTTTTTGGTAGCTCCTCCTCAGTTTATGCTATTCAGCTTTGTAGTGCCTCTAAAGTCAGAGTTCACAGACAACCCTTTTACACTATCAGATGTTGTTATTATCCTACACATTTATGTATGAATTTTATGTTCTCAGAAATAACAGAAACCAAAAATCTTCCTTTATTATCACAGCACTATTCTGCAAACATGGGGTTTTTCCCCCTATGCAGTTGTCTCTTTATGAATTAACATCCATGGGATTTTGCTGGTATCCAGAGCTCTGGACAGAGCTGTGACCTCATCCACATACAATCAGAGTCATAAAACATGTGCTGGACCCGAATAAAATCAATATCTCTAAGAAGAGTGGCATAATTAGAAGACTCATATTTACCGTTTGGCTCAGAATATTCCCCGTCCATCATCAGGTATCAGCAGGGACAAAGCGAAGCGTCTCGGAGCACCAGCAAATGGGCTGCTTCCACTGAATAGTTTGGATGCAGTTTGACAATGAAAACACTTTTTAAAACAGAAAACAAGCAGGCAACAGCAAGCTGAATAGCGAGTGGAAAGCTCTAGTAAGCGCATTCTGTGGCACAGGCAGCTGCAAATCACAACAGGCCATTCCCCCGGTTTGTCAAGGGATCGGCAGGAGTTAACACAACTTGCAAACAAATATCATCCTGGCCATTTGTAAAGGCCCATTAATTTTGTCCACGTTTATCAGAGATTGTATCTCAATTCATACAACTCTGTGTAAAAAAGAGCCTGTCCTCCAAAACAAATTACATCAGCTACTCATTAGTAAATATTTTTTAGAAACAAAACAGGAGTCAAAGTTGTCACAGTTTGAAAGGCACAGATAAAAACAGTAGTTTAAAATTTACTCTAAATGAAAGCATGGTAGAGTGAAACAGCTATATTCCCAGCAATTGTACCAGGCAAAACACCCATGCAGATGGTTTGCTCAATATCACTTTTTTGCAACAGAAGACCCAGTGTTGCCCATTTGCATTAGAACAGCCAGACAAAATCTCTGTGTGTGATAATTTGCTGTAGCTAGAGAGAATTTGCAATGAGAGCTTGAAAGTTTTCATAGCAACCCCCAGTGTCCCTGTGTGCATGAGGGATTAGAAAGGAGACGGACGCTCCCTTTGCTGGCTGCTCAAAACCAGTGACACAGGGCACAATCCCAATGCCACACACCTTGAGCTTTGTCTAGGCTGAGCTCCAAACTTCCTGACCTTTCCTTCAGTGTTTTAAGTTATTCATCATCTTTCTCTTGCCTAAACACCCTGCCTTCTCTTCTCCCTCTTTTCCAGCTCTCCATTTGAAGCCTCTAATGAGGGTCATTCCAATTCTGGCAATCGATATGGTTTTTTGGGGGGTTGAGCTCTATCAGTTTGGCTCTAATTTCTCTCTCTATATTTTTTTGTAAGCCATCTGAATGAAGGGCAGTTCTTACACACTAAAGATTTATCCAGAGCAGTGACACCATACACATATACATTTTTTAAACACAAACAACCATAATTGACTGACAAAAAAACTATTTTATACCTCAATTATTTAATGCAATAAAACTGAAGAAATTAAACAGAAAACTGTAAATGTAAGAAATTGTTTCTGACATGCATCAGGAACTGGAAGCATATAACGATACATTTTACAAAGACAAATGCCTGCCCAGCAAAATCAATAGATTGCAAGACCAGAAGATAGGTCCCATCTAGGACTGGAGTTTTCATTAGTACCTGAAATTGTTGAAAGGCCATAAAATTAAAAATGTAAACATTAAAGACAGTACAGGTATTTTCTAGAACTCTTCTGGCTACTTCATGCAAGGGTATATGATAATGCACAGATAGATACAAACCACAGCTACCATAGTGCTCTCACTCAATTCCTCAAGAGTCTAAAGAAACATTCCATTAGGAAACAAGAGTACTTCAGCTAACTGCAAGGCTGATTACCATGCAAAGCTTTTCCAGAATAGATGGAAAAACTCCATTGTGTGCCAAACTCTCATTCAAACTAGCTTAACTCACAAACTATAAATGTGTAACAATAATATACACAGTGAATATTTAACGTCAGGTATGCTTAGCTAAGAAGGAAGCCCTTTAACAGGTGCATAAAAAGGGCAAAACGAAAGGAAAACTTTTCAAAATTACCTATAAAGAGAATAAAATATGCAAGTCTGTGCTGGAGATCAGAAATCTTATTCTACAATATGCAACGAAAGGGAAATAATTAAACAGCAGATAACATGATATCCCTGGAAAAACACTGGGGAAAAATAACTTGCCTAACTTCAAAAACACACAAACAGAAAGTCGCAAAAAAATTGAAGCTCTGCATTTTGGCTAGTTTATTTCACCATTTAAAATTTATCCTTAAACACCATAAAGATGGCAACTGTTATTTAAAGAGCAGAAAAATATAGCACTGAGGCCCTTGCAGATTCAATAGAGATACAAATTTAATGAATTATTATTGTTAAACGTCACTATTATCTTCCACACACAGAGTAGATTTTGTAGGATACAGTTACAGCAAAAAGCCCTTCATCAGTCTTTCGTGACAATCAAAGTCAGCACTATCATCTTTATTGTCTCAATTCAAGTTGGAGGAAAACCTTGCTACTGTAGTCTCAGAGAGCCCTTCACCATGTTATCAGCTACAAAATGTACTGTGGTGGTTTTGAAATCCCTTATGACTAAGAAAAGAGCATGAATCAATTGCTCACACTCTACCTCGTCCCAAGCAGTAGGAAAAGGTGAGTTAATTGTCATGCTTATTGTATTTGATAAAATACAAAAGGTACCCTAGATCATGGTGGTACTTGACCATGGATGTCCACAGGTACACTGATGGGGATGCTGGGTTTTCCTGCTGCAGAGTGAGGTCTTCCTAACAAGTAGAAGCATTTCCCAAAGCCCCTGAAAGGAACAGCATCTTAAAACACCTTTTCTGTATTTCCATGGCCTCTGAGGTTTTGCAGCCTCTTGACAGGATTGGTTTCTCTTTCCTTACTCCAGGTAATAGTCTGGCACAGAGGGAGTGATACAGAAAAGAGAATGAAGCTGCTTGCTGCCAGGCACAGCTGCCCCTCTTCAGGGACCAAAGGGAAGATGAAGAGTTACCATAAGAGCATGGAACACAAAAGGTTGAGCAATGGCAAGAGACTTAACTGCTGCTGGTTGCGCTCATTAAAAGAAAAATTAAGGGAAAAATAGAGGGAAATGCGCCTAGTCATACATATTAACAGCATTTGGAATTGTTTAACTGAACCTGACTCTCTCTTTAGGAGACTTGCAGCAAGTGCATACAAATCTCCACCTTATAAGTACTCCCAAAAATTAAGTGACCATCCAGATTTCAATCAGAATAAAAATTGTTTTATCTTGTTGATAAATCATGCAACATGTAAGCATCTCTCCTTTTTTGAACAACAGGCATCACTTACAAATCTTAATGCATTTCATCTGTAACATTGCTTCCTGTTCCTGATAGGGAAAGGAAAATTCATGAGGCAAATATTTAGCTCCAGGCAACAGGCCAGTATAGCAACAGAAAGTTTTACACTTGTGCCAAGATTTCTTGGTTTCCTTTTAAAATGAAAATCGTGACAATTATCTTGATGCTCTCTGATGAATCAGATCTGTCTATATGAAAAAAAGCCTTTTTTTGTTTCCAACACACTATTTTACAAGCTTATTCACTTTCTTTTTAAAAAAGCAGCTTATGTACCAACTTAAAAGCTAATGTGCTTGCATGAAAACATTCGTAACCAGTCAAACCACAGAGATTTTCAGTCAAGTTAACCTGAAATGTGAATTGAAAGAGATACAGAATTTCTCCAAGGGGATGAATTTAGAGACACTTTTAAAAAAAATACAGTTGCTGTCTGCCGTGTTCAATATTTTCCAGTCCACACTATAAATCTGACTGGCTTGTACTGTCAATCCTTGGTAAGGTCAGCATTTCAAAAGCTGCTGTGCTACAAATTAAAGCTTCGGTTAAACTTGAAACAACCCAAGTACTTCTCATGCCATGCCCGTGCTGCTTACCACCACAATTCTAAATTTAAGATTATTATTCTGATTCTTTGCCTCATACATGCTGGATTTGTTCTGTAGTCTTCTCAATACTATTCTTGAGTTGTTTTCCCACCAGGCATGGAAAGTGTCTACTGATCTGCAGGTAGGAGTATGAACTCTGTTCATTTTTAATCCCTGTTTTAACTGTGGTCTCACACTGAGCATCACTTTAACAAAGGCTAAGGTCATTCCAGTTTTCAAAAAGTTCTGGCTCATTTCCAGTAGGTTTTCTAAAGTCTAAGTTACCCTGTTATTTTTCAATTTGCTAAGATTCAGCAATCTAATCTGTTTCTAATGTGTATTTGTTTCCATTGCCTTTGCAGCTCTTCCCCCAGAAATCTCCTCCTGGCTCTCATGAACATGCTTCTTGACCAGCAGCTAATTGCTCCCACTGGTAAAGCTGAATCCAAGAGTACTACAGGTACAAAAGTTCACAGCAGAGAACAGCATCTACATTTGGGCAAGAGCTTACCATTTCCTGGAGTTCTGACTCTCCCACCTTCTCCTCTGCCTGGCAGAGCTGCAATTTCACTTTCTGCTCCCAACAGGAGCATATTTACAACAAGCAAACTCTTGTTAAATCCAATGTCATAAGCAGGGTTCAAACCTCATCATGCGCAGACCCCAATTCTTTTGCCAGTCAATTATCTCCACTGTGAATTACCAAAATTCCTTACTGTCAGGATGGGAGCAAAAAATAAGGTAAATAATAAAGACAACTTGACAATAAGCAGGGAACCCTTTGCTGTCACCCAGCAGCTTCTCAGCAGTCAACCTGCCCCACAGCTGAAAACACGACATAACTCCTCCTACACTCTCTGCTTACACTGTTGCTGTACAGAAACATTATTTTCTGTACAAGAGGAAAGACCCTGAAACCTCTGCAGCTCTTCAGCTGGTGCTTGTAATTCTTTACAGTCCATCCCCCAAGACAGAGAACAGCACCCTGAAAAAGTGTTTCAAGCCTGTTTCAAAAGGAATCATACATTATGCAAAGCTCCTTTCACAATAGACACCAGGGCTAGAGATCCATGGTAGAAAGCCAGTAGATCATGAATAAAATACAAAACCAGGATTCATTGCATAGGATTCTGTGTTTCCCTCAGCCATTCACTTTCTGTATTATCCAAACCCGAATCTCCTGCCCTTAATAACCCTGTGGTCAGACATGCCCCTCTGCACCATACAGTGTTTACATGATGACAACAGACATGATTACAATACCTAGTTTTAATTGTAATATCTTTATCCTTGATTTTGCTTTATTTTCTTAATACAGCTGGTATTAGTCCAATGATTGCAAAACTACCCAGTCCAGAGCTTCCTTTTTATTGGAAAAGTTTCCATTGACTGTATTAATGAAACAGAATTCTAGAAATTAAAACTGACTCTTTTTGGGTTTCCTCGGTAAGAACTGAGTCAAATCAGTTTTGTCCAACAAGAGCTTTCAACCTGAGAGAAGATGAATCCTTGTGTTCTCTTAAGTGTGCCCCATCAAAATCTCATGGTAAAAAACACTGTTCTTCTGAACATGCTCCATCTGGAGCTATACAGGATCAATGCCCAAAACCAAACTACCAGGGATGATACATAGGGAAGAATATTTTTAAAAAACCAAAAAACCAAACCAGACTATAGTGTGTTATTGCTCCTGCAGAATTATATTATTTGTGGCCGAGTTCTATTTCTGTTAGCTTTTAAGTGGACTCAGTTAAGTATAATTTCTATATTTGACCTCCCCTGAGATGGCCTATTATGATTTTACGAAGTTAGCGTACGTTTCACATAGCAGTTAAAAGTGGAGAAAGTGGAGAAAAGCAAACCCTTGAGCAAAAACAAGCCAGAGATATTTCCACAGACACTGTACTGGAGAATAGACGGATTGCCTTTTCTTTTTTTTCCCCCGATCCCATTCATTATTTCATGGAAAAGACGGAAACCTATATTTCAGTATAAATATGCAAATCTTAAAAAAAAATACTTTTATCTCAAAGCATACAGCAACCATTATTGGGAAAGGACAATGAGCAAGGTTAGCATGCTAAAATAAACATAATTATATTTCAATCTTTGGAAGTTAAACAGTCCTTCAGAAGGGTCAGGAATCAAACATTTCATCATGAATGAATTATATATTGGTTTTACTTTCTTCTGCAAGATCTTAACCAACCTCAAGCATGACGAGGAGCAAGAAGGGCAGCAGAGAAACACTCCGGTAGCAGAAGAGACATACCCATGCACAGCAGAACATCTGCTTTTTCTGAAATACCACATTCCAAGCCTAAACCAGGAATCCCTGCAGTGTTTGCTGTAAGTATCAGGTTTTGTACAGAGGAATACAAGCACTATTTCCCATGCTTACAGGCACAGTAGCTGCTGCACCCATGCAGTCTTCACCAGGCTCCAAGGTTTGGCTTCTGTTTCTCCACAAAGGCCGTCCCATGGCAGGTGTCCCACCTGGCTGTTACAGAATACACAGGCAAGAATACTCTTCCCTCTCTTACTACTTATATCAGATTTCTTTTATCACTTCCCCTCAGGTCCCTTTCCTGCACCCCCAGCACTGGCCTGCCTTCTTTGTGTCACTTGAGGCTTGAGGCTTCCTTCCCTTCAAACTTCCCTCTGCTCCATCACACCGTCCTGCCAAGCCTCCCTGCCTGCATGGTGTAAGATCCCATCAGAGTGCTGCCCACAGGTGTTTATGTAAGACACGTGCTTTTGCCTTACTATTTCTTCTGCAGTACCACACTTAAAACTCCAGTTCGGGGAATGATGAAATAGGTGACAGTAAGAGAAGCAGCTGACGCCCCAAGTCCAGCTGAATCCAGCACTCCTGAATAAAAATGTGGCCCCCACCCTCCCCCACTGCCCTGCTTGCCATGATTTAACTCTTGCTCTTGAACAGGCAAAGGGAAGTGCTGGGCAGGAAATTGCCCCAGTGGAGGATGCGCCAACCTCCTCCTCATCCCAACTTTGCCTTCAGCCACAGCACAGGAATGTGAGTTGCAGCACCAACTTAGGAGGGGTTGTTAATGGTAACAGGACTAAAACAGGAACTGGAGAGAGAGGTCTTGATTTCAACAGGAAGAACTGAAGAAATGCACTCTTCACTGGATTGTTCTGTGCTTCCTATTAGCTCACTTGAATTAGACTTCCTAGTAAATATAAGGGCATGGGAAGAGTTTATGCCTGTTTCTGTTAGTGATTAATGACAGAGCAGGAATTAGGAGATCAAGCCTTGTGTGTCTACTCCAGTGCTCAGCCAACTGGACAATATTATATATGCAAATGTAAAATAGCTTTCAATGGCATGCTGCTCTGCTGCTTACAAAATGTGCAACTCTTTTACTTTGTTGTATCCAGAAAAAGCCACAGGGAAGGATAAAAATTGCAGCAACGGAAGGCAAGGTTAAAATAAAATCCTGAGTCCCAAAACCAGAGCTCTCTGCATTTTTGGTTCTGCACTTACATAGGTAAAACTCTACTTACAGAGTAGAGACTAAATATTGCCACCACTGTGAAACCCCCAGCAGCAGTACTCACAGGCAACCAACAAATGCATTTCCCAGGAGCCAAGGAGCACCAGGAATCTGATCCTCGTGCTCGTCAGTACTGGAGCACTGGTTTACATCCCATACAGATCACTAGTGGTCAAACCACTGTAACAAGAACCTAGCCTGTTTTGTGGAGGCAATATCTGATCAACGCATGCCCTGGTATTGGGACTGCAATGACAGACTGGACAAGCATAGTAAATTCACACTTGCTTAAAAGATGCAAAAAGATCTACCGTCCTTTGACAACACTGGTATCAAAACCACAAGTCCACACCACACTCAACTCCAAGAAATCAAACAACATTGCTGAGAAATCTACAATCTGAGTACTAAATATTTTCTTTGAATAAACAATTTTCTATTAGTGGCATTAAAAATGAAATAAAAACTTCAGTTTTGATTGTAGTTTGGGAATGACTTTGAGGCTGGTGGTCTTCTTCTGAGGAGACAAAGTTCTAGGAAGTAGCCACAACCCAAAACATCCCAGATACACAACCTGTGGAGTGTCACCAGCTTCTCAATTGTCAGACAGTTTCCCAAGCTGTTTAAGACTATCCTAAGAAATGAACACATGCATAGAGGTGGAACCAGTTTTAAAAACTAATGAAAAGCAGCTAAGCAGTAATTTACACAGAGCAGTAAGTAGCTACCCACCAATACACCTACTCCTACCAGCATGGGTACTAGTTACCCTGGAGTGTGGTCCCAGCTAAATTCTCTATATAGCCGTGCCTTTACACAAAGTCAGGGGAAAGTGTGCTGAGTAATAACCTCCCCAACCCAAGAGCAATTTCAAAATCAGGCCCCGTGTGCATCCTATATAGAAGAGAGACAATAATAAAGGGCATGCTTGTTCTAACACTAATTTGTCCCAACAGGACAGGTTTTTGGGAAGCATCAACACCAAAGGAAAATGTACAAAACAAATGAAAACAGGATAGAGATGTACAAAGGAGGGGTGGAGAAAACAAGCAGGAAGAGGAAACTTGATTTTAATGCAAAAGGAGATGAGACACCATTGAATGAGGCAGACAGGGTTGAATTCCCTGAGAAGGAACACTCCTCCCACCCTGGCTCTCAGAAAAGCAGGATTATGGGGACAAACTAAACGCCTTGAATTTCCAGCAAAACAGAAGAAATTTAAAACATGACAAGCACAGGCCTGCCTGTTTGGTCACTAACACTAGCACCTGGTTGAACTAAACCCACTAATTGTGAATAACCATATTAAAAAAAAAAAGTTTTTCAATTTCTATTAAAGCAGCTGCAAACAAGAAGGGGTAATACCCTGTCATCTACTTATTTAGTACCTGAAAGGCATCTGCTGTGCCCTGAACTCCAAACCAATTAACTTGTGCCACTGCAACACAAGTCACAGACAGTTGTATCAGGCTGGGAAGTTCAGTGACTCAGGTTTTTCAAAACGTAGACATTTTTAATTAGCAAGTTGTAATGTAGACTAACACTGAGCAAAACTGGTTTAATTTACATTTAATTGCAGCAGTAGATCAAGCAACACTGGTCTGGCATCAATTTCAATAGAGGAAACTAATGAATACTCAAGGTGTGCAAGAGAAACAGGAATTTCAGCTAAGTGAAAATTCCAGTCCCTACAGACAAAGACAAGAGATGGCAAGAGAGCAGGGAGGTATGCAAGAGAAATACAGGAAGCAAAGTTTTTCATTTTGACATGCCAAAAATACTTGGTCACCTAGGTAAAGGAATTAGTTTAATAAATTACATGGACTCGAGAATACAGATCTGGATACACAGAACTTTTAATTATTAATAGTTGCCTTGTTATTAATCAGAGATGTGAATAAGAAATAAAAAAACAGAAAACAAACTGTACTAAAGCAGAAAAAAAACTCCCAGAATGCAGACCAAAACCCACATCAAGCCAAACCAGCCAACAGCACTAACTCCCAGACTATAAAGCCTTCAAGGCTTCTTTTCCAATTTTTTTTCCTTTCTGGTCCCATGACCTTCACTTCTGCAGGAGGTACAGAAAGGACTCCTGTTTCATACCTGCCCAGCAAATGAAGCTCGTGCACTCTGATTGCCTTCAGTCTGAAGAGATCACTTAAGGAAAAGTACCCATCATTGTCCTTAAAGAAGTTAAAAAAAAAAAAAGGCAAACCCAAGCTAACAAACCAAGAAGAAGGATATCAACTGAGTTTAGGCATTCAGGGTTACCTTGCAAAGTAAGTTATTGGACAGCAAGTCCAGGCTCCCAGGCCCAGCAACCTCCCAAGAAAAGGTTTGCTCATGTATGATTGCATAATAAGAAAATACCAGATGAAGAGCTCCTACCAGGGTCTTTCATGACTTCAGAGTTATCTCAGCTTGGCTTATTTCTGTGATCACTTTGGTGCTGATCTAGCACACTGGAGAGAAGATGGAAGCTGTTAAGGTGGGAGCTGCTGAAGTGAGTGAACCATGACATGTCCAGCATGGACATTATTCCTAATATAGTAAAACTGTTGTCCCTTCTGCCAGAAAGCTTGTCCTTGGGTTAGTAGGCTGAGTTAGCGCTGCACCTTCACTGGATCTGGCCCAAGGAGCCTGCAGCAAGAGCAGGAGAGGACTAAGGGTGGCAACAACCTGCAGCTACAAAGATCAGGTGTGGTGGGCTAAGCCCTGCCAACAGCTTGCTGCCACCATCAATTCTTCTACATATTTTTGGGGTCATAATGCACCTGAAAGAGACCTGAAACATTTCATTGTGCTTTATTGCCACTACCTCACATACATGCCCTGCACCAAGCTCACCTGCTGTATTAGGTATGACAGGGCAGGTTAAGCCAGGGCACAGTATCGATGTTCCAACAGATAAAACTTACAAAAAAGACACAAAGCCAGTCTGAAGCAAAAATCAGCACAGACTGAAGTGCACTGTAGCTTTATGCAGAGCATCATTCCAATAGCTAAGCACTGCACATGCCAGGGAAGACGTGCTCATAAATTATGGTGTGAAATAAGCATTCTGTACAGGAACAGGCAGCAACCATACCACTCATACTTTAGGCCAAAACTGTAAGAATTAGAATTTAGATCCCTCTCCCAGTCACTACACAAATCCTCCTTATTACTGTTCTAAAAATCCCAACTCAATCTTATGAGCTTGTTAGAACCTTGCAGGCAGCTCAGGAGCCACTGCTGACACTGATGTAGTGACAGCTCCCAGCCTGGTGTTTGAGAGCAGCTGGTGCTACCTCCTGCAGCCTTGCAGTGCTGCTGCCACAGCGCTGGAGCCTCCCTGGGCTCCCCACAACCCTGCACACAGAGAGTAAAGTGAAAAGCCATTTATGAAAGAGCTTGATAAGGTTGGTAACAACCATAGCTGTAAAATAAGAAAACAAAAATATGACATCACAGGCAGGGGAAGGAAAAAGCAAAACCAAGAATTTTCAAAGCTTTCTACTGATGCATGCATAAACTAAAAATAATCAAAGCACCTGCAAGCAGCAGGCACAGACTTAATTTAACAGGTGATGAAAGACACTTATATTATTTGTATGAAGGTACAAGGCTTCTATGGCAGCAAAAAAAACCAGAAACAGAACATTTGTTATTAATTCTGTGCTCTAAACTGATACCTCATTGTTTTTATCCCTCCTATATATTTTTTCTTACTGGCTTCTTTTTAAACAAGATATAATGACTAACAGATGCTACAGCAGTGCAGTCCTCAATGAAAGGGTAATTAGCAGATGAAAGTTCAGCAGTTGTTTCTAGTTACAATCAGATGA
Source organism: Acridotheres tristis (assembly GCA_037013685.1). Taxonomy (NCBI): domain Eukaryota; kingdom Metazoa; phylum Chordata; class Aves; order Passeriformes; family Sturnidae; genus Acridotheres; species Acridotheres tristis. The sequence goes on from CM072887.1 coordinate 49,600,545, forward strand.
GCTGTACACTCCCCATCCCCTAAGTGAAGGGCAGAGATGAGCAATCCAACCTCTGCCTCCATCCCCCACTGTAACACAGTACAAAGCAGCACACATCAAGTGGGACCTGGAGGTACAATGATAATGAACCTGAGCAGTCTGGGTTTGTTTCAGGTTTTGTCTCCAGAATTTAATAATTGCCAATACTTACAACACTAGTTTTGCCAAAATTTTAAGGATATTTTCTGCATATAGTAAAGCTGATGAAAAAAATCAGTACTAGACATCTATGTTGACCAGTAAGAAATGTGTATTGCACAGATTCATTGCTATTTATTCACAAAAGCCTGTGCTTTTCCTGTTGCAAATAATGCTTATAAGGAAATAACTCCTGGAGCTCTGCTGATCTTCAAAATGTAAACAAATGAACAGAACTACTTAACAAATGTGGAGGAACTGCCACATATGAATTAATGAATGCATGCAATGTATGGCTTCAAGTGACTCTAACCCAGTGTAGGTGCTACTCAGTTGGCTCAGCTGGTCAGAGCATGGTGCTGATAACACCAACGTTGTGGGTTGAATCCCCACATGGGCCATTCACTTTAGAGCTGGACTTGATGATCCCTGGGAGTCCCTTCCAACTCAGAATACTCTGTGATCTGACTTACTTAGATGGCTGTCACAGTTTTCATTGCCGCTTAGCTAACCTTAGAAATATGTCAGTTTGGGCTTGGTTGCCAAATACTTAAACTGCAACCGTAAAAACAAGCAAATAAGACATAAAATAAGGATGAGGTTGGTTAGTTCTCATAATTATTCAGTTGAACTTTAATTCTTACAAGAGTTAAGACCAAGTGCCTCAAAAGATTACAAATGAAGAGTCGTTCCACAAGTGTAAACTAGAGTACACCAATACAGTTGAAAGTACCACAATTGTCAAACCCCTGGTGATGAGACATTCAGTGTTTCAGAAATAAAAACAGCATTACTTTGGGGAATTGTATTACCCAGAACAAATTTCACATGGCAGTAACATTAATGACTCCATATAGGCAATCAGGCCACACATGATTATAGATAGCATGGGAAAGAGGTTAATAAAACTCAACCTGTAATTTCTGAATTACTTTTGAGAAAAAAATAATGGTTTACAATGTTTTCTCTTGGGGAAGGCAGGGCTCAGAAGAGAGTGAAGCATGTTTTGTTTTAAGGACTGTGAGGAAAACTTTAAAAAAGAAAATGAAAAAAAACCCAAAACCAATATTCTAAAAAGAAAAGAAACCCAAAAACCATCACCATCACATGCCAAAGACAATAAATTACTACCTAATGGCATTTAACTAAAAAAAAAAACCTATTTCAGATTAATACATATATAAACAGATAGCAATTTTTTTCCTCTAAACAACAAAAATACCAACAAACAAGCTGATAGCAATTTTTTTCCTCTAAACAACAAAAATACCAACAAACAAGCTGATAGCAATTTTTTTCCTCTAAGCAACAAAAATACCAACACACAAGCTGACCAAAAATCCTGAAAAAACATACTTAAACCATTAACTGCCATACAGAGTTAAAAATAGTTCAGGACAATTTACTCAAAACCATTTACTAGAGAAAATATGAAGCCTTATATTTAAACACTCCAGTATTTATTATATCCTCTGGGAGTGGTTAAAGAGAGCTGAACTACATACCAGCTTACAACAAAATAACTAAAACAGTTTTCATTTCACACTTTGTGCTAATTTTCAGGAAATCTGCATGTGCACATTTATTTTGGAATCAGATACTTTTTGAAAACGTTGCCACTGGCATTGAACAGGTAGAAAGAGGCACTGCCAGCACCACAGCTGGCTCCTGTTTGATGTTACTGTCTTGAGCACCACCAAAACCAAGGGCTAGCTCCTATTTATGGGCAGTATTTGGCCATGCTTGCTCAAATAATTCCCCCCATTTGTTCACCACAAGTTGCAAGATGCCCCATGCATGTCCCATGCTGCCTCCATGCCAGCCAGTGATTTTGTCCATCCTTCTGTAGAGTTATGGGAGCACCTGCTTGGGATCACTGCTGCTTTTTTATCTCTTGTTGTTGTTATCTGCATACCAATACAGAAGGATGCAAAGTCAATGGCTTTTTAAATGAATACAAGTGTGGGCTAATGTCTCTTTCCTCAACATTAAAAAAAACGATGTGTGATTTCCAGAGTTTCATAAACTCCAGTTCTGTATAGCATTTGCGTTCTTGAAATCCAAACCTGTTGTAATGTCCTGACTTAAAGCTGGAGGCTGGTGGAACTACTACTGCTGCTTCACCTCTTCAACAATGGTGCTTTTCTCCTTGCTTCTCAGTACTCCCTGCATATCTGATCATCAGGTTCGGATATGGAGCAAGCAAGATACTACAACAGGAAGCTACTGCAGAACCATTTGAAAAGATCAGTCTCCTCCTACAACAGAAAGGGCAGTGCTGCCCAGCTTGGTAGAGGTGCAGATGTGGGCATCCCTACAGAAACTGCACCAAACACAGAAAAATGCTGCATTACATTCTGACGTGAGCAAAAATTCTCTTCATTTTTAACAACTATTCAAGTCCCATTGCTACACCACCTTAGTATCTCAAGGTCTGTGCTATGGCCCTCTAAGGAAAACCAAACACCAGGAAATGAATCAGCTGTGCTTAACACTGGTCATGTTAGTCAGCTCAACACAAATAGATTAGGGCTGATTTTATTTATGTTTACTTCAACACCAAGATCTTCCCAGCAGCAAGAAGGAAGCAGTCTGTAACCAAAGTGAGAGTGGTCACACCAGGAGCCTGCTGGGCAAGCCTGGAGACTGCCACTTCCTGGGGGGTTGTGAGGGCTCTGCTGTAAGCAATCATCAGGGAGCTGCCACTGGCACAGCATGGATGGGTTCAAGTGTCTCCTGCCACAGACAGGCACAGGAAATTAAACCCTGAAAGTCACTGCTGCCATGTGCACAGGTCCAGAAACACAGGTGGCATGATACCACTCAAAAAGTTGACTGAGGAGTGCTAGCCAAAGCCCAGCACCAGGAAACACGGCAGTGGTAGTGCACATCATAGGTGAAAAGACAAGTGCATCAGCAGCCTCATCACTGAAACCTGTTGTTGAGGCAGCAGGCACAGGCAAGATAAGCACAGGCTGTCTGCCTATCTGGATTGGAGATCTCACACTTTCATGTGTTCAAGTATGTTTTCCTTTACCACAACAGATGTTCCATGATATTTCCTTTACACCTAAGTAGATAAACTTTGTTTTCCCCATCCCCTGCATGCAGCAGGCACAGGACTCCCATGACAATGCTGATCTCAGCACTCCAGCACAGGAGGTGTCCCTGTCCTGCCTCCAACCTCCTCAGAAAGGCTGGCAAAAGAAAACTCATGATCTTCAAGTATTAATTAGTACAGGTATTGTGAATCCTGAAATTCAATTTTATATATATATACAGAAAACTTCTACATGTTCTGCTCAGTGTTTGTCATTTTCCATTTTTGAGATGCCAGCAAAAACTACTCTGAAAAATTTGGGACTTCATGTAATGAAGAAAAATTGTTAATCATCTTGCTGCCAAAAAAAAAAAAAAATCGTTATTGTGGTACTCAGAAATGGAACCTTATCATACCATCTGAAGTTTATTATAGCAGATTTTCACAGGCAGCAGTTGGAATTAAGTACATACCTTTCCATTTGGTATTTTTCACTTTGCAGCCTTAATCTAATTTCTTTGAAGACACTCAACTATTGTTCTGACAGAAGCATACGGAATAATTTATAGCAAAGCCTCAAAATTTTAAGTCAGTGGGAGTTAAACACAAGGCCTTAAAAAATTCTAGACCCTATCTCAGAAGCTATGTAAAATATTTTTCCCATTAGCACTTTTCACTTCTAAAATTTCAAAAGCCACTGCAGACATTTACATCTACAATTCACAGACTTTTTATTGGGAATCCTTCTGAGATTCATATTACATAACTCAGCTGGGACAAGTATTTGAGAGCAATTCATCACTAGGGATATCGCATACACATCTTCAGTGACGTTTACTTAACCAAAGTCAAAAAAAGCATTTGAGCCTTTCCACAGAAATCCTCAGATGTACCTGAAAGTAATTTTAGTATGTACATCACCATCCTTTACCAATTTATGTGATAAATCCATTCTTCTACTTGTTTGCAAGAGGTTGCTATAATTAATCAAAACAGGGATTTTTGAGGAATTTTCAGGACTGTTAAAGCAGAAGGAAAGATTCCAGCCCAGGCATTAAACAGCAGAGTAACAAGAAGACAAGCTGGATTTGAAGGAGCAAGCATGTCTCTGGGCACACATGCAGCCATGCAGATGAACAGGAAATACAAGACATCTTTGGGTCACTGCAATATTGATCATTAGAGAAGGTACTTTTATGGCCATTTCTTACAGCACCCAAGTAATAGAAACACTAATTTCATACAATGCTGGAGTAAAAAAATCAATGCCTTGTGTTTAAATGTCTATGGAATGTTACAGGAAATAATGCAATTATTTTCCTTTATCCACTAAATTCATCTTAATCATCACAATTATCCCAAGTCTGCAAAATACCAGGCACTCCTACTCCCTTCCTCCTCAGATCTGGTAGATAGATTTGGCCACCAGTACCCTGTGCATCAAAGCCAAAGAGATTAAAGTACAGTTCAACAGAAGGCAAGCCAACTCCAGCCAGATCTTGAGCAACCTATGAACTGGAAGGGAGCTTTATCCATTGGGATCTCCTATTTCACCAGTGTTGAGATGCAGGCTCTGATATTAGTTTGTCTGGACGTGGCAGTTGACCTTCGAGTTTTCTTCGTTTAACTGTAAAATGGGAATTCTGCCATCCTCAAAGCCCTTTTGAAAATTATGAGTGAGAACCTCTTCAGCTGTAGCTATGGCCACATCACAACAGCCCCATCTATGCTGTGGCTCGCTTTGAAGCATCAGCCTTCAAGGAAGGGATGCTCTTCCATTTAAGGATGGCAGTGGTATTTTCATACAGAGGTTTCTCACTTCTTTGTGCATCAGCCCATTATTCTGCACCCACAAATTCAGTACTTCCAGCTTCCATAATCAAGATCTGTCTCTACCAAGAGTTGCAGAGGAAGATCTCTGATCTTCAAACAAGCCTCAGTCATCCTAAAGGAGATCTTGCAAGGTTACAGCACAAGACTGCTGTAAATTAGAGATCTCATAGGGATGCCAGCAACTATGAGCACTCTCAGCATCTATAGTATCCATAGATTTAATCCATAGCACTTTAACATCTGTTGATTCTTCACATTAATTTTGGTTTTACCCTAAAATCCCCTCTAGCAAAATAAGTGACACACCCCTCCCTTCCTATGTTTATTTTTCTTTCAGAAGCAAACCATCTCCCCACTGGCAACACTAAGACAACACACATGAGAGTCTAACTTGACTTCAAGATGACTGCAGAAGACAGAACTTCACTAGTTCAACGGGGTTGATGCCTGCCTCATCATTGTTTCATTTCAGTCCTCTCTTTCCATTTGTGCCATCTGTTCTTGTAACCAGTTTACCTTTTCCATCCACAGCAAAACAGATTAATCAAACACAAAGGAGGCAGCTAGATGAGCTTTAAAGGTCTCTTCCAATATAGAATAGTTTATGATATGACAGCACAGATAGCCACGTTCCCCCTATTTTCTGATCTCAGGACCCCCCAGGCCGCTGGCAGAAGCCCAGCTGGGAGCCACAGTGCCAGCCCAACACGGCAGGGCTGCAGCTCTACAGGAGCCCTGATCTTACACCACACTCTGTACTGAATATTAATGAAGCTTGATGAAAAACACAAGGGCAATCCCTAGTTAGAGGTAACTGTTTTCAGATTTCAGTATTGCACAATATGGTCTCCAGAGTGTTCCTGGATTTATCACTGCTCAGGTTGCTACTTCCACTGCTGCTAATTCCCTCTCCTCCCAAAACAACCTCTCTGTTTTTACAGCATTTCAGTGAAGAAGGAGCTCCACAAATTTGACAAAAAGAAAACTTGTGATAGCTAGAGGTACTGAAATAAATGGAAAGCCGGAGGGGAATAGGGCTCAAAAAGGGTTTTTTATAAAAAAAAACTTTTAAAATGTATCACAATCCGCACAAAGCAAGCTGTTTGGAGAGAGAAGACAAAAGGAATACAAGAGCATTTCCTATGCAATAGATAGGCAAGATGTTTATCTAAAACATTACCTCATTAGGAAACACTGGGAGACCTCCTCCCAGTGAAAGAAAAAAAAACCCAAAACTTACCTACACACTTTTGACTTCTCTTTCTCTCCTACATCTTCACTATTATAAACAGACTCCCAAAGTGCCAGCCTCAGCATTTTTGTCTCCCGAAGCAGGAGACTCTTGCCTATGAAGGCAGCGTTTCCGTACAAGGATGGACTGAGCTCCGAGGATGTGAGCATGGGGGAGGGAAGCTTCAATATTACAACCCATCCATCAACCACTTCTATAAAGCTCTTTTGTTCCAAGTTCATACTTAGCAATTCAAGGTCAAAACTGATGTTGGAAATGCAAATCCTAAGTCAACCCAGACTTTGACCCCATGTGTCTTCTTGACCTTAAACACAAACAAGAAACAGGCAAAAAGAAGTTTCAGCTACATGATCTATTTATACAAAAATGTGTTTTGGGGAATACCAACAAATTAAAAATTACTGGGGGTTAATTTACACTACTGCTGATACAGATTAGAGAAACAAAATCAGAATATGTGCATGTAGGATACATTTTTTGTTTCTTACACTTTAGGCAAAGTCAATTTCCCCTGGTAGGGGCTTTGCTGTTTGTTTTTTCTTTATTGTCTATTGGGATTTTAGTTTTTAGTTTTGAGGGTTTGTTTTCTTTCTTTGAGAGAGACACAAGGTTTGATTGAAAGCACCACAGGGAAACTAACTGGTTGAAAAAACCTCAACCTTTTCCTCTCTGGTACAAAACAAAGGAACACATCTCTATTAGCCTTTGTCTTTAAGAAATCCTGGGTCAGATGTTGGCAGCCTTCACAAAGAAGAAAAATAGTAGGTATTACCAATAAAAAGCAAGGGTTTCATTGCAGCCAGGAAAACAGGATGTATTCCACAGGCTATAACTATTCTTCTTAGAAACACAATACAGGAAGAAAAAAAAAAAATCATTCATTACACTCAAATACTTAAGAGCAGACTTTTCAGTGAACCCCATTTTTGCAGGAATCCATGGCAGAAAGCAACAGAGGTGCCAAATACCTGAGATTACGAGCTTATCCAGTGGATATTTCCCAGAGGTGCTGTAACAAAAATCAATTTATATGGACAACAGAAAGACAGTGTAAGACAAGAGAACTCTGACACAGAATTCTGATCTAGTATTTAAAATCTCTTAATTTTAGATGATCTGGCAGTCTTCAGAATTGTCATCACAAAACTTTCTTAGAGTTTTATTCCAAGAGCTTACATATAACATCTTTCATATGGGAAAAGTCCTGCCAAGAGCTTTAAATATAGCTGTACTGAATGCCAGTTTGGCTTCCTCCATGTGAATTTGGACAATTTTAACAAGAGTTTATGAACTTGCATTGGGAAAAAAATGCATAATGATAGTTTGCCATCCATGCATGTAAGATGTAAGTTATGTAAAATACCAGATAATTCTGCAGACTAGCAAAAACATTATAAAACAAAACTATTTCTCTCCAATAGCTTTGATTTGGCCCTTAAATCAGAACTTTCTTCTAAAGCACCATCACACTTACACTGTCCTGGCAATTAAGTCAGCCTAAAGGGTTGCTTACTTAGGGGAAGGATAGGAAAATGTGTTTAATTAGCAGCAACTTGGGCTACTGAGAAACTGCTTTATTTGATCAACTGCTGCTGTGGATGATCAAAAAGGTGTTTCCTGTAACTCTCATTGGGGTTTGCTCACTTGCCCCAAGCAAGATGAAGAACAGAACTATATGGTATGTTTTCCATCCTCCTTAATAAAGCTCCCATCAACAAGCAAAAAATAGGGTACTGTAGTAATGTAACCTAGATCCTAGACAGTTTCCAAAAACCCAGCCAAGGGTCTTTGTCAGAATTTCAAAGAGAAGCCGCTGCCGAAATTCTTAAGCATGCGGAAGGGTTGTTCAGGACTCCTCCTGCAAACAGTGAATGCTTTTCACTCCCTAAGAAATTATTGCCAACAGGATCTGTAAGGTGAGACACTGGAAACAGTTTCCACTTTCTCCACTGAAGACAGTTTCCATCTTTCTGAGATCACCTTGCCTTTCAACAGAAACAATAGGTATTTTTATGGACAGTATTAAAGCTCTTCCCAAGAACCACTGCAAGGCCAGAAGTCCTCAAATAAATAAGTAAATATAAAAAATATTATTTTTAATTTTTAGAATGTGATTTTTGGCTCTCAGCTCTATAACTTGATTAACTAACACGTTCCCTTGCCCATCCTTTTTCAAATAAATGTGCTAAGAGGTAGGCACATTTTAGGAATGGCATTTTCCAATTTAGTACCCCTGCTAAAACTGCAACCAAGGTAGGGGGAGAAAGGTAATGCAGCACATGGCACACAGTTAAAGTATCTTTTATAACCCCCTGTAAATGGAGGCTGTGCTCTTGTGCTAGTCATGACCACACAGAACCTCCCAGGCTGACAATGAGAAAGCCTCTGCTCACTTCAGTGTTCACATAGAGAGTCCACACCCACGCTGGCTCTTTGGGGCTATCTGCCTTTGTCAGTCAGTCATTTTTCCAATTGGCTGTTTCTGTTAAAAGCTGAGATATTCTGAGGTTGTCCCTAATAAATTCAAAGTTCCAAAGATATGTCCATGCTTCCATTTTTCTTCGGGATTAATTTATTCATATTTTTATAAGCCACTAATAATAATAATAATCTAAATTAGAAATACCATATGTGCATAGATATAACCAGTGATAAAACCAGTGGAGCATAAACATGCCAAGCTGACAGGAGCTCAAATGAAGACAAGCTTTTGTCTATCATGACCTAATTCATTTTTCTACCAGTTGCACTACACAATGCATTTAAATCATTTAAATATTTGATGTGTTAATCTGCAGCACATTATCTCTATGTACAATGCTAAATTCCCCAGTCTTCATCCTACCTTTTACAAGCTGCAGCTATTTTCAGACTGCAGCAAGTTTCACAATTTGTCAGCAAGGTTACTAACAGTAAAAAAATGTTTTGTAAAGAAAAAGCTACTGTATTTTATGAGTTGGAAAAAGGGGTGGGAGAGGAAAACATGCTTAGTTAGAGCAGCAGGGTCAAAACAACACGCCTTGAAGAGCACTCCCCTCCCATGTTACATACCACACTTTTCAGAGGGGACATCACAAATTACAGAATTCAAGCCAAACTCAGCAGTGAGTGGGAGCAGGCAAGATAATAAGCACTGCAGATGGTTTTAGTCTTCATTACCATCCAGTAGACACAATGTCTCTGTAACAGATATGGACAAACAGAGGCTTTTGAAACATGACAAACTAAAAAGCACCAAGGGCTCTATATTTTTGTGGTATTCTTCACCTCAGGCAAACACTCTGTGGATTTCTAATTACCTGCTCTTCCTCTAGACCTCAAAAAAGCCCATAACTGTTGTGAAACTTTGGGTTCTTCAAAACAGACCTTTTTAAGCCACACTTAACTAAATTACCATCTTCTGGATTCACTCATATGTGTTATGACTAGACTCTCTGAGGGCAAAGAGCTGTCTAACTCACACTTAAATCTGCACTGTGTAAATGCTTCCTAACATTTTAAGGAAATTCGTTATCGCAAACAGGCCAACACTGCAGTTTAACTTTCCTTCAGGATAAGCAAGCACAGCCTCCCTCCTCTCCACACTGATTTGGAGAAGGGCAGCCTCGTCCTGCCACTGACCATCAAGACAAGGCAGGGCAAGAGAACTGACTCACACTTGTCTCATTTTCTCCAGCTTTCCTCTCTTTCCTGAAGGTAAAGATCACGATTATAGATTACAATTCTACGTATGTTGTAATTATTATATAATTATAACTGCAACAGTAATTTCAAAATCAACTGCAATAGTGTATTTACATTGAAACCACCCTTGTTATGACCATACTTGCCTCCCCAGGACGAGGCAAACCCTGTGCCATGCCACCCGGGATTTCAGGAGCGCAGAGGCAGATCCACTTCGCACAACCGGGGCTGAGCCCAGCGGGGTCAGGGTCCCCCCCTCCAGGGATTGCTCCCTGCGGGGCTCAGGCTGCCCCAGCCTGCCCAACAGGACGGCACACGCTCCCCACTGCGAGGGCAGCAGCCAGAGATAGCAGGAAGGGTGCTGGCCCCACCCAGATCAGCTGCCCTACCAGTTTCCCACATCTGGGCTTCCAACAAGGAAAGCAGCTGGTACAAAACCCTTCACTTCTAACCCCATTATCATCCTTCTGGTTCCTACCGTAGCCATTCCCTACGGCATGCATTCAGCCATGCAGAATGAGTTCATGGTAATTATATTTATAAATTAAAATACTTGATCTTCTATCATATGCACATTATTAAAATACAGTTAGCAGGAGGAACCACATAGTGACTACCTACCTTTATTTTAACAGAACAAGGAAATAGCTCAATGAACAACTTTTAGAAAACTGTATCTAAACTAATACACCGAGACATATTTATGAACATTACTGTATTTTCGTTCTTTCTTCCTCATTACAAATTTAGAATAAACTTATTTCTCATATTTAACAACTGTAAAGTTCACATAAGAAGGCCTCCATGTTTCCAACACTACAAATCCAGGCAGTATAAATGAGGCTATAATCATGTACTTAATTGCATTATTGTTCATATATACTTGAATATATATCTTAAATCTTACAGAGCGGTCATTTTCAGAAATTCTTGCGTTCTTGGACTTCTGCAAAGAAATATTTTTCAGTGTCTAGGACATATACTGAAGGGAGGAAAAATAATTCAAAAGTTGAGTGGAAAAGATTTTATTTGCATCACGTCCTGAATAATGTGTGATGGATTTGGCTGTGTTATCAATCAAGCTTTGCTTGTGCTATCTTTCTTCTAAACTGAAGATCAAATACCACAGTTAATGAAAAGTTTTGTATGAGCTTGTTCCTATCTCCTGGTAGTTGGGTTCTTTTTTCTACTTAAAAATGTTTTAAGCATCTCTAAATACAATGTGGCTAACAACATTCTGATATTTTCTTTTCAACTTTTAATGATACTGCATTAGCCAAGCATCACTTGGTTTCTCAGTCGTTCAGAGCAGAATCAATTACTCACCATGAGCTAGATACTGAACAGGAAGGGAAAGCCAACACCACTTGCTTGGGAGCTCTTCCCTTCCATACAGCAGGAACAAAAGGTGCCACAAGAGATAACCCACAAAGCACTCATCTTGGGTCCTGCTGAGCTTCCTGTAAGCAAACTGTAAGCAAAGCTAAAACATGCTAAAGTAGAAAACAAAAGACAGATACCCATTTGCAAGGAGAAAGACTGGGTTTGCTTTCTTACTCAAACCCAAGATTTTGAGAAACTTTGCGAATGTAACAGCCAGACACAGAGAATGTATATAAACCAGTAAGTGGCAAGATTTATCCCACCCTTAAAAGCTGACAAGTGCTCTTCTGTAGCCAGGATTTTGACTCCACCAAAAAAAAAAAAAAAATGGGAGGGCCAAAAAGAAAGAAGAGCATTCACGTGCAATATATTATCATTTAAAACATACTGTAAAAGCACCCTGTTTTCATTTTCCAATTGGTTGCGGAACTAGAAAAAAAAAAATCCCACTATTGTCATTGTTATTCAATATGCTTGAAATTGTTATCATTTTTCCATTATGATTAACATTTGCATTTAGTGCTAATAGAAAAAACTAAGTGGCTCAGTTCTTCAGACAGCATCCATAGCTCCAATATATTTCAGGAGGCAGCTGTTCTAGTCCTAATCTCTGAAAAGTAGGAGCTAAGTTAATTAAAAAATTACAATCTTAGATTAATCAAAATTTGGTTAGCTAGGCTACAGTCTGATTACAGTAAAAGGAATGTCCAATCAACTAACTTAACAGATCTACTTGTTATCAAGATGTCAAATTTCGAATTAAAACAGAGCTGCTGCTCACATTAGGGAAATTAAACTTACTGAAACATTAAAATGTCCTCCAAGTTTGAAAGTTATAAGAACTCAGCCACAGACACACATTGAAGTCAATTATTTTGAGGGTTTTTTTATTTCAAGTCATAACTTGATATTCTCACTTCCATCACTAACTGTGTAAATGGTTTTGAGCTTGCTTTATACTTCTACAGCAGAGCAATGGACACGTTTGGAAGGGAAGGCATCAAAATGAGGAAAGGGGCATGCTCAGTTATTATGGGGCTATCCACTGTGCCACAACCCCAGGCAGGGCCTTACACTGGGGCTAACACCAAGGGGTTATGAAATAGAGGGGTGAGAGGGGCTGTCAGGAGAAAGCCAGAAGCTCCATCAAATGTCATCCTTCCCTGACTCTGCCTCCCATCTCCTCACCTCCTTCCTCACTAATCCAACCGACTATCAGACTGCAGAGGGTGCAGCATTTGAGGAAGGCGAAATGCTGAGTTTTAACAAGTGACATGGGTGGTGAGGTGCAGAGCAGACACTGAAACTGTCACACCTCAGAACAGGGAGAGGCAGCTCAGAGCACACCTGGGCTGAGTGAGGAGTCCAAACTACTAAAGAAAATGAGGAGGAGAAAATAAGAGGAAGGAAATAAAAAAAATTAATCAGGTCTTAACCTAAAAACTGTGTAGTCCAGTAGCTTCAACAGGGTAATTACCTAGAAGAGTGACAGCAAAGCAATTACTTGGTTCTGCCTCTCTCTGCAGGAGTAACTACACCTCCTGCAGATTGCATAGCACCCTAAACTCAATCACATTCATTGGACCTTAAACATTTATGTTCTAACTACTCCTAGTTCTAAATGGGAAATGAAATCTCGTATGCAGAATGCTGATTAAAGGACAAGAGGACAATAAATAAATAAATAAATAAATAAATAAAAACAACCTAACTTAAACCGCCATAATTTACAAATGACAAAGAGAACCCATGACAGCCTGAAGCCAGAAGCAGCCCTGCCCAACTAAAATATGGTAGGGTATAAGTACAAACAGCTTGCAAAGTCCACCCACATTAATCTGTGCTAAACCCACAGGTAGCAAAATATTTTTTTCTAGTCTCTTAAGTGGCATGACATCCAGGCTTTCTGGAGACTGCCATCCAACCAGCAGGTTTCCTATCCAACCTACAGCCAAGAACAACATTTAATTAGCATGTTTAATTGATCTTGTTAACTGTTAGGGTGGACAGCTTTGATCTTGCCTGCTGATAGCTAGTTTAGGACTACAAAAGAAACTGGGGCTTTGCATAATTGCCAAGCTTTCAATGCGTGTCTTTTAATTCCTTCTATTTCCCAATCCCCCTTTCTGTTTCTGCTGCACTAGTGCTCCGGATAACAGGAAGCAAAGAACAGGCCATCATTTATTTTATCATTTATTTGAGCATGCAGGCGAAAAAAAAGGAAGATGAGGAAAGGGAAATTGCTGCTCCTTCACCCAGAAAGAGAGGAAAAGGCTAGGAATCACCACAGTGAATCTGGCCTGGGCAACAATAAATTAAGTACCCCCATGGTTGAGGGCAGCCAGCACCAAACACTTCAGTGGAAGATGCAGGAAACACTAAGCATGTGTGGGATAAGCTGCTCCCAACCCCCCTTGAGAGCCTGATCCCACTTTCTGTTGATTAGAGGCTGGTTTAAATTCCAGGACAGAGGGTTTGAGGAATTTCAGTGGCTTTCCACTGTGTTGTTTTATGTTTGTTAATAGGCTCCTTCAAAAAATTATTCTTCTGCAGGAGATTCATATTAGTTTAGAGAAGCCCACAAGACTGAGATTACTAGCTTGCACTCAACCAAAATGGGACTGTGCCAATACTAATAGGAAGAGAAACTTCTGAGGACATTTTAGTGCATCCTAAAATATCTAGCAACCTTCAAAATAGATCCTAATTGAAAACAACTAAATACAAGTATGTTTAATTCATTAACTACCTCTCCTAAACACTGTTTTCCTGAGTGATCAAGCCAATCATAAGTTCTACGGAAATAAATGTTCGTAGGTGGTGTATAATAGGTTCCGAGCAATGTACAAAGCAGCTCCACATTTCAGCCAAAGAGTGTCAACTGTTTTCAGAGCAGCAAGCCAAACCCTCATCAAACTGAATTCAGCTGGAGCTTTGCCACTCAGCAGGACAACGACTTGGCCCACCATCCCCATGGGAAATCTTTTTCTAACTCAGACTTTCTTCCTGCTTATTTCAAATGAAATCTCCTTTGGATCAGGTTGAATTTCCACAGATAATTGGTCTTGCACTAGCTAAATAAAACAAGAGTTATATTGCTTCTGAGCAGCAAACTGAATAATTACAGCAGGGTTAAAGAGAAAATTTCTTCTTTTCTTTCCCAGAGGGAACTTAGGAATTAACTGTTTAACATGGTTGAACTTTGCTGTTGAATCTTCATATTGCACAGCAACAGAGAATACCACACTGCAGTCACCTCAAGCATCTGTAATCATGGATGAACTGTAGCTCCCAAACAGTGCTAGAACAGAGTTCTACACCTAAAAGCCTGTCTTTTCTCACCAAAGTTTTCTCATGAGCACACCATGGTTTTGGTGGTTAGTTTGGGGACTTTGGTTGTGGTCTGTTTTGTTTTCTTTTGTGGGGGTGTGTGCTGTTTGACTTCATCCCTAAACTGTTTTCTAAAGAAGGTTTCTTCTTGTTGCTGCAGGATGATGAATATCTTGTATTCTCTGTCCTTACACCAGGAACTATAGAAAGCCAGCCAGCCCCTTCATCTCCTGCCTACTCTGATGCTCTCTCAAATAATGCTCACTTTTGGTGGCTTGGGATGGAGGAGGGGTTTCCCTAGGAATAAGCTGAATAAAACTTCCTGTTCAGCTAAAGCAGGAAATGTGCTCCAGTACTGCCTTGCACACAAAGAGTGGAAAATACTTACTAAACAAAATAGCAGGAGATGAAGTGTAAACTGGATTGTCCTTCCATCATGCAGACAAACAGAAAGCCATATTCCCCATGCCCCCAGCTCTCCAGCATTAATGTTCTTAAACTTGGAGAAGGGGACAAAACACCCCAAAAACAAACATACATATGTATAGATATTGTGCATCAAACTCAAATTATTATGCTCCGCCTTTAAAACCAAACACTGAAGGACTTTAAGCAACACTAATTAGGAGGTAGCATTTCCTCCCTCCCACAGAATCAGTTTCTTCTTGTTAAAACAGGAGGTTCCACTGGCCAAACCCCACCCTGCTATTGGAGACACTGAACCAGAAGTTGTCATTAGGTTAACCTCCCAGCATCTCTCTCAAATCATCTCTTCAGAAAGACTTTAAAATAAATAGCAGAAAAGATGGAAGGGACAGCCTTCCACTCTGTCAAACCATTGGGATTTATAGAAAAAAAACAGCAATAATATTTTTTTGCATAAATAACAGCACATGGCAGAAGACAAGTACTAATGGGAAAAATGTCCTTCTTCATGCCCTACAAAAACAATGACTGTTTAAGGCCCCACAGCGTTTCCCAAGAGCTGGCCTTGTAATTCATGCAAGATTTCTCTGCAGCCATCATATGTTTTTGACGAGCTCTGATCACTTCAAAGAGGCATTTGTCCTCACCCACCCTGACGTTTAAGAACCAAAAGTGATGAAAAACTACATCACCTGATGCTAGGTCACAGCTGCAGATGCACACTGCTAGAAAATAAAAAGCTGTTAGGCAAGTCCTGTGGCATAAAACACATTATGGCAGCTGGATGCTGGAAACATATGACAAAACATCATGTAAAACAGCAACACACATAAGCTTAATGAAAACCTGATGAAAGTGTTAAAAAAAAGGACTGAATCTAATTAATTTTCTAGACGTGGCTAGTGCAGCTGAACTAAGGTCACAAGTACTGCATGCTACACTTGAATTTTATAAACTACCTTGAGCCATTAGTGCCTCCCATCACCATGAGTTATAAACCAGTCATCAGCCCATAGGGCCGTGTCTTACCTTATTTTGATGTTCCTTCTTGTGACACAACACCCTGCTCATTATGCAAAGCTCAAATACATGTCAGGAGAACATTTTACTAATTGGCCTTAAAAATAGCCTTGTATTGAAATCAAGTCAAGCACAAGTTTCTCGGTAGGGGAAATATAACGAGAATCTTCTCTACCGCTCTAAACAAAGTTAAAGAGAGCTAAATCAAACCTGAGAAAGCAGAGTCATTCTAGTGAACCCCTGAAAACTCAACCTGATGCCTGGTGAGCCAAGACTGCATATATCTGAAAGCTACCTTCGAAGTCCTGAAGCAGACATGAAATGAAACTCTGCAAGTATGTGTGGCACAACCGCACAAAATCCTTGGAAAGGAAGCCTCCCAGCTGAAGGGCAAGGCAGAATTCCAGAGATGGGGAAGTTTACCCCTAGTAAGGTTTGCAAAGACATAGCACCTACTGCACTACAGCACATCCTTAACCAGTTTGCCACATCAGGAAGTTCTCTCCTATGTGGAGCAGTGAATGGATGTCCTTGAACTAATGG
This sequence comes from Acridotheres tristis, assembly GCA_037013685.1. NCBI lineage: Eukaryota > Metazoa > Chordata > Aves > Passeriformes > Sturnidae > Acridotheres > Acridotheres tristis. Next base: position 49,617,233 of record CM072887.1, read on the forward strand.
ATTCACTACAGAATACCAGGGAGTATGTAACAGAAGAGGAACATCAGAGATCATCTGAGACACATTCACCTATTTATACTCTTATATCCAGATCTAGGAGCATATGGATCCTACACACACAAGGACACACTCTACAGACAGACCAGCAAGCATAGTCAATGACTGCAGAGAGTGACTGACTGAGGACAAAGAGCTTTGTTCTGCCTGCTTTCCCTCCCTCACACCCCTGCCCAAGCTCAGCAAGGAACAAACACTGAGGGACCTCTGCTATCTGAAGGGTACTGCATGTAAACTTTACTTTGAAACAAAATTATGATAGTAAAAAACAAACAAACAAAAACAAAACAAAAAAAAACTCTGCACAATTTCAAAGTACGTACTTTCCCAAGCACCACAGACACACACCAGCTTCTTCTACCAGCTGCCAGTCTACAGCTACTTCACAAATAGTGATTGTAACCTAGATTTGAAGTTTTCTAGTACTCTTCTGGTCCTTCCCATACAATGTCATGCTGGGATCTGAAAATTTGCTCTGGGACCTTCAGTTGCAAGAGGAAGTTATTGTCTGGGCCCCACAAAGAGAATAAAAGCCATTTATTCAAGCAGAAATTACCTGTGATTTGAAAAGCAGGTGTACAGTGTCCTACCCCCTCATCCTGAATGCAAGAATTACTTAAGTCATCTGACACAACGTCGTGTTGCACCTGTGTACTTGTGCACCACAAAAGGTGCAGTAGTTTAAAATAGCTGCCTCACAAGAAAAGGCTTATGATCAGTAAAAATCTAGTAAATGGGAAGGCAATTATACAATCCTTGTTTGTTCTTACAGTCCTGCACCAGCAAACAGCTTTCTCAACGAGGCTTCAAAAACTGGAAGGAAAAATCCTCCTTGCTGCTGTTCCCAAACAAAGACAGCATTATTAAACCATTCTCTTTGTTTTCCATATACTTCCCTTTAACCTTCCTTTGTCAGGAGCAGGATTAAATCTGCAGACAAGCCTTGATGGCTTGTATCACAGAAGTTCATGACTAACTGCAACAGAGCATCCTACCTGATCTCCTTGACCAGACTGCAGTATCTAGAAAGCTTATAAGAATTGTCATGGCCTTATGTGCAACTTCATGTCAATATGCTCAGCCTACACATCAATTTCTAGTGACTGAATAGGCAAATAAAATAACCTTCCTTTACAAACAAAACAAAAACAAAAAACCCCAAACCAACAAACAACAACAAAAACCAGTCAAACAACCAAACCAGAAAACAAAAAAAACCCACAAAAATTAGAACTAAATAATCATTAATTCTCTCAGACTTATATGAATGAAATCTTTGAAAAGTGAATATAGCAGCATCAGCAATGACATTTCAAAAAGCGAAAGTGAATGAACAACAGAGATGCCGCTTAGTGAAGAATTTGAAATCAAACAGAGAAATTTAAACACAAAAATTGCATCCAGTTTTGGGCAATGGCAAGAGCAAAGATGGTCAAATTAAAAGCAATAACAGGCTTAGTCCGAAGAACTGAGTTGTAACAACAACAAAAATTCATGAATATAGAACTTGTGCAGAAGGATGACTAAGAAAGAATACAATCACTAAGAGTCTGACGCATAAAATTTCCGGGTTTGCACAGTGCAGCAGTAGTCTTATTTCACCCATGCCTTTATACACATTGCATCAGTGCATGGTAATCATTAGCATCCTATTTAAACCAAGATTAATAAATACTGCTTCCTATCAGGCAATCAATTTAATATACCACTATACTGCAGGTATCCCCAGTAATAACACACATGCATTTCAAGTGTGACAGCACCATGCCACGGCATACTATCTTGGCAGAAAAGGTTATACTTGTCTTGATGAGGAAGAAATGGTCCTTTAGTTTATCATTCAGTTATAAAGAACCTAAAAAAGTAAGACTGGTTAGCATAAAACTTTAGCTTCACACTTAAAAACCACAAGGTTTGGTATGCATGATGAAGGTGTCCTCCTTCAGAGAAATCACATACTCAAGTATATCATAAGGAATAATTCTGCAATGAAACAGGTAAGTTACACAGACAGGGTTCATACCCTTTAAATCTTATTTCTGAAAGGCCTTCCTTATCAATTTTGCTTATAAGTGTGCCATATGGAAAGTAAGCTTTCTACTTCCATTCAAAAGAAAACTGTCAGTGGTCTCTGAGCAACAACCCTGTTTAGGCTGGTTTATACCTTATACAGCTGCCACAGAAGTTGCAACACAGTTCTTTGGGTTCCTGAATGTTTCCAACACATTGAGAAAGCTAAGATGATGTTGCAAGCCATCTCCCACATTGTCTATGGGGAGCTTGGTCATGCACAAACAAAACTTCATGTACCAGATTCAATTTTTACTGGATCCTTTCTCCAAAGCTGGACCCAGCTCAGGAAAAAAAAAAAGTCTTTTCCTATAGCTCTATGTAGGTGTACAATTAGTCACTTCTAAGGGCCACTTTCACCGACTTTAAAAGAAACTTAAGAACAGCCCCATGCTGCCATTACTTAGGAATCTGAGGCCAAATCTGCATCTTGCTTCCTGGGCTCCGTATGAAGTTGAAATTTCAAGTTTGAGATCAGCTCTGCACAAAGAACAGAAGCTCGAGAGAACCGAGAGACACAAAACCAGCTGCAAAATACATCCAGGTTTCTATTTACTGAGGTCTTCCCATGCACATACAAAAGAATTAATCAGGCATGTGGGCTGAACTGTCAGAAGCTCGGCTGATCTCAAGTCTAGCGCAAACTCGGCATAAACATATAAACAAACTCCCCCGGGATCACAGCGCTCTCAGCTCCCGGTGCTGGCGGCCCCCCGCCCCCGGCCAGGTTCTCCCCGGTGAGCGAGGGCTCCGCCGCACAGAAGAGCCGGGAAACACCGGGAAACGCCGGCAGCCCCCCAGTCCCGCACGCTGACACCGCCCGTCCCGCACATCCAGGGCCGGAGCGGCGGGGACGGAGCCCGGGTATCCCGGAGGGGGATGAGCAGCGCCGCGCTACAGCCCGTGGGCACCGGCGGGACCGGGAGGAGGCACCGGCGGTCGCCGCCACGAGCACGGTGAAAGAGAGACGGGGATGCTTAAGTTTCCCTCTTTCCTTTCTGTTTTTAAATAAATCACAAACTAGAGCCCAGCCTACCGCGACAACAGCCCCGCCACCGGGCGGCCGCCGTCCTGCCGGTCCTCCCGCTCCCCGAGCCGCCCCGCCACCGTCCCGGACGAGCCCGCAGCGCTGGGGAAGGCTGGCACTGTACTCACGGATCTTGACTTTGCGGTGGTCGAGGCGGGCGAGGAGCTCCTCCAGGGCGCCGAGGCGGCGCTGGAGCCGGGCGTTGCGGTGGCACAGGGAGTCCGCCTCGCTGAGGATCCCGCCGAAGATGTCGCCGGCGCAGCGGGAGAGGTCGGAGAGCTGCATCAGCAGCGACACCAGCGCGTACGAGCTGACCTGCTCCAGCGTCCCGAAGAGCGGCACCGCGCCGCGGCGGCGCCCGCCGCCCCCCTCCGCCGCCCCGGCGTGGTCCCCCGGCGCCGGGCCGCCCCGCTCCGCGCCATCCCCGCCGGCCTCTTCCAACCTGCACAGCTTCAGCGGCTCCAGGGTCCGCAGGGGGAACGGCATCGCGGCCGGGGACGGGGGGCAGCGCGGGGCACGGCAGCGGCTGGCGTGGCGGGGAGAGCTAGGCGTCCCTGGCGCGAAAAATCTTCATCCGCGCAGCGGCCGCGGTGACAAAAGTTGAGAGAGAGAGAAGAGGGAGGGAAGGAGAGAGAGAGAGAGCAGCACAACAACAGATGACTCGGGGCGGGAGGCAGGGCGGCCGGGCTAGGCGCTGCGGGGCTGGAGGGGAGCCGCGGCCGCCTCGGCGCAGGGGGAGCCCCGCACGGCGCCCATGTGCGGGAGTGGCCCCCGGAGGCGGGAGCGGCCCCGGGAGGAGGGAGGGGATGGGAGGGGAGGGGAGGGGAGGGGAGAGCAGGGGGAGCGGAGCGGGGCGCAGCACCGCCGCACGGCGGGCGCGGGGAGAGCCCGGGCCGGCCGGGAGACAGGAAAGAGCCCGGCTTTCTCTCCCCGAAGTGAGGATGAGGCGGGGAGGGAGGGAAAGAGGAAGCGTGGGAGGGGGACTGAAGCGCCCTAGATGCGGCCACAAAGGAGGAAAGCCAGCCAGAGGAGGGGAGGGGAGAGAAAGCCCGGACCAGCTCCACCTGGGGAACCCCGCTCCGTTGCAGGCACTTTTCTGAACGCACCAAACTCCCAACCCGGAAAGCGAGAGCTGGAAAAAGAGGAGGAGGGAAGAGAGGGGGGGGAAAAGCCTCCACGAACCTGGGAAAAGCAGGAGGCCGCCGCCTACCTGTGACTCCCCGAACTGGAGCCTCACCCTTCCCGGCCAGCCAAGGTAGCTGCTCCCGGCCCAGCCCCGCGGCGCTCGGTCCAGCGGGACTCCCCAGGGAGCAGCCGGCCCGTCCGCCTCCTCTGCTCGGCGAAAGGGGCTAGGCAAGAGAGGGAACACGTCTCGCCTCAACCCTTTCCCCTGCCCTGCTGCTGGTCAGGCCAGAGGAGCTGCTCTAAGGTAGAGGAAGAACAGCCTGTCTAGGAACGGCGCGTTCTCTGTGGTTGATTTCTAGCAAGATTGACACTAAGGTAGGAGAAGAAAAGTCTGACCCGTGACATCAAGTGTGGCAGTACCAAATGTTGTACATAATGCTGGTGTGGACCGAAGGCAGGTTCTGGACTTAGAAGCCCCCGAGCTTTGCCCGCGTAGGACACAATCAGCTCTTCATGGAGATGACGGCTCTAATGAGCTATTCCCCACAGAACCAATTTAGCCCACAAGCAACTGTCAACAGCTGCTATTTAATTTTAATTGGACAATGCCCTACTGGCTCTGGCTCCTGCTATATGATAAAGAGAGGAACCCAATCCCTCTCTTCTTGTGGGAAAGAGCCCTGGGGAAAAGTGGTTGTACAGTTCCTTCCTGCCTCATAGTTTGTTCTGGCTCCTGCTGCAGCTGATGAATATATGTGATGAAAGAAAGAGAATCAGCTGGAGATGGAAAGGTCCAGGGACATATCCACGTTCGTTAGCATCTTGAGGACACACAGTTTATGTAACAATATATTCTGCATCATGGTATGTATCATCTGTAGCTTTAGCTTCGTTACTTAAAGGAAACTTGAAGAAAACCATTTCACCAGTAGTGTGTCAGAAATTCCTTGGTGCATGGGGAAGTATAGGGGCTGCAGAGAGAGGAATATAAACCAAAGGCTTGGTGGAACACACTCGAGAGTTAACATTTACAGGAAAGGTTTGTAAGGGTGATAGTCATAGCAAAACTTGCAAGTTACTAATTCTTCTCTTACATTAATCAAAGCAAGTTTCATCTTCAAATTTTCCCTGGGGGGCAGGGGGAGGAAGCAATGCCATCTAGTGTTAAAAAAAATAAAGAACAAAGCCTCCTTTCTTAACACCTCTGTCCAAACAGGTTACCAATGGATAACTTTGCAACTTGGAATGCTCCCACTGGTTTTGTGTTACAGACAGTACCATTGAGGGCACATGTGCAATATTTATAGAAACTGATGAGAAGAACATGGTGCAAACAGGCAAAATAGTGTTTAATCAGGGGTTTAAGCACACAAGGAATCCAAATAAATAATTTTGCAATGGGGAAGCTGTCGGGATTGATTATCAGAGGATGGGAAGCACTCATTTTGTCATATTGAACTCTCCTGGTTTTCTTTTGGGATGTAATGTTTTCATTAATCCCTAGATATGTTTGTTTGGTGTAGTAGTTTGATAAAAAATTCATCCTGTTGACTGGCATATTTGAAGGGAGAGGCGTGATCCTTTGTATGTTTTGTTTAAACTACAGGAGTACCCTGAATGAGGTGGACTTCAGTATAAAACACAGTAAGTAGAAAGTGATCAAAGAGGTCGATGTCAGCTGAAAAGAACCAACAGCAACACGTCTGCCAGGGTAGATATCATAAGGCTGTGTGGTTTTTTGATTGGAAATTACTAATTTTTAAATACAGTAACAGGTACTTTCAAAAAGGTACATTTACCAGTCTAATTTTCTTTTCTGAAAATGTGGATCACGTCCTGATATTGCAAATATTTTTTCATGTTCTTACCTGTAATCTGGAAAAGGTACTTAGAACAGATCTGAGCACAGGGAGAATAATAGCTAGAAATCAAAGCTTTAGACAACGCTTAAATGCAGTAAAGAGCTACTGTGAGTGAATGGGATTTCATTGCCAGTGAAGTCTACCTATTGCATTAGTTCATATGTTTGCAAACTGTAAAATAAACTACTGTGACAGCTTGAATATTTCTGGTGGGAATAATGTATCATAAAAAATAAAGTGTTTTTAAGACTGCCAGTTAAACCAAGTTAAGAAATAAATCTAAATTTTAAATGCACTGTTGTTCTTGAAATATTCAGAGCCTCTGTGTTTATTCTAGAACAATACCTTTTTTTCTCATTAATTTATATGGTCTGTTTTTCTGGGATGGGTTGTTACCACATGAAATGCTCAGAAAAGAGAATAAGTGTAAAAAAAAAGTCAATATTGAATGACTGAAATGTGAACATTGGTTAACTGAAACCAGCAAAGGGTGGTCTCAAAGCTTGTTTCTTTCTGTGCTAAAGGAAGGGATATAGGAAAGAAAATGAAGCTTAAATACTTATAGTTGGAAATCTAAAGTATTCATCTTACTGAAAAGGAAGCATTTAAAATTTCTACATTCAGAAGAAGTACAGACTTTCTTAGGGACACCCCATCTCCCTCAGGTAGCCATGCACATTGTCTGTTTCCAGAGGTTATAACTGGGAAATGTTTTCTTTTCTGGCAGAGCTTTGAGGATGTTCCTGACCGTTTTAAATACTCCTGCAGGCCCAGGGGGACACTGAGTCAAAGCAGGCACCACGGGCTGGAAGGTGACTGCTCCAGTGCTGTCCCTGCTGTCTGGCAGGACGCTGCCCTCGGGTGAGCTCATCATAACCCTGTGTACTCACACAGGGCAGTTTTTTGGCAATTGTGATGTGTAACTGGTGGGAGCAAGAGGCTGCTTTCCATGTAGCTGCATCCTCTGGAGAAGGAGATTTGTGAACTCACTAGGCAGGCAGTCACTTCCACTTGCAGAGCTGTAACCCAGTGTTCTGGATCTCACACTTCCAAATAACCTCATTCAGGAGTGGGAGATCCTGTCAGAAGAGGAACAGAGCATAGGAAAATGAGAGACAAAGGAGAAAGGTAGACAAAAGGACAGCAGAGACCAGAGACTCCACTAAATATTTCAAGTCAATATTTATTGCATTTTTAATCAGAGTTCAAGTTCACTGGAAAGTTCATTATGTTTGAATTGTAGCTTTCATCATTCAGCATTTTAAGCCTCAAGTTAAATTACCAAATTAAAGACCTAATAACTTTCATGTTCTACTTCAAGAAACAGAAAAAAGTCTTGTGGGATTTACTCATCACCCACTGCAGAATGAACACTGCTCTTCCCTTGGCTTGCTTCTGCAATCCTTTTGGGCTCTCAGAAGCAAGTGGTGAGCAGTAGTACAAAATCCACATGGCCAACCATGTAACATCAGGCACCTCTTCCTGAAATTGTACTTTCATGCCAAGAGGGTAGTTTAGATGTAGCCAGCTGGGATCACCAATCTCGTCCATAGTATTTTAACTCACAGATTGAAGCTATTTGCCTGTGTAGGCTAGGAAAACCAACCAAAATGGATACGAAGAAATAACAACAGTGTAACTTGTTTTCAGAACAGCTCTAATGAGCCCTTGTTTGTAGTGGGGAAAGCAATCTCAACGTCCTGGACACATAGCCAGCTTATGTATTTTTGACTTACTTTAGCTGTTGAGCTGTAGAAGTTTGGTGTAAGCTTAAAATGGAGACAATTCTGCAAGAAAAGCTCTGACATTTTATTCTTTCTTGGTTAACCAAAAGTATGTGGATGCTTTCAGTCTTACTGAGTCACTTGGCTCTTTTAATCATCATGTAGTCTTTTGTCTTAGTAGTAAACCTTTTTCAAGGAAACCTGCATAAGACAGGCAACAAATAAGAGTAGATATGACTCCTGATAAAGTCAAATGGCACCAGAATTTTTTCTGTCCCTCATGACTACATACTTTTTGTGCCTCATATAAATATCAAATTATAAAATTAATTACCGTTAAAAATTATAGCTGCTTTGCTGGGTTTCTCTAAACTTCTACACTACTACATTAGGCCACAGATCACCTTTGCCTGATTATGCAACAGAACTTTCAATCCTTACTTTTCTTCCAGCTTACCAATATCAGGAACTGGTATTTTTGTGTGCTTGAGTTCATACCTTACATGGCCCAAAAGACCTTCTTTGTCCAGAAAAGGAATCTTGTGGATATTCTTTTAAAACTAATAGCTGAACTTCTCTGGTGGTGACAGGTTTCTCTCTGACACAGGTTACTAACAAGGCCCTGTTTCCCTGAACATTAACAATTTCCAACTTTTGTGAATCCCAAGCTCTCCTTGTCTGGCATGTCCTAGATTGTGTACCTACATGAAGAAGTACTGAATTGAGTTGCATTTTCTGTTTCATCCTGCAGCACTTTTTTCTGATTTTCTTCACCTTATTATTGTCAACATTAAACAAAGGCAGTAGTGTAATTCCAACACCTTCATCCCTGTTATTCAAAAAACTGAGTAGATGTATTCACACTTTCAAGGTAGACAACTTCAGTGTTTTCTTGAGCACTTTCTTAAAGGTTAGTGGTTTGTTGCACCAGTGCGAGTGATCTTTTCTCAGTCCTAACATTAAGTTGGTACTTATTCTTCAAGTCTGCCCAGCTTGTGGTTTAGACCTTGGGTTGTTCTGCCTAGCTGGCCCAAGCTGTTCTGAGAGACAGAGCTCTGCCTATCTACACAAGTGTGAGAGTCAGCATGCTGTGTTCAGCCAGCCTATAACCTCTCAAACCCTTTCTCATTTTTCTATCTATACAGAGCTGACTTTGGATAAAAGCCATGCTACTAGTTGTGCAATGGAGCAATCAAAGCTAACTGCAGTGGGAATGACACCATGGAGGAAGCGGTAGTTGTGATGGCCTAAGGATATGATTCAACTGCACACCAACGATGTGTAACAGCTCTTTGCCTCTAAAAGAGGAGCTCTCCCACCCCTGCTTCCTTCCTTCCATTCCTGCTCTCAGATGCATGATCTGAAGCTTGCTCTGCAAGCATCCGAAGTCATCAGTGTAGAGCAGCTGCAGCTCTGCTGCATAAAAAGAGGCAGCTGACATGCTGTGAAAAAATTGCAGGAAAATGTATACTTTGCACTTCAAGATACAGCAGTATATTGGATCATTCTCAGGTAGCTGAACAGTGGAGGCAATTGAGACTGTGAATAGAAACACATGCAAGGGATCATAGAGCCTGGGAAAATACAACTACAGCGTAACAGCTCCTTCAGAACTCAAGTGATCATCAGAGGTTTTTGGTCCCGGTGTTCAATTGAGTAGAGTGCAAAAAAAAAGACTGCCAGTCACCATGCTTGTGTTTGAGTTCAGAGACAGCCTGCCTTTAAGACTCTGATTCTTGGAGAATGGAAACAATCCCAACCTATATCTCCCCAAAGAGAAACCAAGTTGCTGAGAAATTATCTCAATGAGTCAATAATAGTACTCCTGGAGTTGCCATACTAATTTTCTTCATTTGGTTGAGGCATTTCTGTGTCTCATAACAAAGTGCACTTCGTGCTTCCACTTCCTCCATAGCAGAAAAACTCCTGATATATTCTTTTAATTGGTAAAGTGGAAACACTTTCCACTAGACCAGGTTTGTCAAAGCCCCATCCACCCTGACCTTCACCACTTCAAGGGACAGGGCATCTACAGCTTCTCTGAGTTACCTGTCCCAGTGTCCCAGCACACTTACCATGAAAAAAGTGTTCCTTCTATCTAATCTAAGGCATGTATAACTATTCATTTTTACTGAGTTACATAGCTACAGGTATGCAAACAACAAGTGACTGTACAACAGGAATAGGGATGTCATTATTTGTGCAAGAAAACCTTCATCTGGAAAAACAAAGGCTGCAGAAATTATCAGCTGAAAATCAGAATAAACATATGGAGATTTCATAAATGCTGACCAAAGTCTTTTGCTGCTGTCCTCAGCTTTAATGAAAACAGATCATGTCAAAAGCTTTGGTAATTTCTGTATATAATTTTTATTTATCTAGGACACTGACCACATTTATGTCTTCTCTAATTATACTACATTTTTTCTCCTTTGAAGCAATTACACAGTTTACATTTTGATTCCCTAACAAAATATTGTAACAAGAAAATCGGAAATAATTAGAAAAAAACATTCCATCAAACAAGACAAAATTGTATTCTTTTAACAAAGTTGATTATCTCCTCAAATGAATGCCTCAGGGCTCAGCGTAAACAATACATCCAATGGACAAAAGCCTCTTAATTGCATCCCAAACATGCAGACTGTGCTGGTCACCAAAGCAGAACTTAATTTCTCCTTAGATGTTCGCTTCCCAGCAACAGGGACTACAGCTGCAGCAAAATACTTCTTTAAACTATCTATATAACACTTTTTTAAAAAGATGGCACCCTGTTTAATTTCAGTTGTGAACACAAATGGATGGTATGCCAGACAGTCATTAATGAGTTTTGATAGTTGCATCGACTTCTGCCTCATAAATAAAATGCAGAGTTTGGTCAGTGAAAAAATGCAGGGCATGATAAACTCTTTATCAACCAGCACAGATTTCCCCATTCTCTTCCTTGTGAGTGAGCATGGCTTGTCCCTGGGACCTCCAGCAGGGATGAAACAGTCACTAGTGAAATTATATTGGGTGTGTGTGCAGAAATCTCTGACTCCATCACTGTCTAAGCTCCCCTCTCCATTTTCAGATTAAAAAAAAGACTAAATATTTCTTAAATATATTTAGCATACTATCCATGTTCTGGATATTTATAGGAGGCCAGAAAAAATTCATTTTGTTTTTCTTCCTAAATATGCATTTGGGAAGACTTTGTCATGGTGGTAGATCATTAAAGGTCTTGGCTGCCTTGTTTATTTTCCTTTGCATAACCTCATCTATGACTGCTTGTGATGTGATACAATGTGTTTGTGCTGCAAAGCTTGGTGGGTTTTTTTATTATATAAAGTCATTCTCAAAGGCTGGCATATTGCTAATAAAATAAAATACATTCATATTCCAAAATAATAATTTGAAAGATGGATGGTCTTATGGCTATCTAGAAATTACTCTGAGTAGTGAAGTCTATGCTACAAGGAACAGCTGAGCTAAGGATCACTCAAAGCAATGCCTGTGACAAGTGGCATCTTTGGATTTTCTATGAACTATGCAATGGCAGTACCACTCTTTACAACTGGTGCTCTTTACAACTCTTTACCACTCTTTACAAATGTGTTTTTGAAGAATCATTAATATTAAAATATCTAACTTATACAAACAAAAGCCTTAAATTAAATATAAAATAAATTGAGAGTAACAGAGAGGGTAAAGGAAATTAGGATTTTTACCACATGCTGCTCTTTGAATATTCCCAGAAGTTTGGGAGTACCAAATATGTGATTATGCAATCGCTGTAATAAATGCAGCTGTGTTTATTTCACTGCATGGACCCAACAAACTGTACAAGCTAAGGATCAGTGTCTTGTTCATAAATTAGCAAAAAAATGCAGCACAGTATGCGAGATAGAACTTCTTTCTCTTCCAAGTGTTTTCAGATTTGGCAGAGTACACATTCCTTAGAGGACTATGAACATGCCCAGTTTTAATAATTTCTAGCAATATAATTTTTTAGTTCAAGAAAAAAAAATTAATGCTTTGCTTAATAGCATAGGAATGAACTTTTAAATACAGTGAAATCCAGATAAAGAAGTTCTGTTTAGTTTTTCTTAAAAATAAGCTGAAAGAAAGTGTGAAGAATTTCAGTATATTTCAGGAACAACTTCTTTAGAAGGAAAAAAAAAAAAAGATTGTATTTAGCTTCCTTCCAGGACTCATCCTTGTGGTCTCTTTCCAGAAGAGGTTGTACATATACAGAAAAAAAAAGAAATAAAACCCAACTAAAACCAAATAAAGTTTTACAATTATTCCAATTTGTCTCTTTGCTGTGTCAGTTTTTCTGTGCTTTGCATTTAATGACAGCTGCAACTGCAGTTTTGAATACTAACACAATTGTTGTGATCCACAACCAAAACATCGAAGTCATGTAGTCAGTAATTTTCCACTGAAGTCTATAACTCATTATGATGCTTTCCAAATAGTTAGGGCACTTATTAATATACCTTTAAAAGGAGGTATCATTTAAATCCATTATTCTATTACTATTAATTTAAGAAAACCTTAAAATAGAATTATTCTGACAAATATCTACTGTACCATACTGTAATGTAATTAACTATGTCTGTATACAATTGCCTTCAGTGAAACAGTGCTGTTCACATGCCCACTGTATTCCATCACTGATTTATTTTAAAAGCTCATATTTAAGCCTTAAACAATTTTCTCCAAAGGCCCTCTACATCAATATGGTACCCACTGCCACAGTTGTCCTGTCTGGAGCTGAGAACTTTAGCTGCTATTCCTCTTTAGTATTTCCAATGCAAAGGAAAATGCTTCAGATGCTTTATTTTTCCTTTGCTAGAGTTACAGGAGTAAAATCATATTAAAAAGAAAACATTAGAATACTGTTTAGTGTATTGCTTGGAAACAATTTTCTCTAAAGATATTTCTGTGTACACTTATTCTCTTTAGGGAATGAATTTGTGTTTGGTTTTAGTTCTGCATTTGTATATGTCTAACAAAACGGAGTCTGAAATTACAAACATGCTTTCCAATGTCTGTTTTCAGAGAACAGATATTTAGTCAGTGGAACTTCTCAGCAATACATCTTATAGACTGGAAACAAATAGTCACTCGATGCTCTTAAAACATCAAAGCAGTTGTATTTGTACTAAGCCACCAAGCTATAGAGGGGGAAGGGAATTCAATTTTCCAAACAACACAGATAAATTACTCGAGGCCAACTACAAATCTGACCAGAAAAAATTGCAGACTGCAAATGACTCACAGTTCTACTTTGATATTAAGATAATAATCTGAGTTATATTTTTAGAATATAAGTTTATTTCTATAACTGTAACTATGAGAGCTGTATTTCATACTCTTAGCACATTCAATAAAGTAAACTTAGTTGCTTGCCTTCACAGTTCTTGTAGGCATAATCTTCACAGATCTCACTTCGAAAAATTATTGGATTTTCCTGAGCTGAAGCTTTCAAATGAGGCTTACCATTTTGGATATGGAGCTTACAGAAAGAAAAAGAACCCAAAACCCCCCCCTCCAAAAAACCAACAACGAAAAAAGGAAGCATATTTGAGATAGTTTTGTGCTGTGGGGCTTAAAAAGAAAATCATAAGTTTGACCAGTTTTCTTTTAAATCTAATGATCCATTAAAAAATATCGCCTACAAATTCTTGCCTGTATGCTATGAATTCATCATTGCCCTTGATGCCAACAGAACCTTTGACACGGTGGATCATGCAGATACAGGTTATCTAATTGTTTCCTTTGTCCTCTTTTGTGTTGTATCCATTTGGTTTATGGTTTGTGTCACAGGAATTGTGTTTATTTGATCCATGAGTTTGCACAGAGTCTCACACCGTTGGGACTCTTGCCCATGACATTCAGAGGTGTGTACAGGTGATTATGTCCTGAAGCCTATGTTTGTGCACAGTGGAGGTGAGGCTGAAATTGCTTGGAAAAGTTAAACTTTATTTACTCAACCTTTCCTGGCATTGCTGGGTTACTCTGTACTCGTAATACTGTTCAGTGGCATCTCATAGAGACAATATGAACAGTAGTTTCTCCTTACTGACAGGAAGTGTAAGCATTGGCAAAGAAAATAAACCTAATTTTGTAGGCACTTAGCCAAACTATGAAAACAACCAAGCAAGTATTTTATTTCAATTGTGACCTTAAGACTATTGAGGTTTTTTTTCTTGCAAGGTCTTACTCCATTATGGTCCTTTTGTGATAAATTACTGAACAGCTTAAAAAACAGGCTATAGAAAACAAAGGATGCGTGTTGGCTCCTTGCGATATGAACTGCATGTTCTATCTTGTTGTACTAAATTAATCATAAACATTATTCAATATTTAAAAGGGCAAAAGAGCAGGTGCCTGCCAAGAACAGGTGTTACCAATTTTAGCTTAAATAAAATCCAACAATCCTTTCTATGTATTACTTCTATAATATACATCAGAAGTCATATTTTGCACTAAGAAAACGCCAGCTGTAGAGAAGAAGTGGCTTTTGTTACGTGTTTTCTGATCTGGTCTTGTTTCTAGAATTTACTCCCCATTTTGGTTTACAAGGGTTCAGTTTTGCTGAATTTCATAGAATTCTGTTTACACCATGATGCTAATCTTAGAGTGATTGTAAACTTTGTTACATTTACAGTGAGTGGCCAAGTGGGTACCTGCAAAAATAATTGATCAGGCTGCCCAAGGGGGAAGAATTTGCTGAAGATTTATTTTTATTTATTTTAAAAGCTCATATGAAGTTCATTGTTGTCAACTACTGAACATGCATGCATGAGTGGTGCCACAATACCCCAGCCTTTTCTCATGTTTATCAACGGGTTGAGTCATGTAAGAAAGGTTTCTTTATGATAAAATTAGTGAAATGGAATTATTTTATTATAATGTAGATGGAATTATTTTATTATAATGTATTTTAACATGTAAACAAGCATTGTCCAAGCAAGACAGTTCCGTGAGGTGGAAATCAGCTATCATCCTTATCCTTCAGAAAACCCTACTCTTTTTACAACCTGCCAGCATCTAAAACCATGGAAACCATTTTGAAATAATTCTAAAGGAGAACATATTATGCACTAGGGAACACCATTGCTTTTATGGACAATCTTAGTTTCACATCCCTAACAGAGTCTGAAAAATTGTATTAGGTTTGGGACTGTACCTGAAATACTGTCTGTGCTGCAGAGGCAATGATAGACTTCTTCCTTTTCCAGCTGGAGGATGGGGATTGCTAAAACAACAAAAGTACAGTTCTAAAGAGCTTTTCCATTGGGGATCTTAATGCATATTACAAATATTTAAATATTTAGAAGAAGGTAAATGTAACTGTACAATAGTTTTTATATCTACTGAACACATACAAAATATTAGCACGTTTTTAAACAACTAAATATTGCATAAGGAAAAGCTTCTTCACTAGGATAGTAATGCACTACTGAAACAAACTCTCTGCAGGGGTTGTAGAGTCTCCATCCTTTAAGGTTTCAAGGCCTGGTCAGACATAGACACAGCTGACCTGATGTGGCAGTAGTCCTGCTCAGAGGAAGAGGCTGTGCTAGAGAACATTGGTGCAGATTTCATCCTGGAAGTTTTTCAAGAGTGGATAAAACCCGAGAATCTGGTCTAGGCACACAGTTGATCTACTTTGACTTGGACCTCATGACATCTCTTACAAACTGAGTTAGCCCATGATGCTCTGACCTTGAGAAATGCTTTCCAACTACTATTACTTTCATGACACTGTGAATGGGAAATCCAGACTAACTAGTGGATGTATTAATAACATTCTTTAAAAATAATTTTCCGGGTGTCAATCCAGGAGCTGAAGAGAGAGATGGAGATGCTTAGCTTATCTTAGGCAGGAATTGAAGTGGCTGGGCTGAGCTGAAGTGGGGCTCCTGGACTCCTGGGCAGTTGAGTGAGGGACAGTCGGGGCTGTCCGGGAACATTTGGGCCCTAGAGGGCCAATTCTTGGGGTGACTGCTGCTTTCCAAGAGATTCAGCAAGTCCCTTCTTTTCTCCCTCCTTCCTCCCTTGGCACTATGTCCTGGGTGCCTGAAACACCATACTGCTGGCCCAAGGAGGTGGTTTATTCTTCATCCACATTCAGGCAAAGGATTTGTTCACTTCTCAAGCAGGTCATGTGTTTATTGTCTTGGTAGCTAATTAAGAGCTGAGTTTTTGCAATCAGAACACTTTATAAGCACACAGTACTGGTGGAGGTTTTAAACTGCTTGTTCTTGTGTAACAGCACTGATTTCAATGGACTATTCATGCTAGAGATGTGGAAACTGATCAGTAATAACACATAAATCTAAATACTTATATATGTTCATATTCTTTCACTTAGCATAATGATAGTGTGGGGAGAGAGAGAGATACAATGTAAGTAAACATGTTGACACATTTTCAGTCACATTTCTTGAGGACATGTCTGTCTTCAATCTGTAAAGAATACATGTGTCTAACCCACTCAATTCTACATCCATATTAATCTGATGGTAATTAGTTATATGTATAATATCAACTTACTGCTTTGTTCTGCACATTTATCTGGCTGATAGATACATACACACCTTGTTATACACACCTTGCTGCTCCTCATAAACCAGCAATAAGTACTTTCCTTCCTATGGGCAGATAGGTCCCAGACCACGCTCTTTTTCGGAAGGTGATGCTACAGCAATGTCATGATTCCACAAGTACAAGGTGCTGAACTGTGAAATACATCTGAAATTAATTATAGAACCTAAAGAACATGATGCTTTCATCACTGTCTTGGAAGTCTTTGGAACTGACTTGAGATCTCATGTTAACTGAATAGGGTTTTCAGAAAGAAGAATCTGATTTTATTTGCATGCATATCTCAATACAAAGTACAGACTTAACTTCTTTGAAGTTCTTCTTCAAAGCGTCTTCAAAGGTGGGCCTCTAGTTTGTAAGGAGATATACATGTAAATAAAATCAGATTCAATTAACGTTTTAATTTGCTGCTTTAACAATAACATTGCTGCCATTAAAAACACTGTTATCCTTGGAGCATTTCAGTCAACAAGTATATACAAATGCTACCACTGTAATGCATGGTGGAGTTGTCAGAAAAAGCCTTTTAAAGGAAGAAAAAAGCCTTTTCTGGACCATGAATCATTATCACAATACAAAATTATGCAAAAGCCCAGATAGAGATAGTCAAAAACATGCCTTTTTTCTCCCTCAAACTTTATTTGATTATAGGCAACAGTGTTATCTGCAATAGGATTTCTAGTATCAAATCAAGACCACACTACCTTTGATTCTTTGCTCTTACTATTATCTTTTAAAAGAAATTAATTATTCCCTATAAAATTCCTTTCTCTATGAAAACATAAAGTCTGATGTTTTCCAATTATCTGCCCCTATAGGCTCTGCTAAATCAGATATAAAAATAACAGAGGCACCTTAATAATAATTCTAATGTGGTGTAGTGTGGAGGGATAAGAAATTCACTTGGAGCAAAATATTACCTGCATACTAAAATTGATTGTCTTTTCTGTAGTATTTGATCCCTCCTACTGAGGCACTAAACTGAAGCAGGGGTAACTGTGGAATCCAACTGCTCCCTGAATATGAAAGTAATTTTATTTTAGAATTGCTTAGTGGGGAAAAAATTTCTCCTTTATTTAAAAACAGACCATCAGTCATTCTGTTTCAACTGCTTTGGTAGAAACAATGGACACTCAGTCACCTTCCATCCAAAGTGTCAAACAGAACACCTTTAATCACACGGGGAAAAACAAACCACACCTCTATATACCAACTGCAAGGCGGGTACATTTACTTACTCACATAGCATGTGTGAAATGAGCTGAATGAATACAAACATTTCCAAAGTTACCATGCAGAAACAGTATTTATCTCATACAAATTTCCCAAATGCCTGCAGAACTCTGCCTGTAAGTCTCAATTTGTCCGCTGTTTGTAGCCTCCTATATATTTATGCATAGACATATACGTATGTGTGCAAATGAGGATTCTACTTGGGCAGCCCTGTGACTGAGAATGTGTCTGGCTCTTGCTAGTGTGACTTTTGCTAGCTCTTGTTTCCCTGTAACGCATGCCAAACCAGATATCAGAAGCCCTTTGTATTACAGAATCAACTGTTTCAGCTTCTCTACCTGTCCCTTAAGTCTTATACCACTGCCTTTTTGTGTAATCTCCAGCGTTACAGAGATTAATTCCTTTCTTCTCAGTTGCTTACATGCAAACACCGCTAGGCCGTTTATTCCCACAAGAGAGCTGTCAGTGTATCTCTGGTCTATCACCTCTTGCAACAGCACTGGCCATAATGTATCAGAATTGATCCAGTTCCTCAGACCCAAACTGCTTCCCGCTGCGAGGAATTGCTTTGACTGTAGGTACACCTTCAGTGGACATTTGGTCCCTGTCATTCACCGGAGAATCACTTCAAATGCAATTTCCCTTTGACAGATAATCTCCCCTTTTGGGTGTCAAAGTGGCCACTGAGTCTCACAACTGTAATATCCCATCTAAGTCACAACGAGACACTGCTATTTAATAGCGTCTCAGGTCTCATTCAAGGTCCATAAGAAGGTTCAGTATCAGAGTACGACTGGAGAATCTGGAAAACAGCTCAGGCTACCAGCCATGGATAGGAAAGGTGTGCCGATCATTCAAGTCCACAAAGCCATGATTGGCAGGGGGCACTGGGGTGAGATGTGATGACCAGAAATGCAATAGCGACAGCGCCAGGAAATAGCCTTGGTGGGGCTGAACTCGTTAATTACTCAGGCTAGGTAGGAACACCCTGCTAATTATACTGCCTGCCTTGAAAATTAAGTTCCTGCAAGCCAACGACTCAGGACTGAAATCCAGGTCGGAAATGACACTGAGAGCTGCATCCAACTCCGCGTGGCAGCAGGGTTCCTCGTTTAGCTGGGACGATAGCCGTTCGGGGCACATCTGTCGCGGGGATGAGGATGGGTCCTCCCTGTGCGTGAGACCCGTTCCCGACGCGCGGCGCCGGGGCAGGGAGAGCCGGAGGCGGGAGAGGAGCGGCCGGAGCGCGGGGAGGCGCTGCCCCCTGCGGGCGGGCACCGGCACTGCCGGGGCCGTCCCGCCCTTGTCACCGCGGGTGGCACCGACACGGCCCCGAGTGAGCGCCCCGGGCCCGGCCCCTCTGCCGACCGCTCCGCTCTCCTCCCAGCCTTCACCCTCCAGGGCTGCGGGATCACAGGAACGATTAGGTTGGGAAACACCTCTGAGATCATCGACTTCAACCTGTGACCGAACACCGCCTTGTCAACTAGACCGTGGCACTCAGTGCCCTGTCCAGTCTCGCCTTAACAACCTCCAGGGACGGTGACTTCACCGCCTTCCAGGGCAGCCCATTCCAATGTCTAGTCACCCCTTCCTTTAAAGAAATTCCTCCTAATGTCCACCCTAAACTTGCCCTAGCTCAGCTTAATACTATGTCCTCTTGTCTGGAACTTGCTGTTCCAGCATTCCTAGCCCATATAGCTCCATGTGAATACACTGAGTTCTTCCAGCATGTCCTCTTAGAGAGAATTCCTATTGCTGACCTATCTGGAGATGGCGATGCCTTGCAACGTCTGAGGATAATTTCCCAGCGGGCTCAGTTACCCGCCTTCAGAAGCACAGCTCAACTGGCTCTAAACTTTTGCTAATAAACACAAGTCACAAAGGCTGCAAATGAGTCAGGTCCCCGAGTTAAACGAGAAGTTTCACCTTCACACGAGGCAGAGCGTCCTTACACTGAGGACGGCAGAGCACTGGAAGAGGCTGCCCAGGGAGGCCGTGGAGTCTCTGGAGACATCAAACCCCATCTGGACGTGTTCCTGTGCCACCTGCTCCAGGTGACCCTGCTCTGGCACGGCGGTGGGACTGGATGATCTCCAGAAGTCTCTTCCAACCCTAATGACCCTGTGATTTTCCATACAGTGTAAAGCATTAATTGAGGTGCCCGGTGCTCAGTGAAGTCCTAAAAAGCAGAAGTAGATGAGGCCTTTTCTGTATCGAGCGGATTGTGGCTGGAGTGTAATTATGGGCAGGAGATGGAGTGAGCAGAGGAGAAGGCAGAGCGCTACCGCACGGCATCAGCTGGGAAAAGGAGCAGATCGGTAGTTCGGTGTTTTTCCCCGTGTGTTTTATCACGCGAGTACCCGGATCAGATAATTCGGGCGCAACCCTCGGCCGTGACGGCCACCCCACGCCGGCACGGCCCACCACACAGCCCCGGCCCCGCCGCGGGGGGTTCTGGGAGCTGTAGTCCGCCCGCGGCGGAGGTGGTGGCTTGCGGCGGGACTCCCACAATGCACCTCGCGGCGCAACCGGACCGCCCCGCCGTCACGTGACCCGCTCGCCGGGACGAGCCGGCCGCTTCCGCGGGGGTCCGCGCGCGCTCCGGGGGCGGGGCTCCCCAGGTAGGGGGCGGGGCCTGCGGGTTCGGGGCAGGGGTCGCGCAGGGAGGCTCCGTTCTCTTCCTTCTGCTCCCGGGCCACAGCCCCGAGCCCGTGCTGCCGCAGGGGTCTCCTCATCCCGGCAGGTGGCGGCGGCTGCGTCGCGTCGCCGCGCCCGCGCCCTCGGCCGGCTCCGGGGTGTGACGGGTGTCAGAGGCGTTTCCCTGGCGAGGAGGGGGCGAGTGAGCGCCGGTAACCGCACACAGGGTGGGCTGTGTGTGCTGAGCTGGGCAGGGCCCCCGGGTAGCTGTGCCACGGCAGAAACAACAAGAGTGTAACACCAAGAGCTGTAATAGTAATAACAAGTGTGGCACAGTGGTAACAACAGCTCGGCATCGGCTGAGTTTCCCCACAGCAGAGGAGGTTCTGAGGTTCTTTGGCGCGGATGGTCACAACATCCCCGTGCCATAGCACTTGGTGTTTTGCCTACCGTGGGCCCGAGCAGTCGTGGTGTTTCCTAGCCGTAACCCGCGAGACACGGTGCTTGAGATAATTTGGAGGTACCTGTTGGCTGATGGAGGTTTTAGTACCTGCCCTTTCCGCTGATCAAGCAGGCCCGGCAGCTTCTGCTAAAAACTGGATTCACTTTTTCTCAGAAATGAGTGCTTGCTCATCTCTGAAGGTACTACAAGTTTCATTTCCACGAGCTGTCTTTACACTTGCTTTTGTTGTGAATGCCAGTTTTAATGGATGTTTATCACTTTCTTCCTTGTGAAGGACAAGACATTAGTCTAGATGCAGTAAATTGGAAGAAATGGAAGAAAGGAAAATCAAGAGGAGGAGCCCCAAGTCATCTTCCAGTCACTCTGCTCAGGTTGCTAACTCCAAGAAAAGCTCAGTGCCAGTCAGTAAAAGTACCGCCTTTTCCAACCCTGCCCCACAGCCTGCAGTACAAAAACCAAAGTTAAAACGGTAAGCTCGGGGCATTTGCAGACTTAGAGGGATTGAGATCTAGAAACTTGGCAATGCTAAGACAGTCTAAAGGTTGTTTAATCTGGCTGTGACAGAAGTTTCAGACTTGTGAAAAGTTTTGATGGTGTGTCTTTCAGCAATGTGATTTGTGTTTACTGCAATATAATGGTTATTTTACAGCAAAGGAAGATGTTTTACACTCTTCTTGTAATTTTAATGAAATGTTACACAGTGCTGTAGACTCATACTAACAACAGTTTAGCTGAAGCCTGATGTGACTGGTGAAAGACACGAGTTGGGTGATCAAATTTGGGCATCGTATGGGAGATAGTAGAGCCCCAGTTGTACAGCTCTGAGCAACAAATAAAATATTACATGACTGCAAGGTTGGAACTGACAAGTACAGCAGGAAATGAAGGATAGCAATTGGACAGGATGAGCTGGAACTGGAATGTCCAGGTATTTGGTGATTGGAGACCTCTCAGTTGGGGCAGCGTCTTGCGTAAACAGAGACATTCAGTTCAGAATTCATTTCACATCAGAATAGTTTGTGTTTTGTTGGTGATATGTCTGTTTCAGTCTGAGAACATTAATTTACCTCCATGTTAAAAAATGTGTTTCTTGGCTCTGGCAGACACAGTAGATAAATAAATGAAGAGGGATTTTGAAGTGAAATGTTAGCTGGAGAGGGGCAGCAGACTTTACTGACCTCTGAGTTTTAGTGAAAGATTAAATACAGAATTGTCAAGCATCAGCACAGAGTCTGCAGTATTGGCCTGATGAATAATGAATTTCTTCAATGTAAAGTCTATACATTATTTTTCAGGAAAACTGTTAATATTTAGAGGGAAATATTAGTAAATACTAATGTGCTATAAATTGGTGGCTTCTGCAGTTGACTGAACAGTCTATTCAAGTCTCAACATTCTCCTAGGACTTACTAGAAATTAATTTCTTGCAGTCCACAAGACTGTCTAGAGAAGAAAATGTCCTTTTTGCTTTAAGTTCTGGCCATTCTTGCACAATTGTTAAATTTACCAAGCAGTGCTAATACAGACAATTGTTTGAACTTTCTAAGCAGGAGAGGTAATTGACATAATAAAAGTGAGGATGAGCTACTGTTGTCATAATGGAGTAAAAGTATTTAATTAATTTTCACTTCATTTGCAAGAATCCAATGAAGGAAGTTTTCTAAGACTAATAGAATATTTTACTAAACATCAGAATTGGGTGGGAAAAAAGGATGACCTGTCTGTTGTGCAAACCATTCAGTCTGAAATTGAAGCAGAACCTAAATTGAGATGTCTGCTCTGAGTTGAACTGGATATGATGATTGTTGGACTGGCAGTTATTTTTATAGCATATAGTATATATGATGTTCATAGACTACAGAAGCTTTTGGACTGGACAAAGAATTATTAAGAAAGAATTTGTGACTTGCAGAGCATAGGAAGGGTAGGGCTTACTATGCTTTAAACCCCATTATCTTCATTAATTAAATAAAGCCTCTTAATTTTAAGTCTGTGATTTAAAAAAAATATCCCACAGTATTCTAAATTAAAAATTTTAGGCTGAGATTTTTTCACTGGATCGAGTTTCAAACAGATTCATCATAAGGCTGCAGAACAGGCTCCTACCTAAACTCCATTGGGATGCAGCCTATCTGTCTCTGGGTCAGAGATGGAACATGCTGCTTCTCACTGGTCCTATGTGTTTAGTTTCTGTATTGGCCATGTGTTCATGGGGATTTATAATGGTTATTAATTTTCATCCATGTAGTTTCTATGGGCACATGGTGCTTTGAATAAATGCTATGTCAAGAAAGAAGTGTATGGGCTCCAGGGATTTTGATGGTTTTCTTGCAGGAAGGAGTGTAGAGAATTTTTAGCAATTTGATGTTTGGGCATGGACTAGTTTCATTTGGTACATTAGAGTAGTGGGAGAGTGGTTTTGATGGTGAGATTTACAAAATCGGGATGTTATCTCTGGGTTGAAAGAAAGAACTCTATGAAAATTTATGTGGAGGCAAGGTCACCTTCCATAGCTTATAACCAGCTATTTTCTCCATGGGTTGCAGTCTATAGATGTTTGTGACAAGAGGAGAGTATGATTTTTGTGGGGGTTTCTTTCTGGCTTGCAAATGCTTTTTGGGTGATTTTATGTAGATAATATCTGCCTGGGGAAGTGGTGGAATCACCATCCCTGGATAGTAAAAAAATATGAGTGTGGCACCTGGGGACGTGGGTTAGTGGTGAACATGGCTGTGCTGGGTTAATGGTTGGATTTGATGATCTTAGAGGTCTTTTCTGTGGTAATGCCCTATGTGTCACTACTGGGTAATATTGGCCCACTTCAGATTACTTAGATGGCCATCACAGATGTGTGGTCCATTGATGGCTCCTATTATGAGCAGGAAAGCAGATTGTTGGAACCCTTCATTTTACAGTATTCAAAATGTTGAGATGGTGATGTTATTTTTAAGAAAAGCTGATAAGTGTTTATCTTAAAAGCAGTGACTGAAATATGCTCTATATATTTCCCATTTAATTTTCAAAGCTCAGATGTACACTTCCTTACATTTCAAATTTACAGTGACGTTGAAAGCAGGAAATGATATTTGTTTTGTTCCATTATTTTTTTTTTAGCATAATCAAAGAGAAAGCCAAACCTCCAGGGGGTGAAGCTAAAGGGGCACAGGCAGCACCAATCCAGCATTCTTTTCTCACAGATGTATCAGATGTCCAGGAAATGGAAAGGGGTCTTCTGAGTCTCTTGAATGACTTCCACTCTGGCAAACTTCAAGCGTTTGGTAAGTGCATGAACTGTGTGTGTACAATAGTTTTTTATAGCTGTACAGTGGTAACATTTGCAAACAAGTGTGCTGCATGGATAGACTGCTAGCTGTCAGCTGGAGTCTGCCACATGAAATTAATATAATTAATACACCTTACTGCATTTTTAAATTACAGTCCCATTGTAAGGTTGTCTGTGTTGTGAGATTATTCATATGCCATTTCATTATTCCTTCCAGCACAGAAGCACCTTTCCTTAAGATACCAAGTTTAAAACCGCTTATTTTTGATAGTGTAGGAAGAAGTAACTGTATTTAGCACCTAGTTTTGTTGCATATGAACATTTAAGACTATTGGTAACAACTTTTATGAAATTCAATGCAAGCTGCATTTTACCCAGGTTAGTCTTCTGTCTTAGCTTCTTAGTATTTTTACAGCCTCAGAGCTGATGAAGGTTTTAGAAGAAACATTACACATTTTTGCTTTCTTTCTTCTCTGTACTAAGTAGAAAAATGCATGTGTACTTTTGCAAATTTATTGTTAGGTCAGCGTGTCAATTCCACACAGATTTTACAAAAGAACCTGAGACGTTTATAATATATAAACCGTCTATTCCAAAATAACCAACTCTCAAATAAATCGGAATTGGAAAGGTTTATTGTGATTGTGTTTTAAGTTAAAAACCAGGGCCTTTCTGAATCAGAGAAAAATTCAGGAGTATAGAAAAATCACTTGCATTCTAAAAATCTCTTAGGACATTGGATAGCCATTGTAAATTCAGCACAACACAACATCTAACGGGATGACAGAAACTTCAATAGTGAAACAGTGAGAAATCATCGAGAAAGCAAATGTTCTTGTAAATTCGATGTTTAAATTCTCTGATGTAAAAAGCTGCATCTTCATATCTTAATTTTCTCTCTTGAATTTCTTTATATAAAGCTTTTGCTTGTCCTTTTAGGAAATGAATGTTCCATAGAGCAGATGGAGCACGTGCGAAGTATGCAGGAGAAACTTGCTCGCCTCAATCTGGAGCTCTATGGGGAGATGGAAGAACTCCCTGAAGATAAAAGAAAACTAGCCAGTGATTCCAACCTGGATAGACTACTGTCAGATGTAAGTACTGGGAAGACAGAAATCATGGAACTTAGCCCACAGCAAAGCTTGGTTCAGGAAAACACCACTCCTGTGTGTGCAGTGATGTACAGCTGAGGAGAATGCAGCTCTTCAATGAACCAAGATGTGCCCTGTCCTCCTCTTGGTTTTGAGAAAACACAGGAGTTGTTTTCATTTGTTAGAGGTGCTGGTTGCTTTGGGGAGGGGAGCAGGTTTGCTGCAAGCTGCCTGACCATGTCACCCTGCTTAGGGACAGCCCATGTACAAGGGAACTATGACTTTCCCTGCGGCCCATCCTCCTACATCTAGGGAAGATGACACATAACAAGGAATACAGATCTGTATATTCTACACTTTGTCTAGTGTATTTCCATAAAAACCAGAACTGGTAAAATTTCTTTAGATCAGCAGATTTAAACTTAATTTGGAACTTAGCTCATTGTATAAAATTCAGTGTAGATTTGATATTTGTAATTGTACATTTCAGCCCAAACTATTAATTATTTCCTTCATTGTTTTAATGTATTTATTTCAGCATATCAGCATAATTATTGCATTTCTTTGACTAACAGAAGTGCCATTTCTTATAATTTCTACATTTATATTGCAGCTAGAAGAACTAAATTCATCTATGTATCCTTTCCCTAAAATGTTTATTTTGCATTATTAACTGTAGTCAAATTGCAGTGTTTCCCTAGTAACTGATGTCTTGACAAGCATCAGAGTGCTTCAGAAATGCCTTTGTGTAGTTTGTTTTTTAATTTGACACAACGAAGAATCGAAGTGCAAATCCAGGTGTTTATTTTGCATATTCCTTTGAGCACTGCATTATGTCAGGACTCAGTACCTAGAGTTGTAGTTAATTGTGATGCTATGCTTTTAAATTAGTGCTATAATACAGCATTGATTTTTAGGTTCTCCTGATACATAAGTGACCATATCTTAACACATCTAATTATAGGTTGTTTTTTTAATGTGGTGATATATTTAGCTATGATGTACCACTTGTATACCATAATGTGTTGGCAGTGGCAAAGCCCATCAGCAGCAGGGTCTTTCTACATGGGTGTTACTGAGACATTCTGGAACAAACACGCATAGTAATATTCCTTCAACAATATTCACAGGCATCTGTTCCACTGGTAGGTGAATTCTCTTACCTTTTCTAGAAACATGTATGGAGTCATTTATCACTGACTGTGGAGAGTGAACTGACCTAATTTTTTATTTCTAGGGTCAGATACTTCAGCAGAGCTTAGGTAACTGAACAAATGTGTGCTCTTAGCCCAGAGAGAAGATAAAGCTGAATGTCTCAGCTTGTCTTTTACACTGTGCTTTTGATAAGCCAGGATGACAGTGGAGGAGTGTAGCACTCAGTTTACTCTGCAGTCTGGTTATTTCTGTTTTTACACACTTTGTATGCATTGAGGAGGTGAGGCTCTAGTTTTTTAGGCTTAAGATCCTGCACTGGTATCTACATTCCCTGCATATCTGTGGAAAGCTGTTTAAAGCAGACTTCATAAAGAGGACAAGTGGAATGTGATAATAATACATAATAATGATAAAAATAATCTGCCATCACCCTTCATCCACAGGCTAATGCTGGAGGTATGTAATGCTCAAGTCTCATTGAATATGAACCTACTGGTGGGGAACTAGCATAGGACTCACCAGAACAGTTTGTCTGGACTGGTGCATATCTCAGAGTAAGCAGAGTTTCATATAACACTGCTGTCTTGTTTATGCCTTATCTGTATGTGAAAGTGTTATTCCTTAATGATTTGCTTCAGCCAAAAACTACATTTAGCAGATGCTCAAGATATTCCAAATGGTACTACAGGCTGAGAGAGAACATCTTTGTCAATCTGGATTCTCCCAGCTTTGCTTTTGTTTTTCTGGACAATGGAATCAAGAAGAGTTGTGACTTTGTGTTGTTTGTTTTTTAATTTTACACAACTAAGAATCAAAGTGCAAATCCAGGTGTTTATTTTGCACATTCCTCTGAGCACTGCATTGTATCAGGGCTCAGTACCTAGAGTTGTAGTTAATTGTGATGCTGTGCTTTTTATTATTGCCTTACTTAACGGAAAAAGTGGAGAAAGTTGGAAATACATTTCTTCTGCTTAGTGTTCATATGGTTGCAAATGGTACATGTATATAAGTTCATTGGCATTTCTGCAGTTTTTATGAAGGTAGTGATAATGTTGCCTTTCTGATCATTACACAGACAATCTGCTCACTATATCTTTAGTGTTTTGTTGATTGGTGATGCCACAGATTAATTTATTGTTAATAAAATGAAAAGTTTTAAATACATGATGTTTCATTTGCAGAAGCTGCTCTTGGTTTGGCTGTGTTAGGATGATGAGTTTTAGCATTGTCCAACGCTTAGCAGAGTTTATGTTTTTACATTACTATGAATAATTATAAAATGTCACCAAATTAAAACTAGCATGCATACTAGGAGTCTTCATAAATTAAGTACTGAGAAATTTAAAAATTGGGTAAACAGTTACTGTTCAATAAATCCAGGATATTCAATTTTGTAATTACTCTGATGTTGTAAGTAGGCTACTATTAATTGGTATCATCTTTCTGTGCACAGCCAGAGGGGGAAAAAAATCTGTATGAGTGTAAAATCAGGCTGGTTTTAGATACAAAATTTCTAAATTGGTACATCAAACCATGCCTTTGGTTCTAGGTTTATTTTATATTCAGTTTTTAGGTAACACATTCAGATTCCACACTGATTTTACACTTGCTGAACAAGGAATGGAATCTTTATCCTTCCACCTGAGTGCAAAGCTTTCGTCAGCCCAGAGTGGGTGTGTGGCCAAGGAATAGAAGATTCCTTTTGTTGGGCATCTTCGGAGAAGAGGCTCCTTTTTGGATTTTTGGATTGTGAGGCACCAAGCCTGCAGCACACTGGGGACAGAAGGATCATTTAACCACCACTGAGTGCTCTGGCTACAGATTCAGCCTCACATTCCCTGCCTCACCTATCTCGTAAATCTCTGTGATTTACAAACCAGTAATCCCAGTGGTACTCCCCTTAGGTTGTTCTTGTGCTTTATGCAATTTATCTCCTTCGTTGCCAAGATTCTCTAGGAGTTTGCATGCTGGTAAATGTGCCTAGGAGTCCCTGCCTGCAGCTGGGTATGTACCTGTGATGTTGTGAAATCCAAAGTCAGCTTAAAAGAACTGGAATACGGCAAGTTTCTCACAAAGTGAAGCCAAGATTGATGTTTGTTCTCCACACACACACCTCTGACCAATAATTGCACAATTACCATTTCTGCACAGCACCTTCTCACTTCAGCACTATGCCCTTGTTTCTAGGCAGACTTCTGAACAAGCAGCAAAAAAGTACCATCTCTTAGCCTCATACCAAGTGTGGCAAAAGTCCTTAGTAGAGCTGCAGTTATACAAACAAATTGTATTCTTGCAGCTTACTTGGATGCAGGAGCAGAGCTCTCTGCTCACTAGCAGCTTATTGCCAGCAAGTGCAGTATATTGCAGCATTGCAATGCACACTCGTCCCAAACCACACTTTTTATCTCAGTTTAAATATTCTATGTTAGAGCAGCTCTTGGCCATTTTTGGGCTCTGACATCAAACTGCTTAGGCTTACTGTTTCAAACACATTTCAAATTACTTACAAATGTATTGGATGTCTTGATCTTGTTTCTGTAGCAATTTATGCAAGGACAGAACATGTAATTTGAGAGACAGACATTAATACCTTTTGCAAGCAGCTGTTCAGAATATATACTTTTATATATTTTATGAATATATATTTATAAATATATATTTATAAATATATATATAAAATAATACATAAATATATATTTAGAATTATACAAGGATTAGCTCCTTTTTCTTCAGTCACTTGAAGCCCATGGGCAATTACAAGTTTCAAAAAATGCATTAATTGCAAATAATTGAGAAATTAAGAAATTCTTTTTCCCTTACCTCCTCCTGGATTCAAGTTTGTGTCTCATAAGTTTAAAACAAAACAAAAAGAATGGAAATCCTTATGGTTTTATTAATTGATGTTAGATATAAATTTTGAATCTTAAAAATTTGTCATTGTAATAGACTATAATTTTTCCACGATTTAGAAATACTAGTATTAATATGAGACCTCTAACTTACAGCTCTTTAATCATATTAAACTAACAAAAACCAGAATATGAAATAACCAAGAACTATTCCCTGCAAACTGAGAGGCTGGGACCAGAGTGAATGAATGAGTAGTTTGCAAATTATCTGATCACCCTGATCAATGCAATATTGCAGCATCAAGCCAAAACACTAGAACAGATAGAGTCTAACAGTTAAGCAAGTGCTAATACAAGAAATATTTATACAGAACTCTAAAAATTGCAGTGCATATATGAAAGAAAATAGGTGTATGTTAGAACAAAAATCTCTGCCACCTTCATGAAAATGTTAACCCCAGAATCCTACCTTATAATCCAAATTACATCACTTCAAATTAGACAGTACTCACTTTGGATTAATTCAGATCAGGACAGTTTTGAGCTGGGACAGTTGAAATGCAACCCCACTTAAATCAATATTTAAAAATTCTTTTCCACAAGAGAAAGTATTTGCAAAAAAGAAGTTTTAAAACCTGAAAGGAAATCAATGTTCTAAAAAGCTACAGGAAAATGGATAAAAAACACTGACAAAATTGGTACTTTTGAAATGAAAAGTTCTGAGACATTATCAATTTTAGCACGTCTTTTGGTTAGCAAGTTCACTATGGGCACAATGTGGTAAAAACCAAAGAATCTGTCAAAATTACCAGCCTCTTAATTTTGAAAAAAATGACACGTGAATAATTACTTTTCCACAGAAATGTTCTTGCTTTAATACAATACTTTGTCCTGAATGCAAAGTGTACAATAGACCAGAGAATATGTTCCTTTTAGGTACTCTTCTACAGCAAAAGGACCTCTGGATTCTTCTATAGTCTCTTGGTTGCTTCTCATGAGATGGCAGGTAACCAAATTCCTTCATGAGGACAGTGAAAGACAATGGATTGAAGCTCTAGAAGAAAGGTTTGTTATAAACTCAACCACTCTTCTTCCAAAGGCAGGATATGTAACAGAAAAACCAAGTGACATGCTCAAGGCACGGCACTTGTGCATTTTCTGACAGAATACAATGAATTACAACTTCCTACAAAATTCCTTTCATCGTTTTCTTGAAATACGCTATTTCCATACCTTGACTAACTCCAAGCTTTCTATCAGCTCAAGCTATGCAAAATAAGGCACAAAAGCACTTAGTAGAATGCTGAATTTCACAGCATTTTAATGACACACACACCTAAATTAACAAAGGGATTCCCAAAGTATTTCCTTTCACTTCTGCAGAGAAATCATGTATTGCTGAAGCTCCTTACTATACATAAATTTCTTGCTAAGTGTGACACAGCCAGTCAGGGATGCTAGGCCTTCAGAAGCCCTTAGGTGAGTGTTCACAGAGGGGGTCCCACCCCATGGACCATTCCTTTCCTTTGTCACTTTAAATGCAGCCTTACTTCAGCCAGAGAAAGAAAAGCAGTCAGACCTCTGAGGTTAAGTGACATGAAGCAAAAGGCACCACTGTAGCTCTAAGGGATACACCAAGGAATGCAGGTGCATTACAGAGTGTGATGGACCTCCCAGCTCCATCAGCTCCTCCACAGACGGGGAAAAAATACAGCCACATATGGTTCAACAGCAGTATTGCCAAAATTTGGGTTTCCATCAACATACCACTCAAAACTTAAATTGCTTTTACTATTCATAATGTTTTGTTAATTTCATAGGCCTGTCATAAACAAGACCTGTCAAAACAATGGAGTAATTTCAGCTGCTTCCAGATTAAATGCATTAATATCTGTAAGAGGTATCTGTAAGAATATATTCTACCAGAGATCAAGTAGAATTCATCTAGATTTCTGTTGCCCAGTATGCTGGTGAAGTGTGATAAACAGTACTAAGAGTCTTCTTAAAGCTTTGGATTTAAGTTGTAAGATCACAAACTTCATATTTCATAGAATCACAATTCCAATTTTTTAGTATTATAACTAAACAAAGGCTGTTTTGGACAATAATTTAAATGCAAGATATTGAATACCTATATACCAGTAGGCTGGAAAAAAGTACTGTCCCTGCAATCACTTTGAAACACAAATAGTGTACAACCTGGTAAAACTAGTGTATAATCAGTATACACTTTAGGTACACATAATGTACAATCTACTTTTAAAGCAGAAATTGCACCTATAAAGCCCATTTTGCTAATTAAAAGAAATATTACTGAAAGGAAATTGCACAGTATTCAACTTCCCTTCTCCACATCCCTAAACAAAAGCAATTAATTCAAAGACTCCTGTGAAGTTTATATTTTGCTTGTGTACTACCTATCAGGACAACCCTGTATTGTCTCATTTGGTTACTGGTATAGAGACATTAACATCTTTCCTATACAATTCCTAGTTCATTGTTAAGACTATTAAGAGAACTTAGCATTAATTTTTTCTTGTTATTAGATAATAAAATCCTTGGTTTTCATGTGTTTTCCCCTAACAGCATATTTGTATGATAAATATGGGCATATCTGTATGATAAATTATTAGAACATCAAGATGCATGGCAAGACAATCAGGCTGCATAAGCATGCAAATATTCAAAATACACAAGTTTTCTTTTCACCTTCCCCACAGAGAAGGAACTGCATTGTTATTACTCACTTGGAAGTAATGTGATTTTGCAACACATTACAATTTCATGAAACTACATTCCACTAGAAACTAAGACTAGAATGAGCTGGGAGTCAGGACACAATGATTTACCATTTTTTACTGTTTTAGGGAAAAGTGATTAAGGCTAGGCCACCCATAAAGTGACATTTAGAGACAAACTGCACAGCTGAAACCAGAAGAGTAATTCTCAACACTGCCCTAAATGTAGAGAAATACAGCACACCCCATCCATAAGGGACAGAGACATGTCACACAAGAAACAATGCTGCAAATTTATTTTCTTTAGTTTTAAGTTTTTATAACCTCACCTTTGTTTATCCCACATATGACATTTTCAGTAATACGAGATCATCTAGTTCATCACAATTGCAAGGAAAATGAGGTGCATGTGAAGTACAAAAAACTTGAAAATACTTGCTTACATTGAATAGACTTGGAATACTGCTCAAAACAAAGCGGCTTTTCAGCTTTTTACCTTTGCATTTTGGAAATCTTGTCTGCAGTCAAAAGATAGGCAGTGAATGGAGAAAAACGCAACTCCAAAGCAGGTGGAATGAAGAAAGAGGCACATTATTAGGAGACACAAAAGAAATGCAAATCAAACAAGAAGAGACGCTCTTCCAATGACAAAGTCCAAAGAAAAACATTTTCCAGGTGTTTCAGAGAGGCCTGTTGCTGTCCATCCATCCCAGCTGGGTACATGAATCACACTCCATGCTATTTAGTAGTCTACATTTATATTTGCAATAGAGAGAGCACCTCTTTTGTACTGTACATAATTCCTTGCCCCAAAGAGCTTACAATCTAAATTCATAAAAAAGAATGCATCAAGTAGCTGGAACAAGATCAAAGAAATTGAGAAGACAGGGAGAGAATTTTATAAGGGATTAAAGTTGGGTTACATTACTAAGTGAGGTAACTTCTGAACATCATTAGCAGTGATGTTCTTAAGACATTAAGTAGTTTTTCAGTTAGAAGATCTTCTGATCATGAAAAACTGGTTTAAAATGTACAGAATGATGCATTAAAAGTAATCCACAAAATCTCTTAAAAATAGACTTGTTGGCAAAACACAAAAAGGTTCAGACTGCTGAAGTTCTTCACTTGAGACACTAACTTGTCATTCTACCAGGAAGATATGGATGTTACAGAAATTCATATGTACATGTAACATTTGAATGTAAAAGGCTTTTTACATTTAAGCTTAAAATGTTAAATTCTGATTTAACAATCCTGCTGCAATAAACATAGGCTTAATACTTAAATATTAATATGAAAATAGTGCTATTTTTAAAATGTATTTTAAACTTTAAAATAAACTATGGACAAGATACAGTTGGTTCAAAAGATCAACATTCTTTAACTGCAGTGACTCACTTTTCCCACTTTTTAAAAAAGGGAAGAACTTTTTCCCACTCTGTACCTGCTACTTGTCAGTTATAATAGAAGTGATCGGTCCATCAACTTGAAAGTTTTTTTACTTTACTTTGAGTGCATAATTTGTTTTGCTGGGTTTTTCTTCACATTTCTCTACTCATATATAGTTTTCTGAAGTGAAAGCCTTGCACTTTATATATATGTCAACTTTGTGCCCATTTAGCTATCATTTCTTAATCCCTTTACATGCAAACAGAAATTACCATCTTTCATGCAGCTGTGACACCCTTTCATACCAGAGAATTTTGCCTTGGATTATATACATAATCCATCTGCTACACTTCCATGACATTTGAAAAAATGCTGGAATACTTATAGTAGTAAAAATTCACCACAATTATCCGGTCTGTTTATGATAACCAAAAAGAGAAATACTTGTTTTTCACTGTAACAGCATAACCAGTGGTAAATCTGACTTGACCTATCCTTTTGGAAGGGAAGCTGATGTTAAGAGAATTTCATTTATGCACAGAAGTGAGACAGTGATGTTAAGGACTGCTAACAGAGGATGATTTATCTTCAGTTTTTAAAGGAATTTTTGAGGAAATCAAACCAGATATTAAGCCTAAAGATCTATAAATATATTTGACCCAAGTCAATACTAACATTTACTTCTTAGAAATTACATTTGTATTAAATTTGCTTATAGGAGGATACAAAAGGAGTATAGCCACAGATTACCAAGAGAACCACTTCTGATCAACAGCTAAAAATGAGGGAAGAAAATGGCCAAAAGATCACAGTCAATCACTTCTTGTACATGCCACAAAATTACAAAAAATTACCTGCAAACCTGTATTAAAACCCTCCCCCTTACTTGAATGAGTTTCAATTCCCAGGTAAAGATGAATCAACAAAATTAAAATATTGTGCTGTTTTATTGGTGTAAAAATCACACAATTGCTAGTTCTGATTCTGCAGAGATACATCCATGCAGTTATACATCTATGATCCCACAGCCAGAAGAAGCCATTAAATAGAATATCTGCTGTTAGTCAGCAATTAATGCAAATTTACATATGAGATCAAAATGTGTGTATCGTACAATATACAACAAATCCTAATACAGTACATCAACCTGAAGAGCAAGATACACTCAAGGAACTCTGTTAATAGTGAAGCCTGTCTATATGCCAGAGAAGTAAGGCCTGGAAACAAGATGACAGAAGGTACCCCAGAATTCCTAAGAAGCAAAACTGTTCAATTTTTGTTTTATATTTTTTTTTTTTTGCTGGGAATTAGAAGTTTATAGAGGTATTGACACATTACTTGACAATACAATTTGTTATAGTGAAGACTGGTGGATGTGATCTGCTATTAAAAGGTAACGTGTGAGACATGCAGGTGGTGTTTAGACAATGTGCAATTAATGGGACCTACACCCAACTCTTTTCACAAAAGGGAGAACTAAAGAAGACCTGTTTGACAGACTACCAATTGTGCCATGTTTCTACACATGCGGCTGAATCAGGACCGTGAATGGATAAAATGTGAACACCTGGCAATCTGTGGTTACGTACTCTATAATGTATGCAACAAAAATCACAAAATCCAATCCAGTTGATATGGCAAACAGCCTGCAAGAACTCTCCCAACCTGAGTAAGCTGGGGAATTGCAAAGAGGCAGGCTTTCCAGAATTGTGAACAACTTTCCAATTGTAAAAGGCAGCTTGGGAAGTAACACTGGCTGATGATAGATTAGTAGTTTGTCTCTTTTCTGGCACAATAAAAGAAATGCCATAGTGAATGAAGAGTTTATGTGCTTAAAGGTTAAAATCGACTGATTAGCAACCCTCTTCTGCAAAGATGTTTCAACAGGAAAAAAAAAAAAAACCACGAAAAAATTCCAGTTGGTAATTTTGGCGACAAACTCTGCAAACTCAAGTGCAACAAAGATCATGGATGCCCACAGAAAAAGATGTGAGAGGCAGTGTCACATTCAAGGAAAAAGTAGTTTGGTTTTTTTTTTCTCTCTGTACTGAAATTAAAATACTTAAAATACAAAAGTGAACAAATTGACAAAACAGAACCACAACATTTAATGTAGACTAGAGTGCACTGAGCTAGATGCATGGATATTTAAATAGGCCTTGAAACCAATACCCCTTTCAAAATTAGTAAATTCACAGTTAACGGCAGTAGGCTTAAAGGTGAGAGAAGGGTCGAAGTTGTTCCAGTTGGACTTCCAGGGAGATTCTCTCTTCAAGAACATCCTACAAAAGAAAGATTTTCTACTCACAGTCCACAGAGAATGAGTACTGAAAACGTCTTCATGCAATCAAAATCTGCTTCAGTTTGAGAACTAACTTATATTCTAGGATCTTGGTAGCTCCTCTCAGAAACTGAATAGAAGATTGGCTGGCAATTCCTTATCATTGAAAATCAGTACTTTGCTCCAAGGTGATGCCATTTACTATTTTTTTCCTTTCTTCCAAATCACCCAAACCCAAATTTGTAACCAGATGCAAACCCAACTATAATATTTTCAAATGAAGTCCAAAATGTTAAGGGGGTAAGCCCTCACCTGAATTAAGAGTATTGAAAACTCACGATTTCTTTCCTCAGTTTTTCCTCTTACGTAGTTAAAATTAGATATGTAAGAAAGATGGCAGGCAAAAGACATTAAGCTGATGCCTACAGAGAGCTCCAAAACAATAACAGCTGACCTAGATAAATAAATTACTATTGTTGCACTAATTATTAAACTGCAAATTTTGTATTTCAGATTATTGCATTTGTTTAAAAATATTTATAATTCATAATTTCATTGAGACTTTAAGGCTTGCTTTTTGCTTCAGAAGAAAACAAACCACTTCAGCTGCTCTTCTCCATACTGCTTTTGAAGTATGTGATGACTATAACAGGTAACTTAGTATTAACAATATGAGGTAAAATTTTACTGTAGCTAAAAGTGAATCAATACATTGGAAAATGTGCATTGTAGCAAAAGTGTGATTTGTAATTTCACAAAGCTTGTCACAAATAGGTATATTCAATGATCTACAAAAATAGGTAAATATTTCATATCAATATCCTTTACTACATTTATCACTGGATTGCAGAAATGCCTGTTACTGTGTGTATCTTGCTCTCTGAAGCTCTTCTCTTATACAAAGACTAAGGAATTACCTTTAGTTGCTGCTGTAGTTCACTGTTCAATCTGGCCAAAACAGTGTTGGTTTCCTTGTTACGTCTGATTGATGCCTGAATTGCCTTCTTATCTTTCCCCACTGATCTGAGAATATATTAGAAGTACTGTAATAAGTAATCTGGCCACTTAGCTGAACATCTCACTTATAGTCCCCCTTCTTTAAGTGACCAGAATCCTCTTTTCAAATATTTTTACTTGTTACATTGTTTATTTTCCCCACTTCTGGCTTGATTAACCACATTTGTTTGCATGGAAACACACATATATACGTTTCATATATGCACACATAGTTGGTTTCAATCAAAGAGCACATTTTAAAAACCTGTCATTATCAACTTTCTGAAGGCCCAACACAGTGAACCACATTCATTCACCTCAAAGTGACACTGCAATAGACTACTTTCATGCTAGGACACACAGACTGCACATTTTGGACTGTTCATAGCAACCATTTAAAATTAAACACTACATCTCAATACTTCCACCACTTATGTCCAACATACTTGCAGAAGTTAAAAAGAGTTCAGACTCCAAAATTCAAAGTCTCTTAAAAGTCTCCCAGTACTAGAGGCTTTGGAATGACCTTCTTTAAAAACCAAAAGCTTCTTAAATTGTTGAATTAATTTAAATTAAACACATTGAAATAGTTTGCAACTCCTGGAACAGAAAGTGTGTATGCTATTTAAATGTAAACTTTCCAATAACAGATGTATTTATATACTTCTTGGGTTACCTAGGAATAGATGGCTGTGAAGCAAGAACAGCAGCTATGACACCTGTTTTCTGTGTATGTTCCTCAGCTTCAGGTCTTAGCTCATCTTCTGATTTTAATCTTCTACGAATAGGCTTCGGTGGTGGAGCAAGTGGGGTAGTGCCTTTACCCTGAAGAGGAGAAAACAGTCTATTAATTCTCTGAAACGACATTTTATTTGGATTATAACCTGGAAGCTTGTGTTTCATATTCAGTTACTGAGACAACTGAATTTACAACCCATCAGGTATTTTCTGATGGACATATAGCTGCATTCTCATCTGGAAAAAGCCTGAAGTACTAAATCCTACCACGTGGTGAAAGGCTAGTAAGTTGCTACACACTGACAAAGAACTGTGCAAGCAGAAATGCCACAGTACAACTGAATACTGTAAGCACACAGCAATGCTGAGCACGCTTCCCCCCAGTAATTATACATTTGTAACCAAATAAAAAGCTACTGTTAATAAAATTCTGCACTAAACATTTTGATATGTTTCAAAAATTTGAAAACTTACAAGTATCTTTTATGTTGTCTCAAGAATAAATCTAATCATCATCTGCTGCAAAAATTCACCATACACATACCTATTCAAAGCACCTATTAGGCCTAAGAAAATTGGGTTCAAGTGGACACATACAGAGCCGCTGTTGCAAATCAAAACAAACATTTAATTTCATATACATCAGACAACTGCACTTTGTTCCAAGGGTACTTTGCATACCGCACTACTGGGGACATTTGCAGGTGCTTTGTCTTCAACTCTTCCATCTGCTTTGGCAACTCTAAGAGAACTTGCAGAATCAGAGGGCTTTTCCACCTAAAGGAATATAAACTGTATTTAGAAATCTACTTCTTAACATTATTTCATTTGGCAACAACTGGAATAAAAACAAGTATGCTGTGTTCTGATCCATGAATACAGTTAACACCTAAAATTCTAGTTCAATTCTCATTTAGAAACAGAAGTCCAATGTCATGAGGCACTGTAGAGCACAAAAGAGATCGTGGCCTGATCACAAACCCCTATAGCTGTTTCTGCTATTACAGTACCACCATTATCTATTTGTCACTGCCAAAGGTTAATCCCTCCAGTGGAACACAATGTGACTGCTCCTCATCCACGTCAATGCAAAACTATCAGCAAGCTTAATTTAAGCAGTTTTCAGTGGCAGCTTAAGCTACCATAGCTGGTTTTGCAATGAGGTACATGGAGAGTGCTCAAATGGGTCTATGTCACTGACCTTCCTGAACAAGTGAAGCAAGACCATGCTGCTGGCAGCTGAGAGAACTTTAAAGCACCACAGGGACTTCTGCAAGTGAGGATGCAGAAGTGTCCCAGAGAACTTACAATCTGGATAAAAGCTACAAATTATCAAAGGAGAACAAGAAGTAGTTTCTGCAATAGCATCTAGTTATGACATTAATACTGAAGCTTCCAAACTTTCAAGTCCTATGTCTGTAGTAGGAAACAAGTTTTTGTAAACATCTTTAATGATAGAAGGATGCCAGAGCTTTATTCACATCAGCTGTTTGTCCAATGACTTCGAAGAAAATCAAATTAATGGAATTTTAGCAGATGTTTACAATACATGACAGTCATCTCCTTTATTAAGGCATATCTTTTTCAAGATATGATTTAAAAATTACCAGCAAGTCATTTAGAATGCTGGCAAGAATGAGCAGAAGAAAGGTTTTGCCTGTGCCAAGTCTCAATGCACCAACACAATTACGTTTGTGCCCACGTATGCTAATAAGCACAAAAATATTTTAACTTACAATCATGGGCTGAGACGATAAGAATTCCTTCTGCCTATACGTTTGGCAATTACTAAATAAGTGCAGCACTGTGCAATGTAATTGCTTTCTAGCAATGGATTGAGAAATAATAAAAAACCAAAACAGAACAAAAAAAACCAGCAAACAACACATCACTAACAGAGAATAGCAGAAACAGGTTTTAACAAAGCCTCATAGGTGTTGGTGGTATTAAAGCAATTGACAAAATCTTACTTTCTACTAACCTGCAAGACTTCTGAGTGTGTTTCAATTTCATCTTCTTCCTCTTTGTTTACACCTGAAACAGCAAATGCCTCAAACTGGCTGAAGTCTGCAAAATTTGGCTGTTCTGGTATTTGTTGAGGTGAGGTACTGGTATGAGCTATTAGGCCATCAGCATCCACTGAGCGATGCACATGAGGACCTGTGCCCTGCTATGAAATAACAAAAATATTTAGGGACAGAATGTTAAGGATTATTTGCCTTTTTAGTGGACAAAAATTTATGTCCTATCAGTAGGACAACATGTATCTCATGCAAGACATGCATGCAGAAATATTTAAGAGAAAGGAATTTCAGATATGCTATTATCCAGGGAATAGGACCCTCCAGGGATGTAATGTAGCACTAGCTAGACGCATTGAACAATAAATATTTCTGCTCCAACAAAACCACTTGGGCTCTGGGGACTCACGCTCCCTTCATCCCTTCAGATAATTTCTGAATCCTTGTAGATGATTTCTGAATTACTGACTGACTTCAACTGCTGGTAACTCAGATTCTAGCAAGTAGCTGCTGGTGAGAAACAACTGAAATGCAATTTTATCTGTCCCACGTCAAATCTGCACAGCAGTTGAAGGATTCAGCTGGCTGAGACAAAGAAAAAACTTTTTCAAGATGTGCTTTCTACCAAAGCAGCTAACTGATATCACTCAGACTGGAACTGCAAAGACCACCATGTCTGTGACAAGTGAAGAAATGGAATCACTCGCCAGACAAATAGAAGACAAACCCTTATTTTGCAGAACTTTGGAGAATGGCTCTTGCAGCCTTTGTTATGGCCTATGCACAGGAATAGATAATGAAATGTGAAAGGATAACTTTTCTCTCTTTCCCACAATTCAGAGCTCCAGAGCCACTCATTCCTTCTTAATCTCTACCTTAATCCCCGCCCATGGTTCCACTAGAAGCACTTTTTTATTCAGGAAATACTAACATTTGGCTATAGTCTAGGTTTTGCCATCATTCGCATCCTGGTGCTTTCAAAAATATATCAAGCAATGATACTCATTTTAGAGATATATTAAAATTCAGTTATATAAAAATAATGCACTGAGTTAGACTAAGATTTTTCAGAAGTGACATCACCTGTGAAGGCTGTGGTCTTGGAGGCACTGCAGGGGGATAGGCAACAACTCCAGCCTGTTGCTGTCCTGTAAAAGACACATCACATTTGGCCAAGATTGTTACTTTGTACTTTTTAGTGCCATCAAATTTTCTTAACTCTCAACATGAACAAATGATGCATTTTGCCACGTATTAAGCTGTCATATTTGGGCTCCTAATTGTAATGCCACCTCCTTTCAAACTCACAAACAGATAAAATCAGGATTAATCAGAACATGGATCTTGTACAGACATGGTCATACTCTTGTGGTTTTAATACCTTAGTCTTTGGGTTTTTTTACACTCATTATAAGCTTTTAGTATTTTCTTATTCTTTGTGATCTTGAATTTAAAAGTACTGACAAGTCAGTAGTCCAATAAAACTCCTTAAGCAGAGCAGCAGAAGTGACCTTTAATAATTTCCTCTGAAGTCAAATACTAAATACCCGTCTTTAATACATGTGATTCCAAAAACACTCCCCTTGAAAATTTATTGGCAGATGCAATTCATTGGACGAGGGTATAAAACCAAAATATTCTTTCCTGACTTTGCTTCCCACATTCATCCAAAAAACTACAAAGCAGAATTCAGAATTTACTTTTAAATCAGCTACTTAAGTAAAGTGCAATATAAATTTTCTTACTGAATTGTTTGTATTAATGACAACATTTACAACTTTTTTATTCAGAAGTGGTGCTATAAAAACCAACACTCTAAATCGTTCCTTAAGAGAAAAAAGCATTGTCTGCTTCAGGAATACAGGTGCTGAAAAATAAGATATGGTCAGAACAAAGCATATCTACCTGGGGTAACTGAAAAGGATCTGTTCATATCTAAAGATGACGACCGAGAATGAGAAGCATGAGGCCTTGGAGGGGGGGGTGGTGGTGCAGTGTTATCTGGAGATGTTCCTGAATGTGATCTGCAAAATACATAAGTTTCTGTAG
Organism: Acridotheres tristis; assembly: GCA_037013685.1. Lineage (NCBI taxonomy): Eukaryota > Metazoa > Chordata > Aves > Passeriformes > Sturnidae > Acridotheres > Acridotheres tristis. The sequence goes on from CM072887.1 coordinate 49,658,625, forward strand.
TGATTTTAGGTGGTTTCAATAGAACTAAAAATCAAAAGTTCTTCAAAGCATGCAATTAAAAAAACAAGTTTGATAGAGCCAAAAGCCCCTGATTGCCATTGATTTTCAAGATTTCCAGTATTCTTTGATTTTACATTTTTTTTAATATTCCCATTTACTTAAATACCCCTTATTCAAATTATCTTTGTATTATCACATGCAATTATCTTTCAGAAATCAACAGCTTGATGAATATTCCAAATAATAAACAGCTTTCAGGAATAGAGAATGCTAAATATGGTAATTCCATCCAGGTGGTAGCCACTATAATTTTTAAGACGTAGTCAACATCCTGTTTAGGTTAAATGGGGTAAGTTCAATTTCATTAAAGAAGAATATTGGGTTTCTGTTGGACCTGTCTCTATGTATATTGAGCTCAAGAAGTATATCAGTGAATGAGATAATTTAATTCTCTGCCTGAAATGTTCCAAATCTATACACTTGGCAGAATCTTCAGAAATTTTGACTCATTCTTAGACAGGATCACCATCTAGTGGATACCTGTTGCAAATTCATGGAGAACCCCATGCAGAAAGGACAGAAGGATAAATTACTGCACTAAGTGCTGTTTAAGTGGGATTTATTGTATATGGAATTTTTGTACAACTTCCTTTTAAAACCAGTTTGCAGAAGCTTCCTAACTAGTCTAATTTGAACAAGACAGATTTACTGAATCACTGACATGAATACAGCTGCTTTTTTATTCAACTCATGATAAAATCTTTTCTATGACTGACCTCTGCAACATCCTTCTGTAACTATCGTGAGATGTAAGCTAGGAGAGGTAAAGGGTACTCAAGTTTCACACGAAACCTGGAATTCCTGAATGTTTAAGTCCAGAGAGAAAACTGAGTTATCACAATAGAAAAGTTTATAAGTTAGTTATAGTTAATATATTCTCTACGATAATCCTTCTGTAACAGTGTGTAACTCTCCAGCAGATGAAATTAAAATGTAATTCTACTGACTCCTTGGGTCATCCCTCTAGCTAGTATAATAAAAAAATCCACAAGCAGAATTAAAAATGGGAGAAAGTGATTTAAGGAGAATTCCAAAGTATCATTATCTAACAAAGCCTTGTCAGTTTTTGCTTTTTGAAAATACAAAAATGTAGTCTTGACTAACGATATGATTAAGGACAATATCATCTCTATAAAAAGCTGAAGTTGGTAAAAGAGATGCCAGTGGAAGGAAGCAAAAGAGTAAGCGGGACAACAAATTTCCTGTGTGCATACTGCCACAACTACCAGATCATGGGCAGAAGCTCTCTGTGCCATAATGTGGGCACTCATCAGAAAGCTTCACTCATCTACACAAGTTCAGCAAGAGAACCTAACCCAAACTCAAAGAGCAAAAGAACGTTAAAACCATCATGTTGATAGTGCAAAAAAAAAAACATAAAAGGATGACAGAATCACATTTTCCATTAAGTAACAATGGAAGAAAGAAATCTTTCAAGTTGCTGTAATGACAGGCAAGTGGAAATCTTTCTTTGCTATTGAAGTAATCCTAATTATTTTTGTTTTGAAACTTACCTCTGAAACTGATTGTAATATGGTTAATGGCATAGCTGGTTTTAATCCTATTCAAGGAGATTTAATGGGAACAATTAGCACCAGCTAGTACAGCACATTCTCTTATGTGAAATGATGCAGTTGTTGGTTTTGTGCTTGCATAGCTTTCTCCAAACCCTTAACTTATACTGGGCCTATGACTGCCCTTTATTTTATGTAAGTTTATTATTAAAAGAAATTGAGTTACTGCCATGGTATTCCTCATTTGTGCTTAATTCTTCTTTTAGGCTACAGTGTCATAAGTGTTTTCCAATAACATCTAATGGATATTTTTAAAAATACAAAAAATTGGTTTCAAGTAACAGCATGGTCTCATGTGCTTACATTCCCTTGTTGTTTAAAGGGAAAGTATTAAGATTCCAACTGAACATAGAGCTTCATATGGAACACTTGGCTGGCCAATTTCAAACAAAGTTTTAGACAGCTTTCCGTTTTTAATTTTCACTTTACACACTAACAAAAGCAACATACATTGTTAATGCATTAGAAAACAGACTGTTTCAGATTCCTGAGTGTTAAAGTTAGGAATCTATTTTACCACCATTTCATAAGCTAGTTGTCAAATAACCAGGAGCTGAGAACAGGCTTCTTTAAACACCTTTTACTTGTTTTTTTCAGTTACTACTCTACTGACCGTTGCCGTGTTACAGCATTTCCGATTTGCTCTGCATCTGAAGTGTAAGAGTCCGAACTGCTGTAACCATCTGCTGGGAAAAGAAAGCACAGTTTCATATTTCCTTTGCATCATTAGCATACCCTAACAGACAGAAGTAATAAATAATTTCAAATATCCAATTTCTTTCGTTAAAAAAAAAGTCTATGTCCTTGAATTGCTTCCCTGTAAGGTATCACCTGGTCAGGATTCAAAATCCTCGAGTCGGAATAATCAAAGGATGCAATACAAACCAACTCCACTCACATGACACTATCAGTTGTTGGTTACTAGTGGCGTGTACTGAAGAACAAACAATGACAGTAATGTTGTATTTAAAATACAAAACCTGAGTTCTATAAACAGCAACATGTTTTTAAACACTTGACATTCCATAACTTCAACAATCTAGTGAACAAGAGTAAGGGACATCGAAAGGAAAAAAAGGAAGGGGTAGGACATGCCTGATATTATAAGTGCTGAAGGATTGTCACCAACCTTAGAAACCAGAAAAAGGAAGAGTACACAGATGAACACAGTCGCTTTGCTACTACTGTAACTTCTGTAATTCCAAGGCTGGTGGTCAACCTTGTTTTGGTCTAAATCTTTTTTAAAACTTTCAGCTTTTGATTACAGAAACCTACAGAAACGTAAGATGCTATTAAAGCATCACAGATTCTTAAGGACACCCCTACCCTTAGAAGCTTTGCAAAGCTTGAGGGGTTTTTTATGAGGATCCTCACAAAAATCACAAGATTTATATGGAATGAATGTAGATAGAAAACTTGGCCTCAGGATAATTTATCACAAAGGAGTATTCTAGAGCACCATGTAAATCGAAGTTCAGGGTGGAAGTCAGTGGAGCAAAGGGACCCAGTTCATTTGTTACCAATGAAGAGGAAAATCTTACTCAAAAACATTAATTTTTTTCTGAATTACCCACTCTCAAAGGATTACTTTAACGTCCTAGGACACTGAAGTTTTCAAAAGTGGTAAGGCATATCAGCCTCAGAAATGAGAATCCTGCAGATATGACTTTGCTGATCAGCAAAGCACATTCTTACCTGTTATATTTTTTATATCTTTTCTCCTTAACACTGCAGGGTACTACACAGTGCTTATATCTTGCACTGCAATGTGGTTTGTTTTGTGGTTTCTCTATGTTCTTCCTCTGAGAGCAAAACATTTTATCAAAAGGTTAAGCTACACTCAGATAAGGAAAAGGGAGCACCAAAAGGCTCTTTAACTTAGATCCTGCATACAGTAGTAGTTCCACATTAAAAGATGATGTTTGCTCATTCTTTTGCATCAGAAAACTTCTTAGTAAAAACATAACTGCTTGAAAAGCAAAACTCAGACATGGTCAGGACACTGGTCTGAATCAAGAGTGCCACTCTTGTTTGACAGAGTTCACGACAAAAGCAAAACACATTGCAAGATGGTACTTTCTGAATTCCTCCTGTATTACAAATCAAAATACTTCTGGTCAAAAAAAAAGAATCTCAGAAAGACTCCAGAGATTCATTCAGGCTACATATAATCTTGGACCTCTCTCAATATTAGACAAGAGGACTAATCAAATCAAAATAATGCAACATGCTTAGGACACAGGAGATACTGGAAATTGAAAAGGCTATTAGAAGGAAATAAACAGTTGAAAAGCTGTACTAAAAATGGAATGTAGAAGTCTGTTGCATTTTCTTAGTAGATAATCCAGATGAGAATTGCCTGGAAATTTTGTGGTCAACACATTTTCACTCTTTAGGAAACATGTTACATGGTACTGAGGAAGAACAATCAAATGCTACTTAGTGAATTCCACATTATGTACATTGAATTTTTCATTCTAGGATTACAAGAGAAAACAGAAAGATAGAAAACAGCTGACAAAAATGAACTTTCTTGGGCACGTAGGGTAGGAAAACAACTCTAGTGACATCAGTAGAACTTCCTTAATTACTACTTCTAACACATACTTTATAGCAGAAATGTTTCTGTTCTCAGGGTAAGGTTATCCCGTTTTAGAGCTGCTACTATCCAGCCAGTTTTCATTCACCGAGGGATCAGATCTACATTTTGTAATGTAAGAAATGAGACCAGAAAGCACTTTTATACTTACTAACTGTATTCCCAGATGTAAATTTTACCGATGAACTCATTTTGTTTTCTTCTGGGAGATCTGATGGTTTCACAAGTAGTGGACTAGTAGGGTTAGCATGATCTAGATGGAAAAACAAATCTAGATAAATTAACTTATTCCAACTAGCCTTTATTTCTGGCATGAAAGCTTTACATTGGTTTTCTGCCCTTATCTAAGTGTTGCACTCAATAATAAAATCGGTGTATTTTAACTCAGAAATAACACTATTACAATAAAAACACCAATTATTCAGCATTAAGAGCTGTGAATTTTCAGCTATTTACAAGGCCAAAGAAATTTTAAAAAAAATGTGCTGTTGGTATTATTTATTTTCCTATGCTGAAGACTCTGCATGAGTTCCATGACTTTAGGAAATACTGGCACACAACTGAAGACTAAGACCTCTCTATTCCTTTAAGAAAATTTATCAAGCCACTTTGCTTATTACTGACCAGTGTTAAAAAAAGACCTGCCAATATTCCCAAATGCTTTCAAGTTTCAAAATAATAAATGCAGTATTTCTGACCACAGAAGAACAAGCTTTATGAATGCAGGTTGTGATCTCCATGTTCAGTTTCCTTCAGTATTTAACAAAGATACCCAGACATTCACCTGCAGGTCTAAATCCAGTCTTCATCTCAATGTCTCTGAACTACTCTCCAAGAAACATTGTGCTAGAGATGGTAAAATCCTCACTGTAACAAACGGCCAATTCAAGCTCTGCACTTAACTGAACAGCAATTCTTAACTCAGAAATGATGCTCATTACAACTCCAGACTTATTCATCCTTAGTGAAGAAAAGAAGTAAGGATGTTCAAGGAACTAAGGCCAATTCTAACTGCATGAAACTTCCCAAATTAGCAATAGAAAATATCCTACCACTTCCAGTTCTTTTAAGCTCCATTTCCTGCATGTGAATTTTGCTTGGAGTCATTCTTATAGGAACTGGGTGCACAATTGCAGTGTCCTGTAGAAGAGATCACAGTTATGTTAACCTAGTAAAAATCACTCTTAAAAGAGTCTCTGACACCATGTGCAATGTGAATTCTAAACAAAATTTCATAGATTTTGTTTATTTACACAGTTCCAGGGAATTGAATATATCCAGAAAACCAAAGTTCTCTAAGCTGTAGTCTCTGTAATGTTAACTTAGCTAAAAGGACACTAGAATATGTTTCTATAGATAACTGCAAGTAGGACATCTGGCACTTTGAGCACATCTTCCAAAAAAAAAAAAAAAAAAAAAATTACAATTTAAACCCTGACTCCTCAGCTTTACTTGTAATGCCTCAGAAAATAATGGCCTCTTGAAATAGTATGAGTAATGCTCAATGAAATAAGTGCTCTTTAGTAATTTCAGTTATTTTCTTTAAAACAGCAAAAATCCTCTAAACTTCAGCAGAATAAGCCCTATGAGATATACCTCTAGGCAGGCATTGGCCTTACACTTAGGCATTAGTCATTCAGACAAGGGGCTCCATTTAAACTACTTTATAGACAATCCTTTCCACTGGTTTGGAGACTGACTGTGCACAGCTTAAAAAAATAATCCAAAACTCAGAAGCAATCTAAAAATATGGACATAGTTGTATGAGGTTTTTTACTGTCATCCATATTCAGAATATATGAATGAGTGAGTCAATGACAGCAAAAGAACACCTCCAGATAATATTGTATTCTATCCTAGAAATAACAAGAAATTTCAAAAATACCTTTGTATCAGAAATTTAATCTGTTCTGACTACTCAGGTAGATCAACTTCACTTGGTGTAATACATCTACATTAGTATTTTCTGAAACCATTTCAATGACTTTCACTTTGTTGCAAGCAAAACCACTTTCTAGTCACAGCTCAAACATTCTTGTTGCAGGAAGCTTTCAGGAATAGTTACCACTTTAAAATATATTGCTTTTTCTTCCCTCTGTAATGAGATTATCATGCAAAGAGCACTTTTACTGTCGGTGCTTCAGACCTCTGCTGTACTCTAATGTGCAGCTGTACAGAAGTCATGCCTCAAATAGTTAAATGGATTTTATATAATGCATTAATTTACATCATTAACCTAATTTTGCATAAAACAACCAACTTTGACTTACAAAAAGCATATTATGCTCCCATACTAAGGGACAGACGTAGTGTTTTATTCTTTCCACTTATGTTTTACCTCCCAAAGCAGCTGCTTTTCCAACTAAAAAAGAACTGGTCTGTGAATTTACTCTTTAGATAGTTTTTAACAACTGCTCAAGAAAGCTGATTTTCTCTCCTCTGGGGAACCAGTTGTTCCATAAATCATTCATATGCATCACTACTGAAACAGCTAAAACAAAGTCTGCCTTCAGCAAACTGAAAACTTGTCATCATTTATTCTTATTTTAATATGGAAAACAAAGACTAACCCCAAAGCCTGTTACCTTAGCAAGTATCAAAGACGCTCACCATTCTTTTCTAAACCTATAAGCATTTCAAGAAAAGGACTGAAGAATGTGATCAGTCATAAAAATAATCTTGCATTCCCGGTGAATTTCTCTTTATTCATAGACACAAACATATATTCTATCTAAGAGTTTTTCATATACCATCACTGCTCTACTTTTTAGATTATCAACAAACAAATTCAGTCTTCTGTCATCTGCTAATTATGTGTGAAAATAAATTACTGTCTTATTGCGGAAACAAGACGGTGATAGCTCTTCACTGTCAAGCAATTATACACAGCAAGTAACTATAAACTAATTTACATCATGTTTACCTCATTAAAACATAAAAATACAGTATATTTAAAACAAAAACAATCTCAGATGAAAGAGGACTGGTTTTTGCTTTATGTAGGACATTTTCACTTGTTTTGAATGTTTATTAAAGGTTAATTCTTTGCATGGGGAACAGTGCAGTTTGAATTCTAACTTTCAGCATGTAGATATGCTATTTTTACATGAACTTTGAGACTAGAACGCTGATGTATTGAAAATCTATATATATTTATGTACTATATATTTTCAGAAGTGTCAGGTTTAATACTAAAATCAGTTAAATGTGTATTATGTGCACCTATTATATTTTATTACACAATCAAATGGACACCAACACTGTAATTATTTAAATTAAAATGGACACTTGGTGCTAATTAAGTCTGTAAAAAAAAGCAGGATGAAAGCAGCAGCTAATACCACATTTCTAACGCATTTCAGAACTGCTTTAATGTCACATGCTGTAAAGCTTAAAACCAGCAGAACTCGAAACACTGTAGTATATTTCTGGCTCCCAAACTTGGCAAGATATTTAACTACATAATCCTTAAGAGCACTCCTCACTGAGTAAAGCCTTAGAACACCACAGGTTTAGTTGGAGAGATACTAAAAGCCTTATTAAAAAGTAAGTTGGTAAAAACATTTGGAATATGAAATACCACACCCATTAAAGCCCAGTAGCTTTTTTTCACAGAAGTTTGCACTGTTTTTGTGCAAATCAGGCTCTGCAACTTAAAAAAACCCAAAGCAACACCGAAGACAAAATCTACAACAGAACTTGTTTATCGTAGGGAGTGGTCCTTGTATCAACTTACACATTTTTTCAAAATAACATTATGTTTAAATGCTTTGTATATGACAGATTTTGACAGAAGTGTTGTATTAGGTCAAAATCAACAAGAAAAAGGAATTCTTTGCAATCAGAGATTAAACATGAGCAGTACTAGAAAATTCATATTCTGAAAATAAGCAAACAAGCTATTTGCCACCATTCCCCAAAAAGCAGACCATGGAATCATGCATAATAGCTAAATACAATGAATGGAAATTCAGTGTTAATAAAATTAATTTCAAACAAGCAAGCTAAGTGATTGACTTACAGGATCAGCTGGTGCAATGTTAGAATCAAATTGGGTCAGAGTTTGTGAGCTTGAAGAGCGTTCGCTAAATGTCTCCCACTGCTGAACAGACAGAGGAGAGAAGTCAGCATGATGAGGAAGATGGGAGTAAAAGATCACTGAGGAGATTTAGCACAGTAGTTCAGAGGTTGCACTGGAAAGAACTATATTTGCACAGATGAGTACTGCACTTGGGAAGCACACTAATATACATTAAGTATTTCTATTTCAGTCTGAGATTGTTGCAGAACCAAGTCTGTTTTCTGTCAATATTAATCTTTATATTCACATTTTATAATGAAGATACAGGTGCACAGGCAACCCAGAAGTACCTTCAGAGTTCACACTTGCCAATGAACATCATACATGTAAAAGAACTGGTTAAGCCATTCATATAAAGATAAAAATAATTTAAGGAAAAAAATCAGAGACACGTTGTATGCATTTGTAGCCATAAAATCCACAGAAAGGTTCCTCAGCTTTGTAGCTGCCAAGTTTCACACTTATTTAAGTAAATGCTGATTTTCTTACAAAATCCCAGACAAATGAACACTGTGCAGAGTACTCCAATCACACCACTTTAGCTTGCCAGTGCAACCCCCAAGAAGTGGTTCTACACTGTAAAAGAGCATTTTCACAAGTCTAAATTACTGACAAGGCAAAGAATTAATTTCAAATATACTGTTGATTGCTAAAAGCAAATAAGTCAATCTCTGAACAATTTTGTAAGATATGCGCATGCTCTATCAACACATGGCTGTCAAAAATCCTCATGCAAACTGAATCAAGTTACAGCCACAACGGGATCAACAAAGCATCGAAGTACATAAAATTAGTCTGTGATCTGGAAACCAGATAAAAAAAATCACAAGAAGAATGCTAAACTTGTTATATTTTGGTAAAATAACAAGTAAATATTTAGCAAGTTTCAAGCACTACACATACAAGTTTCAAAAATCAAAAATATAAAATTTTTAGTGCTCAGAAAATTTGACAAAAAATTATGTTTGTTATAGTTGTGGAAACAACTTGGGTGTTGGACTCTCTGACCCTTGTGGGTCCTGTCCAACTCAGAATATTCTGTGTGTGATATTCTTGGCCCATCTTTATATGTAAATCAATCTAAATGATCCCAGAAGTCATAGGACAAACTATTTGGTGTTAGACAACCTAACCGTGTGTGTTCTCCTCTACACCAAACTATATTCAGTGAACAGCCTGTGTGTGAACCAAGTCTAAAACAGTTATTTCAGAAATAACTTAAGGAATTCCTAAATTGTTTACAATCAATGAAATGAAATTCAGAAAAATATTAACTAAATTTGTAATTGCTGCCATGTGTGGTAAAACTTCTTGTAGAGAGAGTCTTATCTCCTCATTTCAAACTTTAAATGAGGGGAAACATTATGGAACTCTATTTATATGGGGGTGGGTATATTTTCTTGTTTCTTTGCTGTGGTTTTCTGTTGGTTTGAGTGTTTTGTTTGTTTGTATTTGTTTTTAACACAGAAAACTACCCTCTTCATGGCTAGAATTAAACAAAACCTTTTTAGTAAGGCTTCCTAACTGCTCTGTTCCTGTTTAACACGCCCTGTATTAAACAGTTCATCGCTCTGTCACTCCCCCACCATCATGAAGAGGCAGCATTGCAAGAAGTTTGGAGCTATACAAACCTGTTAGTGAGCCAGTTTTTACTAAGTCAGAAATTTAACTGCCAAGTTCTGCCAGCCTTTCTCCTGATTTGGCCTCTTGCATTTGCACAGCTGCTCATTTTCATGAAACATATTAATATTATTTTAGGTTTACCACAACCTTTCTAAACTTGATTTGGCCAGTGGCTTCCCAGTTACTAGTGAGACTGGCAAACAGACCATTTGATTACAGAAATCTTGTTAATCTTTCCAAAAATTCCATAGGGCACACAGCACTTATGTTATAGTTAAGATAAATGGTAAAATATTATTTGTTACAGATGGATGCTTAATCTATTTTACTGCTCTGAAGCCAAACTGCAGATACCTTGACTACTTGTCCTTGGGCTCCCCAGCTAAACACAACAGATAAACGCCAACACTTCCTGACTACTCCAGGAAATATGCTGCTGTGCTCCATCCTGAAATACTACCAGAAGCCAGCTACTGCTAATTCCCCAGTTAACAGAAAGTTAAATATATTTAAGAATCTACTGGACTGCATCTCAAACTCTGCAAAATTTAAAAGCATTGACTGGGTAAAACTCACACTAGCTAAACCTGAAGTATTTGTCTGGTAGATCTGCAAAAATGTTTTAAAATTGCTTTCAGAAGGTTAATCACTAGAAACTAAAACTCACAGCAACCTCAAGCATTATGAATAGAACACCAAGACATTTGAAACAAGGTGTAACAGTTGTGAATTTAAAAGTAAATCTCCATATCTGTGTTAAAGCTAGTATGACAAATGCATGACATCCGTTTTCAACCAAAAAAACTGTAGTAGGCACTTCTATTATTTTAAGCTTCAAAAACTAAGTGCTCAGCCTTGAGACTTGGATGGAAAAGACATCTAAAGTGAGAAAGAAGTCATGAGTGAAGAGATGAGAATGTGAAGCATGTAGTGCATCCAAAGTTAGGTAGATTTTCATGGTGCTCTTTATTCTGAAGTTTTAAATTGATGCCTTGGTCTATATTTGGGAGCCTCCAGTAACTGGGCCTGGCAACTGCATTCTATAAATCAACTATGAGCTAGAAAAAACAGAGTAACCAACAGCTTTGAGACTAACAGGATGAGACTGCCTGGAATAACAGATAATACAAAGATGCAGAGCTTTTACAAGCAATTCATTTGTTGATGACACTTATAAGAGGTTGAAAGAGGAAATAATTAGACTGGTGCCTGCAGCACTACCAGAAATTTTTTCACAGAATTAAAACTTTGAGGACTTTGATCTGACTCATGCTGAAAAGAAAATGCTGAGAAGAAAGAAACATGCACAGCAACACATCTGAAAAATCAGAAATTCCTCTGTGTTAGAACAAAAAAATAAACATTTAGTTCAACTCTTATTTTAGTATAGTTAGTATCCAGTAGTATAGCTACTGTGAGAACTTTTCCAAACCTCTTAAGTTTTAGTAGACTTTGAAAAAGAAACTGCCACCTTATGTGAATGGACAGTCAGTTTCATAAGTTAAGATTCTGGCTGACAGAGTTGTAATTCGCTTTGTTCCACTAGTGGAATTACACTATTCAATTGGTTTGAGCTGCATTAGACACTGAAGGATTGTGATGCCGGTTACCAAATGATTAGCTTATTAAATCTTTATTGAAAACACAAGGGAATATGTCTGAGCAAATTTTAATACACATGCAGACATTTACAGCTTTTTAGCAACTACTGAATGAATATATGTTCCACTTCCCCCTTAAAACATAGTTTCCTACCAGCAGTCTGAGTCACTCTGTCAAACAGAACAACTAAGAATCACTAAATAATTTCCAACATTTTTAAATTTGATAAGGATGTGACTGTGAGGCTAGCATTTGCCCTTACAAAGAACAGCAGACAAAAGTTCTTCCCCCCTGAGAAATGAAGGAAGTTTCCTCTGTTCCCAACTTGAATCCTAAAAATGTGCTTATTTTCTGCTTCATGCTGACTTTCCTTCGGTTTGTCTATATCTTTTACTATCAATTTTCTATTCACTTGAAGTCTAACAAAGAAAGAAAAATAACTACAAAAAGCTCTTTTAATAGAAGGCAATACTCAGCTACTGACAGAACTATCTTGCATGTTAAACAAAGTTTTCAATTGCTATTGAGTCCTAGATAATAAAAAATAATTTTCCAAAAATAATGTCATTATTTTTTTCCTTTTTTCCCCTCTCACAAAAGTAAGCCTAAATCAGCTTTGTATATGGCTGCAGTCAGAAACTCATTTGGGGATCTGAAGTAGCTCTTAAAGCATTGGTTTATTCTAAGTCAGAGGCAAAAATGTTAAAACAGTAAAAAGAAAAATCTAGGAATCAATCCCTTACAGGCCTTTTAAGCAAAGGACATTTGTGGGGAAAAAAATATTAAAAATACTGCTTGCTAACTTCACTTTCACATTCTCACAAAATACTTTTCTACTGCAGAAGACTGCTTATAAAGCAAATATATATGCTTAAGAAGGATGAGGCAGAAATACATAACAGTAAAAATTTAAGATTTAAATAAATTTAGCCAATGGCTGGCTTCAGATTCAACTCTGAGTCTCTGCTTTTGGAACAAAGTCATGACTTCTCTATGTTACTGGTGATATTTCAGGCTAAAATCACCTCCAGAAGTAAATTTCAATGTCCAGATCTGCCCAGAAACTTATTTTGTAGTTCAGCAAAAGTGTCTGCTAAAAAAGTTTTTCAGAGGTAACAAAAAACTCCAACCAAAAATATGCCCTAAATGAAAAAAATCAGTAATTAATTCAATTTTTCCAAAACACGCTATGAGATACATTTTGTGATTTATATAAAGCTTAATTACCATTAATGACAACATTTGAAATATCTCATAATGAGATAGAAAAACCAGAACGAAGTATTATTTTTTTGCATTTTAACACAGAACCTTCTTGTGTCTATTGTCCTGCTAACTGTTTCATGATTTGTGGTCACCAATTCACTTATGACAAATTATGGATGCATTCAAAATTTACTTATTGACTGGCAGTGAAATAACACTTAGATAAAAGCGCTAACCTCACTGCTCTGATTCAATTCTGGCCAGGTCTGGTTTAGGGATGGCATTGATGGAGACTTGCTTGGAGGTGCTTCTGCTGGAGAGCCGGAGTAACCTACCTCACCAGTCTGTTCCCCAACTTCTGAAACGACAGGAATCACTATGAACAAAAATCATAAATTGCTTTCAGTTTATTTTTAGAAGAGCTGCTCACATCTCATGGAAAGTGCAAAGTACCCTTTCTTTTCATCTTCAAATACTTGGCAGCAGACAAAACCCAAAAAACCCAAGAACTCTCATTAAATTAGTGTTTATCAGGTACTACTCTTAAGGATGTTTCTGAGAATTGGTTTGAAGATTACTCTGTACCATCCTATCGTCCCAGTGCTTAGCCTTTAAGTAGCTTTTTCAGATTTTGATTACATATAGAATTAAGCAGTTTTTCTTACAGTATGAAAAAATCATTCCACACTAGTGTTTATTACATCATATCCTACACTGAGCATTTCACCTTACAGAATAAAATACCTCCTTGTATGAAAGGTCAGAGTAAAACCAGTATTTCAATGCAAACAAAAAAAAGACAACAGGTTAAGCAAACCATTCCCTTAGATTAGTCCCCAAAGAACATTAGTTTCAAGCCTCCCTACTAAAACAGAGGTGTTTCCATTCACATTTTGCAAATTGAGTGTGTCTAGTAGCTGTCACATTGCAACTGTCCTTTGGCACTGTTTAGTTTTCTTTTGAAGTAAATCTGAACAGCAGATCAAACATTCTGTCTAACACAGTAAAATGCTGCTTACAATGTCTCCTATTCTAGATATCACAATGCAAGTTAAAGCCAGGCATTAAGAGCCTCAAAACCCCTGAAAATTCAGATTACAACTGTACAGTGTATAAGTAACAGGAACAGTTGAAAAAGAGACTGATAAGTAGTGATAAGTAGCTAGACATACTAACATCATGTCAGCAGTCCAAAGAATTAAAACTCTGAACAAGACAAAATACTATACAAAACAAATAAACAAAAAGGTTTAATTAAATTACCATAAAAAAGGACTGATTCATGGGTATGTGATAGAAGATGACTGCCACAAGAGTATGTTGCACCAAAACTTGCTCGAGATTGATAAAATGGACTGATTTCAGGTTCCTAAAGAGCTGAATTCTGCAGCCTTCTCTTCTGCTAAGACAAGTCAATATTCTGCCTGCTAGTTTTCATTTAGAAGAAGCTAATAACAAATCCAATGTCAAACTGAACTGAAAACACTTGAATACTTGAACAGTCAGCGGTGTACCGGTACCTCTGAAAAGTAACAACCCATTACTGTCTCCAAAGAGCTGCCAGGGACAGCAAAATGCACAGTCAAAACGCTGAAGCCCAAAAAGAAACTAATTGTGCCACCTTGAGGTTAGGGGCAACTGAGGTGCGACTAACATGAAAAAAAACCACACACAGAAACCAGTAACTCAGAGTTTCAAACTTCCTTTAAATAGCCAGACATGAGGCTGTTTCCATAATGTTTCTGAAACTTCCAGCACCTAGCATCTCGAATTGTTTTCCTTTAGGGAAATCAATAAAAATAGGTTACATTGAGGTGTCAATATCACCAAGTAGTCAAGCTGACACACCGTGGTAATTGTAAACAAAATAATATACTAAGTCCTAAACATGCCAGTGGCAATATTTGGGAAATACATATTCCATGTTAATTGGTCTGAAATGTAGTAAGAATAAAAAACTTCTATTAAGTTAAAAAACTCAAAATTCTCATTTCACTGACAGTACCCTAGATAACGGAACTAACTTTCAGTGTTAAACACTAAGTCAAAAGATAAAGCTGAAAATTATTATGGATAGACTACATAGCTACCCGCAATTCAAAGAATTCTGTAAATACCTACACGAAACATTCATATGACATTCTATGGAAAATGTTAAGGGTTAAAGTAATTGTGTAAGACATAAGGCATGGCAGAGTCTTGTTCTTACAAAGAAATGGCATTGTGACACCAACCCAAACAAAAATTCATAGAAAAGCAAAACTTGCTTTTCAACTTTTGTAAAGGTTGGTAGCTTTTACTAACTGAGATAAAATTGAATTTGAAGAAATTACAATCCTGTAGAGATGTCCTGCTGTACCATAAAAATGTTTACTATACAACTGCTTAATTATACAGTAAGTCTGTGCCATGTGAGAGAAATACATATCTCTAGTAATGAAACCAGATAGCAAGCAAGACCATATATCAAAAAAGTTTGGAACACCTGCAGCTGGTCACATACTGGATGCACAGGGGCTGATGAGGGATAAGCTGACAGACTTCTTCCTTTCCTGTCTGAACACAGGCAGAGGGTGCAAGGAGCCCTCTGTTACTCCTCCTTCTGATGGTCACTAGTTCAGAAGTCAAAATGGAAAAAAGCAGCACTTTTCAAGTGCAGAGAATTGCAGAAGATTAATGGGAAACTTTCTAACAAAAGAACAGGATTAATAATGGCGCTGTTAATGCTTTTGAAATAAAGTTTGCTATCTTGCACATTTCCTTAAAAGACATTCAAGCAATTCATTCTCTTCAACAGTTTGACTGTACTTCATTCATACTGAGGCATATCAGCAGAAGATCATAAACTCTTTCGTTCTCTGAGAAAGTTTTATCCCATGCAAAAAGTGCACTCAAAAAGACACTCTGGTGTCATGCTTTATAGTTTCTATCTCTAAGACAATTTTGGAAGAAAGCTTTATTGAAATACAACTTTTACAGGAATTGAAATGAAAAATTATTACTAAAATTTAACTAATTCATCCTTCTAGGCTGATTTACAGTTCTTAAGATGAACAACTGTAATTCATCATGTCCAGTAGACAAATCTATCAATAACTTTTAAATCAGTAAATGTATGCTGGAGATGTCGACTGCTGTAACTAAACATAAAGCTATAGCAACATCAATAACATAATCTAAAGTATTTTATTTACCATAGAACTTTTGGCAATAAATCATGTTATGTGCTAGATAAGATTAGCTATTTCCAATGCCGCTGACACAAATAAATAAATATATAAATAAAAGAAAGCTAATTTGATAAAACCCCACAAGTTGGGAAGAACTTGAATTTTTCATTGTAACTCTTCATAACTGCAGAACAAGGTATCAATCAGATTTTCTTACTTTTTAGGCACAGCTGACATAGCAAGGTAACCTTTTAACATTCACTAGAACAGGACAACTTCCCTTAATACCAGAGGAAGCAGTTCTGCCTCAAATTAATTAAAAAACTGCTTAATAAAAGCAGTTTTGCTTCAAATTTAAAGACCACTTCGTACATCATGAAAGTAAGTCAGAAGTTCTATATTAACAAAGTTGCCTGTAAAATGAGAACAATAAACATACATGTACCACTTCTAGGCTCAGTGTCTGATGTATAACATTTGCAGACAACTTCAGCTGAAATCTACCACCAGTAATGACAATAGAAAATCGAGACAAATATAGCTGTTGGGTGCGGAGTTTTTGGGGGTTTCATAGCGTTTTTTTTCCCAGTAACAATGGTTTATACAAATAAATGTTATTTCACTTCCTACCAAGATTTTTGCTTGATCACTACTTTAACACAAAAATGGGAAGGTTTTAGACATTTGCTAGGCATGAGCCCAATTAAGACATTGGTAGCTATTTCTTACCAATGCCTTCACCATAGCAAAATGCTTAGTCATACTGAAAACACTTCAGCAACAGATCTTTGAAAAGCCAACCTACTCCTACAGAAAATGGGTTCATTATTAAAGCAGAGATAATAAGAAACACAGTATCTAGTTTAAGAACTCATCAATAATTTTGAGATTATAGTCTGTGACAACCTACAAACATAGTAAGAAGAGAGTCTCCTGAAGTATTTAGTGAAAAATAAATAAAATTCTAGCAAATTCTAGTACTTGTGCACTCAGAATATAACCTGATTTTCCAAGCAAAGACTGCTTATTAAAAAGTGATCTAAAGCAGCTTTAAAATACTCAGTTTTCTTTATCTATTTTAAAATAGAAAAAATAAGATGGCCACAGACATCCTGTTTTCAAACACCACTTTAACATGGAACAAGAGTTTGTTTTTCAGTTATGGAACTGAGGTTTTGGCACATATTAACAAGCACAACTCACATTCAGTGGTTCTTCTGTGAGTACCAAAAGATAAAGGGCAATGCACAGAACAACTAGGTGCCAACACAATGAAGGATAAATCTGCTTTGAAGGCAAGAGGTGAATTTAAAAAAAAGAAAAAAGAAAAAGGTCTCTGGTACTGATCCTGCATTTTTAAACACCTATCCTGCCCTTAGTATTGAATCTGGGAATATTTTTCAAGTACCTTTGATACTTAGAAACTCGTGCCAAATGAGGGTAAACAGAAAGCATACTCATTTAAAAGTGAGTCTAAAGTATAGCTAGATTGGGAAACTGAAATACAACAGCTGGTAATGAATAAAATCTATAGTGTGACAATTTTGTTTATCTTAACCTTTAAAGGATACAGTCAGTATTTCCAAATGTAATAGTGTGTGTGTGTGTGTACTGTTCCTAAATAACTGCCCTCTACAGAAATATGTACATGCTCAAAAAAGATTATTGCTTTGAGCAATAAGACTTCTAAAAACTGCACAATGCTTTAGTTCACATCGGCAAATGCTTTCTGCTCATACAAACAAGTATCTGCTGTAACAATTAAACCATAATTTTAAAATACTGACATTTGTGTTGAACCTGTATCTTACCTGCTGAGTCTTCCAAATCAATCAGTTTGGGCATTAAACTTTCAGGTAACTTTTCTGGCAAATCATACCCATTCTTCCTAGCAACTACCAGATGAAATGCAGCACAGAACTCGTCCAGTGTCAGTGCACCATCTTTATCAAAATCTGACAGTTCCCTAAGAAGAAAAACTTAGTATAAATACAATTTCCAAAGGCTATTTTATTTCCAAGAGACAGGCTTCCATTTAGCTACTTGGATGAGCAAAGTTTATCAATCACTTTATCCTACTAAGCATTTCATATTAACATTACACATGCTTTACTCTTCAAGATGATGAGTCTTCATTTCTAACAGCTTACAGATAATTTAAAGTCACTTTTATCTCTCCTGGTTTTTAGCCCATTTAAGACAGTACTACACAGTATTATTGGCCTCAGATTTTTGGCAAAGTATACTACTGAAATTATAGTGCTGAGGCAATATGATTTATTTTAAATGTGAAAATATCTGAAATAGAAACCATTACACTGAAAGAAAGATAGCACTTGCCAAGGTAAGTCATTTAATGATAGCATGCAATGATGCACTACAAATTCCAGAATACAAAGATATTGAAGATTTGCACAAACTCAAAGCTGAATTTGTCATCATGTACCAAAAACTGGATTTAAAAATGTGAATGTACACATTTCATTTAAATTTACTTAGACATAAATGAATAAATAAATACAGATTAGGAATTATTTAAATTTAAATGCATTTTTAACAATAAAAACCTCAAATAAATTGCTTTTGACTCTGAAGAGTTTGAAATTTTCTCAAAGCGCCTTGTAAATATTACCAGCCCAGACCCATTTAAACCCACGAAAGTACTACTGGCATAAATAAGACCAGGACTGAACATACTAATGTAATACTGAAATTTTACTTAACACTTTCTAGTAAGTAATTATTAGATGTCTAGCTGTCATCTTTCTAAACATTTATTATTAATAATTATTTTAAATAATCACCACACTTACCAAATATGAGAAAGTTCAAGAATAGGTAGTTTTGACTTAGTGAAAAATTCTTTAGCTGCAGATCCTAAAAAATTGCAATAGTAATTTTTAATATTTAAGGCAAATGAAATCATTAGAAGATTCAGACCTACTGTAAAGCTGATGAGTTATTTAGCAACGGTTCTGGGAAAAACGGCACTAATTACTAGGGTTAAATGAAGGAAAAAGGCAAATTAGTTTTTAGTCTTTCTTGAATTACACTGAACTATAGTAGAATTTATCAGCAAAATGCAGAACTTCGTTCAAAATAGTATGCAAGCTTAAACACAAAATAAAGTCTTTGTAACAGAATTGATGCACCCACAATTATATTTTGTAAAGAATAACTTACCTGGTATAAATCCATTTAGATCAGGTTGAATGGTTTTAAACTGATTAACATAATACTGCCTTTGTTCATCAGTTATTTTCCAGGGGTCATCATAACTACTTGATTGCCTACGAATTTCATTTGCTGTTGTAGCTGATGCTACAGTTCGTACTGTTGTCTGGTCCTGAAATGAAATATTTTTCCTCAGTATTATCTACCTAAAATGCTTCTACGAATCCTCAACTTCTTCCCTTCAAAATATAAAGCATAGTTAGAACTCACAGTAGTTTCAAAACTGCAGGAAACCATCAGCAGATGGCATCTCCAGGATAATGACAGGGTATTTTTGCACACTGATACAATATGGAATGACCGCAGGTATGTAAGCAGAAAAAAAAAGTATGGCACATATGCATAAAAAGCTAAATACAAATGTTTTAAAGTCATAATTGTTGACATTTTTAAAATTAGTAGCTTTCATTTAATCATTCCAAATTAAGGCAACTCAACAGAACAAGTATCTGTTGGGCAAATAGCACTAAACAGACTACAGCACAGATACACAGTAAACATCTGCAATGAAAATTATGAAGGAAAAAAAAACAACCGCAAGGATTGCAACATCAATCTGAATGAGGCAAATCAAATACCAATAAAGTGTCACACCTGGACAGAAGCAGGATGCATGGCTAAAAGAGCACTGGTTGGTGGGGTATCTGCAAAACTGACCCAATTTTCTTGATGGGGTGGTGGTGAATGGCCAGACCATATGGGATCACTAGAAGTAGATGAGCCTGAAATTAGAAGAAACATTTCTTTTTCAAAAGACAACCTTGAAAAGTGAGAAAGAGCTGTGGATATGGAAATATCTCCTGTCAGGGAGATATACTATAAAATGATGAGAAAAATGAAAACCAAAGTGTACCAAGGTGACAAAGTTCACCTGACATCTCCTGATACCTCACTCCTGTAGATTTTTACATTATGTTAGCTTCCATCTCCACTAAAAAGACAGAAGTGAGGAATGAGCTTATTGAACACATGTAAAATGTAAATTGGATTTTACCCATTTAATGGGTTTTGAATGAGTTAATAAACACTTCACATTTTCATTTAATTGAAGTAAGCACCTCTATGGACAAATACTATTTAAAAGTGGCATATGACATCATTCGATTTCATTATCAATTTTTCTTTTTTATGTTCTAGTTTGCGATTCAAAGAACAGCCTTGGAAATTCCTTTTAAGAATTGGGAGTTTTGGTACAGACAATCCTTTTCCTCCACATCATTTCTACACTAACTTAACTCAGTTGCTTAAAAACAGGACAAGAATAATAAAAAGCATCCATATAGAATGCTGATATCTGCTATCTAATAACTATCTGGAACACGATAGGTGAGATTCACTCAATGCTCTGCTATAATCTACTTCTGAAGAACTGCCAGTGATCAATATCTTAATATTAAAATAACAATGAAATAACTACAGAAAGATATGGCCATCCACTGTTCTACTTACAAAAACATCAAAATTCTGTGAAATTGCAGTTGCAAATTAAAAATTTAAGGAACTCAGATCAGACAGAAAACAATCCATTTAGAACAAATCTAGAAGAATCTCAAGACTCCATTCTACTCCTTGATTCCTGAAAGAAATTATGAACTCCTTAAGTCTAAACAACATTTGTGAAACTGATGAATCTACTGTTCTTGCACAAGTAAATGCTTTCTCTTCAAATATGCCAAATAAAGTCAATCTCTGATAAGAATTTTTGCCTCATATGTAGAAACAGACTTCCTTTTAAAAGACAAGTCAGCTTCTTGTTTCTGTAAGCCCTCCACACAACAAGAAATAGGAGACTGATGTCATGAATTTAATCTTGTTAGTAATATTTAATTTCAAGCAATGAACACCAAGAATTTCTTGTCATGATGCTGACTAAAAAAACCTGCTATGACAAGTGCATTCATGTACAGGTAATCAATTTATGAAGCTGACAAACATCAACAGTTTCAGGTTCTTGAAGGCTTTATGACACTACACTGCAGCAAACAGAATGAAGGAAATATGAGAATCCGTGAAGCACATTGAGGACTAACATTTTAAGTGACAGTACAATTGTTAGTATACAATACTGCTATCTAATATCTGGCAACACACAATTACTCTTTCATTCCATAAACGAAAAGTAATAAGAAGAAAGCCTAGAAGCAGTTTATCTTTGCTCTTTTCCTACATACAGTAGTCATAATTGTGCAGAACACATTTAATCTTGTATTACATTGAGTAAAAGTAGTATTTGCAGGAGGAGAAATTAATTTAATTATTTTTTGTGGAGGATTTTTTCTTTCTAAGTTAGCTTTAATATGCTGAAAAGACACTATTAACTAATCATTTTGTCTGAAATTCATCCTCCACTTGTGGAAGCTCCTTATGTGGTCTGGAGCTTCTAACGACTTTATCCAGAAGTGCGGAGAATAAAGGCAAGGCACCTGACAGTGCTTTATTTGCTTTGAGGTTCTTCTTTAGTAGTTCACCTAACTCTCAAACACTAGGAAGAAACGGAAGAGAAAGGCTAAGTCTCTTTCCACCTTGTCTCTTTCAGGACTAACAGACAGTCAGAGGCAGACAACATCTTCCCATCAGTCATTTTAATATGCAACACTCAAATTTTATTTTTGATACATTGACTTTCCCCTTCTCTGCCTCTCAGACACTGACGTTATTACCATTAATCTTATTTACGTTTACTCATCCTTCAATTCTCTCAACAACTTATCTTGGTACAATTCAATTAATATCCCCACTTATCACAGTATCTCTTCCAAAGCAGTACTTTGACAGCCATGGAAATGCCTGTAGCACCAAATCGATACCTTCAGAGTACTTTACAGGTGATGCAAGAACAGTTTCCTTTCTCCCTTGTTCAAATAATACCAGCAAGAACATTATTGCTTTACTGTTCTTGTTATTTACTCTCCAGTACAATGTTTTAGGACACAGGATGGGACAGCTGGGGAACACTGGAGAAAGGTTACTAGTAACCATGGAGACCTGGATCTACACACATACTCATGGATTGCCACCAGCCAATAACTCAATTTGACAAAACCGAATCAGAAACAGAGGTGGAAGAGAAACTGGAAGAAAACTGGGTCACAGAGAAGACTCAAAGCCATCAGTCTATTTTTATTTTATGATCTGTCTTCGTTGTAACCCAATGAAGAAAACCTTCAGTGGTCTCCGTGCATCTGTATCAGTAAAAACACCTGCAACACCACTTTAAATGGAAAATATGCCTAAGACCAATTAGCAGATTTGAACAAGATGGTGAAATCTAATGCTCTAGGTTTACTATGAAGACTTAAAAAATTCCTGTAGCTGCTCTATTCTTCCTTTAGCTTGAATATCTTACCAACACATTGATAACTTATGGAAAATTATTTCCTGTGCAATAAAAGCTACCCCCTTTACTTTGAGATAAAAATGGAAATGTAAATAATGTTCTATTTACATGTACTTTTCAGTAACTAGACAAATATGCGTTTACTAGAACTAAATTTTCAACTAACTCTGTAAACTAAGAAGAGTTTTCCTTATCAATCTGTGGTGAAACAAAACCAGAAGCTGAATACAATTCTTTCAATAAGATAAAATGCTGGAGAGCTCATGCTCAGGTAAGAATATTCCACTCCTTGTAACAAGGCCAATTATCAACAGTTATTGAAGCATTAACTAGGGGACAAAGGACTATTCAGCCCCCTGTAAGACCAGTAAATATCTTAGGGCCCTGAAGATGCAAGGAACTATTAGCACAGTAGACATGTTACACTTCTGTCCCTGAAGTGTTCACAAAATGCTACAAAATCCCTCCCAAAGAGAAAAGAAGCATGGCTTAGGACTGCATTTTCTTATACATATTCAGATATCAACACATAACTCTGATGTCATGCCAAAGAAAGCTAACAAATATCCTAGGACAGAACAGAAGAACTCAGATTTTTAAAATTTGTTTTAGATCATTATTTGGATACTACCAACATAAATATTCTGCTTTGCTTACAGTCCCAACAGACTACAAGGTAATAAAAATTCTGACATGCCACTCAACTATCATTTGAAGTAGGGAAGGGCTCTTTCTCAAATTTGTCAATGTCAGCAACATTCTAGCAGCTGGAGCTGTAGTGAAAAATGAGATTAAAAGGTAAAAGTATGGACCATTAGTTTTTGCTCTCTTGTAACTATAGGAAGAGGAAGCTCACATCTCATATACAATTCTGTTTCCTACAAGGTGTCCAGTCATCCACTGGATTATTCTGCGAAGACTTTTCCAGGCCGGAGATGCAAGCCAGAGCAAGGACATAAAACTGTTAAAAAAAATCATGAACTTATCTTAAACTGCTAAATCAAAAGCACCTGAAAGACTTCAGAGACTCAGGTTTTAACAGACTTCACTCTGACATTTCAGGATGAGACCTGACCTAACTATAAATAGTCTACACTATTTATCATGTAAATCAATGTCTGTCACTGAATTTTAATTCCTAATATAAAAGTAAAATAAACGCATCCTTTGGGGCTCTCTTTACAGAAATTCTTGAAGAGAAATGGTAACAAGCCTTGGCTTCTCATTTCATATTTGTAAGCACACTGAGCTAGTGTGACAGTGCCTTAGAAGCCAGTAATATACATATGAAGCATTAGCACAATCCTAACTGAATTACTGGACAACACAGTGACAAAAAATTGCAAAATCCAAATTCTTTTGCTCTGTTGAGATGAGAACAGGTTTTCTTCCTTTTTTTCCCAAGAAACTGATAACTACAGCCATAAGTTATGCTTTAGATTTCTAATGCAAGACAACGTGTAAGATTTTTAAAACCAACAACTGAGTTATTATCTAATAATTATTCTACAGTCCAATTCAATAGAGAAAGCACTGTTTAACTTTGTTCATAGTGGGAGTTTTTAAATACATCTTTATCCAACAAAAAATTTAGATTTTTGCCCTTCTGGTTTAAGCAACACACTGTTTATTATCCGACCCACCAGAAACATTTTCACACTTGAGGTTCCATGATTACAGTTGACAACCTCATTATGTGAAATAATGTTTGAGAATAAAGTAAACAACATGCAGAGAGACCGGGTTCTCATTTTGCTTGGATCACAAGTGAAAAGGCACAGCACTACTGAAACTATGACACTTCACATGGTTCCTCAAAAACATCTTGCAGTAGAATCAAGATAAGTTTGTAGTGCTAATCTTAAGAAAACTAACCAACAATCTATCTGGTTCTATCTAAATGTCACGAGAACATAATTTTTCTATAAACACTGTCCTTAAAACGCAGGATCAAGGGAGGGGAAACTATGAACTGCCTCGAATAGCTGAAATACAAAGCAATAATCAATCATCTGCAGTGCAAAAGGATCATCTACAGTAAATTATACCGACAATTTTTCTTAAAGTAATCTATGAAAAATCACTTTATCTTTAGCATTGGCAGAACAGACAATCTTTCTATAATAGCATCTTAGAATTACTTTAAATAAACTATGAATGTGTTCCAGTATGGAATATAAAATCAGGGAATACCGAGCTAGTTCACAAATATCCTCAGAGAACTTCTGAAAAATTTAGCCATTAAACATCACAGGGAAATCATTAAACTGAGATATTAACATGACATTACAACTTTAAGATAACAATATTGAATTCTTCAACACTAGGAAGAGTTTGCATACTGTCCTGGACTCCGTGACTTTTTAAGTTAGAAATCAGACATACTTGTATTTCACCTTCAGAGAAACACAAGTCAACTGAACTATAGGAGAAAAAAGGTTGAGAAGTTGAGTGCTGACAGTGCTTGGACTGAACCCTTAGAAGGGATTATATAAGCAATGAACAGACCAATTTTTTAAATTGTAAATTGACTGGAACTTAATAGCAAACAACATTCATTACACTGGCATAAGCCTCTGTATACAACCCATTTCACTTCTAAAGTTTTATCTTCTTATCCAACCAATTCTAATAGAATCCCTGTTACTCCATGGATGCTTAGAATTACAGAATGACAATAACTGAAAGGTAACAGACAAATTTTGGAATATCATAACTGAAATAAACCAAGCAATCACAGTTCAATCTCAAACTACAGCTTACAAAATGCAACATTATTTAGCAGTACCATCAAAATCAAAACCTGAATTAAAATTCTTCCTAAATTTATTAAGACTACCAGGTATCAGAAAACATAACGTTTTAAAATAAAGCATATTAAGGGGGAAAGCTTTTAAGTCTGAATATAGTGATACAATAGCAGGGAGGGTTTTCATGTTAAATGAAGAACATTAAAGGATGAAAAGCTTCACTGAAAAAAGTGGTTCTACCTTGACATACTGGAAATGCAGAAGCCTCAGTTATTTACATAAACTTTAAAGAAATCAAATTAATTCTTCTGGCAATTCAGCTAATATACCAGAAATATAATTCTACCAGAATTACAAGCAAATAATATATTATCTACTGCCTTCCCTTGAGGCCCCCACATTCTCAGGTATACTGACAGCTTCTGCACAATTTCAACAGGATTATCAGTTTTGTTTTAAAAACTTTCCACTGGAAAACTTAAACACTCTCTTTCCCTCCCTCCAAACACTTAGCATTTCCCATGTGACACTATTAAATGGATCTGCCATATGCAAGACCACAGATTCCACAGTGCTGCTATCAACACAGACACTTGAATCTGCAAGGAAATTTCCAGACTGGAAACACAAAGATAAACTGTCTTAAGCTCATTTATTATACTTATTTAAGAATTCCACAACTCTGGGTTACCACTGAAGCTTAACAAGACATTTATACCTGGTTGTACTTCACTAAATGGAGCCCAAAAAGGTCCAGCCAGAGGTCGCTCATTATTCCCTCCGCTGGGATGGCGGTTGTGCTTCCTCCATGTATGTGGAGAGGTTGGTGGGGATTGCTGCGGTGAAACAACTGGAGATGTGGACTCCTAATAAAACAAAGGAATCTTTTAAGATTTTACTACATAACTAAATACATAAAAGCCTAACTAAAATCATTATTTCTAGAAACAATTATCACTGCAGTTAAACCTCATTTTAGAGAGTGAAAATTTACTACTTATTAAAATGAGAGAACAGAAGTCAGGTACAGTATAAATAGGACTGAACACATTTACATCAAACTGTAATTGAACATATTCTTAACTTGGCATTCTTAAAACAACAGCAATGGTGGGTTAAGTGACTTAGCTACAAAGGAAACTAGATTATTAAACTCACTTTCACTTGTGATAAAAGTTACATTTGAAACCAGGTCTCAAAAGAAATATTTACTGTGCAATTTATTATCGTACCAAATGTTAATCAAATTATTCACAGTTATTTACTTTCATTTAAAACAAATCAGAACTAAGGATTGGTGAAAAAAAATCACCAAATAGGACATTTTGTTTTTAAATATGCAAAAACATAGATGCAATTTTTAAAAAATAATTATGTCAGCTAGGATATACTTCTCTGCTGTACAAGGCAATGTTGCCATGATGGTAAGGCTCACACTTCTCTTTAATCCCATACTGTACTATATTCTTCCTGAACAGATGGGAAAAAAGAGAATCACATGTGCAATTTCTACATGGAATCAATTCTCATAAGACATTCAGATTACCACTTTATTTCATTTCAAATAAAATGGAAAAATATTTTATATTGTACAAAGTATTCATGTAGTAGAAAGCAATTTCTTCCCTATATCTTTATCTTTTGAAATTCTTGTTTGCCAGTTCTCCCAATTTAAACTGAACGGTATTAGTGAAAACAAGTAAAAGAAAGTAAAACTTGAATTCTAAATACCCTGAAAAGTAATAAAATCCTCAATCTGTTTCAGCAGTACACAGAAAGTTTGGTACTCTATGTAAATAGGTGTTAATGTACTATCAGTACCAACAGACTGAATGTAGGCTTCCCCAGAATTACCCAAACCGATTTACTTTGCCTAATATTCATTTTCAATGGCAGGACATTCTTATCCTCACTGGTACACGGAGGCAAGGAGTCAGGGTTTCCTGAGTGCCACTTGCAGACTGGAAAATGGAACTGAAGTTGAATGGCTACTGTGCTTAGCACTGTGCAACAGGTGATAGGAAGACCATGACACTGCATCATTTAAATAAATTAAAAGCATCCTGTTCCATTGGCTTTTATATACGTCACCTTTTAGCAAACAAGATTTGAAGGATTTTTGAATTTTTTAGACAAAACATCATGGAGTAAACAGAGAAAGTTATGCTTCAACACAGATGTCATTCATTTAATCCAGTATTTTTACAAATCAGATGGTCCAGAAAGACCTCGAAGAAAACCTGAGGTAGAGAAATGTATGGTAGTTTACCTAGAGGAAACTACTCACTATTCCTAGCAACTGCATGTGAACATTAGAACTTCACAACAAAATCATCATGAAGCAGTCCTGCCCTAGGCTGAGAACTGTGACTCTTCAGTAAGCCTCTGCCTAACAGCTAGCAGAGGAAGAAATTGTAAATATGATCCCCAACTTCAATTCTTCTAAATCTTTACTTTACATGTGGTTCATGTGATTCTGTACAGCATGTAGTAACAGTAATCAGATCATCAGAAGCACATAGGAAACAAACATCACAAAACATCACAAACATAGGAAATAATTAACTTTGTTCTCAGTGTACAAAAAAACATTGTATCAGAATTCGGAACATTTACAGATTTCCCACAACTGATTTGGAGCTTACAGACTCCAAAATTATTAAACAGCAAAAGTATGTCACCAGCTCTGATGTCAAAAAACTTCTGGAAGGGGGACAATTCACATTTTTAGCTTTACTGTCATTATGAGGCACACATTCCCAAGCCAGTTTAAACCCAGTTTAGACAGCATTACTGCAGCACCATCTTTCCCTTGCGCAATCCTAGTCACTCAAATACCACTCATGGCATTCCTTCACCTAGCTCACTACAATCTTAAGACAGCTAAAACCCTCAGCTGTTTTTTAAAAACATTTATATATACACACACAAATATGTATGGCCATCATACCAAAGAACAAAATGGCCCAAGGTTCAGTGAGAACTTCTCCACTTGCAGCACACCACATTTTTCAAGGCAGGATGTGTGGTTCAGCCAGTTGAGGAAAATAATTAAACCAGAGACAAATGAAAAAGGGATCAATAACAGCATGAGAAATGATACTGGTATTTTTGTGATTTCCTCAACAAATGAACTGCACTACATTTAACCTGAAACTAAGCATAACTCAGCGAGGTGTCATACAAGATAGTTCCAACAATGTGGAAATTAATACAAGGATCTAAGGTGCAAAAGAACTGGCTATAGAAGGGGCAAAGCTGGATTGTGTTAGAACGGGAAGTACAAGATTGAAGGGAAGTTTCTAATAATGTTCTTGAATGACTGATTTGGACAATAACCTAATTTGATACTTAAGGTAACTGATTATGCACACTACATAGCATGCTTACTAATTGTGACAACAAAGGTAACGCAGCAGACAGGTGGGTCCCTTTCAGGACATAAGGAACAGTCAGCAATCAAATTTTAAAATGTAAAATACAGTTTTTCTTGCATAATGAATGTTAATACCAAAGGCCATAAAGAGAAGACTGGATGCACAGGTCAACTATCAGACCCCTACAGTATGTTAGGTATGACAGATTTGCTTTATTCACAGCTGCCAAGGTATACGAGATGAGATATATCAAACAAAAACCGGAAAGAACCCTAGAAAATAGTATTAATACTGCTGAAATATCACTTGGAACAAGAAATACAAATGTAGCAAAATATTTTCAATAAACTTGAATTCAAATTGGATCACAGACAGAGAAGGATTAAGGATTACTGGTAACTGCTTTATGAAAGTAACCGAGACTATGGATTGTTTTGTCAAGCAAAACAGAGCTAAAGTGGAATGCAATAGTTTTCCAGTAAATACTGGTAGTGCCCTGCAGCAAATACTAATGACAAAGTTGTTAAATGAACAGGCTGAGCTAAGTGGGAATTCCCACCATATTTCCATGAATATTCCTAAGGCCCTGGAATAGTTTTCCCCAACAAAGGCAGTGTGGATAAAAAGGCTTCACAGTTTCAAGAGAGAACCCTGATCTTTTTAAAAACTCATCTAATAAAATTTCTTATAATAATAAAAAGCTAGATGCAATGACATATGAGATCTTTTCCAGCTCTGTGCTTGTAAACAATTTAATACATATTTTATCTGAAATTACCTGTTCAGTCTACAAACAGAAGTGCACAGAGATGAACTACTGGCAAAACTTTACTTTAAAGTCATACTAGCTTTCATACAGTTGAAAGAATTGAAATGATCAAATTCTGCCTACTACAGGTACCAAATTTGAGCTTCTCCTCCTAAGGCTGCAGTGACAGCACTAAATCAATATGATCTGGAGTGCCAGTAATATGCTTAATGCACCCATAGGCAGGGGAGTACCTGCTTCACCTTTTATTTTCACCTGGATACAGCAAAGTTCAGCCTATAAGCATTTATCAGACACGTGCTTTCCATGTGTTAAAGTCGCAAAATCCATTGAAGCTAGATACCTCCTTTCCCAGAAAAGAGGTGAAAGTATCCTAAAGCAGTACCTAATCAACATTGGATCACACTTAACAAAACTGAAAAAAGTATTTAGTTGTGTGTTTTGCTGTTAAAGCCAAAAAACATCTGCAACACTGAGAACATTTAGTCACTGGTCAGCTACTTTCAGAAGACACAAAGTTCCTCCTCATCTCAACATTGTTGCTTCTTCTAAGAAGGTTTTCAGTTACACTGTGGTAGCATACTTAAGTCACTAAAGTGCTGGTATAGATGCCACACTGCCAGCAGAAGTGCTCAAATCTACTTAGCCTCTATTTCATAGGAATAAGAAATTCTGTCAGAAGAAAAGAAATATTTTCACCGTGTTTTATCTCCACTAGGACGTGCAGCTAACATGCTATCCAGTGCGTGATGGTATCTTTCATTACTCAGCTAGACTCCTAAAATCAGTTCTGCAGCTTCCATGACAGCTGGGCATGACTTCAGTCATCTTCTAACAATATTAAAAAGACAAACTTCTGCCCAGTGCTATATTTATTAACTACAAAAGCTACCACAAAATAACTTATAGCTACTCTTCGGAAACACAACCTGACTGCTATTTCCTGATTCCCTGCCTCTAAGTAAAGTTCATTAAGGGAACTGCTGAAATAATACATTGATAAAGAAATAGTTTTAGATAGGACATTTCAGCAGACAATACACTGAGCAAAATTCTTCTACGGAAATTATTTGTGATTAGGAGACGTTATACTATGCATGACAAATCTCAAAAATATGGAAAGCTGCCTATAAATGAATCAGTTTTTATAGATGAAGATACCTTATGATTTCATACAAATATTTCAGCCATAGCATTTAAAGAAATCATTGTATTTTCAAGTGCTGGTCATATTCTCCAAGCCACAAACAGTTGAAGAAAAAACAAAATCAGATTTGCTAATGGAGTATCTAACAAGTACAAGATAAGCTCCATGAGTGAAATATCCAATTTTAACTGACATATTCCTCCAGAAAGAAGAGTGATCCCTACAAAGATGACACGTTGTGATTTCTTGTCAGACTTCATCTCTTCAAATACTCATCAGTCAAAAGGTGGAATGAGAATTCAGAACCTGAAAATCTTTCTAGATTTTATAAATCTGAATGGTATCTCCAGGTGAAGACAACTATATCAGTAATTTCCATGAAAACATGGATAAAAGCTTAACTCATCTTTTATAAAATAACCCGATTAGAATATTTATATGGTTAAGTGAGAAATCTGGGCTCAAGCCCCTTTCTCAGTTTATTTCTAACCTGGTATCTGAATCACTAAGTATTATACTGGGACAAGAAGGCTGCTTGAATGGGTTCATTGTACAGTCAGAAATGTAGCATCAGCCACAGAACGTTCAGTTTTACAACAGGGTGCAAAATTAGACAATACTTCCCCGATGTTCTAGACCATGAATACAACTTAAAACTGCTGGACTCAACACTGTGTTGTCTGTTACATTTGTTCCACATCTGTTTTCTGGGCCAGATCTCTCAAAGACTTACAGAGGTTTTTTTTTTTTTATTCTGATGATCTCAGACAGACTTGTGTAAAAGAGAGATAACAAGTTGCTTTTATCAGTCAAGACAAAGAAATTAAATTGGGATGCACAAACACTTTTGTGAATACGTGGCTTCTTTCTTCTTAACTTGAAGACCTCAAATACCAGATTTACTTTTCGTTATTTTAACATTATGCCACTACAGATTCCTGTATCAAATTACAACTGTTGACTAAATAAACTCAACATCATGATGGAAGCATAAAAATCACAGTTTCAACCCAACTAAAACCTCACAAACAGATTTAGGAAATCTGCCATGTGCAAAGTACTTGGTAGCTCTCTCAAACACACCTACTCAAAACTAGACAGCAAAAAGCTATCTTGAGACCTACTGCTAGATCTTTTTGCATTATATTCCCCATCCTCCCTTTGAATGAAAGGAAGTGGCAGCCAAACACTGATTATGGATTTCCTCTGCTAATTTATTTTTTCTTTATATTGGATCACTCTGGGCTATTTCCATAGAGACTAATAAATGTTTATGAGTGATTCCTTGATTCCCACAGTGACTATGGGACATTTGCAAGTTCCTCGATTCTTTACAAAATAAGCCCAGAAAAAAACATACCACAGGGAAGAAAACAGGTTATTCAATACATATACCCAGCAAAATTTAGCATTTGTACTCAGCTCTTGTTTGTAGAAAAGACAATCAGAAAGGACTTCCCCATGGAAAAAGAGCATCAAGACTGTAAACCCAAGGAATTATGTATGAGAAAGCACAGTTGTAAGTCTTTACAGGTTTCATTAATTCAGACATCTTGTCACTTAGGATGAAAGAACCAGTGAACAAAAAGTAATCAGTTTTCTCATTATTAAAACATGAGAAAAAGCTATTTGAAAACTTTGGTCTGTTTTCCTGGTTCTCAATGTCTCTCCTTCACAGTTAAACTGCTGAACAATAAAATGTGAGGCAGAAAAAAGCAACTGTGAAAATTTACAGAATTTTTTCTAAAGACAATATTTCAGATTTACACTTATTGGAGCATGTTGAAGGACTAGAAATTCAGTCTTCCACGGCACTCAGTATTACTGTTCCAATGACCAGGAAACTGATGGGAACTATTTAATAAATTACCTGTTAATACCATAATAACTACAACTATATGTTTGCCGTGCCTAACTTACACGCTGAATTTTTCTGTCTCAAGTCTTTGTCCATTACTGCAAATATTTTAAACACAGACTTTAAGACTTCATAAAAATGTGTATATTAAATCCTACATGCAACTATTTCAGAGGAAGATATGCTCTTTGTGTACAAAATATATCAGTATATAGTTTTTAAAAAAAACAATATTGAAAGTAACCTAGCTTAGAAGCCCTATCAAATTGACATCTACACAGCAAAGTACTGATTAAGAATCCCATTTAATCTTTTAAGTTAATTTACCTGTTGATCAGTTGATGTACGCTGCTGAACTGCATCATGGCTCACAGAGCCTTTTTTGACTTGTATCCTGCCAGGTGGAGGAGGAGGAATGACGCCTGAATACGAGGCTGGGTTATCAGCATCTGAAGAATACAAGGCTGTGTGTCTTGACTCTTGTTCATTCTTTGACACAACAAATCTGGGAAGAGGGAGGTCCTTTACTGTTAAAAAAAAAAAACAGGACATTTACTATACATAAGTATTATGACTAAAAATAGAAACACTGTTCTATTTTGAAGTTCAAATTGCACATGTGACTCAATTCTTTACACACTGAAACTGCTGCTACAGTCAAGCCAACATCTGGCAGCTGGAAAAAGCGAATACCTATTCTGCATTAGACGTCATGATTCTGCTACCCAAGTTGTGACTTTGGTACACAAAGATGACTTCACACTGCTCCATCACAGCTTTACACCACAACTGTGCATTAAATGCAGCAGCAACCAGATAACCTGGATTTATATAATTTTTTGTTACTTTTGTCAACATTTCATTACTGAAGCATGATTTTCAAAATTTATGTACCATTTCTAGCACATACAAAGAAGTAGAGTCTCTTCACATAGAACGGTTCATCAGCAAACAAGTGCCAAAATACTGCAGTGTATTCAGCATCATCTTTCAGTGAGCTAATGTCATGTTCTCATATTTACAACAGATAATATAATCTAGCCATATCACAGAGTATGACTATTGCTTAAAAATATTTATGCATACTTTTCTACAACAAAAGCTAAATTAACTGATTGGGAATACTGGAAATACAACTGGAAATATTCCAATGTCACCTCACTTTGATATGAGCAACTAAAATGCAAAGTTTCTACAAAATGCTAGGAAACCATTAGCTTTATGTACCATGGTTCAGAGTAGCACAACATAGAAATGAGACTATGCAAACCTTCAATTACCCACTGCAAGATTTCTACCATTTTTATCCCAACTGCATTCTTCTTAGCGCTCCACTTTGAATAAACACAAATTGTGAATTTGCTGTACAGCTTACTTGGAAATTATGTCTCCAACACAAAACAAAATTACAAGCATGGCTCAAATTAAATTTCTCTTGCTGACTGCCTACGTAAATTGCTTCTGCTACTGAGAATGAGTCAGTGGTACTACAACTATATTAAAATACAACATGAAATTGCATACTGGTTATTACATCAGCATTGTACCCCATGCTGCAGCAGGAAAGTAACATAACTAAACAGCAAACCACAGCCAGCCAAAAAGTGAAAAAGCCATTACATACAAGTGAAAATGTGTATGTCTGCAAAACCAAGAAAATACAGACACCAGATGATCCAACTGACACAGGGCAAGTCTGTGCAATCAGCTGTACCAGCACGAGTCACTAAATAATAAGAGGACTCAAAAGAAACACAAAATATCCTGCTGTCTTCTTTAAAAGCAAGACTAGATAAATATAGGTTTGTTTAGCTCTACTGAGTTCCTATGTGACTAACTTGCTATTTTTACCTCTCTCCTCTCTGACTTTTTCCAGTAACAGCAGAAAAATCTCATTTCAACACAAATATTTCTTACCATTCAGAAATCCCTCAATTATAAATGTGGGAGCTGTCATGAATGGAACTAACCTTGATATTGAATATATTAAAGAGTTCTCTGTACTTTTTATGCCCACATCCCTCTTAATATTTTCTTCCACCAAAACCTGCATTCCTTACTTAAAAAATAAATATTGCTTTGAAATAGACACTGCTCATTCATGTCTCAATTTTTAGCTTCCTGGAAGGAAAATTTTCTGGGACAAAGGAACAACAGCTTTGGAGGCTTGTAGTATAATAACTAATGCCAGTATTCTTACCCTACTGTCCATCTGAGTAATCAAAAGAGCACTTAAGAATCAGTTGGACCACACTTATGTTAGACTTAGTGTTAAAAATTTGACTGAGTTTCCACTCAGCAACTCAGATAAAGCAAATTTCTTGTCTACTGACAAGACACACACCAAAAAGCAAAAGGAACAAGTAGGAAGGTGAAAGAAATTTCCAAGACAAAAGAAAGAAGAAAATTAAGAAAAATGAATGAAATGCATATAAAATGGAGAACTAAAAAGTAGATGTCCAAAAATATAAGCTTTAACTAATTTAAAATGTCTGAAGAGAGAGATTATACAGCTTAGTTTGGGATGGCTCTAACAGTTCATCTTCAAGACATCTTGGAGATGGAATGTGGGTAGAACTAAATTTGCAAAGCTCAGAATCATTTTATCAGCCTGCTGCATTTTAGTTGTTGAGTTAGCTGTTACAACAACACTTGAATCATTCTAGAAGCAGGAAATTCATAGATAGGACTGGAACCACTGTAACCAAGGCAACAGACCATAGCTAAAAACAGTTAGGGTAAAAATAAATGTTCTCTCTATTGTACTTGGTGCATTTTGTAGGCTTGGAACCAGTTACAGAAAATTTTCCTAGAAGTTCAGAAATCATCACAAGTATTTCTAATATTGTCACGAATCAAGGAAATTATCAATGTGAAATTAAAGTTCCAATTGCTGTTAACTTTATAGCAACATATTTTATATTTTGAAACTAACTCTGTACCTTCATTTAATTATTTCCTTCAAAATTCTTGTGATTTCTCATTTTTTTAAATAGAAACACTTCTTCTGGTTAAGGTACCTTGCATTAAAATAAAACCAAGCTTATAAAATCCCTGTAGAAAGCCTATATACAGATTTGTATTTCCTTTCTCCAACGGGCATTTGATGAGAAATTCCACAATTGTTTGATCAAGTTCCAGTCTTATCAGTTTTAGGAGTTGAAGGTTTTTTTGCCAGCTTTCTGATTTTAGGGCATTCTGCTACAACTTGCTAAAGCTTTAGATTAGGGAACACATCAGGAAAACTAGGGTAATAGTTTACAAACACACAGTGGCTTATAAACAGAAAGGAACTTGAATACTAGCAAAACATTGAGTAAAATAATGCACTTTTCCAAAAAGCTACAAAACCCGACGAAAGCAGTATAAACAGTTTGTATGAGCCTACAGTAAACATAACTGTGAAAGTATAGACAGTGATTCCTTTATTTTTTATCACTTTGTTAAAAACAGTCTGATGTCATTGAAGTATTTGACAGTCTACTTAACTGCTGTTTAATCTATATCCTTTAGACACAAAAACCTCCTACGACTTCTTTTATTTACTAGCATATAAAAATCATAACATTATTCTACAGACATGAAATCTACTAGTAAAGTCACTCTAAGGCAAAACTATGCTCCAAAGATATTTTTAACTTATGAGTTGTATTCTATAATGCCTTAAAACTCATTACTTCATCTTCCTATGTCTCTTTTCATCTTACAAAACAACAAGGCCATGGGTCAACCTATCTAGAAAGCTATAGGAGAGCCTCACATCAAAGCTCTTCCTGCAGCTGTAAACAGCTGACCTTTGGAAAGCAGGGTAACAGGTGATTTGGCTGGTAACAGACTTCAAAGATCTTTTACAGGTCAGGTTTTTCACTAACAAAAAAATCTCAAACTAATCTTCATATTTGCTCTTAGAAGGGAAAAAACTGTCAAACCAAGTGCAAAGAAATGTAATGTTAGAAAAAATAAGCTTCCGTTTGTCACAATCAAGGCTTTGGAAACCCAGCAGCTACAAAAGGCTTCAAATGCTGCATTCTTCTTCTTCTTCCAGTTTACATTACTCCTCTTAGTACTTTACTCAGAGGACACAGCACACAATTTCTCACATCAGTAATCTATAGAATTAACTTGCTCCTACGTAGTAGGTACAAGTTGTTAATTCGTCCTACGGTGAATGCAATGCTTATTCAATGAGTAAGGTATTTCTATTCTTATTTACTGCACAGTAAGAAAACACCCAGTCTCTCCACATTTTAAATTTAGCAACATGTATAGAGACATACCACACTAATTTACAAGGTTACTTTGTAAGAACATGTAAGCCAACTACCAATAATTGCACTCAGCAACTCAAACCCCACTTCCCCGATCCTGTGATTTACCTGTATTTAAGCTTTCCACTCTTAGAGGGAGACCAGATTGGGCCACAGCAACAAGTTTCAAAGCAATGTAAAATTGACTTCTTCCAAAATAGCCAAGTCTTGTTGCACCACAGAGCTCCATAATCTGAAAGGAAACACATTTACTTATAGAAAGAAATTTTAAACACAACTGCTATACAGATTTCATACATTTCAGAGTAGCATGCTATGTTTTCAAACATACTGACTGCATCCCACTCCACAATGATGACCTGCAATCTTATTGAAGGGCATTTCAGCTTGTGCCGGGTCACTGATAAGATACTAAGTGTGACACATTCCAAATCAGACTCTCAGACCTAAATGATCCAGACTGCCTTTTTATCTACTGAGCAGTCTCATCTAGACTGCAATGTTCCAAATGAGACACAAGGATGCTCTTGGAATACCACAGTGAAACACTTGTTGAAGTTAATGTAGATGACATCACTACTTCTCTCCTCAACCACAGCTCCAGACAATCTGCTGGACAAGTACTCTTGGTAATCCTAATTACTGTTTTCACCTTCATATGCCTAGAAACGGCTTCTAAACACACCAGCTCCACAATTCCTCAGGGACCAAACTGCAGCTGATGAGTATGCAGTTCCCCAAATAAATCTTCCCTTACATTCCTGAAAATGACTGTAACATCTTTCTCCAGTCTTTGAAACAAAACCCTAATCTCCACAACTATTCAAAGAGAAAGATGGCTTGCAACATTAGCTACCTCTCTCTACATGCTCAGAAGGATCCCGACTAACACCATGGATTGGATATTTCTCTCGAGACTCAAACTTTTTGTAATACTACTAGTTTCTCTCTTTCCATCTCATCTTGGGCACATAAATCCACGAGACCCAGTCTGCGACCATCAGCATTAATTTCTGTCCTCACCCTTTCCACCTGAGCTCAGTCATGTTCCTTTGTTGGCAAGCTGGTCTCTGATCACATCTGCTCATTTTACTAACTATTGGGCTGTACTACTACTGGACTTAGAGAAAGCTGTCCTGAAAGGTGTCCCAGCTTTCAGAGGACACAGTTCTGAGTGCAGAGGAGCCCTATTTGCGGCAAGTTCCAGCTGAAAAAGTGAATTACATTTTCACACAGCAATAACTGAGCCACCTGATGCATAAGCTGTTAGCCTGTATGTTTCAGCACCACCAGATCAGAAAACGGACTTCACTAACTCCATCCAATGGCTCAGGTGAGTTTATCAACTCAACAAAAAATTACTTGGTTATTTCTTTGCCATGCACCAGG
Organism: Acridotheres tristis; assembly: GCA_037013685.1. Taxonomy (NCBI): domain Eukaryota; kingdom Metazoa; phylum Chordata; class Aves; order Passeriformes; family Sturnidae; genus Acridotheres; species Acridotheres tristis. Next base: position 49,696,669 of record CM072887.1, read on the forward strand.
ATTCTGGAACCTCGTGAAAATAAACTGCTGTAAAACCTGTCACAGGAAGGTGCAGAAAATTGACAAACTCTTAGTTCCAGAAAAGTCACAAGAGGATCAGCAGGTTTAGGGCTGTACATGCAGCTCAAACCCTGCTGGACAAAACTACGGCATTAAAACAGTTGTCCGTGTCTGCATCACACTTCACACATTGCCTCACAGCTCCTCTGTTATTTGTATTTTCCCACTGTAGTATTTCTGCAGCATGATGTCTGCAGATAAGTCAGGGGATCACAGGGTGTTTTCCAAAATCCATTGACTAAAAAATAATTCAATACAGTTGAATGCAACACATTAATTTCAACAAGTTGGTTGGACTACAAAAAGTGTCACCAGGAAAGAAGAGACAGTGTAAATTGACAGATGACAATTCAAATAAAAATGGAGTCATCGATATCTAAACCTTTACTCAACCTAACGCCAAAAATAATTATACTGAGTTTAAATAACTAGCAAAGCTAAAGTAGTGGAGATTCAAGAGACAGCTAGGAATCAAAACCAGTGTGACAGCAAAAGCAATTTTTTTTTAAAGCACTGTATGCTGGAAGACTGATGGAACCTCCACATACTTGACTACAAGCAAAATAGAAAAAGCTTGTGGATTCGGTGACCTAGCACCAACAGATGAGTTAACCAGACTCTTATGAGTGTTATGAAAAGAAGCAATGATAGAGACATTTTGAGCTTATGGAATCATTAGGCAGTAATGGCTTTGTATAATTTCAAAGCCACTGCTGAACTACAAATTACCTTTTGTTGGAGCTTGTCAGTATCGCCAGATAGAAAAACAACTTTAGTTAAAAACTGAGTTAATAACTAAGCTACAGTGACAGCTATGAGAAAGGAAAGGCAAGCATGGATTCAAAGTAAATATATATTAAGTACACTAGATACAGGTATCAAGAAAAGTAAAAAGCTAAGGATACAAAAAATACCCAAAAAACCAAAACGAAAACAATCCCCCTCCCCCAAAAACGCTCTTCTGCTCCTAAACAAGAGGCATCAAATCCACTCATAGCTAGCTAAAGGAGTCCTCTGTTTCAAATACAGAATATAACCTAATTAGAAACACGACTGAAGGTTGAGGAAAATCATTAGATGCAAACATCTAGTAGAAACTCCTCTACTGAGTGACATCATGCCCAAACATATTCAAAACAGTGTACCTGGAAAATCCCTGAAGCAGGATTTAAACATGAAACAGGTAATAAGCTATACTGAATGGGAGAATAATAATAAAAAATAATCAAAGGATTGCTTCTCTGAGATTTAGGTTTAGGGCTTTCATCTGCTTAAGACGAGAGGATAAGGAATTTCCCTAAACTCTTCAAGGAATGCAGAGCCATCTTCAAGACAAAATGCATCACAATTGTTTTAATCTCCTTAGATATGAAGAACCTGAGGTCACACTACTGCAATTTACTAGTGTAAGGCAAACAACTGGGTGAAGCTCCAGAATTATTCAAAGTCCCTGATACAAAAAACACTAACCCCCAAACAAACAAGCAAAACCCCCCACCTCTGTAAATCTCTGTTCTGTATCTGTGAATTACTAAATTACATGCTCAGTCATCATACTGCAAAGATGTAACAACAGCATCAGAAACACCAGAAGCTTTGGTAGAAACTAGACGTGGCTGGGAAAGCAGCATGTTGTCAAAGGGCAGTTTCACGCATATACATTCTAGAACCTTTACAGGTTTCAAATAAGAGGCCCTTGAACTTGGAGAGGTTTGCAAACCTTTATAAATTCCAGGTCAAGTGGAACAAATAATTTCTCTATCAAATGCAGCGAACCACACTTCCCAGAACTTGGAAAATCTCTCTGGGAGAGTCTTCCAGAATATCACAGTCTCCCTGCCCCCAGGTTCTTCTACAAGGCAAATGAAGCCCATTATCTGTAAATATTATTCATGCAAAAGTACAATAGTATTTAAACAGGGATGACTTCAATGCTAAAACAATAAATGAAGCAACATGCATGCCACCTACACAGTAAAGATAAAAATATTTCATCTACTTGAAGGGAGTTACTTAAGTAGCTACTGTTCCATAGGAGAGAGTGGCAAGAGGCAAAACCTGAAGACAACTTTAGCAGGCTGGAAGTTACAACACATGCTGTGTGCTAACGGGAGGGGGAGTGAACAAACTTAGAGGAGGACCTTTTCTATCTTCTCAACCAAACTAGGGCATTGTTAATTAAAAAAAGAAGTCTTACACCAAGAATATAAACACGAAAATTGTTAAACACAAAGAAACCCTACACAGAATCACAGAATAGTTCAACTTGGAAAGGTCCTCTAGAGATCGTTTGCTCCACTCCCCCTGCTCCAAGCAGGCTCAGCATGTTGCTTTGGACTGTGTCCAGTTAGGATTTTAAGTATATATATCCAAGTAGGGAAACTCTACAGCCTCTCTAGACAACCTCATTGAGTGATCACCTTTACAGTAACAAAGCTTTCTCTTATGTTTAAATTTAACAAAGACCATGAACAATACCATGTAAACCATGCACCAGAAATACAAAACAAGTTTTCACATTCATTATACAACATATATTTCACACAAACGTGAGTTAAACAAAACCATATGAATATATTTGTGCTTCAATATTTAGAAAATGATTTTGAGTTTTACTGTGCATATTAGCAATAACCTTCAAATGAAAAACAACCATTACATTATAAAGTTGTTTACTTAAGATACAAAAATATAAAAAATTAAATATAATAAGTTCCTTCAGTTTTGCTAGTTAATAAAAATGTAACAGATCATGGATTGATTTTAATTCACAGTTTAAAATTTAAAAATGTAACCTACCAACCATCTTATTTCTGTATCTCATGTGCAGTAGCTCATTGATGAGAATTCTAAAGCTTTCTGCAAACTAAAACATATGACAGAATGCTGTCCAATTTAAAAGTTTATTAGAGTACAACCTCAAATTGGGTTCTAGAACATACTGTCCTACAATGATGCTCTTCTGAAGTCATGTACTCCACTCACCTCAGCTACAACAAAAATTAGCCACATCTCTAATGTAATTCAGAGATATGTAATGTAAGTTGAAAAAATGTTTCCTAATCATTGCTATTGTAGCAGAAAAAAAACCCCGACTATCCCTACACACTGAGGAACTATGAAAATTGCCCTCACTCGTTTCTTCCTAGCTTGAATACATTTCTTTCCTCCCAATTCATTATCTTCTAATCACATTATTCTGCAACTGCTGTTAGATCAATTCCTGTCACTTCATTGATCTCAGTCTACCTAACTGCTGACCACAGCCTAGCAAAGTTTTCCAACTACAGTCTCTCACCTATTGTCAACCAGACAAAGCAATACTGATTAGTCTGCTAATATTAGTTAGAATTTTTAACTTCTCTTCAAAAATCTTGCTTGACAGGTAGCTTCACAGATGTAACCGTTGTTGCATTGTGCAACAGGAGCAAGACAGAGAACTGACAAAGATCCTTCTTTTGATGAGTTATTTTTAACCAAGTCAAGTCTCTGACCCAGTTTTTCACATGGCTCCACAAAGCTTGGCACAAGGTGGGACACAAATGAAAAAAACAATTGTAGACAGATAAAAAAAGAATGCCACTAAGAGAAACAGTCCAAGCATTGCTCTGAATTCTATGTTTCAGCACATTGCAAACATTTAAACAGTCTTACACCTATCCAAAGATGATTTGCAAAATGCATCTATGAATGATAACAAATACTGCTATATTTAATATTTAGTCGGTGTGAACCAGAAAATGTTCATGTACTGCTGAACAGCAAGTGTAAAATTATCTCTAATATATACATTTATCTTATTAGGTACTTAAGCATTGCAGTAAATATAGTTAATCAGTTGATACTAAGAATTCCAAGGCATGGAGTATATTTAGGACATTGCTGTTCTCTGTTGCATAACAAATAGTAAGGTTTTACTGATTGTTCCATGAAGATGCTTCTCAGTCTTCAGTTTCAGAACACAGGCTTTGAAAGAAATAAAACCAACAGTGCTGGAGGACTTCCAAGACAACACACACTCTCTGGCAGTGAACTATTTAGAGTCTCTTACTGTCTGAGCTTCTCCTAATACTTCTCTGCCCTTGATTTTCACACTGAACAGATCCACAGTGGAAGCAGAGTGCTAAAATGCCATCGAGAAGAAAAAGCTACTTGTGAGCTTGGACAATTATTCTCTACAGATACTTAGAACTAAGATTTCCCATTCCACAGGTCATTTCAGGGTCAAACATACATCTGTTTCAGTTAAATGAAATTTCGGAATTAATCACATCAGAAATAATTAGCTGTTCAAAAAATGACCCAGTATTTTAAGGCTCAGAGGAATTATTCTGCCCTTGTACTTTGGGATCATTTCTACAAGCATGCCCATTCCCTGAGCATGGGGTTGCCAGATTTGGAGTCATGCTTTCACTTTATTAATAGAAAAGGAGCAAAAAGTACTGGAATTTAAAACACACACACAGAGACCTCATAGAACTTTTATTACTGGTGGTGCTTTTTGAAACAGTTATACTTTAGGTAATTCCTGAACTTGACTCATTGCAAAAGTGGTCTGCCACACTTCTTGCTATTCCTTGTAGCACGAAGAGTCACAGTGCATTAGCCTCATTTAAAAAAGACACTTCCTAATGCAGTAATAGCTTTTTTGATTTTTCCATTTGCAATCAAGGTTTGTGGCCTTACTAACAGCTTCTGCAAAAGCTGCTACAAGCTCTCATGTAGAGCTCCGTGGCTCTCCAGAGGTGAGCAATTTCCTTCTGATCTGGTAGTACATGGCAACCACCACCCACCAACCCACAAAGATGAGGCAGATGCACCCTACATGCAACTACAAGACCCTGACTTCGAGGAGCCACTTTTCCAAATATCTAGAGTAACAAACTGCCCTACTTGACTACAACCCAAAGAAAATATTGCCATATACCCTCAAAAACAGGGCAGAAGAATTGTACATCCTTCTGATATGTTCAGTAGCACCAACAAAGGAAAATACAGATAGCCAGATGAACACTCACTTAGAAAGCAACTATCATCCTCCCAAACAAAAAGTCACACCTGGAAGACCTCAAGGCAGAGCTGCTCTTTGCTTGTATTAAGACTTTCTCTACTGTTGTTTTTTTGGCAGAGTAGATGTTCATGAGAAAGACACTTTACAAGCAGAAATGGTAACAAAGAAGCCAGAAGAACTGGAAATTAAAAAAAAAATCTGCAACAGCAAAAGACATCCTGGGGAACTACAAGAACCATTTCTCATTTCTGATGCATAAAGAGAGGCTCTTTTAAAGTGAGATATTCCACATACCTGTGTTCTCTTACTATGTAATTTTACATTACTGCTTAACCTAAATAGCTCCTCCCTCCTCTCAGCTGCAGTTCCCCATTCCTGAGCAGTAACTGCTGATTATAGTCACACAATGTGATTACTCCACTCAGTAAGCCAACAAAGTTACTGTGTTAGTTATTTTCTCTTTTATTAAACTGAATCTGTCTACTGTACAACCACCAAACACCTCAGCAGAGCTTCAGAAGCTATTTACTCACAGGCTTTATTTACAATAGAAAAAGTACAAATTTTTTGGAGCAAACTGCAATGAATCTTATAGCATACATCTCTTACTGGTCAACACCAGATAGCAAGAACTTATTTTCAGGTTTGCAGTTTATGTTTTTGACAAGCAAAGCCTGAAGCAGAAATGGCAAACAAGCCCTAGCTGGCACACATGGAATGTCATTCTTCGTCTGTAATCTTTTGCGGCACTTGGTCTTATTCTTGCAATAATTACAAGTCCAGCTGAATACTTATGAAGACTAACCATGTTTGCCCTAACTTTATGTGCTGTTTCCTTGTTCTTACGTGTGTTCTTGAATTTATGTGAGTAAATAACTTCTGAAGCTCTTCTGAACCAATCTTCAAAATGTAATTTATCTCCCTTAGCATAAACAAATTAATGGAATTACTTGCATATAATTATCAAGAAAGCATCTAGCTTCAGCAGGCATTAGAGAGATACTTCATAGATATTCTAATTGTGAATACTCCTATCATGCAGCATTAGATGGAATATCTTTCCCATAATACTAAAAGTTGAAGAGAGCATTTATACAGACATTTTCATTCTTTTCAGACCTTCTCTATAATTGAAGCATTCCAGTGATTGATACTCTTTGCTAGTAATTATTTTCTTTCTTTTTCATTTCATTTTTAACATTTTCCCCACACAACACCTTCCATTATTATACCAGAACAATACTAACAGAGAAAAACCTCGAAGAATGAGCACAAGCTTCTGGATTTTTTCCTAATGTAAAACGAAGATTAAGGCATTCTCTGATCCCAGATTTAGTGGTCATGCTGTGGCCTGGACAAATAAGACTGTCTTGGTCTGTTCCTGTTATTCCTGAGCACATCCATGTAAGTTTACATGAAACTACTGTGTCCATTACTTTACTCCTTTCCCATCCCAGTCTTTTTTCCTCTGAGCATCAATCTGAGCACTGTTAATTAGTTACTTAGCTTTGCACAGCTCTCCTTCTCCCACTAAGGCCAAGAAACCTTAACAATGTGTCTATCAAAATTTAAACAAACCTTGGTTAAAGTTCTAAAACCTGCACATTTACAGAGCTACACTTGAGACTGCATTGTTAACATTAGGTCTTAAATTATTTAAGATGCTTCAAATCAGAAAAAAAAACAAGTAATTCACACTATTGTAATAATAACAGACTTTTTTACGAAATTCCCAACTACTGGTCTGCAGCAAGAGTATGTTAGCACCTAATGCTAAATTTTACACAGCTCAGTCCTGGTCATCCTTTTTTGGGGATTATTGAAGTTGAAAGATATATTCAAAACTGAGCCTACTCATTTGCTCTGTTACCATACTTCAGAAGCACTTTAGATGTCAGAAGTCAACCATTCCAGAAATTCAGGTCAGACTGTCATCTTTTCCAAGTCTTTTAACCTCTCAAAACACAGTTCCTATACACAGTCAGACATGCCTAAATTACGTTGTATTTTTTGTATAACAAGTGTAGGGATTATTTAATTCTTCAGACACTAACCCCAGGTGGAAAAACAAGCAAGTCACGAACATGATTGCTAACTTTATACACTAATTTAGAAAGAATTACATTACTGGCTTAAGAATATCCTTATGGTCAATAGAAATGCCAAAGGAAAGAGAATAGTACGAAAATATATTCTTATATTAATAATTATTGGAACTCCAGTGAGAAAAATCTGATAGTCAACATATTTCTCCCACACTCACTTATGACTTCAAACCCCTTTAAACAAACAGGAGAGCTCCAATCTGACATCTAGGAACTCTACAAGAAGGACGAATCTAAAACAGCAAATACTTATGACCAAATAGGTAGGAAACTTGTCTGCAATGACTATTCTTTTGAAAGCTAGTAAATACAACTGGAAAGTCAAAGAAACTGCCAGCAAAGTCCTGTAATTTCACAGTATCTGTAGTAACATTTACTGAAGATTAGACTAAGATGAAAGCATGTTTGCCATTTTCCACAGTCAGTGAAGTACTTAAAACTTCTAACACAAAAGAATCACTTTTTACCAATAAAAGATCAAATTTACAATCCATAATTTTGTACAGCCAACTTGATTCTAAAATAGCTGCATTTTCTAAAGGCCCTGATATTTCTGATTCTAGAATTCTATCCAGTTATGTCAGAAAGGATATTAATCACCCCTGCTGTCATCTGACAGCACGTTTAAAAAGAAAAGAACAAACTGCTTTCAAACTAAGCTGAGCTGTGATACTTTAAATTATCTGAGTGCTGTGTTGGCATACAGAATTATGAAGGAATTATTTACTATGTAAGTAACTGTACAGTATGAATACCAATTTCAAAGGTTCAAAAGCAATTACACCAAGAAATCCACTACAAACAAATATAAGTCTAATAGACTCAATCTAACGTCATAAAGTTTTGCTATTTTTGTTTCAAAAAACTTCTAAATGCTCCTCCTAAATACTGCTGAAATATGAGACCACTCCAAATAATTAACTGTAAAAAGAAATTAATTTTCAGCCCACTATAGTCTCTCTGAAAGTAACAACACTTAAATATTTTTACCAGAAAGTCAAAGCATAATTCATAGGATAAAGAGTAGACTAAAAGCCATTCCTGACACTAACAGAAACTACACTCTTATGTATCTCATCAATACAAGGAATTAAAGCTAATCTACTGCTCAGCTGAAAGGAGAATACTCTAGAACAGTGACATTTGAAGGAAAAAAATAGGTGATTCACAAATTAGATATTTTTAACCGCAGATCCAGGCACATACAACAGGTTTATAACAACTCTTGTTTACTAAACGAGGGCTAGAATACAGAATAATATATGTGTGCAAACATCTTTTATACGAAAATATACGAACATCTACAAATTATATGTGAATTAGGTAATTATAATAATCAATTTTACGCTGCTCCTGTGAAAAAAGAACTACAGATTAGTAAGAAAATTGCCATAGTTTGAGGTATCTACACTAGAAGAATACCTTGATAATGACCTGTTGCAAATATTGCCTCAGAAGAAATCTAAACCACTTTTAAATCTTTTCTATGTGACATTTTAATATAAGACTCAAAATAATTTAAAAAAACCCAAACAAAACATGAGTTGGATTAAACAAAGAGATTTTTTTTTTCATTCGGGCTTGTTACAGACTAGTTATAGGTCAATATTAGAGAAGAAAGCTTTTCATACAGCGTACATTTTTTAAAGATCTAAAAGTGCTATTACTTTAAACATACTCCAAATTCATATGACTGAAAGGAAGGCATGAGATTTGCCATGTATAAGGAATTCTAATTTCTTACCCCATCAGTTCTGAAAGAATAAATTCAGCAAATTAACCAGAACGAGTTTGAGTCTTCTGCATGTCTCTACCACACAGGCAATCCTAAGCATGCCCTGGCTCAGCTTCCATTCAAAGTTGGCATTTAGTAAACTCTACTGATTTGACAAACAGGTACTCTTTCTGTAGGAAAATTCACACAGTAACTGCAACAACACGATAATTGCGAACAAGCTGTTATTTTCTTAGGTCCCTTTCTCTCTACATCCATTTTCCAACAAAAAAGCCAATATTTTAAATCAAGAACCTGCACTTTAATTTTGCCATGTTCTGCCTATGGATTGTAATTCCATTTATAATTGTGCTGCCTGACAGCAGATGAGCTCTGGCATTTGAGAAAACTACCAGTGCATCTTCTGTTCCCTCTATCTGCCAAAAACTACCACCTCAAGAACAACAGAAGGCAGCATATGCCTGCATCTCAGAGTCTGGACTTCTCAACGAAGCAGCTGCATCACAGGTACACACTTTCTTACAGCTTTTGATGTGAGGGCAGCAAACTCTGACAGAGAGTTGAGGTAGACAACCAGAGCATAATTTTTTCCATCAATGAAACAAGAACAAGCAAAACCAATGTCTGTAAAGACTCCTTAAGAAATAAATTAAAAGCTTGAAAGTGACTAACAAGAGCCAAGAAATAGCTTTACACTATGTATTTACTGGACTAATGGAAGCCTACTGTAACTGAAGTAACTGGGCATAGTTGTTCGATTCATCTGTCAAAGACTTTCTAACACTAAATTAGAAGTCAAGTAACACTGCTGTACAATGCCAGCACTGAAAATGACAGTGCATTCATTTTAGAGAAGATACATGCCAATACCCACATACTTGTAGTCTTATAGTAATGTTGTGTTTTAAAGCAAGATGCTTTGACTCATTAATTTCAGATTTGTATCATATGCACCACTGACTTGCCTCTTGTCTGATGAAGTTTCTGTGATTCATAATCAAGAGTACAAATTCAGAAAACATTCTACGATTAACTCACCTAAGTAAGAATTCTACAACTCAAACAAATGGAACAGCTACTATATTCGTTCCGTGCATAAATAAGGAGTTTCAAAATATATTTTTTGGCTAACTGTAGCTTTTACAAGCAACTTCCCCACCACTGCAGAGACACCAAAAACTGGCTTTATTAGCACACACGTGAGCGTTTTAGGTCAGATGTAAAACATGCCTTCGAAGCCAATTTCCCCGGGCACACTCCTCCACTCAGGCACTCCAGAACAGGCAACTATGTTTGTTTTGTATCAAGCTAACCTAGAAGATACACCCTAGGACAGCACACAATGAATGCCAGCTAAACACTCAGCGCACAGGACCAGGCTGGAACTCTAGCAACGGGAAGCTCCTGAAGTACAAAAATATGGTGGATGCCAGCTCCTCAGGATCACTCGTGTTGTGTCACACTGCTTACACACACCAACACCAATGCACATGCAAATACGCCACAAGCTGAGGCAAGTGAAAACTACATTTGATAAAACCTTCTAACTTTTAGCTGAACAAGCTCCCTGGACCAGCTGGACTATGTGTTCAAAGTAAAGTCAGAGCCAGCTCCATCTTCCAGTGGTTTAAGCTAACACAAACCCCATGCCAGGTTACAACTAAAATATCCAGCTGACCTAGAACAAAGAAAGTTCTCTGCTTCCCCTCTGTCAAAGAGTTTTTCTGTCTCCTTTCTTGTGCTAGCACTGACATTCATTCAACCCCACTGTCACCAGATACAGAGTTATAACCAACAAAAAGCTGTGATTAATTTTCTGCCTACGTAGCCCCTGATGCCAGCGTACAACACCACTGGACAGGTACGAATGTCTTTGCAAGAAGGAACATAGGGCTGAGGGAAGACAGGAGCACCTTCTTCAGTTCCAACTCACCATTAGATTTTTGTCAGCTGCAATGTGAAACCACACCCTGAGTGATCTGAAGACTCATAACTGCTGTGAAGTAGTAGGACTTCTTACCCCAACACACACACACACTTTCATTTGCTCTTTTATGCAAGTCTTCTACCTTAATGCTCATTTCAGGGATGTGCATAAAAAAGAAGAAATGTGGGTTAACAGAGACTGGAATTCTGACACATGCATTTTTGGCATGGTATTTTTATTCTGATAATAAAGCTGTCCTTTTGTAGATGTGTACAAAATAGACATCTAGCTTTTCTTTTCCAGGACACTGTAGCTTAGTATACAACACCCATAACTGTTTCAGCCTTCTAACATGTTCATTTATCCCCACTAAACAGGTAGCTGACAGTGTCCCTCAGAGGGGGAAATTAATTTGATTAGGAACAATGAGACACACATATTAACTTTTGCTCCTGTGAGACAGCTCTCTCACAAGGATGCAAGTCTTTGCAAAAACGGCTGCACATATAGCCAGCCTTCAGACAACAGACTTGCAAGTAAAACGAGTTATGAGTCTAAAAACGCAAATGTCAGACATTTTCATTTCCAATTGAATCCGTTCTGAACTATTCAGAGATACCTACCAACCCGTAGTATTGAAAAGGAAAAACTCTGAAGTAGTTCCTCAGGACTACGTGGTCCCCTTGAGCTTGAAGAGTGACAATTTTACACTGTGTTTTGCACACCTACAAACGTGCTTAGCATTCATGTGACCAGCACTACACTTGCATTCCAGGATTATGTAAGGATTGGGTAACTGAACTAAGTTCATTTCCCCACAAGCATCAGCTGCTTCAAATGAACAGGTAAAAACACAGCACCCATGTGGTCAGAAGAAAATTCCATCTCCTTCACAGGGTTTCTTTATTTCTTAAACTATTTAATCTTGAGGTTTAAGTTACATAGTCTCAGCTTCCAAACCATCAAATGCAATTTCCCTTTGAAGAACCCAAATACAATACATTCATGCCTGTGTTAACCTAGGGTAGAGCCATACCTTAAGAAGAATACAAAAAAATTAGACAACTAAATTCTTTTCAAAGTACAAGGTTCTTTACAGGTGACCAATTGTGATTGCACATGATACTCATAATGGGTCAAACTGCTAAGGGCATTTCAACTTTCTTTGTACTATTTACAGTCTCATTCCTCAGGCAATCTAATATCTTGTTTGCCATTTTAACTGCAAGGTTCTCCTTGAGATCACTACAGTGATAAGCCAGGTCTGCTTCTTGAGTTAATTTATTTAGGACCCATGGAATGACGTCCAAGTAGTCTCTCTTCTTCAGATGCAGTTTACTTTGCAGGAAAATATCTGACCTCCTCTACAAAAGATAAGGATATAATCTGTGGACACTTGTTTTCAAAATTCCAGGTCTTTCCAAGTTCTCAAACTAAATTCCTGCATAAAATAAAACCTCCAGCATTAGCTTACTATACACTGATGCAGAGAAGCTTTATGTAAAAGAAATTTCTAAGTACAGCGAAGATGTAAACATTCACTTTCCCTGGGATGATTTTTCTGAAACTGGTTGGCCACACACAAAAAGCAGCTGTGGGTGGCCCTTGAGAAACCTTACTCATAATATTGAGCATGCAGACTCTCCTACCATTAAGTCCAGTCTAACAAGTCATCAAATAAGAGATTACTGGTTTTACCAGGAAGAACCATTTCTTATTCAGCCCTCTTCCACTTTGTTGTCTTAAGCTCATTTCAACTAACCAAGCTGGGAAGCCCAGAACACACCAACAGTCACCCTAGGCAGTAAGTGCTCTCCTGGCACTGAACTTCAGCATCCTGCAATTTGTGTTTCTAGCAACAGTGAGTTTAATACTTTGTTAAAAGGGCTGCTTATCTCACTAGGCTGAGGATGAAACCGCATAAAAGGCGGCACAGCTTTCTAAATACAGCTTTACTCACAGCAGCTTAAAAGACTACGTAACTTTAAAGCACTGAACAATGGCACAGGGAACTGCAGAAGCAGCGAATTATTACAAATAGCTGTTCACTGGAAATACATTCCTCAAATAATCACATATGCACAGTACAGCAGACTTTCCCTTTCCTATGCTGGTAGCTCTGCAATACTGCTACACGTTTTAGACATAACCTAGCCAAGGAAGTGCTAAAACTGTGCACATACATACTGCAAGTATGGGCCCGCATCAGTCTTAACACCACATTTTTCGTTGTTAGAAACATTTGACTGACTACAGGTAAGTTAATTCCTGCTGGCAAGTGATGTCCAAAAAAGGCTGCATGGCTTAGGTAAAGTGGACCAGTGTCAGTAGCTCCCAACGACACAAAACCAGATTTCCTTCTGTGCTGCTCTTCATCAGCAGATCGTGGGGACAATCTCACTCATTTCCCCAAAACACTCCGGGGTTTTCACGCTGTGGATTGCCTCTGTCGGCACGGAATATTTTCCTACCAGTTGCTGGACGCTGCCAGCAAAGACATCACCAGCTCCTTCCCAGCCCTGCAGTCGGAGGTACATTAGGGAAGGGGGAGCTGGCACAGGGTGCCCTGTGCCCTTCCCTTGCAGCAGGACAACAGCTCCATCCTACTGCGTCCAGTTCTGGGCTCCTCAGCTCAGGAATGACGAGCTAACAGAGGGTCCAGCAGAGGGACACGAAGGTGATCAGGGGTCTGGAGCTCTCTGATCAGGACACACTGACGGAGCTGGACTTGTTTAGTCTAGAGAAGACTGAGAGAGGATCTCATTAATGCACATAAATATCTCAAAGGGGATGGTGCCAGACTCTTTTTCAGACAGAATAAGGAGCAATGGCCATAAACTGAATCACAGTTAAGTTTCACCTTCACACGAGGCAGAGCCTCCTTACACTGAGGACGGCAGAGCACTGGAAGAGGCTGCCCAGGGAGGCCGTGGAGTCTCTCTGGAGACACTCAAACCCCACCTGGACGCGTTCCTGTGCCACCTGCTCCAGGTGACCCTGCCTCGGCAGGGGTTGTACGAGATAATCTCCACAGGTCCCTTCCAATCCCGGAGATTCTGTGATCCCCGAGTCCCCGCCGGCGGGACGACCCCCGCTCAGGGGCTGCGGGGCGGGCAGGGGGCGCGGGCCGGGCGGAGGGGAAGGGCCGGGCCGGGGCCATCTCGGCACGGAGGGGCGGTGCCCGGGCCCGCCGACCCCCGGGGGCCCCGCGGCGGCGGCCGTACCTGCATGACCACGTCGTTGGGCAGCTGCGCGGCGCGGAAGAGCTCCAGGACGCGCCCGTTGGACGCCACCTTCTTGGTGCTCTCGGTGTCGCAGTAGGAGAAGAGGTCGCAGTAGTAGCGCTGCTCCGCCTCGCTCAGCGTCACCCCCTCCATCTTTCGGCGCCGCGGACCATCCGCATCCGGCGGCGGGGCCGGGGGGAGGCGGCGGTGCGGCAGCGCTGGGGGGGGGGACACACACGGGACACACGCGCCGCCGGCGGCCGCGCGCGGGCGGCTGCTCGCACCTTCCCCCCGCCGCCCGCCCACGCGGCCGCGCGCCTGCGCGCCTCCCCCGCGCCTGCGCGCGCCGCCGCCCGGAAAGGGAGGCGTGGGGAGCGCCCAGCGCGGCGGACAGCCCGGCCCCCTCCGCGCCGGCGCCGGCGGCGGAAGCGCCGGGCCCAGGGGCGGGGCTAGCGGGGCTCAGGCCCGGCGGGGCTCCCGGCCGCCCCCGCCCGACCCTGCTCCGCGGCGCCCCCTGTGGGTGTGGCGGCGCGGGGAGGGCGGCGCACGCCATAGCTGCGCGGGCCGCGGGCGCTCGGACCCCGGTGCGGAGGCGTCTCGCTCTCTGGCTCGGCCGGGACCCCGGGGAAGCTGCCCAATCAACCAGGGAGTGTTCAGCTGCCCGGATTCCCGAGCTTGCCTTCACAGAATCACAGAAACGATTAGGTTGGAAAAGATCTCTGGGATCACCGAGTCCAACCTGTGACTGAACACCACTGTGTCAGCTAGACCATGGCAATCTGTGCCACGTCCAGGCTTTCCTTACATACCTCTGGGGACAGTGATGCCACCACCTCCACGGGCAGCCCATTCCAATGTCTGATCGCCCTTTCTGTAAAGAAATTCCTCCTAATGTCTCTCTTGTACCTTCACTGGTGCATCTTGAAGCAATGTCCTCTGTCCTATCGGTGGCTGCCTGGGAGATGACCCGCCGCTGCCCACGCCCTCCTTTCAGGCAGTTGTAGAGAGTGATATGGTCTCCCCTGAGCATCCTCCGGCTAAATATGCCCAGCTCCCTCAGCTGCTCCTCATGCCCATCTCTGGACTCGCTGCAGCACCTCAATGTCTGTCCTGCATTGAAGGACCCAGGACTTGGACATTGGACTCGAGATGTGGCATCACCAGTGCTGAGTACAGGGGAATAATCACTTCTGTGGGGCTTGGGGGACTTGACATCATCCTCAGTGCAGGTTCTGCTGATAACTGGTGAAGGATGGCCTATATGGCATAATACCCAGCTCTAAGTGGTTGTCCTCCTCTGTATGCTTCCTCTTTCCACCATCACTACTGTATGCATCAACACCACATAGCACACAATAAGTGGCCTGGATAGTAGCTCCATACATCAGCCTTGCAAGTAAGAATAGGCAAGAGTTCACCTATCTCCACATCAAGAGCTCTTGCTCTGTGTGTCTCTCTTGGCTGTGTTTTCCAAGCTTCTGTGTATTTCCACGGGTAGAATCGTCTAATGGTTTGGGTTGAAAGTTACATTAAAGATCATGTAGTTCTACCCCTCCTGCTATGAACAGAGGCATTATCCACTAAACCAGGTTGCTCAAAGCCCCATCCAACCAGGCATTGGCCATTTCCATGGATGGGCATCCACAGCTTTCCTGGGCTATCTGTTCCAGAGCCTGACCACCCCCACAGTAAAGAATTTCTTCCTTTTATCTAAACCTACTCTCTTTCAGCTTGAAGCTGTTCCCTCTTGTCCTGTCACTATATGCCCTTGTAAATAGTCACTCTCCATCTTTCTTGTAGGCTCCCTTCAGATACTGGAAGGATGCAATTAGGTCTCTCTGGTAGATCTATGCTTTTCCTACAGTACATTAACAAAGTTGCCTCCAAGCTACTTCGGCTTCTGGAGGGCGCATGACAAATGCCATGCTCTCCTGCCTGACCTTTTGACTACCTGGTCTGATTTAAATCCTGCTGAGTTGGCAGTCCACTACTTCATATATTTCTGTCATTCTTAATTTATGTTTTTTTCTTTTTCCACTTCACCTTGCTTCACAGTTCTTCCAATGTTTCTCTTTCCAGAGAAACAGCTGTTGCTGACTGCTCTACTTCCCTTAAGCACCTCATCCTTTCTGCCTCTTAAGATAGTTACATTTTGAATTTAGACGTTCATCTTTCTTGCTATTTCAAATACACAGTTAACTAAAGTTTTCTGCTAACGCAAGTTTCTGAAAACCACAGATATGTTAGCTTATAGTTAAAATAACTGACAAAAGGTTCTTCCCAAAAATGTACCATTATCAAACTTTTGCAACTCCAATGACACTAATGATGAAACCAAACAGATCTATCACATTGTCAGCTAAAATTCCTCAAAATAGCCTACATTAAAGAAATAACTCTTTAAAAGTATTAAATCTAATTATTATGATTTTATAGACTTAGATAAGGCAAATTTAGCATTATCGGTCATTTACTTGGAGCTATTGTCACATCAGTATTTCTGCAAGTAAAATGATTGTGACCCCTCCTCCACGGCTAAATTCCATATTGTGATTCTGAACTTATTATTGTTTTCTGAAAACTAGCTGTTAGACATGTTGAGACTAATTTCTAAAAACAGATGCAGGGTCTGGCATTCACCAGGTGATGGGGGTGTGCCATGTCTACAGTCTACCTGCTTTTCATGTTGTTATTACAGTTAGTGGGTCTCACATACCACCTTATTTGCACTAAAGTAAGATATATGCTCACATTATTTTTTTACATTAAAACACCTTCAAGTAACTTTCAGACTTATAAAGTATGTATTCAGGTCCAGTTTCCATTTTGCATCTGATTCTCCAAATTTAGAAGAATAGCCCTGGGGTTATTTGTCATTGCCTTTTTAAATTCTTCCGCATATCTAATGCTGTGGAGCAGGTTTTACAATGTCTGTCAATATACTCCTTTACTTGCAGCTCATCAGGAGTTCTGGGAACTTGTTCTATCCTGATTCTTTAGTGTAAAGACAAGTAGATTAGGTCTAGAAATAAAAAGGAGATGTTTGAAAATATTTGCTGTCTCAGACTTTAGAACTGGTTTGTTGTTACTGCCTGATTTTTTTCAAAAAAGAAGATACCTTTAGACATAAGGTACTTTATTCCAGACAGAAGAAGATTTTGAGAACAGTGTTAACAATTATAAATGAAAGAAGTTCCTTTTCTGCTTTTCTAAAAGCATATATATTTTCTGTGTATAGAAGCAACATTTTAGTAGGAATATAGCCATTTTACAGACATTTTTGTAAATTTTACATACTTTTGTAAATTTCTGCATGTATGTTCTGTGTTACAATTTATAACCTCTTTCCAAACTTACATTTTTGCAACTTCGTCATGTGCTGTTCTTTACCTTCTATGAAGGGGCATCCATATTTCAAAAAACCTACCAGTTCTACTAGTCCTGTTGGGATTGTTTCTTCATCAAAAGGGCATCCTACACTTAATACTATGAGATTTTCCATGGATGTAAAAATCCTTTCCACATAGAGCCAGGTAGACAGTAACAACAATGGGAGTTTTGTTCTTTTCCTTCTATACAAGGAGAGCACCTTTGCAAGGAGCATTTGTCATGTAAACAGTGAATCTAAAGCAATTTTTTGGTTACTCACCAAAAAATGGTTACTCACATCTGTGCAGGCACATCCTAGAAGGGAAAATAATTACTTCTTTCTCAGCAGCCTCCCTAGCGTGTTGTGTCAGCACTGAAATATGTATGGGATCCTGGCTGAAGACATCTACTGTCTCTAAGCCTCCTCAGTGCAGAATGAATAGTGTCCTTTCCATATCGTTCATTATTGCAGCACTTTTCCCCAGTCTCCCCTTTAAACATTTAATTTTTATAAGTCTATCAGGGTCCTTGTAAAAGTTGCCCATATTTAGAAAACTGAAGCCTTTTCTCTCTCACCCAAATACTTGAACTGATTGAAAAGAGCAAGCAGTCAAATGATAGCCTTTAAAGGAAAGAGTTCCAGTTAAAGCAATCAAATGGAAGATACCGGAAGGGAGCAACCTTTACTCCTTATGATTTTGGCAGATTTCTACAGGAGATTTCATCTCTGCATCTCAAAAGTGGGGGGGGCCCTACCCATGCCCTGCCAGAGCTACATGTGTTTGGTAGCTTTCAGAGAGGCATTCCTTTGCAGAATATATTGAAGGCAGAGTGATTTTTTTATATTTACCTTCCTGAGCAGCTGATTGAATACCACCTCTCTTTAGATTTTAAAACTGTCTTTGTTTCTTCCAAAAGAAAAAAATGTCTCTTGCTTGCATGATACTATCAAATAAGTCTCTTACTGAAATTATAACTCCTTTTAGTCCTTACAATATTTAACTGTAAATTCATCTGGTCTTGCTCCCATATTTATTTACAGTTTATTCATAACAATGTTTACATCCTCTTTAATAAATATATTCTCTATAATTTTGTAGAGTCAGGAGGGATATGATTAACTTTTCTTTGTACATTTTGACACTAACATACATGTGTATTCATAAAATTATTTCTATATTGATAACAACTTCCTTGAAGTATTATAAGGCTATATTCACATTACTTTTTTTTTTACCTTTGTAGTCCTTCAATATATTTTTTTCTTTTGAAGCTCTAGAATTTTCATTACTGAATTCCCAGCTAGTCTGAAAACAGTCTTAACCTCTATTACTTTTATTTATTCAGCTTCCGTCACCTGGATTCTTGAGAAGTTCTCATTGTTCTCCTACCTTTCACTCTTTCCTCTTGCTCCCTGAATGTGGAAGTGCAGTGTAACTTGATGATGAAATAGGATGTTATTCCTTCCTGATGGGATTATTCTTCATTATTCCTTCCTGATTATTCCTTATTATTCCACTGAATAATGATCTCCATCTGGGAGGGTTGTTAATAGCTACTTCAGGAAACTTCTGGCACATTACCGAATTTGTCAGAAATTGGTTACGAGGTGGGAAGAAGTGCTGAAAGCAAAATTTCACATCTCTCCCATATTACACACATACTCAACCCTCCCTTCTTTTTATATTCCCTGCTTTTAGCTGTGTATATAAATGCATCTGTCCTTTTCCTTACAGTTACATTACTTCACTTACATTTTAGTTTCCATCTTACTATTTTTTACCTAAAGGGTTTTCAGTTATGATCAGTTATGCAAGGTTTTTCATTTCTACCTTTAACCTTTCTTTCTGCATATTTTTTCCTCACAGACAGCAATACAACCCTGCACAATATATTTATAGTCATGGGGTTTGTATTCCAGCTTGCCTTTTCCTTGTGCTTTGGTACCTTCTCTATTCTGGATTTATGGGTTTGTTATTTCACAGAGCAATTCTCCCTCTTGGTCAGAATTTGACCCAGCCGGTTCTTTTAGCTGTTTTCCATTAATATTAGTTTCCCAAGAATTTTAATTCATTCATTTTTTTTTTTTTGTCCACAGTGATGTTCTTCATATGTTAAGATAAATAAAATATAAAACCCTCTCTGTGTCTTATATTTTTTTAAGATAGTAATAATCTAGTTTATTTCTTTCTCTTAAATTCCTCTAGAGCAAAAACACCCCCATGTGCTTTCAAATATGCTTCATTCGTTAAAAACAACACTGTTGTGACATTTCTCTGATGTTTCAGTCAGGTATAGGAGGGATATTAAGATGCTGTGTGTTCCATCTTTGGTTGCTCTAGGAAGAAGTCTGATAATTAAAGGTGTTCCTCTTTATATATAGATTTGCTTTAATATGTTTTACAGACTCTCATATCTTCACACTTTCTAATTTTTATGTTATTTTTTCTGTCCCCTGTCTTTTAAGAAAAATTATAATTTTCTTTTTTCCTTTCCGACCATCTTGACTTATTTTGAAGATCTATTTCCAACTGCATCTCTTTATCCACATTTATTGTGAGGGATTAGCAAGGGAAGCCGAGATCTGTGCAAGATCACAAGTCAGGCAGTGACCATCTTTTGCTGGCCCCGGGCAGCGGGCAGGGCTGTGTGGTCTGGACTAGCAGCCCACAGCCAGGAACACTCAGGGCAGCAATGCAGTGGGGCTGCAGCTCTGGCCAGGCCCTGCAGCAGAACCTGGGATGAAGGCAGCTCCCTTGGGACAAGGCTAGCCCCGGCTGTGGCTGCCCCTCCAGCAGCTGCTTTGCAGCTGACCCAGACCCCCACAGCCAAATCCCCATCTCCTTTGATCATTGACCTCACCGACACATCCCTAGCTCACATGTATTCTTATAAAAGCTAGGATAATTCCATCACATTGAGGAGCATAACTTTGTACTTACTTCAGTATACTTGACAGCAGAACTTGATTTCAAAACAGAGTAGTATTTTCATTGTACAACCATTTCTACTCACAGAAACCGTTCACAGACCCCATTTTCTGAATTTGACAGTAAGACATATAAAATGTATGCAGAACTGAAACTCCTTCTCCTTGCATTGAGAGTATCAAGACGTCAGAGAAGAAGGATGTAGTTTTCTTGTCAGGGTATAAATAATTCCTGAAGAAAAGCTATCACCGTTGGAAATTGACTCAGTTAGCAAATGCTAATGACAGTCCTGTAATGTAAAATCAATAAAAGTTATTTGAACTAAACCCATGATTTGAGCAGAGTGGAAGTACTCTTAATTAACACACATTCAAGTGTTCTAAATAAATGTAATTTCTTTATTTTTGAAACATCATGTTCTGTTCCAGTCATTTTAGCGGGGCTATATTTGGTAAAATTTGGGCTAAGCCTACATAGTGCTACAACTTTCTGAATTTAAGTGGAATCACTGCCAAGTACTTTATTGCTCCGTGTTCCTTTAGGGGAAAAAAAGTTCAGATCTTAGTTCTTTAAATTAATCATAAAATGAGTGTGTTATAGACTGGCAGGATGGAATGGATATATGTGCATAAATACAGAGAGATGATTGCATCTTTTGCTATACACACATTTTTTCATGGAACTGTCAACTTGTGTGTGTGTTCCATTGAAGTAGTTTTCCAGTATTAGTGTCTTTGATAGAGGAGAGAGAATACTCTTGAGTGCATGAAGCACATATCTCTCTTATACTGGAATATGAAAGAAAAGGTGAAGAAAAGCAGCACTTTGCATCATTACTCTTCCCATATGCCTTTTCTTTCAGTCTAAGAGCAGTTTGACTCTCTTGTAGAAAATAATTTAATCAGGAAACTATTAGAATATACTGTCACCTTTCTGGCTGAATTCTGTCCTGAATTCTAACCTCATCTGTACTCCCCAGTAGATCAAAACCCAGTTTGATAAAAGGCAATGCTGATTCTTTGCAAGAACCTAAGCACTGCTGCTACCTGGCTAAGGTAGCAGCCTAGATCTCTTAGCCTGAACAGGAACCAAAAGGTTGCAGGCTATCTCAGCTTCTTTGTCCTCTCCTGACCCATGGACTGATGTATTAGGAGGTTTCTTTATGGGAAACGTCTGGGTTGTGCTTCTTTTTATAGGTGACTTACAAATGGCTGAGAGAGAGTGAGGGTAAGCCTCAGGCATGATCCCTGCAATTAATTTGTAGAGGATGTTATAGAGATAGAAGGAATAGCACTGGAGAGCAGAGCAGGGCTTGCCAGGAGCATGCAGTGGGCTCATGCTTGCTTCTACACATCTCCCTCTACAGCTCATTGATGAGTGAGAACAGAAATTTATTGTCCCACTTCCCAGTCCATTTCAATAGGAGTTGTTGCAGCCCTGGTAAAAAGCCTGGGACTAGGGTGGCCAAGAGTGCACCAAATGTGTTTTGTAATGATAGACTTGATGAACTTAGATGTATTTTTCAACCTAAATTGTTCTATAATTCTATAATGCAAACCGTTCTCTTGTTTATATTTGATCACAGTATTCTAGCCTCAATTGACTGAAGACTTAGGAAAAACAGCTGATAAAAGGAAACCCAAAAATAGTTTATTGAGATTTTTGGTCAGCTTATTTATTTTTGTAGTTTGACCTTATTAACTTGAAAGAAAGAGAACATTTTTAATGCAGAATTACAATATTTTATATGAAACCCCCTCCCACAAACTCAGAAGCTACCTTTCACATACAACCTTTTTATCAATAAGGGCTTTTCTGATATTGTCAACGTACTGGGAAAGTCACATATATATTATTAGATATCCAAATACACTAAATTGAGATGATGCACTCAAAGTGGCAAACCATTACTTTTTTGAATGAGGCATAGTGGGAAAGGATGCAGGAAACTGTAAGAACAATAGGTCTGGTCCCATTTTCCTCTTCTCTTTATATAGAGATTATGAAGGAAGTTAAATAGTTCTGTTTCCTCACATCTGACCTGTGAGAAAAATAGCCTGTGCAGTCAGTTTTAGCTTGGGAACACATACAAGCTCTATTTCCCAGTAATGAAATAAAGGATATGTATTCCTTAGAAAGCGAGTAAACGAAACAACGCCTTCGTTTCTTCTGGTGTGAGATACTAGTCTCAAGCCTTCTGCTTGCCTCTGTGATGGAAACATTTTGATCAGTAGTAACCAGTTAACCAATGTAGCAAGTCTTTATTGATGACTATTTGCTATATGAGAAGTGGTTAATACTGAGCCTTTGTATTTGTTAACACTGTTAACTAATTATTAGTTAACACTTTGCTTGGTCTGTGATACAATTGATTGTTTGAAAAAAAAAATAAAACTACCTCTCCAATTTCTGTTTCCTGTTAGCTCTGTAATTACAGCTATTTCTGGATTTTAGAGCAGAAATAGATACACAAATTCTAGAATCATCAGCCCCTTCCTCACCCTCATAATTTCTGCCAAATTCGCAGATCAGCAGAAGCCTACTTTCATGTCGTCTAATATTGTTTTACAAGATTCAGTTAAATCCAAAATGGAGATTAACTCTTTACAGTGGAGTAATATGCTGGTTCCTAATACACTACATAGTGATGATGCACTCAAAGTGGTAAACCCTTGCTTTTTTGAATGATGCATTGTGAAAGAAGGAGGCAGGAAACTGTAAAAACAAGTTGGTGTAAACTTACTTAAGGAAGACTTGGATTCAGAGGAAGTGCATTGGGAAGTTTCTGTAACTGTTTACAGAGAAAACACTTGCCTGTGTGCAAGACAGCTTCGTGCTTCTTTCAGTAAACATAAAGAAAGTGGGATCCATCTGTGTTATTTGTGTGACAGAGAACAAATAATATTGGCTTCAAAATATGGCATCACAATACCTTCAGAGGCAAATATTATTCATATACATATAACACAGTCATATAGGATAACTATAAACCAAACAAAAGGATGGTCATATATTTTTCTTAACTATGTTTTTAAATCTAAGTTTCTCCAACATGTCAGATATCCTTGGACATTATTTCCCCAGGGAAAAATAAGAAAGGATAAGACTTATCACAGAAGCTTGGGAGACACAATTGTAATTCACTTTCCAGATGAAAAATTAATAAAATTTAGGTGTTAGATGCAGGAGAAAATTGTCCTGTTTGTAATCAAACCATGTGGCATAGTTAAAAGCACAAATTATTTTGATATTCTCATAGTACTTTTCTGGTAGGTATTTGTCTTCTCTCTGAAATCAACACACAGTTTGACCTTCTTTACCGTGACAGAAATCATCCTAGGCTGTTAGGTCAATATGTGAGACCACTGCCAGCGCTCCACGGGAAGTGGAAGCTATGCTGGGAGTCTGATTATTGCTCTCTCTTGCAGTTTCACACAGCATGAAATCAAATTATTTAGGATCAAATGACTTTGTGGTCCCAGTGCCAGCGAAATTAATATAAAATCTGATGACACGTGAATTTGAACCTCATTTGGATTTCAGTGCCGGCATTGTATCTTGAAGCCAGAAAGGAGTTCCTAAAAGGCAGTTTGTATATAGATCTTACCCGAAAAATACACTTCCCCATATGCAGGAAACAATAAGGTGTTTCTGTCTGTGGCTTAAAAATATAAATTCAGTGCAACTGCAAATATTACCAGATTCAAATGGTGTGATATGCACCATAAACACTGTTTTTCAGCTAAGAACCTGGAATGCAGAAAAGCAAAATTACAGACAAAATTGCAAAACTGTAAACTTTTGTGAACCATGATTGCATGGTCAGTAGGTCTTGAGATTTCACCAATTAAAAAAAAACTACTGTGATGACTTTTGCCATGACATGATTTCATATGCTAAGTAAATGCATTCTGACAAATGCAAATCCACAGTTCCATTTCAATAAGATTTATTTTAGGAAAAGATTTGATGTACTTCTCTCATGACTCATGATAAATGCCTGAGCTTTAGGAAGGAAATTTATATGAAACCAACAAATAAAGATATTACACCTACAACTGTATTTAATATGGATGTGAATAGTAATTCCATATCAATGTAACTGTCATCTTTGCTACCATTATTTGACATCTTCTATGCAAAGCCTGTATTTTTGGTTTTCTGAAAAACTCCTCAAAATATCAGTATGTGTATGTATATGTGTAGAGGGAAAGCAGAAAGGTAGGTGGTTTTTTTCATGATACCAAACAAGAGGACAGAGGGACTGGATGATTCAGCTGATCCCATGCTGTCTGGAGATCAGGAGATGTACTGCTGTTTCCTCGCCACACAAGATCTTTTGACATCAGGAATATGAGAAAGTATTTAGTCTTTGTGTTGCTCTCTCTCAAATATTCAGCTCTTATAACAAAGAACAATCTAAAACACATTACATACAATCAGCTATTTATGCACTTTTTTCCTCTTTATAAACTGTCTCCAAACACTGATGCTCTGCTCTCTCAAAACATTCATGCACATCCTCTTTACTTCACATCCTTTTGTGTAGAAAAACATCACCCCCTGCTTAATTTTGACTTTGTGCCTGTTGGGAAAGGCTTTGGGTTCAATCTTAGAGTTTTCAAGTAACTGCTCTCAGACACATGGTGTGCTGTATAACTAATGTTATGGGCCCTGTCTTTTAGCTCGTATTGATGCAGCATCTTTCTGTCATTTCATGCAGAGGTTTACCCTTGGCTTAGGGGTGGAGCAGGTAATTTCAGTGATTCACTTCAAGAATTTAAATACTCCTCTTTTCTATTCCACTGTAGTAAAGATTTACATGCTAAATTTAGGAAGCAGCATCATTATACTGTTTGAGGCACCTAGTGAATAATAAGAAGGCTGTGATGCACTGAGGCCATTCCTGAAATAAGTCCTCTATCCTGGACAGACACCGCTGAGCTTAAGTGAATCATTCAAGAACCAACACTGTCAGCAGTCACTGTGTCTGTATTTGTAGTCTCTCTTGTTCTGAGGCTGGTCTGGAATATTTGCTTTTACAGTAAAAGAAATGTTTATGTTTTGCTAAGTTACTTTTTCAATTCACTGAGAGGGTAAAAAAGAGAAAATGTTGGGGTTTTTTTCTGTTGTTCTCTTTTGGTTTGGTCTTTTTTGGTCTTTATAGGAAAAGTAAAGCTAAGAGCCCATAAAATTAATATTTTTAAATGTGGCTCTACATGCAAATTCATGGAAAGTTTTCCAGAGCATCACATCATTTTGGTTAAATTATTTTCTCCCTTGAAACAACTGCTGACTTAAGACAGAGAGAGTGGCCGAGGAAGACAATGATTGGACCAAAAACTATGAAGATGCTTTGGATATGGAGTGCTGTTTTCCTAATTGATTGGCTTGTCTCAAAAAATACAGCTATTCTTCTGACTGCCCCTAATGTTCATACACTCTGAATATTACTTATTCCCCTCAGCTATCTATAATAGCATTGACTTGAATTTTAATTTCTCATTGTACCCAAGGACCATATCGTGTTCTAGAAGAAGATATCTTACATTTTCTGTGGTGTTACAAAGTCCACAGGAATAAGGAACGTAGTAGATCCTCTACCACTTGAAATCTTTAAATCATATGAAGACTTTTCGACCTGTTTTAGCCTGGGCTGACGTGGCTTTACGAGGTCATGTTGAGTCACGTTGAGTCACACCTGCACAATGAGTGCAATACACCCATGGTGAGAAGTGACTCAGGGCAGGCTGATGGCACAGACACCTGACGGGGCTGGGCTAAGGCAAGACACATCCACACACTCCTGTTTGAATCACAGCACCACAGCTTCCATCCAGCTTTGGAGACAGTAAGGAGAATCTGGCACTTGGAACAGGTACAAGTTACTGGTGTTAAAGCAAGGGGATGGGACACAGGCACATGCAGCAGGAACTGATATCTCTACTAAATCAACATGTCAAACAAAAATGTGTTGTAAGACAAAAGTAAGACCTGGATTACGTATGAAGGCTGTTAAAATTATCTAACAGTGAAATCTGCAATTCATGGTGTCAGTTCTAATGTTTTTTAGCTGTGCAGGATCTCAACAGAAAACTCTGTGTATGTACATGTGATGCATATGCCTGCCCATGCATAAGAACATGTAATATGACAAAAATTAAAAAGAACAGTACAATATGAAAATAAAACAGCATGGGTTATCAACATATGCTAGTAAAGTGAGAATGTCTAGTTATGCTGGAAAACAATATAAATGGCCACTACCTAGCAAATGACCTTGTAACTTTTCCCTAAATTTTTCAGGATTGGCCCTAATGGTATTATGTGCCTGCCTCTGGAGAAACCTGTAACAACAAATGTGTTTACCACGTGTTTAATGTAAACATTAAGTACTTTTATGAAACTAATTTCTCATGGGATGAGAAGATATTCAGATTCCATTCAGAATCAATGAACAGCTGAAAGGTAGGAGGAGGCAAAGAGGTAAAGCTGGTAGTCAACTGATAGTCGTGACTGAGAGAGATTACTAATGTGCTCTTAGTACCATTTCTGTTTGGACCTCCTGTGCTGTTCAAAGCATTCAATTGTCATTGAAGACATGGGTGAAGAGGTGATGAAGTTTGTGTGATTCTATTTTAAATTATGCAGAATCATACCTGACGCTACTGAGAAATGCAAAGTATTGTACTGGGAGGAGAGTAATCCTAATTATCTATAACAGAACAATTAATTACTGCAACTTTGGAAATAGTTTTTGAAACCATTATGCGTAGCACTTAGAACTTATCAAAAAGTCAAGTAAAATGTTGGGAATTTTTATTACTGGGAGTGAGAACAAAACAGAAAACATCCTTACGTCTTTTGTATATACTATACCCACATGCTGAGTAATACTGACTGTTCTGCTACTTCAATCACAGAAACTAACACAAAATTGTTTGAAAAATTACAATGAGAAACAAGAAGGATCAGCAACATGGAGAGACATTCATCTTATATGAGATTAAATTAGGGAATGTGATGGGGAAAGGAGAGGATAAAATAATTGCTTGCTCCAGTGCCAGGAGCCAGGAGAAAACCAATAGTTTTCATTGATTGTACTGTTTTCCAAATGCCTGCTCTTGGTCCCTGCTGGAGGCAAAATGTCCAGTTAAATTGATGGTTTGATCAGATGCAGTATGTCTACTGTGTTGTTCTCAAGCAAAGTTTTTGCATTGTACATAATTCCTCTGTTTGGCTGCCTTCATGGGCATCTGGGAGGACAGCAACAATAAAGTGAGATGCCAAGGAAGGTCAATCAGAATAGTCTGTTTTAAGGCAGAATCTCATGAGTTTTAGGGAGCACTCTTACGCAGCTAAACTGCATAATAAATTATGAGTCTGATGATGACCTTCACTAGTTATATGAAATATGTATGAGCAATATTTCCATGTCTGTCCTGTGAGCTTGTAAAGGACAATTTTGCACTTCCTTCATTGTTAAAACAGCATCAATTTGTAGAAACAGAATGATAGGAAATCATCATCTCCATAATTATCATGTTTCCTGCTCACTGATTCTGCCCCTGTAAGGACATAATCAGTCGTTCAGTTCTGATGCTGCCCAGCTAATTTTTGTACTTTGTCAGTATCTGTTACCTTAATTGTCATGGTAACAGATGGTTTTGATTTCTTATTAACCTATTTTAATATTACGTGACTAGGAAGGGCCATGAAAGAAATAGTAACAAAAGTGTTTCAATAATCTGATGCCTGGAGACAAATACTTGGGTATAACACTTCCTTTTCAAAAGCCAGAATAATAAAAAAATTATATTAGGCTTATTCAAAAAATTTGTTAAAAGAAAATAAGATGAGGAATTACAGAGCTCTGTTCATCTTTCTCAGATATATAGTTGATGCTTCTTATAAATTAGGTTTTTTAATCAAAACTGGAAAGAATTTTTAACATAGATTCAATCATCAACATAATAATAATACATTTAGTCTGAAAAGTCACAAACTATTACTTGATCAAACATAAATTATCCATAATAACAATCACATTAGGAAAAGGCCTACATTATTTGTGCAAATGTAATGAGGTTTTCTGATGATTAGGAAATCTAGATTATGTGCAACTGAAAGCATGTTAACAATAAAACCAGAAGACAAGTACGTTTATTCTGTACTGTTAAATAACTGGAATCTTCGATGTATTTGCTAACATACTAATCAGATTCATTTTAAAAAGCTTTACCTCAGATCTACCTTAAAAAACTACCTTTTTTGACTGTAGTATTTAGCATTTTGTCAGCCAATATAACAAAGACCTTAGAAAAGCAGTACGCACATATGACATCATATGCACAGAACATCAGTGCTCTTCAGATACTACATTCTCCTGGGAATTTTCACTGTCTTTTAATTCAATTCAGAGAGATTTAAATTTCATTTATTTCATTAGCATCTTAGGAATGTAGCCCTTTTAATCTTATTCCGAACTATCAAGGTTTGTTTTTTTGCAAAGAGCACCCCTTATTGATGTAAAATACATCTAATCTGTTCTGGAAAATATTTTGATAGCATATCAAAAGTAGAAAGCAGTATGTTTTTGGGGTGTTTTAAACTACCAAAGATTCTGTAACTGATTGATAAATAGTGATTATTCAATGGAAAAGTTAATCTTTTAATGAAAACGCCATCCAAAAAATCCCTTGGAAAAGCAGTGGGCTTGATCTTCTTGGCATCATTTCCAGTGTGCAAATCAATTTATCTAGCTGTAGATTTGAGCCCTAGCAGAGCTTGCTGCAGTGGTTTGAGGTGCCATCACCTATTTATTCCTCCTCATACCTGGGATGGGAGAATGTAGGAATGTAGTTGTGCCCCAACTAGCACAGCTCACAGTCTGAGAAAGAATCTCAGCCTCACCTTCAGAAACTAGTGCATGAAAACTGTGATTAGCGAGGGCTGGAAATAGTTTATTTTATCAACTCTGCTTTAGGGGCATTCATGCCTGATGAGGAGGTGGGAAAGACAGCCGGGAACGCCAATGCCTTCAGCTGTGGGAGTGAGAATTTTTGGGAGAGCCTCGGTGCGAGCCTTGACTCTGACAGGGAGTTTGGTGGCAGCTTCATTGGTTTGTAGGAGTTAATGCAGCTCTCAGCTTAAACCCCTGAGTCCCTGAGAGAGGACATAAACGTTTCTGTGAGGTGAAGAGGAAGAAAGAGAAACAAGAGTAGCAGTGAATACCATGACACAAGACAGAAAAAATTAAATTGCATTCTTTCTGCAGCATAGGGTGCGAGGATATGGGTGCTGAATGGAAACACAGACACACTGCAACACAACTTTATCGAGGGTAAATGGTGTTAACCTAGCTCGTTTATTTTCTTTGGAAGGAGAACTGGTTTTCTAGGAGAAAATAAGGGAGGAGGGGGGCGGCTAAGGAATGTGACATGATGTCGTCTGGGGAAGCAGAGATGGGGCTTATGGGGCACGGGACGGTGACGGAGAGTGACTGAAGCAATAGGGTGAATTACAGAAAGCTGACCCACTGGAAGAGGGAGAGCTGCTGAAGGGCTGCCCTTGGAAGACGTTTTACCTAACAAACTCACTAGGGGGCCGTGCCACGGGCAGAACGTAACCCTGGAACGGTAAAGGGAGACGGATCCGGCCGGGCAGCACCAGCCCACTCCCAGATCAACCCCCACGGCCAGAGCAAGCCAAGATATCCGGGTGCACCGCCCCGGGGCGGTGAGAGCTCAGCGCGGGAGGCGGTGCGACCCCGGCGGGGCAGAGTCATCTCCGCCCGCCCCTCGCCCGCCCCGACGGGGCAGAGCCGCCTCCGCCCGCCCCTCGCCGGCCCCGGCCCCGCCCGGCGCTGCCCCGCGGCTCCGCCGGCTCCGAGCGGCCACAGCGGCGGCGCCGGCAGCGGTGAGTGGTGGAGAGCGGGAGGGAGCGGGTCGGGGACAGCCGTGCGTCCATCCTTCCCTCCCTCCGGCCCGGGGAGCCCTCCTTCATTCCCTCGGTCCTGCCCGGGGAGCCGTCCTTCCCTCCCTCCCTCCCTCGGTCCGCGCCGGGGGCGGAGGCGCTGCCCGGGCAGGGAGCGGCTGCCGCTCGGCCGGCGGGGCCCGCTTCCCGGTACTCCCCGCGCAGGCGGCGGAGGGACTGGGATCCCGCCGCGGTGTGGGAAGGGAACCGCGCTCTGCCGCCCGGCGCGGTCCTGCCGAGGGGCCAGCAGTGCCCGCAGGGGGACAGGTGGGCGCGGTGGGTGACAGATGTGCGTGTGTGTGTGCGCGCTCGCAGCCGTTCGGCGCGTTTCTGCCAAATAAGGAGAAGTTTAATTTCCATACCACGTACTGCCTTGCAGCGGTGTATTGGCATCAGGAATATTGAGTCTAATAGCTGGCGTGCACTTTTGATAGTTGGTGTGTTGAGCATCTACAGTATAAAGCAAATATTTAAGTTTTGAAATACCGAGGATCCCTACTACTTGCTCAGCCATGCTTCTCTGATCTCAAAAGCCTTGCCTAATAATGTAGAATTAACTTTTTAAATACTGCTGTTTATATTAATGGTGTACATGTATGAAAATAATTAGAAATCAACGTGAATTTAAAGGGTCGAAAGTAAAAAAGAGCCTTTAAAGTGAGAAGAACATCTTTAAAGAGGTGATTATGCCGTTGTGATGACCAATATCAAAACTGGCAGCCTGAAAAATAATGGGAGTGTAAGCTTTCTAAGAGATGGGTCATATTTTCATTGCTGACTTGATCCATTTAATGCCGAGTCAAACAAAATCCGGAAGTTTGTGGAATTCAAACTAAGGCAGCTGCAGCTGTGCAGCCTTGCTGCCCTGCCCTTTGCAGCGCTGATCCCACGGTACCACATCCAGTTTCAATGTCACCTGTCTGCTGATATCCGCTGCAGTGCTGCTGTTACCGTGCGCTGGGGATGAACCTGTGCTTTGGCTGGGGCTTTGCCTGAAACCCATGCTGATAATTAACCTTGCTCAGTTTTGCATGTTAAAAAGAAACATTTTTTTTTTTTGCATGTGAATTTTTTTATCTAAAAATCATACTTTGCTGCAAGGTATTTTTGCTGCTTGGGTAAGTCATAAGGGGTCAGGAAGTGGAACTATGTCACTCTTACCTATTTTAACTCAATAAAAAAAGAAATGAGGGAAAACTTTTCTCCTAGGAAGAGTTTATGATGCATTCAGATGTCTTTTTTAAACTCCACTTTCATACTAGTGCAGAAATCCCGGTTTCTTGAACAAAAGAAGGGGTCTCAGTGCTCACTGAGCCCTTTTTATCTAGTGCTCAGCTCTAGAAGCTCTCAGTGGCTTTTGTTCCAGGCTGCATTGTTGGCATCCGTGGAAGCTGCATTTGATGCTTTGCTTTGTCTGTGATGCCCAGTTTCTTGTGCTTGCCTCAGTGCCGGTTTTTGCTTAAGGAGTTCAATATCTAAAGGTTTCATTGTGTAGAAGCTGCTTTGCACAGCATAGGCCATAAAACAGCGTTCAGGTGTCTGCAGTTGTTAACCTTGGGCGCTTTGTGCTGTGGACAGAAGTGCTGTGTGTGACTGTAGTGTTGCCATATGCTGTGCCACATATGGCTAAACTGTTGCAAGGCATCAGCACACATTGGTGCAAATTGCTGCCTTTCACCAAGAGGAGCCCAGGATACGTTTGGCAGTGTAGTAGATTCTGGGGATCACTTTGAATGGCAAAAATGTTGACTGCCTTAAGTCACTTGCATAGTTTGGATCAGTTCTGCTCTCAGTAGCAGGTGTGCAGGAACTGCTGTCCTTTCAGACACCATATGTGTCTGTAATCAGCAATACGTGTCTGCAGTATCTTCCCAGCATATGTAGAAAGCTGTGGTGTGGTTTAAGAAACCAAATCTACCACATATCCCAGAGAGAAATTTAAAGGCAGACGTTCCATTTTAATTGAGGCCATTGATAGAATGTTGCAAAGCCCCTGAAGACCTCTAATTCTGTGGAAGCTTAAGCTCATTGTTTAAAACAAACAACCCTCCTCTTCCTTGACCTTCCCACATCTGTCATATTTTGTGATTGGCTCCTCATATTTGTGTATAGAACGTAACAAGATTGTAACCTCTGTTCCTTTCCCTTCAAATGTGGAGGTGCAGAGGCTCTCTATCTGTTCAAAACTGAAATCCTAGATTATCCTGTACTCATGCATCTCCAGGCTTCTAGGATTTATGAAGTGTTGTGACATTCCTAAAGAACTGAGAACACACCAGAAGGGCGCAAAGGATTTACAGGATTCCTAATAACTTTGTAAATTTTTTTTTTTCCTTTTAGACCACAATGAATGTGGAACATGAAATTAGCCTCCTAGTTGAGGAGATTCGGCGGCTGGGAACCAAAAGTAAGTATTGTAGTGTCTCTGTATGGATGTAATCATGTTATAGATGCGTGTATGTACATACATATCACCGTGCATGCATGTCACTCAGATGAAGTTGTCTTATATCAAACTAAGAACTTGGCAAATTCAAATAAGCAGGTAACCTGAAAACCTGCATATGCACTTAATGTTGGGCTCTACGGTACTGCCTGTGTTCCATCCTTTTAAAGCAGTTCTGTTATAAAATTGAACATTTAAGCTTCTGCAGAAGAGAGGATGTAGGCCTGAAATCCTGCTCCCTGAATCAGCTGCAAGAGTCACCTTTTCTTTAGGCTTTCAATACTTGCTACAGTCAGCACAGAAGAAAGTTGCACCTTCTCCTTCCAGCTCCTTCCTTGGTAGCCTTTTAACTTCAGAATTCGCGCATTTCAGTTCTGTTCATGGGATTATTGTGGGTTCATGTATTATTTGGAAGAAATTGGTCTGTACGCCTAAAACTAATCCAGGAGTTATATGTGTAGTTCCAAACTTCCTTAAACTTGCTTAGAAGGTACTGTTTCCTCTTAGGATTGTTTTTCATTGCTAAAACTCCTCTTTCTTTACAAATATTTATGCAGTGTGTGGATGTGCTACCTGCTCCTATATATCAGTTCTGGCCACTTGTTTTTTCAAAACCTAAACACATATGTACATCTTGCATTTTGCATGACTGCATCTGCTTTTTAGGAATAACATAACTTTAACATATATTTTAAAGTTTTACTTTGTGTGAAAATTCACATTGAAGCCTTTTCAATGTGACCCTCAAATATTAATGAGTGAAAAAAAGTGAAAATATATTTTAATGTATGGTTTAGATTTAGGTTGGAGGAGCAGGGTGTTAGACTTGATCCTTATGGGTCTCCCTCAATTTGAGATATTCTAGGATTTTAATTATTTAAAACTAATTTCCTCCAAACACAGTGAAGAGGTTCAATAGCCTATGCCTGTCATAGGTTTCAGAAAGTCATCAATAAAAGTAAACAGAGCAGATATATGGTTCTTGATGTAAGCCTCTGGAAGCAATGGTAAAGTTAAATTAGGCAGGACTAATGCCTACTGGTTATCATCAGCATTTATAATATGATCCCAAATAAATTGGGAAACACAGTGTGGTTTACTTTCAATGTTCTCTGTGTCACCTTATCTCCCCAGTAATCTCCTAATTTGAAGGAAATCTACATTGTGTCTTTGATTTAGATGCTGATGGACAAGTGAGTGTGAAATTTGGTGTGCTGTTTGCTGATGAGAAGTGTGCCAACCTCTTTGAAGCCTTGGTGGGAACGCTTAAGGCAGCAAAACGACGGAAGATCATCACTTACCAAGGAGAGCTGCTTTTACAAGGTGTTCATGACAATGTGGACATCATGCTGCTGCAGGACTGATGCAGTATTTCAGCTATGCATTAATGGAATTGTTTGAAACAATTTGATCCATCAAACAATTGTTTGATTTGCCACATACTCTTAATAAGGCTGATCATTCCAATGCGTTTTGATGTATTTTGTATATCTTTATAGTCAAAAGAAAAGTGTCCTATTTTGAAAAACATTCCCTTTTGTAAGTCTTCCTAAAATGGTACTGTATGTGAGTAATATAAAAGATGCCAGATCTTTTTCCTCTCTCTTTTTTTGTCTTTTTTTTTTTTTTTTTTTAATCTCAGGTAATTCTCTTAAATGTCTGGTGGTTATTTTCAACATATGAAGAAGAGGACTGGTAATTTAATGTTTACAAATGAAAATGTGCCATGAAAGTACAAAATAAAAGCACATACTTACATTTGTGTTATTCTTACTGCTTTGGTTTCTGTTTTTATTTGCAATCTGAAATGAAAGCAAACTGAATTCCTGCAACTGTTTAGGCAACTGTTTGAAAGCACGACAGTGAGATAGAAATAATTTTGCAGTGTGATTCAATAGAAGAATGACTGCCCTTCGGATTGACAAAAGTGTGCCTCATTCATCTGTGGCAGGGTCATATGCTTTCATTTTCTTGTCCTCTGGACTTGAGAAGGAAGTGGGTGAGGAGCTCCCTGAATGCTTTCATGCAGTGTTAACTGGAAGTTAGTACAGCAGCTTCAGGCTGTCATTCTTTTCCTCATAGAGTCCTACTTTCTCTAAATCTCCCCAGACAGAAGGTGGCAGGGGAGGGGAAGAAAAAAACCGTTTTGATTGTTTTCTAGCTTACTGCGAATTCTTTTTATCAGAAGAAGTGCATCCTCCAGTAGGGAGAAAGAGGTGCTGCATGAGGAAAGCAGCCGTGGGCAAGCAAACTGCTTGCTGCTCTGTGCTTACACTCCACAGCTGCAGCTCTTAAAGTTGCAGGATGGGTGAATTTCCCTTAGCACCCTTTTACAAGTGCAAAATGTTTGAAAAGCGTCTCCTCATTTACAGATCCAACAAATATGTGCATCGTTACAGAATGTCTACAAAGCTTTGTAGTTCCAGCTGCTACTCCTTTCATCTTGTTTTGCTCTGCTTTGTGCAACAGGAAAACAACTTAGATCCTGTGTGCAAACAGATCTGGGCTGCCTCTGCTTGTGCTGGCCCCAGAATCTGGAGAGCAGGGAAGTGATAGGCAGAGAAACTTGAGCTGTGTGGGTCCAAGCCAGCTGGAGTGGAGGAGCAGAGCAGGAGCTCAGCACAGCTTAGTGGCTCCAGGGCTCTGTCACTCTGGTGCAGCTTTTCTGCTTCCAGACCTGAGCTGCCAAGTGCCAGCACCCCTGTGCTCCCTAGGCAGAAAGAAGGGGGACAGAGACCCAGGCAGTCTGCCAGAGGGGTGAGACCAGACAGCTGTGTGTTGCCAGATAACTACAGCTGGTTTTTCTTCTGCTTCTATTTTGCTGCAAGTCTGAGTCTGGATTGTCTGGATTCACAGAATAGCCTGGGTGTGCTGACAGATACCAAGTGCTTTGTGATTCTCTGAGATGCCAGTTTTGGTACAGAGAGTACCAACGTCTCCCAACCAGGAAGTAGTTCTCTGTGCAAGCTCGTGACAGCTCTTTAAGCACTGAAGGGCTCAGCCTTGAAAATTAACTAAAAACCAAACCAGTAAATGTAAGGCTCAGTGCTGAGTTGGAGCTGAGACAGGACTATGAAGAGACCTTTATGTCTCTCTTATTTTAGATTTATCTTAACAATACTAATAAAAGTGCTCAGGGCTTCTGGGAACACCATGTAGAAAGAGGCAGAGAAACTTGGAATTAAAATAAATCTGTAACAATCAGAGGAGAATGTGACTTGTGTACTGCCTGAGGCAGTTGAGTTTCATTTTCTCTCTGCTTCTGAAAGGAAGCAAGGATGTATGTCCAAGAATTTGCCTCCAGTGCAAAGTTTAATCCAGTATATTCTGACCTCAGAATTGTGTAGGATTTTCACTTCAAGATATATACAAACACTGTTGATTCTCTAATCTATTTTGTTTCCCCAGAGAAAATAAAATACTAACATTTATTCCCATGCATGGGACACATTTCTGTTGGGGAAATAATTCCCCCAGCAAATGGCCTGGACATGAGATGTAGTTCCTGGAGCACTTGACACAATAATAGAAAGCTGGGGGGAGGAATTACCTATTTCTATAAACAGTAGCACAATCAGCACTCCTCTGCGATGGGTTCGTGATCTTGCCGGCTATTGATCTGAAGGAAGTTTGCAGGTCAGCCAGGAGCACCAGTCATTCAAACAGAAAATAATTCTGACTGTGGGGAAGCAGGAAGAATCAGAGATTTTTGACAACAGCATAAGAGCTGTTGGTAGCTGTTACCTGTCTGCAATAATGCTGGGAAATTAGCGAAAGTGTAGCTTGGCTAATTCAGTCTCCATAAGATCTGAGAACATGGTGGAAACTTGAAGAGAGGTTGGATGAGCTCCAGGCAAATCTAACTGATACAATTTAAGATGTCACCAGTGCACGTCTTCAGCTGGGACTGTTAGAGTAGCTGATGCAGTGGAGTGTGTGCACTTGCACTCACTCATCTCAGCTATTTCTGTACAAAATCCAGTGACTGGAGGTAAATGTGCTTTTCAAAGGAGTTTTAACTAAGCTGTGAAAGTGCTGAGGTGCAAGTCTGCATAACCTTTTGTGAGGGATGATGACATCTTAAACTTTGCAGCTATTTCTCTTGTGAGCATAGTTTTTTTAGTTGTTGGTTTTGTTTTTATTCTGGGAGCATAAGCAAAGCAACGATTGAAATATACGCATGCTATATTTTATGTGCCTCTCATGTTGGAAAGAATTTTGAAAATTCATGTTGTGTTTTTCTCATTTCTCATGTTCCCTCCAAAGCTATGCTGGAGGTATTCTTTCTGCTCCAAGGGATTTCTCTCGATGACAGCAATGTCACTTTTGCCATTCATTCCTGCATAAAGCTTTGCCACCAAAAAAATAACCTTGAAGGAAAGAACAAGAGGAAGAGAAGCAAGAAGTTCTTACATACTGAAAACTTATTATATTGCTACTGATACTTAATGGTTTTATTTTAAATTAGTTGGATGTTTTAGAAATAGGCTGAGATTCTCCTCTACTCTGGCAGCACAAAATATTAAATATGTTTAAACAATTTCAGAGCCTTTGCTGAAGTGACACCACATGATTGTCACAGGACTGACCCTATGGCTCCATACCAAAACACTAACCCTTAATATCTTTGTATCATCTCCACCTAGTGTAAAAAACAGTCCTAGAAGTTTGTTCCACAGTCTGCAGCATAACTTATGTTCAGCATTACTTGAAAATCCTCTGTCTGATAACTATATGATGGGAACCATGCTTTCAAGGACTTAAAGAAAAAAGCACAACATATTTCTTTTGGAAACTGGCAAAGTCAATAATTTTGCAAAATTCATGTGATCTGCCTTGTCTCTGTGCATCAAAACCCATACCAGTTTAGATCTCCTAACGATTTGATTTTCAATGACAGATATCTTCAGCATTTTGATCTGAAATGGCATTCTCAAAGTAAGTCAAGAGTAAGTTGAAGAGTTGTTCCAGTGCAACGATTTCCAGGAATCTGTATGGTCGGCATTTCCAGGTACCTCTGGATAAAAAATAAGTTGAATGGGTTATTTGAGAGTAAGTGCTTGACAGTGTTTCTAGCAGTGTTTTTAACATCTAGTTACATAAACTGCCTAATGTGAAATTATTCTAATAAAGTTTTCCTGAGGGTGGCAGTTCAGTTTAGTTCTGCCACTCTGAGTACAGCTTTAACCACAAATGCACTGCAGTGTGTATTTAAGCAGTGGAAGCTAGTCTGCTGGCACATATTTTGAATAATACACCAGAGCAGCATTGTCGTCTGGTGTAGCCTAGATGTCATTGCAGATTATGCTTATCTCTGCCAGAGCACCTGAGTGACTCAAATATCAGCCTGGTAACCTAGAGAGGGAGTCATTCGACCTACAAATGCTCTCCTGAGTTCTTGTCAGATCAGATCCAGGTCAAAACTCCTTTCAGACAAATGCTTAGAGTCAGACCTGAGCATTTTCCAGTACAGCATTTTAACAAATATAGCAGCATTATGTTCCTTTTTGGAGCTTCTTCCTGCACAACCACTGAAAGCTGAATGACACTAAAGGTTTTGCTGCTGCCTTGCCACACTTAAAGCTCTTCTCCAGAGAGGACAATGGTATGTACCATGTAATTCTATATGCATACTATGCATACTTATTGATACAACAAGTACTCAAAACCTGATTTTTTTTAAACATGCAGTAAAATGACAATTATGTTTGAATGGGATTGTAATGATCTTCATTTCCTGGTCTTTGCTAAGTCTGCTGAATGCCACAAGAGATCATGTTAGTAAAAATGATAGTCTGTATCTTCCAGAATTAGGTCTTTTGCAAAGTTTTGGTAATAGAAGACATATTACTGCCAGGTCTTTCTTAGTCAAGAGGCCTTGGTCCATCTCTACAGCTGATGTTCTAAAAACCTTCCTTTATGAAATTCTATTTCGGAGCACCATATGATTGATCATCTTGGAAATCTGGTTTCAATTTTCTTAGGGGGGAAAAAAAAGAAAGTCAACATCAGTTGAAGACACCACCATTCCTCAGGACGTCAGCACCATGAAGTAGTTCACACAGAATTCAAGACACAAACATGGAAATAACTGGTGTTCAGTGGAGAGAAGGTGGCAATGCCTCTAGTTAGAGGAAGGTTTGCATGATTTTAGCTTCCCAGCAAAGTTTTCAGTGAAACCTTGGGTGTCTGTGGACTTGGAGCTACCAGAGTACCTTGCAAATGTCATGTACTTGAATTTAAATATTCTAATGCCACTGAAGTTACCTGCAACACAAAGTGCCTGTCTCAGACACATGACCATAGGGAATCAAGACATATATGCCTAAAGTGAACCAAGGATGTGTGCTGGGAAGCAGGGACACTGAGTAGTCCTTATCTTTGTACAAAAATGTCTGTAATTTTCTCCTTAAGCACCCACTCAGGTACCTTTCATTATACTGATGAATTGGTTCTGGCCTGAAGGGAGTGGGAGCATCAGCAGTGGGTGGGTGCAGGTTGCTGCCAGGGCCCTGCATGGCACCCGGTGTGCCAAAAAAGGTCAGCAGGCGAAGAGAAATTGCTGTGTGAAAAGCTGTGCCTCAGGTTCCTTGGGAAGCTGGTCTGTACTTCTGTGTCAAGCAACACTGAGGTTGAGTGGTTTGCTCAGAGCCAAGTGAGATTCACTAACCTGTGTCTTTGTGTCTGGAAAACAAGGTCTCTCTGTGCGCTTATATTTGCATGGTGTTCCACTCAAGCATGTCCAGCCAGCTGGCCTGATAGCAGGGGACTGATGTAGTGGGACTTCTCAGAATTATTTTCTTCTCTATGAACACTTTTGGCAGTTTATAAAGTCATAGAATATTTCAAGTTGGAAGGCACTTATAAACTTGTAGCACACATGGCTTGGATCCCTCTCAGACACCTTGCATAGTGAGAAAAAGAGCTCCCAGTCATGCTTGGGACCCCATTCATAGATGTGCACCCTAGTACAGGTCTCGACAGCTTTGCTGACATTACTGAACACATCTTGTCTTAAAAATATAACAATATGTGGCCCAGAGAATGAAGGGTTAAAACACGGCAATACCACAGTCCCACTGCCTTTGCTAAGTTTAGGCCTGTACACAACGTGCTTCCCCTACATTTTGAAAGCTGCCAAAGACAGCAGGGTTTGCATTTGGATGTAAAAGTCAAACCTTCCTCTCTGCGGTCTGCAGCCCGAGCGCCAGCAGGATGTTGTGGTGGGTGACAGCCAGGGGTGAAACCCTTCTGCAGAAAAGAAAACAAAACCAGTTCGTGTCAGCAGAAGCAAGAGGGAGTAAACGGTATAAACACAGCAAACTAAATGATACTGCGAATTTTTGCCTTATGGCAATCCAGGCTACTCGTGATCATGCAAGCACATTTTAAATTGCTATGTTTTGAACAAAAAAAGAAGCATCACTAAAACTGTCTAGAAAACTCTTGACTTGAGCTGCTCCTTGCAAGTAGAATGTGTTGCTGTCAAGTCTCATGACAGTCTCCTTTCAATTTAAGAAACAAAACTAATCATCTTTGCATTGTTAGTTACAGATGATGGCAATAACATTGGCCAGTTAATGATGTCTTGAGGGTAAAATGCAGACAGCTGGCATTTTATCAATTTACAATAATTTTTTTAATGGCAGCGCCATCCCTTCTCTCCTTCTCTGCCTCTCCCACACACACTCAGCATTTTATGAGTCAGGCTGTAAGAATATCAAAAGGCTGATGCAAAAATTAGATTTTGCAAAGTCCTTTTTTAAAGAATGCTTGAGGTGCTTTTTCTTTGCCTTCCTTACTTTTCTGGTCATATTTCCAAGCTACTGTTTGCAGTACAAGAGTAATGTTTTCATTAAATTTAAAATCTTGAGGGTATTGTATGACTGAGGCCACAAAATATACATTTTTTGCATCAAATTTCTAAGAATGCTTCTGTATTTTATAGCATCTTTATTTTTGCAAACATCTAGAAGTCAGTGGGGCAGATCACATGAGATCAAGCCATGTATTAGGTTGTGGTTATAGAAGCAAAGAAGCAATCAGTGCGAAAATCAGGAGTTTCATTACTGCACTCACTATCTATGCACGTTCCCATCCTCAGCACAGGTAGCGTGTGAGACACTCATGTGTTACAACATGATCCTGTGGCTTCACAACCACTGTACTTGGGGCTACCATACCATTAAACCAGATGGTACCAAGGCCACAGTTTGGACATAAAATCATATTCTAGGCACATCTGTCTCATGAGAATGGTTTATATTACCGGCTTAGCTCATTACCATTGCTTTTTTAAAAATTATACCTGGCATGAGATGTGTTTCAAGTTTAGAAGTTCACTGGGGTGGTACAACTGTGAAGGCTGCGGGGTGATCTGGTCACCTGGCTGCTGGAAGGCAGCAAGCGTGGGGGTGAAACCCAGGATGAAACTTCTGAGAAAACCTGAGGTTCCACTGGGTGCTCTGCCCATGGTTATGAGAGGAGGGTCTACTCCAGAGACACTGTTGTCTCTATTATGGACACAGCCATGTAGCTCCTCCTCACCTGGAGGTCCATAGTCTGAGAAGTGGGCATGACACCTCCACTGCCCACCCCTGAGATGTGCCTTTTGGGTGATTATCCGATAGGGTGACTATCTCTGCCCTTTTTTGGAGAAGGTAAAATGTGAGTTTGTGCCTCTACAACACCAGCAGTTCATTTTACAGGTATCTGCTCTCTTTTGTTTTAGTTTGTATCTGAAGGGTATGACCAAGCAACATAACCGTACCTGTTATACTGCAAAATATCTCCATCTTTGCCTAATGGTAGACAAAACAACCTTCTGAATTCTTAGCCCATAAATCCCAGAAGATATTTTCATTAAGGCATCTGATCACAGATCCTATCTCTATGGCTTTCTTGGTAGCACCAGGGCCTTTAGTGGAAAATCTCAAGTAAGTATTGCTCCTTTCAATTTGCCCAATTACACACCACAGAGCCAGTCCTGACTGGAACATCTGTTTTACTGATGTAATGGTGCAAATGACAGTATCATCTAGACTTTCATTTAGTTGCTTTCCAAATATTTTTCTTGTCACACTCTTTTTCCAGTATAACAGCAAAGAGCTTTTTAAAAATCCATGTAAGACATTGTTTTGCACTGAGTTGGTGGTAAGGTGAGAGAGAGAGAGATGGAGAGAAATACAGTGCAGGGCTCTACCTGGATTTCAGAAAGAATGGCTGACAACAAGTGCATTAATAAAATAGCCATTTTAATAGGAGAATAAGGAGAGATACATAGTAAGTAATTCTTACGTCCCCACAGCATCAGACAGGCCCCATATGTATTTTCTCAGGGCAGAACCTTCCAAGGAAAGGTCTTCCTTTTTGGTCCTTTGAGCTAGTGAGTAATTTTCTTATAAAAAACCCAACTCTTTTCCTGAAGGATGTTTTCATGAGAGTTTCTCACAGCATTTTCAGATGAGGCCAAGGCCAAATGGGATGGTTTAATTGCTGGTACCAAGGGCAAGCTGCCTGCAGGCTCCTCTCTGAATAACGAGGTGGCCAA
Source organism: Acridotheres tristis (assembly GCA_037013685.1). NCBI lineage: Eukaryota > Metazoa > Chordata > Aves > Passeriformes > Sturnidae > Acridotheres > Acridotheres tristis. Next base: position 49,739,001 of record CM072887.1, read on the forward strand.
GTTTGTCCCATTGTGGAGGGGTCAATCTGTGCAGCACAGCTGAGGCTGAAGGCTATGCTGGATGTGCATCGTGGCACAGCACAGGCCTGGGACTGCTCAGGTTCACTGTGGAGGGTGATTGATTCCTTGGTGGACAGCAGCTTCCTGGTCAGGATCACTACACAGATGAATTTTAGCTGACTCCTTCTAACAGTCCTCCTTGTCTCACTTCTGAAATGAAGTCATTTAATGTACCAGAGAAATGGGAAGAGAAACTGGGGAAGTACATTCTAATGTTGTTTTCAAGTAGAGTAACTGGTTTTCGTGAGAACTTGAGTGTTTCATGTGTTGGAATGGACTTTAAAAATTGTCCCAATGAGAATTTTGCCAAATACACATATTCTATAGCGTAAGAACTACATTGTATCACATAGAGTTAGGACGTTAAAATGCACCTAATCTTACTTGGTGTCATGTGCTGTTTCTGGGCCTTCTTCTTGCAAAATTTTGGTCTTTTCTGATTTTCAGAGCTGGCAGGTACTCTAATGTTGGCCCATTTTATACCGACCCAGACACTTCTCCTCCACCCTGTTGTGTCTAAGCAGTCAATTCACCACCCCTGGACCAGACTAAGGGAGCTGTGGTTACAGTCAGAGAGGAAGAGTACAGTAGTGGCAGGGCTTCCTTTTGTAATATTCACTTTCTTTATTCCAAAAGACATGCTCTCTCCTTTAGTTTCCTGCCTTTATTTTTTGCAGAAATTTCATTTCCTATATGGTGGAACAAGCGAAGCATGGAGCCTCATTAATTCCCAATCTTGCTTCTTTTTCTTATCACTGTTCTCCCTATATGACAAGATCCCTGTAGAAAAAAACAAACAAAAACCCAACCAACCAACCAAACATTTATTTACAGGTTATCTTCTGTTGCACATACACTAGGATCCAAATTAAGACTCTATGGAAGATGCCTTTTATTACTCTAGAGTGTTTAACCTCATTCTAACATCTAACTGCTGCATGATGAACCTATATACTCATTGATACGCATTATGTCCATATTGATAAGCATTTCTACATACAAATCCTTCATGAGGAAGATGGAAAGCAGGGTCTCACTTTAGATCTGTGTATGAGTTGTTGGTAGCACACTCTGTCCCAACCCTTCACAAAGGCTTGTGCTCCATTATTTTGGCAGGATATTGATGGGGCAAATGCAGATGGCCAAAGGACTGTGGCAACCTGAAAAACGCTTCTCATCCAAGCTTGAATGGAGCTCCATGAGAGGCCAGGCAGCACCCAAGTCATCACTCCAGCTCCAGACTTGCAAAGGCCTGTTAGGAGGCAGAAGTAGCAACAGAGCTCCTCCAGAAAAGGTCAGATATCTTTTGCAACAATAAAAGCTAATCAAGCTAAATATGTAACTCTTCACAACCTGCATATACAAGTTCAGTTTGCTCTCTCATGTCATTCTTGCATGACAAACGTGGCAAACGGCAGGGAAACTTCTTCAGAAGAATGATTTTGGTGTGCTTAATATTTGGCAAACTTAGAAATGTGTTTTATTCCTTTATTTCTGCGGATACACAATGGCTTTTAGAAGCAAGTGTAATCTTTAAACACACACAGTCTGTTTTCGTGTCACTAATAACATCTTACTGAGCATCCCCAGTTGACAGCTGTTTGTCCTAAATCCTTTTTTAGAGATTTCCTTTCTTAGCATTTCCTATTAGCACAATACAAGATCTCAGACAGTGCAAGACTTGTCTAAATAATACATAAAGTCGATGCAAAATGTGTTTTCCTTCCAGTCCTCAAGACTGCCTATAAGCAAGGTTAGAGGACAAGATGGTAAAGATGATAGTTTTGCTACACTCTGGCTGATGTTGCTTATAGGAATGCAGTGCTGTGCTCCCACTTTTTTTCCACTTCCATTTTATGTAAGTTAGACAATTTTGTATGTGTCCTTCATCTTTCCATCTTTTTTTTTTTCTGCTTATTATGGCAGGGCAGTCTTGTGGAAGCAAGAATGTTGTCTCTCCAGCTTCTTTTCCTTTGCAGAACAAAGCATTCCTCCACTGTGGCTTTGCATTTCACACAGATGGCAAAATGATGTACAATATTACTAGATCAGAAAAGGTGTTTGGGCTCAGTTTGCACAACAGCAGGTGATTACATCAAGTACAAACTGCTGTATGATTAAACCCAGTATTTCTAAACATATGCTGAGCTCGAAAGGGTAAGTTTTATTGGAAGTTTTCCAGAAGAAAGTATTTGATTTTGCAGCTTGTACTTTGATGTTTATTGAAAATGTCTCAATCAGAGCTGTAAGACTGGGCTCAGTATTTTCAAAGCGGTTTGAATCTTTCAAGATCATGTCTTTTTTCCATTTCCAAACCCAGTGGCTTCAAATCATCACATTCCACCACAGCTGAAGTGATTTATATGTCTTAGCAGTGCTGCAAACTGCAGTCTTCTATCCTGGAACTCTCTCCACAAAGTATTAATGTTCCCCAATGATTTCAAATCACTTCACACACTATAAAAAGGGTTAGGTGATTAACACTCTTAAAAACTCCTTATGCTTGGCAGAGATTTACATTTAAATCCTAGGCATGTAGAAAACAAGGTTGATAACTAACCAAAAGAGGAATTGTTTTGTACCTTTGAACGTGAAAGGTGTTTCCTAAGCTTTTTTGCTCTGCTAGTCAGCTAAATGTGTCAGAGTCTGTAAAACTATCCTCCGCCTCTCAACTTCAGCAAGTTCTCATTTAAAAAGCCGAGAAAACTGGTGGGATTTCTCTTGGCATAAAATGCAAACTCTGCCACTATTACATTATATTTCCCTAAGCTAAATACTGTTTCTCACTACTCTTTCTTCTCTCCTTTTTCTTCTTCATGGGCTGTAGAGAATCTCCTGTTCAGCATAGGGTATTGTTTATATAGGCAAGGGGATGGCTCTGAGGCAATACAAAGCAGATCCAAAGCTGCATTCAAGGATTAGAGTAAATCCACTGGATTTCTCCCTCCTCCTCCCTTTCAATGATCAGGTAAAATGAGGGGACAGAGAATAAGTGCATATGAGGTGGGTTCAGTGGGTGTTGACATGTATGCTAGAAGCAGATGGACCTTCCAGATTTGTTTCCAGTGGATACAAAAGTATTTGCACAGGTGGAGTAAGAACAGTCTACTGTGGCAATTCTCCCGGTGTTTTTTGGGTTTTTTTTCTGAGGTTTTTTGGGGGTTTTTTTTGTTTGTTTTGGGGTTTTTATTTTTTTGTTTTTGGGGGTTTTGGGGTTTTTTTTTCATGCAGAACAAGTTATCCTTTCACTTTCTGGAAAGGAAAGGGCAGAGCTTATTGCCTTCCCTAACTAGCTTTGAGCACACACAAAATCTGTCCCCTCTACCCTTATGCACATAAATATAGCCTTCACTCATGCTGGTTCTGCCTTGGAAATTGACTCTTCCAGTTGGTTCAAATTATTTGCTCTTCCTTATATTCCTTTCGCTTTACCATACTTTTTTGGTGTTAGCTCTTGCTATTAGCCCTCCTGAATGGAAGTGCCAAAATCTGTCTATTTGCCTTATCCCATCAGACTGGAGCTGAATTCAGTTGTCAGCACATCACTCCCACATCACTACGGTCAGTCCCACTCAAGGCTATAATGAAGTGCAGTATCAGCCACATGCAATACCTGTAGTGCAAAGTGCAAAGATTCTTGATAAAAGGATTCCTTCCTGAGTATGTGGCAAGGGGATTTCAGCAACAACCCTGAGAGTAAACAAGCTGAACCACATCGGTTTTTTGTGGCACAGAGAATTACTGATGTGTTAGTAGGGAAAATCAAATGTCAACTCCCCCAGAGCACTAGGTTTGTCCAAGCATCTTATTTTCTCTGCTAAGTTGGGAGGTTTTAAAATTTTTTTTTTATTTATGATATTGTCTTTCTTTGTCCTGTAGGGAGAGGAAAAGTGTGCAAACTGAACCATACCTGCATGAGTATATCAAGACAGGCAATCTTATGGTCCTACAAGCTGAGAGTCTGTAGGATGAACTGAACTATAAAAACAGGAGCAAGAAGTCTCTGTTGCCCTGCCTTTGAAAAAAATAGTCAGCTATGGGATCTGTGAAGATCTCACCGTGATCTGAGATGAAGGAAAGTCCAGGTTGTTGATTTTATTTTTTAATGGGAAGATTTTAATCTTCTGTGTTTTGGATGCACACATAGGAAATTTTGAAGATTAGATGGAAATGAAACATTAGCTGGTCTTCAAAGCTTGTCACTGTTATTTTTTGTGTCTGCTTTTTCGCTACTACAGATGCAATCAGAACCCCCTAGAACACTTCATGGGCCTCCTCATTTCATCTCATCAAAAAACAAGTTACAAGTGTCCAAAAGTTAGGAAGTGTGATGTGCTCCTCACAGAGAGGGTCCAAGGGATACCATGACAGGTGGGTTGCCACCTTCCCCTGTTCAGAGGAGCTAGTTTGATTTTAACTCTGATGGAGATCAGTTGTTTTGCCTGAGGGGAGAAGGATGAAAGCTAGTGCACTGGAGAGCTTGGATAACTGTTTCCTGGTCCTGGCACCGTCCCCAGCTCCTTCTGTGATGGCTTGATGACTCATTTTTCCTGTATGCAAGATGAATGTTTTAGTATTTACTTACTTGGCAAGGTGAAATGATGATTAAATTGTCTTGGTTTTTGCAGTCTGATGTACAGAGTGTGATTAGTTGTAATGTGTGCACACATCACCCCCAGCAGCATGAGCGTGGCCCTCAGCAAGGGGAGCTGCTTTCAACTCCTCCTCAACCATGGAGGGAGGTGCCTGGACTTTCCCTTCCTTGGTTCCACACGAAGGTGGTTGTTTGTCTTTTATCTGAAGGCTTAGTGCAGGTATGGGTGTTTTGAAATCCCGTGGTTAACCATTCCCCAACTTCTGGGCTGGCCCTATACATGGTGATGAGGACCCAGTGGATGCCAGCTGGCAATCTAAAGGGGCCAATTGTATTACAGATTGCCCAGGAATGTCATCCTCATCCTTCTGCCAGGGCAATACTGCCCATTAAGACAAATTTCACCCTAATTGTAACAGTATTCTTTGGGTACAATGAGAAATTATACAAGAAGTTTGTGATGACAGCAATATAAATCAGCACAGCAGTCAATGGGAACACCCCACAAGCCATTCATCCATACACTTTCATTAACTGCTGTTCGTTTTGTGACTTCATTATTTTTCCCTGCTTCACTGCAAAGGATTTACAGGTCTGGACATTAAATCTGTCTGACTTCCATAACACTGCAATCTAAATTTAAACTCAATACCTGAGAGACCTACTCTCTCTGATTAGAGATAATGGAATTTAGGGGGAAAAAATGCTCAACTCTTCTGAGACTCCTCATCTCTTCTCAGTGTTTCCAAAGACTAAATATCACCTTCACACTTTCCGCCCTTTTCATCATGTGCTTGGAGCTAAACTCCAGAAATTTCATATGGATTCACTAGAATTGCTAGAGCTTGTGGTTCCAATATCAGCTTTTCCTTTCTGTAATGCAGAGGCCTATATTACAGAAAAGAGAGAAGGAGCCTGAAGGAGCCTAAATTATTTATCTGCTCCAGAGCCCCCAGTCTTACTTAGATATCAAGGAATGATGGTAAATTAGAGAATGAAAAAGACATCTCCATTTCTTTTAGAGTTTCTCCTTTCTGGCTGGTAGGAGATTTTTTCTGCTGGAAATTACATTTATTCTACAATTTCATTATTATCATTTACAGTGAGTTCATGCATGTTCCCTGGTGTGAAACTCTGTGATATCCAACACACTTTTCTTTTGGAAGTTGAAAAAGACTTCTTACAGAAAGAGAGACCTTTCAGCATGTGACAGGAACAGCAATGGCTGTGCCAAGTGGGGATGCTGAAGGCATTTGTGTACCACCTTTGTGTTATTCATGACTTTTACCCATCCTCTTCCTGCCCAAGTCGTCCCAAACACTTCTTGTGGCAGAAGGGTACTGAATTGTTTCCTAATGGAGTCTGCTCCTGAAAATAAAAAACTTCAGATGTTCAAAGCAGCAACCAGGCCCAGAGTAATGAATATCCTCATATTAAGGGTATTTTCTGGGGCAAAGCAAGTACAGTGGGCGTTCTCTTATCTTCTCCTTTTGGAGTTTTTCAGGTTGCCATGCAAGTTTTGTTCAACTTTTCACCGAAATTACCTGCAGTGGCCTCTTTTATTTTAAAGCTGTGCCCAGCAGCGGGGTCTTTGAGAGAGACCTCAGTTTGCAACACCACTGCCTGGATTGTACCTCAATGCAAGCAGCACAGGGGGACCAAAGAGGAAGGAGGTCAAGCTAAGAATAAGTTACAGTATGGAAAGGACAGGGAAGATGGTGCTGGGAAAATCTCCTGGGATCTCGCTGTTCCAAGTGCTGGCGGGTGGCCATGGCAGACCCCCTTCTGAGAAGCTGTCTCCAGCTTGCTGGTTTTGCCTTGTTCAAGGAAGTGAAGTTTTGTACGTTGTTTGTAAACAAGTGGAGCTGTGTCAAAAACACCCGCTTCTCTTATCATTACTCTTCTTACCAGAAAATTACTATAGAACCTTGAATTTTGGCTAGGCACTGAGGTTAAAACTCAAAAAGAAGTACTAATTTAAATACACAAGGTTTGCTTGGCTCTCTTCAGGCATCCTGCAAAACTAATTTTCTTTTCCTCCTTACCCCCTGCCTGAGGCACCCATTGTCTATAATTTAGGATTCACTTGGGAATGTAATTTCTCTTGGAAGCCATCCTTCCTTGTTATTTCTGATTATTTTTTTTCCCCTGAAACTTGCCATTTGTGGGAAATACTAATGATTTCTGAGTTTGATATAATTTGGGCTGAAGCTGAAAATGAAAAAGAAAAAAATCAAATTTTCTTTTAACTGGGAATAGGACCTTTTCAGACATCTTCATCTAACTAGAACACTCCTGAATTACTGTATACATTTTGTATAATTTCAGGATAGCATTCTAAGTAGTTCCTCTGTAAATGTGTAATGCCATTGATTTTTCCGTGTAAGTGCTTGATTTTAGCTATGGATTTCAAGGAACTTTACCATGAACATCCATATTATGGTCCTTATTCTAAGGAATATGAGATTTTAAACTAGAGAGGATGAGTTATTCAACATCATACCATAAATGTGTGGATTTGCTGGGAAGAGAAGGCAGATCTCCTGTAAGAAAAGTCAATAATTCACAAAACATATCCAGCAGTCTCCCTGGATCTCAGCATGAACTGATGGTTTAATTGTAATGGCTATGTACATAATTTTGAGTCACTAATAGAGCCTATTGGAATTGAAGGTATTTCTGAATGACCTCTCTCAAAGCTTACACTTTCATTTATTCAGGAATTTTAGTTCTGTGTTTACAGCATCTCATTTGTCTTGTTCTGTTGGCCGGTAAAAGAACAAAATGTACTACTTCAGACCTGAGTCTGTACAAAAAATGATGCCCCATTGGCATATAAAACTGGAAAAATACGAAAAAACTAAGCTGCCTTTGGCATCTACCAATTCAAGTTGGATTAGTAGAAAGTAAAAGGTCAAAGTACCGGCAAATTCCTTCTCTCATCTGGAAGGAAGTGAGCAGAAATCTCAGAGGCGGAAAGTACATTCTTCAATGTGGAACTTTGACTAATAATATAACAGACTGAGCTGAGAGTGTGGAGGAGGAAAATCCAATCAATTTAAGTAAAATGTAACAGACGTAGCTATGAGTAGGTTTTGTCTCTATTTAATAATAATGAAAAAGGTTTGAAGGTATAGCAATTAGTTGGAAATTATTAATTTAGAGACAATTAGTTTTAAAAATGGCTTTGAACAAGATGTGTTGCAGCAAAGGAAGAGATATAATTTGCAACTGTATGAAAACAATGTAGAAAAAAGAGAATTTAAACTCAAAATATTTTCTTAACCTTGATGATGTCATTCACAGATCTCTTCCTTTGCTGCAACACATCTTGTTCAAAGCCATTTTTAAAAACTTCACAGTTAATGTTTTGATGAACAGTAGGACTTGAAACCAGAACTAGAATTTCCCTGAAAACCCAGATGTTCTTGTTTGCTTTTTAAATGGGAAATGGCTTCTGAAAGCAAATGACTGGGACCTAGATCCTCAGCCCAGGCTTCAGAGGTATGACATTTAGTTTGCAAATTTTCTCTTCTTTCCTATGCCATCAGTTCATTATGAACCTCTCCTCTCCTCTCCTCTCCTCTCCTCTCCTCTCCTCTCCTCTCCTCTCCTCTCCTCTCCTCTCCTCTCCTCTCCTCTCCTCTCCTCTCCTCTCCTCTCCTCTCCTCTCCTCTCCTCTCCTCTCCTCTCCTCTCCTCATCCATGTAGTAAAAACCCAGAATCAGCATTGCCCTCAGACAACCTCTAAGGTGTCTGGTGCAGACCAATTCCTGTGGTCACAAGAATACCCAATGGAATGGGTTTCCCCGCTGTCCCCAGGATCTTTGTAGGGCTGAAATATACTGTGGGCTCCTCTTTGACATCCACACATTTTTTATTGGGCACTGGCTATTGCTGGTGCCTTCAGTCACAGTTTGACCTATATGCTGGAACACAGATTTTGGTGGATGCTGATAGCAGGGGAATGATTCACTACCAGGCGTTATCTGACTGTACCAGTCAGCATCTCCCACGAGCCTGGAGGGGAAAAAAGGGAAAAAACCCTAAAAGTTCACACAGACCAATTAGCTATTCTGTGACAGATTTAAAGCCTGGAACATGTCTTTCCATAAAATATACTTACCTCTCACTATACTTAGGCATGTTCTCAGAACAATCATTCGGGATTAGCGCTTGAAATAAAATTAAAGTTGCAGCAGCAGTCATAACAGGGTTGTTACCAGCAGGACCCAGACTGGGTGCATGCTGAGGGTAACAGCTGGTGCAGAGAAATGAATAGCCAGCCATTGTCCCTGCACCTGGCCGGTACCAGCTCCCACAGCCGGAGACGATAAACAGGGCAGACACAGAGACGATTGATGTATTTTTCTGGAGAGAAATGAATTAAATGATAATTGTGGCAGAAGTGTATGATGTGCAGGAATTATGTATAAATGAGATGTGATGAACAAGATGGTCCACTTCTCCCCATCAATGAAAGATTTTTAGTTCTCTTGCCTTAGGAACAGAAAGACCTTGGGGAGAGGGTCTTTTCACAAAATGGAAAAGAAGGGAATCGCCAGACCAGGAATGCAAATGAGCCTTCCGGCACACTGGACGGGACTCTAATCCTCATTATTCTTTGCGAGTGCAGTGGCGATTTCGATTGTTGCTTTTGTTAGCTAAATGCAATTGAGACATGACTTGTACAGGAGGCCCATCTGTTTATAAGAAAGGTGGAGGATGGTGGGAGAACAGCAAGCACTGAGCTCAGCCTGCCCTCCTGCTTGCAGTGGCAGGCATACACAACTGCTACAAACCTCGGTGATGTTTTCAGACATGGAATGTGGAATAGCTGACTCTTATACCGCAAAGGGCTTTGCCTGGTGACTGGGAAGGGACAGGTAAGCCTGCTGTACTGGCTGTGTTTAGGAGACTGGAGAAAGAAACCTTGTCCCTGTGCTGCAGCTGCCCTGGTCCCATCACCAGGCAGTAAGGTCTAGGTCAGTGGGACTGAGTTTCAGCACAAGGAGATTATCATGTTCATGCTTTGGTTTGGACTTAAGACCTTCACCTTTGATCACAAGTTCTCCAACTCCCTTGAGTTCAAGGGACTACATACAGCACCACTTTCTCTAATTTCATGTACAGCACTGCAGTGCTTGGCAGCATCCCTATCACAGATATCTAAACCAATATTCCCATTCAATTGAGTAGTAGCAATTAGTAATAGCAGAACTCATCTCCTGAGATCTCATTATAAATCCCCAAACCCATGCGTTTACACATAATTAGTGATAGCAGGAGAGACTAATCCCCTGCCTGTTGCTCATCCCAGGGATGGCAAACGTTTCGTCACTGGATTTTTGGAAACTCAATTGAGTTTTTCAAAAGTAAACACCACAAAAGTGAAATAAAGACTTTCCCATCCCTTCTCCTTCAACAACTGTTGCTATATCACCTTCCTACAGTTGCAGAGAAAACTTGCTCATGTGTGGCTTGGAGCCTTTGCAGAAAATAGCATCCATTATTCAAAGAATGAGTAACAGCTGACATATTATATGCTGTGTTTCCTTTTTTATTTTCTTTAAGAAATGGCAGGAAGAAATGCTAACTAACAAATTCTTTGTAGTAAACACTCATGGAGGAATGAAAAAATTTCCAGGTTACGGATAATTTTGTGTTTTGCAGGCTCCCAAAAATCAGCTGTTTTTCACAGACACATGATATTCCCATGGAAAATCTGTACCCTGCCTGTAATCTCAGCAATAACTATGTGAAATGGATACATTTTTCTTCAGCTTCATCACCTACCAACTTCTGAACGACAGCAGTGAAGGTGAGAAATTCCACCAATTTTCCCTCAGTAACTGCAAAATCTATGAATGTGCTGCTCCGGAAGCAAAGCATCCAAGACTTGAAAAATACTTGGGGCTTCACAAAAGTCTGCATTTGGCAAGTTGTCACAAATTACTTCTGAGCTGAGAAGCTCACATTTTCCCTGACAAACTTCACTGGCCAACTGCAACGAGCCTGCCTGCCACCATTCCAGACTAGGGACAGAGAAAGATGCTTCGGGAAACCCAGCTTTTATTATCTTGAAAGTTGGAAGGCTTCAAAAAACACTAAGGAAAAATGGTAAGTGACTTCTAGGACCAAAACTACTTACAGAGACTGAGTTGAAGAATCAAAGTCACTTCATCTCTTGCTTTTGGAGCTTGGGCCAAAGCCATTGAGGAGAGGGGAGCTGCAGCACAGATATGTCTAGGCACTCAGCGAGGGGCTTTACTAACAGGGCATGGGAGGTGAAAGTGGCACCAGTGGAAATTACAGATGGGGGTGACAGAGGGAGAGGATAAGGGACTCATTTCTCTTCAGAGTGGGTATTTGTGAATGGCAACTAACTGGAGCACAGATGTGAGTTTTTGTCATCTTAAGCAGCTGGGTGAGCAGTAATCTGTTATCTGGAGAGGTGGCAGTAATAGCTAGCAATAAATCAACCAAAGTACTCCATTTTATCTCCCACAAGGGATGTTTTACTTTTATTTCTTCATTATGGGTAGTTCTATTTGATCAGCTTGAGCCTGGATATGAATGAACATTCGTTATTTCATTCATTGTTTGCAGAACTGCAGAGGTCTGAGTTTTCACTATTTTAATCTAATTATTTCTTTTAAAATTTATTCTTACATAAATACACCTACATAAAAAGTTTAGAATACAGGTATTTTTTTGTATTAAATATTTCTGAGAGGAAGATTCCAGAATGATTCACAATCAAACTAATCTTGCCATTAGCTCTCTCTCACACTTTTTGACAGCCACAGAGTGGAATATCTCTCTCTCTGCCAGCAATTTAAGTAGAATGGCACTATTTTATCTTCTCCAATTTCTTGTCGATTGACCCTGATTACAAGTGTCTAGTCTGTATCTGTTGAAAAAGTCTTGTTTGTTCCTATACCATCATTCTGATTAGGTGCAGTAATTTATTTTTATTATTGATGTTTTCAAACTCATTTTTAACCTCAAAGGAGATTACACCAAGAATGAAATAATGGCCAATACCTGTAAACCTAAAATATATTGCTTCGGGGAAGTTTTCTTCTCTGTAGAAAACAGACTTCATACATTTTCTCAGCCTCTTGAGTCTTTCTATGTGCAGCTCTTCTGAAGTATACAAATGTGATGCTGTTTACACTATTGCAGCCGTGTCTTAAGGTATCTTTTATGTTCCAACCCAAAATTTGGTGAGACTTAACAATTTGTGAATGACTGCAAATCAAGTATGCTAAGGTCCGCTTTCTGGAAGTATTTCTAGGTCTTTGTATAGAGAAAGAAATAAAATACAAAAAATTACAAACAAGAATAAAATGCAGTGAAAGGTGGCATATTTTGCTAATATCTTCCTTGTTTACTTACTAAAGGAGTTAATATCTATTCCAATAAAAGAAACTCTGAGGAAGTAGGGTATATGGAAATGATCTAAGTGTGTACAAAAACCTGGTTAACTTTTCCACAATTTGTGTGAATGATGTAACAAATGACCTGATTTTTAAAATAACTAATTTCTGAGTAAACTGGTCAGAATTACTCTGTGTATTATACACAGAATGAAAAAGAGATACTTATTTTTGAGTTATGAAAAACAAGGCTTCTACAAAGGATTGGATTGTCGAGATATAATTTGCTGATAATTTGCAGCACAGGTTGATGTAGACTTGCTGCACTTGTCAGAAAGATGCATCTCCAGGACAAGTCCTGGCTGATTATGTGCAGTAAGGACTCGCAGACCCAAGCAAAGCCACCTCACTTCCCTGAGACAGAGAAAGGGAGGGCCTCTGTGGAAAGGCAGGTGGAGACCACTTATGTGTAGGGATCCTCATTACCCCACAACCAACCATGGGTCTAAGCAGGGCATGTTCCAGGGGGACCGTGCCAATCTCGTTCCCCTGCTGGACCAGGTGAGGGAGATCAGGCAGCACACATGGTAGCAACAGTACTTGCCAACTTCTGGAAGTATTTTTTCAGCCCCAGAACATTACTGTGGTGGTGTGCAGGTCTCTGTGACTACTGAAACTGCCATGAATTACTTGATCTCTGCACTTGATGTCTGTGATCTCACTTTGAGGTCTTCCCTATACATGGTATGACCCTTGCAAGGGCGTAAAGTCTGACTGGACAGCACCCAGATTTGACCTTCCAAACTAGGAAGCTTAAATTTTGTAAAACTGATGCTTGAGATATTACACTCCTGTACCCAGCTCTTCTGATTCACAGTAAGGAGCTGCTGTCTTGGCTCAAACTGAACCATTTAGTCTGACACTCCACACCTACTTTGGACATGTGAATCAGGCCCCTATTTCACATCCATGGAGTGTTCACCATTTTATAGGAATGTGAAGACTTGAAAAGTTTTTCCTGGAGGTTTGACCCCATGTTACAGCAGGCAAACACCTTCATATGCCTGTGAAATAGCGGAAAGGATCCTTCTATTTTTTTTCCTTTGTAAACCTACAGGACTAGAGGTAAAACTTGCTCTTGTCAAAACAGATTGAAGTCTGCAACTGAGGTGGCTGGAATCAGGATTTGCCCAGACTTGTGGCCTCAGAAACTGGCCACAATTTCTCCATTCCTCTGGTTTCTATATAGAAATGCAATTTAGAAGCTTCAAAACTGTGAACTAAGGTAGGCAGAACATCTAGCTATGGGAATGCAAGACACTGAAAAATCACAGAATTTCAGAACATTCCCACCAACACAAGGAACTTTAAAAAAATATCTCTGAAATGCTGCTGTCTGCAGGCAAAGAAACTGGGCTATTTGACTCGAAACTTCTTGTGATAGCTGCTTCAGGAGTATTTGAAAATATAGTAGCTAATTTTCTTGGGAAACTAAGGCCCTGGCTACAGATGATGCAGAATGTATGTAATTTTTAAAAGAAAAAGATTTGGGAACTGTTCCAGTCAAACAGTTTGCCCAGTTACTTCACACAAAATTGTGACTTAGAAAATGTGGCACATTCCTGTCAGAGAGATCTTACTTACTTTGACCCATCCACTTTGACTTGATCTCTTAGAGCCCAAACAGCTCAGGCATGGTCTTGTCCTCCCAGACACAGACCAGTCACATAACTGCTCAATTTCTTACATGCCTGTGTACGTCCTCCATAAGGAAGTCATGGAAACCTAATCTCCAGGATCTGGATGAGAAGGAAAAAAAGGTTAATTTATGCGCAAGGAATAGCTTGCCAAGCTCAGAATAACGGCTCATCCTGGGAGCTGGTGTAATGTTCTTATGATAGGCTGCAGTTTTTTATTCCCAAGTTGGATAAGCTGGTAGGTACAATGTGAGCAGACGGGCAGGTGACACCTACGAGCAGTGAGCTACTGCTCGTCAGCCAGGAAAAGGCATACCACGAGTGCTGTTGCTTTGCAGCTGACGGGCAGTATCTCACGTCCTTGGGTGCACGAATCCCGCTGTTATTAGTTACCAATTTCCTGCAGTGCCTCCCACCGCGCCCGGACTCCTGGAGAAGACGAGGCTGCTGCCCCTCGACAACGCCTCTGTCGAGGCACGGTGCTTCCAGCTCTGCTCCAGAGGGGCGCAGCAGTTCGAGTCTTCCAATAATTCCTATCCTGAAGGCTCGCCCCCGCTGTCCGTCACCCCATCAGGAACCACACGAAATCCAAAGTCAGGGCTGTGCTGCTGTAAGGCTTTGTGCTCCCTAACCCGCCCCCGCCTCCCCCACGAGACTGCATTGTTTTGGTTTCCTTCCATCCCCTTTTTATCCCTGCACGTTCAGGTGACATTTTCCAAGTGTTCCCCGTTGTTTGGACATTCACAGCGCCCAGGAGGTGGCGGCGGGAGCGCGGCCCTCGGCGCACAGAGAACCCTGTCCCCTCTGGCCCGTCACCCCGCCCCGGCTGCACCCCGGATCACCAGCTACAGCTCCGATTCCCGCTCCGGCTCCCGGCGGCAGAGCGCAACCCACCCCTCTCGGGAGGCGCGACCGCGACCGCGACCGCCCCCACCCGTGCCGTGCCGTGCTGTGCCGTGCCGTGCCGGCGGGAGGGAGCGGGGCTTTCCCTCTCCCGATAAGCCCCGCCCGCCGCCCGCGCCTGGCTCGGCCTCGGCCCCAGCCCCCCCTTCTTCGCGCACGCCGCCTCCCGCTGCCACCCGCGCCTGCTCCGGGAGGAAGAGGGGCGGCGGTAGCGGGCGGCCGAGAGGGACACGCCTTTCACCCTCCCCGGCCCGGCCCCCCGGGCCCCGCCGCCCACCGCGGGCGCGGCGCAGCGCAGCGCGGCCGCCGCCGCCCCGCCATGAGCCGGAGGTAGCGGCGGCGGCGCCTTCCGCAGCCGCCACCGCCCGCCTGCCCCGCCGCGGCGGCGGCCGGGCCCGCGATGCCGAACCAGAAGGGCGGCAAGGGCAAGAAGAACAAGCGCGCCAACAGCAGCGGCGACGAGCAGGAGAACGGGGCGGCGGCGGGCGGCGGAGCCGCGGCGGCGGCGGGCGGTGGTGCCGCGGGTGGCGGCGGAGCCGGAGCGGCGGCCGCGGGCGGCGGCGGTGGAGCGGGCGGCGGAGCGGGCGGCGCGGCGGCCGCGGGCGGCTCGGCGCCCGGAGACGTTAAGAGCGGTGAGCGGCGGGCCGGGCCCCGCGGCCTCCCGCGGTGGCGCAGGCGGCGGCGGAGACCGGAGGGGCGGCGCGGGGGGGCGCGCCCGGAGAGAGGAGGTCCGCGGGCGGGGGCCCAGGGCGGCGGGGCGGTGTCGCCTGGGCCGTGCGCGGCTGCCGCCGGCGGGATCTCCCCGAGACGCCCGGCGGGGCGGGGGCTGCGAACCGGGGTGTCCTGCCCGGTGGCCCGCCGGAGGGCGGGGGCCGCCCGGCGGCGATGCTGAGAGCGGCGGGGGCCCGCGGCGCCTGGGTGCCGTGGCTGCGGGCGGCCCGGGAGCGCGGTCCGGGGGCAGAGCGCATCCCCGGCGGGCGGGAAGCGCAGCGCTCGCCGGCGGCGGCTGATTCGGAGCTCCGTTGAAAAATCCGCACTTTATTCCGTCACGATCAAAAATGGAGTCCTGCTTTTCGGTCAGTTTTGTTTGCCGTTGTACACCAGTTGGGTTTGTCAGGTTAACGTGTTCACTTCGCATCAACCATTTTATCCTGTCTTTGGTCGGTGGGTTGGATTTTGGTTAGGAGCGGTTTTGGTAAGGTGGTGTCTTGCAGAAACTTGCATTGCTATTCATGTTTGTTTTGCTGCAGAAGGATGTGTCAGGCTAAAACTAAAGGCAGGCAAAGATTTTATTACAGTTTTGTTAAGCCAAATAACGCCACCTCTTAGGTCCGCTGCTAGGTTTGCAAACTGCGGTGCAGAGTCCCTACTCTTCACTTTTTTCCTGTACCAAGTTGGATTTCAGCTTTTTACTCTCCATGCTTTTCAAAAAGTGGGAGGGTGGCTACAACTGCTATTAGGCTTCGTGGCGGTAGTTTTGCCTACTGTTGTTAGAAAGGCAGTTCCAAGTTTGTTAGTTTGGTTTCCAAGATGTCTGATTCCCGTGTATTATTTAATGGAAACTTTTCCTTGGAAGTATTATCAATTAATTACGAATCACTTTAGCTCAGAAGGTCTTTGCCAGACTGCTTTTGTAAGAGTATTACTCCAGAGAATCGTAGAGAATGATTAGAATTTCCTTTTTGGGTTTTCTTCGGTTGTTTTTTTTTTTTTTTCCCTATTTGCTTTAAATGAGTGAACAAGGGGCAATAAAGAGATTAACAGGCTATCGAATGTTGCTAGAGTATTTTTATCATGACTTCGGTATGGTAATGTAATGTGTCCAGCTTCCACATTTCAGGTGGTGTCTTACACATTGGCTTTTCTTTAGATGGGGAGAAGCAATGTTTGGAGGTTTTGTTTTGCTCAAACACAAGTGGCAGCAGTGGTGCGTTTCTGGTGTGGTTGTATTGCCTGTGGATGCTGAGGTGGTGTTCCATCTGCAGATGCCGCAGGAGGTGATGCCAGTGAGCACTGATAGTGGTACTGCTCACTAGATAGACAGGTTATCAGTCTTCTTCAGCTGTAGGCCTGTGTGTTCCACATGCTTGACATATCCTTCCTCTGTGCTGCCCAGCTTCCTCAGAAGCTGAGGCTGCCTTTCTGATGTCTAACCTGAGGTGCTCCTTTATTCTCTCCCTGCTTCCATATGACTTCAGTGGTCAGAAACATCCCTTGACTCTTTTACCAAATCCTTCGTTTCCCCTTTTCTTACTCCCTCACCTCAGAGCTGCAACCTTGGCTTCCACATTTGGTGTAGAGTGCCTGGTCAGCACACTTGATCATTGCACCTCGTTATACCTTTCTTTTCAGATAATCATAAAGGCTGGAAGGGTAGATATGGTTGCTGGCTTAATTTTACGCTGACTACTGCCTATCAGATAATCCTGAGCTGCAAGTTTTGTAAATTGTATTCTCACTGGTAAGTGCTGGGTCAGGTTGTGCTGCAGAATTGAGAATCTGGCTCATGAGAATCTGGCTCATGTGCAGGGAAAAGATTAGACAATGATAACTGATTCCCTCAAGTCTTCAGAGCCAATGAATCTGAAATGAAGCTCTGTAGTGTAGGCACAGCCCTGGAAGCAGCTAGCCCATTACTAGACTCCAGACATTTGTAAGAAGCTGTGCACTTGAGGGTTGCTTGATCACTAAGCAGTTTATGGAGGATGTGGCCTGCTGAGGTGAGTGGTGGGGTTAATAGAGTTCTGCTGTGCACAGTCAAGTCTTGACTGTTAGTGGGAGACTATCTGGGTTTTGGATTAAGTCTGCTGGGTTGCAGGGAGGCTCCTAGCTGTGCTGCTTTTGGACCGTGCAGCTGCATGCTGTGACTCGTGCTGCCCAGGCTCAGTGGTCCTGTGAGACTCTGGGCTTGCTCTTCTCTTCTGCATTGTCACCGTAGTATTTCTGCATGTCACCACCAATTGCTCTAGTGTAATTTGTGTGTGTCTGGTACCACTGCTCTCCTATCCTGGAAAAGCAGTGGATGATCATAATGACATAACCTGCTTTCTTTCATTAATGTCACAAGACAGAAGTATACAGAGATGAAGGCAGCAGATTTAACAGTTGCAAATATCTGTGCAGACCTTGGCTTTGCATCGTGATGTCAGTGTGATGGTCCAATTATGCAGTCACATCAGGACCCTGCTTCGCTCATGAAGAGGCAGTGATTCAGCTATGGGTTTTTTTTAAGTCTTCACAGTTGGTTATGTAGTCGATATATTGTTTCTGCCCCTCTTCCATGTGGCATAATGAAATAGAATTTTTAATTTCCTCTGGGCTTCTCTGTATAGCCCTGACTAGCTGTGCCATGTGATTGGGAGCTGCCATTACAACATCCCTTTACCGTAGAAAGTTCTTGTTCACTTTTACATTTTAATAAATTTTGTCTCAATCTCTGCATAATTTTCCCTTTAAACAATCGGTGAGTTTTTGGCATGATGACTGAGAAATGTCAGCAGACTTTTCTCCTGCCCCAAGAGGGCATTTGTTTATGATTTTTTGGTGGTGTTTCAATTTTTGTGTGTTCAGAACTCAAATTGTGCTTGAAGCGTTCTACACTCCCACTGGGGAACCGGGAAGGCAGAGAGCATAACTACTGACCAGGCGTGATGGCTTTTCTCACTTTGCACTCTGTTTCTCAGCAGATATTGGGATGATGCCTGCAAGGGGGACTCACATTCCCTAGCTATGTCCTCCACTCCTATCTCTTCCATCAGACTGTATGGTAGATTAATCTTTCTTGACCAAAGTGCATCCATTTTCTGCATAAGTGATGTACAGATCATGGAGAGAGGGGGTTATGGGATGTAGGTGGACTAGTTTAACAATGTCACAGTGCACAGGGAAACAGAGATGTGATGTCACAGAAAGCCTCGTTTCTTAGATTACTTGTCTTCAGAGTGATTGAATGATGTTTCTAAAAAAATTTTAGTTTTCTAGTTTTCTAGCTAGAAATCTGATCTGTTAACATGTAAAATTATACCAGTAACTGCATAGGATTTTGCACTTACCCCACTGATGGCAGTAGCCTATCTGCAGACATAAATGACTTTAACATTTTGTGGATACTTTACCCCGATCATCAGAAGAGGAGAGTCCATGGGGTTTACTTTTAGATCTGAGGCTCTGAGGAAGAAATTCCTATTCTGTCTCTGCCTTGCTGAGGCTGGACACTTTCAGATTCCCTGCTTCAGCTGTTTTATCCCTTTATCGTCTAAATGTCTTGCTCTAGTCTTGACATACAGTTGTTTCTGACCTTAATATTCCGTATTCTATCCATTTTCTTTGCCTTTCTTCCATTCTTCATCTCACTGTCCAGTAGAGCCAAGTCCTCTTCTTTGGCTTGGTCGTCCCTATCTTAACATCTTGCTGCTTCACCCCCTTGTTGTTATCACTGTGTTCTCTATAGCACTGTGAGAAGACTAGAGAAAAGAAAAAGCTGTGTGTCCTTAGCTTGCTTTTTCACTTTAACATGGAATTCATTAAAGCCAGCCAAATTAAACTAAAAGAAACCCCACAGCATAACTGTCTCTAAATCACTGTCCTGCAGTGTACTGGCCACTTGTTTTAAGATTCCCCCTGCCATAGGTGAGCCCTTAAACTGCACAAGTGGCAGAGCTGGTGAGTTGATGGGTTGGCAGGTGGAGCTGCTGACAGATTTGTGTGCTTTTGAACACTTCACTTGGGTTTCACAAATTTGTAAGACTGATCTACTTTCAAATAAAAATGCTAATGTAGGAAAAGTGTATGGAGAGAGAAATCAGTTAGCACAACAGTGACTAATGTGTTGAATGCTGTGACTGGCCAACAATTAAGATTTACCAAAAAATGTAATTATATCCTGGATGTAGGATAGCTAAATAGGGACAGAAAATTCGTCAATGTAATGTTTAATTTAAAAATGTACTTTCAGAGAATGAATTGTTGTAGTATTTAAGCTTGGATTAATATTTTCTGTCAAATGTTCCCTGCTGCATATAACATCCAGTTCCAGTTTGGCACTCTAGTGGTGTTCAGTATTGGCACCTTCTGATTATTTAGCCTGAGGGAGTCCCATTGGTATCAGTGAGACCACCTGGAAAATTAAGTTTCTGTTCTGTTGCAGTGACTACAAAATTTAATACCTAGTAATTTACTGAGGGGAAATAATTTTGCCTCATAATACCAGTGTGTTCTTCTAACTGCAGAAATCAATTTAATGCAAATTTCGCTGTCTCTATCAATGCAAATCAGGTTTGAGAGGACTTTTATGTTAGTTTTAGGATTTTTAAAACTATGCAGTTACATACTTTGGTAGCAAATGCAGTTTGTGTTCTGCAAATCTTTGCAAATGGAATCATGTTCATGGTGTTACTGAGTAAAAAAAAAAAATCCTTTCATGCAAGCGAGCCCACACCCATTTAAGTTTGGGTTTTTAAAGTTACTTGCTGTCAAAATGACTATCAGTGCCCTGACAGCATTCTGTGTTCATGTGATTAGTTATTGCTCAAGTGTTGTGCTTTCATGAGTAAGGTTTAGGTGTGATGTTTGTTGTGTTTCATACAAGGAAATACAGTTTTTGAACCGATTGCTTTGCTTTGTCTGTACTCATCGCATATCTTACTCCCGGTGATCTAACAAGTAGTGACAAAATGATTTCTAGCCCTTGGAGACGTTTGTAAGTTTTCTTCAGCCTTGCTTGCAGCCTCGCATATTGAGACATCCTTTGATATTAAAGTACTGTTATGGCTGGCAGGCATCCATCCTTCTCTGCCCTTCTTCCTGCAGCATGTGTGAGGGGAAAAAAAAAACGGGAAAACTTTGTATTCAGCTCAGAGTAAAGTAGTACAGCTAATCTTCAAGGTGTCTAAATTGTAACAGGCTTCGTAGGGCACGGGTTTTCTTTAAACTGTTTTGATAGAAATTCAAATAATTTCAAAGAGGCCTCTTGAAGCAGTAATCTAGTCACTGGAGTGGCTAATTCCATTTTGAAAGCTTGTGGGATTTCAAGTGGAGTACTGGCGGAGTACTGGCATTTCCTGGTAGACTTCAGTGACATTTATCTTGAGAGCATTCACTTCAACCTTTATGTCTTTCTCTCTGTCTCTTGCAGTCCATCAGTCCTCCTTCCTGGGCTTGGGAGGGATATTGCTGTTGTTCCTGAGATGCCTGCTGGGAGAGGAGGCAGCTTCTGTTGGAGCCTGGCTGTTGAGTGTGCTGGCACTCCCTGTCTCCAGTTGTGTGCTGCTGATACCACTACAGGAGCAGTGTACAGCTGAGGCCTCTGTGCCACACAGATGCCAGAGATGGTCCATGACAGGGCTGGGTGCCAGCATGGCATCACGAGGGAAATGTCTGTGGGAACCAATAGCTCTACATCAGGAGCTGCTCTTTTGAAGAGATGCTGAATACTGCATCTCCTGTTTCCCACTCAGTTTCTACCACCTTCTTTAGTCTTTAGCCCAGAAAATAGAATACAGTCTGTCACACTGAAACTTGGGAAAGATAGACCAATGACACAAATATCCCTAGATTTGAAAACATAAAAGGTGCTGGTACCACTTGGTTCAACCTGTTTTCTTTTCTCTCTTGCCTTCTTGTGCTTTTGGATCGGGTGTAGTGGCTAGCTGGCTGTAAGTCTGAGTGAGTCCAGCCTGCAGTGTTTACATCTGTGCTTGGCATTAGGGCATATACTGCATGCCACAGTTATCTCTATTTCCAGTGTGAGTTGGAGTTTTCCACTGAAAACTTGCTAGGACAGGTGCAGTAGAGTCTGCTTTAGTTATTATTAGAATGACTGTTTCTTGAAGCACCAGGGTTAGTTCTCTGTAGCAGTTGGAGTTTTAAAAGGTCTTGGAAGGCTAAGGTGAGAGGATTTAATTGTGCAGGTGCTTTTCTGTGGGGACAATTCATGTGCAGAGTAAGCAACAGCCAATATTCAAAACACATAAAGGCACACCAGTCTTAAGATAGTCATTAATGTCTGCATTCACCATGATAGCAGTCATCGGAAAAATTCACATGATGCTGAGGAGTCTTCCTAGCTAAGGCGTGATTGCTCATGGCACAGAGAACCAATTGTCTTCTGACCTGGTTAAACCAATTCAGAGTTCACTTGGGAGTATTGGGGATGCATAGTTGTCTTGGTACTGATACAGGTAGAGGCTTAGGTCTCTGTGAATATTTCCAGTTGGATTCAGGTGTTACAGTACAAGCTGGGGCAAGATTTTTCCTATACAGAGAGGGTCAAAGCTTTTGTTTGTGATTGTTTTCTGTATTTGGACAACACGACAACACATATTAAATGGAAAGAAACTGGATAAGTTGTCTAGATGATAAATGTACAGATTACGGTGATTTCTTCAAGACCATATGAATTCTTATGTTGGGTTTCAGCAGTGTAGGCAGTAGGTTCAGCTTGGAGCACAGATGGCTGTGTAAACAAGCTACAAAATTATTGTGCACATGTAAGTGCCTATCTTCCTTAGTTTTTGTACAGTTTCAATCTTGATTTTCTGCCTTACTTTGGTGAGGTGATGGTTGAGCTGGGAGTGGGTGGTTGAATGAGAACTGCAGATAACTGTATCACATGCTAGTTGCTGATTTCATAAACAGGCATTAGCTCAGACTGTGCTGTTAGTTAGAAGATGTTAATGTGGCAGGTATGAGTTAAGCCTTCATGATTTCCGTGGCTTTTTCCTGCTCCTGTGAAGTTGCTAGGTGCTGGGGTTTTTTTTAATTTATTTTTTTATTGTTAAGAAATTGCCTTGGAGGTCATGAAGTTAACATAAGTGCAGTGCATGGATATGCTTCTAGCAGCTACTGAGCCCTCTGGGAGTCCCATCACCTAAATTCTCATCTGAACCAGGGTTTAGCAGCTCCAAATTACCTGGAATCTTTTCTAGGGGATCACTTCACGTTACTACTCACCTAATTGAATTAGTGACATCTTGCACGTGAGGTAAAACATGAGGGAACTGGGCTGCTTATGGCCTTGTTCCCCTTAAATCCCTTCTAAGAATAGGTGTTGCTTCCAGGTGTGTGGTCTTTGGGGGCGGGATTGAGCTCTGGATCAGCACCTATTGACAATGTCAATATGTAGGTGCCTAATAGATGTAAAGCTATCAGCCAGACTGACTCCAGACACCTCCTCATTGCAGTGGCTCTCTGTTGCTTACTGAGAATGGACTGCTTGCCTTGGCTTCTCTTTCCAAGAGCGTGAGGGAGTCTTAGGGCACAGAAGAAAGCCTGTGTCAAGAGTGGCTTAGCAGGTACTGCTGTCTTGTTTTTTTCCCTTCCCTCCTGGAGAATCCGCCTGGAAGCTTTTGTCCTGATCATTTGGCAAAGATTGCCTCCGAAGTTTTGAGGAAGTATCAGTCATCATCAGTGAGTGTTACCAGTGTAAGCCCCGAGCTGAGCTGTTTTGAAAGACTGTTTGTCAGCTGTTATTTGTTCTTGTTGCTGCACTGAAGATGCAAGCCTGCCTTTTGGATCAACTTGTGAAACGTCTTTTCTCATTGCATTCCTCTGGTGCACTTAGGCTCTTAGGAAAGTGGCCAATCATTTCTGTATTGCCATGTTATTTGTACTATTTAACCAGTTGTGAGTATGACAATACCATTTGGTCACATCTTGGTAATCTTTGGAATATTAGATTGTATTAGAAGGTTCAACAAAGCAAATAGATCAGACAATTCAAATTTTCTCTTTCTATCTGTTTTGTTGTGGTGGTGGTGGCTTATTTTCTGCAGCTGCATTACAGTATTAGTGCAGTAATATTGTATGACTTCAATTAAAATAAAGCTATGCTGATGGCAGAGGAAATTCAGAAGATTCATGCAGATGGTTGGTAGGGAGTGGCCTTCCCTAGGAATGACTCAGCTCTGGTTCAGGCTGGCACAGTGAACAATTCCTAGCTGTGTAAGGTTGTGAAGAGAGCAGTGTTCACAGGAAAGCAGGGTAGAGGTTAAAGTGCTTGGTTTGCAAGGTACGTGTCCCACAGGAACCCTTCTGGCCTAGGTAATGTGCTGGCAACTAGCATGTACTTGGCATGGATGAAGAGATGCTAGAGTAACAGTAGACAAGAGCAAGCCATAGCAAGTGTCTTGCAACCGATCTGGTGCCAAGACCTTTCCCTTTTTGGGGGGATAATTTCTTTTTCCAGATACACAACAACCTACAGTTGCCTGGCAGTTGTTTTAAGATGACAGCAGGACCGTCTGGTCCAGCCGCCACCGCGCTTCCCTCTCCCCCTGCCCCCAGCCTCACATGTTTAACACCTCCCTTGCATTTTACCAGAGATGGCAAATCTGTGCAGTGAGCTGAAGCCCATGCATGCCGACGAGTAAGGGAAATAATTAGCTGTTTCTGTCCACTGACTGAAAAACTCTGGTACTTAACACAATGGATAATGTGGGAGCATAGCAGGGGAAGAGCGAATTTTGCTTTAGGCATCGACGTTGAGGACTTGGAACAAATGGGAACAGTCACGAAACTGAAGCCATGGAATCATTGCATTTGGCTTGCTGGGTGCATCTTTGGTTTTATGAAGGGTATGTAAACAGAAGTAAATAACGTTCTCCTTAATAGATACTTCACCAGAGGGAAGTTCCTCAGCAGCTGTTGTTCTGCTGCTTTCATTTGGGTCATAAGATGGGAAGGATGGTCTTCATATACTGCCTTTCTTTTTCATTAAAAGGTAGAACCAGTTCATGTGGGAGGATTTTCTTTGTTGGAAGAGTATTTTTCAGATGTTCTGTTTCTATTCCTATTCCTGGCTTTTATGGATGTTTATAAACCTGAACAGAAAAAATGGGAAAAAGCCAAACAAACCAATCCAGCTTCCTTGCAGTCTTCTGTCATGTTGTCATTTTTGAAAGAAAAGTTAATTTTTTGGTGGCTTCGTCAAACATGAAACACAACCTTGTTTAAACAGTGAGCTATCTTTGCACAAATGTGTGTGTGTTTGGAATATTGTATGTTATTTCTGTTTTAGAAGACATTTATGTACTGCTCTTTCCAGCTATTTTCAAAATCACTGTTCCAAATCACTACAGAGGAATATGAGAAAATATTTATTTTTTTATGTGGAAACATAACATCTCGAAAGAAGCAGCACGCGCTTGTAGTTGCAACTTGACAGCCTACGTTGAAGCTGTTCTGCTACACAAAACTGCATGCTGTCTTGTTTTGTTCTCCTAGGCTGTGAAACCCATCTTGAAACTGAGAGTTAAATAGAAATTCTTTTATCATTATTTTGGCATTCTTTTGAAAGGGGCTGCTGGGAGAATAGATCTTGCTCTGATACCGTGTAATCTTTCATTTTCCCTGAAGTTCAGTTTCACAGCTTTGGAAACCAGAAACTTGTTGAGCTGTTAGCTACTTGGAAGCAAATTATATTTGGGTGACAAACCGGCTTGTGACTATAGGTACGGATATGCAGTTTGGCCATGTAATTTCTATTTACTTCTCATCATAATCTCTCTTGACAGTAATCGTTAACACTGTCATCATAAAACATTAGGACAATGATTCTAGCTCTGACTTTTTGAAGAATATGTAAAAATTTATTTCTAATTATGAGAAGTACGAGGGCTTGATAACAAGAAATTTTAAAGTTTTCTAATACTGAAAAAAGTGCTTTATCTCATTTATAAAATAGTGATGAAATAACCCAGACCACTTTCAAGGGTGTGAATTGATGGGAAGAGCTCTTCACGTTACCTAAAATGCGGCTCCCATACTGATCTGAATACCCTTTTTCCCTTCTAAGGCATATCTGTTGCCATGAACTGGGAAAATTGCACAAAGTTAGCTGTTTTCTGTTTCTCATATATTCTTTATGCAGGAACATGTGGCATGGTTATGTTTGGCAAGAGACATGGGTATGGAGAAGTCTGCAAGGGATGCTCGGTCCTGCACAGTTTGTTTTGTACAGATAATTTGAAATGTGTGGCAAAACCAAATGTTGCCTTGAGGTTTTTGTATGCTTTTCAGGTAGTGGAATTTTCTGCTTTTTTAAATATAGGAAAACTACAAAAAGCAGTAGAACTTTCTGCTGAGACAACTTAAATTACCCGTAGTGGGCTTCCCAGTTTCTCTTGTGCAAATCCTGCAGCATTTTAATCAAGGCCTTCTCCAAACCAGCAGACTTGATAAAAGCAAATCTCTGTTAGTGAAAGCAGGTGCTTTGACTAGCATGGCATAACCTGTGCTGTGGAGAGACAGGCACAGAGGCCCATTAGTTTTCTGGAGTATTTCATGTGCAGCTACAATGACAGTAGTGAAATGTCAGATGAGTCCTCACAAGAGGTGAGTAGAGACCAGCTTCTCCTCTTAGCAATGGTGTTTTCCAGAGCAATCTCAGTGCCACCATTTAACAGTTCATTGATTTTGCATGATGGAAGGCTTTTATTAATTCTGTTGCTGTCTTCCAGCTGCTCTAGACCTGCTTTTGCTGTAGTGATTATGTGACCAGCCAGTTCACACTGTGTAGATAGCAGATCAGATGAGGGAATGTGTGAAAACTTTGTAATCATCTAATTAACTTAAATGTTGAAGAAGACATATCGATGTCCAGGACTGTAGCACCTTTGCCTTTTCTTGCCCATAGTTAGACTGTGTGGGAAGTTCCTCAGGTAATCTAGCATCTGTAAGTTCTTAAGGAGAAACAGAAGAAGATCTCATTCCAAAGTACTTCCACTGACTGACTAAGAAAAGGGGAAAAAAAGTCTGTTGAAAATCGCCTTTGTTCTGGCGTCCAGACACCCAGTATATGATCATAATTAAGTAATTGCAGACATATTCTGTGGAATACATGGGCTGTGGTAATGGTTTTTGTATTTCAGTCACTTATTTTATTAATTTCATTTTTTGTCCACATAATGAGGAGTCTCTAAACTTCTCAGGGGGCTAGAGATCATATGTTTTTGCGTACAAACTCAAAAATGTGTTCAAAGGCTAATCAAGGAAACACTTTCCTTTTTTAGTCAGTTAACTATGGATGAACAAGTATGGTGTCTGTATTAAATTCTAGACTTGTCTGTGTAGTACTTTCTCAGCTGTCAGCTATAATTATACCTGCAACTGTTAGAACATTTACTCTCTGAAACACAGTGAGAGCACAAGTGGATTTTTGGCGTGTTCTTTTTTGTTTTTTTTGCTGCCTTCTTGCAATGGTGGAAAGGAATATGTACCAAAAGAGATGAATAAAGGAAATGCATAAGTGAGAATTGTTCATACTGGTGTCTCTGGTACCTTGCCTCACATATGACTTCTGACAATTTGCCTTTCGTGGCTTCAGTTTAACTGGCTTCTCTGAGGTCAATTGTGTAAGGATGCTGTAATTGTGAACTGTACTTTGACACCTTAAATATGATGAAAGAAAGACTGACCACGAGGAATAACTTTGCAGAGATGCTTGCTGTGGTAGTGTGACTTGAATCGAAGTCTGGGAGAATGGGTGGGAAAACTCTCTGAACTGGTAAACTGACTGATTTTGTTTCAGTGCAGGTAAGTTATCACTCCTGCTCTTGACCAGCAACATTAGAGTAAATAATAGCAACATTATACTTAATAACGCACAGTAAAAGAGTGGAAAAAATTTAGTCACTGGTAACAAATAAAATTGTTGCTTCTGAAAGACATCTCCAAACTTGCACGTTCTTAGAGGGCTTTTCAGAGATGCGAGACAAGCAATAACAAAATATTTGTCACATGTATAGAAGGAACTTCTAAAGAGTCTCTAGGGAAAGCCTCTTGTCTCTGTTCTCTCCAATTTGGTAATTTGTTTTTAATGACTGAAAATTCCATATTCTGAAATGAAATAGGCTTTTTCTTCTTTGAAGGAAGAAAATTCTTTTGGGAATGTGTTTGGCTTGCAATTTATAGGCTGCTCCCTGAAGTAAGGGTATTGCAGAAGAACTCTTCTTGCAAGTGTGCCACTTCTGGCATTTGAAACAGAGACAGAAATTAAGTGAAGGATGTGGCATCTTCCAGGAAATGGCTCAGGAAAGTTTTTCTGTGCTATTTGTGCCTCTTTCTTCGGTGTAAGTTTTAAGAACTACAGTAATCTTGAATTTACTGAAGGTAGCCTTGAACATTTTGGTTGTTTATAGCCTTTTCCAAAAACTTGCTGGGAAAGGGACCACTAGCACAGCAAAGATCTGTTGTTGTAGAGCGTCTGATTTGTGTATTACTGCTGTAGGACAGGTGATGACGGATAGTGTGTCTCTTACTGAGAGTCAGAATCAAAGTACATCTAGCAGCACAAAACCTCTCGTTCTACTGCATATTTTGTTGTGTTATTTGTGCCAGCAGTGATAAGGATGGGATTAAAAACAATGCAACAGAGTGGTGTTCCTCAGATAGAAATTTAAAGTCCTAAGGGAAAAAAGCCAGTCATAGCAGTCTTTCTCCTCAAGGCTCTATGCACCTCTGCCATAAGTCCTGGGGCTCTGGCTGAGACTTCAGGGGAACTTCAGGAAGCTGATTGCTGTGGTTTAGATAGGATGAGGCGGGACTTGACAATGGAAGACCCTGCATAAGCTTGGTAATATTTGAAAGCAGCCATACAGAGGTTGAAAGACAGCCTGACAGCCCTGTTGGAGCAGTACTTTCTGATGAAGTGGAAGAATTAGGAAGACAGAAATACAGATAAGTAATATTTGTAATACTTGAGTAAGCATCTGTGGTGGGATGAACCTGCTACAGCATCTAAAATTTTTTTCTAAGAACTCAAGTAGAAAATTTCCAATCCCTTTGGAGCCTCCCAGCTGCAACAGAGCAGCCAGCAATGGGGGTCATATGTAGTCTGTGGTACTTTGGTGAGGAGCTGGAAAATGTCATTGGTTCATAAATGCAGAACATTCTATTGTAGAGCATTGTTTTGTGTAGAAGCTGATATTGATGCTATGAGATAATTGAAGTAAACTGTTTTTTGCTCAAGGATATAGCAAAGATGCTACTTTGCTGATAAAATACTGTGTTGCATTTGGATTTTTTCACCTGTCTTTGCTGCAGAACTGTTTGGCTTGTAAAATTTAGCTATCCCGAAGGTCAGTGGTGGTGATACAGTCTGTATTTGCCTAGGCAATGTACTGAAGGCTCTCCTTTCTGTACTGAGAATGTAAGCTCTTTGTCTTGCTTTTCAAAGTTCTCTGCTTCCTCCTTCTCTCCCTAGCAGTTGTCCCTTGCTCACTCCTAAAGAAAAGATCTATTCCTGACTCTACCCATGCTTGTGAAGCTGGGCTTACTTGCTTACTTACTTGCGTTGCTTGCTTGTTTCTCAAACAGACATCTCTGTGTGTTCTTCCCATGTTGCCTCTCAGGCTTCAAAGCAGCCCTCCAGAAACATTCACAATGCTTTCTCCTTGCTTCTTGAAGCTTTGCAGTGGTATCCACAAATGTTTGAGGAGAGCTAATGCTTCTGAGATGCTTTGATTTTGAATATTAAATAGACTGTGATGTCACTTTGTTCCTTTATTCGTGTATTTCTTACCTCCTTTCACATGCTTATCTCTTTTGGCAAATACTGCTTTTTGTACTGACCCAGGGCTAGTGCTTGTGGCCCTTCAGTAATGCAGGTTGTTAGTAAGAGCTTGCGTGTATTTGTCACAGTGTTTAGAGAAAGTAGTGCAATAAATGGGCCATTAAGTTATTAATGTATCTGTTTTGCCTTTCGCAGAAGCCCCTTGTGCTACTCCACTGATCTGTAGCTTTGGAAGGCCGGTGGACCTGGAGAAGGATGACTACCAGAAGGTTATATGCAACAACGAGCATTGTCCTTACAGCACTTGGATGCACCTTCAGTGCTTCTACGAGTGGGAAAGCAGCATCCTCGTCCAGTTCAATTGCATTGGCAGAGCCAGGAGTTGGAACGAAAAGCAGTGTCGCCAAAACATGTGGACTAAGAAGGGGTACGACCTGGCTTTTCGGTTTTGCTCCTGTCGGTGTGGGCAGGGTCATTTAAAGAAGGACACGGACTGGTACCAGGTGAAGCGAATGCAGGATGACAAGAAGAAGAAATCAGTGTTGGAGAAGAGTACGGGAAGGTCCATGACAGAGTCAGCAGAGGAGGCCAAAAAAGGCAGGCCGGCCAACAAGCCGCAGAAAGGCTTGAGTAATGACCTCCAGCGAAGGCACTCCATGGACAGGCAGAACTCCCAGGAGAAGGGTGTCATGGGTGGCAGCTATGCTGTTCGTTCACCTTGTATCTCTCCTGGCCAGTCCCCGCCCACTGGCTACTCCATCCTCGCCCCCACACATTTCAGTGGCCCTCGTTCCTCGCGATACTTGGGAGAGTTTTTGAAGAATGCCATTCACCTGGAGCCCCATAAGAAGAACATGGCCGGTGGGGGCATGTTCAGGAATGCACATTTTGATTACGGGGCGGCTGGTTTGCAGGCACATAGATCAGGACACTTTGATAGCCCTGTGCAGTTCCTGAGAAGGCTCGATCTATCGGAGCTGCTCACTCACATCCCCAGGCATAAATTGAATACTTTCCATGTGCGGATGGAAGACGATGCCCAGGTGGGCCAAGGGGAGGACCTTCGGAAGTTCATCCTTGCTGCTCTCAGTGCCAGCCACAGGAACGTTGTAAACTGTGCTCTGTGCCACAGGGCACTGCCAGTGTTTGAACAGTTTCCGCTGGTGGACGGGACCCTGTTCCTTAGCCCATCAAGACATGATGAGATTGAATACGATGTTCCCTGTCACCTTCAAGGTACAGGTTGTCTGTCAGTCATGCTAGGTTTCATTAAACGATGGAACTGCCTTCTGTGCCCTGTCCCTGCCATTAAAGTTTTTCATCCTGATTCTGCATTTTTAAGCAGCTCTGTAAATCTTGAAGTAATGTCCAAAATACTCAAGTGATTGAAACACTTAGAAGGAGTTACAAAAAGATGCTGTTTAGAAAGATCCATGCCTTGTGTTTGGGCTTACAACTAAACAAGTTCTGATCTGGTTTCTAGGTAGACCATGGACAGGTTTTCCAGCCAATCTGTTCTGGAGCATACGTATGCTTGTTTATCTCTTAGGAACTTTACTCCAAGATGCACATCAACCTTTTAAACAACCTTTTCAATTTAAGTATGCTGTTCTGCAGTCTGGGTGAAAGTTGTGTTTGTACCACTGATGAGGGTGAGGTACTCCTCATCTGCTTTCAGACTAGAGAGTATCAGTTTTGTTTTATAGTGAAGTATTATTTCTTAAACTTGGAAAAGGCTGTAGTCTGGCCTGTGTTAACACAGGCCTGGAGAGATTGGATCTGCTAAGAGTAAGCTTTTAATATGGTGTGTTAAAGCAGCAGTGTAGAAGTGAGGAGTTGGACTTATTTCCAAACATGCATGTGCTTGAGCTATGTCTTATGTCCTAGCTCTCAGATGAGTTGAGACCACAGCACGTGGTCCTTTTTAACTCTTAGAGAGGAAAAAATGAATGTGGGCCAGCATGAGCTTTAGCTCTTCCTTAAAGCTGTGGCCCAAACTTAAGTGATTACAGTGGTGCATGGCTAGATGTGCCTGTCCTGCAGCCTACTGGCAGCCAGCATGGCTGAAATAAGTCAGAG
Organism: Acridotheres tristis; assembly: GCA_037013685.1. Classification (NCBI taxonomy): domain Eukaryota; kingdom Metazoa; phylum Chordata; class Aves; order Passeriformes; family Sturnidae; genus Acridotheres; species Acridotheres tristis. The sequence continues at coordinate 49,770,225 of CM072887.1, forward strand.
AAAAGTATTCCTAGTCTGCTGGTCAGAAGCATAGAATCGCATGTTGAAAAAGCGTGTTGGTAGGGTATTAATCAGAGATATTTTAACGTTTCTCACCTTTCAATAAAATACATTGTATTCCATGCATGGTCATAATGTGTTATATAACATACCTTTGCTCAGTAAACTTCGAGTTTTACTTTTTTTCTTTCCTTAAATCACTATGCACTAAGTCACTAAACTGTATTCATGCTAACATTATTGTTCTGTCTTGCCTAATGTACTTTAAGGAGAAAAAGCAATAGGCAAATGTACAAGCCAGAAAAGTTCCAGGATAAACAGAATATACATACATATGTGAGATAACTCTGCTTATTTGCTTTGGTGGGGAGTTACACAATGTGCTTGTGATTTTATCAGTACAAAAAGCTGGTTTAGTAATAGTGAAACTCATAGTTTGTTAACATTTGCCCCTAAGAATGAAACTATGAAATTAATTTTTTTTGCCTTAATTATTTCTTAACTGTTGGATGATCTATCTGAAAAACTTGTTCAGACAAGTTGCTGTGAATAATTAATTATTAAAATTTTTGCTTACTTGTCCTGGATAAAATGGTTTATTGCCAGAAGTACTCTTTGAAATGAAATTAAGCTGTAAGGTGCTATTCCAGGCTGTTATTTTATTTTCATTACAGAAAATTGCTTTCTTTACTTGAGGCATGTTTAAGATACTAGGTGCCTCATTTCCTATACAAAAAGTATCCTGAAAATTAAGGGGTGGGGGAACATAGTATTTTAACGTGCAGAAACAGTGCAGAAACTTCAGATAGAAAACGTTATTTATCTTCCTTCTTGACACAACTGCTATGCATGGAGTTGTTTGAACATCACCAATCTCAAGTGTTCACTTTAGGAACAGAGTTTCTTATATTATAAGTAGCAGAGCTAATTATATCTATTATATGTATATTATATACACTTTAGTTTCATCCCATCATGTTTTCTAGAGCTGAATATGCAAGTGTAGAATAACTCAGTTTTTGCCAGCTCACACTAGTAAATGTGTTTTGTATGTATATATTAAGAAGAATCTATTTTTTATTGGTTTTCTGAAATAGTTGGCTTAAAAACCAAAACAAGTAAAAACATAGACTGTTAATTTCAGAAATGTCTGATATAGACTAATCATAAATTATTAATATTTTGTTCCCATTTTTGTAGAAGAGTTACAAGATATGTGTCTGTTGGATTATAATTTGTGACATGTTCAGTGCTTTGATGCTAAAGAGCACAAATTGCAATCCAAAGTGAACACATGTTAAACACAGTCTTGTTTTGTTGCTGGTCTGTAACTTCGCTACTGCTTAGCTCTGTCTTACATAGCAGTGCAAAATCGGGGATGTTACAGGATTACTACTCGGTGTCAGGCCACCTCTAATAGCCAACTATTAAATTGCAAATCAGTTTAGTCACTACAAGTCAGGCATAATCTAGGTGCCAGATCTTTATAATTTATGTAGGAATTTTGTCTTTTTGTGAAAGTCGGTCTCAGATTTTGTATTGGTTAGTTTAATCACATGTATGTAGTGAAAATATTTGATTTCCAAATCTGAGCTGCTTGTTTTTTATGGAAATGAGTGTAACTCAGGTTTGGAAAGTCATTGTGCATATAGAGCCTAAGGTCATGATAGAGCTCAATATATTCATAGTTCTGAATGGCATGTTAAAGTCTTTGTATGTGCAATATATAATGTAAATACACTGTTGTTAATGAGCAGTCAGAAGAAAGTACATGAAAAAAATTTGCTCTTCTGCTGTTGCTTTTTTCTATGGGGGCTATTAGGTTGTTGGTTCCCTCTTTGCTGGAAGATGCCAGCAAGTCGTTAAATAAATCTGTACCAAGTTTGTTAAATAAGCTTCAGCACTTCTCCACTTCTTATGTCAGGTGGGGATGATGCTAGGGCAATATTCTGATTTTGGAAACACAGCAGCTGATCTTACAGCTTAACCTGGCACGTCTTCTTGGAGATTTAGCAACTCCTTTTATAAAATATTTTGCTAAGATCTACCAGCAAATGATGTAAGGGAGAGTGGGCAGGGTGGTGACTAATTCCTGAGTTCTGCATAGCTTCAGTCAAGCCTTGTGTATTTCCTATAGAGAAGTACTTTTTACTTTGTCATTCACTCTTTATAAAGAAAAAAAAGAAAAAGATGTGATTTGTATCACTAAAGGTCAGATACACCATTGCAGAAATGTCTGTTTTAATCTTCTTTTCGTCTCCTTAAGATGTGTCTTTTCTGTCCACAGGAAGGCTTATGCACCTCTATGCTGTTTGTGTAGACTGCTTAGAAGGGGTTCACAAAATTATCTGTATTAAGTGCAAGTCCCGATGGGATGGAAGCTGGCATCAGCTGGGAACTATGTATACCTATGATATTCTGGCAGCATCTCCCTGTTGTCAGGTTAGTACCAAACATAAGTAAGACTCCACATAAGGGGAAATTCCAACTGATTAGATAAAGTCAAGGCTGTGTATCTCTTTTCCCTTTCCTCCTTCCATCTTTCTTTTCCTGCCTGTACCTATGAGTGCAATACAAGAGGGCTGACGGGTCTCTGTCCCTTTGTCTTAAGAGGTACAATCCTTAAGAGGACTTTAGCTAGGCTAAAGTCATTGCAAGGGTCAGTGGTTAATACACTTATGTTTTTAAATAAAGCTCTCTTTAAATGCATTGGTAATTAAATCTGATGCTTCATCACTAGTGTCAGCTGTAGTTCCACATTTTGAGCAGATGTTTCATGTTTCCAGCGTTTTTTTGTTCATAAATTGTGTTTTATCATAATTGTAGCAAAAAGGCACCAAGGGAACAGAAAGGTCCAAAGTGTCTTTATTCTTGGAGATGACTCAGCTCTCCTTAATCTTTGTTGTGGCTGACCCTGGTGATGGTACTCACCCACCACAGCCTGAAGCAACTTCATGTTCATTAAACACCTAGGAGAGGAAGATCCAAGGCCTGGGGCTACTCCAGAATAGACTCGTGCCTGAGACAGCAGGATTGTTTGCATTCCAGAGAATTAATTGTCCATGTGAGGGACACAGCACTTCTGCTGTGCAGGTAGGGGTAGGCAGCTGTGAAAAAACCATCTGTCTGGAAATGACTCAGTGCTCTGCTCCAGATGCTCAGACACACAGGTGGTGGTAGTAGGTCAGGACAGGAGCCTTGCAGAGAGGCAGAGATCTCAAACTGGAATCACTCCGTGGTAATGTGCATACTTTAAAGCCATCTGAAATCCCATTTTGTCAATATGCGAAATGAGAGTTTATTTTAAATTTAACGTGTTTACCAAAATGTGTTGCTCAAAAGACAAGTGGTATTGCTGCTGCTGCTGGTTAAGGTGACATTGGTAGCAATTGTAACTACAGACTGATATATTACCTCCAAATTTAGTATCTTGAAGTTGTAACTTTCTTTTAAAATAGGAACTTTTAAAGATAAAGAAAGCACTGATACTGACTTACTACCTTTGTAAAAGTCATCAGTTTTAAATCTGAATTGCTTCTGTTGAATGTACAAGAAAAGATTTAAGAGCACATTAGACAAGAGCCTTAATTACATGATTAATGGACAGTGTGACAGTACATGGTATAAGAACTGTCTGTAAAAGCATTAGCTGCAGTGACTGTGATTGCTAGATAATAAGCATTATTGTTTCACCAGGATTGTTACAGATGATTCTGTGCATACAGAAGAATGACATTTAAATATGGTATATAATATAATTCCAAATTGCCTTTCTGGATTTATTTTGAATAATTTCATGCCTTACTTCAAAATATTTAACTCTACGTCTCAAATTTGCATGTTGAATAGCGAACTGCAACCATTGTCAGATTGCTAACTCTTAGCTGATGTGCTGGACAGTAGTAAAGGAGAAAACACTTTGGCTCAGAGTTCCATAAAAATTCATAACCTAGGAGATTGTATTTCTTAAAATTTCTGCTTTTCAAGCAGAGCAGGTAGCAGTGAAGATGTTGATTTGTTTCTTTTTGAGCCTGGTCTCAACAGGGATAGTACTTCAATAATTTCCTCCTCTCCTCATCCAGGAAAATCCCTTAAATCAAGATGACCTAGACAATACTTTTTGTTCTTTTCAGTGGAGAGCTGAAGCTTTCATTAGTGTACTGGGCAGTGAGGTTAAACTACGGTGCAGCTTAGGCCCTTGCTGCTCATTTTCCACCTTTACTCTTTAACTTCTTTACAATCTCAAAACCTTTCTGCTTCTCTTGAGTATTCCAAAGGGCTTGCTGAGCTTTCGTGCTGCCTGTTGCTTTCTTTTTATCAGATGGGCTGTGTTTCTCGGCTAGATTTCTTCTGAAGTCTCACTTTTTTGTAACAGCTGAATATTAATAGCTCTGTCCGTCCTCACCTATGACCTTGAATTATTTCTCATATCCACTCAGCTAATGTTGCTTCTTTCTCAGTTGGATTTTGTAGAATAGTTTGTGTTGAAGTGATGTTTAGTTTCTATAACCTGATATGTACTATAAATGTTTAAATAGGCACTTAAACTGACACAATACCATGTTGTGCTGATAAAGTAGATCAAGTTATACATTTAAGCCAAAAGATTAAAATCCTGATATATTTCATAGACAGTTGATGTTCAAACGTAAACCTAAACGGTTGAATTGCATGGCACAAACATGAAATTTTTCTCTTTACTTCGATGCTTCAAAAATGATTCACTGAGACACCACTTCTTGTGCTGGGAAATAAGGAATTGATTCAGAGACTAAGCAGCACAAAATAAACCTTGATATTCTCTATCTTCTATCAGTCAGAGTGGGAGGTGACTCACTCCCTAGAATTTGGTGGTGGTCTTAAATCTGGAAGGCATGGTGTGTGCCTGCGAGTTCCCAGTCCAGGTGAGGAATGTCCTTATCAGCACATCCCATTACTGCCAGTTTCCTGACTGACCCCTTCTCCTGCTGGGGAGGACAGGGGACTGCCTCTTCTGGCCTTCTTTTCCAGAGATGAGAAGCTGAGGAGAGTGTGGTTATTTCAAAAAAGTGTTTTTGTTTGTTTTTTACAGGCTCGACTGAACTGTAAGCACTGTGGGAAGCCAGTAATAGATGTGCGGATTGGCATGCAGTATTTCTCTGAATACAGCAACGTCCAGCAGTGTCCTCACTGTGGAAATCTAGACTACCACTTTGTGAAGCCATTTTCTTCATTTAAAGTTTTGGAGGCTTATTGACGAAAGCTTTGCTTTAGTAATAGCTATTTTATGGGTATTTCAACTTTATTACATATCTTTTTATAGGATTCATTCTGTGATGAAATCTAATTTCTTTTCTAACTGAAAGAGCAGCTTCTTTGTCAGTGTACATATTAATATGTATATATACATGTTATTAAAACCAGAATCCTCCTGACAAGATCTCTGTGAAGGTTGGAGGCAAGCCAATTTAATGGCCTTTCAATATATCCCATGTATGGGGTAAAGTTCAGCTAAAAATGATTTGGGTTTATTTTTTGTATAGTTGTAATACAGTTTATAGGAAGGGTGTGGGGAGACATAAAGGACAGAGAAATATGTCCAGTTGGTAAATGGTTAATTGCATGGGGTTGTTCCTCCAGCTTGGTGGAAATGGGAAATCCTTGGAAGGAAATGATTCTGATACTGTTGAATTCTTTCAGCCTTTTTATTGGTTCCCAGGGGTGCAGGAGCTGGCCTTGTGTTGCCAGTCCCCTCAGCAGGCTTTCTTTCAGATTTCCCACGACCGGGGCAAACTAAGGTATCATGACAAGTGAATGTAAATGTGTGCCAGAAAATGCAATCTTGAATGAATTCTTCTGGCATCACGTCTTCCTGCCATGTGTGTTTGATGTGCATTGCCCTCACTGAGTTATAGTGCAGGCAGTAGTGCTGCTTCCAACAGGGCTGTCATGTGCCCAGCTGGGTCATCTGCTCATACCAAAACAAGCTGGAGATCTTAAAATGCTTTTTTTAAAGGTGTTTCTTCACAGACATTTTAGGGAAGGAACATGGATGAGCTGAACAGGGATGTGATTGTATGTGCCTGCTGGGACTGAGGCTGCCTGCTGCAGACTTGTGTGGCTGGTGTGGAAGGAGAGCCGTAAAGTGGGATCTGGGCCCTCAGAGTTGTGTGAGCTGAGAGCTACTGAGTACAAAACATGTCATCACTTTTTAGAAATATTAATTGCTGCACCTTCGTCTTTCAAAATTGTGTTCAGTCTAGGATATGAAAACAAGGAGATGTTTTAAGAAAGCAAACTTAGCATATTTACTTTCTACATGCCTCTGTGCTGTACATAATAGACTGCATTAGGCAGTGAATTTGTATCAGAGAGCTTGGCCCTGTAGACTCTGCAGTTGTTGTTTCTTGACTCCCATTTCTCCCTTCTTTAAATAAATTTTTTTTTAAATAGGCCATTAATCTTTTGCTTGGTTTCTCAAATCCGTTGAGATTTAAGGGACGTTTGGTTTTTTTGCTTTTCTCGATAGTGTATTTATGAAGTATTTGTCCACTGGAGCAGTGTGGGTTTTGTTTCTGTTTACATGGTGGAATTATTTTTTGTTTCTTCTGAAGTCTTTTGTTTTTCCAAATTAGAGTCTTTTTAGAGTGTATCTGTTGAAATCACACTCTTGTAAATGGCCCTGATAGTCTGCCACCCTGGGAAAGAAAACAAAATGTCAGAAGCCAAAATAGTGTTTTTTCCTGTGTTGGACTGAGAATTACTCTTTCTGCTGAATTAAGAAATTATCGTGCACATCAAACTCAAGGTGAATATCTATGTTTCTTTGTGTAAAAATTCTGAGTTCAGAGTTTTATTTTCTGGCTGCCTTCACTGCAGAATTAGCTCCTTTTAGCATTAGCTACCCTCCAAGAAATGCCCAAGCTGCAGAGAGCGCTTATGCTGGCACAGCTCCAGTGGCAATGTCCTTGGGTGCCACCCGGCTCATGTGGGGCAGTGCTGGTCTCAACAGCCGTGTTGGCAGGCTGTGGTCACCTTCACTGGTGCTTCTCTCCTGTGTGAGTTCCTGGGCTTGGTTTTGGGTCTGGAGCACGTTCTTGAGGTTTTGTGCAGTTGTCCTGTTCGCAACAGTTTTGGGAAAACCTGTTTCTTCTGGGAGAATTACAGGAAGGACTTTGAGAGGCTTCTAAACCGTCCTGTCATGCCTGCCACACCAAGCCCCGCTGCCGTGGGACCAGCACTGCACCCGCTGTCCATAGGAGCAGGACCTGGCCCGGGCATACCTGGGCAGGAAGAAGGTTTCTTCTGCAGATAAAGCCTAATTAGCTGTGCAGCGTAGACTTCCTTTGTGAAGAGCAATCAAATTATAGTTTGGATTAGCTCCTCCAGAAGGATGAGCCCTTCAGCTTTGATGGTGTGTTGAGCAACCTGCTGGAGTTAGGGTGGCTGACAAGGTTGGAGTTGTGTTGCCTGGCAGTACCGTGAGAACCAGACCAGACAGATAACAGCGGCTGTCACAGTGGCCTGAAATCACACAGCAAAGACAAAGCTCCTGTAATTAAACAATTAAAGAGAGCAATTAAAGCATACATCTCTTACTGTAGCTTCAGTCTTGAGTGCCAGTCACACGTCATGAGTCTGGGGTGTCAATACACATAGGATACATGGCACTTTGTGCCCACTTTTTTGTGCAGTGGTGAGAGGAGGCGTCACTGTACAATGCACATGGTAGGGGAGAAGTGGGATCTGGAGTTGTCCTAGATACTTGTTCACTTGCTTCCGTTGGAGTAGCTTAATTTATAATTCTGCCCTTTAAATTCCTGGATGCCTCTCTACACCTGTATGTGTGACAATCAAAAATTATTAGACATGGAATAAAAGAAATATGGTCAGCTTTAAAAATAAGTGTATGAGAGATTATATGATACATCCAAGTCAAAACCAGGAGTGGAGCAGACTGAGAAAATGGGAAAGGAAAAGCACATTTAAAGTCTTGACACTGACAAGGAATTACATACAAATCTATCTAAGAAAACAGTTTAGTTCTTTGCCAGCTTTTCCTTTTAATTCTGCTGTTGAGTCTTATCTACTGCTTGAGGAAATACCTATTTTCTTGTAAAATACATCCCTCTGAACTGGAGGCTAGCAGCACGCATAGCACTGTAAAAATAATCCTTACTCAAAACCAGCTGAGCTACAGAGAGATTGTTCTGAACTTTAACTCCAAAGTAAATTATCCCTAATTTGTAGAGGCTTTCACTGCTTCTTGTTGGTAATGAAAGCTGCTCTTGGTTTACTGCAAAATGCTTGATTTTCTGTAACATGCAGATTCTAGTCAAGCAGTCAGCCCTCACCTTTGGCCATGAGAGGTTCCTGGGCTTTGCAGAAGTAGAAGTGAAAATGTAACTTCTTTGGGACCTAATGGCTACTTCAGAGGTTAAACTACACCACAGTTGCTCTGCTTTCTATCTTAACAAGCACTGGAAGTGGTCATGAGCTTACAAATGCATCATAAGGGAAATTACCTCCCTAGCTAGGGAGCTGCTTGCTTTGCTTATTTGGCTAGTTTATTCTTCATTACCTTTCAGTTTTTCTGATGCTGTGTGTTCTTTTTAAGCTGGCCCATGGTCAGATTAAGTTTGCCTGAAATACGTTTTGTAAATGAGAATGCAGTCCTCTGGATTTAGAGGTTCATTCTGCTCTTCTTAAGTGCACGGTACTCCTTGTGATAGCAATAGGAGTTGCATGTGCAAATGCTTTTCTTTCCAGTAGTTAACTGTCCTTTCCATAGGAGAGGCTTGCATTTAGGTAGACTTCATATTTTGGATGTGTAAAACTGATTTCATCCATCAGTAAGATGTCTACAAATAAATTTTGATAACCGTAACTAACAAAATGGACATCTTTTACATGCTGATGTGTAATTTGACATCTACCAACGTGAACAGCCTGAAACTGTTGTTCTGTCTAATGCTGCAGAGTCATTAAACTACAGTGTTTTATAGCCAGACCATAGACTATTCTATAGTCTACTTTCATTAGCATCTCCAGTAACGAGCAGTGTATTCATAATGAGTTTAATTGGAAAAATAAGGAATATTCCTACAAGGGAGGCATCTAGCCCAATATTTTTCTTTCTTCCTTTTTTTTCCCCCCTCCCATATATTCCTCATTTCACTGTACCAAGTAACCAAGGACAAACATGTTGTAAGGCCACTGGTGAGAAAACCCCTCAAAAATATTCTTGTCCATAAAAGTTTCTTGTTGAGACATTCTTGGATTGCACTTTTGCAGATGGAAGAATATGTACATAGCAAATGAATGTTGATGAAATTAAAATAATTGGTTATGATATCATTTATGTGTGTTGTTAGAGAATATTTTGTTGTGAGTTCTCTGTATTAAAAAGTAATAAATACCAGACCTCTAATGGCGTGGATTCTTCTTTCCCTGTTCTCTGGAGTGGTTTCTTACACTCGCTCTTTGTAGAATTACTCCAGTTGCCTTAAATGTAAAGGGCACAGTAGAGCCAGGTTTTTGGTGTCAGTTAAAATGAAGCTTTGTTATTGTCGTTTTGAAGACTGTTGTGCTACGGGGTAATGGTGGGGGTGTGTGATGTGTCACCTTGCCAAACTGAAGTTCTGCTCACTTTGTTGATGTCAGAAATGCTCCTTTGGTAGTGCAGTGAGTCCTGCAGGAGCAGTTTCAGGAATGCTGGTCTGCTGTCTCAGCTGCTGCCTCTGGGGCTGAATGGAGGACAGAGTGCTGAATCCTTCACTTCTGGTGGAGTCTGCTAATGGAAATGTACCCTCTGGTGCCTGTGAAATATCAAAGATACCAGAAATATCAGAAGAGCTTGTAGAGGGGAGAACACAACAGGGTAGCACCTAGGGCAAAAGGGTTTCCCACATTATGACAGAACACTTCATCTCTGAAACCCAGCTGCAAATCTTTGCTTCCTGTCTAAGGTTTTTCAGCAGTCTAACTAATCGTGAAATCATCCATTTAAGCAAACCTTGCTCCATATGCTTATAGCATGATTTTTCAGCCTTGATCTATTACCACAGAGAAGTTCAGGAAGGATGCAAGTGATCAAGGCCATTTGGACATACAAAAGGTAAAGCCAGTACAGCTGGGAGGGAAGGAGTGCCACAGTTCAGGAGGTGTGGGGTGGGATTTGGAGATTTGGAAACACTCTGAAGAGCCCACTGTAGCTGTGCAGGTTTAATTTTGGAAGCAGATAGTACGGCTGGTTTGAATAACCTTGAAACTGACAACCTATATGTTAATTGTGAAAAGCCTTCTGGATAACTGCTGCTTAAAATACGAGTATCTGCTCATGGGATGGGAATGTAAATAAGCTGCCATCAGCTAAGTGCAAGTGACTGCAGTGATTCCATATTGATATTTTGCTGAAAGGAACTTAGGTCATGGTTTAAGCCTAAAGCCAATGTGGGAAAACTAAATGAGAACTAATATTTTGGAGAGACTGTTCCCCTAGCATAATTTCTGCAGTCTTTGGTTCTGAGCACTAAACTGCAGAATTTCAGGTTTGATCTGCTGTGTTACTGTGTTGCTAAAAGAAGCTGAGGAGCATTGTGAGAATGTGGAGGAAGGAAAAAGTCTCAGAAATAAAAAGCTTTTCAAGCTATTACATGATACAGTATGTAGTTAAAATAGGGGTGGTACAGGCACATTGGGTTAGGAGCATGCCTGGGCTTATTTTCCTCTTGAAGGCATCCCTGATTGTGTCAGAAGAGGGGAATGAACTATTCAGGCTGCATATGTGTGTGGGTGTGTGCACCTAAAAATACATGCCCAGGTTTCACACGGATACATTTGTATTTGATTTCTATTCTGACAGTATTCTGTGAAACAATTTCTGTTTATTCTGAACCTGACCATATAAAACAAAACCTGCTTTCCAAAACAGCTGCTGCTGCAGTATTTTGTCATTGACTTGGTGCATGAATATTTTTTGGCCCTAAATATGTCTGTTAGTCACTGAGCATCCTGCACGTTTGATTTTTATTCAGTCATGTCCAACCAACATCAATGAGATGTGGAGAGCAGCTAAAGCAGCTGGTGTAGCTTCTTAATCCACAAACCATCTGATCCGAAACTCACATGGGCTAGTTTGCAGAGCCAAAGCAACTGTAGTGGCATCCAGGAGGGACTCTCAAGCCATGCTTCAAGAAGAAATTTCCTCCTTCCTCGCATGAAGAAAATACTTTCCTTTTTGTACCTTTCCTAATGTACCTCCCTGAGGTGCTCTATATTCAAGAGTTTGCATTCATCTTCATTATATAATGTAACCCTGAAGCTACTCCCTTTTGTAAAACATGCACTGTACTAGTTTTCTTGTGAGAAAAACATGTGTGCAGATCACATCCATCCTATGGTTTCTGTGTCCCATTTTCCTGGCTACATACTCATTTAATAGGCAGCTGAAAAAAGTAAAGGGCTCCAGCTGAATCTTTTTAAAATAAATTCTCTTTGGTTATCCAGATAGAGCTACAGAATAACAAATCAACGCTGCCTTTGTGTGATGTCTGCATGACTCTTACTAATAAAAGAGTCATAACTGTGGAATGGAGTCTGTGGAGATAGAAGATAATCCAGCCATAATATCAAGGGAACTTAATATATATTTGCCAATTGCCAAATACTTCAGCCTTTTTCCCCTGATTTTTTTTTTTCCAATTTCTGAGCTTTTAAATGAGTCTGGCTCCAACTGAAGTAATGCTTTGTGTTTGCAATGTGATTAATGTAGGCTCAGTTTAATTGCCTGGGACCTGTTCTGAGGAACATCCCTGTTAGCTGATTACTTGTATAATATTTGCAAACCTCCCAATCCCCACATGACAACCTGATCCTTTTGTATGCAACAAAAGCAACATTCTATTGGCAAAAGACACAAGTACTAGCAGAGGATACTTGGTGTTTGTGAGCTGAGCTCTTCCTTTTCCATGTATTTTATAAGACCTGGAGGCAGACAGCACCTCTTGAGATCAGAAACGAGGAAGATTGAGAAACTGAATCAGAATCTAGAATCAATATTTTAATAACAAGGGAATATTTTCTTCAAAGCTTTGTTTAAGTGTTTGCTATGGTTACAAGCCCTGTAACAAGGATATTCCAGTTATACAAATAATTGAATTTAGCCTGCTTTTAAATCTGTTTTCTGCCAAAGAATATATTGAACTATGTGGAAATCTTTCCTTGCTGTTGAACAGCCTCTCCATTTGGTGCAGTCATGGCTAGATGGGCTGCCAGGTTGATGGCAAAAGAGGATCAAGCTGCAGACCTCAGCATACAGCCAGGTGGAGCATGGAAACCGAATGGTTGGGAGCACAATAACACACAAAGGATAATTCACTGCTTCAGGCAGTGCAGCAGCCAGGTTGGTTAGAGTCAAAAGTGCAGAGTAAGGGCCATTTCCAGTCAGAAGTTTTACAGCAATTCTTCCTGTTGATTTTGTAAGCAGTTCTTCACTTAAAAATTGGCAATGCTTTGTGCCTTGTTGAATTTAACTTCCTCTGCCTCTGGCTGAAAGAGTCCCTGTTCCACTTTTTACGTCTGCTGTCCCACCCCTGCTGGAGTTGAAGGGATGCTCACAGCTGGGGGGGATCATGGACCTGGCTCCTTGCAGACCCACTGACCTGGTGGCTCTGTGCACCTTAGTGCTTGCAGGTACAAGATGCAGTGTGGAGGGTTGGAAGCCTTGTAGAGGGCCAGCATGGATATGACTGAGCTCAATTGTTTTGCTTCTGCATCTTGCCTCCATCATCTCTGATGCTTGTGACCTTCTTCTGAGAACTATTTATCAAAAGGCTGTCATGGAAAAGCAAGGCAAAAAACAGCAGCACTTAGCTGCCCCTGTTGCTGTGTGTCAATGATGTGAGACCTTTTACCTAAAGTATCGTGAGCCTGCTCAAGTTCCCTGCACCATGCAGGGACATCTGGAGAGGGTCCTTACTTTGTTAGTCATGCACTAGAACATTGGTGGGAGAACACTGTCACTGCCATGGTGTGTGTGACTGCTTAGTGCTCATGGAGAGGAAGCAGCCCAGCTCTGCAGCAGGTGGAGCTGGATTGCCCACCCGTCCTTCTGCTCTGTGGGATGATCCTAATAGAAGTAGGTTTCAGCAGCTGCCTGTTTGTGGCTGGAAAAAGTGAGAAATTAGTAGTTTGCAGAAGATCTAGGAAGCCAAGATAGGATTTTGGCAGTGTAGTTGTCCTCTATCTCCTGAAGTCTGGAAATGAGGTTGTGCCTGTTTATGCCAGAAGATTTGTACTAGTGCTTTGAATAATTGATGGACATCAGAACTTCAAGTACAGGTATTGCTGAGAACAAGCTCTGTACAAATTAGTCTAGTCATGTGTTTGGCAGATCTCTCATTAGCAAGGAATTCTTAATAAGAATTATAATATTAATGAGGGTTTATCCTCTAAATCCCTTTCACAGGAAGGAAAGAATCAAAAATCCGACTCAAACGGCAAGGTGAGGACATTTGGCCGAAGGCATGAAAGAGGGTATGGGAGAATTAACATTGCAGTTCCTCTCTGGATTGTGTACAGCAGAGCAGGGCTGGAGGGAGAAACGGTTCTGACTCAACACACTGGGGGAGAGGGGGAGTTACCACTTTGGTGGAGTCTAAGAGAGCTTCACTCAAGCTGTTTGATGACTCATTTCTTTTATTTGCAATATGAAATTTAGCTGGTGAGAAACCATTGTCAAATACAAAGGGCTTCCTCTGGTCTCTGTCTTGTCATTAAGGTCACTAGAGCTGGTGGGAGTTAGTCATAGCCCAGTGCAAGGGCACCGTGGTTGCTGAGTTTGTGGGTTGCAGTCAGGTTTATGCTGAGGATGGTGTCTGCACGCTGGCATTCTCCTCTGCAGTATTGTAGTGGCCTTACTGGAGTTCTGCTATTTGTGTAGATTTTGATGTGCTTCATGTCTGGCCTCTGATGAAAATGTGCTGGCAGGAGAGGAGTGCTGGAGGGCCCAGCCCTGCTCTGCTCCTGGGTTGAGAGCAAGGCTGCCCTGTTGTACCATGACCACTCAACTGCCACCTCTGCACAAGCACACCTACACATAAAGCAGCTGGACTTTCCAGTTCAGATTGCTCCTGAATCCTCTCTTCCCTCTATGCTCAGCTGCTGAGTCGTGGAAATGCAGTTTTGTGACGTAAGCCAGAGAGAGTAAGCCAAGTTTTAAACTAGGTGTGTATAATCTTCAGAAAAAATACTGTGTAACTGTGAGCTCTCATTTTCTTCTGATTATTTTGATGGATGCCAAGGCATGATAAACATGCATGTGAGAACTTACACTGGTTTGACCGTATCAATTTGAAAATGTACGAGACCCAGAAATGTCAGTATTGCACTTTTGGAAACCTATCGTGTGGCAGTGACCACCCCAAAATAAGTCTGACTTTCCTCTGCAGTACTGTTGCTCCCTCTGACTGCTGCAGATGCACACTGCAGTGGCACAGGGGAAGATGTTTCAGACAGGCTTTTTTGAGTCCCGGAGTCAGCAGTGCTAGGGCACGAACCATCTGAGAGCTTCATCATATTGACTTAACCTTGCCCCTGTCTTTTGGGACCAAGACGATGCCTCACAAGTCCTCGCAGTTATGTAGTTCATCAGCCATGACTGTTAGCTAGGTTGTTTCAGCAGTTTTCAAAATAAAAATACAAATCCAACAGACTTGAAAAGGGTTATCACACATATATTGTTCAGACTTTAGTGGTTGGAGAACCTCTGGGAGATGCCCTGTAGAGTGTGTTTCTGTTTAATGTACCTAAAATTATCTGCATGCAGGAGTTGAATGCCCCATTGGCAGGTTTGCTGATAGTACTCAACTGGTAGGTGCTGATGACTCTGGAGGGAGGAGAGGCCTTGCAGAGGGATCTAGATAGATTGGAGTACTGGGCAATGATTCATAAGATGAAATTCAACAAGTCCAAATGCCAGATTCTGCACCTGGGACAGAGTAACATCAGGTACAAGTATAAAGTGGGAGAGGAGAGTCTGCAGAACAGCTGTGCCGAGAGGGACCTGGGGCTGTTGGTGGGCAGCAGCTCAGTGTGGGAGAGCAGTGTGTGCCCAGACAGCCAGGAGGGAAAACTGTATCCTGGGGTGCATCAGACACGGCAGCACCAGCCTCATCTTGAGCACTGTGAGCAGTTCTGGGGCCCACAATTTAAGGAGGATGTGAAGGTCCTTGAGTGCATCCAGAAGAGGGCAACAAAGCTGGTGGAAGAGCTGGAAGGTATGTCCTGTGAGGAGAGCCTGAGGGCTTGTCTAGTTTGGAGAAAAAGAGGCTGAATTTTCACTTCGTTGCTCTCTGTAGCTGCCTGAGGAGGAGACATAGAGAGGGAGGTGCTGATCTCACTGGAATCCAGTGATAGGACGCATGAGAATAGTTGAAAGATGCAACAGAGGAGGTTCAGGCTGAACATTAGAAAGCTTTGTTTTTTAGCAAGAGGGTGGTCAAACACTGAACAGGCTTCCTAGAGGGATGCTTGATGGCACAAGACTGTTAGTGTCTAAGAGGCATTTAGACAGTGCCATTAACAAAGTGTTTTAATTTTTGGTCATCCCTGAGGCGTCAGACAGTTAGACTAGATGGTTATTGTAGGTCTCTTCCAACTGAACTGTTCTGTTCTATGCTAGTCTACTCTAGTCTGGCTTCCCAGTAACAGGCTGGTACGACAAGACAAAATGTCTTTACAAGACTGACTTAAGCTTCTTAACCTTTAAGGATTAGAAAAGACTTTTGCTTGTTTTGCTTTCTCTGTTTGAACATGGCATGCATGGGTGTGCTTTAACCAAGTTCTTGTGCTGCTGCATTTTTCTTCTTAATCCTTGTAACATTTAGTTTGGCAAGCAGGAACAGTACGTGTGGAAAGTTCATACACCTGTGTAAATGTTATTGTTAATAATTACTGCTCTGCTGAGGACTCAGAAAGTTTGGCAAAACCTCAGGAGAAAAACTCTATCAAGCACAGGAACCTGAGCCTATGGGAGTTAGTGCTCAAGTAGCTGTTGCTGTGCCACACATCCTTTGAGAGCTGCAGCAGCAGAGGGATGAGGATTTTTCATTCCCATTGGACCTGGATGAACCCACCTGTTGGCCAACAGTTTTTTATCTTCTCATCTGGCACAGCTGCCTACAAAGTCATGCCCTGAGCAAAACCAATTCAGAATTATTTAGTTTGCTTGAGAATTTTCATTACAATCTAAAGCTGCCTGAGGCATTTTCACCAGGTTGGGTTAGAAAATGATCACGTGAGCTGCTATGCTGGAAAAATAGGTGAGGGTTTCCAGTGTGATGGAGTTAATGGTGAGGTACTGGAAAGACTGGTGGATGAATGGGGAGTGGTGGCTGCTTTACTAGGAGAGCAGCAGTGTGAACAGTTGGGGAATGCACTGCTGCAGTTAAATATGTACGTAGATTCTCTTGTTATAAAATGAGAATGTCCCATGTCATCTCAAGGGCTGGTTTTTTCCAGCCTGGAAAAGGCTCGGAGGGAGCCTTAAACTAATGATGGGAGGCTATAGAGAAGACAGTGATGCATAATGCCAATGAGAGAGGCCAAGGACATGGGCTGCACCAAGGGTGATTAGATAGAAGGAAAGAAATTCACTGTGAAGAAAAATCAAATATGGGAACAAGTATCCAGAGACCTGCAGTCTCTCTCCTTGGAAATACTCAAAACTGGCAGGACTTGAGCAACCTGATGTAGCTTCAAAATCAGTCCTGCTTCCCTTAGGAGGGGGAGGTGATCTCTGAAGTTCCCTTCCAATAAAAGATACTATGTGATTATAATTTTTAATGGCTTCTTAAATTAGATGAAAGCAATTAGTCTTACTGAGCAATAAATGTTACTTGCACTCAAAATAATACACAAACACATTCACTGCCTACATTTTACAAGCAGCAGTATGAAGCACAAAGATCATTCATTTGTGTGTGACACAGGGTCCCAACAGCAGAGACCATAATGCAAAATTTCCAGGAGTTCCAGGTGCACCACCACCTGGTATCTGCATTCTTTGTCTCCCCCTACTATCCACTGGTACTTGTGGGATTCTCCAGGGTGCAGCAAAAAACTCAGGTCCTCTCCGGAGTAGAAGGGCATGAAGCAGAACAGCAGTGTCCCTGCAGCTGTGGTGTTGCAAAGTTTACACTACTAAAATGTCTTACTACAGCTCTGCATATCTGTAACGAAACACCTGCATCATTCAATATGTCACATTAATACATAATTAGGATAGTATATGTCAATTCACCAGTAACTATGGCCTAAGCTGTGTTTCATTCAGAATCTTTATTGTTATGTGTATAACAGAGACATAGAAATGGATAACAGCAAACATCATAAACTAAAGATGTGGAAGTCCTGGGTGGGTTGTCAGCTGCAGTTCTGCATGCAGAAGGTCACTGTGATCTTTAACAGAAGAAGTTCAATCTACTTTTGTCCTAGCTTTGTCTGGAATAGGGTTAATTTTCTTCCTAGTACCTGGTAAAGCGCTGTGTTTTGGATTCAGTATGAAAATAATGTTGATAATACATTGATGCTTTAGTTTTTGCTCTGTATCTCTTATTCTAAGTCAAGGAATTCTCAGTTTTCCATGCTCTGTCAGCGAGCAGATGCACAAGAAGCCAGGAGGGAACATGGCCAGGATGGCTGACACAAACTGTCCCAAGGGTTTTTTCACACCACAGAGTGAAATGTGCAATACATGAACTGTGGGGAGTTGGCCAGAAGCTGCTGATTGCTGCTCAGGGACAGGCTGGGCATCAGTCAGTGGATGGTGAGCAACTGAATTGTGCATCACTCATCTTTCTTCAGTTTTATTCCTCTCTCGCCCTTTGTTATCTCCAGTTTCTTCACTACTACTACTATTATTACTATTATTATTGTTATTGTTATTATGGTATTTTAATATATTTCAGTTGTTAAACTGTTCTACCTTTTAATTTTCCTCTCCATCCTACGTGGTATTTAATTGCCAGCTGGGGCTAAACCATGACACCTTTCTGAGGAGACAGCTGAACATACCAAGCTGTTGTGAACCATGCTTGTAAACTGCAGTTATTTTCATCTAAAGTGTTATGGGTGCATTTAATGATGCAGAAAATGGCAGGTGAGATAAATGGATTGACCAAGGCAGGTGCAGAGATCTGCTGCTAAGCCATCTCTCATGGTGACAGGTCCTTCTCTTTCCCACCCTGTGTCAAGCCTCTATTTCTGTCACCAAGACTTTTCTGAACAGACTCTCTAGCTGTGCAGAATAGCACCAGCTAAAGGTGTGGGTTTGTGCAATGGTCTGCCAGTCTAGCAATGGTCTAGAAGCCCAAACTTAAAATCTCCAGTTGATGTAGTTCAAATGTGACCCTGGGTTTCAGGAGGTAACACTGCATTACCAACCCACTAAGAGAGGCTGCTTCTAGTAAAAATGACACGGACTTCACTGGTTTTCTTCCTTCTGTAAAAAAACGCCTCATTTTTTTGACATTACATTCAGCCTCCAGTGTAACAGAAGCACAGTCTTGTGTTCTGGGATGCTGTGGTCTATAAACATCGATTTAATAACATTTTTTAAAAAGAAAAGAAAAGAAAAAAAAAGAAAAGAAAAGAAAAGAAAAGAAAAGAAAAGAAAAGAAAAGAAAAGAAAAGAAAAGAGAAAAACATTGTACATGCATATTACTGAGTAATTTTGCCAATTAGCCTCTACCACAGTGACTGGGACCAGAGAGGTGATCCTTGAATTTTGAGTGGTTTCCCTGCTGCTGACACTTGACCTGTTCTCCTGTATGACATCCCAGGGTGTCTGTATGGAAGTGTGAGAGCTTTCTTAGTGTGCAGAAAATGAAAGTCACAGTTCCAAAGGCTGCAGCTGGTCATTACTGATGTGTACTGGATATTGTGTCTTCCCTGTCTTTTGTGTTGGGGGTCAGACTGAGATTTAAAATGCAATTTTCCAAATTCTGTGTTCGGTCCAGGACATGTCAGTTAAAATAATCAATGGAAAGGCTACCATTAACTCTTGAGAACAGCATTATACTCCAGAGTTAACATCCAAATATGTGGATTCCTTTATGACCAAAGGATGGGTGGAGTTCAATTAGCATTTATGGTGACCAGAATTGAGGGCATGTTTCCCTAGATACAGTCAGAACAAAAACCCAACGGGATCACTGCAATGATCTGAGTTAAAATTAGCTCTTCGTGGTGGTTGTGGTAGTGTATTTTTAACCTGAATTGGTTGAGTGACCCAATTCAAATGCAGCCATGCAGCAGCACACTGGTGAGGGCAGCAGGTGCAGCATCTGAGTGGGAGTGATGCCTTGAATGGGGGCACAGGGGGACAAGCTGTAACTCGTGTTTCTGCCAGAGATGGCATTTTATTTTAATTTTTTTGGAAACTGGTGGGAAACACATGGGAAAAGAGAGCATGATGACTAGCAGCACTCGACCCTTGGGACTTAAGGTTCTTTTCTGTGCAGGATTGGCTGTGACACTAGAGGTGTGTTCAGCTTTCAAGTTTGTTTTTCAGAACCTGAATTAGCTGGCAGTGTGCAGGCTGAAGCTTTCTGGTCTCAGCCATAGGGCATCTGGACCACCTAAACTGAGAAAACAGAAATTCCAGAAACCAAATGAATCTCAGCAGATGATGATTTTTAAAAAGATATTTCTTCTTAGTAAGGAAGAAATAGTACTATCACCACCTCTCCTCACCCCCAAACCTGTGCCTGATGGTAAGGGAATAACAGTGTGAAATAAAAGCAAGACTAAAGGAGACAACCACAGAACACACCAGGACTGATGAGACTGCCAGATTAGTAGAATAATGAGCATTGGGGAGGCAGTTCTCACTGCCACTTACTGCCTCCAAATGAGTGTTGAAACCCACAGAAATACGGGTTTCTGTGCCTTGAGTGCAGAGGCACCTGAGCTGTTGTGCAGACTGCCATCCCAAAGGCCTTTCACAAGGACACTATGCATTGTCAGTTTTATATTGGGTACCAATGGAAGAAAAGAGCAAGAGAGGCCAGGAATTAATGTTGAAGAAGAATGAGAGAATGTAGGTTAGCTCACAGAAATCTGTGATGGTGATGATGATTTAATCTTCCAGTCTGATGCTGTGGATGATGAACCGCTTGGTTAAATTTTGCAGATTTTCCACTTCTCCTGAGGGTACTCCAACTTTCCACGGCCCTACAGGCCACGAGATTACACATAAACCATCTGCATAGCTTGAATCTAAATCCTCTATGCAGCCTGGGTTCAGCCAGAAATTCCCCTACCATTCTCATCTCTTGTAAATAAGTGAAGCCAAATCCTGAAACTAAAGTCTATGGAGGTCACTCTCCTGTGCTTTCAGTGTTGTATGTGTGCATACATACTGAAAATGAGGAGGAAACTGCTGGGATAAAATGCAGTTGGCACATGGTATTAAAGAAGAAAAGAAACAAGTATGTGAGAGAAACTCATAGTAAATAGGAGCTGCAAGTATGTGAGTGCAGTGTTAGAATTTCGAGGGCAAAAATGAGGAAGGTAGAATAAAGTGGGAGTAATTTTCCCAGAAGGCTGTGTATTTATTCATGAGGAATGATGCTGTAAGAATAAATCATAACTATGTAGGAAGTTTTTATCTGCAGGATCCTTGTCTCCCTGCTTGCCGAAGTTGGAAGGTATGAGACATCAATTACATAATTAAAGATGTGACCATAATGATTATGCAAAATGGAACCAACCAAAGTTGCAAGGCCATTATTATTGCATTGAATATTTGAATGTATAAGAAAATGTCAACAACTGAAGGCTATTTGAAGAAAAAAGGGCGTATTTAAAGAAAAAGAAGTTGGTTTCATGCAGGTGGTTACTAAAATGGCAACAGAATCAAACAAGATCAAGAATTAAAACTCCCAAAACATTAACAAGTATATAACTGCATTAATTTTAAAAGTCACCCTAATAGCAAACAAAACTTGTAATGGAAACTATATTTCTATCAACTTAAGTCAATGGAAACTAAAAAAGGAGTGTATCAGGTGAGTATAACTTTTTATCTTAGGATATGGATTTGTTATAGGTTAATGTTTTCACAGGCATATAACTGGCTTGGTTTTCAGAGATGGCCATTCACTTAGGGCTTTGAATCTGAATATTTGATTGGATTCACACTGCCTAAATTAGATATCTAACAATAGACATATTAAATTTAAATTAGTTATCTTAGGCTGGCTCTAGAATCTGAAGAGAAAGATCATCTTCAGAGAGAAAGTAATTCCTTCTGACTTGGATGCCAGTCTTATTATGGAATAACTTGTCCTCAAAAGATGCTTTTTCTTCTCCACTGCTTATAAAAGGAACTTAAGATAACTAAGACTCGAATTATCTACTCTCACTGATTAAAGACATGAGATAAATCCTGTAGGTCTTGTTATCCAACATAAAGCATTCACATTTGAGAACTGTAGTCCTAATAGCTACAGGCCATATCCAAACACATTTTGTAGTTTATGCTCTGTATACTCCAAGGGATAGCTCTGGAAAAGGCTGGACCAAGCAGTTCACAGACATATTTAACCAGGGTACAGACCATGTTGGCAGTAAGCAAAGATTCAAACTCCATTTTTGGAGGGTGGCATGCTGGAAGGAATCTATGGCCACTGTTTCCCAGTGTGTCAAAGATGACATCTTTCCTCTTGATTCACCTGTATTTCAACTTTGGCTTGAATGATTCGCTTTGTCTTCAGGGTCTTCTTGGGATTTGTCTATAAACATGGGTTTCTTTGATGGTAAGATTTCACATTCCAATCTCTAAAATCTTGTTCAACTGCCATTTTCAAATTCTTAATCTGTTCAGCTCAGACTCTGAAAGGCCTGGATGGAATTCAGGGGAAGGAGATGAGAAACAAGGAATGCTCCCACAGGATGGTTTAACCTTCTTTCAAAAAGCCTGCTTACTCTTCTTGCTTGAGACTGTCTCAAGAGTAGGTACCCTCTCTTGCCTCCTTCCTTCTTCATCTCTATTCTTGGCACCAGAATAAACCAGTTTCTGACAAGGTGGCCACATTATTAAGAAATAGCTGTTGGCAGGCAGATGGGAAAAGCTGGTTAGACAAGAAAGGGGATGAGAATGTAGCCAGCCCCTGGAGGTGTCTGTGAGAGGAATTCCTGCTTTCCTGGTTCCTCTTTGCTTCTGGCTTACTGACTTGTGCCCTGCTTCCAGAACGGGGTGACAGGCCAGTGTCCTCATCCTTCTCCTGGGAGCATGAGCACATGCAGCAGTGCCAGGAGGGAGCTGTGGTTCATGTGGCTGTAACTGGGAGGGACAGCACCATCCAGAAGCACGATCTCAGGATTATTCTTCTGTATTCTGCTGGAATACGTCCTGGTACCTTCCACTCTGCTTTCTGCTCCTTGCCTAGAAAGTGGGATCTGCAACCAACCTCTGAACTTTGAACCTCATTTGTGAACTGGAAACAGGCATGATCCCCACAGTTGGCCCTCTGATTCCAAACAGTATGACAATGTAGCACTTTTCCATTGGATGCAGAAAGAGAGTTGTGACCCCTACCTTGGGAATTGCCATCAATTTGGAAATTGCTGTTGTTTTCAGTTATTTTATGTGAATCTAGAAAAGATCCTTTCTCTGTAATTTGGCTGAAAACGAAACCTATTCTAGAACATTGAGCAGAAAAGACCAGTGGGAAGTAAGGCTAAAAGCTTGTGGTGTTTAGGCCACAGTGCTGATTGGTCATTTCCTTGCCCAAAAATTCACCTCTGCTTGTTACACTGCTCCTTGGAGATGGCCGACCACATTTATGGTTTCACTATTTTACTTTGTAATTACAGATTCCTTTCACCTCATTTATTAAAATCACTGTGTGTCCAAGTAGGCCATTTCTTATGCAATGTCAAAATAAATAGATAGAATTAATTATAAGGCTTTAAATATATGCATGAGAATTGCAATGATTTTTGAAACATGGAAGTGCAACACTAAAATTATTTTCCTGAATGAGATGACTCATCATGCCTGGGAAAAAAAGATCCTGTGATTTCATTGTATTTTCATATCATTAAGAAAATATTATACTTCAAGCAGATGAAGGACTGCAAAATTTGCAGACCCATTATTACTGGATAGTGGTAGCAAAGAGAAGTGCGTTACATTTGCATACAAATACATGAGTGTGTTTTAGGAACCAACTTTTTTTCTTAAAAAAAAAAAAATATCAATTTAGAGGACAAAGCAGAGCTCTGGTTTGCAGAAGACAAGCCTGGACACACAGTGTCTTCAATCCACTGCTTCCATGTCTGTGTCCCCTGTTTG
This sequence comes from Acridotheres tristis, assembly GCA_037013685.1. Taxonomy (NCBI): domain Eukaryota; kingdom Metazoa; phylum Chordata; class Aves; order Passeriformes; family Sturnidae; genus Acridotheres; species Acridotheres tristis. The sequence continues at coordinate 49,793,566 of CM072887.1, forward strand.
CTCTGCAGACTGACCCTGGACAGATCTGTCTGCTGGGTCACCTGCACATTCTGCAGCTTTTGGTGGACACTGAATGGGTACGGGCATATTCCCAAGGGAAAGAGGTGTGTTTTGTGTGGGTGTTGGCATACTTTCAGTGGGTATTGGCATATTCCCAGGGGGTACAAGGACACTCTCAGGAGGCACTGGCACACTTTCTGTGGGTGTTGGCACCCTGCCTGGAAGTGAGGGTGTGTTTTTGGTGGGCTTTGACACGTTTTCAGTGGGTGCTGTTGTACTTTCAGTGGGTGCTGGTGTGTGTTCACTGGGTGTTGGTGTGCTCATGCTGGGCTGCTCACAGTGATTCCCAGCCTCTGAATGTGGAATGAGAGGAGTGGGGGGCTCTGGCACCAGGACAGCATTACATGTTTGAGTGTCACAGGTCTCTGGATTGCTGCTGTTGCTTGGGAGGGACTCTTCTGCCTTGTGGGACACCCTGAAAGCTTCAGCCAGCTGCTTCAGCATCCTCTTGTCACTCTCATGCAAGTCAATGCTAGCCTGCTCAGAGGAGGAAGGGGTAGTTTCAGTTTCATCTTCTTCGTCTTCTTCTTCTAAGATGCCATTTCCATTCACCTCTTCTGGGAGCTGTGCTTGCTTTATTTTTTTGTACAATTCATTCCTCTCTTCCTGCAGAGCACGGCAAAGGTTCTCTAGTCTCTGGATTTTCAGCATGAAGCACTCGTATTCCTTGGACCTCATGGCTTTCTGTAGTCAAAGACATCAAGTAAAGGTACAGGCTCAGTTTGGGTGCATGCAATTCATTAGTGGAACTGGCAATTAGGAAATGATTTGAAATCTAAGCAGCCCTCAGAGGATGCTGCCGAGTGGCTGGATTTAACCAACTGCTCTTCAATAGCTATGGTCTTTTGGACCAAAGCTTCAAGAGGAAATTCATCCCTGTAACTACAGTGTATTAATATTCTGGATACATATTCAGAGCAATTACACTCAAATATATTTGCAGGAATGCCTGCTGATGATCTGGAGAGATAGAAAAGCACAGTGAATGTCCATACAGATAAGCAACAAAAAGTCTACTTGAACTTTTGGTTGGTGTGGGTGTGAATTTGGAGGAAAACAAGCTGCTTTTTTATTTGTTTGTTTATTTATCTTGCTTCTGGGTTCTGTAAGAGCATCCTGAATTGGAACACTTTCTACACCCAGTGAGTAAACAAGAGATACAGAAATCCATTAAAAAAAATAGCAAAGAGCTACAAAGCTAACCAGAAAGATCTGGTCCAAGTTCAGCATATGTTTGGGATGAAACTTCAGGCAGCCTCTTATCTTCTTTGAATGAGTTCCAGTGTGCTTATGAACTTCCTTTGCAATGCCCCTGGGACAGCACATTTAAAAGTAAGGTGAGACACAGTACTTGCTTTTGACTCTTAGAGTCTGACTGCACAGGAATTTAATGAAAGGTTTGATTTTAAAGTTCATTAGCTAGAACACATTAATTCCCTGGGTGGCTGCTCTTATGCAGAAAGTAGCATGATATGAACTAATGCCAATTTGCTTCTATGGAAGAGCATTCAGAATCACCCATTTTTAGAGCACTTAAAATTCAGAGTTACATAATTCAGTTTCTCATGGATGTAGTGGATGCCTGCGCAATCTAAAAGCCCTACCAGTTGGGTTTGTGTTTTTCTCTAAAGACATCCAATTATCAAGGTAGCTTGAAAGAAAGATGCCTAGATTCAAGAAGAGATTTTTCACTGACTTCTGAGATTTTCCACTGACTTCTGAGATTTTCAGGTTATCTCATCTCCTAGTTAAAGCTTTACATGGGGAAAAGGATGCATCTTGGGATGGAAAAGACTGCTCACCTCTTCAATCATGTCCAGTAATGCTCTGTTACAGTTCTCAAACCTGGATTTCCATGTAGCAGTATCCTTTTCCAACTTCTTCATTTTCTTTGTCATCTACAGAATCAGGAAGAAAAGCTGAATCACAACAGAAATTCAATGCTGAAGATGAAATTAGGGGAGTCCTTTTATTCAAGTCTTTGGCCCTACTCATAACTCTGCTACCAGTGGCTGTAGTGTCTGTGCTAAGTAATAATTTATCTTAAGGGATGGATTTCATTTGAAAGACCACCTGTGCTGGTCTTGGCTGAGTGTGTCCTAACTGTTATTTGAATGTTGATGAAATTATTCTTCAAAATGTGCAGAGATTGTCCCGTCTCAGATAGAATTATTAGTGTGAGAAATATCAAAATCTAAAAGGAAAGTATCAATTAAAGAGTTCAGGCATGAGCTCCTACTCACTTTTTCCATCTCCTGTTTGAATGTGGCAAACACTTCATTGCTTTTGGCCAATGTTTTCTGAAATTCTTCAAACCTTTCAGAGTAGAGAGTGATCTGTATTAACAGATAAAAAACCAAAAACCTCAGTAATTTCAGAATATCCAGGATGGTGAACTTCTTCTACTTTGGTAAAAGATAATAAGTATTGTGTTTGAACATGGAAATTATCTTCTTTTTGGAGACCATGAAACACAAACATCAGGGAACACAAACTCTATGCATCTTTTTATGGTTGCAAACTGTTATGATTCCTCCATTGCAGAAAGATAAACTGAGTAAGAATAGAAAGAGCCAGGCAAGTGATTTTAAAACGACCTGGGAGTTATGGATGCCCTATTCTCCTGAATGTTGCAGCTCTGGTATCTCTATACAGGGTGTCCAGAAGAAAAGTAATTCTGTAGATATTAAGACTTCTGAAAACATTTTCCTTCATATGATCTCTGGCCCATCTCCATGGGCAAGAAGGACTAACCTTCAGCTGGTCCAGCCACTGATGCTGTTCAGGATCATTCATCTGTGCAGCCTGGCAGCTCTCACCACAAGTGATGTGGTGGCTGAGGCAGGGTGGGTGCAGAGCTCTGGGAGGGTCAAGAGCAGCCTGCAGTATTCCAGTGTGTGGGTGGAAGGTGGTTGCCCTCTTGTTTCATACCAGCAGAGAGCTGGATAAAGGATTATCTAGGAGCTTTTCTTTAGTGTGGTGCCAACAAACTCATCCCCTCCCCGTGAAGTTACTGAGGAAAAGAAGATTTAGAAAACGTTGCTAATAGTGGCGTGGGTTTCATTCTGATTTTGAAATCAGGTATGGTTATACCATGTATCATGCTGGTTCAAGCTAGCTGTTATGGTGCCCTTGCCACAGCCACAGGGTTTCAACCAGGTATAACCTGGGCTGTAAGGGTCTCAGAGGCTGCAGCCCTTCCCCTCGGAGCTGGGTGAAGGGTAACCCATACAGAGCACTCCGTGGTGCCAATATCAGAGCTAGCTGACATGAAACTTGCACGTCTGGATTCATACAAGGCTGTAGCCAGAGCTGTGACCTAGGCACAAACAAAACTCTTTTAGCAGCCCAAGTTCTACAGCCTAGGTGGGATACTGATACCAAGTGGAACATTAACATTTGGAAGAGATGTCACAGCTCTAAGGAGAAATGCCTGAGCGTCCCAAAGCCAGGTGGCGGAGCAGGGGTGGGAGTCAGAGAATTGAAGCTCCTAGCCCAGATCTGTTTTTGAAAAGCTCACCTCAATTCTGTCTCTGCTTTCCCTTCCAATTTTTGCATATTTTTAAATTGGGTCAAAAACATTTCATGTTTGAACAGGGCAAGCTCTGACCTCAGCTGGGGCCCTAAGCAGCACCACAGCACTAAGAATAGCTTCTGCAATTTGAACTGAATAATAAATGAATGTTTTCATAGTGGCTGGGAACAGGCTGTGAGAGATGTCACTCCCTAGGAGGATGAACCCCCTTGCTCATCCAGCAGGACTGTGTGGGCAGGGAGGGCGGAGGCAGCATTGCTGTGAGTGCAAGGCCTTGGGAAGTGGGGACACCCCTTTGCCATTATGTTCTTCTTGGCTGCCATGGCTTAGTGGTTGCACTGTGCTGGGTACCAAAAATTTAAGGTCTCAACTGGCTTCTATCTTTTTATTTTGTTTCAGTGCGTGAAGCTAAAATAGTCTGCCTAAGCATCATGCCTGGGGAGAGCATGCAGCATCCTAGGAAGCACCACCACAATTTGGGTGTACTTCCTCAGCTGGTGCCAGATCCCTAACACCATTTGGAGTGCTGGATTTGGCTGTCTCTGGTACATTGTGCCATCCAGAGACAGACTGGCATGAACATGATGTCCCCAGCTCCTTCCAGCTCAAAGAAGAAGTGGGTGTTCACCACCTCCTCTGAATCAGAGTGATATCTCACTGTGAAGGTAATATTATGGCTTCTCCCTATCTCACTCACCCAACATCTTCTCATAAATTTCCATGCAGCTGTTCCTCTGTTAATCATAGAATCACAGAAAGACTTGTGTTAAAAGAGACCCCAAAGTCCATCCCTGTCATGGGCAGGGACACCTTCCACTAGACCAGGTAGCTCAAAGTCCCATCCAACCTGTCCTGGAACACTTCCAGGATGGGGCATAATATCTACTTATTGCTTTGTGTTGTTTGTATCAAGGAGCTCTTTTTGCTCTTTCTGCTCCGCACTTGCACAACATCTTGCATGATAACATCTGGTCCATGAGGTAACCATGGACCATGGGGTCCATGAGTTCCGGTATTACCATGCCAGAAATAATAAACATTTTAAAAAATATTATTAATAATGTTATTTATCCCAGTAATTCCAAATGAAGGCTGATATGTAAGTGAGAGCTCACACTTGAGCAACACATTTAAATGCATGTTTCATTTCAGGAAGTGAATCATCTAATTTTTGTCTGCACAAGTCTGCAAAGAGCACATGTATTCTCAATGCTTGACTCGTATTTTCTAAAAACACCTTTTCTGTTTCAAATGTTCTAGTTTTTATCAATACCTCCAGCTTCATTAAACTGGCTATGGAGGTCTGCCTGCATAAATATTTTTCTTCTGGTTGAACATAAAAGTTTAATTAAAACCTCTTTGAGAAAATTTGGAGCAGGTTTGCAGTTGGGACAGACTTAGTTGGAGGCCTTTGAGGTTTGATTGCAGAACCTGTCCAACTATTGTCAGCAGCACTTTATACGATGTTCTTCAGTGTGCCACTGGCTTATCTCAGCCTCGGGAAAAAACACGTGAAAAACTAAACCCCTCTTAGCATGTTTCCAGGTTATCAGTGTAACACTGGCATTTCTTGATGGCTCAACAGGTAGAGATTAGACTATCTGCAAGGAAAAGGCTGGAGCAACTTGCCTGTATGATTAACTGTGAGCAAGGGCTAGGAGAGTGCTTCCTGATGGGTGAGGGGATTGCCAGCTGCAAAAGGAGCTGACAGACTGACATCACCTCCCTCAGGGAAGGAATCTTTCTCACAGACAGGTCAAAGAATCTACATAATTGTTTCTAAAATCGAGAAAAATCTATTGATACTCTCTCTTCTTGATATCATCTAGTGTTCTCACTCATAGATTCAAGGTCTCACTCTACTATTCAAGATGATTATTGCATTGCTCCCAAAGTGTAGTATATTCTGTCTATTTCTTGGTTTTACTGCCTTTCACTCCAGCTTGTCTCCTGGTGTAATTTTGGTGAGTAATTTTATTTTATTGAAAATTTCAAATTACAGTTAAGCACTGAAATCCTGGAGATCCTTCTCTACAAGCCCTTAGAATTCCTGTTAAAGTTAATGAAAATGCTGCCTTTGCAACCCCAGCCCAGAAAAGCATATGGGCTCAGCAGCTCCAGTTTGGAAAACTTGTTTCCTGATATGTATGTACTTTCAGTGCTTTGCTGTATTTAAAACTTGCCTGAAGGGTAGTTATGGTGAATAATCAAGGCACACACATTGTTCTGTGGTTGAGCACTTTAAACACTCATAAAACCAGCACTGTAGAATGATTAGGGTCAGAAGGGACCTTTAAAGATCACATAGTACAATCCTCCTGCCTTAGGCAGGGACACTTTCCACTGACCAGTTCCTTCAGCCCCACCCAGCCAGTCTTGAACACTACCAGTGATGGGGCATCCACAACTTCTCTGGCCAACCTTTTCCAGTGTCTCACCATCTTCACAGCAAAGCTTTTCTTCCTCATATGTAGAAGAAGTCTCTCCTCTTTCACTTTAAAATGGTTACCCTTTGTCTTATCACATGCCCTGGCTAAAAATCTCTCCCCATCTTTATAAACCTCTTTTAAATACCAAAAAAATTGCAAAAGGGCCTTTTCTTCTCTTCTTTAGACTCAACAACCCACATGTCAGAGTATGATTTGCAGTATGGGCATTACCTTACAGTTGGCTTGAAAATAACCTGCTTCCTTTGCAATAGTCTATGGGATGTAGTATGAAGCTAGAAGGAATACACAGAAAGTAGTTTGGATACTTTACCTGGGATGTGCCTCATGGGTTAAAAACTGGCAAACAAAGGCACACCATGCAATCACCTCTCCTACATCACCTGTGCCTGTAGGACAGTCTCTTGCTCCTTTAACATTTTGGCCTGGAGCTTCCATTCTGCAGCTTGGTTCAGGAGCTGTGTTTTGGGCAACAGAGAGAAAATTGTTAGGTCCCTAGATTATCAGGTGGAAACCCTCATCCTCCAGCTACTCATATTACTGTGATAAGGAGTGATCTAACTTTCAGGTGAATACAGTTAGAGCAGTTAGGTAAGGCAGACTATTTAGTGTTATCCTGAGACATAGGACAGGCTATTTGTGTTCCAAAGGCATGTTTGAATAGGAGTTCACAACCTACTTGGAATTAAGCATGCAGTACCATGGGCTATAAAAAGAGTGGTATTTAACCACCATCTTCATCAGGCTTCTAGAGAATGGTTATGATACTTTCTGGCACATTCATTCCAGCACAGCTCCAGCCAAATTCCTTCTCTCCAGTGAACAGCAAACTTCCTTTCGCATTAATAACCATGAGTTAGCATGTGGGTATGGTCACAGTCAGACCTGCACCAAAAAATCTGTGAGCTTTCAGAAAGCCAGTGCACAGTAAATGTCATATATCTACTGCTGTCTGTTATCTTTGGGCTCTGTTTGCACTGACAAGTGGAGAATTCCAGTGCAAGGTGATAAATGTCTCAGGTTAAGTAGGCAGCCCAGGAGAAGCTTGACTGCAGTTTCTTTCCTGGCTTCTCCTGAGAAGGTGTGCTTCCCTATTCCAAGGTGTTTGCCAAAATCACATTCTGATGTGCAGGCTGCAGATAAAACAAGTGGAGGATTGGACAAGGCTGAATGAATTGTATGAATGAGGTGTGCAGAGACCTTTCCTAGCTACAGTTCTAAGTCAGCACTTCCAAAATATACAGTAATATTTTAGCAATTGGTTTAATCTGAAAGCAGGAAATGTTTACCAGAGTGTTAAAGAAATGTCCTGTCGTCTACCAAACGTTTATAAAGTGTTTTATTAGCCAGGCCAAATATATTTTAGAAAAAGAATGCTAATGATAGCTTGAGAAATGAGACATAGAAAAGTTATTTTACCACAGGATTTTGCTCTGTTGGATTAAATTGTACTTAAATTGTACTTTAAATTGCATTTAAAATAGCACAGCTGGGCTCTGAAAATATATTGAAAATTAAAAGGACTGTGTATGTCAGTGGATCTTATACTGGAAGTGAAAGGTGAGTAGAAGCACATTCAGAAAATGTATTTGATCCTCAGTAAAAACTTTTATTCTAACCATTTTATTGGAAATAACAAATGTAAACTATGCAAATACCACCTGGTAAAAGAGCTGAGGATGAACTCTAAAATGTTGACTGCCTCCAGCTGTTTGTGAATTAGACTTGCTGCACATATAAACATATATAAATATTAGCTCTAGAAAAATATTTCTTCCATCAATTGGGCCTTTTGATTTGGACTCACTGAATTTTTGCCATCTTACGTTTCCTAGACAAGAATGTTTTACAGCTCAATTATGAAGAAATGCTGTGTTGTACTTGTTTTATACCTGCCTCTGAATATTTATTTTGAGAATTTAATTTGATATTTGGTTCCATGGAGATAAATCAGACATTGTTGATTAATATTTCAAATAGGTTATGCCATGGCCAGTAAAAAGAGTTGGTATGAGTTAAATGAGCATCAGTTCGTGCATTTATTTTCTCAAAAGAGGATACACTTCACATGTGCAAAAATAAAGAGAATTTTTTTTTTTTAAAGTTTGGATGAAATATGGATTTTTAAGTTTCACCTTTCTTTGATATCTACTTTTTAAGAGTGTTTTTTAGAATTTATAGGGTTTGAATGATTTAATGAAAAGTGCTTTGAAAGCCTTCAGAGCTACCCAGTCCCTAGGCCAGTCATTACTTCTAAGAACTGGACTATTGCTTTAATCTCAGCTAGGGTTGCCTCCATACCCAGTGTGACTGGAATAATGAAAAGGTCCCACCTCCTGCACCATATCTTCAGCCACAGCACAGCAGATGGACAGAGAAGGCAAAGAAAAGTTGCTTCTTTTGCCTCTTAATGAAATAGCTCTCTCTTATTGACCCACATAACTTGTGCAGCCAGTAAATTCCAAGAGTTAATAAACTCTTCTGTAATGGAAGCAAACCACAGAGAGGCTTGCTCAAATTAGCACACGTTCTTATGCAGCCTGAGGTCATCTGCAAACACCAAGCTGGGAGAAAATGAATCAGAACTGATACATTTATTAATAGACTATGAAGTGGTAACAAGGAGTCTGAAGTATCAAGAAATGAATAAATATTGCATGTGGTGTTTACAGAGCAGCACTTTAGCAAACGGTGGTGATGTTACACTTTATTATTAGAGCTATGATAGCTGCTGGAGGCCCAGACAGTCACAGGGGCTGGCTTAGTGAAAATTAAGCTTCTCTTTTTGCTGTCAGACTCTGTAAATTCCAATTATGTAGAAATCTGACCAATACCTTGCAGTCATGTACTTGAAAGCCACAGATGCTTTAAAATGCAGTTAATTGCACATCAAAGTTTGTATTACAAGTGCTAAAAATGTCTGGTATGGGAGAGAGGAAGTACAAGTAGTGCTGACTGGTTATGGGATGGTGGTAAAATTGCATCCTTAGGTCAAGTTGTCCCTTTGTGGAAGCCACACATTATGAACCATTGCTCCTTCAATAGGGAATTGCATTTTTGATGGATATGTAGAGTGAACTGTGCAAGCAATGACATGACCTCCTTTTGAGGTGTACAGGCTCTACAAGAGGGAACATCTCTCATTGTCTGAGGTAAAGAAGCTTTGCATAGGGGCAAAGATTCCCACATGGAAGAAGTGGGGGAAGGCATCAAAGTGAGCCTTCAAAGAGTAATCAAATAGATAAAAGAATACAATAATTTTCACTTAGGAACACTTGAAAAATCCTGCAGCAAAGGTCATGCACAGGAATGAGAAAATTCTATGGAGAGAAAGGTTCTGAAAGCTCTTCTAACTTTGCACATTACTGAGCTGGAGAGAGTTACAGCTAAGTGAGAGAACTCCATCAAAAGCACCTTGATTTCATCCATACATGTATATACATTACTCCCACAGGCACTGGTACAATAGCTGGGTGGGTGGGACTGAGAGCACGTCAATAGGGTGGAGGTGGGAGCCAAGGGTAGGGCAACTCTGAGTGCTGGGCTACCTGTGATGAATCGTGATATGCCTAATTATGCTTTGACTCATTGCATGGCTTTTGGCCTTAATTTCTGCAGCTAAATCTACCTTGTGTGGAGGTGATATTAGCCATACATCACCAGCCTGCCTCAAGGATAGGATTTTTAAGTGTTCTTTTGGACAATGGGAAAAATATTCTTTGTACACTGTGCATACTGTTATACACCCACTGCGTAAAGGTTTTGTAGTTTATTTTCAAACCTGTTATTTCATACACACAGCAAAGCCCAAAAGAAAATCTTCCACTCCCAGTTGTAGACAGTGATGACTTTCAGTGCTTTAAAAGAAATGAAAATACCAAAACTGTGCATACCAGTTCTAGATAGTACACACAAAGAAGTTTTGACTAAAACAGGGACAGTCACAGGTGACAAGCAGCCCCAAACTCATGTTCTGAGAGGTGCAGCACGAAAGGTCACTGACACAAGGCTGTATATGCCAGTTTTCCATGGAGCCAGTGCCTGGTCTTTTACATCTTCTGTTCTGAGGGGATTTTTTCCCCTCAGTATTTGAAATCTGGTACTCATTAGCAGAATTCCCAGTGACATCACTAAAGTAAATCCATATTTGCTTTGCTATTGTAAGTGATTTCTTGGACATCTGGAGTTTTCTGGAGTTAAAATCTGCCAAGAATCAATGGTCATTAATGAAATTTCGGGGTTTGGCTTTATGTGGGTTTCAGAATGAAAGCGAATAAGTCAGCTGGACTACAAATTGTCATGCAGTGATATGCAGATCTGCACAGAGAAGGCCCAGCTCTTTTTCACCCTCACTCTTTAGCTGGGAGTAAAGCTGAGCAGGAGTGGGTGTTCCGGCTGCAAGATCAGTGCAGAGAAAGGGGATAAATGCTCTTATGAGCTGGTTTTGGTAAGAGGTATTTGCTGTGTTTCCCTTGTGCTCTAGCCACAAGCCTTAGAGCCCCATATTTTCATCTATTTTGAGTATTTTAAGATACCCTTTGGAGCCATGCTTGTGCTACTATATCTGTTTCCAGATATGGGGAAGGGATAAATGTCCTCTCTTTAGAGAAATCTCTCATGCTGCTCCTGAGTTCCTGGAGGACTGGTGAAAAAGAAAGATTTCTTCCATCTGATGAGAGCCTGTCACTCCCTCTGAGAGCTGCTGCCTCCACTGAGAAGAGAGACCATGTGCCTGTGTTGAACTCTGATCCTTTGTAGATGTGAGGGTTGCTGTGAAAATACTAGGCAGTCTGAGAAAATTAATTTTAGTCTGTTTTAGCCATAAAATGTGTGAGACTACAGATGGAGGAGTGCCGTCCTCCCATCCCAGCTGTGCCTGCAGAGGACATCCCTCCTGGACCTGCTTTTCCCTGACCCCCTGCTAGAGATGTCCCCTCCTCCAGAAAGGGAGGAAGAGCAGACAAAGCTGCTAAATGGACCCAGACCCTTCCTGCCTGAAAGAGGCACTGGCAAACTAATATAGGGAGGGAAACCGAGAAGGGGAGGCTTGTTAGAGCAAGTGGCTCCTGTGGATTCTTCCACTGGCAAAAGTGGATCCATGGCAGGATGCCTGAGGAGCCTTGGAACCTGGGGGAATAGCAGCCTTCGGCCATTTCAGTCCCACATTCTTGGTATCCTCTCGATGGTTTAGACGTGTGCATTCATTGTGTGGGGAGATGGAGTATCAAATACCAGAGACAATTGAAAACCAGTGGCATCACCTGACCCAGCATCACGATGCACCAGCTGCTCAGCAGCAGTGAGTTAGCTGAAGCAGGCTCTAGCCCAATGCTCTGTAGTGTGCTTCTGAAGCTGTAAATGCCAATGAAAGCAGCCTTTCAGAGGCTGTTCCTTTGCCTTGAGCATTGATGGTAGCTATAAAAACTTCTCTGCTACCCTACCCCAGATTGGACCCGGATATATTAGTGAAAATAGCATGCAGGGCTTGTTTTGGCCTAAAGTTAGATAAAAGACAGACAAATTAGAAGGATAGGTACATATTCCTTTTCTTTCTGATGTCGCTCCTCGGCTTCCTTCATCATTTCCTGAGACTGTTCCAGCTTGGCATCCACCAGTTTCTGCTGAAGTTCTCTGTGCTTAAATATTTTATCAAGGTGCTGTAAAAAAAAAATCTGCTGAATGTGCAGGTTTAATTATCTGCATAGCCCTTCATGCTCATACATGTACAGTTATTTACTGGAACACTTAAAAGACAAAATAATTGCAAAACAAGAAGACACTCAACCTGTTGCAATTACTGAAGAAATTACAGTTCTGATAAGAACAAACTGTGCTGGAATTAGCATGGGAAGGGAAATTGATGTACATTATCAATTCTGATTTATTTTAAGAAAAAGAAAGCCTTAACATCTTTGCCAGTTCTATGATCTACATATGAAGTCATCAGTACAATTTGGTATGACTGAAGATCAAATAATTGCTCATCAATAATAAATATGCTGGGGACACACGTTTTTTTAGCTGTTAAATGGCCAGTGGATCTAAGACACAGTGTGAATGATGGTATAGACCCATTGCACTTGCAGTGCTTGGGAGCACGTGCACAGCCCATGACATCCTCTGTGTAAATACAAGCTCAGTACATCCCCTTTTGGTCTGGCCACACCTGCACAACGGAGGGCTTGGGTGACAGGATATGAGTGGGGATCTGGAGATAAGACCAAACAAAGCAGAGGCCTCCTCTAGCCTGTAAAATATCTGCCTCCATGGTGACTTTCAGGAGATGAATGTTGCTGATAGCCTTCTTCACTCTTAATGCACTTAGATAAAATTCATAGGAGCAATTATTCTGAGTGTGTCCCTCTGGTTTACATTTTCTCCTCAAAGACACCACAAGAGAGGAGTGTACATTTTGTTCATTCAGTATAGGACTTCATGCATGATTCAACAGATCTGGAAAAGCAGGTATTGTATCAGTCATTCCAGATTGTAAAGACGGATAACTTATGTTTTATTCAGTACGATAATGTTGTCTGATTGCACTGAGGCTCACAGTAAATGTATTTAGAAACTATAAAAAGACCCATTGTGATATTGTGATATTTGTTGATGTTTGTCATAAAATAATAAAAAAAAGGTAGTTTGGGATTTTACTAGAGGATTTTTTCTGGTGTCAAAATTTTCTGGCCAATTCCAATGTTTACAGAAAGAATAATTATCCATCTGTCTACTATCTGCTAGATCTCAGTGAGCACTGTGCCTGCAAAAAAAGAATCTATTTCAATTCAAAGGGTCTCCTTTATGTGTCATCCTAATTTTCTGCTTTTGGGAAAGGGTCAAATCGTTTACATCAGAGCCCTTCTCAGCAACCTGCTTCCGGAGGGAACAAAATACATTTGCTGTCACTCGCAGAACAGGCTGTCTAAAGAAATGGGAGCTGGGATGTACTCAATGGGAGCTTAGTGGGAAGGAGGAAAGGGATGCTGGGGGAGGTCCCCAGGGATTTGAGGGAGCTGTGATGGGGTTGGGGCAGCCTAGCAGCCCCTCTCCCCACAGAGGCAAGGCTGTCCCACACAATTCCGTACCCGCAGAGACTGGAGGGCTGGGTGCAGGCACAGTGCTGTGTGACACAGAGGGCACAGCATGGTGGGGCTACTCTTGCTACCCCTGTGGGACACCCGAATGATGGCCAGGCTGCTGGCAGTGCTTCCAGCTTGCCCTGAGACAGCCAGCAGCCGGGGCACTGCTCACCTCTTCCCGCAGCTCATACTGGTCAATGATGCTCTTCAGCTTCTCTGCCAGCTCCGTGTTCTCCTGGCAGAGCTTCATGTTCCTCTCACTTTGCTGCTCGATCTGAGCCTGGATTTCACTCAGTGTGCCCTGGAAGTGATTAGTTATTTCTTTCCTCTTCTCATCTTCCTCCCGTGCCCGCTGGATTGTTTCCTCCTGTTGTTAAATGGGAGAGAACACAGTAAGTGAGAGGCATAATAAGCAGTTCCAGAAAAATACTGTTTCCGAGTGGCATAAGGCTTCCCTTTGAAGGATTATACGTGTTTTCATTCCTCTTTGGAGATTTTCTTGCTTTCACCTGCTCCAGCATTAAGTGTGATTCTAAATTTACAGAGCAAATTACACAGTGGCCTTGAAAAATTTGGGTAACTACAAATTTGCATTTATAAAGATGGATGTAGAGCAGAGCTTCAGGTCAAAGAAAGCCTGGAGGAGAGGACATACATGCATATTTTGATTCATTATACTGCACTACAGCTTTTGCTTCGGAAAAATATATTTAGTGGAAGCAGTCAAAAGCTCTTCTATCAAAATTCTCTTTGACTGAATTAAAAAATCACCCTTTACAATGCCTCATTTTAATAAAGAATCTTCATATCAAATTCATTGCCTTTGGGATTTAAATTTTTAAGAGAAATCCAGCACTTGCTGAAGAATCCCTTCCAGTTCCTCAGTTTTCCTTCTCGTACTTTTAAACTGACATGAACATTTACACTAATTTTCTAGCTACTGAATTCAATGAAAGCTTTTAAGTTGTTTCCTACAGAATCAAAGCAGGCATTCAGATTTAATTTTTTTCCCTATTATTGAATTCTGGTTTAGATTTGTTTATATAAAAGACAATGCAGAAAGAATCTGGATTCATTGATTTGGATCCAGAAATACAGTCTATTTTTATTCTTTCCTCATTTTCTTCCAGGGCAGTCTGCCCTTCTGGGGAATGTAATCCTGATATAGAATGGCTAGGACCATATCTGCTGTAGTTATAAATCATGCCAGGACCATAGGTTAAAAACTCACTCCACAGCATGCAAATGGCATACTTTAATAAGGTTTCAACTAGCATAGCAATTTGCATAAAAATCTCTGGTAACACTGCATATGGATATTTTCTACAAATATATTTGAATAAAGCCTTAGCTGACTCTAATAAGGTATAATTTGTATCATGAATGTGACATAGCAGGTGTTGATTCAGGCCCCACTCATAAAGTAAGGTGAATACCAAATGACCCAATTTCTGCTTAGCATGCACAACACAAGCCTGATTTAGGACAGCTGCTGTTCAAGGTAGGGCATGTTTGTCCTTTTGCTGTCCGGGTAGTGATAGGGATGACAAGGCCTTGGATGATGGGAGGAAAGCAATGGAGCCATTAATAATAATACCCTGGTGCACAGAAATCACCACAGAGCCCTGCTGTGCTCTGCAGTTCACACAAGAACCTGTGTGTGTATTCATAAACAGAGTAATACAAAGTGTGAACACAGAAGGACTCTCCCTCCTAAGAGGAAGAAAGAATTTCATGTGGAACCGGGCAAATGACTTGGGGGTTGGGTCCTGGTTCAGTACCGGGCATGGAAATTGGAGACACAAAAAATTTGCAGCAAGATGAAAGAGCAGCTCTCCATTTTTTTTTTTTCTCAGTTGGTGAGAATGTTTTTGAAACATTTTGCTTGACCAGCAATTGAGCTGTTTGTAGGGTTTTTTTTTTATTAAATCCTTTAAGCAGAAGAATGCTCTTCCAAAGTAGAGTTAAAAATGCTGCTCAGAAGATCTTTTAAATCTACTGCTTCAGCATTCCCAAAAGCAAACATTTAATTTTCTTTTGCAAGGGCATTTTTATGTCATCCTTTTTATTTTTATTTGAAACGTTTTCCAAATTTGACTTGAATTCCTAGGTAGTTTTGATTAAGTCAGAATTCCATTTTATCTCTAATACACAGTTTAAAAAACTCCTCATGTCTCTTAGTTCTCCATTACACAGGTGCAGCCCTGAGCAGACAGAAAGGTGACCAGGTGCTTCACTTCCAGAAGTCAGAGTGAGAAATTGAACTTGCATGTCTGAAGTCTTCTCTCTATCGCTTCAAAACATCCTTCCTCAAAAACATTTCATTGTTACAATGCAGGTAACATTATAACATGTCACTACTGTGATTTAAAGCTCTCCAGAGTAATAAGTCCACATAAATATATAAACCAAAAAAGGTGGATTGTGCATATGTCACACCAAACAGTTCTGTTACAAGGTGAAATGAGACATCCTGAGACTACCAATCATGCAAATGTAAAAAACCCAACCATCTGCACGTGTGTTACTCAGAAGATCTTATTTTCCACTCTTCTGAGGTAGAAAAATGGTATAATACAGAGCACAGAGACAATACAAAGATTCGTGGTTAAAGACACTGAGCCAGCAAGCATTTATTTGCAGGGTGCAGGATTTCTCTGTATCTGTTCTGCTTTGGAGAATAATATACTTGAGAAGGATATTTGCTTGGGGATGAGGGCTGGTGTGCGTCCTGGGGAGCTCCTCAGAGGCCCTCATTTGTTATATCCTTGAGATCCCAGGCACGGATTAAGGGTGGGTGGGGGGGTAAGGGGAACTGGCTGGGCAGGAGGACAACAGTGTGGCTACAGTACTGAGCAGAGACCTGCCATAAACTATTGTTCTCTTTTCTCTGCCCTTTGGGAGCCTTTGCACTCCATGTTCACCCTTTCAAACATATGTTCTTGTCCTAGTGCAATATTGCTTTTACTCTCATGTTTTGCTGCCAAGAATGTAGGAATGCTTTGAGTAAAAACCTTGTTAAAATTAAGACAGGATATTTTGCAGTTTGGGATTTAGCACAGGAACGTGAGATCATTTGCGAACAGAAGAGTGTGATTGAAACTGGAATTGCTCTCGTGCCTCTCTGGGGCACCTCCAGAAGACTATTGATCTGCTGAAGCCATATCAGCCAAGATGATATGAGCAAGGAATCCTTTTTTCAATGAACTGTGCTCGTCTTTCCCAGGCACCACAGTCTGAGCCAGTTTGGAGCTGAGCCCACAGCTGAAGCTTTTGACTTTTGTGACATTTGTCTGAAAGTCATTGCTTAACGCCTGGTGGCAGGAAGGACGAGGGACCTGAGATGTTCATGTCACTACAGGATGCTAAGTAGCTACCAAACTGTCAGCTAATTGGCAGAACATGAACTCCATGCAGAGAAATGGGGTGCTGTGGCTCCTAGCAGAGCTGCTCTCTATTGCAATGGGAACACATGCTGCTATTTCACGAAGCTTTATTCTGCTTTTCTTGGAGGGAGAATTAAACATCTGTGTAACTGCAAGGAAATAATCAGAATAGCTGGACTGTACATAAGTGAGAATTTGAGGCTGGTATCCAATACTAACCAGATATTTTTCTTCTCTGATCTGCCCTGTGGATTTTCAATGCAGTTCTGCATTGCATATTCATCACCACTTGGCTGCATGGATCTGCAGTTAATGGGAATTCCACACACCAGATGAGTGAAGATGACATTTACATGACGTGATGTGCATATAATGTACCACATGGTAAGTCAGAGGGGGTTTCTGATCTGGGCAGGCCAGGTTTCTCCTTTGCTATTGAAATGACACAGTCTCCTAGCTTCCATTTTCCATGTTTTGAAACATAATCAGAACTGCTAATCCCAAGCACTGAAAAATTATGAATCTCTGTCCTGCCAAAACCAAAATAAAAATATTTAAGCATAAGATTTTAAAAATAATATTTGATAGATTTTCTGGTTTTGGGCCCTCTCAGTACAGCAATAAGTAAAAGAAAATTGCACTTGTTTAAATAAATTGAACATGAATTTCTGGACATTCACAGATTTCTAGGAGCTAAAGCATAAAGACAAATATTCCAAGAACTAGGCTAAAATTCTTAGAGAGACAAAACTGGATAAGGATAATGAACGCCTTTGTTTATTACTTTGTTTCTCATGCATTCTGCAAGTATATGTTGTCTTACTGTCTTATTTAATTTTGGGTTTTTTTCTACACTGATAGCATGGGAACCAGAGGAAAGATAGTATTCTGGATTTCTTAAAAGGTCTCCAAATTCTTAGAAAGAAGTGCTGAAAATTTGAACACTGCTTCCTAGTACCAGTTCACCTCAGGTATCTGGCTCACCTGGCAAAGATATAGGATAAAGATAAGAACTGAGTCTAAAATTTATAGGTTTATTTAGAGAACCTAGTGAAAAAGTAAAGCAGTCCAACAGATAAAAAGATGTTGGAAAGAGACTTTCCTAATTGTAAAGATGAAATGTGTAAGGAAGTATTTATATACAAAGAGAATGCAAAAATCATAGTCTCTAGTAGTAAGATTAATAAGCATAAAGTAGCTAGGAAACTGTGAGGAATTAATAAAAATTTGTTCCAAATATGTTTTCCAAATAGAATTAGTATTTCTAAATGCCCCAGTTCTCACTGATTTGTTCCACTGATATGATTCGCTTAGGAATGTCATTTAAGGCTATGCAAAGCACTGTACACTGTATTCTTAATTCACTTTAAAACTGGCTCATATTTCTTTTGAGAGATTTTACCCACAGATGGCCTGGTAAATCCCTGTAGATCAATATTGAGGAATAGCTCATGTCTAATGCAAATGACAGGCACAAATTTAATTTTCACTACCAGTTCTGTGCAACTGTAACTGAGCACAGAGAGATTTGCTTCTAGCTTCCCTATCTGTTAAACTGCTTTTATCCTTCTACTAGGGCACAGTTTGAATGTATGTGTGACTATTCCCTCTCCCAGCTGTATTCTTACCAGCACACAATGAAAGTCAGAGCAAGACCCTGAAGGCCCACTCCTGAGCCAGTGGAAATGAATGAAAATGAATTACCAGTAATAGAGGTTATATTAGGTGGAATTCTAGCTGCTGACAATTCCTATGTGTAATTCTCGACATAACTATATCCCCATAAAAAAAGGGTTTGAATAGATCAAAGCAGAGGCCTTTTGTATACTTTAACAACACCACCACTCAGAGAAAAAAAGGATGATCACAACAGAAATATTCTTCTTGAACATACTTTTTTAAGGAGCATAATCATATTATAAATTTCACATTTAAATGACGTGATACACCAGGCAATTGGCAGACATGGTGTATGGATCTCAGCCTTTTGACACTCCTGAAAACTCTCTCTTTTAACCGATTCTCGTAATCCAAGCAACTTGCAGAAATAATGTTGTCATTCTTTCTGTCTTGAGGTTTGGTGACTTGAGGCAAATGTCCTGATTGACTGACCCTCACAAATCACTTGAAAAAGTCCAAGTGCTCGAATTACATGAGAACAGCCCCCAGCCTCCTGTGAGTCCGCTGGAGCCAAGCTGGCGTTCCGTGGTTCTGTCCATGGACGTGCATTTGCATCTGCACTCTGAGGGACCTGGTCTGTTTGCACTGCTGCTCTTCTCTGCACTGAGCTCCCTAATAGTGCAAGGAGGACTTAGAGCTAGTGTGGGCAAACCCAGTGCCCAAAAGTGCTGCGATATTTCCAAGTGAGAAATAAAGGGGTCTTGGTGTAAGTGGATCTCTAGATTAGAGTGTATATACAATTACATATTGCATGTGCAGATGCAAAAGTCTCTTTGATTTGGTACTAGAGGGAGATGGGAAGGGGTCAGCATCATCTTTCCCCCACTGCTGGGTACTGTGCTAAGGCTCCCACTCACCTTGAGGTTCTTGTTGTGCCTCTGGAGCTCTCGGCACAGGCTCTCGAGCTTGCTGCGGGCCAGGACGGCTCGGCTGTGCTCGCTCTGCAGCTGGTCCTTCTCCTTGGTGATCTGGGCCTGTCTCTTCTGTAGGTACTTCAGTTTTTTCTGCTCAGCACGATGTTCTTCAAGCTAGGCAAAATGGGGATTAAAACAGGGAAACATTGATTAAAATGAAACAAAGAGGGATAGAAAAGTAAAGAAAACAAGCTCTTCTGGTATGGGGAACGTCTTCACACTTTCTTAACCGCTTAGGAAATATTTTGTATTTACCAGCACTAAAGTGAGAGGAGAGAGGAACCTGGAGATTCCCAAGCCTGCTAGCTGCAATAATCTCAAATATGCTGTACTGTGGGTCGGTGAACATGATTTTTGACATTCTTGTCACATCATTTTAGCTCTTGCTTCTTTGGTTTGAATTTCTCTGAACGACATCTGTGAGGTTTTTATTTTTGTTTCAACATTTGGAACTAGAGCAGTCAGTAGTGCTTTATGTGGTGAGATTCCAGATCATGAGGTGATACAGCAGTTGCTCATTCTATTTTACAGTTACCTGAAAAAGAAGCAATTTCCTAAATATCCAGGAACCTGCTGGAAAAAACAACAGAAGAGGTGCTGTAGACCAGGAAAGCTATTAATATAGGGGCTTTGTTGCTGATGGAGGAGAATTCTCTTCAGAGAAGAGTTTCCCAGAATGACATGTGGCACCTCCTCTTGCCAGGCTCCTCTGGCTCACAGGACCATGTGAGAGCATCTGTCAGTTGTGTTTCTGGAGGTCCTGTCATCAATGGGGGTGAGTCATGGTGAATCAAACCTCTTTTAGGCTCTTTGTCTCCCTAAAATTCCTGGAGAAAACACAAAAAGTCCCTGATGTTCCCCTGGGAGCCTGCTGTTCTGTGAGTGCATAGCTCCTGCCTTACCTAGAAGGCTGGTAGGGAGAGGGGTGTATTTGGAGGGGGCAAAGAGGACCAGCAACAAAATTGCTAATGATAATCCCTGCACAGCCTGGCCATTTCTTTTGACACGTGTCTATCACTGGATGTTTGGAAAAAAATTCCTGTACGGTAAATTAACACCCTAACAGTCAGGCCAAAGAAGCCTTTCACCTCTGAAGCTTTTAATGATTTCACCTCCTGTTCCAACACACAATAACCCTCCTCTCTGCATCATACCTTGCAAGGTATTTCTGAAGTCCAGATGTTTCTGATTGAAAAAACAGTAGCACATGAGCTTAAACATGCAAACCTTAATAATAACAGTTGCTGTTAAGACTACATTATCTAATAATATGGTACCACCTGTACTAATTAACCCCAGTCTGACTAGGAAAGTCTGTGAGCACTGGGGAAATGATGTGCATCTCAAACAAAACAGTCAACAGCATCATATTTTACACTTTCATCTGTTTTCTGCAGATGTTCAGTAATTTATGCTTACAGTAGAGAGCTCTGTTTATTATTAATCAAATCACAGCTAAGTGTACCACAAAACAATGCTCTCACCAGCTTGGACTATATTTACAGTTTATGTCCAGCTTTTAACATGTGCATTGCCTATTTTTGCTCCTGTAGATCACAATATGGGCTTTTGCATCTAATCAAACTGCACTAGCTGAAATAATTTTTCTAGTATTGTAGAAAAGACATTTCTGTTCTGTAATTAAGGATGAGATATTTTTCCTTCATAAGCTTGTTTTTGTCCCTTTCCCCTTTCCACTGAAAAACATTAAAAGTGTTCTTTTTGCTTCACATTTTGCATGCTCAGCCTGTGCTCAGTGGATAATGATTTATCCAAATTTCGTGATTCACTCAAACTGTGCTTGAGATAGGGGGCTCAGAATAAAGTCGGTTTTAATCATGATATGAGAAGTCTTCCAAGCATTTTTTTGCACTTTTTTCCCCATTAATATTACTTGCACTAGAAACTTATATCTCAAAGTTCTCAAAAACATCTATGACATGGTATTTTGCAATTAAAAAGGCAATTCACTGGTAAATAGGAATGCCAAAAGGGTCCCCAATGATAAATTTTTAAGAATAATTAGTGAAATAGAAGCTAAAATTAACTGCAAATAGAAGGAATTTTGATTTTTGAAAGCTGACCTAGAGAAACAGTCAATTTATGAAAAAAAGTTTTATCTTGATCCCACTGCAGACAATGACAGAGCTCATATTTATTTATTAGCATATTGTTCTTGCACTCAGCACTTGTGAGACTCCCAGAACCTCTGAAAATAATCCAGTTATAAACAATTCTGCAACAGCTGTCTGCAAGCAAAAGCTATGTAAACCACAGTCTGCTTTACTGACCCAGCACACTGGATTGAGTGAATGAAATGTTCTCTCTTGGGGAGTAGTGTGGCAGAGCTTGTGCCCAAATGGCTGTGCCGAACCCCTTCCCCATCCCTGCTGGCATGGCTCCTACCTTCACCATCCCATGCTCCAGCCCACTGTGTACCCACAGTCGTACAGACTGTGCCAGGGCATGGGCTGGCAGGGAAAAAATCATTGCTGGGTGGCCCCTTCAGCTACAGCCAGCCCAAACACTACTTGAAGCAGGGGAAGCCACTGCCAGCACCCAGCTCCATCAGTCTCATGGCTACACCTCCCCTTGAGCTGTGCTGCAACAAGTGCTTGTGTCACCACATGGCTCACCAGCCCAGGGAGCTGATCTGGCCGGAAAACAACTCAGCAAAAGCAAGATGTGATCCGAAGTGTGTGATGGGGATGGACAAGAGGGAGCAGGGAGAGCGGTCACAGCTACAGCCAGCTGCTGGCAAGCCATTAATCACCTCAGCCACTCCGAGTGAGCAGGGTAAGGCTGTCTCCAACAAGGTTTTTGTTGTATTTACTGAATAATTTATTTTAGCGACATGGCACAGTATGTCAGAAACAAGTGTTCAGTAGTTTTGTTTTAGCACCTTTCTCCTGCATGCACTACTGGCAATACGGCCCCTGTGTTATACAGTGCTGCAATGCCATTTGAATGCAGTGGGGAGCACTTTAAAGAGTAAGAAGACCTATTTCAGTTAATCCATGAGCATGAAGTCCCTTTAAGCATGAGATAAACTATGAACAGCCTGAGCCCAATTCATGAAATCAGAAGATTTTACATGAAAAAAGGGAAAGCTAAATTTCACTTCACATTATGATGAGACATAGACACATCTGTGCATAAAACCACTTACAAAGTCAGTGTTCTGTTTCACACATTTTTCAGCCCTCCACAAAGCATAAAATGCTGCAGCCTTGTCATTTGTAAGATTTCCACAGCTTATGGTCATACACTCCTTTGACTACAAAGAAAAACATCCCTTAATCTGAAAATAACCCGTCTTAAGTGTGGAAAGAACAGTCAGGTAGGTGGCATTGTTACAGGGGTGACATTATGGTGGCAGGGGCTTTGACTCTTCATTTCATTGTGCTGTGGCTTCTCTTATGATTGTCTATTATCTGCTTCCTAATATAGGAAGTTTTATGCTAAGTCCTGTATTATTTTCATTTTTATGAAATCACCAATTAATAATTTAAAGCAATATCTACAACAGAAGCATGCAAAACTCCTTGCAGGAGGTGAAGGCAGGAGCCTAGACAACAGTCTCCAGTGTGGGTCAGTTTGGTAGATTTGCCTTTAAGTACAAATATTCTGCTTCATCAACTTTTGGAACTAAATCTGGTTTTCCTCCCTTTTTACTTTTTTTCTCTTTTTCACCCATAATTATCTGACCATGGCAATTGTATTGGGATTCACTTATCAGGACAGACACTACTGGTATGTGAGGTTTGATCATGCTGCATGTCACGTATTATTTATACCTTCTTGTATAGGCAGTTTGTACAGAAATGAGCCAACATTGTACTCACCAGCTCAGCATACTTCTTAAACAACAGGTCCAGCTTCTCTTCTGGAGTATTCAGCTTATTCAAACTTTGCATCAGTAGGGTGGCTTCTTTCCCTTAGAGAAAGAGGAAGCAGAGATTTAATGCTAGAGGTAGTTTTTAGTTGATGTACTGTTATGAAATTGGTGGTTTGATGCATGGGTCTGTAAAAAGACAGGGTGAAATGAGGCATTTTGGAAGGAAAGGAATAAGTTTTGCTCTAAATTTCTGGGTTTTTCTTTGCCCCATAAGAAAAAACATGCTAGGACTTTCTTTCATTTCAGACCTCAGTAATGCACTTTTTTCCTAACAAAAGCATTGTCTGTGAAATGCTTTTGTCCTGTGTAATCTGATTTTCATTCAATGTTTTGGCAACATGATTTGGCCAGACACATGGCACATTTGACTGAAATAGGACAGAAAGGGCCTGGACCCTGAAGGCTCAGGAACAGATCTCTTTGCAAGTGAAAGTAGATCAAATCTGGTGTACTCAGCTCCTTTGCCGATCAACCCACACAAGACATCAGGAATATTAAGTCAGATATAGAGACTATGGTGTGGAAGTAAACAATCAGAGAGTGGTAGGTGCTGCCAGCCAGGTCTGGGCAATGTGATACTCGTGTAAATCAGTTCCCTGACTTGGTGAAGAAAGCTTGTGTACCAGAGATACACAAGGTACTCTGGGCGTGCAGAGCTAAATCACTGAACAGACATTTAGGTATTGCTTCTCCTCTGATACCTCTTGGTTTTCATTTCAGCCCCAGATATGAGCTGGAGCTTCAACAGTGTTCATCAAATACAGAGTATTCCTGACTACCCTGGAGGTAAGGTTGCCTTTGGTCCCAGGGGCTTGGACATGCTTTTCCAAATGCTCCTCTTTTCTGTGAGAAAGAAATTTGCTTTCTGCTTTGGGCTGGACGTTTTCTTCTTCAAGTCTAGTGCAGTCCAGGAGTACTCTCTCTGGAGAATATCCTTTATTTCACACTAAGTTCTCTCTATAGCATCAGCATAAATAATTGGTAGTGAGCTAAAATCAAATCCTGGTGTGAACTGCCACAAGGACAGATGGAGAACTGTGTGTTGGTAGGGTTTCCACTGAGCTTGCTGAGGTACTAGTAACAGCACCAAACCAAGGCAGTAGAACTTGAGGAATTCTCTTCTGGACATTCAAAGAATTTTTGAGGAAAAAATCCATGCTGTGTTCTATACTTAGACACTTGTCTGTATTAAGGTCCTGTAGTAATTTCTTTACAGGCTTAGTCTGCATTTTGGTTTGGGTTCTCACGCAAAGGAGAGGCTTGAAGATTGGCTGGAGTTAAATGTGGGAAGGGAAATAATTTACATCTATATTAGATTGGAATGTAACTACATTGCTCTCTAGTGGCTGCCCAGCAGAAAGTACACACATACGAAAACTTGCTGAGACTTTTTTCTACCTCTGCTGACAGCCCTGCCAGGGCTGAGGTGTTAGAGAACAAATGTATTGGCTTATTTCATGTATATTATATGATGAGTCCAGGGGTTTACTTAATGAAAAATTTATTCTGCAAGTCCCCATGCCACATAGTAACACCATTATTACTGTTGTGATCAGTGAGTAGTCACATCTGAGCAGATAGGAGAAGAAAACATTCACTAAGGTACAAACGAGAGGCTATGTTTTCCTTCATCTAAGTGACTTTCTGCAATGTGTCATTGGACTGACAGCTTTGACTAACCAATGTGGGCGGCCCAGTAGTACTTCACTGTTGTGTGACACAACTTTTTTTTAAGAACTAATATCTGATATAGCCTACATGTTGGGTAGTGCCAAAAATAATTATCAGTTATAGAAAAGTTGTAATGGTCACTGTAATTTTCAGTGGTAGCTGGAGGTCCCCGTCATCCACACCAGAAACTTAACCTTGTAAAGAGCAAGGACAGGGAGTTATTACTTGTGTTTGCAGAAGAGCTGTGTGAATATGTAAATACTTGCCTAGTCCCTTCAGGATTTTCTTCTCCAGCTTCTGCTCCTTGTTGCCACTGGGCTCCTTTGCTTTGGAAGCATCCCCAGGAGCCAGCTTCTCTTTCTCACTCTCTTCATTTCCATCTTCATACTCTGCATCCTCCAAGCTGCCTGGCTCCCCCTTCTCAGGCCTGTCAGTTCCTGTAGCAGTGCTCTCCTTCTCCATCAGGCTCGTGGCAGACCCGTAGGTTTTAATGATGTCCTCCAGCTGCCGGCTCAGCTCCTCTGAGATGTCACACACCTCTGCTTCGGGCCAGGCGCTTGGCTGCTCTGTGGGGGCTGGAGCAGGGGATGGCAGGCCAGGGTCAGGTTTGTCCCCACTCTGCCCCTGGATGTCCTGCCCAGGTGAGGTGGAAGACTGGTCATTCTCCATGCTTGGTACAGCACCTGATAATAGAAATACAAATGGAGGGTTAATTGCAAGGCATAGAATTAGCCATATAAAGAATTAGCCATCAAGCTGTTCCCAAAGATTGGCCAGCATGTGAGTGATTTTGTGTGAAATTTGGGATGGCAGCTTATCCATTGGCTCTGGCTTGACAAATATGTCACACTTAGATAAATAACCAAGATGATTTGCCTGCAAGGAGAAAAGCAAATTATATACTTTCCAAGAGAAAAGTCTATCCAAATCTAACACTTAGAAATGAAATTCCCACTGCCAGTAATGACACATGAAATGACACCCCGGTCACTTATACAATTTTCCTCCTTGAATCAAATACTTGCCACATGTTTACTTTTCCTGATCTGTTTACCTGCAACACTGGCCACCGATATGGGCGGCTTCACTTCAGAGCTGCATTAGTTTCATTTCCTGTTTCTCTCCTGTTGGCACATCTTAAGTCACTAATCATGAAAAATACTTAAAATGAAACTGGTGTACTGAAAATTGCACTACACCCTTGGAAAGCCCAGCATGGTGCTTGATCTACAAGAGACATGGTTTGGTACCGTCACAATAACAGCAAAGAATAAGAGTAACAGCTCTAAACCACCCTTCT
Source organism: Acridotheres tristis (assembly GCA_037013685.1). Taxonomy (NCBI): domain Eukaryota; kingdom Metazoa; phylum Chordata; class Aves; order Passeriformes; family Sturnidae; genus Acridotheres; species Acridotheres tristis. The sequence goes on from CM072887.1 coordinate 49,819,536, forward strand.
CTCGTACTTGCTGCATGCTGCTGACAGCTTCTTTAACAAACTACAGAATAAATCACAGTGAAATAAACCCAACCACACTTAACATAGTTTGATAGTCCATGGTGTTTTGTGGGGCGAATTTCAGCTAATTTATTCCCAGTTTGCAAAGGGAAGCTTTTGTTTTGTCGCATTTTTGAGCATCTGTGCTCAGCCAGGCAAATGCAGAGCCCTCACTGTATCTGTGTTCCTGCTCTGGCCTACCCAGGACTTGATAATGAGGTTGTCAGCAAGAGCATCCTGGGCACCAGGAAAACTCACAGCAGTGAAGGCCCCCTTCCTCTCAGAGGGAGAGGCTGCTGGCACCTCTGTGTTGCCCTCATTGAAGCAGTGCAGAGGTGTGGGGTGCACAGCTGGACTTTGATCTGCAACTAACCCCCACTGCTGCTTGACTGCAGACTCTGTACTCTTTCCAGCCATGAGTCCTTTCTCCCTCTTTTCCAGACTGATTTTTGTTCCTCTCCTCAATAATATGGTTTACAATGGTGCCAGTGGAGAAGGAAGAGGGAAAGAAGCTTGCTTGTTTGGTTCTTTCCAGCATCTGAAGTGGTTGCTTTCTTATTTTTAAGAAGACTTTGAAAATATGGAGCTAACTGAGAAGAGTATTTTGTTCCCTGTTCAAACAGGCTGCAACATATATTTTTATAGTGTCTAAATTTCTACAGCTTTCAAAATTGTAAACTAACATGACCAAAGGCATTATATGACAAGAGAGATGTAATTTACCGTAATAAATGATGCAGTGTTCTTAAACTCTCCCCAGTCAAAGTGATGTTTGGAAGTGCAGTGATGGCCATCATTAAGGCAACATTTTTCAAGATTTGATTTTCTAGCTATGTGACCGGGCTTGCAGATAAGATAGTGAAATGAATTATTATCTCTCAAGCAAATAATCGAAAGCTTTGAGTGGGCTCAGGAAGGGCTTGAAAACTGTTAGCTATAAATCCATGTCCCTGCAGTCCACCCATAGATACAACTTGCCAGCAAAAATGGCTCAGGAATGCATCTGGACCTGGTCTCAAAGACCTGTCACACAATCACATCCCATTCCTTACTCCTTGGGGCACAGTCATCATATCACTGCAAAATGATTGTAAAATTATATTGATCTGATTTGATGTCATATCGAGTTTAATTTACAATGAAAAATTAGACCCTATATGTGTAATTTAAGTAAATAATTCCAGATAGCACAAATGTTAACCTCTTGTTTGTGATCCTTTTAAACTAGAGTTAATTGACTGCCAACTGATTCAAGGTCAGGAAGAGTATTGTAAAGGCTAAGCTAGGCACTCCACAAAATACGTGTTTATCTCTGACATGTTCAGGCTAGTGTTTACTGTTGCAATCATTAATTTGAACTAATTGGCAGTTGGCAATCAATCAGCTAGAATACCCAGGACAACCAGCTCTTGTTTTGGCAGAATAAAACTCTCAGAAAGTATATCCCAATTTAAATAGCTGTTTTTTGTAATATGTCAATCACAGAGGGAGAGCAGGACTGCAAAATGCTCAATTTCCATATATTAATTTATTTTCTGACTATCTCCTGCTCTTTGTAAGAAGGCTCAAGCTAATGTTCTCTCTGTACCCCGACTCTCTCCCTTGGCTGCCTCCCCACTTCATCACTCATAGTAACACTGTCTGACTACAGGTTTCCTCATATGGGAATCACAAAGCATGTCTCCAAATACTGTAGGCTTTAAATCCACAGTGACAATTGATCGGTGTATGATGTGTCTCAGTAACAAGGGAAAAACATGGGTGAATGAAAGAGAAACTGGGTGATTAGAATCAAGGGCACAAGATGTTTACAATCTTCCCTAACATACATTCCTGGCTAGAAAGGGATTAGTTATAATCAGTCTGAAACATGGCAATTCACATCTCCTGAGCTTCCACCCACCAGCCCAGAATGGTGAGCAGGCAGGAACCCCAGAAATACACAGCAATGAACTTCTAACCCAAAGGTGCCCACCTGCTGGGTCATACTGGGAGCTGTATATGCACACACAAATAAATATCCTAATGCTTTATTTTGTTCTTCCTCGGGCTAAACCAGAGGTCTGAAAACTGCTTTCCAGCACAAAGATAATGCCTGTGAAGACTTCTGTACCTTATTTTGCACAACAGATTCCACAGCACTGCAGCTTATGTTGAGAGAGTCACACTATTGGAGAGTTGCCTGCTTACAGCCTTTGATGCTGGGAGCTTTTACTGCAGTTGGCCCCAGTCCTCCCTTGAACTCTAGCCTGCTTAACCTTGATGTGCACGAGGAATTCTCCCTTATCAAGCCATAAAAGACTTTTGGTGCCAATTTCAGCCAGAGCCAAAGTGTTTACATTACACTCTTATACACAGTAATGCCTAAAAATAAGGTGACTGAGTCCAGAAGAGGAATTCCTTGTTTTTCGGACTTGCCAAATTTTACACTAGCCACCTTTCCAGTTTTGCAGCTCCTAGTACCATTACTGTTGCCTCTAGGCACCTGAATTTCCAACACAGCCTTATTCTGTTTTATGGCAAGGGGGAGGACTGACCAGTCTGACTGAGTTTGAGCATTGCATCTTGTTTATGCTTTTCCTCCTGCATTCCCAAATCCTGGACCTGTTCCACAGCTGTGAGATCAGCACCTTTCTTGGCTCTGGCGTTTTAGATGGAAACTTGACACTTGTGGTTGCTGCCTACAAATAGTCACTGTGATCCTCCTCTCCTTCAGTGGGAAACACCCCCAAGAGCCAGAGGGTGCTGCTGCCTCCCCACTGTGAGAAAAACTCTTCTCCATTCTCCTTCTTCCTCTGTTAAGAACTTGGGATAACTCAGGACAGTAATGGAGCTTTCAGCAGAGCTGAGCACACAGCATAGCCACAGCTGCACGCAGAGGCAACAGCAAAAGGTGTGCGCCTCAGATCAATCTGGTTACATGCTGAGTTTGTTTGTCTGCAACTATATCCCTTAATATTTCACATTTACAGCACAATTTACCTTCACTGTGCTTTGAAAAGAGCCAGTATGTTCAAAGTAAAAGGTTAGTAGGCAAGGGCCACTGACTGATTTAGCAGAGCTGCGATAGCCATCTCGCTGCTGCTAGGAAAACTGTTCCTGTGCTGGGGTGTGCCAGCCCCCGTCTCCACTGCTGGGAGCTGACACTGCTGCCCAGGAGCCCTCCTGGCACGACCAAAACACAAATTAAACGTCTTTTTCTTGACTCGTCTTGCAGGCTGCCTTGAAGACTGTCACAGAGTTTTGTTTATATTTTGTAAACAGTGTGCTTCCCCTTCCTTCTCATGGGATTTGCTTTCTGATTTCCTTCTTGCAGCTTGAACCTTAGAGGGTCTACAGACTGGTCTATATTTAGCTTTTGCATCCCCATGTATTCAGCAGAAGGACACATGGCACCTGCTCTGCAGCCAGGAGCTATTTTAAGCTCTTCTAAAATGGGTGATGGTATTTAGCACTTTCTGCTCAAAGTTCACATACACACATTTCTCTAAAACAAAGCTTTACGTATATTTGCCCCAGCCAAAACATGCTGATACAATCTGAATTTTTATCTTTATATAATACAAGATTGGTCTGCAGTGACACCTCAAAGCAGCAAACATTAAAGTCTAGAATTGCCCTTTCTACTGTAGCTCCGATCACCCTCCAGAAAAATACAAGTACTTTCTTACAGTCTAGACAGACACTGCATCAGGTGTTACTTTAAAAAGCAGAGATAAAACCAGCTGTTTCGGCTGCCCACTGCATTTGAATAGCTTTATGATTTACGTGCAATTTTCTGGTACAAAACTGAACAAAAGTTTGAGGTTTCGTGGCAGTTTTCCATACAGGCTCAGAACCAGACTTGGAGGCTTTCTGAAGCCTCGTGCCTCACCTCTCATGTGGCATCTGAATCTTGACCACTGACTGTTGTGGCAGACTACATATGGCCCCCAGTCTCAATTCACCACAAGCGCTACCAAAGTAATCTTAAATTTCTCTGATCACTCTTAAGAGAAGAATATCTTACTTTCACCAACAACCTTGGATACCTCCCTGTTTTCCTCAGATGTCACATGGTGCCCAGACTTTCCTAGGGTTGTTCCTAGAAAACAGCAGGTTGGCGCTCCCAAAGGGAAGTACTTACATCAAAGCCCTTGTGCCATGCCACCCAGCAGTGACAAGCAAGGAAGCTGTTCATCAGACTTACCCGAGCAAAGAGAAGAGCTGAGCAGAGGAAAAAGTCGGGCAGAAAGCTCAGACAAGGGCACGCCAGCAACAGGACACTGGTTCTGTAATCCTGCCACTGAGGGAAGAGGGACAGGAAGACCAAGTGAGGAGGGAAGGACGGAATGACACAGGAGGAGCAAACAGTGCAGGGACTGAGTGCGCACTGTGCAGGGACCGTCTCTGATAGGCGCAGGGGAAGCTGCCTGCTGGCTGGCAGCAGGAGCCAGCTATGTTGGCTATTCCCTGCTCTGACAGAGATAGCATGAGAGATTAGAGACTTGGGCCCTCAGAAAGAGAAAATAAAGGAAGGATACTTACACAGCTGCTACCCTTCAAATTTAAGTCTTAATCCCTCAATGACTTGAGGCGTTGTGCTGTGTGAAATTTGTCTGTATTGACTATGGATTGGTCGAACTTGGTTGAATTTTTCTGTGTCTACCACAAAGACTGGGATGGATTTCCATAATGTGAACTCTCAGCTGTGACTTCTCTTTGCCCTGAGATTTGGGCAGGATTTATTAAAAACAAACTGATTCTTAATCATACACTCACTGGCTTGAAGAGACCACAGGACGTCTTTAGTTCAAGCTCTTGCTTAAAGGAGGCTCAGCTGTGATCTCAGCCTAGGTCTCTCTGGGCTTTAAATTAGTCTTTAAAACCTCCGTGGATGGAGACTCCGTGACCTCTCTGGGAAGCCTGTTATCTGACTTGACTGTCATGGCACTGAAAAAGTTTCCTTTTCTACCTGCAAGCTGGAACTTCCCTTGTTCCAGCTTATGGGTAGAAAAGGAAACTTCCCTTGTTCCAGCTTGTGCCTATTGCCTCGTCTTCCTGCTTTACACCCCTATACAGACCCTGTCTCCATCTTCTTGATAATCTCCTCCGAAGCTGTCCCTTTTCCAGGCTGAACATCCAAACTTTCCTCACAGGACAATGCTCCAGTGCCAACCACCATGGTGCTCTTTTGTTGAATTGACCCACTTTTCTATTAAGGCAGCAATGCTAAAAGAGGTGAGTGGTGTAGCTGCCCCTCTGATTCCAGCAGCTCCCAAACAAATATTGCAGCCAAGATAACCTGCCTGACCTACTTTCTGCATGAGACTGTGCTGGCTCATGTTGGCCCAAAGTTGTTAATACAAACAAGCAGAGCACTCCCCAGGGAGCTCAGCTGCACACTGCTTATGCAGCAACCAGCATTTGCCACTTCTGTGACCCACAAGCCACTCAAGGACCATCTTGAGATGCCATATTGCCTAAGCACCATCTGCTACCCACTCTCTAAAAGGAGATGTAGGTCAGTCTGATGCACAGATATGCAAACAATAGAGAAATGATAGGCTGGTACTGGAAGTGGCAGCCAGGGCTATGAGAAGAGAAACGAAACTTGGTCTCCAATGAAAAACAAAGAGGCTCAGAACAAAAAGTGGCAAAATAAATGTATACTATAATGATTTGGAGTAAGCCTTCAAACCGGTTCATGGCAACGGAAGAACCAGAAATGCTTTGTGCCTGATTTACGGGGGATGTCAGAGAAAGCAGCTCAGTATGAAGTACTAGCTCAGAAATAGTCCATATGTTAGCAGCACCTCAGACTTTTACTGGAGAGGACTAAAGGTCTTGCTATATTTGTGGAGATGGTGGGGCAAAAAGTTCACACTTGAGGTGGTTCTCATTAGTCTTATTTCTCTACTTGGAAAAGGCAGCTCCTATAATCTGGGGATGCATGAGCATTGTGGTTTCTGTTCTTTCAGTTTTCTTCAGACACTTGTGGTGGCTTGGTAGCATTCCTAAGGAAGTCACTGTTTTAGGGGTAATGAAAAGGAGTGAGCTTGCAAAATCAGGGGCTTCTGTAGAAAATCTTTGGGAGACGGTTGGAAACTGGCTGGATGTGTTTTGAGAGAAGATAAAACTCTGGGGATGTTTGTGACAGGGCGGTGTGAGAGATCAGAATACCAGCGAAGATAAGAGAGTTTGTATGGGCTCTTTGTGCTCCTCCTGATTTGACTAAAGAATTCTCCTGTTCCAGTCCCTATTCATTTTTCTTTTGAAATAAAATCAGCTCTGAGATCAAAATGCACAACTGAGTTACCAAGGAACTAAGTAACAGCTGAGCTGCAGAAACTTACTCTGGCATATTCTCACTCCTTGGCAAACGCAAGGCAAGACAGGTTCAGCTTTGCTCTCTTTCACTGGGATTAAAGCTATTACGTGTCAGCTCGTTTTTGCAACAGCCTGACAGCATGCATGGGAAACCTTATCACAGCTCGTATGACATGATGGGATTCACTGGGCACTGGGAACTTGGTCATGTCCCTGAGACATCACAGCATACTGATAACAGGAATAGTTGGGGTTATTATTATAAAAATCAGCTACAAGTAGTACAAAGCTACATATTCTGAGTTGTTCCTAAATATACAAGTAAATAAAACAGCCTGTGGTCGAGTCAGGAAAGAGAAAGGAGCAGATAAAATTAGTATTACTACGTTTGTGGGGAGCATGTGGGTGTATCTTCAGAAGATTAAAAGGGATCTCCTGGATTTTGAGCTGTGAGTTGAAATAACTGTCTTAGGAACGGAAAGGGAAACTCAGAGAAATTTAGAGGAGTGTGTTGAAACTGCCATGTAGGCAATTTATGTGCTGAGGACAGCCAACTGACTGGCACTTGGATTCTGCATGCTGAGATGTTTACATCTGGCTGGCTCAGGAGAGAGTGGATTGAAAATGCTTTCTGTGAAGCCTGCACAGTGTCTAAGGTTTCAGCTTTTGCAATGTTTTAGGCATTTCATGTCCCTGTTTTGGGGAAGAGAAAGAAATCATTTCCAATTCATGAGAAAGAGGAGAAATGTAGCTTCCTCGCATTAAAGCTAGAGGGCTCCTTGAGAATTTGCAGGAAAGAAACTGAGTTTATTTTACAGGTATGTTCAGCTATGAGCTGGATCACATATCAATAACCCTACGCTCTCTTTGTTGCACTGTAGCATTTCCACAGAGGTCATACAGAATATCACAAACATACTGTCTATTTCTGGATTGAATGTAATCATCATTAACACAAATCTATTGAAGGATAGACTTCCCAGGGGAGGAAAAAAATTTCTACTTGTATTTGTCATTTGCTCTATATAATATTAAATGTGTTCAGCCTTACCAAATGGAAGGACAAGTTCATCATTAAGTCAATGCTATTGAAGCTTTTGGGTTTCCTTCCTATCTTCCTCTGACATACCTTTTCCCTTCTTTGCCTAGGCCATTTTCCACAGCTGCAACATTCAGCTCTTCCCTGCTGATACTCCCTGCTCTCCTCACTCCCTCCGGCACTAATGTTGCTTTTGGGAATTTTGTATGTTTTCTGTATGTATCCCTGGGGATAGTTTAGGTGAAAGACTGATGGTTCATGTTTAGAATCTCTCAAATGCTCAAAGGCTTTAAAAAATGCCAGCTCTGAAAGCAACACTGTGTTGGTTAAAACCACTTCAAAAAAGTTTTGAGAGTTTCTTTTTCACCACAAGCAATGGCAAGCCTTAGTTCTTCTTCCACCTAACTGAACACTGAGTTTCTGCAGAAGCCCTAATATCCCCTAACAGTCATACAGACTGGCTTGTCCTGCAGGCCAGTCTTTTCACAGAAGGCAAAGAGGCTGCAGAGGTTCTCCTGCCTTCTGGACTGGCAAGGAAAGGGCTGTCTGCACCCCTCTGCAACATGCAGCTGCTCTGCTCCATGAGACCCTGCTTGCAGCAGGAGTAGAAAATTCGGAGTCTGGCATTCCCAGTCCCGTCACACACAGGGATGCAGACTTCAGTGGACTGCCATGGTCTGCTACCTCACTGCCAGATCTGTATCAGTGAGAGTATAATTTTTTTATTCTTGTGCAGAACTTCTCTAAGAATCTGAATGAGATTTTCATGGCTTTCATCCTGAACAGTTTTTGGTCTATTTTTTGACAGATACAGGTGTTTCAAATTATAGTGTGCAGGGACAGAACCACTTGCTATAATACCACTATTTCAGTCAATTATATTATAAACAACATTGGAAGGCCAAACACATCCTGGGCTGCATCAAAAGCAGCATGGCCAGCAGGTCAAGGAAGGTGATTCTCCTCCTCCATTCTGCCCTTGTGAGACCCCACCTCCCAACTCAGCACAAAAAAAGGTGTGGACCTGTTGGAGCAAGTCCAGAGCAGGGCCACAAAAATGTGGGAGGACCTCTCCAATGAAAAAATACTAAGAGAGTTGGGGTTGTTCAGCTTGGAGAAGGGAAGATCTGGGGAAACCTTATAGCAACCTTCCAGTACTTAAAGAGAGCTTATAAAAATGAGAAAGAGCAACTTTTTACATGGACAGATAGTGATAGGATAAGAGGCAATTTCTTCAAACTGAGAGATGCTAGATTTAGATGAGATATGAGGAAGAAATTCTTTTTTCTGTGAGGTTGGTGAGGCACTGGAATAGGCTGCCCAGAGAAGTTGTAAATGCCCCATTCCTGGAAGTGTTCAAGTTCAGTCCGGATGGGGTTTTCAGCAACCTAGTCTAGTGGAAGGTGTCCCTGCCTGTGGCAGGGAGGTTGGAACTAGATAGTCCCTTCTGACCTGAATTCTATGATTCTGTGATTCTATGAAATAACATTGATCTGTTCTGTTTAACTGTGACCATAATATACTTATGTAATTACATAATAATATAATATATTTACAACATGATAATATACAGTAACAAGCAGGCATGTAAAACATATAATGGAAGTATAGTGTTGACGAAGAATTTAGAAATGCCTATAAACATAAAACATATAATTAGAATTTGGAAAGAACCCTCATAATGGGTCTTGAGACACAGAAGCATAGTGATACGTGAAGTCAGAAGGCTGCTGAATCTGGCAGTATTTTTCTGCCATTGGCACCTACAACTAAACCAGTGTTGGGAGAGTCCTATGATTTTCCAATGAAAAGTTTGTCAAGACCAATCTCCACTGGGTTTAATTTACTTTGATAGAAATGCTGTAAACACCAGGACCAATAGGACATTTTCTATGGTAGTCTCTCGGGAATCATTTCTCTCCTGTTAAGTCCTGTGTTAATGTGAAAAAAAGGAGGGGAGGGAGAGTAAAATATTTGCATTCCACACTATATCAATTTTCTACAGATTTCCTAGCTCCACATCAATCTCAAAAGGGTTGGAAGGTTGTGATTTGCCTCCTAATAAGATTTTATGGCCTGAAGGGTTTGTCATATACCTAATGCTTGCCACATTTTTTTCTTCCAGTGCTCAAAGATCCTGGCTACCAATGGCACTTAATAACACAGCCAAATTAGCTGACACAGAAAACCCCAATAGGCAACAGACTTAACTATTTTAAGCAAATAATTTAATTCTTAATCTACATCAGTAAGAATATAATTTCTGCATTGTAGCATGGAAACCACTCTAAGAATCTGGAGGGAATCCCCATGGTCTGCTACTGAACAGTTTTTGATTTATTCTTGGAAAGATTCAAGTCTTTTGAAACTTTAAGAGCTAGCAAAATCAATTATCAGGGTTTCAATTTTCTCCGGCAATTTCCACCGCTTCAGCTTGCCCAAGAGACAGACTCTACATAAATACATTATGCTATGTGCTACTGGGAAAATTTGGCAGAGTCTAGAATAGCTCCACTTGAAAAATCACACAAAAGGTAAAGAAAACCCTCAGGTGAGGCATGCAGTCACACCTGAATGCATATCAGCAGTTTGAAAATAACTCTTCTCCAATATATAAAGGTAATTTATTGGGAAGGGAAAGAGCAGTATTAGCTGTTTCTAGTTATTCTGGTACTGCAGTGAAGTTACTGCTGATTTACACCATTATAAGCAAACACAAATCTAGCATGAAACTTGAAAAAGGTACTGAATCCTGAAACAATATATTTTTGTAATGTAATTTCATTTGAAAATGATAATCCTCTAGCTTGAAATGATCTTCTATCAACACTCTCTGGGAACAGAGTTGGGCCAAGTCAACCATCAATCCCAAGCTTTTTCTGTACCTGCCAGGGGAAATCTCTGGGCCCAATTCAGATGTGATCATGCTGTAAATCGCATATCAAATGTAATTGGGAAGTCTTTTAAATGCCAGGGGTATGTCGGTCAAGGGTGAGTTATAGAGAAGAAATTATCTATTCTGGCATGATAATGTAGACCAAATTACTTTGTAAAAGGTACTTGTCTTTGTCTTTTCCTCCCTTTTCTAAATCCTTCCATGTGCTAGTAATGTTCACTTGCATCGGTTTCGTTATCAATATGTATCATTTATTTTAGATTGCTGCTAGAACTGGCTTATAAAATTAGAAATGGAAAAGACTCATTAAAGGCTCAGTCCTGCAGCTGCTTCGTGTGTGGAGCTGTCATTGATTTCCCAAGCAGCACCTGCTTGTGAGCAGTAGAGAGAATAAAGCAAATTAGAAATTGAAGGCTTGAATCTCTCAGCTGTACATAGGCAGGGAAGCATCTCATAATTGAAGCCAAGAATGTTTCTCTGAAAAGGTCCCAATTCTGCAAATAAGGAAGCTGAGGGGGGCAGAGGACTGAACAATACTGAGGTTATGACTAACCTGTCTAGGAATACTGGAGGAAAGATTAAGGCTGACACAATGAAAATTACACAGATTGAGATAAATGATGCTTGGAAATCAGGGGAACATTTGTGGTGAAAGAGAAAGATCTGTAGAAAGAAGCAGGAAAATAAGAGACAGTGATGGTGAAATAAGTCCTAATGAGGATCTTCTTTTATAGGATAATGATGGGGTGGACAATGAACTCTTCGTTCAGACTGAATGATCCTGTGATCAACAGAACTGACAGCATTACTCTGTGATGTCTAAAACTGCTGCTGATGTAAACACCAATGACCTATTTTAAGGCATGCATGGAAAGAGAATCTCTACATGGAAAACGCAAAAGGATACAGGAGGTATGTTGGCACTGGCAGATCAGAACTGTGAAACAGTGTCAATTGAATTTTTATAAGGGTTTTCTAGCTATGCAGAAGCACCTTATGAAATATAACATTTGTGGGATCAAATTAAAAAAGAAGAAAAGAGAACCCAAGAGATGAAAGGATGAAGAAAGAAAAGATCAGGTGAGCGTGAGCTTCATATTTTACTAAGCTGAGAGACAAATACAAGAGGTGGCACCAATGTCCCCAACTTGTTGGATATAGTAAATCTTCATTCTGTGTACACAAAAGGCTTATGCAAGCCATATTTATTGAGAAAGGCAATTTGGTTTCTAATTTAGATTCCAGACTTGAATAGGAGTATACATATCTATATAGATAGATACATACATACATAATATTTAGCCTTAGGTATGTTCAGATGCATCTCCAAAACTCTATTACTATGAATTTAAAGAGTGTTTTTCCTCTAACAGCATTCTAAAGGAGACGATGGGTCAGATCTCAGTGTTTTTCAATAGCCTCAGAGCAGTTATGCAATTTGAGACTCTCAAACTATTTGGAGTATGGGGAATTGCTGAACTAAGGGAAGAAAATTAGCTATTTAGCCCCCCACTTGGAATCAGAGAGAACAATTCACTTAGTTCACTTGGAAACTCATCATCAGGCAATCTATAGTATTGCCTGTGTTTCTGTGGCATTGCAAGATACATCACTAGTTACTGTTTGCTTCTGTGGCTTCCAGTGTTTTCCAGTTGTGTAGTAGCTTGCATGCAAGACTGTAATATAACCTATTAAGTAACTTCAACATCAAGCAGCAGTGAACTGCAAAAAGCACATTGTACTCATTATCTGAAAGGGTAAATGGAGACATAAAGTGATACATGTTAATGCACAATAAATAAGGACTTGCCCATTGTCCCGCAGATAAGAACAAGATGTGCTCAGATTCTTTTGTACTTTAATTGTGGCATGCTTGCTTAATACAGGAGGACTAGAGTTGCATACTTAGAGTGAAAGGGAAGTCCACCTCACAAAAATGTTCTATGTCTTTGTGTGCTTTAGGTGCCTTCACTTTCTGCAAAGAGTTTACATGGGTTGACAAATTCACGTGAATGTCCAGTCAGCTTGAGCAAAGATGGCCTAAATCCACACTGCTTTTAACAAAGGAGGGCTAAATTAAATAAATATAGGACTGAAGAGCCTAAATGTTAACCTATCTAATCTATTCCTGTGCAAAGGAACTGTAGTACACATGACCATGGAAATGTGTAATTCTGTTTTTCATTAAATTCAGAAAACATCTGTGAGATCCTTGAGAAATTTCAGAGGTTGTGACTATGACAACTCACACAGGAGAATGCAAACAAAATCACAGGACTGTAATATCATTATTCTAATGACTAATATATATTTTCTCAGTTTGTTTTCCTTCCCCCCCCACCATCATTTGGTCTCTCATCTGTCTCGTAAGATAGATAGTGAGTAAGTCACCCAGAGCCACCATTCTGTTACATGATTGTGCTTTCCTGGTGCTGCAGGCTCCTACTGTCTGGTTGTACCTCCAGGCTTCTCAGTGTTGGCTTCCATGTCATCATCTTTTCTCTCTAGGAGATCAGCTAGCAGAGCAGACAAGAAGGATAGTCACAATTCATAAGACTGTGGATTGTTTTACCAACCACAAAATAGAAAAAAACCAAAACAACCAATCTTTAGTCCTATCCTTTCTCACCTATTTGTCAGTCCTGAAGAGGAAAGCTTTTGGAGGGCACACCAGTCAGTAAGGCCCCAAGAAACCTCTTATGTGCCAGCCAATAGCAAGCAAGGAGAAAATACAGTTCTTTTAAGTCCGATTTTCTCTGTATTCTCTTTCCTTTTATGTCACCAACTAACATTTGACTATCTGGGTCCTTGTGAGGCTCTATCAATTTCAAAGTCCTGTTCCATGACCCAGTTCCTTCCTAGACTGTCAGGTATCAAGGATACCCACAGGTCATCAAACTTCCACATAACCTTCATCAACAAAGTGGAAGAAGAAAGTCATGCAGCATTTCAGCACGATTACCCATCTCAGGCAACAAACACGGAGCAGTCATGAATCTGGTAAGTCTTGGCACAAGCAGGTATAAGCTGGCAACTTGCCTTTCTAAAGGAAAGTACAAAATCTCCTTGATAACAATGGATGCTTCACTGGCAGTGTGAAATGGTTTGGATGTTAAATATTATCTACACCTATGTCTTTGCTATTTTAGCAGAAAAACCAGAAAACAAGTGTCTATACCCCGAAGATGTGACATACATGATTCATGAATGTACTTAAGCTTCCTTAAAAAGCAACATGCAATTTCCTCACAATCAAAGAGACTGACCAAAGCCACTGACAAGCACTTTGGAACAGCTCATTTTTGGGAAGGAGGAAAAAAATTAGGAAAATTTTAGTCAATCACATTTCCATCTACTTTTCTTCTCAGTAGTTAAAGGCCACCTGCTACCAGGGTGATACAAAACCCACAAAACGAAGAAAGAAGACATTTTCAAGTTATTTCACTTTAGGCTGAGGAAAAGATAATCAGAAAGTCACGGTAGTTTTTTATCAGAATGATTTTCACAGTAATAAACTCCAATAAATTAATGTCAGAGCAAAATATGGATCAGAACATACTCTAATCCATTCTTGACCCAAACATCACTTGAGGATTACACTCAAATACACAACACTATTTGAATGAAGTTAATGAGAACATCAGATAAGACTCTCAGTCATCATAATGATTGCAAATTCTGATGTAATCCAATCTGAAATTACCATGTTACATGAGGTGCTGGGATTAGAGAGAATGGTTCATGTCTGCATCTGGAGTGCTGTGGTCATGCAGCACTTTACCTTGATCCAGCAGTGTCTCCAGCAATACCACTCCAGACTCTCAAGTAGGACTTAAAAGACCCAAGACTAATTTACACTGCTATGGTATAACCTGACCAAGCAACATTTAGTCCTCCTAAAATGAATAATGTGTTCTGAGCACTTTTAGACCCACTGCATCTGGTGGGGTGACTTTGAGGGAGCTGAAGTAACTGCATTAGACTCAGAATACGGTATGCAGTTTTGGCATAAAGTAGTGCCTGCACTCCAAAAAAGGATCCCAAGGCTATGGCTATACTGGATAAGCCATCATTCAGGCCTTGATTTTTGACTTGGACTTCAATGACCAAGCAGTTACCTAGGTCAGAACCCAGAGATCAATGATCTAGATTTTGGTTATAAAATGTATCTGGAAAAAATCACAGGTGAATAACAAAGTTAAGTCCTGTTAATCTTTACCATTCAAGATCACTGTCTTTTGAAAGCTAACCATAAAAGTCCAAAACCAAAATCAACCACAAACAAACAAAACAACGCCACATAAAAAAAAAAAAAAAAAAAAAAAAAAAAAAAAAAAAAATAGAATGTACCTCTTGAACTTTGCCTTATCTTCAATCACAGTTATGAGAACACCATTCAGGGCAAAGTTGTTATGTACAGTAAGAGCTGGAGAAGCTGGAGAGATCTGAAGGAGAGGCAAAGTAGTCTCCTTTCCTTCCTTAGGCCAAAATACTGAGCTCCACTTCAGAGTTTAGAAGGGCTCTGCTTCACTGATTCCTGTGGAGCCAGAAATCTTTGCCCTTTAAACACAGACCTTGGTAACAGAGCTTGGGAGAAAACAACATAGTCCTCTTATAAAGGACTTCATTGCTTGCAATATTTACGTGTAAAAGAAACCCTGTCACAAAGACCCCTGGACTAAGAGGTTTGGGCTAAAGGAATCAGTCTGGTAGAGTTGCTGTGTGTATTAATCTAAATTTTGTGAAGGCATTGTGGAATTGCCAAGAAGCAATTCTTGCCTTAGGTAAAGGCTCTACTCCATAAGCATCCATCACTATTCATTCTGACTACATTCATTCAGTTAAAATGTATACGATAAATCAAATTAAAAGGCTGGTCTTTTAAATACTTTAATCAATAAGAAAGGCAGGGCTTCAGCTACACCTAGCTACAAGCTCCCAGTACTGCAGCCTCTCCGCAGCACTCTGACAGAGAGGCTTTATCTGTCGTGGTAAATAACTACTGCTCCTCTTCAATACTGGAACTGTGAATTGAAACTAAGCACTTCCAAGTAAATATCAACAATTTAAACAGGTCCTTGTAAAAATCTGTGTGGTTATCAGTGCATGCATTGGCATCTTTCATGTAAAGTGCTTAATTAAAATGTCAGGCAAGGTCTCAAAAGGCGACAGCTCAGAAGGAGACCAAGAAGTGAGGCGATGGGATGGCGGGCTGCCCTGCAGCAGGAGGGCAGGGAGCGGACCAAGATGCCTTTCAGAGGCTGCTCTTTTCCTTATAGGGCAAAGCCACAAGGTGACTTGTGACAGACCAGTTGTCACTCGCTCCTACCATCCCAGGGCACAGCTGCAATAATGCACCTCATGGGCTGACTGTGCATCCCAAAGCAAACACCCTGCTGCCCCAAATACTTTCAGTGGTTACATTTGTCCTGATTAAACCAGAGTGAGGACATGAGGAAGCACAAGGCCTGTGGTGCTTCCTGGCCACTGAAAGAGTCCCACCAGCCAAAGCTGAGATAGTGTATTACAAGGGATTTAAGAAGAGAGAAGGTGATTTTTAGAAGCAACACTGAGCACAGGCTTCAAGCCCATGTTTTGGCTACAACGGTTTCCAGTGTGACAACTGATGGGAATGGGACTGCTCCCTGCTTGCAGTCCAGGAGCAGGGACATGCATCCTGTGTCCACCCTCAAGAGCAGAGAAGCTGGTGCTCGAAAGTGCAGGCTTCCTTGGTTCCATTCAGCAGCAGCTTTGCTCACTTACATTCACCTAAGAAAATTCAGGTTTTTCTTTTAAGTAATAGTCCATGAAGAAGGTTAACACCTCAATACCTCATGTTTTCTCGAATCCTCCACTTTCTGGCATAGAGTGCTGTGCCCTACCAGACATGATGAGCAAAACCAACCTGTCCCGACCACTCCACTGACAGGCACCCGTTCATATCATGTGGTTAAGGATTTACTGCTCTTCAGAACCTTTCCCTAAAACTTTCTCTGTGATGGTCACTATTTTTTTTCTGCCTGCTACTAAAAAGACTTTGCATTCATCCTCATGCCTGTATTTGAACCTTGCCCTTCATCTTCTTGTTGGATCACACAGTAGCCTTAGTGCAGCCTGCTGATAAGGCACCCAAAATATAACCATATAACCCTTATAATCCTATAAGGAACCTAAAATATAACTATTTAGTTTTTGTACAAAGCAGAGGCGTGCAGAAGCTTGGTGTTTTCCCCTGTCGTTGGGAAATCCTAGGAATTAATATCTGCCTTCAAATACATACTCAACTTCATATAAAATTGATGGAGGGCATATAACTCTGTCTACAAACCAGAGATAATATCACTTATTAGACCAAGTAATGTAACTTGAAGTAAATAGAAAATATTTTGAGTATCAAGCCTTTGAATATGTATTCTGGCAGAGAGGGAGAGTAAAATCTGAAATACTCTATTACTTGTGTTTGAATAGCAGCAGATAACACATTTTATATACTTTCAGAAATGTCCCCCTCTCCTGCACAGTGCACTAGTGCTAGAAAATCAGCCTGCAGCAGAAAACTCACAGGGTAATTCTTAGGAGGCTCTTGGTCAAAACTGCCCATAGCATCTTATTGCAATGATCATCTGCTGAATAATTAGCTCTTGAGCTTAAGAAGTGCTGTGCACTTGCACAGTACATAACGGTGCCACAGTTCAGCCACATAACTTCAATATAATAACTTCAGCCACAGTTTTAGGAACTGGACAATTCTGAAAGTTTCTTTTATTTTACTTTATTGCTTATAAAATAGGTAATATGTTGCCAAATGAACACCCCAGTAGAGAGAGATAACAAAATGGTCCAGTGGAAAAAAAAGGTGTGAAAAGTGGTTAGCATTTCACGAAGTCTGATAAGGTGGAAAATGTTTTGCTTGGTTTTAATATGGCAAATAAGTCCTTCAAAATCTGTTTCAGGCCTGTGATCAAATTGGCCTTCTGTAATTTTTTAAGAGGGGGAAAGGCACAGCAGATGGAGAGGGACTGAACCAACGCTATTGAAAACCTGGTATTGCAAATTTTTTTCTAAAATTAGGCAAAGAGAATAACAGAGAACCTACCATAACAGCAGCTCATCTGTTCAGTCATTTGATGTATCTCTTCATTGTTGCATTTACTAAGACTCAGCTTTATCTTGCGCGTGAGCACAATAGTGACACCATATTGAAATGTGTAAATATATTTTCATAAACTATGTAAAACACCTCCTCTCTACTGACAAAATGATACACTTAGAATACATGAAATCCTGAGAAAATGCTGCTGCCTTGGGTTCCAAATTCCTCTGATTCCTCATCTGAGTTTTATTGCACACATACTGTTATCTGACAAATATATCTGCCAGACTATTTAAAAAATACTTTGTCTTATCATTTGAACAGCTCCTGTCAATGTTACCTAGTCCTTGTTCACACTGCTATCCCTATGAGTGATGATACAGAAATAGATCAGGTTAAGGTCAGTGTGTGTAGCCCAGATCTGTAACACTGGCATTTCTTAATCCTGTCTGCAGTAAACCCGAATTATTTTTGAAGAAATTAAGGCTTTGAAAAGGACAGCTGTAGGGTCAGGGACAAGAACTGCTTTTTCTGGCTTCATTTCCCTCTGCTCAATGCTTGTGACCCACGATTTTGCTGGCGTTTCTGATGCAAGGGTTTATTGTCCCCTTGAGTACCAGCTCACACGTTAAGCCCTGGTGTGCCACACAGCCAGCAGGAAGCAGTGGCAGAGGGCAGGAGGAAGGGGCAGGAACAAGGTAAGAATAGGATGACTCCTATAGCCAGATGTTGATGCAGAAGTCACCTATGCCCTTGTGAACTACTTCTGTGGGGCTCCACAGACACAAGCGTTTGGCTGACCACCAGCGATCCACGGGGTTTTGTATCCAACCAAGTGCAGAAAGCATCTCCCTAGGGAAAAAGTAAAAAAAAAGAAGTGTGACTAAAAAATGGAACAAATGAACTCCACAAATCCAGATGCTGGAATTTTCCAATCCCCCTAGCAAGACAGGATAAGCAGGGGATAATCCTTGTTTATGTAACTTTTTTTTTTTTTCCTTTTTTTAAATAGTAGAACCTGAGACCAACAGGCATGTTTTCACCAGGTTTGTGTGCTTCTTTTCTGAATTTGCGCCGAGAAATTTCGGGAGGGCCCGGACCGGGTGCTGGGCAGGGCCGCCGTCGGCGGGCGCGGCTCTCCCTCCACGGCTCTCCGGTCCCTCGGGCAGGGCAGCGATAAACACTCGCCCGGCTGTCGTGGCTGAGAGCCGTGCCCCTCCTGTGTCCCGGCACGCCTCGTTGCGAGCCCCCAGCCCCGCACAGCCCCGCACAGCTCCGCACGGCCCCGCACAGCCCCGCACAGCCCCGCACGGCCCCGCACAGCCCGCACAGCCCGCACAGCCCCGGGCCGCGGCGAGCACGGAGGTTCCCGGCTCGGGGGCGGCTCTCGGCCCCGCGCCCCCGCCCCCTCAGCAGAGCGCGCGGCCGCCGCCGGGGGGCGCGCTGGCGCCGCGGCCGCCCCGCGCAGGTGGCCGAGGGGCCGGGCCGGGCCGGGCCGAACCGGGCTGGGGCTCCCGCGGCGGGCAGCGGCTGGGCCCCTCGGTGAGCGGGCAGCTGCCCCTCCTGCGGCCTCCAGCCCAGCGCCCACCCCTGAGTTCTTGACTACCGAGGAACAAGGACGAGGACGGCGTTAATCGGTGCCTAATTTCCCACCGAGCGCGCGTTGCGTGGCGGGCCGGCTTAGGGCTGATCTCCCTTCCAAATAAAGAAGCGCGTCTCTTTATGGCCGTGGCTTAAAGAGGAGCAGATCTCATGTACCGTGTTGGAAGTTCTTGAAAAACAGCCAAAGTACAGAGGTCAAGTTTCCTGTACTGACAGCAACTTAGCGGGATGCGAGACGGCAGTGTCCTTCGTGAGGAGCTGCAGAACTGGGTCACTGTGCATCCTTCACTAATCGCTGGGTTCCAGTAATAAATCACTTCGGTCTATTTCGAAGCAGTGTGGAGGACAGAGAGAACCTACTTGAAAGCCTGTTACTGCCTCAGCCATGGGAGCCAGTGGGAGCGTTGCCAAGGGGTTCATGTCGGCAAGATGAGGGTCAGGCCCCCAGTATTGCTCAGTAGATGATATAATGAATAAAAAAATCCACAGTTGTGCTATCCACTGGGATCTGACTCTTCATTAGAAATAAAGGGACCAGGCAGACAATATGATTGTTTGGCAAATTTCCCCAGGGTCTACTTTTAAGAAATCATAAAGCCCCTTGGCGATGCCTTGCCCAAAGCCAGTGCTTTCAGTAGCTGCTGTAACTCAGAAGCAGCAGCTCAGTTTCACACGGAGTTGTACGCAAATATACTCTACCAGTGTGCCCATGGAACTGCCTACTCTTGGAAAAGCTTGCATGGAAGGATTTAATGTTGACAGACTTAAGTAGTGATGTCTCAACTGTGAAGAATCTGTTGTTTAACCAACTTTATGAAGCAAAAGTACCTATCATTAAAGTGAGAGTATTCCCTTTGGTTTTAGAAGATCATCGAGGCTTTAAACATCTATGCAATTTGGTATGCACATAATTTGATAGTCTGTTTTACAAGAAGTTGATTAGAATCAGAAAAATCACCCTCCCTAACTCCCGCAGAAGAGGGCAATGAAATGTGTGCAGATCAAACAGCCTTGAAATGGAAAAAGGATTTATATAGTGGCAAATTGGGCAATGGCTCTTAAAACTACAGCTGTATTCTTCTAAACACTCTTTTATGTTATTGGTGAGTTGGTAAGTTATGATTTACTGTCATTTGATGTAAAATTTACTGTCACAAAACATTAGCAATCACTGGCTGAAACCAGAAGGCTGCTTTTTTAAAATTCTTGGTATTGAGTTTTCTAGGAATGGACTGTCACTGCCTGCAGAGTGCGTTTTGTCATCTCAGTTTTTCCCAGAAACATGCACTTCCTTTTTTTTAACCTTTGCTAATACTTAAATATTTACCTTTTTTAAAATTTTTTTTTCTTTTACATTCATAAACGTGTTAGCCGCTTCATGTCTGTGAGGCAAAGAAGGACAAGTATCACTTTTCTCACCAGCTGGGGCAATCTTAGAAATAGTAATCAGTTTAATTTCCCAGCTTGATTCAAAACACTGCTATTTACGCTCCCATTGTGTGGTGATATCCTCCTGTTTACGTGACCAGGTTTAAAATTTAACTACATCCACCATGCTGTTTTTCTTCCTAATTCAGAAGACATGGATTAAAAAGTAAGCAAAAAGAAAGCTCAATGGTACTGCTCCTCTATCAAACTTGGGAATCATGGCTAAACAGGATTACATGTATTATTAGGGTCCTGATCCCACGGCCCTCAGCAAACTAATAACTTGTGCAGGAGCTTTGCCAAAGGCTGAGTGAGGGCAGAAGGCAGCAACAGTTGGCACTAAATGTCAGCTGCTTTAAAATAATGGGCATTTTTCTCCAATATATTTTAAGTAGTCTTGTATGGATTTGTGTCAGTGGCTTCAGTTGGCAGCAATTTCTGGGAGAGAGGGGTCAGAGATGTCCCACTGTGAAATACTTCAATGATATATTCCCCTTCTCCTAAGTCACTGGAAATGAACGGAAACTGGTTCCAGTGTCACACAGATCTGGATTGATGCAGCAATCTCCTGTGTTACTCTGTGAGGTGAGAAAGAGGCAGAGGGTGATACCCACCACCCTCCCTTCCCACACTTTACATAGCTCTTCCGGATGGATAACAAATATACAAAAGAACAAAGTCTACTATATAAATGAAAGCAGATTTATAAAATTACAAGTTTAATAGATAAATATAATAAATACTTTATGCATCATAACTCTGGACAACTACATTTAAAGCAAGTATGTTGGCAAGTCACAAAAAAAGTTGCTCCCTCGGCAACTTTATTTTTCAGAAAACCACACGGACAGGCATATTACAATGTAACGCATGAGGCTTTATGCTGTAAGTATGTTCAAATCCCGCTCACCTACCGAGTTCACCATGACATATATATGGGTGTAGTGTAGTTTCTATCTTGGAATGTTTTTTTGCACACCAACACGGTTGTACAGATAGATGTTATGTTCTACTTACCAGGGACAGTGGGGAAGAGTTTTGAAGAAAAATACTGGTAAATGACTTCTAGAAAAACTAAAGCATTTCTTAACTTTTTATTGACATTGGCAAATTAAAATAGAATAAATTAACAATATTTTCTCAAAAAAATGTTTTGTACAAAAATACTGTCAAAATTTCCTGAAAAGCTTTCAACACAGTAGTATCTTTTCATGTACTGAATAAACTATATTAGCACAGTGTCAAAACGCTGAAGACAGAAACAAAATTAAAAAAAAAAAAAATCTGTGAAATGTTTGCCACTAGTCAACATTCCATCCACACCATATTATTGTCTGTACATATGGGGGAGGGGGAATGGGTAGCAGACTTTTTAAGTAACAGTATTACTTTTCCTGATCTGGAAAGGTTTGGCCCACATCTGTTAAGCTTCCAGTTTAGCGTATTCAGAAAAAAAAAATTAGTCTGCACTGCAATGCATAGTTAAAAATTAAGCAAGATGGCAGCTTTTGTGCAGTAGTATCTGCCCTTCAAAGTTCATGCAACCAACTAATGCAATTTTTTCCCTGTTCACTCAGAATTTGAATGCAGTTCAAGTCATTGGAAATCATAGTTTACAAAATCCACAAGATTAAGCAATTTGCCAAGATTAATATCTAACAGTCCGGCACTGTGGGAATTATGGGCACGTTACTGTGAGGAAATTAAGAGAGGGAGGTCGGGAGGGGGGCAACCAACATAAAAAGGCAGAGTTTGCTAGATATTATTACTACAGGAGGGGAGGTGAGTGACAAAGCTACAAAAAGGAAAAAAAAAAGTGGCAGCGATTTAAAAAAAAAAAAATTATACAAGCGCATAGTTGACTCTGCTTTCCAGATTCTCACCTTTTCAAGCCCTGAAAAGTGAGACACCGTGTCTAGGGGAATGTTTTCATTCGCACCGATAAAAGTCCTTTGTTTGTTTTAAATGAATCAGCAGCTCACCCTGCTGGGCTGCTGTTTGCAAACGAAGTCTGTCATGAAGTCAAACTCGTTCTGTCCCAACCACAGCTCGGGAAGCTCCTTGATGCGATCCAGCCCCATTTCGATGACTAAGGACATGAGGACCTCCTCGTCGATGAAGTCCGTGTCTATGACATTGGGCGGCAGCATTGCCGCGGGGACGTGGGGGACGGCGGGCGGCAAGCCGCTGCCGCCGCCGCCGCCGTGCTTGGGGTTGCAGTCCCTGAAATGCTGCTGGCTGCCGCCGTTCAGCTGGTGGCTACCGGGGTGCAAGTCCGGCATGTAGTGGCTGTGGGGGTAGGGGTGGTGGCTGAAGTACTGGTTGTTCAGCTTCTGGAGCTGCATGCTGGCGCTCAGCTGCCCTCCCGGGCTGGCGACGGGGGGGGCCATGAACTGGGAGCCGCTGAAGCGGGCGGGGGGCGGCATGCTGCCCGCTGGGTGCCCTCCGCTCACGCTGCCCGGCCCCATGGCGTGCCTCACCCCGCTGCTCGCGTTCATACTCCCAGCTCCGTAATGTATATGGTCGCCCATCAGGGCGCTGAAGGCGTGCTGCTGCGGCGGCTGCTGCTGCTGGTGGTGGTGATGGGGGGTCGGAAACTGCCCCATGCCCATCCGATGCGCAGGGTGGTGGTGGAGCCCGCCGGATCCGTCGGGGAATCGCCCGTGGTTCATGGCCATCATGTGGTCTGCCATGGCTCACCTGGAAAGTTAGCGTGTGAATATATTAGGAAAATACACCCTCCTCGGACATTCAGCCGCCCTCTCCCGGACCAGCTGCATCAGCCTGGCCCTGGCAGAAATTACTTCGCTGGTCCTGCAGTCCTCTCTCCTTCCCCGTGGAGGGAATTAAGGAAAAAAAAAAAAACCCTCCCAAAAATCTACAGTGGCTCCACCATGGAGTACAAAAGGAAAAATAAAAGGGGAGCCCGCGGAACGAAAATCCCAGTCCCCTCCGCTAATCCGGCGGGCAGCACGCCTTCCTACTCCAAGTCGCGCATACCTATCGGCGGGGAGCGTCGCATTCGGCCACCGCCGCCGCCTCCCCGCACGCTCCGGAGCCGCCCAAGCCCCCCGGCTTCGCCCGCGAAGGCAGCGGATTCCCACGGCACTCTCGCTAACTTGCGGGGAACAAGCAAAGAATTGGCAAGTCCCACCTAGCCGCTGTCAGCAACTTTTCGAATTAAGTCTCAATTATTTTGGTAAAATTTTGGTAATGCACAGATAAGGACATGAAGCCAAGCAGCTGAGAAACACCTTTCCTCGCGTGTTTCTACAGTCACGTTTTTCCTGTTGCACACAAAAGGGACACCCGACACCAGCCACGAGAACCGCCGCACTCACCTCCCGGCTTCTTTCTTCTTCTCCCTCAAAGGTGGCGGTGGAATCAGTCAGCGAGAGTCACCCAGCATAGAGAGGGCTTCTCCGGCTCCCTCTCCCCGGCGCTGACGTGACCGGCGCCGCGATCGCTGCCGCAGCCCCGGAGCTGGTTCTCGCCCCTCCGCGAGGCGCATCGGCACTTGCCAACAATGAGCTGTGTTCCTTACACGGCTTTGGCCGCGGCTAATATAGGATTTCAGAAGGGAGGAGCAAAACCCTTACAGGCAACCAGAAGTAAAACCTGGAGCAAGCGGGGCGGGGGGGGGAGGGGGGGAGGGAAAAGGGGGGGAAGAAAAGGGAAAAAAAAATCCCCAAACACCCAACACCCAGCGCGCGCGCGCGCAGGCAGCGGGGCACACGCGTGTTCGGAGACACGCGGGAAGAGGCCAGGCGGATCGGGAAGGGGCCCGCGCAGCCCGCGCTCAGCGCCTCCCCCGGGAACAAAGCGGGGCTCCGCGGCAGCAGCGGCACCCCGCGCACCCCGCGGCTGCTCTCCCGCCGCCCACGGCCCCGTCCGGCCCCGCACCCGGGCATCGCCGCTGCCCCTTGCGCCCCGTCCGGTCGTGTCGCTGCGGCGCGGCGGACGCCGACACGCGTGGGGCTGAGCGCTCCGGCTGCGCTGCCCGGGCAGGGCGAGGTCCGTCCCTCCGGCTCCGCCGCGGTGCAGGTGCCCGGATCCGCCGGCCTGAGGCCCCAGAACCCGCGTGGGCGTCCTTGGGGCCGGCCCCTCTCCCGGAGGCGAGATCCGAAATCCACCTTTTTCCACAAACACGGGTGCCGTACGCGAGAGGTGTACGTGGGGATACCGGCACGCTCCCCACTTCCCACGTCCTTCCATCTCCTGTTTTTTTCCCTGATGCCACCTGGGCTGTGCAGGGCGAGTGCCCACCCACTCTTGCCCTTGGCCAGTGTGGGGTTTATTACAGTTATTTACGATTGTTTTCATTGGAATGGCAAAGAAAAACAGAACATGCGGTCTGCGGGTGGGCACACACTTTGCACTGGCAATCGCCCTGGCTGGGCACGTCCCCTATCGCTCTCCCTGCCCGGCAGAGCCCTGCCTCGCTGCACAGCTCCGGCAAGGGCCATGCGTATCCAAGCCTCCCCCCCACCCCCGAGGCCGGCGCTCCTGCCTCTTGCTCCAGATCCACCAGCTCTTCTCTGCAGGGCAGCCATGCTGAAGTAGCAGGGAAGAGCTGAGGCATACCACAGGGAAGTGCTGGATGGTGGCCCACTTTTCCACAGTGCCTTTGCCTGCTTTCTGCTTCCGTGTTTGTTTTTCTTCTCGGAGCTGTCTACGGGCACACAGAGAGGACAGTGATAGGCAGGACGCTCCCCCCGGCACAAGGAATTGTGAATATGAGGTCAAGACGGCCGTCATGTAGGCTGAGATGGAGTTTCTGCTCCTCCATGTGCTTTGCAAGGATGCACCACAGTGCAGGAGAGCCTCCCTGGGGAGGCACAGGTGAAGCAAATTGGATGCTTCAAGAGGCTCTCCATGTGTCATTGTCTTGCCCCCTTTTGGGTGGGCCAGGTTCTTACTTGGCTGCAGTGACTTATGAAACCTAAAGGATAGTTAGCTCTGCCTTGTCTCTCCTGGAGATGCAGGCAGAGCTGGGCTGCTGGATGCACTGAGAAGTGATGGATGGGTGTCTCTGTGCGGCTGGTGCAATCCTTTGGCAAAGCCACATGGGCAAGCGGCAGTGGTTGGGCACACATGGGATACCAGGAAAATACCCGGCTGACGTCCCAGCTGTGAGGGACAAAAGGGGTGAAATCAAAGCACTGGGAGGATAGCAAGCTTTAAAGTGTGAGTTACTTCAAGGAAATTACCTTGTCCTGGAGCTCCCTTTCCTGCAGCAGTTAAGTTGGGTGCCTACCATGATTTCACATTTTGGTCTTCAAATGCACATGAGTAGATGGATGTGGGAATTGTCACTGAGCAAAGATCTTCAATACAGCCAGGGATGGTCAGAAAAACGACAGTACCTTTCCATAGTTTTTTCTTCTCAGTGGTGTGCAGGTTTAGCAGGACAAAACAATGAATAATAAGAAGATCCTGTTCCATTTGGCAAGTAGTCAGCTGTGTATCATGACAAGTGGTTTGTTTAATGTCACATATCCATGGTGATACTGGTATGCCTTTTTGCTCTCCACTGCTTTAAATTTGTGATCCTTTTTAAAGCCGTCGTATCACCACCCTGCAAATGCCCTTTCCTATTTTCAGCTTTCAGGTGCTGCAAGCTGCCAGCTTGCCAAAGTGAGTTATGGACAATTGGCCTGAGACTGCCAGAAGCAGTAGTAGGGAAGTCATAGCCTCCATGACACTTCACTCATACAAAACATATCTTCAGGTATTTACAGCCCATGTTCGAAGAATTAGGTGAGACAGTGCTTTCTCCATTGGGGGCTGCAGTGGGATCCAGATAAGGCTCAGCAGAGCACTGCCAGACAAGGCAAGTCTGTCATTGTTTATGGCCATAGCAAAGTGAGAACACAGTCAGTTGGTTGCTTTCCAGGAAATGGCTGGAAGGCTTGTGACTGGCAGCTAAGGGAATGCAGGACAAAGCATGAGCCCATCACCATTGAGCTCTCAGGAAACCCCGAATCTCATTTATTTGCTGCTCCTGATCTAAGCCATGGTTATTTAAAGGAATATTTTCACTCATGTTCTTCAAAGTCTTTTGCATATGAGTTGGTTCCTCAGACAGACAGCAAGAAAGCAGGGCACTGCATACCAGGAGAAAGCCAGAGATGGCCAGGGATGAGAATGAAAGCAGCAGGATTCACAGAATTGCTTCTCAAGTGAAGAATCAGAGTAGAGTTGAAAGCAGAATGTGACTGAAGGGCCCATCTAGGACAAATCACTGAGAAATATCAAACGCGACAATGGAAAAGAAAGACAAAGATAGATTCTCAGTTGAATGTTAACATTTTGGATTGGAAGGCTGGCTTGCAGATGCAGCTTTGTTCACTCCTTCCAGAGTGGAATGTCTGCTGAGCGTGGTGAAAGGAAGGAAAGGAAAATCACAAAGGAGAATCCCAGATGGTGTGTTTTCAGATACTTGCTGGAAATGTTTATGCTTGCAGAATATTGGGGGTATGTCCCTGGAACAAGGTACCCAGGTACGAATTTCAGGCCAACTTGGATCTTCCTTTTTTTGCAACTTTGAAAATGTAATCTCCAACTCTCTGTAACTTGTCTGTCCCAGATGATTGTGGAGATGAGTTTCTGTGTGTTCTCTCCCACACTGACACATTGCAGTCAGGAAAATCCAGGTCAGGATAGCTGTTAGGGTTATCTGATAGGAAATTTTATATTAGAATGATATCCTGGAAGAAATTATTTTTTTCTGTAGAAATGACACTCTGCTATTGAGAAGACAAGCCATGATTTTCTGGCTGCTCTCACATCTGACCTCTTCAAAGCTACCTTCAATCCCACCCGTCCCAGAGGCACCTAGTGTTTGGGATGGAGGAGGGAACTGTGGTACAGGAGGTCCCCAGCTCTTTGCTGGATGGCTGTCCCTAGCTTCACTGCCCACTCTGAGAAAAAATGACAAGTTTGTTCCAGATGGGCACCCAGGAAGCAGAGAAATCTGTTTTGGTCTCCCTACATGCCTTTTTATTACCCCCAGAATGCCTTTTCTGAGAAGAACTGGTAGAGGTTTTTTTTGCTGTTGGGGTTTTGATTAACAGGGAACTGTTTTCTGTGTTACTGAGAGACCTATTATTATGGGATTGAGGGGAAAGATTGGACACAGGTTTAACCATGGGTCTAGTCATGAGATCCTCTGTGTACCTAGGTGGGAAGGAATTACCATGGCAAGTTTGGCTGTTCGAACAGCACCAAAGTCCAGACTATGGCAAAAAACACAGGATTAACTCAGTTTACCTAGTTCAGTATATCAGACATGATCTTCCTAAATCCATCACAGCTCCCCTCTGTTGGTCCAGACACTAGCCATGCATTCCCCAGAGTTGAGCATCTAGCCTCCTGTTTCAACAGTTTGCTATCCCAGGAAAGGCCACTGGTCAGATAGGTACTGCACCTGCCATACAGTGGATGAGATGACCCACTGGCGATTTATTTCAGTGGTGGCCTGTTACCAGGAGTTACTGGAGTGATGTCAAAGCAAATCTGTATTGTATTCCTGAGAGTTGGCTAGTGGGAGAAAGTCAGTGGAAGTGGAGAAAGAGACATAGAATGTGTGATCTCAATTGGTTTGTATGAGATTAATTTTTTCTTTGACAGATTTCACAGGATAAACCATCTCTGTGCTGGTTGCAAGTAGTCACTGTGCTGAGAATTGGGGTTACAGGTGTGCTTTATTAGCAGCAAATAACTCTGAAAGGAGTTACCCAGGGCAAGGAACTTCCTTGAAGCATTAGGGGATATGGTAGAGGGTTTCATTTGCTTGCAGCTCTTGTTGGTATGCCAGGAACCAAAGATGTACACATAAAATTGCTGGTCAAAATTAAGGAATACAGGCTATGCAAATGGTGCTACTCTCTTCCCACCCATTTTTTTTGGTTTTGTTAAATGGATCAATATAGTATATTTTATTTTGATAATAATGAATGTGGCTTTGCACTCTTTATCTGCATGATCTTATTCATGTAAAATGTCTTGGCAAGCTCCATTTTTTTTGCCCATATATGCCCTCTTTGTGCAGTCTTTCAAACTTGTGTGATCACAACTGAGAGGAATATTCAAGTGTATTCACTGCAAGGTATCTTTTTTGAAAAAAGTAACTGCAAAAATGGGAAAACTTATTAAGAACATTATTTCTGGAAGAGGCACAAGAGGATGTAAATATACTAAAATAAACACACACATAAGCAAGTAATGAATCAAGCATCATTATATTTGTACTTTGTTACACAGAACCCCAACACAGACCTTTTCACTACTCTTTATATTTTGGTATCAGCGGGAAGCAGAAGTAACAAAAGGAAACATTCAGGTGCTTTTGACAAAGCAGTGGCAGCTTCTGTAGTAAACTGAATAACACAAGCTTCAAAAAGAGCACAGAGGTGGAAAGTGGTCACCAGGAGTAGGCTGTATGAACAAACATTTTTTTCATTTGGAGACCAAGCCACGTACTAATACTACTTGTTTGGGTCAAGAAAGACTTTAAAGTTTTTTTTTTAGAATGAGATGCTTTATTTAATTAAAAATTATTAGAAATCAATGTGCATATTTCTAAGTATGTATTAGACCTGGATGAGTACACCTAATGCATTTGTCGCATACATTCTGTAATTAATTGAACTGGTAGTTGACAAGTAATTTATTTGAAGTCCACTGAATAATTGAAATTTATTATTAGAATGAACTGGAATGCTAAAAAAAAAAGATTTATAATTACAAATATAGGGCTCAATACATCTGTATCTGTATACATTTATACACATGGTTAACAGTCACTTTTTTGGACAGATCCCTTCACACAGTACCCTACTGTCTTGAACCTGCATACAAACATTCTATTTTAAGTGGGTGAGGCAGGAAGTAAGATTCTTCTCAGTATGAGTAAGCTTGACACAATCTTAACTTCTCAGACCACCAGCCGATAAAATTGACACAACTTACATCCAGCCATCCAGCAACTCTGTCTCTACTAGTGACTGGATTTTCAGGTGATCACATCTTTATAGCACAACAGTACACTTGAGACACTGATCTGTGTGAGTTTCTGGCCTGGAATTCAATAATATCCAATTAAAAATATAATTATATTATTCCATTGATTAAGTCCAGATTGTGTCTTGGCAATTTCAATATTTCTGACTTGAAGAAAATGTTAGTAAAATTAACATAATGATTATTATGTAACAGAAATGTTCTGCTGCAATGCTGAACACCAATTTAGATATGGATAAGCATGTACTTTGGATATGCTTATTGGACTTAACAGTATCATATTCAGCAGAATCTCTCTAAATCACATGACAAATGCTGGCTTTCATGGGAATACAAGAATTCTGTGTACGGCAAACAAGTGTGTGCAAATATGGTGTTGTAGTGTGTAGGAATGTAGTTGTTCCATATAATCACTATGGTCATTAAGGTTTCTCCAGCAACTTTGCCACTTTACGTTTTTATTTAAAGAAACAGGGAAGTTTAGTCCTCCTCTTGATGATAAAGGGTTGCAAGCAGCTGTGGTGTTGGTGTCATGTGTCATACATTGTCAGCAGACAGTTGCAGTTTCAGTTACATTTTCTCCTTTGATTTGATTATGTTCTTCTCCTAAATTAAATAATTATAATGTGTGTACTGTGTGGTAATGGCAGCACCATCTATTCCAGGCCTTTAGAAATATGCTGTGGGTTCAGGAGAATTTGTAAGCAAAAAAACTTTTCATCCTGTTTGTCATTTTAGGCAACTTACTTTGCATACACCTTCTCCAGTGGTTTATTTTTACAAGGATGAAGAATCTGGGAATCATTCCAATCTGACCTGTCATATCAGTGGATTTTCACTGCCTTTCTTTAGTTGAGAACTTTTTGCTGCAAAGCTGTATTTTGAGGCTTTATATTTCAAATTTGGTCTCATCTCAATCCAGCACTTCACATTGTCTGTTCTCTGGAACAGGATATGTTATCTTTGTTTTCTGTGGCAAGGGTTAATCTCGCTTAGACAGGCCATTCTCAGTGTAGAAGATGCCTATCTGTGCTTCTCCCTTCCTGAATGCTTGCTGCAGAGGAGCCTTGCTGCTATCTCTCTCAAGATTAGTTACACACTTTCTATTGTGGATTACTTCCTGCTTTCCTTCAGCCTTTCATTTTGGTTGGCACCAGCAAATATTGTTTCCATTTGTGTAAGTAGCTGTTTCGTGGGCCCTAGGATTTGGAAACGACAGACTCGATTCTAGTACGTTTTAAGTTTTGCTCTGAAATATGTACAGTAAGTTACTCAAACCCCTGGAAAATAATGAAATGTAAAAAAAGAAATATAAATACTCAAAATAGTTTATATTTCCTAAAACTACTCAAAAGTCAAGTTTGGTAGCCCCTTATTTGGAAATATACACACAGTTTTCTTATCAGACATATCTTTATGAGTGTTGCAAACTACACTATCAATTTTTTTTCAATTGATTATTTTTGGTTTCAGTTGTCTTTAGGAAGGCACAGCACAGCAGATGTATGTAATTTTTCACACTTTGCTGTTCTTATGCATCAGCCTGATGATATCATACTCAAGCACTAATCATACTACTACTCGCCTTTTACATAAATTAGCACTTCACAGCTTCAGAGCATAATACCAGCATTACCTAATTACTCCAGAATTGAGCATGCACTCTTTTCCTTTTAGAGTAGAAGCTTAAATGGATTTAAATGGTCAAATGTAATCAGAAAGGAAAACAAGTCCTTTAATAGCTGTGCAGTGGTCTCATCAAAAGGCCAGGAGCCAGGGTATTTGTTCTCTCCTCTCTCCCAGCTCCAGCAGTGTAATTAAAATCAGACTTAAGCACCCGAATTCCTTTCTCCTTCTGAAAGTCCTACATAGACCTCAGTTTATCTCTCTGTAAAGTGGAAAAAATGATACCTTTCTCCTAGAAAATGCCTAGCAGAGATCCATTTGGGTTAATGCCTAAGAATCACTACTGTGGCCACAGATATTTGACATCAAAGCATTTTACAGCTATCCTAGTTTTCTGCATTTATTTCAGATCATGAGTGAGGCTCCGGCCACCTTAGTGTCAGTAGAAATAGTCATTACCATCACTGACTTCAGTGTAGGCAGGATCCACTCTGGCATTTTTAATCTCATCCCAAAGGTAACCCTTCCAATAACCTTGTGTTCAGTCCCACTCAAGCAACAGGACAAAATTCTCCCCTTTCCTCTGCCTTCCCTGTGTCCTAAATATTCCGCTCCCAGTGCCTCTTACCAATTACCTCTGCAAGACTCTTTGGAGGCTCTTGCTTCCTTTCTGCTCCAGGATGAATTATCCCTGCAAACTTTCAATCCTCATAGCTCTTGTCCGGGAAGATCATTGCAATTTTCCTTCCAAATAGCCCATTTCCTGCAGCTACATGCAACACCCCCCACCAAATCTCTCACAAGGTGAATGGCAGCAGTCCAGCAACATACTATCAATCACAGTGAAGTTAGGTTCTTTGACAACTTCTATGCATAACCACATCCACTGCCTCTTTTCTCCCCCCAGACTCTGACACCCCAATAATCAATTTCCATTCTTTTAGAAAATGTTAAATCTAACAACTTCTAACAACTATAATGCCCATACAGGATAAACCAAACATCATATAATTTGCTCTGGTATGGAAGGTGTTCAGTGATAGCAGGAATATGTGTTAGGGCTCTTGCATCCATCTGAAGTTGTCTTCAAGATCTTAAGATAAATATTTCCTCCAAGGGTGAAGGCTGACCTACACTTGTACTTCAGCGAGGTTGTCTAGAGTTCCAATCCCCCTCTCCCGCCACCATTCCCATGCCAGGGTAGGAAGAGGATTATTACTACTAATGGACATGCACATACTGCTTTTACTCCTCCAAGAGTTCAAGAAATATCCATCACTCTGTATTTTCATTTACAGATTTTCTATAATTATTCATATTTAAGGGCAAAACTCCCAATAATGTATAAATTCTCCAGGCTAGTTGACTGCTCAATACTATTATTATTATTATTATTATTATTATTATTATTATTATTATTATTATTATTATCTTGAATATTATATTAGGTCTTGCAGAATAAAACAAAATGTTCTGTGACTAATGCTGACTTAAATACAGTCTATAGCTCTGATTAATGCTATTTTAAACTGTCATATTGCTTCTCATGTATTATGGCTAGCAGTCCCTTGAATCCCTTGCTCAGTTGGTTTGGGCTTTTTTTGTTTTGTTTTATTTTGTTTTGTTTTGTTTTTTCTTTTTTCCTACAGCACAAAGGAACTTGATTTCAGAAAGAACAAATAGCTAAAAGGATATCTGAAATTTAGTCACATGTATTTTGCCTGAAGACAAGTATTCATAGCACAGGAAAAGCTGCTGGTACACTAAGTTCAGTATCTGCCTAACTAGCAATGCCAACATTAATATCTTCTAGAGAACTTGTGATGCATCTGGCATTCAACAATACCTGAGGAAGGATTCCCTCATGACTGTACAACTGAGAGGACAAAACTTTAATATAAAGCAACTTTCCAGCTATATCATCACTGGTGGAGACATAAATCTGAGGGATTTCTATCTTAACCCTGCCGACTCTTGAACACTGGAAATTGAAAGCTCTTGTCATTTTTATTTTCTGTACAACTGATGAAATGGTACCTCTGTGGCTTGTATAATCAGTTTGCCTGATTACAACAGTTAATGGACTGACTTTATTTACATGAGCAGAGAGGCTGTGTTTCCTTTCTTTTTTTATGTATAAGTCTCCTCGGTTTTGGTGGTAAACAAAGCTATTTACCACACTTACATTTTATGACCAGTTTTCTACAGATTAGTTACAGGCTGCACTGAGAGACTATATTCTTTTACATGTTTCCTTATTATGAACTAGGTACATAAGCATGCCATGTGCCACATCTGTTCTGTCCTTCATTGAACAAACTTTCATGTACTCTTTCTTGAAAAGTCATCAATCTGCTAAGTTGAGGTGCTGAGATCCTAGGATGCACTGCAGTCAATAACTCAGGACATAAGCGGCACTTGGCATGATTGACCTCTACAAGTTCATTTGGTTTATTCTCTAGGCATATTTCTCTTCTCCATCCCTCTGAGGTTGGATAACTGAAATTTTCTCTGGATGTTTTTTATATAATCATGTTACAATATCTTCTGTCATCCATTTTTTTTATTACAGCTTATTTTCTGGGTTTGACCACTGCAGCACACTGAGCAGACATCTTCATTAAGTTGTCCACACTGATGCCTCAGTCTTTTTGTTGAAAGGCTGCAATTAATTCAGAACCCATCTGTGTATATGAGTAGTTTAAATCATGCCTTCCAAGATGCATTACTGTGTGCTCATCTACACTGCATTCCCTTTGCTGATGCATTACTCAGTTACTTAGTGTTGTCAAGGCTTACCGAAGTGCCTCACCAGCCTTGTCTTGCCTACTGCTCTTACGGATCTAGCTTTTCAAGTAGGACCTCAATAAGTGCATTAAACAATGCCACTGTTTGTATTGATCCTAGAGGCACCCCACTACTTAAATGCTGTGAAGAGAACCAAGCAATTATTCCTGCTCTGCCCCTGTGTGCTATCCCCTAACTGGATTTGCATCCATGACTGGCAGGGTGTTACTCACTCTTCTCCTCCTGACAACTAGCTTTC
Organism: Acridotheres tristis; assembly: GCA_037013685.1. Lineage (NCBI taxonomy): Eukaryota > Metazoa > Chordata > Aves > Passeriformes > Sturnidae > Acridotheres > Acridotheres tristis. The sequence goes on from CM072887.1 coordinate 49,853,638, forward strand.
CTTAGTAGCCTTTTGTGAACACTCTTTATTCAAAGCCTTTGCACTGTTTAAGTAACATCCCCTGGTTCCCCATTACCACGTCACAAAATTGCTCAAAATCCAAGTAACTGACATCAAAGCCTTCTTTCTTTCCACAAACTTTTGTTTGTTGACCCAAAAGATTTTGTTGCTACGAGTGTTGTTTCTTCACTGTTCTGTACGGGTGGCTTTCAGGTCTGTACTACTGCAGTGCTGCTGTGATGGGGAGCTACTTTATAAACTACATCTTTTTCAGCAGGCTGTTGTGTTTTGTACAAGTAGCAATTTCTGCAGAAGCAGTTCTCTCAGCCACTTAGGAGCTGAAGAAAAAAAGATAGAGAAATGAAGTTTCCTCAGCAATGATGCATCCATATACCCACACCCCCGTTTGGGGCTTGCTGAGGGTTCACTTTTAACCTTATAGTCCCATGCTGGTGTTACTAAATTTGGTACTGACCGATCAGCATCTGCTACCTTGTCCCTCAGAAAAATTCTTCATGTTTCTGTTTTGCCTGCAGGAGAGGCTTCTCTCAGACACCAGGTCTATCAGGTGCACAAGCCTGGGCTTCCTTTCCCCTCCAGGGCTCGTCTCTGCCTGCCACCCCACAGCTGCCTCACCCCAGCCTTGTTCACCCCTGGTGCCTTTTCTCAAGCCTTGCACAAGAGCCTCCACAACTCCTCAATCCTCAAGTGGATTGCCCTCCTCTCCCTGGCCGTCACCTTGGCTAGCAGCACTCGCCTGAGTGCCCCTTGCCGCTGTGCCTGCTGGGGCAGGTGGCTGTGCTCATTTTGGTATTTGGAGCAGGCTTGTCGTGCTGTCCCTATGAGCTGGGAACTGTTAACCTGGAGGAGAGTTGTGGTCCTACATGGTGAGTCCCTTGGCTGGGCCCAGGGAACGAGCCAAAACTGTGTGCAGGGATCACCTAGTTTTAGGTGAATCACCTTTATTAAACTCTTCTTCATAGGTGTGAGGAGTGGAAAATTACTTAGAAAAAAGAAAGGATTTGAGATCACCTGGTGGCAGAAAATAACGGCACTAAGAACTAGAGACTTGTGACAGTGTGTGGGAAGTGGTGCAGCACCCGAGAGCAGAGATCCTTTAAAATTGAGGCCTTTCTCAGGGAGGGACACACTTTCTTTAATGTGGGTGTTTGCTTATTTTCTTTCTTTTGATTTTTTAAAAAATTCACTGGCTGTGAAACACTGGTAATGGGTGGGGCACAGCTCCTGTTTAACCTTTGGCAATGTGGATGGAGGTGAAACAGTCACAACAGTCTAGGGAGCTCCATCTGTGTCTGTGCACTGAGCATCCCTGATACTGATGGAGTTGGACCAGTCTTGTCAGTCCTCAGAGATTCTAGAAAAAAACACTGGTGCACTGGTGCAAGGCCACTGCATCCCAAACGGCAGACACTGCAATTTTTGAAGGTTGCCTTGCTTACTACTTGTTGGCTTTTGCTAGTGAGAAATAACAGATCTAAATGTGGCAAGATGAGCTGTGATTCTGGTCAACATATGACCAGCATGGGGCAGGAGGCAAAGATGGGAATTTGGTAGTGTGGGGGAAAGGTTGGACCACCTATTTTGCCAGCTTATACAACACAGAGTAACTGCATGGCAGAACTGCAAATTCCTTCAAGAAATGTGCACTGGATATCTTTTTTACTATTCCATGTGGCAGAAGGAGAAGCAGCAACTCTTACCTTGAGCAACTTGCAGCCCTATTGAGTTCAATGGAGTATACTTTAGGGCATTATGCTTACTATATGGCTGGTACTGTTGATAACACCTTGGTTTCCTAAAATTTTCATTTCATGGTATTCTAGTTTGGTGAATAAAAGGCTTAAAATATTTTTACATTCACTTTCACATTAACCTCAGAGTAGACCTTTCAAATCTGACACACTGAAAATAAGTGACTTATTTTGGATTAATTTTAAGGCACTCTTAAAAAGTATTACCTTCCCCCCTCCTGATAAAAGAATTTTGCAGTTAGTTTCAATGATCTATTTAAAATCTCATTCTGCTTTTGAGGTTCTTTTTTTGTAATCTAATTTAAATTTCTACTGCTTGGAAGACCTGCTAAGAATTCTTAATTGGTATATGGAACAGTAAATATAAAAACAAATGGCAAAGAATAGTGGAAGAGAACAAAACAGTTGGAATGCAATAGAAACAAGGAATGACTTTGTTGCCACTATGCTAGCAATGCAGAGTTTTAACAGCATGCTGAATGTCAATTCTCTTCCATTACTTTCTACCCTCTTCTTCTACAGGATTTTTCCTTTCTGAATTATTTTTGGAATCATGGCTCTGCAAAATTCGATTTCCTCCCTTCACCCCTCTATTCCTCCACCAACTTCCTTGAAACCAAGAAATTAATTTATTTCTCTAATAATTGCAGTGTGGAATGGAGATTATATCATAGAAATTAGAGATGCAAATGGGCAAGTTAGGTCATTCAGCAGTGCGTCTGCACTGTGTATGCATGATGACTCCTTATACTGTAACATGTTCTCTAGTGTTTTGTCCAATCCAATTTTGTAAATTGGGTTGACTTCTATTTAAATTGTGAGGCTGTTCTATAATACAGAGAGATTACCAAGAGGAATGTCCTACATATGACCCAATTTAGGGATTTTATTTTCTTTTTAATCAAGCTTTTGCCATATAACTTTTAAAAACTTCTTGCTAAAACCATATGGGAAAATACACAGAAACCATCTAAGATCACTGGAATGGTGATGCAGCTTACAGTCACTTTGAAGGAAAACTGAGGATTAATCTTGTCAATAAGTGCATTATGGGGACTGCTTCCACAGCAGTTCTTCCAACACAAGTGCCCATTGCCCCAAATAGGAGCTGCTCAAGTGCAATAGCTGCAAAATCAATCTTCCTTTGTGTAACATCCCTTGAATAACAAACTAAAAGTGCAGTGTATTATTAGTTTATCTACAGCCTGAAAGTCTCTCAGTTGTCTTTGCATTTGAAGTGCAAAATTATTATATAACTGTCTGAGCAAAGATCCATTAGTCTAACCCCAGAAATCTAAAGATTATTTGCCCTAGTTTATTTGGTGGAGAAGGAGACAGGAGGCACAATGTTATTTAGGCACCTCACTGTGCTTGAGTGATTTCAATGTGAGCTGGCCATCTACACAGCTGCTTCATGCCTTAGACCTTTGTAGCTTTTGGCCTGAATATTTGGCTTCCTATTCCCTGTTCTAAACACAGCTTAGGAGTTCTAATTCAGCAATTTATCATATGAGGCATTAGAAATAATAGATGAGACTTCAGTATGTATGTTGTATGGGACTTAAAAAAAATAATAAATTTGCCATTTTTATGTTATGTTTTTGTTTTGTAAGGTAAACAATAAGTCGGCACTTTTGTCACGTGGCTGCTTTGGAAATCAAGATTCTATTTTCAGGTGCCTGAGGCTGTGCATGGTATTCTAGGCTGGAGCAGCAATGGAGTTTTGAAGTTATTTCCCCAACTGTCTCCACTTACAAAGCTCCGGTTTAGTCTGCAAAGTGTTTTTGGTACGAGCTAACTAAATTTTGTTTCTTTTCAGAGAAACTAAACCAGAAGCTTCTCTCTGCTTGCACACCAAAACCACTTTGACAGCTGGTGATGGTCCAAGCCTGTAATGCAGCCCTTGAACAACTTGGAAATGCCTGGAGCAACACATGCTCAATTCAGGGGATTGGACTAAACTTAGTCTGAATTTCCCCCAAACTTCTCGAATTGGGAAAAAAGGGGCCTCAATACCAATACTTTCGATTGACTTATCTGTGCTTATAATGTCAAATTAGTGGCTAACAATAAACTTAGCCTGAGATTTTAGGAATATAATGTTAGGCCCGTCTGTCTGGCAGTTTGGACCCATGAGTGCATTAGTGACTCCCTACATGCCTTTTCCAATTCCACTGGAAAAATAAATCATCTTTCTCTCTGGCTTAATCACTTGGAAACTACATCATCTTGAATTAAAATGGCTTTTTCCTATTTACAAAACCGGGAATGGTTTCTAAGAGCTCTGCCCCTCCCACATCACTTTCTTTGCCTCTTTTCCAGCTGGGTCCAGCATGACTCCAGTGCTAAGATAACAAAGCACCATCCACAGGGTGATGTGGGTGGAGGCACATTGAGAGGGTGTAACTGCCCACCACACATTTAGATATCTTTTCACTGAATCAGGTGAAAAAGATAGTACTTAATGCCTTTAAGAAAAGGCTGCCTGTGTGACAAGTACAAATTATACTTCATGTTCCTGTAATTTGACCAGTCAACACCTGGTCTAAAACAAGTGATATACTGTTAAAAGAGAATTCCAAAGCCACATCTAACAACAGACATATCATTTTCCAGATGAAATAAACAGGCAGTTAAACCCCCATCTGCACTCACCCCTCCCTAGAAACCAGAAAAGCTAAACACTCAAAACATAGCAAATAAGATTTAAAAAAAAAAATGAAGAAAATGTAGGTAGTATCATGCTGGTTGATATTAACAGTTTTTTTATTATGGTTATTAATGGCTGTACAACTAAATGTTCAGGTTTTGAATCATTATAGAAGTAGAAATATTTTAAGATAAAACCTGGAAAATAAAGTTTCAGCAGATATGATCTCTATCAAAATATGCTTTATCTTGGTTAGAAAATATAAGTACTTCTTTAGTTTTGTGTATATAAACAAGAAAACTGAAGTGCTTAGGTGACCTTGGTTTAATAACTTGTGCTGGGAGTTATTCTTTAAGTTCTGTTCACTGACAGAACTGAGTGTAGGTGCTCAGCAGAAACAAAACCAGTAAATAATTGTTTCAGAAAGTACTTTTGAATTGTGGCACTTGGAGAAATAATGGTTTGGCTCTATATAATAATATAAAATTGAACCAACTTGGAGAGGAAACCAAACCAAAACTTGCTGAGAAAGAAGGATGTCTCTGTGCATCAGAAATATGTGGATAGAAAATAATTCAAGCGAGAATGAGAGCTTAAAACCACAGCAAAGAAGGAAGGAGTCTGCAAGATTTAGTGGCTACCAAGGAATAAAGGAGTTTGGGGCTTGGATTGAGGGAAGTGCAGCCTCATCTGCTGCAAGCAGTCAGCTAAAGCCTCTTTCTTTGCTGCTTGGGCAAAATCAGCAAAACTTGGACAAGTTTGGGACTAACTCCTATGGATCCTCCAGTTCTGTGAGGGCAGGAACGTGAATATTTAGTTGAGAGCTTCCACCTACATCACTGGCTTTTAAAAAGTAGCTGGGACTGTTCTTTAGATCCTGTTAGGTGTAAATTCTGAGGGTGTCTTGTGGCTGGAGCCGTTGACTGAGGAATGTCTTACACCGCGTTGTTAAAGAAGTGTCTCTCCCAAGAAGTGCTGGGCAGGGCCACTCCTGATCTCGTTAGCACTCCTACCGTGAATAAGGGCTTGTTTACACTTAGAGCTATTTCTGAGCACTGCTGCATGTGGATGCAGTGGCCACACATGTCATTAATCAAGAACAATTAATCAGGAACAACTCCATGTGTAGACAAGCCCAAATTTAAGGTGAGGGTGGTCACAAGATGGTGCTCTCCAGGAAAGTGACCTCAGAGCAGATGTCATTTCCATGTGGATTATAATGCTCTTGGCAGGGAAAGAAGAGACATTTGAGAACGGTTTAATTTTTTATGACCAGGTACACACTCATACAGCACTGTTAACAATCCCCAGTCCCATGAACACTGGGATATGGATCATGAAGATGAGCACCTCTTGCTGTTGCTGCCTGGTATGTGCAGCATGAGGCTTTCCACGTGTTAGGAGACACTTGTGAACTGGCCCTGGGCCGTGTTGGCCAGAGGTATAAGGGCATTTATTCCTTTATCTTAAGAAAGACTAAGTGGAGAGAACCTAAGCCATTGTCACTAAATGGTTTGTGTCACTCAGGCCAAGCTTAAATTTTTCTGTTTACAATCAAATTACTGCTAGTGGAAGCTGCTGACAAGTTCTTCTTGTGTGGGCAGCTTTTAAAGATGAAGATGGTACAGTGTACCACAAGATAACCTCTTCCTGTTGTAATCACAGGAGTTTCCTGAGCTGGGGCTGGTAGGAAGTAAGATTATTCTGGAGGTGGATTGGTGTGCTCAGGGAATATTTACCCATACCTAATGTGACTCCCAAACTGGCTGTTACATTGTTTGTATGCAAGCTCTTTTCTGTACCATTTTGTGAAGAACTAATTGCTCATGCTTAGCTTTTTCAAGGTCTGACCAGTGCTTCTTTGTCCTTTTCTTCCCCCTTGCATTTTAGTGCTCAGACCAAGAAGCTGCTTCTCTGGTTCAGTGCATAGTTTGCTTGGGCCCCTGTTCCACAATGCTGGGATGATGTACTCTTTCTCCTCAGAATATTTAGTGGAGTTCACTCTGTATATAATTTCCTATGAAGCAATATGAAATCCCTTGAAAACCAATGTATCACATGTTAGGATAGAGAAATTTTATTTTATTTTATTTCATTTTGGAGAATGCAAAATGGTAGGCAAGTATTCAGACCATGTTTGCATTTTGTCTGATTTGGAGCCATATATGAGCATACATTTTCAATATCTGAGGCCACAGCACATTTTTGAGCAAGTACCTCCTACTGAAGTTATTCTTCCTCAGTGGGAATTACAGCCTGTGGAACTAACCTGCTAGTTAAGGTGGTCATATGGGAGACTTGGATTCCTGTGAATGTTCCAAGAAATGTACAAAGTGAAGCAGCTATAGTGGGACAGATGAGACTGATTTTTTTCAAAACACTGAATGGCTTTGACATTTGACCAATTCCTGGAGAAAGACGAACATAGGTTCAAGTTCCTTCAATGAATTAGGCAGAGAAGAGACTTCAGAATGCATTTTTCAATACACCTAATCCTGCTGTGTGCCCTGACCCTGCTGTACTCTCCTAACCTCCCCCACCAAATCCTGAATGTGAGATTTCCAGCAGAGAGTGGGCATGTGGTAGAGCTGTGAGCAGCTTCACAGCCTAGCGTGTGCCTACCTGTTGATCTCCTGCTCTGCCCTCAAATATAAGTTGGATCTGTGGGTTGCAGTGCTGCTGAAAGGTTAACCAGAGGCACCTAAACTTGGAGCTAGGCATTCAATTAATTTGTAGATTTAGTTCATAACATCTGAAGCATTGTATAGCTTAATAATTGGTTTGTATAATAAGAACTTTGTTTTGGCAATAAAAATGTGTATTTCATGCTTGTATGTATTTGACATTTTTAATTACTCATTTTTCTAATACTCTTGTGAGGAAGGTCTTTTCCAAACTAAATAATTCTCTGATTCTGTGATATAATTTATATTGTAATGTCACATAACTCAAATGCAATTCTAGGAATAGCATTTTTGGTATGAATAGTTCTTTTTTTTGTTACATTTTGACTATGCTTAAATAAATAAACAAACTATATAATAAAGGAATACGGTCTTTAAAGATGTCAGATATTTAAAGTTACTGCAATTTTATTCACTTAAATTCATGGAAGTGGCATTCAGATGACAGATACCCAAGGTTTTGCTGACCTTGTGAACATTACTGAGTAATCAGTCATTAAGTAATCACGAAGTGTTCATGAACAATGTAGGCAATGTTTTCAGCACTTAACATATTTTCCCTTGAAAGCAGGAATCTTCTTGCTCCATCTTCTATTCTGGGATCCAAATTTGTCCTAATTTAAAGGGAACACTCTTCTTCATTTTCTTTGTTTGCTTTTTCCAGTCACATCTCTTCTTAATGGGAGTAACAGCCTTCTCTTCAACTTTTGACTTTGCATGTGTCTCTTAAAGACTATAATAAAACTTGAGGTTTACATCTTGACTGTAGAAGGGCTGAGTTCTGCCTTCAGGTGGAAAAGCATAATTCCCCTTGAAATAAATGAAACTCGAGCATATTTTTTGCAAAATTCTGTGAGGAAGGTGAGCAAAGCATTATTATACCAATCTTTGCGGATAATCTGAGACAAAGAGGATTAATGAATTGTCGGGATCCATTTAAAAAATCATTACTTAAAGCTACTACTGGCACTCAGGAGTTTCTGGGCTCCCAGTCCTATATGTGATCCATGTGGCTATAATTCTGAAACCAAGGCACCCCAGGCTAGTGGATAAATTGCTCTTCCAAAAGGTTCCATAAGAGGTTTTTCAGATTCTCTAGCTTAGTGTGCAGACAACCAAATTGGCACTTGGACCCACACACTGCTTTGCAATTTATGGAAGCAAATCATCAGTGAAGGAAAGGTTCTGGATGCCATGGCTGAAGAATGAGCTTCAATGTCTGGTGTATGGGGTGGCACTGTTGATGCTCAATACACAGGAGGCAGGGCAGGGTGAACAGAGGGGACGTGGAAGAGGGAATATCATGATGAGAGAGGATAAGGTGGGAGTGGAGGGAAAAGAAAATGGCAGGAATATGAGAGAAAAAGCAGGGAAAGGGACTAATAGAGCTAAATTAGTGAAAAGCATATTAATTGATGTAATTTCTTATCATTTGAACAATGAACATTACATATATCTATATATCTACATCATGACAGTGCTACTGTGGAAGGTATTCCAGGAATTATTGATTGCTTCTACAACACTAAGAAATAATTGTTAATTTGATTTTCTGAGTTTAACCAAGTTAGTGTTGTAGTTTGTGATAGATTGGAATCAGATTTGCTAAAGCACAATGAATTATACAATTTCCTGAAAAAATAACAGTACTTGCTCCCCTGATATTAGTATCAGATTTCAAAATTACTTATATTAAAGTAGGATTGTGCTTTTACATGAAAGCCGTGATTTCCTGAGCATTAAATTTTCTGTTAGATGCAGTGGGCATCCATTTAATGGCTAAGAATGGAATATATATGCCCATACTTTGTCACTAAAACTCCAGTATAAAATCTACCTACAGCCACCTACTTTTTTACTCTGAACTACTAAAAGGGATCCTCCTAAAAGTTTCTTGGTTAGAAATACACATGTTCTGTTAAAATTCACTTCACTAATATGTTCTGTATTATTAAAAATATTATAGAAGATTTTAACTCACTGGTAAGATGCAGGAGATCATTGAGGAAGGGAGAAATGAGAGCCTGAACATTCAAAACATGCCTATACAAGCTTACTTAGGATGGGCACATAATCAAATATCAGAGATACAGATATATAATTCTTTGTTGTTTCTTTCAGTTTCAGTAGCCTTAAGTGTTATTTTCACTGTTGTGGATACCACATTTGATAGGCGTAACAAAAATGTGGTTTTCAAGCTGACCCTTTTAAGGCAGAATAGCCTGAAGGAAATGCACCCATTCTGCTTCAAAGAAGATCTGTCTGTAGGAAGGAGGAATAATATGCATGCATAAGTAATTAATAATGATCTGAAGCTTTGATATTTTGTAAGGCCCAGAAAATTACATTTTTGCAGGATGTAATATATTGTTGGGTTAAAAACACATGGCTTAATTCCATATCCTGTGACAAAATTTCTGTTGAGATAAATAGGAACTAAGCTTGAATAAGGACAGAAGTATCAAAAGCACTGGTTTGAGTGCTGTGTATGTCCTTTTATTACACCAGTGAATACAGTTGTGGTATCACTGCAATCCTTAATAGGATAATATAGATGAGAAAGATCTTCAATACAGAGTATAATGAGGTGCTCAAATAGCCTGACTTTTCACTTAATTTAAAGAATTCATTCCCCTGAAAAGCTCAATTTCTACATACCTAATAGTACAACATGAAATTCAGAGACCAAATCTCATTGACTAGATTTTGTTTGAATATGTTTTAAAACAGCTGCTTTGACTTCATTAGATGTCTTTAATGTAGCCATTTGTAAAGTCCTTTTCTTGTATAATAGATTAACTTGCAGAGAGGAACCGGCTGATACAGCGATGCCTTCTGACAGTCCTATTTTTAGAATCAGAGGGAGGTACAGTCAAATAAAGCATGCTGCAATTAATAAGCTAGATATCAAGCGTGGATCATTTTGAGGAAACTCCCTCTGTATTTTAACAGCCTTCTGGGCCTTCCTTCCCATCTTATAACCACAGAGAATCCCACAGGCTATTTTTACCTGGTGAGAAAGTACCTGTGCACTTACCCACCTGTAACAGGTAAATACATATATTTAATTTTTCTTTTTTTTTTTTTTTTTTCAGTGACAAAAGATGAGAATCTGATGATCAACTTCCACTATTCATTTATCTCTTCTCTCACATGCTGTTTCAGCAGGACATAAGGACACTGAACTAACACGTAACCCCCCTGTTATATGCCATGTCTATGGCAACACCACTCTGGTACATTACACAGATCAAGGTCTGAAAACTTGGGGGAATATGTTGCTATGATGTGTTCTGGGAGGGTTAAACTACTCAGGACCCAAACTGCTCAGTTAAATAGAAACATGGAAAGATTCAGGAGATTTAATAGTAACCCCCAAAAGTTGTAGTAAAAGGAAAATTGCAATTCTGAGATCAAAGGAAATACACGGAGTGTGGTTTGGCTTTTGGTGAACTATTACCACAGGGAAAAGATCTTCCTGATGGCAGTCTGGCAGGTTAGTTTAATTCTGTTACTGATATATGACTGGCAAAGTTTATATGTTGCCTTAATTGAAACATTACACATTTAGAAATTTGAGTGGCAAGGTGATGGTGTTTGCAATTGAAAACATCTCTGCATTTTTGTACACATAAACTTTCTTTTATATGCAAATTGGGCACTGGTTGATTTGATATTTCCAGATTATGGTTATTGCCCCAGAAAAGCTTTTCACTGAACATGTCTTCCCATTAAAGCTATTAGGAAAGTAAACATTCAAACCTAGGCTTCCCTGACTGGAAGCTTGGATTGGCAAGATGAGGTTAGTTAACCTAATTTAGGAATCCATTCCCTTTGGTGCACTGACAAGTTTTCTGGTGAGAAAGGCTGAATTTATAAATGCAACTTCCCTGCAGGTCAGCTACACTCAGTGTCTCTGTTCTTCCAGTGTAGTGTACAATCCCCTTACCTTTTCCACAGATGCTTGTGCAAGTTGCCTGTGCTTTCTCACTGAGCACTGGACAAGAATGTGCAAAGCAGCTAATGGTGAAGGGGATAAGCTCCCACAAATCCTTCTGATGCATTTCTTGATGGCATTGCCTCTGTCAATGCAGGTGCTTCAATGCAATGGCACATTCACTAAATATATGAGGCATTCCTGCAATTTCCAGTTACCACCTATTTTTGACATATACAGACAGCACATTTCAAGGTTATTAATAAGCAACAGAGAGCTAAATAGGCATTCCCAAGGAGCCAAACTCGTTACTTCTGTCTTCTTCAATCCATTGTCAGTATATTGACTTTGTTTACTATGATTGGAACTGTTTGTTATCTAATTCTGTATACTTACACCCTACAAACAAGTTATCTATTCTAATGCTCTGTCTAGACAAAGACTTAGAGGTGTGATGTTAGCATGTGCAACCAATGTTAACCCATGCTAACCTGTTAGAACCTAGGCTCCCCATGATTCTTTAAGACAGTCTATTCAGCATGTTTCAAAAATAATGTGTCCTGTCTAAAGCTTAAGAAAAATATAGTTTGACAAAAGCTCTAAGAAGACAGCAATGTGCATCACTAGTCTCTTTGTGTAGCTGCTAGATTCCATCCACCTCCCCCCCCCTTCAAGTTGGCATAGTATTTTTTTGTAAAACAATGTGTCTTTGTTTTATTTATAAACCTGCCTATCACTTTTGCCTTTGTGGAAGACTCTACAGTTTTATCTAGGCTCTGTTCACAATGAATTTTTAACTGATGTATTTGCAGTCGCATTTAATCCTGGATTTCTCGTTCTGCACTGAGCCAGGCAGTTAACCCTCAGAGTAAACTGTACCACTAGTCCCACCTTTTTCACTGAGGTAATGTGTCTACTTTAGGTAGTGTTGCAAGAATTGTCCTATATAATACAAATTGTCCTGAATTATGAGGTAGGAGTCAAGTGTCTTATGAAATATGTGTTGAATTCAGTTTTTCCCAGGGTAGCCGTCACAGTAAAGGAGATTTTCTGAATATAGAAATTACTTGTATATAATTTGTCTGATCTCTCATTTATTAGAACAGTTGATTGATGTGCAGAGTACTTCATTCTGAATCAAATAAAACATGTGCATATCTTTTCTCTCTAGGACTATCTTGAATTTTCATATTTAAATTCTGACAGCTGAAACATGAGGGATTTTTAGCAGTGTGTAACCACTACACAACCATAGTAATGCAAAAAAAAAAAGAGAGAGAGAAAAAAAAAATTAATGTCTGTTGATAACAGCCAAAGATTAATCTCCCTGTACTGCCTTGATCTTTCTTATTTGCTTTTTTCTTTTTTTTTACAGGTAAGGCAAAACTAGGAGTCATTCTTCGATAAACACCTTATGTGATAACATGTGTTTCTTATTTGTGCTAACTTGTTTACTTGATCACTGAATATTTTCAGGTATCAACCCTTTAAGACCAATAGTATTCCAAGCTCTTATTGATTTAGATTAATTTTTGTCTTTATTGTTTGACCACAATGATGATAGATGCTATACCATCATCTTTCTCTCTTATTCTCCAGTACGCTGAAACCATATTTTAGGACATATTCATTATCTACTTATTTTAATTCTGGCCTTTGTAAAAATCTATTTCAGATCCTCAGACATTCTTATGTCCTCTGTCAAGGTCTCTGCTAGTTCAGTTTTCAGTATTCCTACGTCATATTATTTTGCACTGCCATGCCCTTTACACATTTTTTTCTCAGTGATTCTTCTTATACATGCCCTACATAACTCACTAAAATCAGTCTCCATTTCATTCTCTCACCTTGCTTTCAGTACTCTCCCACTTTTTATAGTGATTTTTTAAAATATAATATAATTTTAACCTCTCTTGTAAGAGAAGTGTGTTCCTTGTGTTCTTAACCAGAACAAACCTGCTCTGAGTGATACATACAAATTCAGTATGTCCCCTCATAACTTCATTTTTCTACCACTGAAATACTGTACTATATTTCCAGTTAATAATTTTGAGTATGTAGAGTAAGATCTTTGCTTTTATTTCACATCTGTAGAGTTCTGTCTGGTCTGTTCAGCAGCCAGAGAGCCACATTGTATGAGCAGTGTTGGTGCCGACAGCAGGTCCTCAAACTTCAGCATCCACAGAAGCCCTGCAGGATCAGTTAAGCAGCCCCAGGCCACCTGCTGACCTGCAAGGTAGTTCTTTTCTCACAACTCAGTCAACTGGAAACACTGTCTTTTTGTAAGCCATATTCTGATAAATAGTATTCTTAATTAGCATTGGATTTATTCATGTAGTTGATTTCATTAGGCAGCAGGACGATGAACAATCATTCTGCTTCATAAATGTAAGTTGCAGTAGCCTAGTGTCACAATCTGGTATTAGTTACACGATCAGTGTTTCTTGAAAATGTTCTTGGGGGAGGAAGCTGCGTTTCAAACACAGACAAAAGAAATTTGACACCATTTTAACTTGATGAGAGAAGCATACAAGTGTCTTGTCATGGATTGGATGCTCTACTTTATCTTTTAGCAAAGAGATACCATTTCATCCATAATGCACACAAGCTGTTTCTAATGATAAGGCAGTACAAGATTCTTGTTAAAGGATGGCCTGCTTTTGCCAAGGTGGGCATGAAGCTCTTGCCTCTGTGTTGCCTGTCATCTCCCTGCCAATGTAACAGCAGCAAGGTAGAAAAACATTCCAGAACTTCATGTTATAAGATAGAGAGTTTCAAGTGGTAATTCTTTGGATATTCTCTTTCTTTTGTGGCTGAGGTTTTTTCTTAGGTGGGAAGTGAGTGTGAGCCCACGTACTGGTTTTGTAGGTCTTTGTCCCTTGCCTATAGAACCCTAGTATTCATATAGAACAGTGAGAGTACAGAATAATCTGTGGAATAGAGCTTTATTTTCCCTCATGCTGCAGCCCTATATAGATATGGGGCTAATATAACATCAAGGAATAATTTTATTTTAGGAAGACTAGATTCATTAAAAAAAATTCCCCTTTCTGCACAACTTATGATGGTGTGATCAGTCCAAGGTTATAGGTGCCGATACCATCTAATTACTCTTGCTGTCTGTAAAGTTCTAATAACAGCTTTTCATTCTTTCATTATTATGAGACAGGTGGAAACACTGTTCATTAAAAATTTAGCACTCTTCTCATTTATTCAGAATAGATTACATAGTGGTGCACTACGATAGACTGTTGCATATGAAACTGGTGGTGCTGTTACCCTTGAGCCAGACATGTGGCTCTTTCTTAAAAGGTACACAGTTCTCTATCAATCACAGTAAAGGCACAGGATTTTTCAGAAGTGTCTATTAGTTTCAGGTGCGTCACTTCTGTGGTGCTTATATTCATACAGCTTAAGAGGAGTCTGATTTTCAAAGAGCAGGTGTCCATCATTTTGTAAAAATCCAGTTATATTAAAGTGTCAGACAACTGGAGGTATCCAGATGCACTAAGCCATTTTTTGAAGTCTTGTTCAAACCAATGTCTTCTGCAAGACTTTGTAGTCTAATTCACCAAATACAATGTATAGAATGAAAACAAGATGAGGCTTGAGAAGAGAGAGACATCAAAGAGAACAGAATGAAAACACAGAATTTGTCATATCAGAGCAGACCGTTGATCTGAGGAGAGCTGTGTTCTGCTTCCAGCTGTGGCCAGTACCCTGTGATTAGAAAAGAAGGGCCAAAAATGTGATTCATAGCTTGCCATACAAAACCCCATCCCCCCCTAACGTTTTTTGCTCATGTTGTTCACTGCAAATACATTGGTTAAGTAAGAATGAGGTGGAACAAGAAGCCACTTGATAGTTGATGTGAAGGAAGTGGGTTATGTCTGTCTTGAACGGAAACTGCCAGTTTTGCATGGGGAATTTCTTTGGAATTATTTATCTTAATTTTTTCTGATTGCTCAGAAAAACTTTGTGATACGTCATTCATTTCTCCTTTGTGAAGGAACTGTTGTGTAGGTTGGAAAATAGCTCATCAGCTAAGGCATTGCTTCCTCAAAATGGGGTTGTAAAGCTGGGCACTGAAGGTCATCCTGCGTGTCATATCCTTCTTATTTTCGCATCACTTCAAACTTGCATCTTCCTAATTACCATATTATAAGAAAGTCTGCACAGAGTCATGGAATGGGCTAGGATAGAGGGGATCGTTGGAACTTAAATGGCCAACCCTCCCCTGCTCAAAGCAGTGCTAACATTTGGTCAAATTGCTTAGGATCTTGTCCAGGAAAATTTTGAATATTACCAAGGATGGGAGTCTCATGACCTCTTTGTGAGCCTGTTCCTTTTTCTGCTTATTCTTTTTATGTTTTCGTTCTGTTTTTTTTTCCTTTTGCATACCATTGCAATCTCCTGTGATGTAAGTTTTGAGAATTGCCTCTTGGCCTTTTGCTGTGCACTGCTGAGAAGAAGCTCTCTGCCTTCTCTCTGTCTCTTTTACCCTGTTTAGAAGCTGAAAATAGAAACTAGACTCTCCTTATGCTTTTTATCTGGGTTGAACAAATCCAGTTTCCTCAGCTTCTTGTCCTATGTCATGTGCTTCACCAGAGTGATGGAACTTTTCTGTTTGTAAGTATCCATTTTGAACTAGGGAACCCCACACAACACACAGTGCTCCAGATGGGGTCCCTCAAGGGCTAAATCATCAGGAATAATGGCTTATTTATAAAATGGGTCATGATGGCTTTCCCTCTCATCCCTCTACATTAATACAAAGGTAAAGACAAAGAAGAAAAACAAGATTTTGGGACTACTAGAAGGGAGAAAAGAGATACTGTGATGCTGTGCTTAATTTTTCCTTCTGGTTCTTCCAGTTTTGCTTTTTTTTTCTGCATGGTGACACAACTTCAAAAGAAGGGGCAGATGGTGCTGCTACTGATCCCAGCTATCAAAGAAACACCCTCCTGTTTCTTTGAGGCAAGAGATAGGGGTTTCAGATAGTTCCAGCCTGGCCTATCACTTGTTTGGGAGGAATATGCTATCCATTTAGAAATGATTTAGTATCAGCTTGAATATTCCCACAGAGATCTTTTTGCATGAAAAAATGTTGTTGTTTTGAGTTTTGAGGCTTTTCTGCATTTGCAGACACTCTTCTTGCCCCTACAAGTAGAATGTGTGTGAAACACCTCAGGCTGGATTCTTGTACCTTTAGATATACTGCATGTATTACTAATGCTTTGGTGATTTAGATGTAGGAATTGCCTTTCTAGTTTCTAAGCTTCATTGCAGTTTAGACCAGGGGGAAGCTCTGTGCTTGAGAAGAAAGGCACCTTCAGGAGAAAATGAAAGCTGAGTCTGGCTGCTGTCAGGTGGGTTGTCCAGGCATATTAAGTCCCACTTAATAGTCGAAGTCCTCTTGTGGGGGTCTAACCTCAAGAGTAAGTTTCTAGCAGTATTTAGGCAACTGAGTGTTCAGATAAGAACTTAATGTGATTTAAGGAATTTTCAGCCCTGCCATCTCTCAATTTCCTGTTTTTGACATGGACATATTCTCTTCTTGCAAGGGTGTTGTGGAGATGAAATTGCATATTCAAGTCTACAGAGTTCTCAGACACTATACTGTGTGCAGGACATAAAGCTATTTCACCAGGTGCTATGATAGAGGGATTTAATGCTCCTCCTATCTCAGTCCAGTCAATCCTCTGCTTTCCTTCTGCTTGTTTGCCTTTTCCTTGCTGTTTTATTGTGATATACTTCTGCTCTTTGAGAAGCATATGTTGACGAATACTGATGGGTGAGTGAGTGTTGTGGAAGAGGTACATACTCGTCGATTTCTTTTTTTTCCCATGACAGTTCTACAAAAACTAACTGCAAAGCCATTCATGAAAAAAACCCCCAGGCATTCGGTATCATTGTGCAGAGTATAAATCACCAAAGAGGCAGCCTTATGTTTGACTTTATAATATGCAACAGAAGTGCCTTCACATCATCAGATGTTGATGCTATGGCTGCCATTCCTAAGTTGTTCCCCCCACACCCCAAGCTGCTGCTAATAAATTACAAACACATTTGCTCTCATTAATCATTCTTTGGAATGGCAGAATAGTCTTTGCTGATTGAAAATAATTATTAGCTTCTCAAAAGGATTAAACAGCCTGTTTAGATTTTAATTTATATCACCATTTTGATGGAGTGATGTGGGGGTATGTACACATCCTTTGTCTTAAAAGTAGTAATAATAATAATTAATGCTGTGTAACAAAGAGTTTCAGAAGGACTTCAGACAAAGAAAGAAAGAAAAAGCAGGCAAGGTGAGCTGTGGAATTAATGTAGGACATAGAACTGAACATAAGCTTGCATTGGGCAAGAAGCCTCCTACTGTTGCAGAGCAGTGATAAATACAAAGGAAACTACAGCATTCTCTACATAGCAGTGGAGAGACTTGAAATTTCTGGCTAACATTACAATCTGAGCAGTGTAATTAATCTGGAATTGAAAGAATACCACAGATGTTTAAAATTATTTTTTTCTACTGAGTCAGTATCCTGCACATTTACAAATTGTAGGTTGTGGATTAATAGCCTCTGAGGTTCATTACCCGATGGGCCTTGCTCCAAGCTTTGAATTTACACTCAGCAAAGTGTATTTGGATTGAGACAATTTCCTGAAGTCAGGTCCCAAGGCTTTAAAATAAAGTGTGTTTGCTCTTAAAGTATTCCTTGGGCACTGGGATGGGGGTGCTTGCTGGAGTGTCAGAGGTATTAAAATTAAAAAAAAAAAAGCCAGGTAAGATTTAGCACATATATACTTCAGAATGGGATGCAATGTGGAGATTGCCAAATTGTATAACCTTATTGATGTCTTGTGCTCACACTGTAACACTGCTAATATGATATTTTATTTGCCTGCTGAAGGGCAGGACTTATTAACTAAATCCATGTTCTACATTAATTTGATTGCACTGTTTTGGGACCTGAGTTGACACATCTGTGCAGTGCAATACACCTCTCTGTGGAGGTGCTAGCTACTGAGGGTTCTTCATGTGATACAGGCAGGCTTTCTAAGAATCTGAGTGGTACAGAAACACTATGGGTCATTTTTGGCTAGGGTGAATTCCATCAAAGTCCCGGTGCTTGATATTTCCTGTTGGCTCTCTGTACGCTTCTCTCTGCCTTGACCCTCATTTTAGTTCTTTAACTCATTCCTTAGAGTCTTTCATGGAACTTGGATGAAAATGGAGCTGTTAAAATAAATCTCTCTGTGACTGTCACGTTTCATTCATCCTCAGGGGCATGCTTGAAGTGACAGCCCAAACACTTGGGAGGCCAATAATGGATTTTCTTCACCTGGGGGGATGGGACATGTGGCATTCCAGTTTCTACTCAGAAATAATTGCATAGATTTCACAAAATGAAAAAATCCCATCAAGAGCGGTGGAGATGTGATCTGCTTGTATGGAAATAATGATGGTCATGAAACAGCTGAATTAAACCTGCGAAGCAGGAAGGACTATAGCCACAGCTATTAAGGAGAGAAGAATCCAGAATGGTTCTTTCGTGTGCTGCTGTTTACTGATGTGGACTCCTGAAAGAGAGATGTAAGTACAGTGCCTTTTGCAATTCTTTTATGACCAAGTAATGAATGGTTGGTCACTGTTTAGATGGTTGTGTATCTACTCAACAGCACCTTTCTAACTTTAGCAGTGAAAGAAGGGATATTTCAAGCGCTGAATGTTCAAATGATGCTTTAAATGTTCAGCCAAAGAGTCAAGCAGGTATTTTGTGAATCTAACTCTGGTCAGCCCCAGAATTCATTTCCTGATGGCAATCTTTGAATATGGCTTTCAACTAAAAGAGAAATAGTACATAGATGCACTGCAGTAGTGTATCTTCTGTTCCCCGTCACAATTTGTACCAAGAATCACAATACAAAAGCTTATCCGAATTTATGGTTGGCTAAATGATTTTGTGACATGGGTCCAGGAACCCTTGACCTAATTATTTAACTAGCCTCTGGAGCATTATTTCTCAGACTGTACAATGGGAATCTGAATTTATCTTGGACTTTGCTATGCTTAATTAGTGTGCAAAGTCTTCTGGCAGGTGTAATATCTTAAAATGTATGTAAGCATTTTAAGGACCTGTGCACTGATATCTGCATTTCCAGTGAGTGCTGCAGTTGAAACAGGTAACAAGATGGGCCGTGTGACAGGGTGCACAGCACACGGTGCTCTCAACCATAAAGTTAAAGACAGTGTGTACTCCAGACAGCTTGCAACCTAAATACTGGTGATTTATTTTAGCAGCTGTTTACATAATTCTTATATCAGTGTGAAAATTGTCTGTGAAAATATTTAAAAGTAAATGCAATTTATTCTTCCAAAGTTCAGTATCCAGTTCCTAAACGTGGAGCTCCAGATGGAGGTTTATTTACTAGAAATGTGTCTGTAGCATTATGTGTGGCAGTATATTCTATTCCTCCTATTTTTACAGGGTAATATTTCTATGTGGAAGTTCCATTTTGAACCTACCATACCAAACATTTTCAGTCACCTAGGAAGACATTGCTGAAAACTGTATATACTGAAATAGGTTAACAACTTTCTTGTTTTTCTCACAGATCACCTTAATAAATATTATATTGATTCTTTACTATATTAATTGCTACTGTTGAGTCTTTAATTAAGACCTCTCGATGTATAGCTGTTGTTTAAGTGAGATAAAAAAGGATAGAATAGGTAAGACCTGTCTGTATTTTGTGTGCATAGATCATCTGATTCTATGAGGAGAACTCACCTCACCTTATAACTAACAGTTGCTGGTTGATTTGCATAATGAATTGATGGCAAAGCTTTCCTTGTCAACAATTAAAAGCAATATTGGATTCAAATTTACAAAGCTGCAGAGAACAATAAATGAAAATATACTGGACCTGGGAATTAAGGCAACAAAATATCTGTCTTCCACATGTTAGCCTAATTTCTCCTTTCCCTGGATTCAGATCTCCTTTGCAAGTGACTTCATGCAACCAGATGGGAAAGCATTTTCCTCACCTCCCATGTATGCAGGGAAGATCCTCTCTCCAGTGAAAACCATGATCCCTCGATGGCACAGCCATCTGATGAGTAGGTGGGAGGACGCTTGATTGTGTCTCTTCTGACACAATCAGCAGCATGTAGAATGGGGAGGAAGGTGTAGGAGATACAGATTTACTGCTACATACTTCCACTATGGGTCAAGAACTTTCTGAACTTTAGGCCATGAAACCTTTTTTGTAAGTTGAATTTGGCTGCATGTCGGCTCCTCTTGGTATGGTCCTGTATGTTAGCACCCAGTTACACATTTCTACACACAGGTCTTAAAATTAGATAGTGCATGTTATATTTTTTCAATGAGTGAGATTTTTGGTTATGAACAATTCTACAATTACAAAGCAGAAACACACAAAAAATTAAGGGAATGAAAAACATTAAACTAGAAGAGTAATTTTTAATACAAACATTGGCATGATATATTAAAATATGGGATTTTATAGAACAAAACACATTTTTATCTCCTAGAGACATTGAAAAAGTGGGAATAGTCAAGGTAGCACTGAACATTCTGTTTTTTAATGCACTTTATTAACTTGGGTTATCATATCTTATTATCAGCTCTTTTTATTTTTCTACAGTTTGGGCCTGATTCAGTATCTTCTTACCACTAAGGAATATTCTTTGAATAGAGAAAATTGGATTTTATTCTTTTGTTTGTTGATTTTGACTGCTCATTAGAGTTCACTTCTATTTGAGCTGTTAACAATATGTCACTATATCTTGAGAGTCTCTTTGAATTATTGCCTGATAATTGGGACACTGTGTAACATAGCAAATTATTTTTAAAAGGGTATGGGGCATAACAGAATGCTGCTCTATAATTTGTTGTAATCATTAGTTTGACTTACTTGTCCATCCTAAACAAATTTTATTTTGTTATTGCAATTACCGTATGTCAAAAAATAGTAAAAGAAAAAAATTCCATTGGCTTCCGCTTCAAGAGAGTTATTAACAGGAGAACCTGAACTTAACTGCAGCATTAAGATACGATATCTGGTTCTGCCTTTTTAAATCCAACAAAAGTCAAATAAATTGTGTGGATGAAACTGAAGTGTATTTAAATTGTTTTGCTTTGCTCGGTGCTAGGATAGAATGTGAAACTAAATATGTTCATCCAAAGATAACTGAAGTTCCTGCTCCTGTTTAGATTTCATCGTCTGTTAGAAATCTCCTAGGTGATTAAACTAATGCACTGTAAAAGAATGAATCAGTCCTGCAGAGCTCCTCTCTGTACTGAGAATAACTTGCTCGGTTAAGTACTGTTGGGGTTTTACTAAATTAAAATCCCGGGAATTTTTGTACATAATATATTTTATCTGCGAAAGCTGAGTAAAATTTTATATCTGACTCTCAAACTAAATTCCTTTGGTAATTAATAAAGAAGATTTGAATACATTTCTGGTAGAGTCATCTTTGACCAATTTAATAACTTGATTTTCTTAACAGAGGAAAATCCTTATCTCTGAAGGCTTGTGGTAAAATTGGGATACACCACGAAATTGTTAAGAGAATCAGAGAGTCTTTTCTTTGTAGCAAGAAGATGAATTCAGATTGGAAAGTTATCATTTTCTGGCTCAGGTGGAATACATTCTTAGTAATTATTTAATATTTATATTTCAGTTCCTCTGTAGATACCAGTATATTCCTGAAACTCTTGTCAGAAGCATCATGTAGGCTGCTTGCAAAGCTGACTCATTTTAACTGTTCATTTGTTTACAGGTAAATACGAATATTGGTTTTTTTGCACGTCAGCACAGATAGGTAAGAAATTAGTCAGATGTATATTCTTAAAGCATATATATATATATACACACATACACACACATTTGCCTTTTTTTAGTAGATTTATTAAATGTTACTTATCCCCACCCCCTCTTGGCCTATTTTTTGTGACTGGTATGGCAAGGAGGAATGACAAGAGCTAAAAAAGAGATAAGGAAATGATCTTATCAGTCAGCTCAGAGATGGCATTTCCTGAGTGGCATTTTGCAATTGTTGCATGGAATAAAAGTGCAGATGTATAATAAATGTATGTTTTTCAGTGGGTTTGTATTTTAACACCTCATCTCCAGCTGCAACCTACTCTTGTCCACTTCAATCAGTGTAGTTGTGGATAAAGACTAAAAGAAATTCATTGAAATTAAACAAATGCTTCCTTTTGTTATATGTCATAGAATTTATGTATGCATTCGCTATCTAATTCAAGTACAGTTTGATTTTTGAGTGTAGTGAACAGAAATAATTATCTCAGTTTTTTTTATTTTTTAGTATGGTATGTCATTTTCCAGTTTTTAAAGTTTTCTTTTAAAATTCCATGTAAACATCTTACTGTGCTGTATCCAGCAAGTTCCTGCATGTGTGCACTTTTCTGTAGATTGCTGAATCAATGATAAATCTTACTAAAGTTGACTGAATTGTGAAAAAACCCCAAACCCACAACCAAATATAGCACCAATTTGAATTCCACAGGAAATTTTAATTCAATCATATTTGCTGCCCTTTTATGCTTTCTGTTTGTGAACACTTAAGAACTTGATTTTTGATGCAGGGATCATTTCAGGAACATTTAAGACTGAAGATTTTATGAAATAAATATCTACTATGGTAGTAACAGGGCGAGATTCCTTTGGTCCTTTTGTAATAAAATTTTTGATGGCATTGTGGAATAATGCTTGTCTTTATAGAGCTGGTTGATGTAGGACTTCATCTAGAAGAGGGCTTTGTGTGGTAAAATTCAGTAGTCTTACACCAGCTAAGGAAGACTCCCATACTTAGGAAGTAAAGCTGATAGATTTTCACAGGAATGTTACAAAGTCTATTTGATTTACTTGAAATAACCAATATTTTCAGTAAAGGGTTTCTTGTGCAATATCAGTTGGCAGAAGTCAAAAGAGGATTGCACAGTCTGGAGAAAGGTGTTGATAGCAGCTCAGCATACAGTGCTTTCCTTAATTATTTTGGAACAGTACGTTTAGTTGGCTTTTGACGTGGTGTCCTCCTAAATCAACATTAAAGGTCAGACAGATAAATAAGAGAAATTTGATGCACTGGTAATTAAGAAGGTATTCTGATTCAGGGCAGCGACTTAGAGGAAATGAATGCAACCAGGCAGATGCAAACAGAGGGGAGAGCCTTTCCAAAGCTACTCCAACAACCTTTGAGCTCTGCTTCTGCAGAGTACAGTACTTTGCCCGCTGTGGAGGGAAGGCTGGTTTATTTCTCTCTCCTTTTTTGTTGTCAGTGTAGAGTCACTGCAGTAATCTCTGTTCAAAAGATGTTAGGGACATGGCAGAACTTGCTGCAAATGAGGAGGATTGCCCACACTGTTTTAATGTGTGAATTCTGTTTCTATATGTGAGTTCTATCTCCATGACAAACATTGACCCAAAACTGGACAGCACTGGTAGCTGATAGATTAAGACAGGGTAGATCCTGAAGGAAACAGTTCCTTTCAAGAGATGGGGCTTTGACAACTGTCAAGTCAAAGAATTTCGTCTTTGATGTAATGGAGACTTGGAAGTTCTTCCTACCCAGCTGGGAAGGTGAAAGTCTGCTGAATAGTCCAAAGCCAGCAAAGCAATGGGTTAAGGACAGCATCAAGCTGGACGGAGCATAAACAGACATGTTAATGAACTTAAGAGTAAAATAGCTACTAGCTGAAGTACACATTCTCTTACCTAAGTCAGCAATTACACTGGAAGATAGCAAATATTGTATTTATAAAAAGCCTGCATAATAACCTGGAGAATTACAGAGCAGTAAGACTTACTTCAGTTCCTGGCAACTTAGCTGATAGGATGATTAAAAATACAGAAGCTATAAAAAAATCTCAGAAACACAGAGTTTGATGATACGGTTGGGAAAAAATAACACAATTTTTTGTAAAGGATTATTGCACCTCACTAGTTCCTTAAATGTATAAATGATACAGTAGAGGAATGAAAACCAGTTGATAAAGTATATTTCTGTACATAATCACTGATACTTCTTGAAGTGACAGCTAAGGAAACAAAAGGATGGAGTTTCCCCAGAAAGGTAGTGAGAGGAGATAGAAGTCTGAGATTCAAGTATTCCTTCTGAATCAGTGCTATCTATTCTGAAGATAGATTTGATCTTACATTCTCTGTATTCAAAATAACTGTTAAAATTGGTGGATTTCTGAGATCCCAATGAGTGAATTTTTTGTTCCCTTTGTTCTGATAGGATTTACAGTGCCTGGCAGAATGCCTGCTTCAGCTGAATTGATGCCTAAACCCCACCCATTTCCTCTGTTTCACTGCTTAGCGGTGTCACATTCAGCCAGCTTTGGGAATCTCTTTAGCTGCATATTAATTGCATGCAAGTATGCCATTAGGCATCAGGGCATGTCTGAGTTAGGCATAGTAACACTTTAGTATCTTTGATATTCTGAGCAGAGTAATACTCTGAGAAAATAGCATCCTCTGTGGATAAAAGAGTACAAAGCAGAAGGAAAAAGAAAAGGAGTTCACTTTCCTCAGGGGAAAAAAAAATAACATTTAGAGTTATCTCAGATTCCAGTTTATGGGTGGAAGTTGGTCTATTTATTAATCATTTGGAAAATGGAAGACCAATGATTTATTAAATTATAAATATGCTCCAAATTAATTTAATTAAGGTTGAAGAAATGTGGACAAACTTCAGGTGAAACTAGCAAAGCTGGCAGAAAAATTGCCACACTGGCAGGATAAAATCAGTGTTGATTTAAAAGTGCTGATCCCTAAATCATTTTGTGCCACGGGACTGTTGTCACACCTTCAGTTTTGTCATAGATGGCTTTTAAAAATGTGAGTCCAATGAAGACAGCACGTCAAATGAGTAATGAGGTACAGATGAAAGAATCAGAAAAATTCAGAAGAAATTCAGGAATTAAATGAGTACTAGTAGAGACATGTATTTTTTTCTCATTAGACTTTTAATGGAGGATTTATAGTACTGTTTGATATGCTCCCATGGACAGTCCACAACGTAGTTTTCATGGCTTAGAAGAACTCCATGGAAACCACAATAATTTGGTTTGGGATCTCTTGGTCTAAGAAAGCACTAAATATTGAAAGGTACAATTGTAAGTATTTTTACAACTTAATGGTTTCAAAACCAGTACCTTAGGAAATTTCTTGTAGAGGTGAAGGCTTTTGTGTAATAAGTGCAAGTGTTCTGATATGAGGCCTGCTTTTTAAAGAATCTTTTAATGACCTCTTACAGATCCCAGCAGTTCTCCACAGATATCCAGGAATACACAGATGATAGAAACAAAAAGAAAAGCCCATCAATTCAATAAGGGTTTCTAGAGGATCCTTTAGTTGAAAACACTGATGATTAGGATTAGAGCAATTGTACCTAAGCTTGTGATAAAGTGTCTTTTGCATTTCATGCCATAGTTATTTTTAGCATCACTATTTTATGTTTTTCAGTTTGAACAGAAGCCCTTTGTTTTCACTGAAGTTGGAAAGGAAGACATTCTGGAGTAATTAGAACCCTACTTTTCAGCTTTAGTGTTCCCTTTATTCTTACAGTTAAAAAAATCAAACTAGTGGACTTCAGAGCCTTGGTGGGTGTTTGGACTGGGAGAAGCAGCAGGGAAGGAATACACTTAATGTGGCAAAAGGTGAGACAGCAAACTTTTATGTACCCTGGGTACCGTGTATTAATCTCCTGATAACTGCTTTCACATTTGAACCTTCTGTCTCTTATGTGAGATCCAGCAATCTTTGCTTTTTTCTGTTCTGGGAGCAATTTTCTGAATCATTAATTTTCAGTGGCCAGGCTTCAATTAGCTTAATCAGGCATTGATTAGATTTCTCAAGTCCCTGGCATTTATTTTCCACCTTGCCTATATGGTTCCTTGACTCCATTACCTGATTGTTCACTTATTGCATATAAGGTTGATTCCTCTCCATTAACATTCCCTGATGAGAGGTCTCCTTAGCCATCCAGCTAGCCACTTTCATTAGTGATGGTGGCAATTCATGGTGAAGGCCAGTTTCTACTGCCCTTGCAAAACAGGGTATTTTCTTCTAAGTTGCATCACTATATCAGCAATTTACTCTTAGATGAAGGTCTGCTTATGAACAGTTCTGACCCAAAGGAAAAATAATTTATTCCACATTTATTTGGAATATACTTCATATTTTGTTTAGAAAAGTTGTGAAATTGTAGAAAATGAGGGAAGTAAACCACTAATTTTTTCACAGCATACTTTCTACTTTTTTTATTTTAGCCTGACATATTAAAATTCATTTCCATAGCCACTGGTCCTGACTTCTGAGGGAGCTTGACAAAGTTTTATAACCAAGGCTGGTGTGAGTCACATGTAGGCTCCAAGTCCCCATAGATAGACCCATGCCCTGTTCTGAATACCAGTTGCTCAGCAGTAACAGCTTGTATGCAGACTCATTCCTCAGGATACATATTTTGGGGAACTGTGAGCATGCAACAAGACAGGTGAAGAATGGGGCTGGAGGTGAGGGATTGGACAGAGCTGGAAAATGACAGAGCTTCAGACTTAGGTGGATTTTTCTAGGTTGAAAAGCACTTTCTTTTCTCTAAATTCTGCTGAAGTTCTCACATCATCTGTGGTCAGCTCTGTTAATTACATTTTGTTTTTGCAAATTATGTCTTCTAAAGGCACAGACCTGACCTCTTTTTGAAATTCTCTTTTTAAGTCATGTATCTACATTATATTGAACTAGACAGACCTGAATGTAAATGAGCTTGTGCCAAAATCAATAGCAGAAAGGTTTTAATAGCACAGTTTTTGGAACTTCATGTAATATAGGCTAATTAAAAACTGTAATAAAAAGTTTTGTAACAATAAAACAAAACATGGAATCAGATCTTCAAGCTTTTTTTTTTTTTTTTTTTTTTTGCTATAGGTTCTTTGTGTTGGGAGAGTTGCCAAAATTTCCTTTTCCTTGTGATCAAACTGAAGTTGTTTAATTTAAGTTTTGATGAGTCAACATTTCTGAAAAAAAATTACGTTTTGCCAGGTAGCTTCTAACCCACTCTAATCTTCACACACTTATATAATCAAATATATGATTTGTCTTATCACAGTCCTAGGATATATAGGTGCTTTCTAATTTAAATGATAAAGCATAGAGAGGGATCCTTTCAAGGTTTAACATTTGATTTTTTAGAGATTGTTCTCAGAAATATTTTGAGCATCAGCTCTAGCTTTTGGTCAAAAACATTAGCAGAAAAAATTGTGAAAAGCAATTAATGATCCCTTTCTTCTTAACAACTAGTTGCAACAGTGATTAGATTCAGCGTGAAATTGTTCTGAAGTTAATTTCCTCTTTTTGTACTCTGTTTTAAAGATTCATTGTGATTTCCTGGATTTTTAGACAAGGAGATAGACCTCTTATTTTTCTTATTCACTTTGTTGCTTATGTCCATGACCTTATTATGGCCCCAAAACTGTAGTCCTTTATTTAAGAAATATAAAATGTAGGGGCTTAGTATGTTTTCAGTCTTGAAATTATTCTAAAATTATATTTTAAGGGATTAAAATCTCACATATATGAGAAATATTATTTGCTTTCTTAAAACATTTTCCCTCCCTTTTGAATCAGAAGTCCCCTTCAGCAAAGAAATTTTCATATGTCTAAGGCTATAGAAACTACAGTTTTCTGTGATGGAAAAACCCTTTGAAAATATCTGACAGTTCATCTCTGCAATTAGTAATTTTCAATTAACTACATTCAGAATGGCAAGGGGAATTAACATATAACTATCTCAGAAATCACATCCAGTATCATCACACCTTCAGTTTCGGTCATTCACTGTCTCTGAGGTTTATGTGCTTATTGGGAGCATTTTGGGGGCACCATCAGTTTGGACCTTTATCTTTTCCAACTGGTGAAAGCCACTGCTGAGTCACTGCATGGCTTGGGCAGTTAATAATGCACCATGAAAGATTGCTAGGAAGAGGTATTTTGTCAACAGCAGAGGCAATGATGTGGTGCTCAGGTTGCTCCAGAATCGATGGCACACCTCTGACAATCTTGCCAGCTGTCCAAGCATGTCTCATTTTCAGTTTTGCAGCTGGAGGTTATTGATGGGGTATGGGTAAATGGCATGTTCAACAGAGATTCTTTCAGGCGTAGCTTTACGAGATTCACCAGCTGAACCACCCTAGCACAAAGCAAATGTGAAAATGGTTGCCCTGAGGTGCCTTTTCTTCCTTCTTTGATGGTCTCGGACGACATTGTTGGGTGCTACCCTGCAGTGCACTTCCTACAGGGGTATTTTAAGAATAAGTTTGAAAATCTCTCAACTCCAACATATGCATAAAACAATGTGCTTGGTGAAGGGAGAAGTGATAGTCCTTGGTGGACAGTGCTTGTTAGACTCCTTGCCTAGTTCTGGCTTGTCAGAAAACTGCTGAGGCACATGTCCCCTCATTTGTATTTTTTCCTGCTGATAAGGCAAACAGGCCTATTTATTTCAGGTCTTCACCTTGCAACACCTTTTAACCTTCTGAGTGGTGCATGGAAATGTTCCTCCAACAAGCAATACCTTGAGTTCTCAAAACAGAGCTTATCATGGCTGCTTGATTTATTGAAGTGGGTTCTCAAGGAAGTATCATGATATCCTGTTGCCAAAAGCACAGAGCTTCTGACTAAAGATGAAGTTATTTGTTTTAATTAGAGCTGATCTAGATAAAAGGACCAAAATCATGATAACATTTTCATAAAAGTTCATTTCCATTTTTCATCAAAGGTTGCTTTCCAACGAAACTTTCTTAGAGGCAGAGATTAGATCTATGTAAATGTAGGTGCTTGTAAATTTAGGTGCTTAACTAAGTTGCCAAAACCAAAGCTTAGTTTTTTTGGATTCTCTCTTCAGTCAAGGGAGAGAGATGGGCAAATCTAGAAGGATTTTAAGTCTGGTTTATGTGGGCTGGGCTGCAAATTGAAGCAATTTGTCTTTCTCCATTGTCTACAGACAATAGATACAAGAGCTGAGTGATTTGGGAGCTTGTGAAAATAAATTTAGATGAAGTACAGAAATGCAGAGGGAAGAATCTGGGCCTAAGCATCTTTACTGCAATGTGAACGGGTTGGCTAGACCTCCAATTGTCCCATATGGTCTGCCTCAGGGAATGGACCTGACTTAGGTAGGGAAGTAGTGATGGAACAAGCAAAGTCACATGTTGCAGAAATGACTCAGGAAATATCTATAACTATTAAGCAAATCTGCTTCTGCTAGAGATACAGCTGTAGCTGAAAGGCTTCATCTGTCTCAAAGGGTTAGGTGTTGAGAATTTTATTCCTTAATACTTTTTTCTTTCAAGACAAAAAGAACAAAAGCCAAGAGCTGGTCAAAACCCTAATACCTCCTTATCCCTTAAACATTTTAAAGAAGCTTGAACACAAAATTTATTGCTGAAATTCAGTGCTGCAACAAAACAAGATGTTTACAATGTAAGTGCTTCACATATATTAGTTCTTATTTTGTCTTTAAAAAAAATAACACACCAATAATATATTGTGATAAAAATACATGTGAGCATTGTAACTATGGGCATTAATGCTCTGAAATAGAAATTAATGCATGCCTTATTAACTGCTTCAGCCTATGTTATGATTAGAAAAACAAGCCATATATTCTTGCTAGAAATTAAAATAAACGTGGTACACCTTGTGCAGTATCTAAATGGATAAGTTAGACAGTGAAAAGTACAGTTGTATATTTGTTGTATACGTATATAAAGAGAATATATCATGATAGGTGGTTTTTTCAGTGTGAATTTGGGACAGCCACATTATTAATGATTAAAATACAGTGAGTAATGTCTTGCTGGTATGAACAGCACCCTATACCTTTGCACTTTGTACATGAAATATGATGCACGTATTGTGCCAACAGAAAAAATACTTTCCAAGCAGTTATATTAAAAAAATTGGAAAAAAACCCTTTTACTTTTTGCTTGTAAACTCTGGTACTTTCCACCTGTATGTCTATCTGAAGCCTTTGAGGCAGCCATAAAAAATAACTTTAAAATATTGTGAGTTTGAAATTTGATATTTCAAGAAGTTTTAAGAGCTAAGTGCAATCATAAGGATCTCTTGGGAAAGAAAGGGTTTCTCCTTTCAGTTACCTTTACTACTTTACAAGGCTGGAAAAATTTCAGGCTCCAAGTTATGATTTTTATTAATCTACAATTTCTCTGGTACAGATACATAGACACACACACACATACATATACAGATATACATATATATATATGTATGTATGTATGTATATAGTATGCCTTTCTCATTAGGAATAATTTGTGGATGTAGAAAATCAAAGATTTTTGGAACTTCTTTTTACCCTAAAATATAAAATAAGTCCCAGAGAGCAGGATTAATGTTCAGAGGTCAAAGTTCCTTGATAAAGGTATTTTTTTTTCCCAGTTAATTTCTCATGTGGCTTTTACTGAATGTGCTGTTTTGCCATGTCACTCTACAAAGACAGCTGGGTAAATTTATTGGATGGTGAGTGTAGGAATTTCTGCAGATGGAGAAACATTTCTCCTGGCCGATTGATTTAAAAAGAAAATGGTTTGTCGGTGTGCAAATGCATCTGAAGGAAGAAGGGTAAAGGAATGAATTAGAGGTCAGTCAGGATAATCATAAGTGAATCACACAAATATGTATGTGTGCTCAGGCTTTGTAGACCTGGCTGAGTATTCATTGTTCTCATGAATATTATGCTGGACTGGGGTTTTCCTGAAGAATATTGGAAAATGTTAATTCAGTGAAACCAAATCTTTTTGTAGACACATGCATCGTTTCACCTGGATTTGGCTGGGAATATTTTTAGGTATTAGGAAAGAATTAGGGTGGCAGGGGCACACCACTGGAATAATGCATTGGCTGAGGCACCTGACAAGGACATGGGCAAGAGAGTGCAGAGTTAGCCCGTGGGCCCACCTGGCTGGAGGGGGTGAACCTCTTGCCTTTGCCTGGGGTAATGCCTTTCCCCAGCCTGCTGGCACTGCACAAGGAGGCTGTGCTCACTGTGACCTTTATAAATGGGACCACTTTTAACAGATTCATATGGGGTATTTCTTTGCTGTTGTTGTTTTGTTGTTTTTTTCTTTTTCCTGTTTTGTTTTGTTTTATAATATGCAAAGATATTCTTGACTGAGATTTCAGAGAGAGTAAATTCAATTTATTTTTTGCAACCTATCTTTGAATCCTCATATTTGCTTTTACTCCAACTGCATATTTAAGCTCCTTCACTTAAGAGAGTACTATTTGATAAGTAAATCTTTCCCTATATTTCTCTCAGTGTGCTACTGCTTTCTTTTGATTCCTCCTTTTGTGTTCTCATACTTCTGTATTCTGCCATAGATCCTCTGGACCTGAGGTAGCCTCCTTTTCCAATACTCCTGTTTTCCCTAAAACTCCTGATCCAAACACTCCTTAACAGTCTTTCCTCCTTTTCTCTTTACCTTGGTTGCAATTATTCCCTCACATGGCTCTTCTGCGTTGCACAGATGAGTTCCAATTTTGTAGCTGGGTTTTTTCTTTTAGAGGTGTTCTTTTAAGATATCCATAAAGTTTTAAAGGTTTAAAGGCCAAACTTGAGAGGAAGATCTGGTAAGGGTGCAAAGGACTTTGCTATTCTTTCCTTTACCCCAATTTTTTCTTCTTAAAATATTTTTGCCATTTGCACCTTTGTTCCATGAATAGCAGTCAGAAGCCCCTGAGGCCCGTTTATCCAGTCACCCCTATTCTTACACATTTGGGGTGCAATAAAATGGACTCCAGATACCATCAGCTCCTGTTGTTGGGTAAAAGTCTCACTAATGTTATTTTGATAAAAACCAAAGACCCCTCCCCCTTCCCCCAAGGGATTCTGCATTTATTTTATGCTTTTAAATTGAACAGGAAGGAGCTATCATTTCATTAAGCATCTCCTCCTTCTAGCTGGTCTTTGGAAGGCTGGGAAAGGTGGGGTGTAGTGCTGGAGCACCTCTTTTTTCTCATTAACAATTCCCTGTGCTTCTCTTCCTCCCCAGGCACAGAGAGGCACACAAGCAAACAACAGGCTATCTGCAACCCGGATACCACTGCGAGCAACTACAGCTTTTTGTTTAACTGTATAATTGCTCTCTCGGTGGGTTGTTGTGAGTTTTCCTTTCCCCACCTCTATTTGTTTCATTAATAATAAGACCAGTACATTTAAATGGTCCTTCTCCTTTTTTTTCCCTTTTTTTTTTTTTTTTTTTTTTGACAAGCATACCGGATGTAACAAGACATAAGATATGCAGCTAAAAACATTAATCATATTAAAACTAATTAAAAACTGAAAAGTTTCTGTGCATTCCAAGCACTGGGGGTGGGAGGGGGCGGGGAGGCCTTTGGTCTGAGCACTGGCGTTTCCTGAGGCAAGCAAATGCCTGACACATGGACTTCGCCGAATTCCAAAATGTAGCAAAACAGTGCCTGCATATTTGGCAGGAATCACCACCAGTTCAGGTCAGTGTCTGTTTCAGCAAAAGACGAAGCCCTGCATGTTAACAGAGGAAAATAACTCAGAGGAAAAGGGGAGGAACAACATGTGACATTTTGTAAGAGCAGCACTTGCGTTACCCAAGGCGCACCACTCTCTGTAAACATTTCCTCCGGTGCCAGTGCCTTAGGACGCATTTTTTCGGATTGGGGTGGGGGGAGGCGGCGGGAGGGGTGAGGGGGAGGTCAGGGCTTTCAAGCTGCTGGGATATGAATGAGCGAGGGTTCTCCCCCCCCCCTTTTTTTTTTTAACTTCTTCTTTTTACATGTTGAGTGCCATAAATGTTTTAAGGAGGCATCAGTGAATCTGTGGCCGAAAAGATGGGCAAGCTGTGCTACAGGACAGCGAACCCCAAACCAGGGGAACGTGGGGAAGAGAAGGGCCAAGGCTGCAGGGAAGGAGGTGCAGATGATGGGTCTCTGCAGTGCAATCTCACAACACCAGGTGCAGGGGAGGCCGACTGGGAAGGGTGCGTGACCCTCTGGAGCCCCAGCACCGCTCCTTGCTCCCACCTTGGTGCTCCATGAGCCTGTGCCGTGGATCTCGGTCACTGGTCCCCGATGTTGGGATGGGACAACCCCTGTCCACTTAGGGACATAGTCTGACTCCCCCAATTAATTTAGAAGCAAACCCATTTTTTAAGCCCTTTCCTAGTAACAGCCAGAGTAGGTCATTGATATTTAAAATATTGTTTTGGTTATTGTCTTCTTGCTTCTTTCTTGAATTTCGGCACCTTAAGCAGCCTTTGTTGTTGAAGAACTTGCTATTTCTTCAGAGACAGGGCTGGATCACTTGTTATTGTAACACTTCTTGGTGATAAAGTTCAATCTAAAAATTAAGCAGCTGCAATGTTGCAGCACAAATTAGTTTAATGTAAGCAGTCAGGAGCAGCTGTTTGGCTCGGGACTCCACTCCGGCGGTGGGGGAAGGGCTCTGTGATGCTGACAGTGTTTTTTTCTCTACATAAACATTTTCGGCTGTTGCAGCTTTTGTGCCGATCATGTGACAATGTCCCTAGGCAGATAATTTATTTCTGTAGCTTTCATGAGCAATCATTAACCTTCAGACACTGAGCTTGCTTTCTGCTTTGTGGCATTTGTTTTTTTTTTGTTTTTTTTTTTTTTGTATCCTAACTAGTTTAATTCACAGAGTGTCAGGAGAAAATTACAACCAATGTATAATAGACTGTAATGCATAATACTTATGTTTCTATTAAAACAGACCGTGCTTACAAGACCATTCTTACAGCTTAGCTTGTGTTCATGGATCAGAATAATTATTTTCAGTGATGTAAGTGCAGCTGTCATCATGATACTCCCATAGTGTCTTATTCTGAATGCAAAGCCCTTCAGAGTCCTGATTTGGGACCACCCTTTTGAATTCCCCCTTTGCTGGAGACACTGCGAAGTTTATTGAGATGCAACAGGCTTGGGAGAAAGGGCATAGCATTTATTCTGGTGATTGCTATTCTCCCACCATGACCGGCTGCTGAACAGGTATTGACCGCCATAGAAAGTGTGTCTAGGGGAGAGGCGAGGCTTTACTGATAACAATTACAGCTCGAGTCTGTGCTAACTTAGTCTGGGGTTTCAGAGCAGGCTCAGACGACAGGGTTAGATCACAAAGCACTTGTGACTGTCAGAAAAAGACTTCATTTTCATTCCTGTCCATTTTGTTACAGTAAGGGAAACAATAAATTAGGTGACTTTGTCAAGGTCACTGAAGAAATACATGTCAGGATAGGAATTTCCCTTTCCTTGATCCTTTTCCCCAAGTCCTGTGCTTTTGTCTAGGAAAGATGACAAAAGAGTGAAAAATACAGAATCTTGGGCAAAAGAACGAAAAAGTAAGCAATAAAAAAAGCGGGAGGTGAGTGGGGGTGGGGAAGAGAAATAAAAAGAGCTGAAAGCCAGGGTGACTGCTGACTTACTGTGATTATCATTTTCCTTCAGATCTGAATGTGATTTTTGCTTTTGTTCACTGCCTCTCTGCCTTATCTTAATCCTTTTTTTCTAACTGGTCATTCACTAGCACTGGCAAGTTCATATTTTTTGTACCAGAGAGCAAGATATTATGTTTGTATACGCCTCTGAATAGGTGTAATCTAGACATGTGTATTCCTTAGTTTATTTTTTATAGCTTGTGCCATAGAGGAATCAGACATTTGTGCTAGAAGTGCTCCCAACATAATGTTGCAGATACAATGGACAAGACAGACACAGGGTGGAAGGGGACAGAGATGGAGAAATAAAAAGATATTTCCAATGCCCCAAGGATAAAAAGGGACTTTGTCATAATCTGTCAATGAAAGAGCAGTACCATCTATATAGCTCAACAATTGCTTTATTTCCTTAGGACTCAAATGAAACTTTGTCCATCCTATGACTGCCCATTGACTTATGAAAAAGGCATGTAACTGGAAGAAGACCAAAATATATGCTTAGTCTGAGATGTGACAGTAGTATATGCTGTATCATCTTGTAAAACATGCAAATGGATGGATGGATTTTTGCTGTCAATGTCAGGAAAAATATTGCTTCCTCATTAGTTAAAAATAATGACTGAAATTGGTGTTTTACTGATGCTAGGTTTCTGTGTGGAAAGATGAATGAATGAGTTGCTCAGTGTTTGAAACCTCCATCTTTCAAAATGTTTAATGAAAATGAAGGCACAACATATGGTAAATGTGGGCTGAAATCAGGGATGAAAAAGCAGAATTCTGGGATGCCCACTGAAGGGCAAACGGGACTATAGAGGTGCTTGGTGTTGTGTTACATATAGAAGTGAGTAACATTTCTGGATGTATTAGAGTGATTTAGGAGTTATCATCCCATTGACTTTTGACTAGAGCCAGGATGTAACTGCCTAAGTCAATTCTGAAAATGGGAATTAGATTTCTAAGTCATTTTAAGGTGCTTTTGAAATTTTTAGCTCTAATCCCAGGTTGATTAATTTGTAACAAGGTGATTCATTCGTATCTTTCTTGTCTTCAGAAGCCTGAATGACACATTTGAGATGCACTCTAAAAGCACAGGTAATAGTCAGAGTGCTACCTCAGCGACTTTAAAAGACAATTGATTAATTTGAATCCATGCTTTTATTCACACTTTTAGAGGCTTCTGAAATTAGTAATAGCACTTTGGAGCTGCTTGGTTAGAACAGTCACTTCCATGCCCTTGCCTTCATAAAGGTTTTCCTATTTTTTTCTTTCTTTTTTTCTTTTTCCTGAAAATTGTGCCTATCCCTCCCCATTGCTAACAGCAGTGCAGCCCCTCAGGTCACAGCAAAAGCAGGAGCTCTAAGACAGTAGCTGCTTTGCTGCAGGGAATGGCTGAGTAGCTTTAGACAAAACAGTGTCCAGGAACCTGCTGTGAACTTGTCTCTACTAGTTTGCACTGGGAACTACAGGTACTTTTGCTGGAGCTGCCCTACAGTGAGTGATCCTGGGAGGAAGGGCTGGTTATATAGTTAGTAAGACAAGACCTTCTTAGAGTAAGTTCAAGCCACCTGCTTGACCTGCTAGTTTGTCCAAAACAAACAAACAAACAAACAAACAAACACTGATCTCTTTGGTATTTCATCAGATTTTGTTAGAATCTTGCTAAGAACACACTGTAGTGTTTTCTGAACGTAATTATTTTTGTTATTACTGTCTTAATCTACCGTTGAAAAGCTGAGGCTATAGTTGTACTGGTATGGATTTGGTGAAGGCATTATATGAATCTATATATACTGCTGCCTTACATCACCAACATTATTGCAACATTAATGCAAAGTTTGCATTGCTCCTATGAGCCTCTGTGTTTTAGGGTGTAACTGATGACACAAAATCCTTTCTGGAGTGAAAGGACGACTGCCAAGCCTATCTGTGGGACTTCTCGAAAACATTAATACTTACCAGAAGCAAATCTAAATATTTGACTTGACTGTACTTTCAGAATCGAAGAATCTGATGATCACAACAACTTCACTTTCATCCTCTAGTACAACCACAACCAAACAGACATCTCACATTAATTTAGAAGTCGATGGCTGGTATTTACTGTTTGGAGTAAGGAAACCTGGGTTTGCTCACATGTCTTCAAGGAGAAAAGTGGAGTGGAAGGACTGAATGCAATACAAGTTTGATTTATGGACTAATATTACCACTTTTGACGGTAGAAATTATTTTGTGGACTGATTTGTTTCATGCAGTTTCAAAGTAATCTCCCTGAGAGCTAGGAAGCCACCTAAGATTTTTGTGCTGCAGGCTGGAGAGAATCAAGGTCCCAGGGAGTTCTCCCACATTTTCCAGTCTCAACCACTACTCATCTTTTGTTGTAAGGATTCCTAAAAGGTCCAAAGGAATACTGGGGACATCTGAATACCAGGGAAAGCATACCTCTAAGAATATACGCTAAAGTTCCCTACTCTCAGTTACACAAGAGGAGGAGAAACGTAAAACTTCATCGAAGTGTGAGCTGCAGCATCTTGTTTGTTTTTTTTTTCCTGATTCCCTTGTCTGGAAAAAGTGCTGCACATCATTTGGTCCTTAAGGAATGGAATGCTTTACATTGAGAGCAGCCCTTGCATCCACTTCTGCCTCCCACTGTCGTTTAGGACATCAAGCTCTAAGTTAATGAGTGACAGAGCTTTCTTCCTCTGTAGCCCAGAACTGTAGAGGGTGTATCTAGAATATCTAAAGATACAGTGAATTTTACCATCATCAGTTCCCTGAATTTGCTCCTTAAAAATAAACTGACAAAACATGGATGTGTATTTAATACTTAACATATTCTAAAACAGATCCCAGACTGTGCACCATGCTCTCAGGAGAGAATGATAAAGCAGACTGATTTGTGCAGAAATAGACAGAACTAGGAAATGGTGACAAACACAGGGTGAGAATGTGTATGGAGGATAGTAAACCTGCTCTTTGAGGGCTTGAACTGGTAAATTTCTTTCCCTTGCATTTTTCATTGCTTAAAGAGGGAAAAAACAACAAACACCCTCAAAAGGCAAAACCACAAAACAAAACTCTAACCCAAAACCCTGCAGAGGAAACAAAACCACAAGAACATTTTCACACCAGCTCATTTCAAGGGTCTGTCATATACACAGCAAGCCTAGGAAATTCACAGGTGCACTGTATCATTCTCGAGAATGCATTGAGCTTTTTCTCTCTTGATATAGACACATGTGCTTTAATATAGTTTTAACCATTTCTTTATTTTCACTTTTTTTACCACCTGTAATCAACACATTCTTTTCACTGCCATGCAGCTGACTAGACCCAGAAGCTTCACAGTGGAGTAATCTGTCATCCCAGAATGTGTATATAATGTAGGGAAAGTTGAGCAGAATGAATTTATTTTCACAAGAACAAGGGACAGCCCTTATTTTCACAAGGACTTGTAGTTTACAAATCATCAGGGTTTCATTTTATATGAACTGCAAAACATAAAAGAAAGGAGGAGTTAGCCAGAAACAGAAAGCAAGGATCTAGAAATATATTTTGACAGTTATCTCCCACTGAAAGTTAGCGACACAGAAAAAACAATGGCTTACTAACCAGAAGCATTGCAGAAGGCTCTGGGGAGACCTCAGCCTTCCAGTACTAAAGGGGGCTTGTTAAACAGAGGAGAATGACTTTTTACACAGGCAGATAGTGATAGGATAAGTGGAACAGAAAAATTCCCTGAATCTCCCAATTAAAGAATATTTCAGAGGGAGGTATAAATAGAGCATAATTGAGACTTAAGTGGTGCATATCCTGTTGTGACCTTTTGCAGAGAACACATTCACCCTTAGCTAACTATTTGGGCAAAGATATGCCTGGTACTGGTCCTGTAGTAAATAAAAGACATTCCTTTCCTTTAAATGTGAACTATCATGTGATTTTCAGCTCCAGCATGTCAGTTTCCCTTCTTGGAGGGGAAGAATCTGGTGTCCGTAAGCTGCTTTTTAAGTACTTAAGTGGATTTGAGAAGCAGGCAGCCATATACCTGGAGGAAAAAAAAGATTCCCTGAAGAAAAAAATTGATTTTCAGATTTCCCATTCAGAATTTAAAGGCAATTCTCTATGTGTGCTCAATATGCAGTAAAAATAGGACCTATTATAGCCAATTGCTACTCTGAGTTTACATCCAGTTTCTTCACTGAAGCTCAGATTTAGCCCAGTATCTGCCTTGGGAAAGAAATATGTATGTGAAAAGAAATGATGGAATTTAATGTAACACAGAAATAGTCTGACCAAGTATAACTAGAAATACGGGGATGAAAGTGAACAAAGAAAAATCCGTGCTGATAATGAGGAAAAATTTCATAGCAGTGAGGTCTGTTAGTCTGCTGAATGGTCTCCCAAGGGAATGAGTTGAACCCTCGTTGCTTTAGTTATTTTTAAAATGAACAAAACAGTCAAAATCCTTGCAAGGAGACACTCTTAATTAACAAGAAGACAGGAAAAATGACCTAATGGGTCTTTTTTTTCCATCTCAACTGTTCATGACTATTATTGTAGGCAAAACTAGGTTTGGCAATAAAATTATGGATTTCCAATTTTCACTGCAATTTTGCAGCACTCTATTCCATAATAATAGCAGTACTTGCCCACTTTTCATTTCCCTCTATAAACTTCTGTGTCTTACTTTTCCTTCAAAGAGGGCTATTTTGTAGCCCTCTGACTAAAAATGGCTGTCAGGTAGCCTAATAATACTGCTTGTAAGTATAAGATAAATATTTGGCCTTGTGCCTCCTAATTTTCATCAAGAACTCTTCATTCAGACCTCAAGTCCAGGGTAACAGTACTGGGCAAAAGGTCACTGTTTGTATCTATGGGTCATCCTGTGAAATAAGGGGCTGCATGTACAGCCAAGTGTTGGGCTTTTCTTGATTTTCACAAACGTAAATTATGAAGGCATGTTATGCAGCACATCTTTGTGATCAGTAGTTAGGGCTTCTTATATGATTTCAACACTTTTCTTCTTTCTATTGAAACCAGTCTTTTACCTGGAGTATTTTCACACTTCGTAAGAGGCCCAGGCAAAGGTGATTCCTGCTCCTCTGTCCAGGCGTCTCCAGTACCCATCAATGCCCTGCATCAATGCCCTTGTTCTCACAAACGCCATACAGACTTGTAAAGTGAACTGGCTCAAGCAAATGGTAACTCAGCAAAAATAACAGGTAAGAAATGGTGCAAGGAGAGCAGCAATTGCACATGGCTCTTTATGGGCTTGCTTCTCAGCAGCGGTTTGTTTTTTTTTCAGATGATAATGACATGAATTTTGATGGTTAATACTGATGTCAAAACTGAAGTAATGCTGCAATGAGTCAGGCCCTGCTTCTTCAAAATGCTGTGCGAATATTTGCCAGTTACTCTTCCCAGCAGCCAGCGAGCTATGCAGTCTTGTTGCAGCTTTTTCAGAAGACAGATTGATGGAGGTGAAATCCAGGAAGATCTGAGTATTATGTTACAGTCATACAGCAAGGATGGACAAAGGGCATCGAAGCCTGTACTTCATAATCAGCCCCAGATAAACCTGTGAGTAGTATGACCAAGATGACTAGAGTATAAAATAGAGAGAGACATGGTGCTAATGTGTATTTATTAGTGATTTACTGAGATGAATGTTCGTCCCAAGAGTTAATCCAGGAATATCCAAACCACTGTAATTATCCCTGCACAAAGGCTCTCTATTATTTGCCTGTTAAGTAACAAAGCCTTTTCATTACCTGGCACTGACATAACTTTAGCTGCAGTGGTAGGTAGGCAGTGAACTAGCTTCCCCTGTTTGTGGGGGATGGGATGTCATGGGATGAAGCCCTCCCCCATCCCTACAAGCTCTAGCAGAATACAAACGGGATGGCCAAACTTTTCTTTGAATAAAAATGACTGTCATTGCTAATATGCCTAATTTTGCGTACCACATACAGTTGAAATCTTATGAATTGTACAAAAAGAACAAAGGAGCAAATTCCTGTCACACACAAAAATGAAAACGTGGAAGCGCTGGCCACAGGAAGGTAACTGTATTAAAATTGGGAAAGGATCCAAAATCTGTAGTAGCTCTCTAATCTGCAACACAAGAGCAAGGATTTTCATTATGTTTTGCATTCCACATGTGCCTTTGCTTTGGAGCTCTTATGCAATTGTTGATGCAGTAAAACCATTGTATTCATAATGATTTCAAAGATGTGGATGCTTCCAGAGTTTGACCTATTTTACCACTCATACATTATACACCAGGTAAAGCTACTCTCATAAGGCACAGTCATTAGTACTTAAAATGTATCTGTCTACTGCTGTCCCTTTTCTCTGCAAGGCTGATGATTTTTTACAATTCTAAATCAATTATTCTTTATTAAATAATTTATGCTTACATGGATCACTGGAAACTGCCCATGCACATTTTAAGGCAGAGCTCAGTGGCTATAGATAAATTAAGGCAGAGATCAGCCCATAGCAAATATTTCTGTTAAGTCTAAACAGTCCTTTTCAATTAGCAATATTTTTTACTTTGGAGCTATAAAAACATACCTGTGGTCATTACTTCCAGACCAACAATACAACTCAGGTTTTTGGAGGCTCAGATTCAGCAAAAGTCCTAATCCCATGCTTTGCTTTCAGTGGGATGAAGTATTCCCTAGTTAAGCATGTTTGAGACCTACAGATCTCAAACTTTGCTCTGCACTGTAAGGTGCAAACAACTTTTTGAACATCAGTTTAATGCTTCAGGATTTTTCCATGAGCCAGACTTCAAATTTTCTGTGCTGTAGTCACCATTGCAGGGACAAAATTTCCTGCTTCTTTTTGAAAAAAAATCAATAACTGATCACAAAATAGTGCAGTTCAGGGCTTATCTTCTTTAGATCCCCTGAGCCATCCTGTCAAGTAGTGCCAGCAAGCTTGAACCATGAAGACAGCACTGATTTCCCCAGGCTCTACCATGGATGGCCACAGTAAGAACAGGCCCAGGACAAATGTATTCTCCTACTGCTGAAGTGTTACCACAGGTAAGGCATACAGCATGCATGGGAGATGATCTCCAGAGGTCCCTTCCAACCCTAAAAATGCTGTGATTCTGTGAGATGATGAGTAGGCTTAGACCAGAAGTTTGTTTGCAGTGGTGAGGGAAGCTAGTGAATACCACACTTCCCCCCTCCTTCCTCCACGGGGATCTTGTTTTCTGTGGGTCAGTCTTCTCCTTTCGCCACAAAAACTGGATTAATCTCTCTGAAGCAGCTGCACAACAAAAGCTTAGATGTCTGCCCAGAAAATCTTTCCTCTGTACCAGCTGTACTAGAGGTATTAGGGCCAAGCTCTTCCCTTTACCTGCTGGGCAGAGAGAGGCTCTTCAACATCGTGTTGCTCCTCTTGATTTGCCTGACTTTTTGAAACCATAGTAAGGGAGATGCTACTGCACTGCTGAAGATGACCCATCTGCTGGTCACTTCAGCACCAGGGCAGAGACCAGAGCTGCTCCAGGGATGAATTCAGGGCAGGACCAAGGGTTTTCCCGTTTTCCTGTTGTTGTCTTACACCTTGGCTCTGGGCTGAGGTGGATGGTGTTTCTCTGCCTTACTCTGGGCTCCGGAGTGCTTTGGGGCTGAAGTATGGTCTCTAACGAGAAGTTAACTGAAACCTTTGCTGTTTCTGCGACCTCCAAAAATAGGAGCAAAGTGAAAACAGAGGCAAAAGTCAATCAGCCAGTGATTACATTAAAGAAAATGGTTCTCTGCGGAAAGCATGAAAGAGAAAACAGACTGGGTACTGGGATTGAAGTGAGGAAAACAAGACTGGTGGGGTTTTGAGGTCTTTTACTTTACTTTTAATCCTTTCATAGTGTATTTTAAATTCATAAATAATGGAATAAAAAAGACACCAACAAAACTCAGCTAAATGATCTTGAGCCCTCAAGCCTCAATCAAAAAATAAACACTATAATGCTTTTAAAAGGAATTAGTAATGCACAATCATAGTATTCCATGTTTAAAAATAAAGCTGTTGAATAAATGAACAATACCATGGCTGAAAAGTATTTCAGCTGAAGAGTGAAATCCCTGCAGAGAGTGATCTGTGAGATTCTGCAGGAAATCTGCATTACAATACACCATTTCCATTTCCAGGGAGGGACTCACAGAAGGACACATGGAGGAGAAAAAAGAAATGAAAAAGCCCCAGTCCTTTATGCCTAGGTTGTAGGGGGCCTTGGCCCATCATTCTCATGCTAAACAGTTACTTCTTCTACAGGTACCCAACTTAAATGGGAATATTTTTGAAAGAATAGAGAATGTGAAAAAGGCTAACAGAATTGGTTCTTAGGTTAAAGAAAACTCTCCATAGCTCACTTAGATAGCAGACATGAGTCTACTTCTCTGTCTTCCTGAAATTGAAGTAAGGAGTGTGCCTGAAGCACTGGGCTACTCTGCTGCTCTTTGTCTTCTGCCCCTCCATTCCAAATACTCCACCTCTTGTTACTAATTAAATATCTTTACAGTGGAGGAAAGGTTTCAAGCTAGATCATTAGCCCACTAGTCAACCATCTTATGAGGGATGTGGGATGCCAGGGTCCTAAGGCTGCTCCAGGGACAATCGCAATCTGGTGTTGCTGTTCCCCAGTACAGGGGACTACGAATAGTGTCCTTTAGGCTTGAGTCTTCTGGCTGTAATTTAGCAGCTGGGGAAATGGCCATCCAGGGACTTGGATACACAAAGTATTATGTCCTGGCTCACTGCCCCATCTGAAGGCTAGGGTGCAATGGGCCAGCAGGCTCACTTATGTGTGGAAAAATTTACACAAGGCTGGTTTCCTTTAGCTGCAGAATTGGAAAATTTGTGAAATCTTTGTCAAATTTGTGGGATAGGAAAAACGAAAAGGCAGCAAGTGGAAGAAAAAAGGAATAAAGTTCCTGGCTTCTAGTCCCCAGGTTACTAAGCCAGGCATAGCAGAGTGTGACTGGGTAACTGGCTTCAGCATGTTCTCATGGTTACTTTGGTGGAGAGCAGGAGTAAACACACAGTGCTGTCTGCACCATGCGTATCAGGCAGAGAAAGGGTTTTGGCAGATGGAAAGAATGGGCCCATCAGCTGCATAAATCTGATTGTTGCAGTCTGTACTATAACTAATACAATGGGCTGCTACCCTCTTTGTGGAAGATGACAATCTTGAAGACAAGTAGATTCCATGCTTCTGTATCCTGAGCATTTCATTACACATAGAGTATCTTCTGCTTGGGCAAAATTGTATTGAAAGAAAGAGAAACCACAAAGCAATCAGCATCTGGTTATTTCTGCTAATCGGAAGTTTTAAAGAAAAGACCCAAAATTTGCCCCTGACCGCTACTCCTGGAAAGCACTGATTGTCATCTTTTTGCTTCTAATTTATTGTGTCTCTGCATTATACCAAAATATTATCTAATTAGGGATAGAATAATTTGAAATTTCTGCATTTATACAAATTTGACTACCTGTATTCATACCTGGATTTAGCCACATTTTATGTATGTGCACTATACCTGTGGATTTGTGTATTTATGTTTGTGTGAGTGTGTGTATGAAGGAGTGTGTGCACATTTCAAATAGGTGTGTTTGTGAGGAGGCAGTTTTAAAAGCATACCTTACACGGTATAAAATATACTGCTACATAAATCACAGGAAGAATTCCATCTCTAAATTAAAGTACACTCCAGAAAGTGCAATTATTGCCTCTAAAATGTTTCTGTTAAATTCATGAGACACCATACAATTTTATTCATGTTATCATCTACGGTTGCCTGAAAGTATAAAAAAAAAAACCTTAGCCACTAGCAGAGAAATGTGCAAAATACTGTCAAAGGAGTGGCAAAGGTCATTTCTATTGCCTGCCTTTTTATGCGTTCCATTTTTGTCTT
Source organism: Acridotheres tristis (assembly GCA_037013685.1). Taxonomy (NCBI): domain Eukaryota; kingdom Metazoa; phylum Chordata; class Aves; order Passeriformes; family Sturnidae; genus Acridotheres; species Acridotheres tristis. The sequence continues at coordinate 49,898,171 of CM072887.1, forward strand.
TTTTTTTTTCTCATTGCAGTTTGTTTGTGTACATTGCAAAACTTTAATGGAAGAAAATATGATGGGGGCAAAATAAATATAAAGAAACAGACTGCTGTTCAACAGTGCTGAGCTGGTATTTCCATGAATGATGTTAGACTCGTGTTTAGAATAGAAATTTGGAAGGTCTGCAAACAGAAGGTTGCAGAAATGGTTTTCTCCTTTTTTCACTCTTTTACACTTGATAGATTTTAAAATTAACACGTATTTCTGTGTATTTTGATAAATGTGTTATCATTAAGCACAGCAGTACTGATTCTGTGAGCCACAGAAAGGAGAGGCCGTGGAATAGCTGGACCATACATTTTCTTTGTTGCTGTAGATGGCCCATTGCTCGTGCATGGGATTTTGTTTGTGCAGGTTCAAATTCCAAACTCCATCGCTTAACCCCTACAGTAATACCAACTGATTAGTCTAACACAGCAATAAAAACAACATTTCCATATGCAGGTGCCTGACATCAGGCATCAGAGTTCCATTTGAGATCCCTAGGAAAACCATCTTCCAGAGATGGCAGCAAGCATTTGCAGGTTTTTTTTTTTTAAATTCAGTTGTATCAGCATGTCCTTCATTTCTTTGAGAAGGAGAAGCCCTTAAATCTGGTTAATCAGTTGAAATATTATCTTGATCTTCTCAGTAAAGTGTCTTAAATTCAGACGAGCTTTTCTTGTTCAGAATCAGGCTTAGCAAAACGTAGAAATAAATGCGAAGGTAAAAGGCAAGATTGAAAATAATAAATACTTAAGTACTTTGCTGTATACGGGCGCTTCTTAAGTATTTTGTTGAGTCAGTCCCTAATTGTCTGTTATGCCTGCCTTGAAACGAGATTTACAACTCTTCTGGCAATATTTAAACGTAGTGTAGTTTAATTTCTACAGCTACTTCTTTCTCTTTTTTTGCTATAAGTTTGCTTTCTCCCTTCTTACTGGAACACTCCTAGCAGTAAAGAAAACTCCCTGTGAAGTATAAGCACAATCCCTGAATGAATACTTTATTTGTTGAGATAAGGAAAAACATTGTAAGTAAAATGTGATGGATAAGCTGACCTCTTTAAAAAAGCTGAAGTATTCCTGTTTCCACCTAAAATACCACTCAGTAGTAGACGGTGCAGGCTTTTACCCCTCACAAGAATCTGCATACTTGCAAATCTACAAAAGTGAAAAATGGTGTAGGAAAGGTGACATTACAGTTAGAGGCTGCACCTCCTGTGCAGATGCAGAAATCACACCAAGCAGAGTTTGTACAAAAAACCATGCAAGCCTTTCCCCAGAGGTCATTGCAGAAGTGCAGTGAAATGGTATCTGAAACAAGGGTGTTACTGGGCAGAGCTTGAGTGCCAGGCAGGCCTAGCTGTACTGCCAGGACCACTGCCAAGAGATGTAACAAGGTGTTGTAAGCAAATCTTTCTCTCAAGAAGGCAGAAATTCCTGAAATCTCCATATGTTGAATAGTCTAGGAGAGTTCCGGCATAATTTGTCAGATCAGAAGCTTTAAACTTCTGGAGCTTTTTGATGTTTAGACTAACTGGACACTAGGACCTCTAGGCCCCTTTTACAGGCAAGAACAAAATACTAACACTCCAATCCACTAATACAAATCATTTGCTTAGTAGCAGCAGTATATTTCAAGGCATCTTTTTATTTATTTTACCTACAGAGAAGCTTAGATCTGGGCAGGGAACCTATTCCCAGCCCTTTGAAACTGTTCATGGTTGAAACTGTTCTTTCTGTTGGAACAAACCCAACATGATTTTAGATTTTTTCATTGAGAGAAAGCACATCACTGAACTGTAAGAGCCTGCTCATAGTGAGTTAAATCAGGTACCCTACAGAACTCACTATGGATTATTTAGGCTGAAATTTGTTTATTTGAGTTCTGGACAATCCATGCATGAATTTGTGGAACTGATGTTTTCTGTCTTCAGTGTTTTTATGATAAAAAAGACAGGGAGAAAATTATACCTGAAAATCACTGTTTACAACTAATGTCCCAAAATGAGTTTAATCCCTGTAGTGGAGACTAGCACATAGTACTCAAACTGTTTTGTCTACCCAAATTTCTGGCTTTACTGCCCACCTGCCTACCCAGTAAATATGATTGGCACATTGCAGCACTGATATAGAATTAAGGTATCAGGAACTCTACATTTGCTTTTACCTGGTCCTGGACTGAGTGCAGCTCTGATTTCTGACATGAACAAAGCCCCAGATACCTTAAATTAGCATTGGATTTTGACTCAGACACTCCTGCCTTCTCCTTGACCTGCAAACACTAGCCTAGACCAGCCAACTCTCCTTCCTACCAATATACCTATAAGCATATGTCTAAAAAAGTAAATAAGAATTTCTCTGTTTGCCCCCCAGTAAAATAGTTTTGTCAGTCTGCATTTCTCAGACCTTGATGAAAGGGACTTTTTTTTAACTGTGACTTGTGCAAGCAACTACATGCATAATTTCTGTTTGATAAACGGTAAAAACAATGCTAAAATTAAAACATTCATTTTGTCAGCATATGTAGCTGGAATGCTGAAGGCTGTTTCTTCTAGTAGGGAGAGATCTTGCACACATTTATTTATCTGGTTAAACTTTGTGGCTCATTTTTAAAGCCAGCAACTTCTCAACCCCAAGCAGCAGAGCACAAGTAAAGGCAGATGGTCGAATGAAGCAGAAAGACTGACTATAAAAAGCTCAGCCTTCCAATAATATTGCTGCCTCCCAGTTTTTTCATACAAATCTCTCCATTTTGCCTTCCAGAGGCTCACAATTAAAATTCTATTCTGCCTGTCTAATCAAGACAGCAAATCTATTGAATTGCATAATGCTGGGGATAATCAAGGAAGGATGTGACATGAATCCATTTTTCTTTACAGGTAGAAAATGAAATATTTTCTCTCTTCCCCTGAAAACAGATGGGTGGCTGAGGAATTTTTATTTGGCTTATCTTCTCCCTCCTGTTCCTTTCTACCTTTGGCACCAGCCATTCACTGCTGAGTAAGTCTTCTTATTAGAGGCCACTGACATGGGGACAAACAGATTTCAGTGGTGACAGTGCCTTAGTGGTGTGGGACAGGCACTGCATGTGGCTCTAGATGCAAGTAGATTTAAGTGGCGGTGTTAACTGCCTCACTGCCCACCCTTTTACTTTAAGGTTATTTTTCCAGTAGTCCGGAGAATTGAATAAAGTGTGTATTTGCTCCCTATTTGCTGTAGCTAAACTGTTTATTAACGTACTCTGAAATCCCTTCTGCACCTCCTCTAATTCATGTTTACATCCTTTAGGGCTGGTCTGGGCTCTTGAGAAGAAAACAGGGGCTTGCAGAATTTGATCCTGCAGTGTGTGGGTTCTCACATTTAGTTAAGTGACCAAATGTAACTCTGGAGCGAGGGCACGTCACTCCCTCTCAGCTGTTTGAAGAGGAGCTGTGTGAGCTTCTGTAATGACTGAAATGGGCACGTAGCTTCCTATCCACCAGTAAATCCCTGAGCATAGAGGTAAACAGGCAGACTACTTTTTGTATAAAGTCAGAGAAGGAATCAACCCAACTGAGCTGAATTGGTTTGTAACCCAATCACGCTTAATTTGGTTACAGGAAAAACAAGGCCCATGGAGTTTCAACCTTGTTCCTGTGAAACATCAGGAATCTGATTTGTGCCGATCTCATAACTGGGTGCAGACAACAAGGAAAACAAGTCCTTGCAGTGGTTTCTTTACTGAGCCTAACAAACCACATCTGATAAGCTATATAATTTGCTACAGCAATTTGTGCCAAAAATAAAAGGCACAGTCCTACAGTGCAGCACGTTTCTGAGAAAAACAGAACCCCACCTCTTGCCTTTGCAGCATCTTTCTCTTCCTTTTGCTCTCTCAGTGAGCCTGAGCAGATGCCTTCCATCATGAATGACTGCCTCTGTGCTGCTGTGCCTGCCTGCTCCCCAAACTGATTTTGGTTCCCTTCTTCTCTGCAGGATGATCCAAGGTGATGGCACTAGCAGGGTTAGGAAATGATGACAGTACCTTGATGACTTGAACAGAGAAGGTTGTTTCTTGGCTGAGTGGCCCTAACTAGAGGGGAAGAAGCTGCAGGTATAAATCATCAAGTAATAAGCTATACAACTTTTTCCTAAAAGAACCCAGGCTTTTTTGTTGTTGTTGATTTGACCGTTATTCTAATATTGCAAGAAATGTGTCTCTTTTTAGTTCAGTAAACAGAAAAGGAACTGGTTCTTCATGTGTATTTTGTACATCAGGTTGCTAATGGAGAAAAAAAAATCCTTTACTTTTTGGGGGTGGTGTGTGTTTTTTTAATTTGTCCTGTTGCTTACAGAGAGAGAGAGAGAGAAAAAAAAGCAAACAATACAAAGTTCTGAAAAATGTAAGCTGTCAGCTATGCTGTGAAATAACTTGGAGGTTAAATGTGAATCCCTGCAGTATATTTTCTAATTTGGATTTTGCCAAGGTTACCTTAAAAACCTTAATGCTTTTTGCAGTGTTTACAGCAAAAACTGCAGATGTGCTTCTTGGTTATTAAAGGGAAGGTATATGAGAGAGAGGGTGGACTAAGAGGAAAGGAGAATGAAAGGTCAATGATTTTAATTCTAACTCACTGAATTCCAAAGTTTGAAGGGATATATTTGCTTGAAAGGTCATGCTATGGAAGGTAAGCACCCTGAAAGCAGCGTGTTCGGGGTTGTACAGTGGAAATAAACAACAAGGTAACTTGGCGGGATGTTTGCGTGTCAAAGGTGACAAAAAACCTGCCTTTCTTTTCAAAGCCTCTCAGCCCTCTGCAAACTCACTGGGATCAGGACTGGAGTTTAAAGGCAACACACTGGTGTTTGCTTTAACTCCTTAGACAAAAGCCCTATCCAGAAGCCAGCAAGATTTCACTCCTTACTGAAAACAACTAAAGGAGAGAGCAGCAGGCTTCATATCAGAGCAGTACTTGAAATTTTCAGTGTTTGTGAGTTCATTGAGTTCACACTGTGTTCCCTTAAATATACAAATTCTAGCAAAACAAATGCTGGGCACAAAGATCTGCAGTGCTGACTTGGATTATGAAAATCCTTCTGATGATAATTTTGAGGCTAAATATATCATACTTTGGTCCTTTGCTTGCACATAACCCAGAACAACGGATTCCAAATTTATGACTATTGCCTCTGAACACTACTATGACGCAACAGTGGATACTGATAATGTTATTTATGCTTCAGTTAAAGTTACCTGGAAGGAGTGAGGTCCTTCAAGTCAAGTATCAAGAAAGTTTTCCTTTAACACCCACCCCTCCTCTCTGCCCCTTGGCCAATTCTTGCATGGTTCATTAATGGATTTTAACTATATAACAGTACTGGAAGGAAGGAAAGTTCTTACAGGCAAGGACGATGGACACGCACGACAGAATAAGTGACTTATACAAGGTCATGCAGGAAACCTGATGCTGCGCCAAGAACAGAGTGTAAGTTCCTTGAGTTCTAGTTAAGCTCTTTGTCCATTTACCCATCCTCCTGCCTGCTTGCCTAAGCCAAATAAACAACGACAGCCACACACACACGCACACACACGCACACACACGTGCACCTACGTACATGTGCACACATTACAAGAAAGTATTCCTGCAAACAAACTCAAATGTTTGGAAGCAGCAGGCAAAGCATGCTTGTGCACCTTTAGTTTAAGCAACCCTGTCTGTATTCATTCTAATGCATGGTGCTTAAGCAAACTCAACAGTTTAAAACTGCAGCCCGTTGAGCATATGGACACTGCAATCTTCGAAAGGATTTTCATCTGGCAACATCTTGGTGGAATATGGTTCATCCCAGGAATAAAGCACACTGGGTTTTAAATTCCTTCCCTCAAGTGCATGGGGAACAAGGGCTTTTGAAGGAATTATCACTAGAGTATTTTAACAGCTGATTTAGCCCTTGCCTCATTGTCAGAAATCTTTACTTGAGGCTGAAAAGTAGCATGAGCATTGTTAGCCTGAACCATTATAGTCTGGCAGACACATGCAATGGTAAACAAGATTGTATAATGGTGTCAGCAGCTTTAGGAGTTAGCTGGTGCTACTGAGTCTATATTTAATCGTACAGTGAGTTTGACTCTCTGATTAGGCTCTACTCCCGTGTCCCAGCAAACAGTTGAAATATTGTCTCCTGCCTTAAATGAGAGGAGGATCAGGCTTTAAAGAAAGGAGCTCTTATTTTTTGCAAAGCTGTACTCAATGAGCATGTTTTGGAAATACATCAGCATGACCTTTCAGCAACGTGCCAAAAAATGGGAAAAAAAGGGAAAGACTTTGGGAACTGCCAACCAGGAAACATTGTTTTGTTTGTTTAAAAAAGAAAACCAGAAACCCGTCCAAGAATTTTTGTGTAAGTTAGAGGCTAAGTCACTCTCCTTTATAATCACTCATCTTTTTCTGGATACTGTATTTTCAGTGAGGGTAGATAAAATCTGGCAACATGCTCATTGGCTCTGTGTTTGGATTCAGTCCCCTTGACACTCATCTGCCTCCATAAACTTTCATCTCCTAAACTCAAAGCAAGTTCACCCAGGAAAGGAAAAAGAGGGAAGGGGGGCCGGAGAGAAGGCTGGCAAACAGCACAATAAAAATCCAAATTGCAGCTTTTGCCATTTTTCAATGAAGAAAACATTAGCAATGGCCAAGAAGTGCAATAAAATGCCATAAATCACCCAACTTTTATTTCCTGTATGTGAGCCCTACATAAAGATGAATTTCTGGCAATTTCTAGATACACACAGGTTTTGCAAGTGTGATTATTTCTTCAGGTTGTGTTGCACTGAGTAACATGTGCAGAGAGTGAATTGAAGAGAGACCAAAAGGTGAAAAGCTATATATACTACTCCTTCCTCCTGCTCCCTTCCCCCTACACCGGCTGTTTTGCAGCGTCAGCCTTCCATGCATCATCAGCTCTCCACAAGCGGTGGAAACCCCCTCCCTAGAAGTCAGAGGCCTTGTGCAAAGCCATAGGATTTGGCTATCCCAAATGCACTCTGGTGCATTTCTTATTCTCCTCCTCCCCCCTGTTTACATTCCAGCTCATTTCTCATTTTCCATGGGAAAGAAAGAGATACTAGCAGGTATAACAAGGGGCCCTTTAAATATTTCCTGATTCCTGCTTGCTAATGGGATCCTGAAACTGCGTTTTACAGGGGTTCTCACACAATGTACTTTTAATAGCAGCATAACTTTTATTGAGGTTTTACTAAAGTGGGGAAAAAAGTTAAAAATAAATTATAAATTCTTTAAATGCTAATTGCTAATGTAAAGTGGAATAACTGCCATTTTGTTAAACACAAGCAAATCTGACAAATCCTGTTTTCCAATTTTACTTGGAGCTTGGTAATTTTTCTTAGGTGACTGTTCAAAGGGTTTAGACCCCAATTTAATTCACTTTTAGGCTTATTTTAATTTCATAGGTAATTAAGAGATACTTTTCTTCATGTTAAACATGCCTGATGTCACAGAATGGTAACAAAATCCCCAACAGCCAGTGTTTAAGTGGGACATATTAAAACATCCCCCAACATTTTATGCCCCCTCTAGCTTCACCAGTTGACTAGTAAGCACTGAGCCAAATTCTTCCTCAGTGACACATATGCAGCCAGCTTCCCCCAGACCTTATTGAGAGTTCTGTGCCTACGTCCAAGGGCAGAATTTGACCCATTTTTTCCCAGGGTGGTAAGGGGCTCAGATGCATCTTCCTTCTCCTATTTTGTTCTGCTGATGGATGAGTGCAGCACACCAGCACAAACAATCGTGGTATAGATCCTAAACATAAATGCGATGTTAATTTCAAGGTCTATTAGCAACACCACAGAAAAAAAAATGTTTGACAGGACAAAATCTGCAGGGGAAAAGAAAACATTATTCTCAGGCTTCAGGGAGGTTATTATTACAAACAATGGAGAATCGATAAATTATATTTAATACTATTAAAGGCAGTTGACAGTGTTCCTTTGAGTGAGCACACCGAGGTCCCGAACACCGTGTGACTGCTGCCCGAATGCCCAGAGCTTTCTAACTCACCATCGGGTCACGTTGGGAACACTCTGCACAGCATTTGTGGAAGAGCTGCTGGGAAGTGCACTGTGCTGAGCACACACACACACACGCGCACACACACACATCAATAAACTGAAACACAGTCCTTCCCCCCACCCTCCCCCGAGCTTGTTATGCTTAATTTCTGAGTTGGTGAAGTGGGCTGCTGCGCACTCTCAGGGTTGTTTTTTGTTTCATTTGAAAGCAAGTGGAAAGGCAAAAGCAAACAGGGTTTTGGCTACGAAAGGATGACCTTCCTTGTAAAGAATTTAAGTCTTTTTAACTTCAGAGGGGAATGAGGCAGGAATGCTGTTTGTATCTGAACACTAACATGGTGAAGGGGAGTGGGGGCTGGGAAGCAGCATCTTCCTCCTATCACTTCGGTGCTTTCAAAGATCCCCATTTCCCAGAAGTACTTCTGTAGCAGGATAATATAATTATTAGCAGCTGTTAAAACAAACAACAAACAAAAACAAAAAAGCGCAGGCCAGGACTGGCATGTCTGCACATGCCTGAATGCTCTGACCGTTACACTGGAAACTCCGCAGAGGCCCCTTTCCCCACAGCACTGCCCGCCTGCATCCAGGGCTGGTGCAAACAGAGCCAGGCCCCTTTCCCCACAGCACTGCCCGCCTGCATCCAGGGCTGGTGCAAACAGAGCCAGGCCCCTTTCCCCACAGCACTGCCCGCCTGCATCCAGGGCTGGTGCGTTTGGAGCGAAGCCCCTTTCCCCACTGCCCACCCAGATCCAGGGCTGGTGCAACCAGAGCCAGGCCCCTTTCCCCAATGCCCCCCTGGATCCAGGGCTGGTGCGTTTGGAGCGAGGCCCCTTTCCCCACAGCACTGCCCGCCTGCATCCAGGGCTGGTGCAGCCCAAGCGTGGAACAGCAGGGCGAAAACTGCAGCCAGAGGCATTTATTTTCATCCATTCACGTTATGAATGCCAAACACTTCTCCATTTGATGAGTAGAGCATTGATTCTTTTGCTTCTCGAGCACTCACTCCCATAAACAAAGGGCAGAAGAGATGACTTATTTCAGACTTAGAGAAACACAGGGGGAACAAATGAAACAGCCAAATGCAAAAACTTCCACGCTTTTAAAGAGGAATATGGGGAGAGGGGGAGAAAGAGGTTAAATGATAGTTTGCTCTGGTGGCTTTAAAATCTGACAAGTGGTAGGATGTCTTATCACATTTTTTGTTGTCATGTGGCTCGTTCCTGGGATTGCGGGGTGGGGGGATTGTGGTTGAAGGGGGGATGCAGCTCTTTCTCTCTTTCCCTTTTTCACAGGAGCCTTCAGGGCCTTAAATTCTGGCTAGAAGTTTATAAACATGATCCTGGGAATCTCTAAAATCCAAAAGCAAATAAAAGCCTTCCCATGAGAATTGTTTATTAAAATCACATGATTTTTAAGTAGCTCTCATGATTCCTTGGGCCAGTTTCACGATTCTGAATGCTCAAGGCTGGCAGTATAAATTCTACCTGCTCTCTGGGACTACTTTATCTGATTAGCTGGCTCTAGGCAGCTACTTGGTCTGCAAATTCCTGTTCAGAATCCTCCTTTCATTTATTAACAAGGCAGAGGGGCACAGGTAGAGTGTCAGCCCCATGAATATGAATGCCCTGCTTGACTGATCCGAGTGGCAGGCACCAAAGCAGCGACTCACAGCAATTTAAAACGTGACTGCCTCCAACAGTGCGCACCCTCCCTCTCTCCCCTCCCTCCTTGCTCCGAGGATCCCATGCCCGGAACAGCGATCCGGTGTGTTAGTGCAGAGCCGTCCTTTATCTGAGCTGGGGCTGCAGTGGCTGAGGCACGGGCATGTGTTTGGGTTGTGCTGCCGGAGCTGCAGGGGAAGGCAGGCAGCATCTGGCCAGGGGGCAGGGCGGACAGGAGGGTTTGGAACCGCTCTAGCAGAATGCACCGGCTCTCATCCCCGAGTCTGCAGCTAAAATGAAATGCAAAATGGCACATATCGCATGCATGTCCCCTTTGTCTGGGAGGGAGAGACTTCTCTCTTTAAAGGGGCAGTACTCAAAAGCAGCGAGGTTTCTGACGCTGCTAAGCTTCCTGGTATCTTTCCAGGCTGGATAATAATTGGCAAATGTCAAAGTCTTAAACAATATTTAGCAGTAGTTAAAAATGTGACTAAACCCCGAAGGTTGGTATTAAATCCAGACAAATCCTTTTAATATACTGGGCCAGACCTGCTATAAGAATATATGAAACTTTGCAGCCTGGACCCCTCTCCACTGATAATGACGGTCAGTCCTGTTATCATGGACCTCTTCCTTTGTCCTTCCCTTGCCTGCCAGGCAAAGAAGCTCTGCCGCTTACATTTTCTTCTTGACCCTCCTTGTCCTTTTCTCAAGTGCCTCTTATGCTGGTTAGATAAAAGGTAGCAGTGTTCTAAAACGCTGCCTCTGTAGTTTTGCTATGTAAAATGACATTCATTCTGAAGAGTGGTAAGAAAATAATGATCTCATTAGAAGACAGTTTAGCTGTGTAGTGGTTCCTCTCTGTAGTGGAGATTAAATAGCAGCTAACTACAAACAATAGTCATTTAAACAAAGAGCCGGCATCAAAGTTATTATCTCTCTTTCTGCCCTTCAAGAATATAATCAGAAATTGATCCTCTCTCCACTGCACATTTTCATCAAAGATCCTGAATTTTAAGCTTGAAACACTAATTGTTTTGTGCATGTGTGCATGTGTCTATGTCTTCTAAACTGGTTTCTCAGGTTGGTGTTCTTAACTAATTATTGGTGACATTTCACTTTTTTTGGCCATGAACTTTCTCCATTGTTTTTTTTTTCCTTCTTCCTCAGAAAGAAAGAATACAAACCCTGTCTCGAAAAAGAGAGTTGAAGTGGCAGAAATAAAGGAAATAATAGTGCAAACAGCTTTCTCTCTTCTGTGTATGAAGAATGCTAGGAGCACATGGTCACTGCACATTTGGGAAGTGGAATAAAAGAGATGGTTCAGAGTTGCAGATGCTGCCCAGACTGTAATCAGAATAAGAGAAGGATGGGAATGATGAACCGGGGATTTCCAGTTTCATGCTGCATCCAGGAGAATGTTTAAGTGGAATTGCAAAACAAGATGCAAGGAGGCTTTGGAAATGAACAGCCAGCCCTCTCTCCTCTGACCCAACACCCTCCATCTCCTCAGGTGATGGTACGTCATTTGTTTCCTTCCTGAAACGAGACCTACTTTCCTTGGTTGATGCCTGCTCACAGCAGAACGCCGGCTCTTTACACTCATGCAGATTTTGAACTGTGGAAGGGGAGAGCCATGGAAAGCAAACCATTCAGGAACATGTTGCCTAAAACTAGAACTGTGTGATTGCTGCTCCTGCTGTTGCAATTGCTGCCATGAAACACCACTGAGGGGCCTGCATTTCGGGGATGGCAACAAGCAAAGGAGTGGTGTATGTATAATGATGATTATGATGCTGGTTCATATATGCGTACATGCAACAAACCCCAAGTTGTTTGATTTGTGGTTGACTCAAATTCTACGTCAGTTAGGAAAGAACAGCTTGAGAGAAAATTATGCTCACTGCAGTGCATGAAAATGCTTCATTTTTCTAAACATCTTTGTTCAGTGTGAAGAACCAGATTCATGAAGACCCAAAATATAGAACTGTCACTGTTTTTTTAAGGGCAGATGTATGCAGTCACCTACGTTTATCATGACCTCCAAATGCCAATTATATCTCTAGGAAATCTGGAAGAAAAATGTCAGGCTTTTTGTTTGAGATTTCCTGTGAAAAGTGAAAACTGAAGCAATAGCCTGGTTAAAGCCTCAGTCTAGTAGGTGTTGATCTGATATGAACGGATTTCTTTCTGGAACAATTCTCTTTGCTGTGGAAAACATTGTGAAGTATGTATTTTTCTTTCCTTGAAAGTACATTTTTATTGAAAGAGACTTTTTTGTCTTTTAAATGAAAAACATTTTGACCAAGTCATCTAGGGATATAAAAGAGCCCAAATACTAGCGAGTCTAAATTCCTGACCTCTGATCTGGAGAAGTGACTGAATGCATAATGTTGAAGAATAGCAAAAAGGGAAGAAGTGTAATAAAAGATAATAGCAGTAACTTCTACTACCCGCATCCAATCGAGAAAGAAGTTATCTAAGGACATTGTAGCACTCACAGAAGCAGCTAAAAAGAAAGCAGGAAGAAAGAGAAAACAAATTATGATTAAATGGCGAAGTTCAAAATGCTGTTTGAGGTAAGCAAGAGCCTCTGGAAAATGGAGAGAGAGCAGGAATGAAGCCAAAAGTAAAGAGTGCAAGCTATGATAAGAAAAAAGAAGATGAAAATTCTGAAGAATGGCAATTACTTGATAATAAGGGTTATTTAAATATGTGAGATACTGTAAGCCCATCTGTCCACAGGATTTCAAGGATGCAAGGAAAGCAATTAAGGGGAACAGGGTTCTTCCAGAGAGTTTTGACAACTCCTTTGATTGCCAGCGGGGTAGATGGTACAGAGGAATTCAGTGAATTTGTGGAAGAGTCAAATTAGTTTCACATTGGTTCTGTGCAACAGTGCACAAAAGCATTGCCTTGCAGTGCCAGGCCATCTGTGTGACCTACCTGGGGTTGTGGCTGGAAACACTTCTTCCAGAGCTGGTGGCAACCTTCAGGATGGGGACTTGCGTGGATGGGCTGAATCTGTGGGAGCTGCCTCTGCTATTTCCGATGTTTTTTTCCATGCTTTTACAGGCCTCTGGTAGTTCAGCTCTGCTGCTTGCCCTGCCTCTCTGGGGAGCAAAGCAGCCAGGACAGCACTGGCTAATGAACAGAGTACAACAGCAGGAGGTCTTCCACCCTGGTTTATTCATTGTGGCCCCAGGTTTTACTCGGCAAAACTCCTTCACTCACAAAACAAGTTTAATGCTGTCTCTGATACAGTGTATGGCTACTGTACCTTGACTTTCAATTACATTAAATCCTATTATAATCACTTTCTTTATAACAAATCCTCTTTAACACCTGAAAAGCTCAGTTCCCATGGGTGCAGTGCTGTGTTCTTGAAATAAAAAACAGTGGAATTCTAATGGAAATGCATTAACTGGGAGAATACTTTGAAAATGTGCCTGGCATGAAAGGCCTTCAGCACACAGCTTACATTCAAATAGCAGAGGAGAAAAAAATTTCCAGAGCCAAGCACTTGTACACCAGCTGCCTTAAGACAGAGTGTCTGAATCACTGTGTTATCACAGTAAAACATCTTGTATGGAAAATCATCACTATCCAAAGACAGGTCAAGTACAGGTTATCTAAGTACTGTTATTATAGAACTGAATGTTTTCCATCAAAACAGGAGCAAGAATTTGAAGAGATTTACGGTGATGGCCAAGAGGCTCAGTGGTTTAGTTGATAAACCATGGAGCTTCTTTGTGATTTTTTAATTTGTTGTTGCTGCTTTTTTTTTTTTCTGGCTGGCAGAAAAGCATCAAAAGTAGTATGCCACTATTTGTTAACAATTCTTTTCAGGGTTCTATCCTTCCTGGAAAAATAAAAGATTTTGTGCATGATTCACATGATGTTTGGTTTTTCATATATAAAAAATTACCCTGCTGTTTTCTATTAAAATGAGAAATAATGACTCAGATGCACTTCATTGGGGGAGATAGATAGAGAGGGGAAGAATATTTCTAATACAGATGCAAATCCAGTACCTCCATCCAAACAACTGGGTCTTTCTCAATGTATTTTACATACAACTTGAAAAGGAAATGCTTACTCAGAGGTTCTAGGAGATAGCAGGTAAAATGAATGATGTGAATAATTCATGCCTTTAGGGTACCATTCACATCTTGGTCTGTTTCCCATGCTAGTTGGGTTTGCAGAGGGAACTGAGGCTGAAAGCCTCAGCTACACCTTCATGCTTACAAACTACTTACAAACTACATGTGGGACTCTCTCACATACTGGCCAAACAATGAAGAATAGATAACACTTTTGCATACAGATTTTAGTGGTAGAAAAATCCTCAACCCTGTTCTTATCCTATCTGAGTACTGGTTCATGCCTTTGCTTACTTGGCACTACCCCAAAGTGGAGAATATACTGCAGACACAGTTTGTAGTAAATGATTTTTTGTGTAGATCTTGCTTGTGAAATAATTTAACTTACACTTTAACTTACATGACCCCTCTTGGTACATTCATACCTTCTTTAAATACCACCAAATTTGGTTGCATTTCAACCACATTTCTGGCAGTGGTGCTGATAAATGTCATGCCGAGCTGGGAGGACTACTCACATGTCGTTCTAGAACACATCAGCAACAAAAAAAAAAAAGAAAAGAAATCATGATCACGGTTTTCCAGCATAGACAACTGCCTTCTGACCTAGACTCTGTTTGGGTGATAGTGGGGCTCCATATCAGCTTATGACTGTGGACCTGCACCCTGAGGAGGTGGAGTCTGTCATTAAGTATGTGAACACATTTCTCTTTGATTTTCAAGCTAGGGCCATGATAGTGTATGCAGGCTTGTTCTTCTGCTAGAATATGGCAAAATGTGATGGCTTTGTTGAATGGTGAATGTGCACTAACATAAGGCAATACTCTCTTCCAAAGGAAAAAAAACAACATTATTTTTTTCTGTATAGAAATCTTTTTATAGATTATTGTGTGTATAATTCTGCGGAAGTAGCATACTTCTTTTTTCAAAGTGGAGCTAAAAAATTGTCTGAATTTTGTGGAAAGGTTATGTAACTGTACTCTTTCTTTAAATAGTACTTTTTATTCGTACTGCTTACTTTCTCATCAGTATGAAAAAAAATATTTTCCTAGCACAAAAGGTAATTTCCAAAGGACTGTAATTAGTTCATGAAAACTCTGCCTTTTGTCATATCTCCTCAGTTGAAATGGAAAAAAAGGATGGACCTTTTTCTTTGTTAAAACAAAAACATAGCATATGAGGTAAGGGAGCCTAAAGGAATCATATGACAATTTATGTCTTAGGTCTACAGAAAATGATATTGCAGCAGTACTGTAGATTCATGACTTCTCACTTTGATTGCCAACTTTTGGAAAACCTAGAAGTGGCAACTGTCATCTATTTCTCTGCTCATCTCTCCTGAGAGAGAGCCTGGAGCCTTATGAAAAAGACATATAGTTCAAGTGCTAATGGGGAGTTAAGAAGGAAGCTATAAAAGCCCTAATACTGCAAGGTGACTCTGGTACAGTCACATACACTTTTGATCTCTGAGGATCACCTGAACTCACCATCAATTTTTTGGTCCCAAACAGGAGGAAAGGGGTACTAACAGAAGGAAGAAGACTGCCAGAGATTTGGGCAAAATGAAAGGAAAGGGATGAGGAAAGAAGAAAAAAGAAAAGGCAGACATTGATGGCAGTGGATAATAAAGAATGGTACCTAAAAAAGAATGGTCTGGCAGAAAGAATTTTTTTTTTTAATTTAATTTTAGGTGATATTTTTTAGCATTGTGTAAAAAGATCATACATTTTAGCAATAGTCAAAGACAAGAAGAAAAGATAGAAATTATGGGAATAAGAGGAACTAAAATCTTCTCACCCTCTCATGTTCATCTTTCTTCTATGTTCTTATTGTGAAGCACTGCCAATAAGTGATTTATTTTTTAATAATAAACACATGATGCAACCATTTCTGCTGCATCCCCTGGATTATGGTCATGGATGAAGAAGGGAGAAATATCTTCTGAACAAAGGTTCTTATTTACATAAAGATATAGCTAATCCTAAAATCATAAAAAATGACACTGTAAATAAATTTAGGGCCTATAAATAGAACTCAATTTTAAAGGGCTTACTTAAATAGGCTCAAACCACAAAATAGAAGTTTATTGAAATATGATTTTAAATATAAGTTTATTTGAATAGGCACAAGCCATACATTTCAAATCCAGTTTTAGAAACCCCCAAATTTTAGGAGTGTTTGGAGCAATGGTTTTTGTTTCATCCCATTATAGCGGAGGTTACTTTTCATTTAGATTAGGGTTCATATTTCATATGCATCCAAAATCTGGAGCTCGATTATGTGCTCTGCTTAAAAATTATAACTAAAGAATGAATGAGAACATCTTTATTTTTGTCGGTTGTATTCCAATCAAATACTATGATTTTCTTTTGTAGTTCTGTTGTTCTGTAACAACCATTTTTAACCTGAAGTTTTTCAATAAGCATAACGACATTGACCATTAAGTTAATGAAGTTAGTGAAGATAGGAAAACTATAAAAAACATTATAGGGTATTACTAAACATGCATCTAAGGAGATTGGGAGTACTATATGGTTTATTACTTGAGGACCAACATGGGATACTGTAACTAAAATCTGTTTCGTAATTCATATACACAAGAGGATAGATTTAGGGTTGCAAATGGTGTAACTCAGCATAAATTTAATGGAACAGTGCCATTTTATAACAGGAGGCTCTCTACATCTCAGAGGGGTTGACTTTTGCTTCTGAAAAACATTATAAATGCAGTGACAGTGTCTCCCACTGCAGCTGGCATGGAGGGCCTAGGTGGTGTTGCCCTTGATGTAGCTAGCTCTGACAGAAGCAGTGGCCATGCTTTGACTAAAGAGTTGTCCCTGTGGAAGAGATGAGGTTTGATATTCTCTGAAGTAGGAAAGGAAAGAAAGACACTGCTAGATAAGCACGTTGCCAAAGATGCAGCACCCCAGCATTGGTCTGCCTGGTTTCTCTGCTGGAAAGATGGGCACAGGGAAGAACATTTTTGTAAAGAGGGCAAGGTAAATATAGCAGTAAATGGCAAAGCGATGTGTGTCTGAAGCTTTTTGGTAGGGCTCCTGGCTAAGTCTAATGAGTCATTGTGCTTTGGGGAAGCAGAACAGCTCATGTGAAATATAGGATCATGTTCACAGGGAAATGCATCTTTTCTGCTGCAAAACAGGCTGCTACTGTGGCAGGTAAAGAGATGCCCCTTAAGAAATGGCACAGGTTGTTTGACATATCTGCTCTTTGGGCTCAGTTCTGGTTTGCAGCAGCAAAGTGTGTTACAGGGTCCTTAAGTGAAAGCCTGACTGGGGTGAAGCCCATGAGTTTTTTGTTATGACCTGAAGTGTAGTGGGGATTTTAGCCTTAGGTCAAATTTGCTCTGAAAAAGTAATGTAAAGGAAAAAAACGCTAGGTCCTCTGAGACAGGAAGTGCTTAAAATTCCCTTACTAAGATTACACTATTCTGCCCTTTGAATATTTTGCTTACAGCTTTGTAGGTGGCCTGACTACACGTAATAGTTGGAAATCAGAGTGGAAGGTAGTCAGTGTTAGCAGGTATTTTTTGATTATAACAAAACAACTAAGGGAAATGCAGAAAAATGTCGTAATTTGTCTCAAACTACATGGCCATCCTTACTGGACTTCTCAGAGACTCCTTGAAGTTTTACTTATGTGATTCAGTATGTAGCCATGTCTGCCTTCCAGTCAAGAAGAGTAAAATGATCTTTTGCTTACCATTCCATTAATTCTTTAACACCTGCTCAAATGCATAATTCTCCAGGCTGTAGCATGCTCAGATATGAGAGCCTGCAGGATAAATACTAGCTAATACACTAGAAATAATGCAGTATCCCTGTGGAAGCAGAATTAAGTACTTGATTTTGGCTGGGTGTATGGTGAAGCTGTTAGGAAGAAAAAAAGCAGAAAAAAAAAGGGATTGCAGAACTGTGATACAGTGTTTCAGAAATTTTATACACCTTCTTGTGTAGCCTCTGTAGGGCTGCAGTAAACCTAAAGGAAGCCCAGTTCAATTAATATAAGGCAGACAAACCTTTTCAAATAGCAGATAGCCTTTGAGTTTCAGAAATGTATCTTATGCTTTTGGCAAAGGTTGATGAGTCATATATATTCCTTGTGTGTTCAACATGAGGATCAGGCTAAAATTAACCCCATTCTGAGGCAGAAGGTAGGCAACTTGACACTGTGATCCATTATGCTAAAGAGAAATGTTTCTGTCTAAACCCAGAGGTAAACTGCACAGACAAGGAGTCATTGAAATGAATTATGTGGCCAATCTTGTTAGGCCTAGGTCAGAAGCAGAGATATCTCTCCATTTCTGTTCCTCCACCTCCTAAGTACATTTAGCCTTTACACTATTAGACTTCCCTGGGCTCTTTTTTAAAATGTCACCTGCTCCACAGATTCCAGCATTTTGTATTTTTAGATGCTGGGGTCAGGATGAGTGCAAAAATAATGACATTTCTGCCCTTACAAGTAATTCCTTCTTTTTATTGCTTGTAGGAATGAGCCATAATACAGAGTGAAGGAAAACTGCTTAACCATTTTAACCTCTCACAATCTGAGAGAGAAATTACAAAGAAAAGGAGCCTCTTCCTAGCCCAGTAACCTTCCTTGTACCTACCAGCATCATGAAGAAGTCCCTTCCTGGTGTGCTTTTGAAGCTACTTGCATGGTGGACAATACTGGAGTGTATTGTAAGGCATTTTGTTCCTCTGACCATTCTGGAAAGCAGCTTTGCCAGAAATGCAGCTGATCTGATACTCTCATTTCTTCAACCACTTTTTTTTTTTTTTTAAGTTTCATTTAGAATGTACCATTTTTCCCTTCAGAGCAAGGTTAAATGCTTGTTCTAGGCTCTCTTTCTGTCTTTGAATTAAGATCCTTTTCTCCCCCTCTGCCCCCCTTACTGTGCAAGGCTATGTCACACCACTCCTGAACAAGGAAGTGAAGCTATTTTATGTGGAATCAGTTATCACTGAGACACCCCAACATGCCATTTTCAAACGGGAAGATCTGGCTTAAATTTTTTTTTTCTTCCAAGACAAGTCCAGCTACTGAGTCCACAGTAATTCCCATTTTATATGGGGGGGAAGGATATTTTCTCAAATGAACATCAACTTTCAAAATATAAATAAAAAAGACCTTAACAAACTGTTTTTCACTTTTTAACTAGAAGGTCCATTATGTTTGAAACCTGGCCATAAGTGTGGTAAGGGCTTCTTCTTAGTGTCGCTGTATTTTAAGGTTGGGACTAGTCATTCTGGTCTTTGGTGCTTAATTGCCTCAAAATGGTGTTTTCTGTTCCTGCCTTTAACCAGCTGAGATTGCTTCAAAATACGAAGAGCAAGACTATCAAAGGGAAAAGACAATCTCACAGAGGTATTCTCAGAAACAGTGTATTAAGCTGAGTCTTCTGGGAATACGTTTTTAAAAAAGGATCCAATTTACCATAAGGCTGCCTTGCAGTGGTTAGCCTGGTGTAGTTTTCCTCAGGGGAATACATTCAAGTGTGGTGGTGGGGTAAAGAAAAGCATGTGTTTTTTATTAAGAACTTTTAGCCCTTTACCATTTCTGTAAGGAAACACCACCACAGATGATAACTGAGCAAAGGAAAGATCGTATTTTAAGTGAATTCCTATTCAATCAGTGATGATTTTTCATGCCTTTTCATCACTTTTATTAGTATTTTAAAGGAGCAATAAAGAATACATATCTATTAAACGCATGAAACCTTCCACAAACCCTCTGATGCAAAAAAGAAAGAAAAAAAATCTAAACCATTCATTATAATTTCACCGTTTGTCAAAAACATGATTTAAAAATAGAAAGAAAGGAGAAATTACGTGTTGATCTATATTTAGTGTAATCAGGCTTTTGAATGAAGTTTTGAGGCCCATATTTTCATAATTGTGTGTGTGCAACTGATTGGAATTTTATGGCAGGCGAGCTTTCCTTGAGGGAGGGAGATAGATTACTGAGTCAATATTTGAGGGCTCTTTTGTTTTGCTTTGTTTTAATGTTATTGGAAAGTCTGGGTGGCAGCCATGATAAGTGCTTTACAGCTCACAGATTATTAAAAAAAAAAAAAAGAACTAATTATTAAAAAAAAAAAAATAAAAAAACAATCAATTGGTTGCACATGTCCAATACAGGAGCACAGTGATTTAAAATATTTGTCGTGTGTGCTTTACATCCGCGGAAATACCATATGAAGCTGTATTAATGATCAGGATAATTTACTTGAGAAGAGACTTCTGGATCAGGTTAGTTTGTATTAGAAATTCAGACCTCATTTGAATGTACTTATGAGGCCTTTAGTGAAATGAAGAGGCAGGGGAAGAAGGATGTTGTGCTGTCTGCTAAATATTAATAAACAACGAAGTAGAAAGTTTTGCTCAACACAGAAGCTTTTAAAATGTACTTCTGTGTTAAAAAACATCCTTAGTATCTCAACAGCTTTGAGTAATTCTTAAGAATCTATTGAAGAAAAAAAAAAAGAGTATATCTTTATATATCATTACTCACTTCTATCCATGTATAGGTAAGTTTATTCCAGCAGGATGCAGGTGACCCTTAGACCACTACTGCCTACATACAATATTTTCAGAATTCTGGGAAACACATTAAGAAGTTACACTTCTGGAAACAATACTCCTCTGTCAAATCTCGTAAAGCAATACAAACCAGAGAGATTCCATAAACTTTGCAAGTTTTGTACAGCCATGTTTCTTGAAAAAAGCAACTCCCCTGTTGCCCTTGGCTCTGAGTAAACTTTTTGGCTTGTCTTTTGCCATGCACTTAGAATAAAATGAATCCTTCAGCTTAACGAGATACTGTCAAGTAAAGAAGCTGAGAGACCAGATTTTATTCCTTTTTATTTCTTCTAAAATGTTTTACAGAACCAAACATTAATTAAAGTATATAGGTGCACGTGTGCTCACATACACACACACATATACAGATGTAGTCCTAAATGGAGCAGCATTTTATCTCCTAAAGTTTCAACTAAGTATTTTTTAAATATACATAAAATGAAACCACCTAGTATTTGAAAAACTTGACTTCAAATATGGTGTTTGATTTTTTTTTTTGTTTTTCCAGCCCTCTGCACTTTCCGGAGTGGAGTTGTGTAATCTCACTAGAGAAAACATAAAAGACATACAAACTGGACTTTATAAGTATGAAGTAACCTAAATCAATCGCTGCTTTAAGAAAGTAGCCTTATTACCTTGCTGTTTCTTTGTCCTCTTATACAAAACAATTTTGTGCCACAGTGAACACTGGATAATTTGTGTTAAAAAAAGTTGTAGAGTCATAATTTCTGATTTATTCTCACATTAGTTTAGGCTATTCATAATAACAGTAATATAAACACTATATAGCTCTTTTCTGAATCCTTAATTGAGGGGTCTGAGAGATCATAGAAAAGAAGGAAATATAGAAAAAAAATAAGAAAAAAATGCTAAGTGTATGTTTTCCTGATTTTAAAGTTGGGGAGCAGAGACAAAGGAGAGAAAAGTGATTTTCTCAGTGTCACCCATGAGGACAGTGGCAGAAAGGGGTACAAAATTCAGATTTGCCGAGAATCAATATAATATGGTATCCACTTTCTCCTCTATTGTAGGTGATATCCCACGCTTCCTCAGGCTACTTGTCTACCACACATGCACAAGAATGATTTTTCTCTTGTTTATTATCACTCAATCTATTTTTTTCCTAAAACTAAGCACAAGAGACCCATGCTAAATTTCACATCTCAGAATCAGACAGTTTTGCAGGAACTATGTTACTACCTTTTCTTTGTTTTTACAATGAGACTATATCCTTCGTTCTTCCATTCCTCATAAAACTGACAAAATAATTTCCATCATAATGTCTTTTTAAGAATTACCTCAGGCACAATGTAATAATGAAAAATTGAAAATAGCCGTAAGACTGAATGTTTGGAGATATCATATCCATGACACTGGTGTCTTAAATGCAACATATTCAGTTTTGGGGGCTGCTTAGGAAGGCAGTGGTATTCATGGCCATGAGCAGTGTTTGGGACACCCTGCAATATTCCAAACAGCCTGTGTCTGAGGTGTGGCTGGCTGAGTTTTGCCCTCTAATAACAGAATGTTTCTTCTGGACTTATTTCTTGATAGCTGCCCTGCATCCCATAGTTAAGGACTCACAGGTATTAAAACCTGAAAATATATAGGTGGACACCACTTTAATTTCAGTGAGTCAGGTGGCAGATCACTTGAGAATTAGGCTGATTAAACCAGACTTTTGGAGGTAATAATGATTGAGCAATAAAGTGCTGACTGTAAAAAAAAAAAACCAAAAAACCTATGTCTCTTACGTGTTTCAAAGGTCCATGTGGTTTTCTTTGTCAGATATCTGTGAAATAGGGCAGATATGGCATGACATCTTGGCAGCAAGATTTGGCTTGGTCCAGGGAAAGATGGAACTGGAATTTTGGTATCAAAAATGTTTTGCCTGTAGAGTGGAAGAGCTTGCTTTCTTCTCTTCAGCTTTTGGAGAGGACTGGAAGAGAGAGGTTATAAGCATTTCACCTGAGTTTCTCTGGCTGTGGAGCAACAGTAGGGGGATCTGGACTTGGTGTCTTGTATCTTCATGTTTTTCTTGTTTTTTTCAGAGGAAATTCAGCTCCACTGGTGTCATCACCTGGCTTAATGATGACTTTGCAGTCATCTGACTTGTTACATTAGGATAAAATTCACAGCCCTTACAGCCGTGTCCTGGCGTAGAGTTGCATGCTACTGACTTCAATGGGAATTCTGTATATGAAACAATGACTGGAAATGCCTGTCCAATTGCATATAGTGACATTATGTCCCATGAAAGCAGCAAAGAACAATAGCCAAAGTTCTTCCTAGGCAATAAAATTATGTCTGGTTTCTTTACTTTTTCTACTCCCCTCATCCTGGGAAGCTTCCATAGCATGAGATGTAAATTTTGGGGCTGTTAATTTCTAACATCCCTTTTTATTGAATGAGATCTTAAATATATGCCACAATTTAATAATTCCATTGACAAAGTATCCAGTGAAGAAGCTTTTCATTAAAAAAATAGATGCAACTGACATTTGGTCTTGTAATTTTTTTTTTATTCTAAGAAAGGAAATTAAAGAGTTTTCTTTTGCTAAAATTAAACAATGAGCCCTAACAACAAAAATGATACTGGCCTTGATCCAAAACACTCTGAAGTTAATGCAGAAGCTTGCAGTGATTCCAGTAGGCTTTTATGTCAGACCAGTTTTGAATTTAAGACAAAATACTAGCTTTGTTACAGAAATGTACTTGTCCTCATTTGCTTGGTATTACACACCTGCTGTTCACATAGTGCACATATTTTTACCTGTTTAATCTTCTTCAGGTATGACACAATTGGAATTAAAAGAAACAGCTAAACCTCCATACATAGCATGTGTGAATATTATCCTGGAGAACAAAGAATCAACATAATTAATGCTTCCTTAGAGGTTTCTTAGCTATATAAAGATATTATTCTTGTTGTTCTGGGTAGGGGATTTTCCCCTTCTGCATGTTCCTGGGCTGGGACTCCCCCCTAAAAGATCTTGTGTCTAAAGAAGTGTCTCCCTCCAACTGCCCTCTTTTTCTCCCACATACTCTCAAGACCAAGCCCTTATTTGAGGAACCACTGTTTTCTTAGCCATTTTCTTCCCAAGCTGTGCATGACAAACAGGATTCCTAGAGTGATGTATTGCTCACAAATGTGTCAGGAAGTTGCTCATTTACAGACACCAGAATTTTTTCATTAATGTACCCACTTATTTGGGAAGGGTTTTCAAAATATTTGTTCCCTTTACAATAGTGTGGCACCATGAGATGGCAGTTTCTTCCACATAAGTTGAGATCAAATTACCCCACCTAGGTAAATCAATAGCAAATACGACTCCAGCAGCCAAAACAGGTTTTCCTCTCTCATAGGGGAAAACTTCCATATTTTAAGTTTGCATTGCATCCTATCAGATAATGTTAGACCTTATTATCTAATGCAGTACTTACAATACCCATAAATCACTCCATCTGACATAAATGCAGAGAATATTAATTATTTTCTTTGAGCAGAATGCAATCATGCCTTCATACTGCCTTAAAACCAGTGAGGAGTCATATCCAATAACTATCCCAATTATCTCTCAGCACAATGTTTTCTACCTGCAAGGAATGATTATGTGTCAGTAATGATGATAAAGTCCTTAAAGAGATGTTGATGCCTCATGGAAAAATTTGAAAGACATATTGTTTAGAGAGAGTTCTGCTTACAGACTGCATCACATATATCTGATTATTTCTTTTCCCTATTTTTTATTACTAAGGACATATGCATAAAGAGATATTGTTTGTCAGGGAAATAATCATTATACAGCTAAAGTAGAAACCGGCAATCATATGTGTTCTATTCTTGTTTTGACAGAGACTTCACAATGACCTTGGGGAAGTTTTGTAACTGTTCTGTGTCCTACTCCAATGTGGAGACAATGCCTTTACGAGGCTGAGTGTCAGTTCATGGAAAGATGTTCCATACTCTTGGATGGAATGTACCAGGAAAGGGTTAGAGCATGTTCTTACCATTTATACCACAAGTTGTAGTTCTCTTCCTACTGAGCCTAAAAGTGGAAATGAACATCGGTCCATTGCTGTTTTAGATGCCATAATAGAATATGTACTGAAAAAATTGCAATTTACGTAGTAAAAATCAAGGGGAAAAGGGACAGAGAAGGCAATGATGTTGAGAGAGGACAGTCTTTTATCAAAGTTACAATAGTTTTATGTAAAGAATCTGTATTTCATGTGTTTGTTTTTACCTCTACATGGGCAGATAGAAATAGAGCTGTCCTAATCCCTCTGAAGCTCCACCCTGTCAGAGATGCCTGATCATTGCATTAATTGGAGCCTGGTGTTATGTGAATGTGGCTGGATGGCTTTTAGACAGGAACTATCAGAGGAGCTTTGGTCTCTCTGTGTGAAAAACTCTGGGTCTCACAGCAAAAAAATGTTGGCTAAACCACAGCCCCTCTGACTGCAGGAGGTAGTGAATGTGCTTGCATTGCAGAATTCAACTGATTTGCAGACCTCACCAACATTCACTCAAAATCTGCTTTCCTAGCAGCACCATTCTGAGTGTGTTTTAATGAGCTGTACCTCTTGCAAAACAAGCTAAGTACCAGAAACATATTGCTTCCAATTCCCTTCCTCTTTTCTTCCCTCTGTTTTTTCCTCTCTCTCTCTCTCCTGGAAATCTTTGAAGAGACTCTAATCTCGTTATTTTAAGGGTTTTCCAAAGCATAGGCTCCAAATTTCAGGGTTCTCTTCACCTGTTTCTATCTTTAAAGCAACATGAACATCTTTATACTACGTATCAGTTTTCATGATGACCAAATGCTAATATCCACAAACAAAATTTTCAGAAGTCAGACTCTTATATCCAAAAGTTTTAACCTCCTGCAGCTCCCAGTAACTTTAGCAGGATTAGCTCTGAATGCCATTTCTACACAGAAAGTCAGCTCTCTACACAGGTCTGTGTTTGAGTTTGCAGGACCTGCTGTGGGCAGTCAGGAAGAAAGTTATGGTTCTTTGCAGGATCCTTTCAGCTTGTTAGCACGCGACTGACAGTCTGACAAGTGAACCACAAAGCTTTACATAATCACCTGGACTTCTAATTGCATCCCTGTACTGAATCATCTCCCATAATTTTTGAATTCATCTATCTCTTGTTTTAATTGACAGTGCTTCTTGATCTGGCTGTCATCATGCAAACTGTACTGTTAAATGGTTTTAATAACTTACTGCATGTGCAGCAAGTAGTATCTAGCATATGTTAAGGGACATATGTCAATCATAATTGACTTACACTTAGATTTTTATTGCTTTTGTGGGTTTAAATCAGATCCTTAATGCTACTTGAATTTTTTTTTTTGTGGTTACATTTTAATACTTTTTTGCTAAGCCTTCCAGAACGATGTCCTTTCCTGGCAGGTGATACATGGAAACCACAAGTGCCAGAGGGGAAAAAACCTGCCATGGAGAAACATGAAGATATGAATGCCAGATTTTACACATTCAAAAATATCTAAATCGTCCTTATGAGAATGAAATGGCTGCTTTGACATAATTGCAGTCTCTTGTACAATGCTCACCCATAGTGTTTTAGTCTAGTATAATTCTAGTTCACATGTGCATAGTTTTTAAAAGAATTATTAAAGAAGGTTATTTTAAATACTTGGGCACTGACATTTTTATGTTAATAATGTTGGTTTTAATGTCAAAAAAATTTAGAAATATGTCACTATAGGGAACTTTTGGATTTAGTAAATCTGCTAGCTACAAAATTCCTTTCTAAAAAAGTAAACTTTGTAATCCAACTCTACCAAACTAGTTATTTTCCAGAGGATGTTAGCATTCATTAAATTTATTTGATTTACAATTCTAGAACATCTGTTTGCTCAAAGAAAACATTAGTGTAAACAATAAAGAGATCTTCATATTACTCTGCTAATATTTTGGCCTAAGTTTGAAGTAACTGTCTAGTTTCAATTCACTCATGTCCCCCGTCTGCTTAAACTCTCAGATGCAATTAATTGTTCTTTTCATTATTTACGATCTTTATACCTGTTCATTAGGAGTTGTAGGGAGTCATAAGCAAATTTATGTTGTTCAGTCATTCTTCTAGAGCAAAAGAGAGCAGCAATCCAGTTTCATCCACTGACAAAGCATTTCCCATCTGTGGACCCTATTTTATTATCAATCCCTTTTTGCACAGCATCACGTGTTTATTCTTAAAGCCTTCTTAGCGCTAGGATGAAATAGAAATGTCTAATATCAATTTTAAAATAATGTGAAAATGTTAGAAGGCCTATTAAAAATGTTGGGAATCATATTTGAAGAAATTGATCCTCTGTCTTTTCCAGTGTCCAACTTCCTGATATTATAGTGCCTAACTTTTCCTCTCCTGTTAGAAACTATTGAAAAGGTATAGCTCACTACAAATGTTACCACCAAGAAAAACAGAAATGTTAACTCTTTACAGGGGAAGCACAAATCAACACTTTAAATGTGAGTGTGGTATCACAGTAATGATACAACTCCAGAGATCTGAACTGAGAAAACTATTAGGATTGCTCCAGCTTCAATGAGCAGAGAAACTGAAAGCATCTTTCCAAAACATATTGAACAAATGCCAGAGGAAGGATGTCTCACACCAAGCTGGGAAGGCACTCAAATGTTTATCTTCAGGACATCAAAACTCTCAGCCTAAGTATTTTCTGTAAGAAATTATGTGATAAAGTTTGCATTTCTCAATAGTATTGGAGGAAATCAGACAAATTTTTAAACCATAAAAATGGGCTAGATATGAGGGAAGGGTGGTTTAATTTTGCATTATCTTGGTCAGAAAGATGCAATACATTAACATCAAATTGTGGAAATAGGCAAAAGTGAAGAGAAATATGATTTGTCCTACATTTGAATCAGTCTCAGAAATGGGGTGGAAAAGTTGCCAACATAATTTTATGTTATACATGTTGATGTATACCAGAGAAGTTGCCTGTCAGGCAGTGCACAACCTAAATAAAAACAAGGGCAACAGGTGTATCAGAAAGATCAAGTGAAAGAAGACAAGAAAGTAATGATACTATAATGCTGAGAATTATAGTTTTGGCATAGCAACAAACTAGTTTCTTTAAAATCTATTTGTAGGGTGAAATTATTTTTTTTAAGATGAGCTGGTATAAGAGCAGACTTTCTGGGTGTTTATGAAAACTCCTTCCAAACTTGAGTGGAATTGTGGGTGAAGCATTCAGAACCAAGGATGGCAATGAAGAGCCTTTAGAAGAAGAAAGAAACACTTTCAATTGCAGCAACAGAGAAGATGTTGCTGAAAAGATACAAACAAAGAAATTAGTATTTGGCAGAATCAGCTCATTAAGATGGTCCATGTGTATAGACAAAAGATGATGTGTATAGAGAAGAGATCTACATAGGAAATGCTACTTAGGAGCTGCGGAACACAGGATTGGGATATCTAAAGGTACATGACATGGATCTTCCTTAGTATACACTGGAATAAAAAATTGTGATATTTGGGATTAAAAAGAATACACATCAAAGGTGATATAAAGCTGAATAAGGAGCACATTAAAAGACAGAGAAGGGAGACTGCTCTGGCTTGAGTCAAGCAGACTTTTATGGTGGGAGGTTCTGCTTCCTGCTTTCAGCCTCAGGAGTGATACACTCCTCTCTTCTCTTCATTAGATAGGAGCCTGGCCGCACTTCAGACCAGTCTTTCCTTTCAGGTCAGTTCTTAGCTTGCTTTCTAAGTAAAAACTTTGCTAGCAACAGTCCAAATTGGATCTAAAAATTGGATCCAGCATGTATAGTATGTAAGGCGTGTATCTGTTTTGAGATCTCTACTGTACAAAAGAGGGATAATAATAACAATAATAATAATAACACCCAAATGCCATCAAACTGAGCAGTATGACAACCTTAACTCTAAAATAGCTTCATATTGTGGCCTTAGGCAAAATGCTGAAATTTAGATTCTGCTATTTTTATATGTCAAACATGAATTCAGATAAAATAAACTTCATACATGTTTAAGATATTAGAATCATAAACTTACCATGAAATAGCAAACAAATTTCACTACCTTAGAAATAGCCTGACTGACCGGATATAATCAAAATATAAATTTTACTTTGTGTGCTCTAATTGTTATTGTAAACTTATGGCACTAATGTATTGAGAACACTGTGTACTGCATTTCCCATGCCACATATGCAAATATATAACATAGGTATGAGATTCTCATATGTCTTCTGAAATCATGGAAGAAATTGTAAACTAATCATATATTTTCTCTTAAACTGAAGCAGAACCATTCAAAATCTTGTGAAAATGGTGTGGTGACTTATAACTGACTCCCATTCTTATTTTTTTGAAATAAAGCAATAACACTGATTCCTCAAGGAAGCTAGTAATCAAGTATGTCCTAAAGATTAAGATGTTTCTGTCTGCTCAGAATTTGCACCATAGAATTTATGCTACTGCAGACAAGTTTGTGCTTATGGTAGGTTGAAAAGAAAACAGATTTCTGATGTTTGAAAGTGCAGCTGTGACCTGGAATCTTGGCTTAAGTAAAGCCCATTGCAAGACTCAGCTTGAAAACATGGAACTTATGTTAGAGTTAGATTCAGGAGGGATTTCTGGAAATTCAGAACTTAGCCTAAAGAACTAGAAAATGGAACAGATGGATCTATGCTCTAAGTCAGTCTTCAGGAGAATGCAGCATTGATTATTACAGAGGACACTGTAGGATCACTGGTTACCTCAAGTTTGTAAGGGATAAATCCGTAAGGGATATAGATATATTTCTTTTCTCAATGATTTATTTACCTGCAACATTTATAGTTCAAAAAAAAGGTGAGTTTTTTTTTTTTTTTTAGGTAATAAAATAATTCAGTGGGTGCATTTGTATGAGGAGCATGTTTTTCAATCAATTAATTAGCAGTTAATTAGAGGCAGGAAAAGATACAAAGGAATGGAATGATCAAAGGGAGGAGGGAGATCACTATAGCCAAAGGGAGCCAGTATGGAAGAATTTTGAGCATGACTAAACTAGCATCACTAGGACCACTGGTCCCTGGTTGTTTTGTTTACTCACTGACCACATATTTTATTAAATTTTCCAATGGCTTCTTCAGATTGAAGAAAAATTGACCATAGCTGTGCCTGTCATGCCTGTCTCTGAACTAGCTCACATCCTCAAGCTCTTCTTAGTTTATGCAGACTGAGTTAAATTACTTTTTTAATTGTATTTCAATGAGAACCTTTTCTTTCAAGTCAGTGCTCAACAGTGATTGATGGAAGGATGTAGGGAAACATTGGCTTTTCTCAGGATATACTGTAGATGACCTTATGTCCTGTGTCCTTGTTTCATTTGAAAAGAATAATTACTAATCAATAGTGAAGGGTTAGGTGACACAGTAGGTTAATTTACTAGCCTTTTGCCTCTGGAGAGCTGGATTCTGGCTTAGGTCACTTGTAAAATGGGTTTGGTGGTTTCAGCCTTGTCCCTGGTGGATGTCTGGCTATATCACAGAAAACAAGCCTGAATTTGATATGTGTTAGATGCCTGGCAGCTACTGCTTAGGGAAATCTCCGGGTTCAAGCTGTGGGGAGCCAGGCATGGGCAGGATGGGCACACGCTGACATCTGCAAGAGGAAATGCGACCCAGCACCACAGCCTGCAGAGTTTGGGGCATGACTCCCACTGCAGCCAGGTGCATGCAAACTTTGAAAGACATGAGCTTCTCTTTCTCCCTGTAGCTGCTGAAATCTTGCAGGGAATGCCTTTTGGGACATGCCTTTATAAAACCAGAGTCACAGTTCTCTTTTTCTCAAAACTACCCATCCAGGGTAGCATCCAAGCTGCTTTCAGTTTGTGCTCCAGGAAAATTCATTGTGTGAGCTTTATGAGTAAAAATATTTTATCTGTTTATAAATTGAGAAAATAATATAGTTTCCACCATTTTGTAAAAATTATTACATGTCTTTGCTTAGCAGCTCCAGATTTTTTATGCTTTGAATGAACATCTTGACATTATGCAGGTGGCTACCCTGGTTGCTTATGTAATATAAACCCTTATATGATTTTTAGTATCAGGACTGCTTTAACCTTGATAGCCTGTTGAAACTTTATTTTGTTTTTAAAGTGTAACTTTGATTGCAGTCATTAGTATAATTTAGATTTTTAATGCTCATAGTTGGTCTATCACTGAAGTGTCTGACTTCACTGAGGGTGCAGAAGAGGATTTGAGAAATTAAAATTTGATTTATGCTTTTTTGCTGTGCTCAAAGTGATCCCCTTCTTTTAGTAATCTATCTCATTGAACTGCAGAAGGTGGGAGAGGAAGAGTGAACAAGATTAGGAACTTCAGGCAGAGAAGAGGCCTCTTGTTCAGTCCTCACAGTTGAATTTCAAGTTGAGTAGAACTATAATTTGAGTATAGAAAGAACTGTAAAATACAT
Source organism: Acridotheres tristis (assembly GCA_037013685.1). Taxonomy (NCBI): domain Eukaryota; kingdom Metazoa; phylum Chordata; class Aves; order Passeriformes; family Sturnidae; genus Acridotheres; species Acridotheres tristis. The sequence continues at coordinate 49,929,107 of CM072887.1, forward strand.
GATGTATTGATGTTTCATGTTGGGCACAGAAAACTAATGGACAATTTTGACAATTTTGGACTTACTCTCATTTTTTTTCTCCTGTAAGATGGACTCTTAATACTCATTCTTCCCTTCAGGACATTGTGAAGATTGGTGCTTGAGAAGGATTTAGATGGGACTGTGAGTAACCTAATGAGAAATTTGAAGGGATGAATAATTTTATAATTACTGCCAGTTTTGATAGGCATTAAATAAGTTCAAATAACCAATAAGGAAGATGAAATGAAAATTTGAATAATCATTTAGAGACTGTGCCAGGGAAAGTCTCATGGGGAGAAAAGTTTATGAACATGAGTGAAGACAATCATGCTACATATACAAAAGGGGATAATGAAGGCTGGATAGACAATCTTAATTCTGGCATTCTCTAATCCTTGTAAGAGTAAATGTGGTGTCCTTCTATATAGCTTTTTTCTTTAATAATGTAGGCATGTTGCATAATAGTTCAGACATGGCTGCTGCTGTGTGTCTAGGCTGAATTGCCAATTGTCATCTGGGTTTTCTTGTTATTTCCCCACAGAGACAGGCTGACTGTAGCACACAGTAATGCTATCACTGCCTATATCTGCCCTGGTGGGAGCTGCTTGTGTAGGCACAATGCCCTGCTGGAACTGGTACACTGAATTAGTCTTTCCATGGGAATGAGGAGGCAACTTGGAAAATAATTTGTTAAAGGGCTAAGTGCCTCAGGCTTCATGGAGATGTTCTAAAGGGACTTCCCCATTGACACCATTTTGATTTGACCCCATGGTTCATTTTCTAAGCTATGAAGACTTTTTAAAAAGTAAAATTCTAACACATATTTCTAATTTATAATATATACTTATTAGGTTTGCCATGTCATGCATTTTAATTGTGAGTTCTAACTGGCTGGTTTAACGATACTTTGCAAAGTAAACTCAACTTGTAGGTCATAAGTTCAGAATGAATGAATCCCTGGATGTTTACCAAACACCAAAATTAAATTACATTCTTAATTGTTTTGCAAATACTTTGGCCTAACTAATTAAATAGGAATGACTTTCTGCATTGCTATAGTGCAAGGAATATTAAAGTCTTTAGGACTCATTTCAAATTAGCAAACTCAACTACTTTCATTGTACACTATGTGGTCAACTAGCACTTCAAAAATAGCAACTCCCGTATCCTCCCAAAACAGCCAAACTAAAAAAGTAATACGTTACAACTTCAGTTGTAAGAAATACCTCTTGAGGACAATTATTAGGCTGAGCATATTCAGTGTTACTAAATTTCCACCTACCTTCTCTGAGGCTCTCAGGGAGTCTTTCAGAGTATCCTAATGAATTCCTAGACTAGGAAGAATATGTGTTAAAAAGTATTTTCTCTTTGTCTTGTTCCCTAATTCTTTACCAAATCAGTGAGACATAGACATCAGAATACCCAGGTTGGACGGTAATTCAAAAAGTAAGCTTTTAGCTGTTTGGGCTGGAACAGCTGAGGTTTTGTTGTGTCTTAGTCTCTTCCAGACATGAACTTCAGCTTCGTGTACTAGTTCCCTGTGTTCAAGAAATGTGTTTCTCTCTCAAGGTTAACAGTTTCTTTGCTCTGGAGTAATAAGTACAGGGCTGTGAACAGGGATACTCATGTAGGTGAGTATCTACAAAGGTTTCTGAAACCTTGGATTTGACTGCTGTGCTCATCAGAGAGGGAGGACAACACGAGCTGTGTGTGCTCTGTGATATGTGATGCTGAGCAAGTGGACTGTTCCTCTCAACTGTGTATAGCCTTTTGGTAGAAGACACTCATATTGTGTCATGCTGCAAGGGATTGCAATAAACTAAGGAATTAGGAAAATTTGGGTTACACAGCAGCTGTGGATAGAAAGGACAAATTAAGATTTGGATGTCTTAACCTTATGTCTATCCTTGTATCTGCCATAAACCCATGTGTATCCAATGTATTCTTGCAAGAGGATGATATAGAGACATCAAGGATTTTAAGAGTCCTTCTGGCTCTTCAACAGAATCATTTGCCCCTCCAGGAGATATCTTTATCCATTTGCTGATTTCTTCCAAGCCCTTGCAGTCAGTGCTGTTGGTGTCTGACAAATGTAACCTCTCTTTTTTGGAACTGGAGGAGAAAACTCTAACTGAGATTGTTTGCATATACTTTGCTACTGGGATAAACATGGCCTCTGTAGGTCACGATAATACCCTTGAGTCCTGCCTGGGTCATTTACTGACTTATTCTGGAAAGCAAATTAAAAATGCAGAAGATAAGGAAAAAATATATAGTGCTTTGCATTGTTCTCAGAGATAACCATTATTAAAATGTTAGTCCTGAACAACCATTAAGCTGTGCTGGGAAAAAGAAAACTCGTGACCTTTTTGACCTCTCTGCTAGTATTCAGAAGAAATAGTTGTGTGTAAAGCATCTGATGACATCAACCATTAAAGTAGAAAATGGTTCTTCTACAGATGTCTGAACGAGAAAAGTTCCCCAATCTTCTAAAACTTCTCAGAAGTTTTAAGGGATTCTGCACTAGTTGGTTAGCTGATGTTCCAGAGAGTGGCTAGGATGTTGATACAGGAAGCTGGACCCACATGTAATGTTTTCTAGTTTTTTCTATATTTTTCTCTGTTTATAAGACCTGGTTGAACACTTAGAGGAAACTGCATAAAATTCTTAAATATTAAATTATGACAAAGGCCTAGCTAGCTCAGCAAGCAAGCAACCACTATATATATTCCAAATATAAATTTCCGAGTAAGAGGATTTTAAAGAATATGTTCAGTATCTGAAATTCCATCACAAGTTTAGGTTTAGGAGGTTTTTTCCAGAAGTATGATTTTATCTTTACCTTAGAATAGAACCAAGCAATAATGTTGTCTTTCCAGAAAGGGAAAAAATCCCCCCCAAACCCAATGAGGACAACTAGTGTCTTTCAAGTAAATTTTAAAAACTCTGTAAGAATAACAGTTTTGCTAAGGAATGAAGTATTTGTACAGTCATACATGCATCAGAGGTAATTGTGCTTGTAAGAATGTTTGTGCATGCTGCAACACTCCTGACAAGTGCATATGCAATATCCTAAATTGGGATGGGCTGCGGAAAATTTAAGCTCAAAGCTACCATTTCTGAAATTGTGTGTAAAATAATGGATTTTGCTGTTATGAAATTCTTTAAAGATCAGTGAAACTAATCTCTCAGGAGAGGAACATAGCAACGAAAACAAACAAAAATGTACACAAGATAATAGAGTTTTGATATGGAAGTAGAGCTTAAGCAACTTTTGTATTTCGAAGGAAAGAAAACAGAGCCCTTTTCAGAGAAATTATGCCTCTCAACTGATTTTACTTAGAAAATGAAAAAGGGTTTATTTGCTGGGTAGATATCTTCTCATTGAAGAGAATGTTTTTTCAGGTTTGTGTTGATGATTTTGAATAATCATTTCCTGTTTCTACTAGCAGCTCTCAAACAAAGAGATTTCTTGAGTGATAGCTTAAGAAATGCCATATTCAGCCTTGCTGAGAATGTTCATAGTAAACAAAACTTTGTGGTTTATTGGTGTCAGTTGGGAAAGGGGCTCTTTGCTCCTTGTGTTGCTCATTGTATTTCTATTGTTTACCGCAGCTCTTGGTTTTATTGCACTAATTACTCGGTGAGAGGCTACATTTTGCTTTTTTTTTTTTTTTTTTTTTTTTTTTTTTTTGGTGGCAGAGCCCCACCTTGTTTTTCACTCACCATGGCATGAACTTTTCTGACCAAAGGCCCTTTGTAGAGAGGCTGGGATCAAACATCTTGAAAAATATAATTTGCTTTAAGTGAATGCACTATTATAAGAAAAGTATATATATTTTTTGTTTCAAATATCTTTTGGAACAGTTTTTTGCCAGTAGTATCTCTACTTCTGTCTGGAATGCAACCTGATACAACCCTGAAGAGAGTTCATATTTCAAAGTTTGTAATGAAAAGATTTAATTTTGTTTATAAAGGCCACAAAAATTATAGAGTTCCTCAAAAAGATACAAGAGTGAATATGATTTCAAAGTCCAGTCATATTATAGGTAAAAAGAAGTGAAACAGAGCCTTAATTTGGGTGTGACTGCCCTGTAATCTACAATGCCTTTGCAGACTGTCAACACTGAGAATTCGGATCACATTTGCAAATGACAGCCTTTTTTCCCCTAGGTGCTGTTTATCTCTAAATTTCCCTTTATTGACAGGGTAAACATATATGGTACTTAGAAGTGAGCAATATACAGTACTTAGTAATACATTTCTAGTTTCTTTATTTGAATAACCTCAGAGTTTCAAGGCTCATAGCAGAAGAAACTCAGAGGAATAATATTTTTACTGTTTTTTTTCTTCCAAGGACAGAGTATTCCGTGAGGTATACAATGACAGGGATTACTATGCACAGCTTTTTGAGAAGGGTAGTGATTTAAAATACTAAAATGGCTAACCATTTTTAATAGTGTATTCTAATTGCAGTAGCCTCTTTCTCTGAGCAGGCTCTACTAAGAGATAATTGACCTCTGTGTCTGTTAAGCACTCTCACATTTGGCTTGGGAAGCATAATTCACATCACAGCCAATTACCTTGTGATATAGCCTACAAAAAAACCCTCAACTATTGGCATAGCCCTGCCATTTCTTTCCCTTTCTGTATTCCTTTAGTCTTTCCTTCCTGGCTATAATATTTGGGTTGTCATATTTGTCAGATGCCCTCTTTGTTCTCTTCCATCTATTCTTTACTGTAGGAATCCAAACAGAAGAAAATAACAGACTCAGAGCAGCTCCACCGTTTTGGTGCATAAAGCAGGACAACGATTTACAATGACATAGAAAATAACTCTCTGTTAAATATTGCTTTTAGTTAGTTTTGTATATAAAGCCTTTCAAACTAGATGCTGAACTGTGTGTGATAAGGAAATCTGATAAAAGAGATTCTGTGTTGCTTGCTGCTATAGAATTGTCTGTTATTGTGCCAGGTATTTTTTAATAAAGATTTAAGCAAAGACATTCAATTACTCATGGCTCCTTAATTGTTTCTTTCAGATCTGCTATACTGACCATCCTGTTGGCACGTGGGCAACTTACATAAATTAAAACAGTGTATAAGAAAATATGACTCCTTTGGGAATAAAAGTCTCACTAACTAGACCTATGCCTCTGTTACTAAAAATGGCCCAGAGGTCAACTGAAAATCAGAGTGATTAATAGATCTAGTAGAGTCTTGCAGACTGCCAGAGATTGGTTCCCTACTGGAAATCCTTAACTAACCAGGCTGACCATAAGCCAAGAAACGATCTCAAAGATGATCTGGCTGGTAAATGGGTCTCAGTCCTACCTCAATAACTCATAATCAAAACCTTAAGCTGCTTTGCCATAAGTGGCTGTACTTACTCAAGCAGGCAGAAAAGTCCTACTTTCACAGCCATTACAAATATGTTTGGAAAGCACCAGCTGGATTACTGTTGACATTATCTTATCTAGGCTCATTCTAGTTGCTGCTGTCCCTGTCCCTGCAACTTTTAGAAGCTGGTAAACCACAGAAATACCAACACTGCATAATTCTGGATACTGAATTTTCTGGATGCTGAAAGATTTGTGACTCATGACCTTATTGAAACACAGATTGCGAAAAGCACTGAAATTTAGATAATAAGATTTTCAAAGATGCATCTGACACTGAAGAGTCAGTACTGCATACCAGGGACCTGTCAGAACCTCAGTCAAAATCTCCAAGAGTAAAATACCTGTCATGTTTCTGGAAAATAGTAACTTTCTGTGAGCTAGATTTTTCTGTGCCTTAACACCTCCTTGAAAATAGGAACTTAATGAATAACTTAGACTGGATGATAGGTTTATGAAGCACTCTTCTATACTCTGGTGTGTCAGGTTAAAAGCATAAGATGCAGTGTTATTTTGTAGAGTAGAATTTCTAAAGTTCTTTCCAGGAATGCATGATAATATTCCGAGACTGAATACACTTGCAAGTTTTTCATTTGCTTAATATCTGTGGCAAGATAGTTAATAGAGGTTTGAATTTAAAAGGTGGTGTAATATATATTGTATATACTGTATTTATATTATACTAATCCCATGCTTCAGGGCTTCCAGTGATTACTTTTAGGGCTAGAAGGAATTTTCCTTCTTTGATTCATAATGGGAGTTCTTTTTTTCACCTGCCTCTGGGCAGTGGAAGTAGAGATGTATAAAATATTTTTAGTGGCATTAAATTCCTACCTATCTGATTGGTATATATTGCTCACACATTCAGGATTAAAGCAGTGACCAGATTTGGGGTCAAGAAGTGTTCTTCCTGTGGCTGAGATTGACTACCTAAGTGGTATTTTTTAAACCTTTTCTTGTACCATGGAACATCATGTGCTTCCCAGCATTTTGTTGAAATGTTATTTGAAAAATTCCTTTCTGCCAGATCCTGAGAAAAAAACCTCTTTATTTTGTGGTGCAATATATTTATGTTCCTTGCCTTTTTATAAAATAACTGAAGTTGGTTGCAGCGTGCAGCACAGTTTTGGTGGCTGCCATAGGTGTGACACAAAATACAGGTATTTTATGGAGTAGTCTAGATAAAAGGCAAAAAGACATTTCTAGCAGAGTAGCCCATGACTGCAGTTCTGGACACACTGTTGCATGTGCATCCTTCTTTTCCTATTTTCTTGTGTTTTGAACATCCACATCAGAGGTGGGCTGGAAGTGATTTTGATGTCTGGCACCAGGTTGTCAGCTCCAATATTTCCTTTAGTTTTATAGACAGAAAATCAGACAAGGAGTGGTAAGATGGGGTTTATGGGGGTGGAAATCCAGTGGTTGACTGTCTGTGTGCAGCAGTGTTTGGAAGAGACACCGAGCTTGTTGTATGGAGGGAAAATTGGCTGGAGAGGTACAGAAGGTTTTGTTTGTTTCCATTTCTGTTTCAAGTTGAAGAAAATGGCCTCAGTTGCTTCTAGATTACACACAGTGCTTGCAGTTTCAAGCCTGATGCCTCATCTGTTTTTTCCTTTCTTCTACTAAAGCTAATAGTAGTGTAAATGTGGGAAATTGTAGATATGTTTCTGATTTAAATAGAGAATACAATGTGAACCTATTAGATTAATAGTTATAATGAAACCTGCATGCATTTTTCTTGGCAGTCATTTCAATCACTTCATTGTAAGCAATCCAACTTTCCTATGTTTCCTCAGTGAAGCATATTTCTAGAGAATTCAGTCTTTCCAAGTGCATTGTCAAGTGCTGATAAATTTTTATGAGCTTCAGCTAGTGGGTGACAGCCACCATGGATATCAGAAATTATAGGAGAGCACTTAATGTGTTCTAGTCCTCCTCTGGAGTACATCTGCTTCAAGTGTCAAATCATGACTGGTATAATCTTTACTTTTTTCCCCTTGATTGTTGGAATAATAACTAAAACTCTCCCTAGAAAACCCAAACAAGGTTTCATTAGGATAGTAGATATTTCATGCTAATATCATAAAACCTAGCAAAAGCTGGGACGGTGTGGGGTGACAGACCACCACACATCTTTCCTTACCCGTTCCTTAGTCAGGGTATAAAGTGAAAAAAGCCAGGACCTAAACAATTCTTAAGTGTCTCTTGTGCTGAGCTGGGACATATTACAAAGATTACACCTGTCACGATAGGGCTATCCACAGAGTCTAAAATTAATTTTATCCCCCTTTAAACACATGGGGTTCATAACCTGGAAACAGAGAGGCCTGGCTATACATAGGGAAGGAGAAAAGGTATTTCAGCCCCTAAGAGATCAATATTTACTCTAATATGCTTTTAAATGAGAAAAAAATCTACGCATTTCTAGGCTAATGTAGATATTGAAAGCAAGGGACATGAGAAAAGCAAAATATGACAAGCTCTGCCTTGATTATTTTTTGCATACTAAGCCATGAACTGGGAAGTACCCCAAAGGAAATTAGCTATCTTATTTTGTTTATTATCCTGAGAACTCAAAGTATTTCATCAAAATGGGGAATTTAAAGCAGAAATAAAATGGCTTGCCTAAATATCATACAATAAAGAGAGAAGTGTCCTGGTCTATAGTCTAGTAAATCATCTAAAAGATTGCATCATATAAGAAGTCCCCCAAATGTGCTAGTTATAACTTCTGGAGCAATAGCTAAAAATTTTTTATATTGAGATGCTTAGACACTCAGTATGGGCAGTAATGAGTAAATACAGATAATGAGAGGGGGAGGAGAGGGACAGGAATTCCTGTAGAGATCTTGGACAGAGGATGCTGTGGTACTCAGTCAATGCACACCCCTGTGTTCACCAAACAGAAGGAAGCTACTGCAATAAAGTTCAAACAAGGTCTACTGAGCTGGAGAGAAGGACGAGGTTCTTGTGGAGCATGGCAAGAGGACATAGAGAAGTGGTGATAAACAGAGATGGTGAACTGGAATGTATAATCAAGAATTATGGATGGAGTGGGGGGAATGTGGTAATTAGGTAATAATGGCAGAAGCAGTTTCTGTATATAAATATTTAACTTATTTTTGTGGAATAATTCACAGTAGAGTTGAAATATCCACTGACACTTAAGTATTTTTACTTTCATGAAGTGAATTCTGTACCATCTAAGGGTTTTGTCATATCCCTTGATATAATCCTTGCAGATTTGATCACTGTTCACTTAATTTTTGACATATTTAGTTAGAGTATAATGAGCATGTAAAGAAAATAAAACATCATTATATGTAACACAGATGTACCAGATTTTATTTTTACATTCCTCTGAGTTATAACACTTACATTGCAGTACCATCTGTAATCCCTGGCAGAGCTGAGGCATTCTACAGATATATAAGAAATGACAGGTACCCTATGACAAACAGCTTACTGCCTAGCACACTGAGCAAGCTGATGAAAGAAAGAAGGTACAGAATATGAGCGAACAGGCTGAGTGAGCTAGCGAGGGAGGTAACAAAAAATAGAAAGTTAAATTTACATAGGCATGTAAGTCATCTAGGAACCTAACTCAGAAGTCGGTAGGTTTCAAAACTGGATTGTGCATCATTGTTTTCCAGCAGATGTTAGTTTCTTGAATACCACATTATCTTCAAAATGAGATGTTGGTTCTCATACCAATCACTCCTTTGTGGTCTATGAGGCATTCCAAAGAAGGTGCAAGAGGTGCTGGGAAAGCATGAGAAGACATGAGAAATAACAAATTCAACTTTATGTCCATACATTACGTACATCACTGAATATTAAAACCCCTACCTGCAAAGTCAGTGGGTAGACTTATACCTTCAGTATCTCAAGGTATATTTTAATAAAGCATTAATTAAGTAAAATATTAGGCTGCTTAGGTAACATAGGCTGCTAATTTGAATTAATTTAAAGGGACAGTCTCAGGTTCTTACTAGGCTATTTATGTACCCTGCACTTTGATTTACGTTGCAAGAAAAGTCCAGGACATGGCTTGCCTGAAAAAAAGCTCATTGTGCTTATTCATTAAGAGAGATATCAGAGTCCATGGTGTTTTGAAAACAATTAGTTGAATGCATTACACTACAGCGAAGGCATTGCAAGATCACTTGCTTCTGTGAGAGTACCAACAATGCACGGGGTGACAGAATATTTCTTTTTCCAGGACACTACGCTCAATAGCTTTTGTTCAATTAAGGAGGACTTCCACTTTGCTTTGATTATGGTGTTTCATTACTGTCCATTTACTGAAAGAAGCTTATTGATGATATAAGCTTGGTACATTATATATGCAATCAAAAACAATCAATGAATCACCATGAAATAAAGGCCCTGAACATAGAAAAGGCAGCAGTCAAATGCTTCTGTGCTATTAAGTAATATGTATGTATCAGCATCCAGCCCTCCCTGAGGGCATTACTGAGTCTACCTTAAATTTTTTCTTCAAAATGTCTAAAAACAAAAATTACTTGGCCATATTTATATACATTTAAATAGAATCACCACTTCTAGAAGTGTAGGCATTTACTGCTGGTAAAATACCTCAAGGATTTATATACTTTTTGGCATTCTTCCCACAGTGACAAATTGTCCTTTATTCAGGGATTCATTATTCCAGGTGATGAACTCTTGCCAAAATTTTCAAGCTCAAGTAACTAAAAGTAGATACCCGGAAAAAAGGTTCCTAAATTGTTCACATAGAGTTCCAATTCCTGACAACAAATGAGATAAATTAAGGAGTGTTGCACATGTGAAGCAATTTTGAAAAGAATTTTATTAAGTCATTTAGATGACAGAATGTGGTTGCTTAAGTATGGAAATGCCTTCAGATTTTACCTGAAAAAGCAAAATCCATAAAAGATACACACAGGGAGGACAAGTGAATAAATTAAGTGTTTTAATAAACTGGAGAGTGATACAGCAAGGAAAAAAAGTAAGTAAGTGGTAAATGATTTATCATTTTCTAGGTAGCGCATTTTTTTATGGTTCATTTCCTCCCCAATGTGAAATCTATAAAAAGAATTTTCAAGGAAGTTGTGCAGAGTGTGGGGTTTCATTAACATATTACAATTACCCTGTGGCCATTCCTTGCTGTTAATCACAAGACCACAACAACTTCTAAAAATACAAACCCACAAAAAAGCAGCTGTTATGAACAGATTTCTCCCTTCACCACAAAAAACTCTGGAGTTTAAGAAAAGAACCCAGACTCTTCATCATAAGTGGCTTTGATTTCAGTCTACATTGGTGCTTCTCACCTCAGAATTTGTGACTGAACAGCACTGTTTGGGCAGTCTATTGCCTATTTGAAGATGTCAGAAGCAATTACTTTCACAGATTTAAGATTTTATCATACAAACCGGACAACACAAGCGAGAATATTTGTTGAGCATTTAATCATATTTTATAAATTGTCCAGAGTTTATACCACAGATTATATCTCACTTTGAATGTGACCAGCAAATGGAGGAGAACCTTAACTAAATGAAGTTGTCTCTGATTGGTATTTGAATGGCTTTCTTGAAAACTGACTGCTTGCCTGAGGCAAGGAAAGCAAGGAGAGGAGGGTGGGACCTGTGATGTTGAGCAGAGATTGAAGCATTCATGGTTCACACAGACCTCCTTCAATGGGAAAGACTTCGAATGAATCACAGAAAAAACGAAGCTGGTGAAGAGTCTGGAGCACAAGTCCTGTGAGGAGTAGCTGAGGGAGCTGGGAGTGTTTAGCCTGGAGAAAAGGAGGCTTCTTTTCAACTCCCTGAAAAGAGGGTGTAGCCAGATGGGGGTTGGCCTCTTCTCCAGGCAACAAGTGAGAGGACAAGGAAATGGCCTCCACTTGTACCAGGACAAGCTTAGATTGGATATTAGGAAAAACTTCCTCCTTGACAGGGTTGTCAGGGGACAGGCTGCCCAGGGACACGGTTGAGTCACCATCCCTGGAGGTATTTTAAAGACATGTAAATGTGATGTTGGGGGACGTAGTTTAGTGGTGGACTTGTCAATAATGGTTGGACTTTAAAGCCCAATGCACTTGGTCTGATCTTAGAGGACTTTTCCAGCTGAAATGATTCTGATTCTATGTACATGAGATAAATTATGGCCAGCTTTTCACACAGGGAGCTGCAGTGGGGTTTGTTTCATATGCAGATTTTGGGTAGCACTATTTGTAGGTTTTTAGGATATGGAAGAAGATCTGACAAAGGAGAACTGGTCTCAAACATGTCTTCAACAGAAGCTGGTGTTTTTAAGATTTTAATTTAGGTGAGAAGATTGCTAAATGGTTTACTAAAAGGTTGGTGAAACTTTACTCATGCCATCTCATCCAATGTCACTTATAATTCCATCCATCTCTCTAGAAAAGTCTCTGTTATTGTTGCAGTTATACTGGTGGCACTGGTACTAGTCCAGGAGTAGCTTCTCTTCCATCTTTACCCCTCCATGTTAATTTCAAAGCAAATACTGAATAATCTCTATCAGGGCCAGCAAGCTCATTATGTGTTAATTGAGCTAATTTGTTAAAGTCAATGTTTTTCTTATAAACTAAAGCCGTGCTTTGTTAGCTAATTTTCATTAATAATTCTTAAGAGTGCATCAGGATATTATTATAGAATTTTATTTTTTTGCCATAAAATTATTTTGTATTAATATTGTACATATTTTAATATACTTGAACAGTAGGATTGACATTGTGGCTAATTAAGATTTCCTCCAGTTTCTTTATAAAAATTTTGTATTTCTGTATAGAAGAATATTGCTTTTCTTACTTACCTTTAAGTCTGGATAATTATAATTCATTAAAATATTAAAGTTCTTGCTTAGCAAGCCATTTTTAGTATATTTATTTTCCTCCAATTACAGTACAATTTTCCCTTTTTTGTCTGTCAGTAATATCACACATTTACATGTATTCAGAAAGCCTCTGGTTCACATATTGTCCACGAACAGAGATATTTTATAATATATTTTTCTTTTCTAAGGTGTTCTATGAGAACAAATTTCAGCCTTAGACTGAAAGAAAGAGTTTGTAGTAACAGTAGATATAAATTTTTGATTTTTCTTGTTCTTGCTGTTCTATTTTATGGCTGAGGGCCTAATCTTCATATTCCTGACTTAAACTGCAATAAGTTTTGTTTAAGTATGGCTAACAAATGGGTGATTAATTATTAACTAGCAATACCATTGCCTGAAAGCCTTGTACTTGGCACCCCAAGTATTAGTTTTGTTAATTTTATTCTTATCTGATAAATCTGACCTGATGTCTTCATACTTAAGAAAACACTGAAAGACCCGAAGCTAAAAGCAAACCTCTGCTTGGACAAAAACATACTTATGCTAAAGCCATTTGTTTAAAAAACATTTAAACTTATGAGTTCAATCATAATAAACTGAAGTCCTTCAGAAAGTCATTGAAATTCTCCACGGTTACACAAACAGAATAGACTCTGATTCTCCAATCAGATATACATCTGCCTAAAGGAACATTGACTTTAAGCAGTGTTTATAGGGCTTTCTCAAATACTTGCCAGTGGTTTTACTAACCTTCTCCTCCAGATGTGAATTATGATTTCACATCAGATAATACAGGTAATTTCACCATTTGATAGCACCCTCCAGAATTTATTCTATCCCTCCTCAATACCTCTTTGCAAACCTCACTTTAAAAGTGAAAACATCAATCTCACCACCTCAAACCTTGCTACTTTTTTGCTACAGAAATTCCATCTTTCTCTGAGGATCTGTGTACATTTTTTTTTTTTTTAGATCTGAGGAATCACTGCAGTCTGGCTGGGTGGAGATGGCCTCTATCCAGACAAAAGGCAGAGTAACATATACAGCCCTGACCCAGCAACATGTACAGCCCAACCAAGTCATTTCTCCTAAATATCTTATGGATAATCAGATATTCTCTCTGTTTGGTTTTTGGTTTTTTTAGCTACTGAAAGTATTAGGAGTAAGAGTTAACATGGAAGAGGAAGAAGGGAGAAAGAAAGGCCTGGCTCTTGCAAGGGGAACAGATGAGGCTGCTACTCAGGATAGCAGGGCAGACACCTGGGAGCATAACCCTGGCTCTGCACATATTAGAGAATGCTCCAAGGCTGTGGCCCAGGAGGAAGTGCTAGTGCTCACCTTACAGGTCCTGTCCTTGTAAACCTTTTCTGTAGAAGTACCTACACAGACTACATTGCTTCAGTTTGCCTGATCTGCACTGGGTTTGATGGATTTCTTTCTTCCTTTGCGTTTATGGTGTCATGTGAAGGAACACTTTAGGTATAAATGGGTAGAAGGAAAGGTAATCATTACTGTTCTTAGAAAGGATAAATATGAGTAAAACAGGTCCTTTTGGGGCATTCCAACCACCCAGATATGTGTTGGAGTCACAACATGGCAGAGCAAAAGCAATCCTGGAGGTTCTTGGAATGTGTCAATGACAACCTCAAGAAGAGGTGCCATACTGGACCTTGTGCTCAGCAGCAGGGAGGAGCTGGTAGGGAATGTAGTGAACAAGGCAGCCTTGGCTGCAGTGACCACGGGAGGGTAGAGTTTGAGATCCTCAGGGCTGTGAGGAAGGCACGCAGCAAGCTCTCTGCTCTGGATTTCAGGAGAGCAGAGTTTGGCCTCTTCAAATGCCTACTCGGTAGAGGATGATGGAATAGAACACTGGAGGGCAGAAGGACTCGAGGATGATGGCTGATATTCAAGGATCACCTCCCCCAATATCACAAACATACCATCTCAACAAGGGGAAATTGGGAAAAAATGCCAGGAGGCCTCCAAGGATGAACAAGTAGCTGCTGAGCAAACTCAGATAGAAAAAGAAGCTTTCAGGAAGTGGAAACAAGGACAGCTGGCCTGAGAGGAATACAGGGAAATTGTATGGGAAGATAAGGGCAAGGTTAGGGAAGACAAAACCCAGACAGTATTGAGTCTGGCCAGAGATACTAAGGATGGCAGAAAGAGCTTTTATAGGTATGTTGCCAGCAAGGGAAAGACTAAGGATAGATAATATGGGCCCTCTCCATAAGGAAATGGGACACCTGGCTAGCCTGGACAAAGAGAATGTGGAGGAGGTTCTCAATGACTTCTATGCCTCAGTCTTCAACAGCATGTGCTCCAGCCATGCTGCCCACCTTGAGAAAGGCAAATGCAGGGAATGAAAACCCTAAGTCCACTGTAGGAGACGGTCAGGTTTGAGACCATCTAAGGAAGATGAATGTGCACAAGTCTGTGGCACTTCATGAGATTCATCTGTGGGTCCTGAGGGGGTTAGTAGATCAAGTTGCTAAGCTTTTATCCATTTGAAAAATTATGGCAGTCAGGTGATGTCCCTGAGGACTGGAAAAAGGGAAATATAACCCTCATTTTTAAAAAGGGGAAAACAAAAGACTTGAAGAACTACAGACCAGTCAGGCACATGGAAAACAAAGAGTTGATTGGTAACAGCCAAATACATGGCTTTAGAAAGGGGAAATCTCACCTGACAAATCTGGTCACCTTCTTTGATGAGGCTACAAGACTGGTGAATATGGGCAGAGCAACTAACATTGTCTACCTGGAGTTATGCAAAGTGCTTGAGACTATCCCACACCTGCATCCTTGTCTCCAAGTTGGAGAGACATGGATTTGATGGATGGACTACTTGATGGATAAAGAACTGGCTGGATGGCTGAACACAAAGAGTTGTGGTTAATGGCTCGTTGTCCACGTGGAGACCAGGGATGAGTGGTGTCCCTTGGGGGTCAGTACCTGAGCCAATGCTGTTCGACGTCTTTGTTGTCGACACGGATAGTGGAACCCAGAAAGCCAATGGGACTCTTGGTTCCCATTGAGGTGATTCTGCCCTTCTATTCTGCTCTTGTAAGAATCCACAGAGAGTGCTGTGTCCAGTTCTGGTGTCCCTAACATAAGGACATCAACTGTTGGAGTGAGTCTGGAGGAGGGCCATGAAGTTGGTAAGAGGACTGGAGCGCCTCCCCTATGGAGACAGGCTGAGAAAGTTGGGGCTGTTCTGCCTGGAGAAAAGAAGATTGTGTGTAGACCTCATACAAATATTCCAGTATCTGAAGGGGGCTACAGGAAAGCTAAAAAATGACTCTTCATCGAGAGCTGTAGTGATAGGACAAGGTGAAAGACTGAAATTTAGGTTAAATATTAAGAAAATATCTTTTACTGTAAGGGTTGTGAGACACTGGAACAGGTTGCCCAGGAAAGCTATGCATGCCCCAACCCTGGCAGTGTTCAAAGCCAGGTGGGATGAGGCCTTGAGCAATCTGGTCCAGTGAGAGGTATTCCTGCCCATGGCAGGTGGATTGAGGGTAGGTTGTCTTTAAGGTCCTTTCCAACCCCTTAATTGTTTATGATTTCCTGACTCTATGTATGTACAAATTTATTTGCTAGCCAAAAGCACAAACAGAATTCCTGCCCTAAATTGTCATACTAAATTCAGCTTTTTGATTTTTCTGATGTTTTCTCTCATACCTAACATATACCAGAAGGTGACCCATGGGTGGTTCACTGAGGCATCTTTAAAGACAGGAATTACTCATCATCATCCACCCTAAAGAATTAAAGTCATTCTTTTCTATTCTCCCTATTAGATTTGCATATGCTGCAGAGCTAACCAACTTTAAGAGCAGGGAATAATAATAAATAATTCCCTTTCCTTCAGCAAAACAACTTAATTTAATTTGACCAGCCACAGGGGAAGAAAGAAAACCAACCCAAAGAAATAATCTCTTCAAGAAAAACATCACTCTTCTGCCAACTGTGTTTCCCAAAGTGTCACAGACTGAAAGCCAAAGTTAACACTGCCTTCTCCGTCGCATAATGGCAAAGCAGGGAGTCCAGGTTGCATACAGGTCATCCAGTGTAAGAAACAGCTTCTCATCTCACTTCCCCACACTGCTGTGTGACAAACATGCAGTATTTAAATGGCAAATGCAATATTTAAATGGCAAGCCAGATAAGGCATCCCTCTTGTTATGATTACATTTTGACCTTTTCTGAGTTGCATAATATTAGAGTAATTGTATAATCGGTCTCATTTCTTCTGTGCTCTCCCTTGAAAGTAGGGAGATCAACCAGCAGTGATTCTCACCCTCTTGTAGGCAAAAGCTATTTCAAACCACCCACCTATCAGTTTCATCACCTTCTCTCACTCTCAACTGGTTCATGCCCTTATTGGATATAATATACCTTCCTCTCCTATGGCAAATTGATGTTACTTAAATTGACTTTTTCTGAATGCTATGAAGATAGCATGCAGCAGCTATGAAATAGTTGAAAGATTTGGGTAACTAAATCTTTAAAAATTATTCCTGATTAGCAGGTAACATGCTTCAGAGTAACTTTCTCTTTCTATAGCTGGTCCATTTCCTTCAGTAGTTGCATTTTTTGGCAAGTTGTGATGTAATGACTACCTATATCATGATTTGAACGAGTGGTTAATCAATTTGTGTGTAATGAAACAGCAGGGTTTTTTGTTTGCTTCCTGTAATGCTGTTTGCTTTGATTTCTATGCTTTTAACATTTGTGCTATGGCTATGGCTCTGTTATAATTTTTTCAGATGTGCAGTTAGCCATTTGAGAGAGAGGCTGTTACCAACAGGAATTTTGTCAAGGACACTTCTAAAGCAAATAACTAAACAGGACTTCCTAGGTGCTTTGATGTCCTTTGTTTTTCAAAAATTTGCACTGACATATTTTCCTATATAATTATCACAATCACAAACAAGATCTGATCAAAGCATTCTGCTGCTTATGAAGGTTGAAACTTTTAACTTTTCATTTTTGGTTTTAGAGATCTTATGCTTACGATTTTATAAGCATCTGGGGAAGCCCTAGTTGGCCGGTTTATATAGATTTGAGTATCTCCGATACAATCATTTTTTTGGTGATTTTTATGTGCAGAGCAAGTGCTGGATCTAGCTTCCGAGTTGATGGTACTGCACTGCAGTGTAAATACTAAAAACCCAAAGCACTGTATTACATGAAATCACTAAGAAAGAAAGCTGTATCATGACTGAGTACAGTTATAATTTCTTCTACCTTATTCTACACTAAAAGTAAATATCATAATGATTAACATAGATCTACTTGAATGCTGAAGGAAGGAAACACAGTACTTGAAAGTGGTTTCCATCCCCATGGTACTTTGTTCCTGTAGTGGGGAAGGTGGGCTGTCACACCTTCTCAGTAGGCTTCAGATGAGCTGAACACATCCCCACAGGACTTCAGGAAGCTGTCTTCCTGCCAGCCTGCCCACAGCCCTCCCTCATCAGCTGGCTGGCTATGTTACCTGTATCCAGAACTTTGATAATCTGTGAAACCAGCCCTGCAACCACACGAATGCTGAGCACTTCAGTGCTGCTGCAGCAGGGTGAACAGGATGGTGCTCTCATCATGTGCCCTGGCCTTGTCAAACCTGTTGTGCTAGTGGCATTGCTACCACTCTTCCTGTTATCCTGCTTTGCTACTTTCTCCACTCTTAGAATAGTTACCCTTTGTTGGTCTTATTGAATCTTCCCATCTTTCTTCTGCTTCCAGCTTTGCTTTTAATGTCTTTCATAACAAACACAGAAGGAGAAATAAACCTGTCATTTATTTTTGTGCCCATATACGTTGTTGTCCATCCTCTTAAGTGAATTCTTTCAATGAAATTTAATTTAGCTGCTGCAGCTGTACTCATTGCTTAAAATAAATATATTAAGAGGTGTGGAAAATGGTCAGGTATTCAAAGAAAGTGCTTGCACTTATGCTTGTTGCTGACATTTGCAGTGCTTTTTAAGAGGCCTGAGCTGTTGCCATATGTTTCTGCAGGATAAAATGACTTAAGATTCTATTTCAGTCTCTAGTTTCTATCATTAAATGAACATCTCTGGTAACACTGAGATGGAACTTCAAGTTACCAATGCATTTTCCAAAATGAATAGGAGATAACCCAAGTGTCTAATGCTAGAGTCACAACATCTGGAGATGAGCCAAGGTGGTGACTGTCTCTACCTAAGCAAGTTGACTTAATGCTCAGTGGGTTGAAGTTTAAGAACAACTTTCCATGTGACTTTCACTGAACTATTGAGATGCTTTAAGAAAGGCACATAAGTAGAAGTTTGCAAGTTTTTCTTTCTTTCTTTCTTTCTTTTTTTTTTAATTGTACCTTTTGAGTTGTGCTGGATATTTGGCTCCACATTGTGTTTTCTTGCTTTCTAGATGTAGCACCCTGCATACTTCTAGAGTAAAAATAAATCACTGTTTTTCAGTGTTGGAATAAAAAGCAGATTAAAAAAATGTGGGGAAAAAAGTGATTTGCTCTGGGTAGACATCCAAATGATACACATAGAGAATTATTAGGTTTGAAGCTTAGGATGACAAAGTAGAGAAAGATATTTCATACTGCCCTATTGTATGTGTGGAAGTGTAATCCATCAACTACTTTGATAAGCTTTACCATTTTTTTGGAGATTGCTGTGAAATGATCTCATGAGCTGAATCAATTTAGACATTCCAAAAAATGTCTTTTAAAGTACTCAAATGATTTATATGAAGAAACGATTGTTGTGTTTGTGTCTAAAGATCAAGGCATTTTTCTTCATTTGCATTATGCTCTGACACTGCTGTAGCTTCTGGAGTTGCATTTCAGTAGGACTTGCTGTTGATTTATTTTTAATTTGATCTTAATCAGCTCTGTGTTTTTATCCCCTTTCTTTTTGTCATTTTATTTACTTAAGTATCAGCAGAGTTCCTCAATAAGAGGCTTGGAAAGAGAAAGCTCACATTGTCTGGCTTCAGTAACCATCAGCTGTATTACCACATGCACATCTATCAAGATTAGTTACTTTTCCAGTACATAAAATCCATTTATGTAACAAGAAAATCAAATAAACACCGCTGTGTTTTCTTAAAATCTCTAGTGTCCATGCCTTTCTTTGGCCACATAAAAATGATTTCTGGGAATTTAACAGCATAAGGTTTAGTTGTTATCTTAAAGTCTCATGTGAACTGAATAAAAAACTGGACTTGCCAATATCCTATCTGAAAAGGGAAAATAGGTGAGGTTGCCTTTTGTTTGAGCAATGTGAATTTAAGTAAATGCTTTGTTATTTCAATATCATTTTACATCATTTTACATAGACACTTGCCTAGCTCTCTCACCAACAAAAACACATTAGTCTCCTCCAATTGTTCTGAAGCAGACACGTGGAGCAGTCTCCCACTTATACATGCCTCCAAAAAATACTGATCATCCAAGAGCTCCTCAGTAGGTGAGTCAATGATCTATCACTGTCCAAAAGCATGAACTTTGTAAACAATATGGCCAAATTAGGAGTGAGGGGCAAAGTTGGCTGTGGGGAGGCTGGGATATGTGTTAGACCTGTGGCTGGAGACCCACCTGATTGTTGGTGGACACCTCATGCTGGGGAGAGCTGTGGAGCTGAGTGGAGGTGAGCACAGAGGGGCCAATGCCATGGCTGAGACCACAGGCACAGGTAAGATAATGCAATGGGATCTCTCTTTCGATGATGAGTTTTGGCAGGAGTGTCCTGCCTGCCTCCTTCTCCGAGACCTTGCACTGAGTAGGGGGAGTACAGGGCAAGGCACTAAGATACCATGAAGCAGAGCAGCCTGTTTCTTCCCCAGACCATGGCAAATTGATAGATCTCGCTAGGCAGCTCTATAGAGGGGCACCTTCCTTTCCCTGCCCCAATTCTTCTTCCTCCTCTTTTCCATTAACCTTTCCTGAAGCCAGGATCCTGACACTTTGTGCTTCAAGTGGGACAGCTGACTCAGCTCCTGTAGTCCCTCACACCATACAAGTGTCTATGCCAGTGGGAAGTTTTTTGTACCCCCAGTTTTCTGAGAAAGACGGCTTTAGGGAAGGTTACAGCAGTTCCCTGAAAAATAAAGATTATTACCTCTTCTTATGTTTTTCTTTATTTCAGGCATGTTCCTACCCTGCATGAGAAAATTTCCTAGTGAAGTATGAAGATGGACATTTCACAGAGCCAAACTGGTGCCAAGACAGGCTTTTAAGGATAAAGAATACTGTGCAGGATTTATTTTAGGGCGGTGTCTGATTAGCGGCTCATCACTGTTATGTCTGGATCACAGCATTGGCAGTTTTATATAGTCAGCTGTTTGGATAGCATACTCATTATCTAAAGGTAAAGGAAATGTGGGAAGAAATTACTCTCAGAATTTCTGTTTTGCACTTTTTTTCTCTGTGTGATTATGTTCCCTTATTGCATATAGATTCTTTCTAAAATTAAGAAAGGTTTCTAAATGGATTCCTTGTCAGCAGCAGTAGAAATGGACCAAATTTTGAACTTTTTCCTTAGATTTATGGGTATTTGGAACTCAAGGAAACATAGTATGAATACATGGAATTTTTTTAATGCTGGTCTTTTCATATTTGATCCATAAATAAATAGCATTTGATTCTCTAGTCCTCATTTCCCTACTCACCAGTATCCATCTTCATTTCCCACTGGAAACCAATCCCATTCACTTTGGCATGTTCTTTTTTGGGGTGGTATTTCTACATGGGAACCAGGATATGTGAGTCTGTGTGGGGAGGGGAAATGACAGTTACCAAAACTGGGAAATGCTCCTGGAGTCCACAGAGCAGACATAGGTTATGTCAATATCACACTATGGGGCACAGTTTAAGGCATTTCCCAGAAAATAGTCTGAAATTATTCTATTCAGGTCAGCTCCAGTTCTGGGGAAGCATGAGAGGGGATTGTTTAGTATTTTTAGACCAAGCCCTTTACATGTTCCCTAACATGAATTTCATTTTTGGAACCTCTTCCTTGAGAAAGCAAATGAACAAATATACATTTCTGTGTGAAAGGTGATCTATGGGGCACACCTTAATTCAGAAGGCATGTTTAAAAAGAAAGGTACTTCCTCCTTCACTGAGCATTCCCCAAGTATAAGCAAGGCACAACTGTGTTGTGAGCACTATTTTCCTGATTTTTAAGCCAATAATGTTATTTTGAGGAAGGACCAGGAATTTAGGGTGTTTCAGGTAAGAGCTGAAGAACTTGTGCTGGCTTCTGTGAACATAAATTTCTCTAATATACTGTGTTTGGCTCTAGTTAGGGCTATAAATCCTTCATTTTCACAAGCACAAAAAATTCACTGACAAATTTTGAAAAGTACCTTTCATTTTTTCTCAGTGCTGTGTCACAGAGAAAAGTTGAAGACATGACAAATACTTGGGCTAAATGCCTCCTTTGCAGTAGCTGATTTGGGTGAAATATCTAAGGAATGTTAATCCTTTTAGTTTTAGTCATGTTTACAACTAGCCATTTTAAAGTGTTGCAGAGTGAAAACTCGGCTATCACTAAGCATGTTATATCTGCAGAAGATGGAGAATGATTTGTCAAGTTATTAGCCAGTATCCTCTTAAGCTCTTATCATTGTGTGATGTTGCCAGGCTTGCAATAATTCACAAATGCAGTAGGTTCCTTCAGAGAGCCTTGCAAACCACCACGCACAGGTAGTGTAATCTGACACGATCCTTGTAGGCTTTTGTTTACTCTCCACATGCACTAATAAATCCTCAGCAAGCTCTTGTTTACAGTTTGAGGAAAGGTGGTTTTTGAAGATAGCAGGGTCACACAATCCATGGTACTGCTGCCCCTCTTAACTGCAGGCTGGAGCAATCCATGTCAAGCCTCCCTGAAGGATACTGCACTATAAAATGCAGCAGTAAAAAGACAATACTTAGACATTTAAGAAGTCAAGGAATTAAAGAAGCAACCAAAATCAATTGGACCTTAATCTAATGGGTCTGAAAAGAGACACGGATAAGCTTCAGGCACTTGGACTTAAAAAGTACATTGTGTAGTGTTGCTGGTGTATTTTATGTTTGGCAGGTGGAGAGCTCTTTAATGTTTCTAGTAAGCAATGTTCATATGTGTTCTCAGCCTCATGGCCTCCCCTTGTACTGCTGCCTGGAAGGAAATGCATACTCCTTGAGAAAGAATGATGAATTACCTCTTTCTTCATTTCTGGGCGTTGATATGGGAACCCTGATGGCTAGAATAAATTGCTTTACTTCAAGTAATTACTCCAATTTCACCAGTTGTTAGGCCACTTGTGGGGGGTTGACCCTGACTGGATGCCAGGCACCCACCAAAGGTGCTCTGTCACTCCCCTCCACGAGTGGTCGTGGGAGAGAGAATATAATAAGGAGTTCATGAGTTGAAATAAGGTCCGAGAGAGATCACTCGCTGAATGCCATCACAGGTAAAAAAGACTCAACTTTGGGATATTAGTTGAATTTTTTACTAACAAAATCAGAGCACGGTAATGAGAAGTAAAATAAATCTTAAAAACACCTTCCTCTGCACCCCTTTCCTTCCCAGCTCTACCTCCCCCCTCTCAGCAGCGCAGGGAGACAAGGAATGGGGGCTACAGTCAGTACATCACACATTGCTCCTGCCTCTGCTCAGGGAGAAGAATCCTTCCTGGTGAAAGGCTTTGGTAGGGTTGTGTTCAATCTGAAATGCTTTCTTTGTACTTTGCTGAAATTCAAATGCTGGTATGAACAAAATGTGTGATAGTGCCTGGTTGAGAAGCTGAGGTCTCCTGAAGAAGCCACGTTATTACACATATCAAAATATTCGTGACACTGTGATTCTTTCTATCTTTTCTTTTTTTGCATTATTTCTCAACGTATCTTAGATTGTCCATCATGATTTTCCATTTAGGTTAAACTTCTAGACAGAAGCCCAAAATATGTGGATACACATTTTTCTTGAAGACTTTTGTTTTCTTAAAATTAAAAATGAAATCCAGTCTGTAGTATTCATTACAGACTTTTGCAATGCAGACACCCTGACTCTCTTGAAGTTTGTGGAGAAAAATAGATATTCCCAGAAGGCAATTCACTTGGCTTGTGTGGATGCTTGCTCTGGGAGGTGATTCATGCTTTAAAAGTTCCTTTTTTTTCCCCCAATGGATTGTAAAAGACTCTATATGACTAACTTAGACCAATACTTCATACTTCTAAGTCATAGATGTCTAAAGTCTTATCAAGCTTACCCTAAAGCTCCCCTATATGCAGGGAAAAAAGCACAGAATTGGAGTAAGGATTGGAATTAATGTGTTTTTTTCAGTTCCAGCATTATTTTTCTGAATTTGATTAATTTTTTCCATGTCATTTTTAAGGACAATATAATAACAATTAAGTAGAAGCATTGTGTGTTAGGTCCTCTGCACCTAAAAAAGTTGTAGCTTTTAGTAATAGAAATTTTCTTTTGCAAAATTGTGGACGAAACTTAAATATAATTGCATATAACATATGTATTAAAATCTCATATATAAAAATATAGAACTCGGGGATAAAACACATACATACAGGTATAGCCTACACTAACCTGCAAAAATAGCAATTTGAAAATTGAAAAGTCAATAGTGGAATAAAAAATTTCTTCAATGGTGATATGTTTGTAATAATTTTTGCATTCAGTTGAGCTTAGAGGGGAGCTGGATTTTAGTCTGAGATCCCTCCTCTAAGTGATCTCTGAAATAATCAGTGATTTTTTTCCCCCAGAAGTTCAGTCCACTGTTTCTTGTGCATGCCAACTCTCCAGTAACTCCCTGCAAAATTTCAGAGTTCACTCAGAGGTGAAGTAACTTTATAAATTGCAACCTGGCACTTTGTATTTCCAGACTGATTTTACTGGCACAACATTACAAAATCATAAAAATCTCCTCTTGCTTACCTGTAAAGCATTAGCCAGAAAGGGTGACTGATATTTTACCAGCATAAATACTCACTTAGTTTTTAATCTATCAATAAGAATTAGCAAGCAGGACATCCACATGATTATTTGGAACCCTTTTTCAAAGCTATTCTTCAAGAGTCTAAATGCATGCAGCCTGCCTTTCAACCACTCCACAATTGCATTGATTATGTCTCAAGGAGGAGACACTTGGCACTTAATTTGTGAAAAGCTTTTTGTCTGAGTTATGTCATGTTTATTATAACAGTATTATAACATTCTTTAGTCCTGCAGATTTACAGTGTAATTTGATGGAGGAACTTCTGGCAGCAGCCCACATACAGTGTTCCTCCTCTTTTCTGGGTGTTTCTCTCATTGCAGTGATGAAAGAAAGGTCGTGAAAGTTGCTGTGTGGAGCAGCCCTGCTTTTAGCAGGGAAAGGATATTCCTTCACTGCACATTCCATAATTACCTAAGTATGCACAAAACATGAGTGTGCACTAGGCTTAGTGGCATGTTAGAGGGCTGTTGATATGAAACATGAATTGATGTGTGAGATTGGACTGTACTAATTGAACTGATTACGTAAGTAATTAACTGGAACAAAAGTGAATTGTTTGCATTACCTGTATTTGGAATTTGTAAATTTGCTGTGGGTATTTTGGATGAATAATGTTCAAGCTATGTGTTGTAGACTGCCAATTTTAACTACTCACTTTTGAGGGCTTGCATTAAACATGAGGTTCAGTTTCTGTTCTTTAATTGGATGACTGAAGCCTTTTAACAAATGAATTATTTTTTTTTCTGAGGATGCACTTCAGGTATGCAGTTTTTAAGATTCTGAAACTTAAAATGAAATTGTCATTTCAATATCCGTGCATAATGCATATTATAAGCTCAAATCTAGTGTATTGAATTCAAGCTGTGTGCTAGATAAAGCACTTTGGGGATCTTTTCCCATCATTCAGCTTTAATTAATATACCTACATCTTGATAATGATTGTGTATGTCAAAGATCTATTAGAGATAAAGATCATCCACTGTGCAAGAAATATGTTTGTGAAGCTCTTCTTTTCATGTTAGAGAGTATCTGGAAAATGGATACTAAGCCCTTAAACACTGACATCCAATAACCATCTCAATATGGCTCTGGAAAATGTGTCAGATGGAACAAGTAATTAGTAAGTGGCATGAACAAAGAGAAATCACTCCTAGTTAAGTAGAATATTGTAAATAATGGATTTTATTCAAACAAGCAAGGTTCTGAATTACTATAAAGTAAATATCAATTATTCATTTAG
Organism: Acridotheres tristis; assembly: GCA_037013685.1. Classification (NCBI taxonomy): domain Eukaryota; kingdom Metazoa; phylum Chordata; class Aves; order Passeriformes; family Sturnidae; genus Acridotheres; species Acridotheres tristis. Next base: position 49,954,616 of record CM072887.1, read on the forward strand.
TTTAATATTTTATTGCATCCCTCATAAACATTTACATTAGAACAGCAGTGAGCATACCCTGGAGATTTAGGCTGAGCAAACAAGCTCCCTTCCTGCTTCCCAGGCTTACAGCCTGACTGTCCATCACCATGCAAACCTTGGATGAAATGAGTTGAAAATTGTACCACTTGCTGAAACTCCAAGTAGTGCCAAGCTGCTCCATCATGCAGGGAGCCAGAGGAGTATCTGAAACTCTAGTACTTTGCTTAGCATGAGATGCCTGGTATAATAATCTCATTTAGATGGCATGTTTCTCTAGAAGTGAAGCAGCATGAACAGAATTCTTATAACCACCTCTATATGATATTTTTGAAGAATCAAACTGAGAGATTACTGACTTACAAGAGTCTTGCTGGAAAAGTGCCTGACTGAGAGTGAAGGACACTGATATATTCTCGTTTAGAGCAAAAGGGAATAGAGTTCCATGAAACCCTTGCACTGTGTGTGGGTGAAATATCCCTGGAAAGCTGCCAGAGGGAAAGCTCCAGGAACTTTTGTACTTACTTTTCTACCACTATCTGAGCCCTGATTGGAGAGGATTGACTCTGAGGACACACAGGTGATTCAGTGTCTGTGGCTTCATTTTGCCAGCATTTTCATTGCTATGTCTGTATTGCAGGTTGCAGCTTAATGTAACCTCACTTAATGCTGGAAAGCACCTAGCCATTACTGAATTGACTTCCACAAAGCCTGCTTTATTTTGCTTCTTAATTAAGGCTAGTTAGAGTGCTTCTGAACAATAGTAATTCAGTCAGCTGGCTGTGTAGATGTGCTGCTAACCAGGGTATTAAGTCGTGGCTATTGTCTTAGCCGTGCTGTGCAACACCTACAAATACACTGTAAGAAATGGACTTGGACAATATATTCACTTCTCATGGGTCATTACACAGGCATGGCATAACAAGCTTCCATCAGTATCAAGTAGGAGTTAGGTAATGCTGAATACCATGCTCAACTTTACTTAAACTATCCCTTGATTAATTTGGAGAACTTTTGTGGCGATGGAATTCCTTATTTTAATACTGCCTTATTTAGCAGACTTTTCCCCCAAGTTTTCAGGCTTCTAATCTCTGTTTTAATACATGTGATATAGTGCAAAATATAAATAAATGAGATTGAAGGAGCAGCTAGTTTGAGTGAAATCCTGGACAAAACATCCTGAAAATAAGAGAAAGCAACCTTCTGGCAATCTTGCAGAATGACAAGCTACTTGATGTTTCACTGTTTGACCTCTGTGACTGAGGGCCAGAGTTTCACAGGGTTTATGACCCTAAAGTTGAAGGAAGGCATTTTGGAGGTTCTGCCAGGGTTTGCAAATGAGTATTTTTAAGCACCTAACTCTCATGGAAAACCTCAATCTGAAGATTCTTGGAAGAAACAAGGGTTCTTCATAAGGTCTTTGTGCCCTTTTGGTTGCTCGCAGCAACATAGTCAGAGAGAGGTTTCTAATTCCATCAGAATTATGGGTTTATATGGTAGCACAGTAATCTTTAAGAAGCCTTTTGCCCTGAGTGCAAGCTGCACTGTTCGATGGAGCTCTAGATTGACACCAACCAGACAGCCAAGAGATCTGGGCTGTGAACCTAATCCACACCCTGCTTCTCTGGGTAAACATGAAGGAGCCAACTCGACCAACACTATGGTAAGAAGCCAAATGATTTTGGCTGTCTTCTTTTCCACTCTTTCGGATTTATCTGATTAACTTATTCCATCTAGTTCTGAAGCTTTTGTGAGTGAATTTTTCACATCTTAAGCTCCATGGCACGTGTAATGATCATGACTACATGACTAGTAATGATAGTTTAACCATCGTTACTTGGCAATGATTTAACATGACACAGAAAGTTCTGTCATAATCAGAAGAAAAGTGAATCTATTCTGAGCAACCACCTTTCACTCAATTCACTAAAGACTGGGTGCCAACTGGACATATAAAAATTAAATTCACTGTAAAAGCTCTCATCTGAGTTGTATTTTTCCTCCTGGGATTAATTTTGTTGTTATTCCATTTGAATGAGACAAAATGCCCTTTGGGTAACACTTTATAATTCAGTTATTTTAAAACACTCTTGTGGAACATTGCAGTGCCAGTATTTTATTGAAACAATGATGTTTGGACAGCTGAAAATGGTGAAGATTTCATGGAAATAAAAATGGCATAAAAATTCTGAATTTTTGAAAACTGGAGCAAGTGGTCACTGACAGTTGTCTGTGAGTGCCTGAGGATGCAGAGATATACTTCCCGGGCTATTTTCTGTATTAAATCCTAAGAAGTGGTAAATAAAGAATAAAGAATAATGGGGTGTTTCTCTTTTCAAGACAATACCAGAGTCATGAGAATGCCATACAAAAAATTGCATCAGCCAGTCAGGTCTTAAGAAGTCTTTGATACTGGAATTCTCACATGCAGTTATTTTAATATCTCCTGTAAGCTTCCTCCAAAGCTAAAATCTATACAAGAGGCAAGTGTCCCTTCTCTCTGGAGGTGCACTGGCAGGCATGTTTTTATCCCTGAAGCACAATGAAGTGTGTTTTACACCCTTGAAGAAATATTGCCTGTCCATAGCACTATGTTATGCTTGAAGAGGGTGAATGAAAGAGCCAGACAATTTGACTGTGATAGGGAGAAAGTAAAAGGAAGCAAAGGCACCTCACTTCAAAATGGGAGGTGGCAGGAAGATGGATGAACTGAGGAAGATGCATTTGGGAAGGGAAATGAGTTCTTTCAAGATGAGTGACCATGCTCTCCCTTTCATCTTGCTCACTGATTTCCTCAGGCTCACACTTCCCAAGCTCAGGTGACAGATGAAGCAGCCCATCCATGCACTTCCAGCTGGAGGAGCAAGGAAGAGGATTCAGAAGGGCAAAAGTGGGGAGATACACTCTTGTGTCCCTTGCAGTGGTTAGCAAGGGGTGAAGTCTCGCTTTCACCAAAGGTGGGTTACATCAGCCCTTGATCACCAGCAGTTCTTGATCACCAGGGAAGGAGTGAGTGTGTTGGCCAAAGGTGCTCTACAGCCTCCACGACAGCTTTTGTGTGGGGAGAGCTCTGCCATGGCTGCATTGGGCTGGGAGGGCAGAAGAGAGCATGGCTGTGGCAATCAGGGCATCACTTCTGCAAGGTGCCAAGACATTTATCTGAACACAAGCATTCAACAATGTGCTAACTGTGGACCCATTACTGAAGTGCCCCTGAGAGCTGGGTCTGCCCTTCCAATCCTGTTTCTTCTTGGGTGAAAGTGGGAGAGCAACCCTCCTTTTTATTTTCATATTCACTTGTTAAATACTTCAGATAGGGACCATTCCTATTTTGTTTGTGGGGTTATTCAGTAAGTTTAGTTGTTTGTTAGGCAAGCTGAAATTCTTCCATGGTGAAAGACCTTCTGCCAAGTATTAATGTTTTGAAAATATAAACTGTATTTTGTATAATACAAGACTTTTGTGCATAATTATATTAATTTTGGCACTGTAAGTTCAAGGAAAAGCTTGCCAACTCAGTATTCCTGGAATAATAAAAATCAAATATGTGATTTCTTAAGATTCTGTTTTCAATATATATTTTGAGGGCCTCATCTTAAACTAACAAGATGATGTAACCTGTTTTTGTCTCTTCCTCAGCAGATGTGCCTCAGGGCAAAGGTTGGTGTTCAAACAAAGATTTTATTTTTTTAAAACAAAGTTGATTGTAACATGAACTGCCTAATCTTAAGAAGCCTTAACAGGATGTTTGGTGAATGTAAAAAATGTTAATTTACAACCAATGCCTGTGATATCCCAAAGAGCCTCAGTCAAGAGCATATTCTTACTAGCTTTACAAGTCCTATATTTGCTTAAATTAATTTTAAGATCAACTGAAGTTTAAAGTTCCTGGAGCTGACTAATGCTATTCTTTCTAAAGGCTGTGTGCTACTGGCATTATGCTTTTAATAGTAAAGCTCTTTTACCTGGAATGTAGGCAGATGAGAATGAGAAAAGGCCTTTCTGAGTAAAAAAAATAAAAGATTACTGGTCTTTTAGTCACATAACTTTTTTTTCCCATTTAATCTGTGAGGAGTGATGGGTATGCTATCCTTAATGCTGGTTCCAGGAAACAACTAGGAGCTGCAATGCTGCAATGAACAATGGCATTGGGTATAATGGGGGAAGTGTCACCAGTTTGGTGTGTTCTACCCTCAGTATGGCTGGTCTGGCTAAAAGGTTTCATCAGCACTCTCAGGCTTCTTTGTTCATTTCTGATGTTTGTCACACTGCTCTACTAGCCACAATTGTTTCCCTTTTTCTCTGTAGTTTTTACAGAGTCATTATTAATTTTTTTATTTCTTGGAGCTAAAGAGGATAACTGAAAGAAACTCAGTTATGATTTCAGGGTCTTGGAGATTCTTCAGAAAGTTTTTTTCTAAACCAGAGGGGTGCATATATATACATACACACACACACACACACACACACACACACACACACGTATATATGTATGTAATAAAGTCCCAGATGGCATGGTAGTCAGGTTCTATAGGGAGTTTTTAAAATGACTCATATAAATCACTCAGCACATGCAGAAAAATCTTCGATATCCCATTACAACATTGTGTAATCTCTCGTAGGCCACTCCAAGTTTCCCATTTACCACATTGCACACACACCCCACCTCCAGTGAAGCAGGTGCACCACGAACAGTTTAGCCAACAGCTCGTCTTCCCCCATTCTGCCACTTATACCTGCCAGCCTGGTAATTTGCTAAATCGTATGCGAGCAGCTCAGAAGCTTTAGCACTTCTTTTCCCCTTCATGATAGCAGAGTGCTACAAGTGATCGTATGTCCATAACATCAGGATAAAATATTCTATCGCTTTTCCAACATCTTAACAGCTCTGCTTTCCTTAAGATTAGGGGGTGAAAGTGGCAACAATAATACAACTGACATTTATGATAATGCCACACGCTGTCACTTAGAATCAGACATACTACAGGATTAGTAGTAAATGTTGTAAAAATGCCAGTGCCTTCCTATGTATTGGGCCCGATTCCTTATTTTCTTCTGCCAGCGTTAATTTGTTGATTTTCTTTACATGCTCAGCATTCAGAGATTTGTCATAGTCTGAAAGAAATTTTAGACAAGTATAGCTCATGTCACTTCCCACTGATTCTTGTCTGATGTGTTATTTTGGTTACAAGTTCTGGTATCTCTTCGGGGTGACTTTTTGGGTCTGTTTTACTTTGTTGTCTGAAAATTGATTAAATCAGTTCTGGGTACCAGCAGGCTTTCTGCCATCCACATGTCTACCAGAAAATAAAACTTTCAGGTGTTCAGTCTCTTCAGCTGGAACTTAGAAATGCATTTGTAAGTTCTCATGATGAAGTCTAAGACTGAAAAAATTCTCAGTGATGCGAAGAGAGTTATTTGAAGGTTATCAGAATTTTCTTCTTTTTCTCTCTCTATTCTCTGTATGGGTTTCAAAAGGCACTGTATTATGCTCTGACACTGTAAAAACCTTCTATCACTCTGAAGCACTTGGACTGAATATGGAGGAATTAGAGTTAGCAATGACCAGCTCAATCTCTATTCTCTGTCTGATTTGGCTAAGTAAAGGCAACTTTTCCCAGGACCCCTTAGGGCTTTTCAGATGAAGTAGGATGCAGTAGGGAAAACAGTACTATTTTTTGCTTTAAATAGGGCCAACAAAATCATAAGTCACATCAGGTAGCTCTTTAAATTTCATGCAGAGTGTGAAAATTGGTCTGGAAAGTTTTTTATTTAACAAAACTTGTCCTTTAGTGTGATGTGAGGGAGAAAGAGGAAATTAATTTCTTCAAGTGCATTGTGCATTGTCAACAGTCAAGTACATTCCAATCAACTTCTCCAATAATAAGGCACCGGAATTTGAGTTATATGTGGATATCAGAAAAGGTAATTTGAAGCCAGCAGAACTGCACAGGTATAAATGAGGAGTTACCTTGGTCTGCAGCTCCCTTTGCTGAGGATGTTCAGTGAAATGAAGGAAGTTCAGCTTCATTCTCAGAATCCAGCATGGTCTTGCAAAGCTTTGAAAATTGCTGGAAAGGGCATAATTAGAGAGAATGCATTTGATATGGAATTGAAAAGATGGTTAAAAAACCTGCAATTTTTGGAGAGCAGCACTACAGTTTAATAATTGTGAGTAAACTGTAAAAGACTGGGAATTTTGGTTATAGTAAAGAAAGTAATTGATTGCAGATGGAGAGATCTGGGCAAAATGCGTATGTTGGCAGTAGCAGCTTTGAGATTCAGGGGTGTTTCAGATTCGGCAGTCTTTGGGACTATGCAGTGTGGTTATTCAAGTTTATAAGCACACTTTTATTAGAATGTAAATTTGAATGCCAAAGGTGTAAGCCACACTGCTTTTAACCAAACAAAACAAAACTTAATTTGCCAAGAAGATTTGAAAGAAGGCTTTAAAAACATTCCCCACTATAGTGTGTGCTTTTTTTACTTTCTTGAAATATTTTTTCTCAGAAAATAAAGTTTCCTTCTCTTTTATTTTTCAGGCTTCTATCTGTGCACTGGAGTGGCATAGTTCAAGTTCTTTGGTTCCAACTAGTGCTATTTCTTGCAACTTCTTTTATGCAAATACATTGTAGTAATCAAAATACTTCTTTCCCTCTTCTACTCCCCTGTTCCTTTATTTCTCCCTCATGTTTAGAATAGTATCTAGGGAAAGAAATTATTTGAGGCAGAATGTCTCTTTGAATTGGAAACTCCTTAACAGATATTTTGCTCACTCTAGAAGTCATCAATTAGACTTCTCTCCAGATTACTAAATCCTCACTCAAAATGCAGGTTTTCTTTTTTTTTCTTTTTTTTTTTTTTTTTTTTAATTTGGAAAGAATAGGAGCTTGGTCTCTTTTACTGCTAATGACTATGACAAAAGCATGAGGAATGAGAAAATGTCATCTTTGCAAAGAGGAATGGAAGACAACTGGGTGTAATTACTCTTGGTGCCTTGCTGGCAATATTTAATAAATAGTTTCATCAGTTATTCTCGCATAAACTGGCTATCATTTCTTCCTGCATGTTTCAACTGAAAACATTTTACATATTTCTCTGTACTAATGAAAAAGATTGCACAAGGAGAGAGGCAGATTTTGGGAATGCCTGGTGTTGAGTGAATAGAAAGTTAAAAATAAAAATATTGCATTGAACATCTGGATTGGCCTCAGCAGAGTTGAAAGGGGTCCAAAATGTTTCCAGTCTTGTGTGCTGAGTACAAATGACATAGAAGTCATACTGGAAAGGAATATTTTAAGGGGAAAGCATTTTTTAGCATTCATATATCTTTATTTCTTCGGCAGAGTGTTACTTTGAAGTTGTGGGAGATAAGAAATGTTTAGAATTTACCCTCATCTTATTCTGAATGATTAATATGTCTACACACCATTACAGGAAGCAAATAAAATGCTAAAGAATATTAAAGAGCTCTTAAATTATTCAAGACACATACCATGAATTATCCATTGATACAAATATAAATAAATAGCTTTATATCAGTTGTGTAAGCCATCTGAAACAGCTTGACCAGCTACACAACATGAGATTTGCCATCAGGTACCAAATTTGACACAAAGTATACTTCCTTCCCTAAATCCATCTTTGTGTTTGCCTTATTGTGCTGCCCTCTTTCTCAGATGTTGTGTCAGCATTTATTAAGCAATGTAAGTTTCTCAAGGTGTGTGTTTTAGAACAATAGAGGGTTTTTTTCCCAGTCTACACCCTTTTTCATCAGTAAGCAGTAATTTGAAGGATTTAAATGCTCTCATCTGGAATATGAGATCCATAAAGCTTAGGAGGCCTCTTGAAAGAGCAGATTGTTAGGAAGGAGCTGGGCATGGGCAACTGCTCCTACTTGTGTGTTGGAGTCTGGTTCTGACTGACTGGCAACACAAAAAAATCAATAGTTTTCCTTAATTGAGGTTTTCTTGGGGTCAGGAAGTACAGAGACTTGATAACTTACTAAACTAAATGTCTGGCCACCACCACCAATGCCAAAAAATTAAACACAGCCCCCAGCCAGCTGTAAATGCCTATTGGCTCCCCTTCTCTAGGTGACTGTGAATTAAAATGGTGTGAAACTGGTATGCCTGAGGATGAAGTATGTGAAGCATGTCAGCATGAGTGTTTTCCCACATTTTCCCAACAGAAGACATTTCCAGCTTCGGTGCTATTTGGGATTTCTGTGTGGAACAAACTTTGAATTCATATAAAGCTTCAGAAGTCGTAGGTTTCAGGACTGTTGTAGTGAAATCTGTGTTTTCTCTGACTCAGAGATACTTGAGAGTCTCAGGAAATATGATAATCTCTTTTCTTGGATTAGGAGGAAGAGAAAAATGAAGTTGACTGCGGTCGAGTAAGAGGATCTGACAATATATGATGCGCTAAATTCAGGTATTTGGTGATTTGTGGAGAATCTGATAATAACAATAATCAACACATACCCAGCCTCACAAAATAAAGTTGGATTTGGCACAGTCACCTAGCAAAGATCAGAATTTGACTGTCCTCCTCCTGGTCTGCTGCAATTGCTGAAATCTCAGATGTTGCTTGAGTTTCCTCTGGCCAGGAGAGATTGTACAGAGCATGCCTCTAAAGGAATGTAGTTGTTGACTTGTTTTCGAGTATGGTCCATGCAGGCCATTTCTGGGTGGTGTGCACAGATGAAGCCAAGTTTGTTCTCTCTGTGACTTCTATAGAAGGTGGAGGTTTCTAGAGCCATGACATCACCTTTTGGTGAGAAGGGACATCCGTGGGGAGTTTCCTTCCTGTTGATTTCTGATGTGTCCCTTGTAGCTGCAGCTTAGCTAGTAATAGACCTGCAAAGTCTCACTGTTGATTTCCCTCTCTCCAATGGTTCTCACAAAGTCATTAGATTAATAGTCTGCAGAGGGTTAAATAGAGGGTTAAACTTAAATATCATTATTTTTTGTGTGTGTTAAATTTGAGTCCAGATATTTAAAAGAACAGGCAAAAGCCAAGACAATGATTGTCGGGAGGAACATGGTAATAAAAATAGACAGTATTTACTTTTTCAGATTTTTGTTCTTTAAAAGCATTTTTTTGGTGCGTAAATGGTGAAAAGGGGGAATGAATATGTATTTCCATATTTACAGTAGCACAGTTAACTATCCAAAAAATTTTATGTGCATATGCATGCATGTGTATAAATGTATTTATATACCCATATTTACTGCATACTGACTTGTGAATTTTTAATGATATTGGTTCAGGCTATGCTGAGGTGTGTGAGGGTATGTGTATGTGTGCCCATACTGGGACATATTGAGGAACAGGGAATGTGTTAGTTGTTTTACTTGCCTGAAGCATGACTGACAGCACTGTTGTTTTTCTCACTGGTAGCAAGGTCAGCGGGCTGCATGACCAAATTAAATATACTTTGTGGGAACTGCAACAGTTCACTTTGCAGTGAGCTGTGAGCAGAGTAGGTTTTTCCCAGAATATCCAGGGCCAGAATATTACCCTTTGTCATCAAGTGCTACGGGCTGTGTCTTCCTCTTCTCCAGCCCTGAAAATGAGAAATAGTAAATGCACGGTTAGTCTGTTCTGCCTTTCACTTTCCTTCTGCGTATTAAGTAATAAATTGGCTCACTGTGACACAAAGCTGCAGAGCTTGGCTCCTGCTGGGATTGCCCATCAGAACATGCTATCACACCAGAACCTTGCTATAACATTTGTTGGGAACACCTTCAGTGATGGTAACGCTACTGCACTCTCTGCATGTACACCTGGGGCAGTATCTGCTGTTACCAGGTGTCTTGTCCTGTCCATTCACAAGCTTTCAGGGAGCTTGACTAATTAATGCACTGAAATATCCACAGATATTTATACGGTGCACTCAATGAGGTCAGGTTTTAAATAGAGGCACTGAGGACAGGGAAAGAAGCTTTTGGAGCTATGTTTGAAACTTGCAAACTTTGTCTTGGGAAAAGAGATAATTCAGTAAGGTCCCAATGCAAACGCTGAAATTCAGTTGAAAGGATCCCACATAATTCAGTATGCTTTGGATCTCTGCCTAGTTGCAGTGTTTCTTAAATAGCTCCAAACTTACTACAGGGACTATTTACAATTTATAAATACTGTGATTAAGTTCATTATCTAAGGCAGCTGGCAAAATTTTAAAGGGTGACCATACATATGGTTCTATTTATAAATAAGAAGTGATTTATTGAATTACGTTACTATTTTTTTTTTTAAGAATATCTACTTTATAAAACTCTTTAAAGGAAAAATGTCAAGACATTTGTCTTTTTTAACTAAATGAAGAACAGAGAAGTTACTTATGTCAGATTTTTAAAATTCTAAAGCACTCTAAAAGCAATTATTTGGAATAGCCAAAGAAGGTGCACCTGAGTAGCAAGCACTAACGTTTAATTCCATCTGTTGCACATACAGGTTGGACATTCATTTTCTAGAATGCCTTTTTTTAAAGAAGCTCTGATTGTAATTACTTTAAAGTAGTTTTTAAATTGAAGTTTAAAATGAATGTTTAAATAACCAATAAAGTGAAAGCATGATGAATGTTTTATTTTCTAATATGGAAAAATTCTTCAGTAATAGCCACAGGGCTGGCTACTACCAGTGATTATACAGTATAGCAACAAATTTTGGGCAAGCATGGGGAAAAAGCTTGCTGAAATCTCTTCTTGCAAGGATTTCTTTCCCAGTTTAGTGGCAGCTGTCCCTCTTGCAGGTCTTTTGCATGTGCAAAGCTTAGATGCACACTTTTGACAAGAGCTCAGTCATTTCCTTTCCAGAAGAAACTCCTCTGAATTTCCTCATTATGAGAGCACTGAGCTAACAGCATCAGTAATTGCCATCAATCATTTCAGACACAGACCGTCATCAGAAAGAATTGTCCATCGATGTTTCTTGCATGAATTGATTTTCTTCTTCCTTTGAGTTTCTTCTTGTTAGAAGAGTTGTGAAGTTTAGCATGTACTTGTGAAATGCCTTACAATTAATAGGTTAAAAGGGTCCTTTGAAATTTTATAGACATAAAGTGTTTTTTCTACTAAACATTCTGTCATTATGCTCTAGAAGTTTCTAGACCACTGTATGTGTATTAACCAAATGAAGTGAATATAACAGGCAGATGCCTTGGGACAACCAGTTTTGCTTTTACACAGATAAATATTTTTAAACAATTTATTTAAAACTTGGAAGCCTTAACCAATCAAACTTATAAAGATTTCTGAACTAATTGCAAATATTTTATTTCTGCATATTTTGGGATGATGGGTATAATAGTCACATCTTAGTTTGGGTTACAGGAGACTACATTTTGAAACCAGATAATAACAGGTAGTACTGAGCAATCTCTGCAGAGCACACCAAGGAGCTTGGAGATGAGACAAATTGGCATGGAGTGTAAGGAAAGTTTCCACAGCTGCAGTACCACCCCTTTAAACAGGGAACATTGGTTTTGTGCACTTCTGCTTTGGCATCTTTTACTGTTTTCTTGCAAACAGAAATGTCTGATAAAAATAAGTTTTTGGGTGGGATTTATAAATCTTGGTCTCCAGTGCCTTTGAGTGGCAATGTCTAGCTCATTATGAATAGTGAAGTTTTCAAATAATCTCCTGTTTGCCAGTCTGGTTAGATATATCACTACATATGGAGGGCTTCCCCCCACAAAATAGACATAAAGACCTTGGTAAAAAAATAAAGTGATTCCATGAATATGTGGTTACCATGGTTATGAAAACAAATTGGGTTTTTGCAGGTGCAACCAGTCTATCAGTAACCTAACTGATCACTTCTTCATGCAGTTATTTCCACACAAATCTGTGGCAATTGCCTGAAAAAAATTAAGCTCAGTGTGGTGCCCACATCTTGGTGATTCCAAACTTGAGGCATCAGGAGAAGCAAAAAGTTCAGTAGGTTTCAGAAAAGCCTTAGACATTGTTATGTTTAATGAGCTTATTCCCAGTGACATAAATAAAAATGAAAACAACTTGTTACAATGTCTGTGAAAGTCCCTTTACCCAGTGGGAGCAACACTACTGTGTCACTGTAATGGTGAAGAAGAAACCATTTTTGTGAGCAAGCTGTCCCATGACTGACCAGTAGAGGTTTAGCCAGATCATCCTAGGTCCATTCTTAGAGAATGAAATGCAGAATAAGTAGGTTTGTGGCTTAGAACTCTTAGCTCTTGCACTTCTTGAGAGAAATTATCATAGTTTGTTTCTAATTAACTGATGCTGATATCATTTGACCTTTTAAAAGTAACACACGGTTTTCTTCCCTGTTTTTTATTTGTGGTATGGATACATTTGAAAATGTTATTAGACAGCCACGTTTATGAAACATCTTTCAGTAAATGTTTCTTGTTTAATAGGTATATTTTAACTTTTCTATGGCAAATTATTAGCATATGAAGTTCATATAAAGGAACTACTTTGCCATTACCTGTTTTAAGTCTTGACTTCAAGTTTGCGTGTGATACCCAATATAAGTGAATTAACCAAGGCAAATATGGTTTTGGTAAATGATCCATAAATAGTCTCTGGTTAACTCTTGAAATGTGGAAAGACTAGGTTTCTTAATTTTTGATGAACAAGTTTGAGTTTTAATTTAGATTTTTAGGCCGAATCCTACCCTGTGGTAGTTTACAGCTCCTCATTTTTGATGATATTGGCAGTAGATCCCAACGAAAAGTTCACATAGAACAGTGTAAAACTTATACTTGACTCCAGCTGATTTTGTTCTGTTCTCTGTGCTTGCTCCCTATGGAAAACTGATGGCAAACTGACAGACTTTGGCACTGATGCTGTCTCCAGAAAGAAATGGGTTCTCTTTTCCCTAGAAGGGAAAAGTCCTGGTTAGGAATAATCAGCTGCCCAAATATAAAATGGGAATAAATGGCTGGGTGTCAGTTTCCTGTGAAAGGCTGTGAGGAGTATCATATCTGAACATGAGCCTACATGTCCTACTGTTACCAACCAAGGCAATCCTTGCATTGTTCTCATCAAACAGATCTGTGGTGTGCAGCAGGTATGACATGATCCTCCTTGGTGCTGGTGAGGCTTCAAATAGGGCACGGTTTCCACACTTGAACTTTAAGAAAGGCGTGGACTAGCCAGAGAGCCTGGAAGAGGACAAACACTGTGATCAGAGAGCTACAAAACATGAGTATGAGAAGGTATTAGTAAACTGGCTTTTTCCAGTCTATTAAGAATTTTTTGAGGACTGAGGAGGACATAGTACAGTAATTTTCAAATAAATGATAGATGTGGAAGACAAAGATGTGGAAGACAAAGATGTGGAAGGCAGCTATGAAAACCTTGTAATAATAAGAGCAGCAAAGAGCTAAAATGGGTTAATCACAGATGTTTATGGCATTGCAGTTAGTATATCTATTACATAGACCTTTTAAAGAAATGACACAGATATGGCAGGTTGTGTTTGAGTTGTAGCAAAAGGAACAGCTTCATTGTTCATTTCCACTCCTGTAATCTTTTGATTTACCAATAGGTTGGTATTTATTGTTTTATCAACTTAAGACAATATTATTTTCAGGATGGATTGAATCACACTTTCAGTAAGAATGTTAATTAGACACATCTGATTGTTTTACTGTATGAAAATGCACATTAACTACCTTGAGAAATGTAACAAAGATGGGAATAGGAAAGCTGATTTTTTTGTTTGTTTCTTTTTCTCCTTTTTCTTTTCTATAATGCTGAAGAATTTATTGGCTGATTACAACTGGAAACATCTTGTTTGCATTTTAACCTTTAATGATAGCATTGCAATAGTATGGTTATGCTCCTGCCTATGTGCAAGTCAGATTGACCATCAACCTCTTGGAAAATTGAATGACTACTTTGAATGAATTTTAAAGCCACAGACGATATGTTTAGCTGCATTTTATTCTTTTGCCCATTCCCAGAGTAAAGTCAGCATCACAGGACTTTTCCTACTGTCTGAGCCCCTCATCTTCAGCTGTCAAGATCCAGCCCATTCACCACTTAAGCTGTCAGAGCTATCGTCTGTATCTGAATGAGGAAGGATGGTGCACATGGAAGATTCTGGACAGGTTGTCTCCATGTCCACCTTTAGGAATGTCAGTTTGTTTTGTACTTGTAGCATTTGGGCTTCCTCAGCAGCGTTTCCAGCAGTGAGAAAATGCAGTCTGAATAAGACCCACACAGCTGAAGGGAGAAGGATTGACTCTTTGTGCTACTGCTACAGATGGACCCCCTCTAGGGTTTCATTATAGCAAGGTGTGAGGATGCCTTCTGCTCTGCATGCATTCTTCCGTTAACTGGGAGGATCTATAGGAATAACTGGACTTTCAGGCTATTTTTTATGCTCAGTGGTGATGACAACGATTTCAATCAACTGCTTAGAAAGTTAGTAGTGGTTTTGTTCACATAAATAATTCCCTGCAAATGAGGAGCACTGATCCACACCTTTCCTTGACATGTATAGGTGAACATTCCAGAAGGAATTACATCACGTAATTTCCTTTTACTCTTGAAGGATAATCAAGTGGAGGGGTGAGTGATCATTCCTAAGCAGCAAAAACCCCAGGACCTATAATAATTAACACAGCCTTTATATATATTTATCATTTCACTCTACTAGCTTCTGCAACAGACAGACAGGATTCAATGCTAGTGCCTTCCTGCTTCATATGCTGAAAGTCTTCTCTGTGACAAGTAAACTCCTTCTGGGGAAAATGAGTCAGATGGTCAGTTTTTTCCAAAGAGACAGATTTGGCAGGCTTTTACTTGGTGCCTCAAGGCAGCAAGCTAGAAGATACTCAGCATTGTGAGTGTACACAGTGGGATCAGGTTTTTTTAGCAAAAGCTACTCTCTGATGCCCCACAATTTTACAATAAGGGTCTTTATTTCAGATTTCTCAATTTTATTGTACTTAGGTTGTCAAAAGAGCATTTTAAAAACACGAATAACTGCCATTAATTCCAGAATGAGTTCTCTTTCTGGTAGGTGTATGGAGTTTCTCTAATTGGTCTTAGCACTCTGACAGGGGGATCACACAGGTCTGCCTTTGATTTGAATTGGAACTGAACACTTGTATCAGTGAAAACATTTGACAAGTACAGCTGTCCTATTTGGGATTAGAAAACTGTTATGTGACAACAGTAAAAACATAATTCAGAGAGTCTTTTTTTTTTCCTGACAGTGTATGATTAGACTTCATAGAAGAATAAAAACATCTTGAACCTTAAAGGTAGCCTATTCAATTCAGTGAAGAGCTTATTTCTTAAATGCCTGTTCTGATAGTCTGCCAATTAAAAACTCAAGCAAACCATATAGGACTTGCATATTGTTTCCTTGATCACACAGTTTTCTTGCTGACAGGTATGAATTTATGGCAACAAACCTTAAGCAAAAGAATGAAGAAATTGGAAGAAACATGAGTTCAAAAACTGTTCTGATATTTCTGAAACATTTTGACAGTTTAGAAATGGTTTGTTTTCAAGTAGCAGAAGTTTGGGAATTTAAGTACTGAATTATTAAAGCAACAAGACATGATGTCTAACTGTCTAGGGACCAATGGTCATATCCAAATCAAATTACTTCTGTGCATAAAATAAATGGTACCATTACAATTTCTTTGACTTGTGTCCTGTTGCCATGGTCTGGCTGCCCCCATATGATTTAATTTTGCTGATTTACAAAGAAGGAAATAATTTGGGTATGTCTAACTGTGCAACTGGAAAAGCCTCTGAGTTAATTTCTGATTCACACCTGGGAACTGATTGGGAGAGTTTTGGGTGATCTGAGCAAAAAGCATGCCAGGGACTGCTTTCACCACTTGGAATGGGGAATGAGCTCAGTGAATCTGAGTTTTGAAAAGTATTTCCTGCTATAGAGACAGCTTGAGACTTGGATTGGTCTAAGCTAAGTGGGGAAACAGTGGGGAAAAGAGGTTCCAGCCACTTGAATGAACAGGTAGTTATTCACTCCAGTCTCCTTCAAGGCTCTTCATGTTCTGGTTATTTTCACTGCAGCAGCTACTTGACTGTGGGTCCTTGTCTTCACTTTCCCTAGCAGACTTGGCATTTGATGTGGTCACTTGCTAGAGTGATATAGTAGAGTGCAATTAGGGTGCAAAGGTTGAGGAGAGGTATTATCAAGGTTTTGTCAAAGGCAAGGTATTGCCAGAATGTTTCAGAGGTGTCAGAATAGTTTTTGAACTCATGTTTTCTCCATGTCTTCCCTATTACAGTGTAACAGTAGTGCTGTGAAGAGCTCTCACTGAGACTTGGTTGCATAGACAATGAGAAGCAACGTCCTCTCTCGTCTCATCTTGTCTGAACTCACAAAAATCACACTGTCTTTGAGTATATAAAGTAGTACCCACAAAGATAAACAGGACAGTTTTTCCTTTTGAGGCTCTTTCTAATTTGGGAAGTGTGGCCAGTCCGTAATGAATCATGACTTGTGTTGGTCTCAGGATGAACCTCATGACTGAGGCTGACTCAGCAAACACAACAAACTAAGGACCCTGATAAAAGCTTAAATACTGGAGAGTGACCAAGTGCCCAGGGTGCCTTGTGCCCCACTAACACAATGCACTCCCTTTCTGTTTTCCTGGGGGAGCATCATGAGACATGTTACCCTCCCTTCCAGCATGTTCCCAGCTCATGCATAACTGTGTCTGCCAAAAGTTTTCTGTGTGACACTGAGTTTGTCACATGAGGTACATCTGCACTCATCCTGACCTGGGTGTTGTGCCATAATGATGAAGTAGTATCATTTCTGAGGAGAGTTGCTGTCTCTTCAGGGAGCTGTGCTTTGTGGGTTTTCTGGGCAAATCAGGTCATCTGGAATTAGTCTGGAATTTTTATTGTACGTTGTAATGTACAATATTAGCATATCCTTGATTGCTGTGTCTCATTTGCCTGTTTTAAAATAGGACTAATAATACTTAATTTCTTTTATTCATTGATTTTATTATCTATTTGGATATTAAGTTTTTCAGGAGAAGTGGCCTTATTTTTTGTATCTGTATAGAAATGCAGTTTCTAGCACTATGTAAGCCAATAATATAATACAGTTATTAATACCATTATGTTGTCTGACTGGTTTTAAGGGATGGTGGGTCATTATTAGGAAGCTGTGAATTGCCTCAGATAGGTAAATGATTTTGCAGCAAAATTGCACTTCCTGCAATATTATTCAGGTTATTCTATTTTTCTTTATGGCAAAATTTAAAGTTTTAAGTGCTTACTGTCCCTCAACTTTCCTTTCCTAATCCCTTCCTTTCTCCCTCCACTCTTGCCTCCCTTTCTCATCCTTCCCTCTTTCCCTCTAGGGTGGGATTAAGACTAGCATTTTTGGCTTGTGGATATCCAGAATCTCCAGGGAGGTGAGAACTACAGAGGAAGCTTCCTGTATATGGCTTGCTATATGGCATATATGAAAATATACTTCTTGAGCACCACTCATGGACCTCTTTGGAGCATGATGTTGATCCCTAGGAGTCCATGGATTAAAAGCTGAAAAACTTTCACTTAGACAGTTATCACAAACACTGATGACTGGAATGTCTATTTTTTGTTGAAAACACCTCTCAAACTTTGTGGAAGTTTCTCTGTGTGCATGTATGTACAAGCGTATTTCTGAGACTTTGAACTCATACTTCAGAAAAAATTGCAGGATCTTTATTGTAATGTTGGAGTATGTTGTACCTCTTGGTGCCTCTTGGAATTATTGCTTTAGGTGTTCACTGGAAAATAAATAAGGAATTGGAAGGTCTTATTCAAGACCTCCTTACAGCTCAGACTTTTAACCCTAATCCTTGGATTCAGATTATAGTTTCTGTCATTGTAAAACAGGTGATAGCAATCTATGAAAACTTTTCTGAGTGATGAGTGAGAGCAGAAATAAAAACTCTTTCCTTACTAGCAGTTCTGGACATCCAGTGATGCAGTCTTTATCTATTCCACCTGTAGGTGGAAGGGATGGGATGAGATTTGACTGAGTGGCAGTGCTAACTTCAGTATCTTCCAATACTATGTCATGTTTTTCTGGTCACTTATGAAATATATCTGCTGTTGAAGAAATGTATTCATATATCATTGGAAAAAAGTCTGGAACAATTCTGCCAGACTTGTGTTTTCTCCACATTGTGTTGTTAGCACAAATCTAATGGAACTACAGTACATTCTGTCTGAAGAAGTCCCATACAAATGTGTGACAGAAACTACCTCTGTGGAGTTTCTTTGTTGAGTGACTCTGTAGTTATTAAACCTTTCTTTTCTTCATAGAACTGTAGAATTGTCTAGGTTGAAAAAGACCTCTAAGATCATTGAGTCTAACTGTTAACCCAGCGCTCCAAGTCCCCTATTAAGGATCTGTAAGGATCACATCTACGTATCTTTTAAGTAACTCCAGGGATGAGGACTCAACTACTTCCCTTGGGATTCTATTCCAATGCTTATCAACCCTTTCCATGAAGAAATTTTACCTACTATCCAACCCGAACCTTACCTGGCATAACTTGAAGTCATTTTCTCTTGTCCTTTCTCTTGTTATTTGGGAGAAGAGACTGACCTCACCTGGCTACAACCTCCTACAACCTCCCCTGAGTGTTCTTTTTACCAGGCTAAATAACCCCTGCTCTTCATAAGATTTGTGCTCCAGTCCTTCCACCAGCCCTTGTTTGACACTCTCAATGTCTTTTAGTGAGGGGCCCAAAACTGAACACAGGATTGAAGATGTGGCCTCACCCACTGGACAGCTTTCCAGCCACTCCAAACTGGCAGCATTGCATGGGGTTATGACCCAAGTGCAGAACTCGGTGCTTCATGTTATTGAACCTCATACAGTTGAGCTCAGCTCATCAGTCCAACCTGTCCAGATCCTTCTGTAGAGCTTCCCATCCTCCAGAGGATCAACACTCCTGCTCAATTTAGTGTCATCTGCAAACTTGCTGAGTCGAATTTTTATTACAGTAGCATGATTAAGTTCTATCTGGGCTTTGGCCTTTTTAATTTTCTCCCTGAATAACTTCATAACATCCTCTCAGCCCTCCTGAGTTGCCTGCTCCTTCTTCCAAAGGTCAGAAACTCTTTTTTTTCCCCTCCTAAGTTCCAGCCAAAGTTCTCTTTACAGGCAGGTCATTCTCCCTCAGGTTGTCCTTAGGCCTTCAGGACATCTCTTTTGGATTCCTTTCTTGAAAAATATCCACTATTCCTAAACTACTTTGCCTCAGGACTGCCTCCCAAGAGACTCTCTCAACCAGTCTCCTAGACAGGCAAAGTCCAGAAATCTGAGGCAGAAGTTCTGATGATGCCCTCCTTATTTCTGCAAGAAACAAAAACTTTGATCATTTTGTCCACGATGGCCACCAACTATCCATCACATCACTTACCAGTCCTTCTCTATTCAAAAACAGCTGGTCAGTGGGAAGCCATGCCTAGCTGCTCCCTCACCAGCTGTGTCAGAAAGTTACTTCCACACTCCAAGAACCTCCTAGACTGTTTCCTTTCCACTGTGTTGTGTGTGCAATGGGCATCCAGTCAATTGATGTCTCCACAGGATCAAGAGCTAGCAATAGCTAGCTAGAGACTCCTACCAGCTACTCACAGAATATTTCATCTACCTCTTCATCTAGGCTGGATGGTCTGTAGCAGACTCCTGCCAGGATATCTGCCTTGTTGGTCTTCCTCCTGACTCTTTACTCCTAGACACTTACTCTATTGTCACCATTGTTAAGCTCTAGACAATCAAAACTCTCCCTAACATACAGGGCTACTCCATCACCTCCCTTTCCTTGCTTACACTTCTAAGAGTTTAATCATCCACTGCAGCACTCCAGTCATGCAATTCAACCCACCATGTTTCCAGGATGGCTACTATGTCATAGCTGTCCTGGTGTGCAGTGATTTCCAACTCCTGTTTGCTGTCCATACTGTGTGCACTATTGTATATGCCTTTCAGTTGGGCTATTCCTTCCCGTACATTTTAGAAGGAGAAACTCTAACTTCTATATGACCATTCTCAGGGTCTTCTCTGGTTCTTAATGTATCAATAACCCTCGTGTCTTTGCAGTGCCTGTGTCCCCATCCCACACCTCCACTGAAGTCAGACCATAGGATCTTGCCAGCACACTGTCCCTCAAACACTGGAGTGCTGACCCCAGGCTTATCTCTAGTGAGCCTGGTTTTATCCTTTTCCCCCTTCAAATCTAGTTTCAAGCCATTTCAATGAGTCTTGCTAGTTCCTGAATGAGAAACATTGTTTAATATATTTAATTTCTCTCTCTTTTGTTAGTACAGGAGAGTCAGGGGGATGGCTGCTTTGTCTGACCTCCTCTCCATGGGAATAGTAACTATAATGGGTTTAATTAACTATGTGGTATTGACGTAATTAGTTATCCCAGTGATTATACTTCTTTAATAAAAGCACTTCATTTGGGATGCATTTCTCTTCTGCATATGCAGAGCCCTACACCTATATTTCATAATTGTCTAGACATCAGAACTCTGTGCATATTTTAGCATCTGCCCTTGAGAGAGAGGTTATCTTGCATGGCTTAAGATAATTGGGAAGAAATTATTTTGCCCCCTGGTTTCAGATTCACTTGCCTACTGAGAGTAATTGGGCAGAGGGACAGTAGCTCAGTTTGGAGAAACCAAAATGGGGAAAGGGGAAGTGCTGGGTTTGGAAACCTCATGCCCAGGCACTGGCTGTTTCTAACTTTTCAAGTCCAGAGTCAGTAACACTAAAGGGAATGGAGAAAGTTTAACTTGTAGGCAAAGTAAATGCTGTGTATCTTTTTCATTTATATGTATTTATGTACATAGAACTATTACTGTAGGTGTTTATGGCATAAACCTACATAGATTGTGTTAAATTTATATATGCCAAGCCTCAGTAACTCTGTTATTGCTATCACACAGCCAAATCGACAATAAAGAATGAATTTTAGTTTTCAGTTTGGTTTAGCCTTTTGTTGGCTTTTTTTTTGTTTTCCTGGGAAGTCGTTATTCTTTGTGTTTCATCCCTCTAGCTAATCTTGAAGAGCAATGCTACAAGGAGGAGAGATTACCATATGAAAATGTCATTTTGTATCATATGAATACTGAAAGAGAAAAAAAACCAAACCCACAACCCAAAGGTATAAGGTCTAAGTTCACTGTTCATGAATCAATCTACCACAAAATGCTATGAGTGAACTCCTTTAGCTTACATCTCAGTTCATAGCTGGGGGGAGGGATTCCTATCTGATAAAATATACTCAAAGATTAATGCATTCTGCACACAGCCTACTTCATAGGTAGGAGGTGTTATTCCTGTTGCTGTTGCTGTGTTTTATCTAACATTTTAAAAGTTTTTTCCTCTCTCTCTCCCT
Organism: Acridotheres tristis; assembly: GCA_037013685.1. Lineage (NCBI taxonomy): Eukaryota > Metazoa > Chordata > Aves > Passeriformes > Sturnidae > Acridotheres > Acridotheres tristis. The sequence continues at coordinate 49,976,034 of CM072887.1, forward strand.
ATCTGCTCTTCTTCATCTCTTTAGTTTACAGAACTGTGCTACAATCCCTTCAGTCTTTCTTGCTTTCCCTGTTGAGAGAGACAGACTGAAATCACTGCAGGCATTTGAATGCTTCATGCAGCACAGGAGTGAACTCTGTGGGTCATTTTAACAGACAAATACATAAACAAGTTCTCAAGAAATGGGGAAAGCCAAGCACATGGTTAAGAACTTGTTGTGAGACCTGCAAACATGGCTTGTTCTCTAATCATATGGAATGCTCCACTGAAGACTCAATCCCTCATTAAATCAATAAAATCATGTGTCCTTTATTTTAATCCTGTATTCAAGAACCAAGGATAGGGACTGAGGCTTTTCATTTCATTGTTTCTAAAAAAATCACTGAGATGATATTGACAAAGGTTGATTCTTTTACCTTGGTGTTTCAGAAAATGTCAGTATGGAGGCAGGTGCTGGGCATTCAGCCACTTCTTTCAAAAGCAGAGAAGGAGATCTGTGACAGCCTCATTGCAAATACTGTAGCTTTCTGAGACATTTTGTTTGGTTTGATGTTGTGCTGCAATGACGAGAGAGGAAGGATCTGTTATGTACAGCTGCATGAATCTCTGGATTGAAGTTTTTACAGCCTCAGATCCTCTTTTATACAGTAAAGGAGAGATGAAAGCAAATAACTCACATGCCATGAAACAGGTACTATGGGATTCTGAAAGGCTTAGCATTCCTGGTAAGCATTTGATCAAAATTCAGACAAGGGAACTTTGCACTGTCATTTGGTGGAGTGACAAACATGGTAAAAATACCTCCAAAATCTTCATTATTTTGTCAGCTCCATCTTGATTGAATTAGCAAAGAATGAGTCACAGTTAAAAAAAGAGCCATTCTCCCCTGACATGTATTAAAGTTTGGGTGGTAAAGAAACACATGTTTATTTCCTAAATGAAATGCAGGCAGAATATGTATCAAGCCATGGAAACAGTAGTGCTAGTTTCCTATGCAAGGCATGTTCAAAAATTATCTTTTACTGAGATCATAAAATGGCTCCAAATCTCACTGTAAGTGGGGTTTCTGTTCCCCACAGTTATTTATCCAGTGTCAGATCTTGTATATCTTACATGAAAAAATGCTTGGGTGAAAATGGTGAATAATGTAAATACAGTCTGGTTGTTTACCAAAGATTGTTCATTTCAGGGAGACGTTTGGGTTTTTTTTTTTTCTGAAAACGGTTCTGTATGTATTTCTTTTTTGAAAGATGCCACCAACACTATTTCTCTGGTCAGTTTAGGTAGGGCTTAACCAATGTATATGTTAGTTGCAAATCTGATATAAGATGTGATGTTACTTGTTGTAGCTTCAGACACTGAGGTTATTGACCTAGTCTGCTGTTTACTTAATTTTTAAGAATGTTACACGGTAATAGACTAAAAAAGGAAGAAAGAACAACAACAACACGTTCAGGGAATGGATCTACTGATTCTTGGATAATGCTGGGTAATAATAATGAAAGTAAAACAAACACACACAAAAAAGCATGAAAGAAGAGCCCCTTAGAATAATGTGGATGGTTCTCACCTTCAAATAACACGTCACCACACAGCCTTTCACTTGATCAATGAGTAATTGTAGTTTGAAGTCAATAAGACCCTAGTGAAAATCCTTGAAATATTCTACATGTACCATGTTCACAATTGCAGACCTATTAGGCACTTAAATAAACTAAAGTAACATGAGTCAGCAGAGTGCTTTGCCCACAGATTAGCTTTAACGAGTAATTTGCTTCCAAGAAGTCATTAAAAAAAGTACTTATAATACATTACTTAAGTTAGAACGTAACTCATGCAGTCAAAACTGATTGCTGTAGCACTAATGTGTAAAACAAAAGTGCAGTTTTACCAGTTGTAGAAACGGTGAAGACCTACAAAGATGACTATGAGTCCGGAGCATCTGTTGTATAAAGAGTGCCTGAGAGAGTTAGGATTGTTCAGCCCCTTCTCTCAGGAGGAGGGGAGGCTAAAGGGGGTCTTACCAAAGTGGATAAATTCCTCATGGGAGAGACTGAAGATGAGAGATTTAGGCCCTTTTCAGCAATGCTTATGGCAATAAGCAATCTAAACAAATTGAAATATGGAATTCCATCTGTGCACAACTGAACATGATGCTTTTACTGTGAAGGTCCTCAAACACAGGAACAGGTTGTCCAGAGAGGCTGTGGAGTCTCCATCTGTGGAGATGCTCAAAATGCTGTGCATGATCCTAGGCAACCTGCTCTCAGTGACCCTGCTTGAGAAGCAGGGTTGGATGAGTGCAACCTCAGGAGGTCCCTATTTATCTATTGAGTTTTCAAAGTATAACTTCAAGTGCTTAACACAAAATTTAAAAAAAATTTAAAAATTGAACTGCAGCAGCTGCTATGCAATGCTCTTAAGCAAACTAGACCAATACAATACCATGAAGAGATATCTGTCTCTATTTGCAGACCCTAACATATAGATAGATCACCTTTCAATCAGTCTTTAAATCAATAGAATATGATACCCAGGAATATTCATTTCTGCTTATGATAAACCCATTTAGTATGTTATACCTCATGATAAGTCACTCTCTTCCTGTTCTGTTGGCTCCCTTCTGGGGATATTAACTAGGGATGGCCGGAAGACCTCTGGTTGAATAACCAGAAAATGTTAACCACTTATCACAACTCAGTGTTTTTAAAAAAAATTTGAAATTCCGTTTTGAAGAAAAAGGAAACAGCGAAGTTGTGATGGTCTCAAACTGTATTGTTTGTGATAGTGTCAAAATGTAATCCAATGTCTTCACTTTTAAATACTTTACATGTGCATTGTATATATTACTAAACCAAATCGAAATTATTGAATTAAATCCATGTTTATTTTATTTTCAGTAGTTTAAATTCTGATTTGTCTGAAAGGTACAGAATATTTAGATAATCCAAATGAATTATCTGAATGAATTGAAAACAAATTCAAAATTCTCTAAGGACTGGAAATCCCCATCTTCAGAGAGCTCACAGAATGCTTTCTATATGCATGAATCAAACATCCCAGCAAATCAGTTTAATAATGCTAAGCTGCATGTTGGCTGTGGAAGATATATAGGACTCTGATGCATTTGAGATTGTACAAGATGTGAATATGAATAGTGTGAAAGATGTCACATAACAGCAAGAATGATATAAGTAACAAAAGACTGCAGATACTGTTATGCAATGCAGTATAAAGCATAACTGAAATAGATATCTACTGTGCCAGACTCTACCTATTGATAGTCATAGATTTGCATGAGTTAACCATAATCTATATTCCATTAAAGATTATGGGAGGAAAATATTATAAAAGTTAACACTGCTTAAACGATGTAATTGCAGGCTTCAGTCATGCAACTCTTTTACTAGCATCACTATCAGTGATGTGAAAGTCATCACTGCAGAAGGATAGAAGTGGGAAACCATATTATTATCACCCTCATTACTTCTGTATTTTTGGTTAAGAATCATGGGAACATTCCATTCTGGAGAATTTCAAGAGCTGTTTTACTATTTAAATGGTATTTTCTTATTCAATTCGTTTGAGCCTTGAATTTAGTCCATTCTATTTATTCAAATGACTGGCATAGAAATAAATCTGTATCTCTATCTCCTCTCTCTGGCCTTGAAGAGCCACTATAATGTTACAGAGAGACACAAACTTTTTCTGTTAAGCCTATGATCAGAATAGCTAACATGGATTTATTTGGGCTTTTGGCTCTGCCAAGGAAGGAATTGCCTTGCACAGGTGTAAGACACTAACATTTGGCTGCAGACTCTTACAGCGGACTAGGAGTCAAGAGTCCCAAAAGACACACCTGACAGAAGCAAGGTTAATTTGGAAGAGCTGCCTGTTTAAAAATGTGTCTTTTTTGGAACAAGAGAGAACAACAGTGGCTTGGAAGTCGAGAGGCTTTGGTAACACAACACCAGAATATGTACAGTCGTCTGGTTAGAGCAGCATGCAGAATTGATGAATATGTCTTATTTTTTGGAAACTGAGTTAGAATCACCCTGAAATGGGGGAAAGAGACTGATCCTGTCCTGTGCAGCTGTAACCATAAGTACAGGAAAGTGCATCAAAAACTGTCTTCTAAGTTTTCTAAACTAGCACTGGTACTTCAGTCAAATTTTTCCCATATCTGCACCATGGATGAGAAGTAGTAACAGGAATCTTTTGACGTGCACTGCTTGGTCCATGGAAACCCCCAGCTGTGCATTTTAATATAAGTACTAAATTAATATCTAAAACAATGTTTTGCAAAGCAAACACCAAAGTTTGGTGAGCTTTACAGAGTTTGTCAAATCCTGTCATGAATGATTTGTCAAATACTTTAAGGCATAAACCCAAACAAATAATCAAATAAATCATAGAAATATTATCCAATGAACTCTGCCTTTATGAATTAGTGTTATTCTGTTATGCTTCAAAGCAGCCAAGCTTCATGAACTATTTAAAGAGACTGGAAGTGAGATGAGTTCAGTGGGAGCACAGAATGATCTGCCCAGTTTAAGGGTACATCTCAACTGGGCACAGCTCTAATAGAAGAACAAGGATCTTATAACCAATACAATCCCAGTTAAATTCAAAACAAAACTCTCTGAAGCCATCAATATAGTAAAAAGGAAAAAAAATTCTTCTGGAAAATGATGATGCACAATTAAAGATGAAGGGAAAATAAATGAACTTTGGAGACCTTTTGCTGTATCAGCTTTGATTACATGAACATCTTTTAACTTTTAATATGCCCTCAATGCTAAATTGCACTAAAGGGCATTAGGAATGCAAAAGCTGTATGCTAAGAGTTGCAGCCACTAATTCAAATATGTTGTATTAAACAGGAAAGACATATCAACAAATACTCAGAGAACTCATAGACTCACTAAGGGACTAAAAGACTGAGATCATGAAAGTTTCTAGTCAGATCACAGGCCTCTGAATTGCACATCTTTCTCCCTGTACTGAGCCTATAAAACTCAATGTTATCTTTCTCTGACTTGAGCAGTTAGCCAGAAATCCAGATTCCATTGAGTAGTTTGAGTCAGAAAGAAAGAGAAGTTGATGCTAAAATCCTATTTATAAAAAAAAAATTACAAAAGCCTCTTTTCTTCAGGACAACAAATATGAAATGTGGCAAGATGCTATCTTTCCTTGAAGCTCTGAGCTCTTTTCTAATCAGCACTTATCCCATACAGCTCTCTCTTGGCTTGGCAGTGGGCTGTGTTCCCAGTTTGTGTTCTGGCTTTGTCTGCTGCTCTTTTAGTCTGTTTTTTTCCCCACCTACATTTCAGACACATACTATTTCACAGATGTCATTAAGTCACAGTTACACCAAACTACCTAAGAAAGGGTTAGCTAATTTGTTCTAATAATTTATCCTTTTTTTTTTGTTAGTTTGTATCTTCCAAAGAGGCAGCTACATTTTCCAGAAAGTGTCATGATATGAAGACATCAGGAGATTGAGTCTTTTTCTTCCCTTGGCAGGTTGTGCTTAGAGTTAATCACCTTCACTAGCAAATAGCTGTGCTTGATTCATCACTTGATTTTTCTTGAGAACAGTTTTCAGCTTCTGATGTTTTTATCCTTTCTTTACTATATTTAAAGGCCTTCAGTAACTGCTGAGTCCTTCTTATGAAAGTACTTACACACTATGATTAATTAATTAGTCTCTTGGCATGCTTTTTGATGAACTAAATAGCATGAACTCTTTAACCCTCGCTGCAAAACATCTCCCTCAGTACTCAGACAGTTTCTGTGACTCTTCCTTGTACCTTTGCCCGTTCATCAATGCTGCAAAATGTGGACACCAGAATTGAAAAATAAGTATTATTTCTATTGGTATCCTATACTGAGCTTGGCTACTCATCTCTGCTCTGCTTTTCTGCATTAGTCTTCTGGTTATACATGCAACAGCAGAATTAACTTCTTTGCAGGAGCTCTGGGATTCATGCTGAGTTACTTATCCGGTGTAGGTTTTACAGTCTTTTGGAAGGCCTCTGCTTTCAGTGGTGTCATGACACTTCTAGAGTAATGATGTTCTAAATCTTGAATGGCTGGGATGAAAAAAGGACAGACCAGTCTGCTGAGTTGCTTTAGTTACGACTGGTAACTGGTGTACACGGGCAAGTGCACAGCACTGAGTTTATTGGTAACTATTTGCAATGAGCAGCTGTGTCCTGAAATGGCTCTGGTCCGTGTTGCATGTAAAACTGGGAAGCTTAGATGCCCTACAGAAGGCCTTGACACAAATATCCACGGCTGGGAATTGTGGTCTAAGCAAAATCTTTTTCCATTGCAAAGGCTTTAAAGAAACTGTACTGAATAATCAGCCTGCTCAATCACCGACCAGAGAAATTTCTTGACTTCAGGGTCATGACATAATTTGCATTATATTTGAAGTTCGATTAAGAGTAAAGGGAACACATCTCTCACTACCACCAAGGAAAATATAAAACACTGCACAACGAAGTGGCCAAAGGATAATATAAATTGGAAAACCAGAAGATTACTCCCTAGGCACTTAATTTTTTCTGTGGGTTATTACAGCAAGGAAAGCTGGCTTGTTTCTTTTAAATATCAATTAAACATCTGGAGAAGTCACGTGCCAGGTGTGGCCTAAATGTAAGCTAAAAATTTGGGGGGAAGGTATCGTCCCAAAGTTTGTATCACCAACTCCATTGTGTTAACTGGGAAAACCAAATCCACTATTTTCACCTCTGGTCTGGAAATATAAGCCCACAAATCTGAGTAATATCCTTTTCATTGAGGTCTTCCACTTATCTATATGAGCTTTTAGTTTTTTACTCTGTGTTCTGGACTATCTCATGCAAAATAGGGCTAGATAAAAAAGATAACCTACACAAAGATTTCATGTCAAGATGAGATAATTTAGGTAATTTCTATTTTGTCACATTTTTCCGTATGTAATCCAGAATGTGCAACTGGTCCTCTCCACAGAACTTTAAGGCTAACTCCATTATATTAATTTGAATAGGAAATCCTCCTAAGCATTGCAATTACCATTCAGCTGTACCTATATTTTAACAGAAGTAATAATTCTATTACTGATTGTGTGAAGAACTACACACAGGACTTTTTTTCCATAGGGAGAGATCAGAGATACGTATAAAGCCAAGTTAAAGTAAAGCTAAAAATGAAGATAAGTATATGGCCCTTCATCTGAAAGCTGCTTTATCCACATTCTCAATCCCCATTTTATTTCTGACAAAGCCTCTCTGAAATCCGTAGCTTTGACAGAATTGAAGGAATCCAGGTTAGACTCAGTTTGAGGTACGTATTTAGACATTTGTTAAAAAAAAAAAGAGTTGGTTCTTGATGTATTACCTTTTTGTAGAATGTATGTTGGAAAACAAAAAGATTTACAACAATTTAAAGTGGAACTTCATGAGATTTACTGACTGTATACACTGATTAGTATTTGAGCTTATTTAAAAGGGATTCCATGATCTTTGCCAGGATCATATATTTTGAAAAATCCATATCAAAGTACTGTTATTAATACCTTGAATTTTTTAAAAGAGTGCATTACAATTTAGAGTTAAAAAGAGTAAATTTCCACTCTGGAACAGGCAAATTTATTTTGGCAATATCATAATCAGGATTGAAAAGGATGAGATACATCAAGTTAGTTTCAAACATGTAATAGATAAAAAATACTTCCTCACTTTGTTTAGATGGGCAAATTTTTTTGGTATATCATACAGGTATAATTGACAAACATTCACATGTTTTGATAAATTTGTAAAGTTGATTTGTCTGAGAAAAAATAAAGTACAAACAGAAAAAGTACTAAAATGAAGAATTTTTACTTCTGAAGCACTGTCTGACCCTGGTTTCCTGCAGTGGGCATGATCCTGACCCCACCCAAATGTTCATGTTCCATCTCTGCTTCATCCTATCCATGTTCCCCAGGGAGGTACCTGGTGCAGAGGGCTGAGGCTGCCCTGATGCCCTCCAGCTGTCTTCCTCCTGACTGGGATGCTGGGACAAGGCTCTGGCTGTCAGGGCTGTGCCCACCCCAGGGCTGCAGAACAAAGGCAGCAAGAAAATTAGAGAAGGTAAAAGTTGCTTCTGACCAAACGCAGCTCTAGAAAGGAAGAGTTCCTGAGGTGGAAGCAGGGCAGGTTACCCAGGAGAAATAGAGAGACACTGCCCAAGCATTGAGAGGTGGGCTTAGGGAAACCAAAGCCCATCTGAAGCTGAATCTGGCAGGCAACGTGAAGGGCCACAGGAAGGGCTGCCACAAATAAAGCAGCAGGTCTTTACTGGTAAGGTTTGTGTTCCAAGCAGTTCCAAGTCCAAATAGTGCCCATTGACAGGGCTGTCAATTGACATAAATTAATGAGACATATTAAATGACAAGAAATAAGGAAATACTTTTACTGCAATGGTTGTCAAACACTGGAAGAAACCGAGGAAGAGTGGCTATCCTTTAGATATTCAAAATCCAGCTTGACATGGTCTTGAGAAACGTGTTCTTGTTGACCTTACTCTGAGCAGGCGGTATGGAGTAGGTGATTTCCAGAGGTCCCTTCCCAGACAGTGACCCTCTGAATCAGAGAAGCTGCTTATGCTCAGAACACCTGAAAATTAGGCCTTTTGTTTAGAAGCCTCTACTCACTTTGTATTTGTTTACTTCCTGAAGTCATAGAAGAAAGGTAGGCCATTTAGACTCTGTACTAGGAATTAGCTTTCTTAATTATCTTGGACCAAGGTTAGTCCAAGACAAAAAGCAAGTTATTGATTCAAAAATTTACTATTAGACACAAAACCAGAGACTGAATTTTAAAGATGAATTATAAAGCTGTCTTAAAACCGAGTTAGAGGTGGTCTGAGTCGTCTCTTCTGGAACTTCAGACACTCCTCATATGGCTTCCCATCAAAGCCCTTCACCATCTTTGTTGCCCTCCTTTGAAAGCTCTCTAATAGTTTCATGTCTTTCCTATATTGTGATGTCCAAAACCACGCACAAGACTTGAGGTGAGGCTGTACCAGTGCAGAGTAGAGCAGGACAATCACCTCCCTCAACCAAGCCTGAAGGACCCCAGGACATGGCTGGCATTCATTACAGCTACTAAATAGACGGTTTCCCTTATCTCCTTTTGCATTTCAGTAAACTGCAGTAATGGTCTGCTGGAGAAAAAATCCCATTGGTTCTAGAACATGAAAATGGACCCTGTTTCCTTTAACAGAATGGAAGATCATGCCTTTTTTTGCCAAGGTTTGCCAGTAAAGCCATTATTCTGGCTGGGTACATGAATTAATAAAAATAATTTTAATAGATGGCTTTACAAGGAGAGCTACTCTTTTTTTCCCCTACAGAAAAAGATAGAAAAAGTACAGAACTGCTTCTTATAGCATATCTGTAAATGATACAATGGCTTATGACACAGGTAAAATAGAGTCTAATGCATCTTTCTAGATTACACTATAACAAAACTTCCCTAGCTGGCAAACATTCAAATAAAAACATTTGAAATTATTTCCAGATTGCTAGAATCATATTATTCCTTAAAATGATATGGTATACATAGGCAATTTTTAGGCATGATTCTATAAAATATACATGATTCCAACCAGCTGAGAAAATTTAAACTAGAAGTTACAGTGAAATCTCTTGCAGAGATGCCACCCTGTTTGTGCAAAGAATAAACCTTACACAAAAATCCATATGTCTGACAGGTGTACATAAAACAGGGAAATCTTAGGAAAATAATGTTACAATTAAGGAAGTATTCCAAATGCCAACATTTTTTTGCTGCAGGTTCCTTAGCTTTTGATTTTTGATGAGTGATTCATGTGCAATGTTCTCCTTTAGGCCTGGATAATTGTTTGTAACATACAAAATTATATCTGTCTAGTCTAGAATTCAGATGGACATGGAAATAACAAAGGTTCTTATATTTTTAAGAATACGTTGTTCTTTTTCTCTTAGGAAAAAATGCAGGTATTTTTCACAGACATGACATAAAGTCTTGCTTAGATTTATGGTGTGCACATTGAAGTTATTTTTATTTGAAGAATTTTCTTGCTGTGGCTCCCAGAGTAACTGAAGTGCATGTTTTCATTGCAACACATACTATGCATTCCTTTCTTGGCGAGTTAACAGTGAATGACATTATCTGTGACTCTCCAAAACATGTTTATTCCAAAAGAGTGGGTTTTCATAAGTGAATAGTTAGTTTGTGCCATGCTCAAAGGACAAATGTTTTATCATGCTTGCATGGAACTACAGGAGTGTGTGAAATACTGTTTGGGTTCACAGGTCTTTATTAAAAGAGTGATTCTGTGTTGGAACCTACAGATACAATGGCAGTGATTCAAATAATTTTCTTTATTCAGAAAATAATAAAAATAATTATTTTTCAGAAGCAGTAGCAGTTACCTTAGAGTGTGCCAAAGACTCCAAGGCAAGATCTGTAAGGAGCCTACACTATAAGTAAGTGAAAGCAAATTGCTAGAGATAAATAGAAGAATCTACAGAAGCAGTAAGGAAGACCTATACAACAGCTTCATCTTACTGGTACCTAAACCCCTGACAATTCTTTCTGGGAACAGATTGGCAAGAGAGATTATTTAGAAAGAATTAAAACTGTATAATGAAATGTATTTTCTTAGCTAGAAACCTCTCACAGACAAAAAGAAAACAATGGGAAAAAACATGAAGATTTTAGTGAATAAATAAGGGCAGTATTATTGGAATGGGAAAGAGTAAAAGTTATTAATATAGGAATAGTGTCATTAGATGGTGTTGCACTGTCTAAATTCCTAGGCTGCTTTCAATATAGAAATACTGTAATGCAATATCATGCACTTGCTTTATCTGTGTAAGCAGATATCTGCAATGTAAGACTGGCCCTGGAGATGCTAGAATCTGAAAGATTTAAATATACCCTGCAAATGAAGACCTAGGGAGTGATATGAGCTGTAGATACCTTACACGGGCAAAATGGTGGTCCAGTATGCATGAAGGAAACTGTGCTTGAGTGAACAGAGGGTAAACCTGGGACTTCTGTTTGATCTAAAGAAGATAGACATATAGCAAAGAGAGCTTTTTGAGGTGCTTGCTCAGAGATAGCAACTGAAAGAATGTTTGTTTAAGTGATTATCCAGGCTATAGGTGGTAGCTGAATTAATGTTTGTAGAGGAGATTACCTGGAAATATGGTAGGTGTAGTAAGATGGCCATTTTCCAGTTTAGCATTTTAATTTTGGAAAATGTTACCTTGTAAGAAGTGCAACATTTTATAGCAGAAATTATTCTTCAGTGTCAAGAATCTGACTGGTAAAGATTACAGAAATTTTGACTTATGAAAACAGAATTTCAGTTGACTTGCCAGGATTATATCTGGAGAATATCTGGCAAGAAATACACTTTTTTGCTATTCTGAGTGGAAAAAAATATGAAGATCTCAGCAAAGTAGAAATCTTGGTTCTTATCTCATCTGGACTCTGTGGACCCTGTGGTGACATTAAGCTGTTTCCTGTGTTGAAAATGTCAGTCCATACATGAAAAACACAGGAGAAGTGGTGGTTGTTGGACAAGGAAGAGATTATTGCAGATTTTACTGAGTGATTTCCACTGAATGGACTCTCTGTTGTGTGTCAGCGCAAGGAAAAGATGATTGGATTGAAAACAAGGTAATCTCTCTTGGACAAAATCAGTAGGACTCTGTGAGACCATACAGACAATGCAGCTGCTTCAATCCCTATGAATACTGATTTCAGCTGCCCCTTAAAAAACTAAATATGGTCCCTTGGAATCTTATTTGGGTGAGTGACTTCAGGAAACCTATGCCAATCTCAATTTAATCTCAGCCAGCAAAGGCAGTAACAGTGTTTGGATATAAAGAGGGCAGAACCCTTTCATGCTGGGTTCTACCTGTTCTTTGCTAACCAGGGTATGTGTAGGAGCTTTTCTTGAGTCCGTGCAGGTTTTTGGTAGCTCTACTGAACTTCAGAGCGGATCTGGAACTGGGTATCACTGCTTCTCCCCTGTTAATTTCCCTGCTCAGAAGAAGAAATGGAATAAACAGGGTTGATATGTAGACATACCACAGCTTTCTAAAATATACAGTTTTCTTGTATTGGTGACTTTTTCCATTCTACTTGAGTATTATTTCATTTTAGCTAATTCTTGGTGTTTTTATTGTTATATAAATTTGTACAGCAGATGTGATGGGAAAAGACATCTCAAATCATATGCTGAGTAAATACTGAAGGAATCTTCTATGCTCTCTGTTTTGTGCTCATTAGAAGCAAGCAGATTTGTCCTAACTTGACTCTTGCTAGCCAACTTCCATACTAAAAATCATAATCACATGAGCTGTTCATGGTACAATCATGAGAAAACCGTTTGTGTATGAACAGCTGAGTGTGCTCGCAGGGGGAAGAATTCAGCCCAGCAATGCTATGCATTTAATAGCTTTATCCATTCAGCTTTATAGCTTGCCATTGGGTGCAGATGTTTTATGACTTGTAACAGTTTAATGTGTCCTGGTGGATTACCCTCCAAGTTTCTCTTCATCAAAGCACTTGCTCCAGGTAACTGGAATGTCAAATTTAAATGAAGTGCTATGCGAGAATGGGGATTGTCAGATTTTAAATGAAGCACACAGTGGTGCTAGCTAAAGTTTTAAGCATGGTATGACATTTCCATGGCCCATCTTACAGCCCTCTACACCTCTTCTTCTTTCAGTGTGCAAATTATTGTAGAGAAAGAGTAAGACAGTCATATACTGCATTCTAGTACAGCAAAGTGCCAAGTTAAAAATTACCTGAAAAGACATAATGTTTCTCTTGAATTCAAAGTCAGACAAAAGGTGTAACAGACAGGGCAACATCATTTCATTCCCCAAGATAACCAGGCCCCTGATGGGCACACTGCTCTTTACAGTGAATAGTGAGCCTTTGCCTCATTCCTCCTTTGCTACTCCTCCTGTTACCATGTCCCTTGGGTCCATGAATATGCCCAGCCCTGTCTTTCCAGATATTTCTTCCATCCTGATCTTCCAAACAGGCATCCTCTTTCTTCCCATCTGACCCCACTCCCTTCATTGCTCATCTCAGTTTCTCTGGTTTAGCACTGGTGAAAAAACGGAACCCTCTGTAATGCTTTTGTAGCAACACAGAAATGAGTGGTCAGGGGATCCATGCTGGTAGTCCCTAGGGTCTTTGAGTGCCTTATTCTTCTCCTTTTGCAGAAATTTACTGAAGCAGTAAATCTAATGCAATGATGGAGTAAAACTAAGGCAGGGGAACTCTGGAGACAGGGAGAGGAAAAAAGAACAGTAACAGTGCAATAGTGGTTATGCTACTTTTCCCTGCCTCATGTCTTACTGTCATGTTTTTCTATAAAGCTTAAGTACTATGAGAAGGGAAGGGAAAACAAAAATCCTTTCTGACAGAGGATGAATTGCCACGAAGGTCCCACATGGCATTGAAGTCCAAATTTCTCAACATATGGAGAGCCAGCATAAAATAGGTTATCTGAAACCTAAAGAGTCACAAAGGTGGCACCATAAGTCGTATCTTTTCCTGAGGCAGAGAATGAGGTAAAGACAATCACAGTGCCAAAAAGACAATGCATGTCATGCTGAAACAGAGTACAAACCTCCAAGACCTCAGAGTGTGTCAGAGAAGAGATCTTTAGGTCTTTCTGACAGGTTTTGCATGTTTGACTATTATTAGCAGAACAAAAGGTTGCGCATGGTTATTACTGAGGTGCCAACCTCCCCTGGTTCACTCTTTTTGTTTGTTGTTCTAAGAGGAGTGCAAAAGAGTCACTTATTTTCTGTCTTTGCACATTTAGGATGGGGGAAAAAGGGTTTTGGGATTAAAAGTCAAGATGAAGAGTCAGAAAACATTCACTCACCTGAAAGGAAACAAATTACTTTTATTTTCAAAAAAAAGAGGGAGCTTTGTAAGTCCTCAAAGTGTTACTCTGTAAATACCACTGAGAAAATAATTGACATGGATAACATATTTTGGTTTTCATTAACAGAATACCTGAGAGCAGTATTTTTCATCCTTCTGGCTATCACTGTTGTTTGTAATTTGTAGATGGTGAGATAATCTTAGGATCCCAACTAACATTATTGTTCTGTTGCACTAAGTGTATTTTAAAATGTATGGGTCTGCTGGCCTGAAACAGTTCAAACTATATTTTAATATAATAATATTTTAATAATATATTATAATAATTTAATAATATATAATAATAATATTGTGAGGTCTGTGAATTGTGTTGTGTTTCATTTGGGTCTGCTAACTGTACTTCCTCAAATATGTGGTATTGTTTCTATTTTCTAGGTTGGATGGAGAGAACTCACAACCATGTTATTCCTATAACCAGCAGGCAGCAAAATTAAGATCTGAGGGAATTTCAATGTATAACCTCCAATTCTGCTTCCCATGAGTATTTCATGCAGGTTACATTGAAACTGAAGAAAGAAGGACAGGGTGAATGTGACTTTATGTAAATCTGTTGAGAATGTGGAATGAGTATTCACAAAAAGGCTTTTTATGCATTAGTTATTCCTCCATTGTTAAATATATGATGCTCATCAACTATGTCAGGTAAATGTGCACCTGCACAAAGAAATCTGGTGAGAATATGATAAAGGTCTTGCTTGGCTGAAGCACAAACTACCAGTAGAGTTGGGTGCAGAAGTTAATCTTGTGACAACAATGATGATGATGATGATTCACTTGGGGGAACTGTGAGGGGTTTGTAATATGAGTTATATAAATTTGTAGTTATTGCATAAATGCAAATATTTATATGGAGTGTTCACAGTAGTTTGCCACAATAGGAAAAAGCAGTGATAGAGGAAGAGGGTTTTTTCTGTCTCACTTATGTATGTAACTGTTGCCCAAGACACTCTGTACACTCCATGGAGAGATACAGACACTTTAAGGAAGTGATTCATCTCAGTTTTAGACATCTAAAATAAGGCAGATGGAACAGTCTATCTCTCCACAGAACTTTTAGCCTGAACTGCATTCTAACAAGCAGGCCCACTGGTTAAAGAATATGACCACCTGCAGGCAAGCACAGTTCATGTCTTACAACCCTGCCACCAGTATGGTCAAATACAAAGTGATAGTGCCTGTCTATATAACAAATTATTTTTCAGCTGCAGCAGAAATATCTGATGAATCAGTCACAATTGTGCTTAAATGTGTAGTCAAATTACACAACGCAGAACACAGTATTCCAGTCTACCAGGAATTAACCCCCACCATGCAGAAAAGTTTCGGTTTGCATTTGTGAAGTTTGTATTAAGGAAAAACAATTCAGGTGTGTCTGTAAATTCAGATATTTCTTCCCCCGAATAACTGAGTTGGATTCGGATTGACTTTGCAAAGATGCAGAGCATTTTCTGGATGCACATTTCCCTGACTCCTTGGAGGGGAAGGACACGGTCCCTCATGAGATCAAGTCCTCGCACAGTGCAGAATGACTGCATCTGAACTGCTGTGCTCCTTAGATGTGTAACATTTTGAAATGCCCTGCAAAACTATCACTTACTCTCCACTACTGCTTCCAGATGCCAGACAGAATGAGTCAGGTGTCTAAGCTTGGCCGATTGGCCAAACTCTATCTATAATTGATGGAGACAAGCACTTCTGAGGGGAGATTCAGCTGGTGTACAGAGAATGTGAATCACATTGCCTTTCTCTTGCCCCTGGTTATTTGTTGGCACCCCTGATGCACTTTGTAGCACCTTTCAGTTGCACTGATACTGCTCTTTGTGTCTGTGGCATTCACCAAGTAGCTTAAATTGTTTGGGTTTAAAAAACCCAACAAAACAAAAACTAAAAACCAAGCATTCCTCCCCATACTACCAGTTAAAAGGAAATCTATTCCCTGTCTGTACATTCTTTTGTGTTGGTGTAGAATTTTATGAAAATGAAGTATTTTTAAAACAGCAATGGCAATCTATCCAGGGAACTAATTTAAATAAAAAATGTGCTTTTGTTGTGTCTTATGTGCTTTTGTCCAGGCATTAAAGAATAAAAGAATGTATGTTAAACAAAATTGCCTGCTTTGTAGTTCTTTTTCTTAACTCTTCAGTTCTTTCCCTGACTAGTTCAGTCCTTCCCAAGTCCTGCACATCCTGGGGGAGGGAGTATGCACTAAATTCCTTTCACCCTTGGTAAACATACTTTGCACAATCTGAACCAGGGTAGTGTTACACTGCTTTGCTGGGCCTTTTGAGAGTCCTGAAGAGAAAAAGGAAAAAAAAAAAAAAAAAAAGCGGGATGGTTGACATCTGCATTTTACTGGAGTAGCTACAAGCACTGTCTGTTATGGAAGAGAGGGAGAGGGACAATACTCAGGATTTTGTACTGAAAGGAGCTAGCCTGGATTTCTGGGCCTCCCGTGTCCTTTCCTTCCTTGCCTGAAGGGCACTAAGCCCGCCCTGCTTCTCACTGGAGGGGAGCGGATATTCCATGACAGGCAGGCTACAGGAGGGACATTTTACTGCAAATGAGAGACAACCTTTATCTCACATTCTAAATGAAATTTTCTTACAAAAGGATTCAACCTTTTGCATTTCAATAACATATAGGTCTTTTTGGTGCTGGTCTTGTTTTCACAGCCTTTCCTTTCTCTCTGAAGTAAATGCTGCTCCACACAGTTTCTTAGGATCTGTGATAGCACTAGCAACTACAATGAAATACTTAATGTTTAAAAAAATAAATGATACTAGATTTACAGTTAGGATCATGGATGCTGCTTGGGGACACCTGAGTCCCCTGTAACTGTAATTTTTGTTTTACATTTGCTTTAGAGAGAATGAGATTTCCTCAACTATTGTTAAATGCTTTTTGAGATGATCTTTGGTTACTAACACGGGGAACTAGGTTATTTCCTTTGTGCCCAGGATGTGTGAGAGCAGACTCTCCTTTTTAGTTATTTTGGCCCCCCAGATGCATTAATTGTTAAAATTACTTACCACAGTCTCCTCTCATACCCCTTTTGCTAGCAGCTTGCTGTGAGGGCATGATATTTGGAGCTTAAGCTATTGGGAACCAGCCACAGAACTGACTCTGTCCATTCCTTCAGTGGCCAAGCATAGCTAACATACAGGCAGGCTTTGAGAATCCACTGAGGACTTGCTTTTCCCTGAGAGAGATAGCAGATAAACAGGATTAGAGTATTTACACAGTCTTAAAATCTGGGTCGGCTGGGTCTTGCTCAAGGCATCCTTTTTATTTAGCAGCAAGATTTGATTGACTGAGCAGTGTCAACATTTAACTTTCTATCCTCACTTCACACCAGCTAATCATCTGAATACAGGTGACTCCAAATGCAAAAGGTGTGGTCAAGTTTTTCACTTGGTTTGTGAATTGGCTCAGCCCAAGTCTGTGGTGGATGGTTTGGGAAGCACCATTCATATCCTCTATCAAACGGTATCCCAGCTCTGCTGAAGTTCAAGCCTTAGTTTTGCTATTGATCTTGTCTTAATAGAGATGGGAATTAAATCCAGCAGTAGATTTGCCTGTGTGAAGGGTCTTTGTTAGGGCTTATCTTGCCTGAGCATAGTAGTGTTGGCAGTGCTGAACTCCAAGGTGAGAACAGTGCCTGCAGCCCAATTTGTGTGTGCAAAACCACATGCTTGGCCTAAAGCTGCTCAAGAAGCTTCCATCGGTGGCAGATGTTCCTTCCACCCTGTCCCCAGTGTCCTGCTTGCTTTCCTTTGCTGCTGTTAGGAGATACTCTTTGCACTGGTGTAGCTGCAGTCAACCAGGCCTCCCAAATCATCTGCTTAAAAATACCCCCTTGCCTTCTTTCCAGGAAAACAAAACAAAACAACCTTGTAATGAAGATCTTTTCTTGGATGCAGCTTATGGTACAAAACAAATAAGGTGGCACAAAAATGAAGGGTTGTAGATGTTTACGGAAGGAAGCACATTGTGTAGCATGTCAGTATCTTAGCATCAAAAAATCTGAAAATGTAGCATAAGACCATGATTTGATGATAAAAAATAAGTAGTGGCATTTCTGACCTCAGCCTCCCTGTTCTCTATTGTTACATTGTTAGGCTTCTGGTTTGTGTGTTTTGGTGTTTGTTTTTTGTTTGTTTGTTTTTGTTTTGTTTTGTTTTTTAAATTGAATCAGTTTCCTGATTTGATGGAACCCTACAAATGGTTGTGGTGATGGAAACAGGAACAATCAGCTGAGAGCAGGGAGGAGGGACAGCTTAAGCTGATATTTGGTGTCACTGACCACAGCCACAGGATTTCCCTGGATAAACAGTAGCACGGTATCTTCTCATCTAGTGACATTTCACAGGTTATCTTAATTCTAGTTAGATACACTTGTCTCTATTTTCTTCTCTATTGAAACTGTGCTATGAGCAAGTTAAAATAAAGATATCAGCCTCAATTGTTTTATGGTATTACCCTCAGCTCAAGGAGAACAGTCTTTTTTAGCTTTTCTGGGCAATTTCTTTGAGCTAATACCCAGAAAACTAGAACTGCAAGGAAGCAAGCAAGACACTTAGCTTCGAATGACCTGGGTGGACTGCTCACTTGGGAACAAGAATGAAAAAAATAAACCAGAGTTTATCACAAAAGATCTTTGCCTTACTGCAGCAGTAAAAGTGATCAGAAAAACGTATTGATTCTCTGGATGTGTGATAAAGCTACAGCACTGAAAGGATTCATTGCAGTAAATCCGAGTTTAATTTTTCCATTCAAATGCCTTGAATAGTGCAGCCTTCATCTGCTGGTCACCTGTCTGCGGTGCTGTTCAAGATGATGATAGCACTGTTTATCCAGGATAGGATCCTTAATTGTCCCGCACTATCACAATTCCCAGGAGCTTCCTTGCTGAAGAGTGTTGCATCACATCTAGAGTGATTATCTGAGAACTTGCCCATTGCACAACAATAGAAAGGCTCCTCATTGTTTCTTTTTTGGCTGTTATCCTCAGGCTGGTGAAACTACAGCTGAATTTTCACTAAACCAGCACACTTGCATGTGCTCATGGCACATACACACGCACTTTAGGCCGCCTGGCAATCTGCACTCATTGTATATTCATCACGTTTTCCTTGTGGCAGACTCCTCTTAACCAAGACAGCCCCGAAGAGCATGGCACCGGGAGGCTTCTCCTGCGCGCACACGCAGAATGCAAAAGGCTGTAGAGGAGCTCTGAAGGAGCTCTATCTCCGAGCATCTCTGCCTGAATGGTATCATATCCCACAGCCCTGCCTCCCCCTCCGCTGCGCACGATAATGATGTGCTGGAAACCTTGTGTCTGCGGGGGGAAGGGTTTAAAAGCATCACACTGAGGCTGGGCATTCTGCCAGGGGGAAGGGACAAAAGTGAAGTGCGCCTGGAGGTTTTCTTTTTTTAGACAGTGATTACTGAAGGGGAAAGAAGGCCAGTCATCATAGGACTCCAAAAAGACAAAAAAAGTATTTACTGTGGGCTATTGGCAAATACTTAAGTCTCACTTTAAGCAAGAATTCCTCACAGGAGATGAAAAAAAGGCACAAAATGATTGTGCTTGAACAAGGGAGTCTAGGCTCACCAGCTGTTTCAAAATTAGTGATTAAAATGAATGATATCTCTATGATTTCCCTTTCACTCCCAAACATACACAGATGTATTCATAATCACAAAATGTGTGTCCTTAAGGTCCTAGGGACTTGAAGAAAAGAAAGGTGCAGAGGGGATGTCTTTGAAAATGAGCGACTTATTTTTACTTAAAAACTGAAAATTCAGTGTATTCAAGTCCCTTTGAAGAGATAAAATAACAGAGTTATAGAAATAGCAGGTCAGAAAGTCTCATTTGCCCTGAGCTCTCTACAGAGTCATTCAGCTTCTTGTTACAGTGAAATGCAGAATATTTATACAACTCAGAACCTCTGGCATCAGCAACAAAAGCCTCATGTCTTGTTGGCAAGGCAGGATTGACAAAAAAACTCTTATATCTGATGTTTTGAATTTTTTAGGAGCAAGGAGGGGGGATAAAGTCTCCACCAGCCATGTGAGCCCTGTCATTGTATTAGCACTTGTGGACAAGAATATCTACAAGATTGCACTGTCCTTTCTGCACCTAAAGAAAATCGTAATTATAAGCTTTGAATTCATATTCCTTGTTAGATGACAGCATGTTTAGGAAGCTTATGTCCCTGTTAAGCTTCTGACTTTTGAAATTAAATTAGACATGGCAGAGGGAGGGCTTGGGGGATGAGGGAATATTTTTTGGCAACTGAATGCAAAACTGAAAAGCCAGATTTGCCAAGCATTTTTCCAGGGATGTGTGCATGATTTGCATGTCCCCACTCAGTCTCATAACACATCCTCAGTGTGAAACTGATGGGGAGTGGTTAGGGAAATGGTACTGGTGGCTGAGAAATTAAGGGCAACATGAAAAATATTTGGGTTTTTTGATGCAAACAAATGGATCCTGGTGAATCACTGGATTTGTTCCCTTCCCCCTCCCGCCCAAGGAAAGTCTTCTTTTTCTTTTTTAGTAAACGCTTAAAAATGAAACTGTGATCATTGCATTAGCACTGGTTGGTGAACCTCAGAAGGAGGTATCAAAACCTTTTGTAGCTAATCCAAAAACAAAACAATGCATTTTCTTTTAGAAATCAGAGTAAAAATCTTTCAAGATCAAATTCCCTTGTGAGATTTCCACTTTTATACGCGTAGAAAATATCATGAGACTCTTCTTGCATATCACATCATTGCAGTAATTCTCTCTGCAGGAGTTATAGTTATATGTGATTATTAAAGTAAATAAATAGCCAAGATAAAAAGTTCTGAGTTCATTTCAGGTTATAGGCAATGACTTTCTACTGCTGATGCACTTTCTAAACTGCTTCCTTTGTCCTTAGGCTTTAATTTAGCAAACCACTTTAAAGCATACTCAAATATAAGCATCTGGGTTTTCCCATCAAAGTCACTACTCTATTCACATATTTAAAGCCAAGCAGGTGTTAGAGAATTATTTCTAGGTAGATGATGCAGGGAAAGATTTTCAAAAAAGAGTCAGAGCTGTCTACAGAGGAAGCAGGAGATTCTGCCCCAGCCTCCTTCCATACACTGAAAATTAGAACGTCCTACTTACTGCTCTGCCCAAAAACTCAGTGTGCTGAGTGAGGAAGTGGCTCAGTCTCTAGCAAGACTGTGGTGATTTTGTGAAGATTTACCCCCTAATTGCTAATCTCTCCTTATATGGCAGCCACCTGCAGGATGGTTTGTAATATCAGGATAGCAGGTACCAAATCCAACACTTGGGAAACAAGTCCGTGCCATAAGTGAAGTTCAAAAGTCTCATAAATTATTACATTGGATTAAAATATTTTTTATATTGTGGAAACATGTGAAATAGTTGAAATTTTGACTTTTGGAGGAGAAGTAGTGCCCTGTTGAAAAGCAGTGTTCTTTGGTGGTGTTGAGTTTTATTCAGATATCCTGTAAAATTTTTGGCATGGAAAAGGGCATACATAGAACTATGCATTGTTCTCTGGAAACCTCATAACATCAGTGAAAATGCAGATAAATCAGAGGAACATCATGAAAAGATAAGAAGAACTGGTTTATGACAAAAGATTAAAAATCAAATTTATCTAGCTTGTCCAGTTAAATATCAAATCATGATGAATAAACACTAAGACTGTGAACAGCAAGGACAGACACATTATTCAGGGGCTTTTAGAGACCTATCTCTGGAAAAATCAGGATGAAAGTAAGCAGTAGACTTACTGGGTATGAGTAGAAATTATCTATAATGATATAGAAGAACAGGCTCACAAAAGTAAAAGTTGGTCAAGAACTAAAATTGTATTGGACAAAACATTGGAAAACTATCAAATCTCTATCTTAATATCTCATTCATCACTATGATAATGCTCCTTCTAGAGAACACAATGTCACTTAGACAGAAATGTGATAGTAGTCCATCTATTTTTATTTCACAGATTCTAATTTCTATTTCCTTTTCTCCCTCTACTGTCCTTTTCATGCTGGGAAATGTGCATGGTTTGATGTCTAAGATTGAGTTCACAATCAGTGGTGTTGTTACTTTTTTCTCCCTTCCCAAAGAGATTTCTGAGGGCCCTATGGTACATGATTTTTGTCAGTATTATTTTGCTTTATCCTGTCTGGTGCACCTAATAGGAATGCTTAGGGATGTCAGGATGATTGCTCAGACTCTTACTCCCTAGCCCCAGAACTGGGGCCATGCTGCGTTTCTGTAGTGTCACAAGACTTCTCCAGTCAAGAAGTCCATGCAGTTGATTTTGCTATTCTGACCACTGCTGAAAACACTTCAGACTTCCTCACTGAGTTGGTTAAAAAAATACCCAGTTTGAGGTGACAGTAGAAGCCATCAATGTATGCACAGAGTTTAAATTTTTCCTGCACTGGCACATTCTACTTTTGATGGACTAGATCCTCCATCATGCTTCCCAGTTGCTAAATTTTATTACTCCCTTTTTAGTTTTTGACCAATTTTTTTAAAACCCTAGGAAGAAGAAATTTCACTGTAAAATGTAAAATAATTGCATTTACCTTCATGCCCATTTCAGTGTGCTCTCACAGGTACCTATTTCCTAGTGCAGCACTTCCATTTCACTAGATAAAAGGACCTTGCAGAAGCATCTGTTCACTTGCCCCAACTGTCTTAAATGCTATGATGGAGGCGTCCAAAGCAGCAGGACTTCAGGGAGGGCAGCCAAACTTCAGTGATGATCCTGGCAGCCACAGGCAAATACTGAATCAACTCCATGTGCAGGGAGAAAGGGTTGAACGTGCTGGTGAGGTGCTTTAGCTGTTTGCATATTTAAGTTTGTGCATGCAGTGGAGTTGCAGAAAGAAAATAAATGGCTGTCCTTCTGAGTGGCAAGGGTAAGTGGGACTACTGTTGGAAAAACACTTGTGGCTCATCTTGCCACTGTGGAAATGTGATTTCTACAACATGCATATGTTTGAACCACATGGACCCATTACATGGTATACAAGCTTGCCTGAAGTAGCTCTCCTTCACTCTAGGCTCCTTAAACTCAATAGATTTAAGCTATTTGGTGTTCTTAGCACATTTGGCAAATGCAAGCCCCTTTTTCCTGTTCTCAGGTGCATGAAATCCTCACGTGTTCTTTCCCCATCCTTCCTTGAGGGGCATATTTGGCAGACTCACTGGTAAAAACGAGCTGCAATGAGCCCTGAAGAACCCAAGTGGACAGAGAAGTCTCATGGCACTGAGCTCAGCACAAAATCATGGATTTATATAGGACTTATGTCCGTGTAAGAATGGTAAAACAGGTTTCACTGTAATTCCCATGGTACTCTCAACATGAATCTGCCCCTTAAAACACTACTTACATCTGTGAAATATGGCAAGGCTCTAACATTGGCATGGTAGCTGATACCTGCCATCACCAACTGGTGCAAATTCAGTAAGAACAGGGTGAGAGGCAAATTTTCAAACAAGAATGTGAAGAGTGCTCTTGGCCATTGTTAACATGAAAACAAAATTTCCTTCTGCCTCTGTTTTTATGGTCTCTTAAGAAGGAGGATGAGTGTATTACTGAGAAAGTCTTATTCTGGAAATTATGGAATGTAACAGAGAAACCCCAAATCTACCTTTGCTGTTCCAGAAAAATACCTTTACTGTTTTCTAAGGACATATGGCAAGCAAATGCATACAGCTATTTTTGCTGGTATCTGAAGTTCGGAAATCACAGGCTTTGTGGAAGAAAGGTTTTTTTCATTACATAGAGTATGGCTGGCCAGTAACTATCTGCAGCTCACTCTGCTTTATCTGAAGCCAGCAACAGATCTCTTACACTGAAAAGCTGTTGCTGGTTTAGTTATTGGTTGTAGCACATTTGAAACAAATGGTTTAACTGCAATTTATCCAAGTCTATAATTATTCAAATTGCTCAAGGGGCTCTGTAGGTTCCATCCCAGCTGGAATTCTTCTTACTTTTCTTTAAATAACATAGAATGTGTTAAACAAAATACACATTGTTTTTAATTTCAGAACAATCTCATGCACTGGTTCAGCTGTCCCCATTAGTCTTTCCATGCCATGCTACTGCAGCAGCCTCTACTAGAGGGGTTTTTTTGAAGTTTATATATCTCTCCTTTTTTTTCCCTTTCCATTTTTTCTTTCCACCTCTCCCTTTTTTCCCCCCTCTCTCCCTCTTCCCACCACTCCTTCCCAACATTTGACCTACAAGAACCCACTCAAAGCTGTAAACTAAGAAACCTCTGTGAGTTTTGTAAGTTGGCTGCATTTCTGTAAGTGTTAGTAGTTCAGTATTTATAATTTTCCTGCGATTTTGTCTGAATTTGGAAAAGAAATAAGCAGAAAAAAAATGAAAAACCGAGGATCCTTTGGATCTCATAATAATAACTTATTGTCCTATTTTTCTTAATCAGAGTATCATTAATTCTTCAGGTGTGGAGTAACAAAATGTGACATGTGATAATGGATGGCTATTAAGTAGCTCCAAAGCAAATAGTGTATTAGTGTATTAGTATATATATATATATTAGTGTTAGCAATAGTCCACAATTAGAGGCAGATGAAGGGTATCCTAGTCTCCTTGATGTGGGGATTGCATTTTTGATTTGTGTACTTAACTAGTGTCCATCTATATTATTATATCTTGCAGATTACCAGAAATAAAAACTTGTGCTATGATTCATGGGTAAGACTGGGGGGGTTGTTTAGTAATGTATGGCATTGTTTGGCCCACTGCCTAAGGTGCTTCATCAGGCATCTGATCAGGAATGGTACCATCACAGTTACCATTTTTCCATTTGCACTCACACCCACTTATTGCAGCCTCTTTCAGTCACACTGTGAGCAGAGATATCAGGACTGGGATCAGGATTACACAGTATTAAATCTGAAGTTTGTTTGGAAAGTCAGTGTACAAAGTGTTTATGTCTGACTGGCTTACCTGGAAGAATATTCCCTGCAAAACCCATTCTGCACTGCAAGTGAATGTAGAAAAAATGATCAGTTTTGTTTAGTGCCTCAGGTATCATCTCACTCATCAAATCAGAAGAAAAAAGAAGTTTGACCTTTCTGACCACTTGCAATGAGGACATAACAGCTGCCATATGGATCTAACCTGAGGTCTCCTTGTACTGCTGAATGGTTTTTGACATAGACCCATAGGTGGAGGGATGCTGACAGGTTTATTTGTGGGAAAACACATTTCTGGAGTGATTATAGACATAGCTACTGGGCTGATACTGTAGCATTCTTGCTGGGGCCCTCTTCATCCAGCTTTCACAAGGTGGTATGAAATGAGTCCCTTCAGTTCCTCAGGCTCATTTATAAACAAATCCAGGAAAATTATTTTCCCAACTATTCTTGGAATAGAAGTTATTAGGAGTGGAAAAGTTAGAATTGCTTGTCGTTTCCTTTCCTTTTGCTTTTTTTTCCTTTTTATTTCTGTCTGAAATAATGCTTTCAAAGCTGGGATTCAGTCATCACTGAAGCCTGATGTAGTCTGGTGGCTTAACTAACACATGACACTTGATGTTTGCAGTGGACTGGGAACAGACTCTGTCAGCCACCATGTGCCTTCCAAGTGGTGCTGAACTGAGCAGCTTCCACCTTAGAGGGAAAGGCTTCCTAACAGAATCAGCTGTGACCAATGAAGTGTAGCCTTCAGCTGTGTCTACACCATGCAGCGTTCCTGGAACAGTTAAGTTAGTGAGGAGGATAAAAATGCATTTGGGGATATACAGCAAAACTTAAATCAAAAACATTTCCTGCACACAGGTAGATGCAATTAATTTTTCCCTTGTTTTTGCATAATTATGAATAATTGTTAAAAGATCTGCTGCTTTGGCTTTTCATACAGTTTCAGAAATTATTTTATGGCCTTATTTTCAGACTCAGGCTTGTGCATCCTCCAAGTTGCTCTTCCCAAGAGACAATACTGAAATCAATAAATTAAAGCATACATGGCCTTTGTGTAAGCCTTGAAACTGGCTAAAGTTTAAAACAAAACGTTCCATAAACGGGTCCTCAGATAAAAAGCTGATGTAACTTCACTGAGAGTGGGATCAGAAAAATTCCTATTATTCATTTTAATTACAAAGAAAGATGTAAGGACTAATTTCAATTAAGTTTCATATACAATGGTCTGTGTTCAATACACAGTACAAGCAAAAGGAAGTCTGGGACCATTTTTACTACTCTGGATATTTTAAATAATTTGGTAAAACTAACACATCTAAATCTCTTATTATCACTTCACTATGGCAGTGTTTTATAAGCAGAAATGAAATTCTTTCAGTAATGTCCCTGCTGGAAAGACTGTTCCCATTTCACAGCCAGGGAGCTGAGGCATGTAGGTCAACAACCTAACCCAAAGCCCAATTTTTAGCACTCTTATGAAAGACACTTGGCTTATTTAATTGTGAATTGAAGGTAAGTTTGCTTACATCTAAGCCAGAATATAATTCTGTAATTTGCTCATAAGGCAGTTGTGCCCAAGCATAGCACTTTAGGATGAGGCAGAAAAGCCTTGGTCATAAATTTCAGTTTTGCAGAACTTTTTTGTTGTACCCCTGTGACTCTTCCAGCCTATTCAGTCTGGGGCACTAAAACCAGCATCATGGAGGTCAATTTCTAAAAACACCAGTAGGGCTAGCACAGAGCTGGTTTTGGGGCTGTGCCATCTGGAGAGAGACGTTGGTGGCTCCCACCTTCTGGCTCATTGTGAGAGCAGCAGGAGCTTCTGCCTTGTACAGATGCAATTTAATGATGATAGAAAATGGTAGCATATTGTTTCTGTAAGAGGCAGTCTCTCATGGATCCCACAGCGTTCTTACCAGCATGCTTAACCTCTAATCTGGGAAAGAAAAATACCATCTGGTACATACCATCCTTGAAAGTTTGCTGTCCCCTGCCTTGATGTGTACCTGGAGAGCTCATCTAAGTGCTGTGCTGAGTTATCTGTGCTGCATAAACCTGTCCAGGCCCCAGAAGAAGTGGAGCAACATTAGTGTGATGTGCTGAGTCAATACAGCTGACTTTGCAGCAGGGCTAATGACGTGGTGCAGAACACCATGTTTGTCTGGCTAGGCTGCTTCCAGTAAGGGGACTGGATTATGTAGTGCTCTCTTAGGTATCTAACCAGAACTGCACCAGGCCATGTTGGCAGATCCATAAGCTTTTAATGTTTAATGAAGAATTTATTTATCTTGTCAGGGAAATGTCACATTTTCTGCCCTTGTTTGCCTATTTATGCAGTGTTAATCCTTTCTTCACTATTTAAGTGAAAGGGATTCTGGCAAGAATAAGAACTTGCTGTTAAGCCCTGACAACCCTGCAGTCTATGCCTTACCTCTGCATTGTCTCTGTAGCAGAGAACAAAGGAGGGACTGAACGTGCACTCAATCAAAATCTGTGTCAAGTGGCCTGTGGATTTGAATCACCACAATCTCAGTATATGTGCCTTGGTAAACTGGACTATGCTGTCCGAAAATGAGATGCTCTGTTTCTGTTCCAGGTGGGTTATCCCTTCCTTAGGCAACCTGCTCACCTGAGCTCAGGGATCATCAGACTGATGCCAAACATGATGTGCAAAACTGGCTGAGCACACTGAAGCCCCAGGCTCATGGGCACCTACCCTCCTCTGGAGAAGCTGGGATGACAGGCATGGCCCACAACACCCAGTCTTCTCCTTAGAGGTGGCCAAAAAATTGCCAATGCTGACTGTATTTCTGGTCATGAGGGAAGATATTGGAACAGTTTTCAGTGAGTAAATACCATGCCTTGGATTGACCTTGCTGGTGACCACTGCTGTGTGAATACACAGCTTGTTCTGCTACCCCTGTGAAAGAAATGAGGTGAGACTTACAGGTGTGACCTCATACATTCCTGCTGAGCATATGAATCAGAACCCCAGCCCAGTGGTGGCATATGTCCCTTGCAAAGAAGTAATTCTTTCTCATCCGTTCTGCAGTAATAAAGTGTCCTCTCACAAGCAAAATGAAAGTGTGAGATAGAAGTTTTAAGAAGGAGGCTGGATTACAGGCTTTTGTGTGGATAGGAGCAGACCTAACTGGCTGCTGCTGTGGTCTATTTGGAAATCTCAGTCTTATTACAGCTTTCATTCCTTCAGCAGGTTCAAAATAGAGCTGTTTTGACTTAAAAAGATTCCTCATGTACATGCTAAAATGTGCTTATTTCATTTTTTAAAAGTGTCTGTAAAGTACCATGGAAATAATTGGTCCTGATGTTTAATTAGGTAGTGTTTGAAAAGCACTTTGAAAATGAAAAATGGAGTAGAAGTGCTAAATATTCTTGCCTAAGGTTGATTAATTACGGACAGTAAATCTTACATTAGCCCATGTGATAAATGTGAACGAATAGACTGCATAATCTATTAAAAAAAAACAGGCATATACATTTTTCCTTCTGCATATGGGCCTGGAGATGATTATCTGGAGTTGGAGAGTTGTGCTTGCTTTATAGCTTCTCATCCCCTTTTCATTGAATACTGTTGAACACTTCAGCAGAGAATTCAGGATCTGGCTTTTTAGAGCTAGCAGAGGGGCAATCCAGGGCATGGGAACCCGCTGGGCTCCTTCAGAAACTTCCACTTTCAACTTCACAGGAAGTAGTTAGACAGTGAGGCTACATCTCTATTAGTAAATCAAACATGTCCATCTCTTTGCTACTGAAGTCACCTGGCACTGCATTGCCCTCATCCACACAATTAAATACTTTTACCCTTTGAAAGCAAGGTGGTTGTAGCCAGGTGCTCTAGTGGGGAGAACCCCTGGTCTGTGCTAGCTCAAGAAGTCTTCCTGCAGATTGCTTGGGTCAGTGCCAGTCAGGCCCAAGTCAAAATCATTCTAGAAATTGAACAGCAGAGATGATGGAGGCGCAGTGCCAAAGCCAACCCAGCGCTGTTTATTTTACCAGTACAGATGTAGCTTGAGGGGCTGTAGCCTCACCTAGAGCACTTACCTTTGTTGTGGTCAGGGCACCTTCCACTGATGGAAGAGTACAAAGGTGCTTTCATACCAATCATGGCACAGTTAGATCAGGTCACACGACATGTGCATCTTGCCAGCCTCTCTGAGCTGTGGCTGTTTTGAGGCAGCAATAGTGATATCTGGTCTTTAAAGGGCTGATGAAACCAACCACCCAGCTTCACTTACACTGCAGAGTAGATGATATATTGCAGGACCACTTGGTGTCTCTGACAGGTTTTAAGTGGGGCTAATGTATAAAGAGCAAATGTTCTTATCACACCTAGACCAAATATGTGAGAGGTCTGTGCTAGTTCTTGCAAATATGGTAAGTGCCTTGAATAAACTGACAATCATTTACCTCAGATAAAAAGTCTGGAGAAGCCTGTAGAATGAAAACAGAAAAGGAAGGAGATGAGTCCAGGGATATTACATGAGAATCTGCAGAAAATACAGAGAACATATGTGCCTTTTAATTTTTTTCCTATATGACAATTTGCTTACATGCTATAAAACTGAACTTTTAAGACTGGAGGAGCAAGTTTTCTACTTGAAATGAGGAATTAGGTCAGTTGTTAACATTGGAGCCAGCACTGAACGATTCACATGAAACTGTTGCTTTAAGAGGGAATTACTTTGAGATATAAGGATAACCAATGACTAATCATTAATGTTGTTGACTTACAAAAAGAGGCAGGTGATATGAATCACAGAATCAATTAGGTTGGAAAATATGTCCTAGATGATTGAGTCCAACCTACGACCAAACACCACCATGTCAACTAGACCATGGCTCTCAGTGCCATGTCCAGTCATTTCTTAAACACCTCAAGGCTTATATGCCTCAAGGAACAGTGACTCCACCACTCCCCTTAGCAGTCCATTCCCATATTTAATCACTTCTTTTGTGCAGAAATTCCTCCTAATGTCCAGCTTGAACATCCCCTGGTGCAACCTAAGACTATGTCCTCTCATCCTGGTTCTCTGTGAGAAGAGGGCAACTCCCACCTGGCTACAGCCTCCTTTCAGGGAGTTGTAGAGAGTGATAAGGTCTCCCCCAGCCTCCTTTTCTCCAGGCTAAACCCCTCAGCTCACTCAGAAGCTCCTCATAGGACTTGTGTTCCAGATCTTTCCCCAGCTCTGTTGCCCTTCTCTGGACTCACTTCGGCACCTCAATGTCCTTTTTGAAGTGAGTGGTTCAGAGCTGGATACAGTATTCAAGGTGTGGCTCCACCAGTGCCAAGTACAGAGGGATAACAACTGAAGAACTTCCACTGAGGTCTCTGATGTAGAGAGTTTGACTCATGGTGTTTTGGCCAGGAAAGCACAGAAACTTTGCTTTTCAAATTCAGGTGACAGATCCTAAAATGTTAAATTTTGATCTGTTTGGAAAAGATTGTCATATGTCCATGAAAATGAGTCTTGACTACACACATAAAGATTTCAGCAAAAGTTCTGGTTCTTTTCATCAGGTTTTAGGGAGCAAGCTATAGTGTGAAGAGGTAGGGAAGGTCAGATTTAGGCATTGGGAAGTTGAGGCAAAAAGTAAGGCTTAGGCAGCCCCCCAGAATTTCCCTTTCTCTGCATCTGTTTGCCAGGCCCAGCCTGTTGGGAGGAGCTCTGAGAGCCTGAGTGATACCTGGTCTGCAATACAGGGGAAAGGCTTAGGCTGTGAAGACAGGATGCTTCTGGAAACAGGAGGTTGTTAGATTGTCACAGGTGCTCTCCTGAAAAGAGGAGCTTGCTGCTTCTTCTCTTATCCCCATCCTCTTGCATCACTTTTCCTAGCCAAAACATTTCTGTTCATGTTTAGGTAACAAGGTGATACTGCTTGACATGAGAATTCATCAAGTAAATTGTACAGAGCTCTTCAAAACATCTCTGAGAAGACTATGAGCTGGTAGTGGAGGAGTAGATGAAATGGCAAAGTCACCCAGTGGGTAAGAAGTTTGGATGCATGGTGTTCATTGAAAGGAGGCAATGGGCAAGAGAGATATTTGGAAAATTCGTGCGAGGGCTGAGGAAAGAGAATAGAAACTTGGAGGGCAGGATCGTTTTCGTGTTTAAGTGGAAAATCATACAAAGTACATCTCCCCTGTTTCTTGGACTCAATAGAAACTAGTTAACTAAAGGCATGCTATTTAGCACCTCACTTTTGATTGATCCTTCTCTCAAGAATGTGTGAATGAGATGCTGAGGTGTGAACGGGGACCATGAGATATACATCTATGGTGAGCTACACACACCCATTCTATTAGCATAATTCACTTGTGTCAGGTGCTTTGGCAGCGTTTCATTGATTTCATTTATTTCTGCGTTGCAAGAGAAGCTTCAAAACACAAAAGCAAGAGATCTAGAATGTTTTCATTATTTTTGTATCAGTAATTCTCGATGATATAATATGCGATGGTATCTGTCTCACAGTGCTATGCAACTTGGTTGCAAACTATCACAAATGACCTATAAACCAGATTTATTTGACACTAAGTTCAAGCTGAAAACAACTTCCCAGAACCCTAGAAAAAGCAGGGAAACTGTGTACTCACTCCAAAGGGACTTGTACATGCTTTCAAATATGCATACTTTTATGCACAGATATAATAATGTATCATATTCTTGCTGACCATCTGTTTGCTTCCTGTGAGCTCTGAAATGATTCAGTTGCTATGCCTTTGGGGAAAGCATTGGGTAAGACCTGCATGTAAATGTGAAAGGATGCAGCTGAGGATAGGCTGACTCCTGTGTGCTGGGACCTGTCATGCCATGCCGGGCTCCAGCTATCCCGTGAGCCAAGATGGCTCTGAGATCCACCACCAAAGCTGGAGTGCGGGGACCATCTAACAGCAAGGATGGGAAATGTAGACAATACAACATCTGACTTCGTTTAGGTTGTCTGCAGGAGCTGGTGGGGTTCAGGAACACACAGAAAGCAGGCGGCTTTTGGTGCTACTTGTCTGAGACAAAAACATCTATATCTATATCTATATCTATATCTATATCTATATCTATATCTATATCTATATCTATATCTATATCTATATATCTATATCTATATCTATATCTATATCTATATCTATCTGTCTATATCTATATCACCTATACCTGTATCTATCTGCCTGTGTCATTGTGGGACAATGCAGACAATAAAACAGAAGC
Source organism: Acridotheres tristis (assembly GCA_037013685.1). Taxonomy (NCBI): domain Eukaryota; kingdom Metazoa; phylum Chordata; class Aves; order Passeriformes; family Sturnidae; genus Acridotheres; species Acridotheres tristis. Next base: position 50,008,234 of record CM072887.1, read on the forward strand.
ATACAAAGAGGAGCTGTAGGCACTTTTATTTAGGTGGGAATGATCAATTTGAAAAATAGAACATCCTTAAAAGGAGAGATAATGAATCCAAATTGTGTAACAATTATAAGAATATTTCCTTCATGTATGTCACTCCGGTGAAGTGTGGCTGTCAAGAGTTGCAGCTTGATGTAAGGCAGATTTACCTATCCATGAAGGAAGTTCTGTAACAAGTGCAATATTACATTAAGAGTACATCTCTATTTATTCAAAATTAGTAGAGTTGAGAATTTCAGATAGGTCTAAAAAGACCCCACAGCTGGCAGTCATGAAGCTTTTATTTTTCCTCAATTCCATGTTCTGTGTAATGTTTTCTCTATTCTTCCCAATGCACAATATACCTCTGTCAGCCTTTATAACCAAAAGTATATTGCTATCCCAAAAACCTACACTGCTTTTTGTATGATGAGTTTTATTTCTGGCCTTACGTAGGAACTTACAGAAATATTGCCCTGACACAGGAGCTGAAAGCCTTTACCTTACACACATGTTGGGTTACACTTTATTTTTACCAACCATGTTAAAATCACGGCTGCTGCAAAAAACTACCCCTCAGTTCTTTGCTTTGCAAAGGGCTGGCACAGGCAGACCCCACAGTTTTGTGCAGTCACATGCAGAATAGAGGCCTGGATTTTTCTTGTCAAGTCAATTCACAGTTGCAAGCAATTGAGATTTGATATTTTGATTAGAGTTTTTTCTTATTTTTCTTCTGAGTCAATGATGAAGGAAGCTCTCAGATCCTCCCTTGTATTTTTGTCCCAGTGAAGTAGAGCTTTCCGTGGTATTTTCTTTCCTCCAGAACTATTCATCACTAACACTGTGTTGATAATGTGATGACAGTTGTTGCCAAAACTTTCCTGTTCACCCTAAATCTGTTTTTCTTGGTATGAAAATAAAGATCCTAAGCTCAGCAGAGAGGGAACACTCTGTGGTATGAGAGCTCAAGGTGACTGGCATGAAGGTAGTTATCCAAGGACAAAACCCAGAGTGGGCGGGCAGCATTTTCCAGATTCCAGAGGGGAAGGGGAGGAGAGGGCTGTGAGGCTAAAAGGGGTGGGATGGGTGGGATGTGCCTATTGGGGGCTGGGAAGAGAGACAGTGCTCCTCTTTTAAAGGAAAATGAGCAGCCAGCAGAAACGAGATGCGTCTCACCATGGGGTGAGGGTGGAGAACCCACCAACTGCTGAGACAGTCAATAGGCAGATTATTCATCACACATTGCTAGGAGATTAACTGAGCAAACGTTCTGACAAAACTGATTAGAGCCTTCATCCCGTATGGGGGAACAAAGAGACACCAAGTTATTACACCCAAGCCAAATGCCAGATGATGACTACACGTAGTGGAAACATAAACTATGGAGTGATTTTCCCCCCCACACTGGGATGACTCTCCCTCCCTTTGTCACTGGAGTCATCACAAGTTGCAGTTTGCAAATACAGCTACCTACAGAACATTTCAAAAGACAGATTGCTGTGATGTAACAGATAGAGGACCCCCTCCCCCCAGTTTGCTTCTCTTAAAATGTTATCTCAGAGTGTTATCACGTCTAGAGTCATCTCTTTTGTAAACTGCATTCTTTCCCAGTATTATCACCACAGCTTACAATTGCAGATACTTAAAATGAGCAAAATACTCGACTTACCCTTATAGTAAGGTTTGGAAGATACTCCCTCAGGCAAAAACTCCCTTTGTGAGTGCTTCCAGTATCAGTGTTTGCTCAGTTGCTAGCACTGGTAATGGGGGAAGTGGGTATGTTTTTTTACTGTGTTAGCTAATTACCATATTTTCTAGCCTTGCCACCTCCTAAAACAAGAGAAATTATATCAGTAAAACTCAATCACTTAATTGCAGAATTCTGAAGACCGGGAAAGTCATGAGAAACAGCCTGACAAAGGAATCCCTTTACAGACAGCTTTGTTTCCTTCTGACAGTCAAAATTTTAATGAGTCATGCAAGTGATCAGAATAAAACTGCCAAATATCTTTTACCTTTAACAAGTGCCTGCTAACAAGTGTCTGAAATGCGGCACTGCTAAAGCCTAAGCACCGAACTCAGCGTTGGTGTAGATATACCTGTGTCGTTCGCTGCTCCTCAGGAATGAAAAGTTTCCCTTTAAGTTGTCCTGGTAATGTACCGACACTGTTTGAAAGGAAGGCCATCGTCTGTTCGGACTCTGGAATGTAAAATCAGACAGCCCAGGCCCCTGGGGAGTGAGTAGCAGGAGCTGGGCAATGCCATTGGTGTCTCTTCCCTCTTTAAACCCCTGACTCTAAGGACACTACAACTAATCACATCTTTGGACTGTGCTGACATGAATAAACCATTTGAGGTTAACTGCCTTGCTCCTTGAAGTTGTAAACCCTTCTTTTAATAGAATTAAATCTTTATTATATAAAATCAAAAACATAAAATAAAGCCCACAATATTGTGTCAAAACATCCCCTTGTGCTGTGTTAGATCATATTAACTGGTCTAAAAACCTTGGTTCCCAGGAAGAGCTGGACTCATTCACTGCAGCAGTGTCCAAGTAATCTTTTACTGTAAATGTGGTTTTTCACGTGTCAGAAAAGTGAATGTCAAATATGCAGTGCCTTTTGAAAAGCAATGCCTTCTAATGTAATAAGAGAAATCTCTGAACATTAGGGAGAACACTAGGATGGTTAGGATGGTTCTGAGATTGTTAACTAAATTATCATTTGCTACCTCATGGGTATTTTTTAACTTGCATTTACCTTAGCTGTGGTTGTCAGTGTCATCTATTTAACTTAAGCAAAGAGGAAGGAGACAGCAAATGAGAAAAAGATCTTTCTATTTAATACTGTGAACCCTAGACAATGGGTTAAAGAATACTTCACACATTAGAAGCAGGTCTGATAGAAATTTTATTAACAGAATCAGAAAAATACAATATACAAGAGAGCACAGTCGTGTATATACTATAATAATCTGTAAATATAATATGAACTGTTACATACATGAACATTTTATGTATCCAGTTGATGTGTTGAGGTGCAGCAGTAAAAAATTAAGAAACCTCAAGAGAATTGCAGATAGCTTACATAATTTATTGCTGAATTTCCCCATAGCTGTTAAATAGTTTTATCTAGCAAGATGTTGCATATATGATAGCATTTCACAGGTAACTTAAATCTCAAAATATGCTGCCATGAACTGTTTGGGGTTGTTTTTTGTTTGTTGGTTTTTTGGTTGGGTTTTTTGTTTAATAGGCAATTTATTCATCATGCAAATGATTTTCACAATTTTGAGGCCACACCAATCATTAGATGATCTTTGAAAAGACAATCACATATGTTTGGATTGCTCTGGCAAGGAAAAGACTTTTTGAAATGAACAAAACAGCTTGTCTTTTAAGCAACATTTTATATCCTTGTAAAAGGCAATAAAATATATATCAAACATAGATGATACTGACTACTCTTTACAGTTGCTATTAAGATTTATGGTCTCTGAAGTTAAATATTGACTTTGGCATCACCTTGGTCAATATTTATCTCTCAGATCAATAAATCTCAATATTGACTGCAACTGAAGTCACCATGCTTCCCAGTGTTACCTCTGAATGATTTATATCAATATATTTTCCTCTCCCCTTAGTATATATTTTACTTTCCTGTGTTCCTATTTGATGGGGTTGGGGGATCTTTTTGAATGATGAAACCTTTTCTCTGCATAAAACATCATTATTCCTATCATCTTACTTTACTCTTTTCCTTATTTCTTTGTAAATTCTACTGTAACTGCATGGACCATCCAAGCATGAAAAGATTTTTCTTAGTGCCTAACTAAACGTATAACTTCTGAGAGCATACTAGGCTGGATCATTTTCATTATGATGTTACATACAGGAGGTTATAATCATCATAATCATCCTAATCAGTATTAGTGCTTTCTGCTATTATCCTTAAATTCCTGTATTAACGTATGCTTTCCTGCTTCTCAATGTTTTCCTTCAACTGTTAGAGTTACAACACAACTGAAAATTATAGTTTATTTAAAATTTAATTATTTAGTCCCACTTGGCAAGTTTTTATTATCTTATTTCCCCAACACAATTCAGTTCATGAAGAAGTTGGTGACATGATCACAACCAGCTTTTCATATATGTAATTTTCCTAATATTAGTGGATTTTTGTGTTAACACACCCTTGAGGCTAACTGAACAAAGCTCCTTTACTGAGTCCAATTAGAAGTGAAATTCTTAGTGAACTCCTCTGTACGTGGTGCATAGATGCTTGTTAAGGGAAAAATAGGTTTCTGGCTACCCTTGTTGTATTATCCTAACCTCAGCCTTTGAAAAATTCCAGTATTTTTTTACATAAACAGTACGTGTGTTTTTTCCAGAACTATATTCTCACCAATTGAAATCTACAAGCATATTTAGTGGAAACAGGGCCTTTCCCCCCACCATTTCTTTCTGTTCTATTTTATAATGTCTCAAAAATCATCTTTCATTTGTTCCCCTATGTGAATTCTGCCTGTGCCCTGACTATGTTGTGCCTGCAGTGACTGCTGTGCCATCCCATCTTAGGGACAGAACCTGCCCAAGCACCCTGTGAATCAGAGCATCATCCACCTACCCTGTCTTTGATCCAGTGTTACCCTTTTTCTACTGTACAGCTCCAAGACCAGTAATAAAAATGGTCTTTGCATCCATGCCAATTCCAAGAGTAGACATTTGCACACAAGAGGATACTAATATCTTTTACATATAATTCAAATATTTGGACTGTAAAACATCTATATGATCTGTGCTCACACTTGAACAAAGGAAGAGTAGGAGTTTCTATAATTTCCAAGTTTTATTCCTGCAACTGGAAAAAGCTAGAAGAATGTTAAAGTTAAATAACTGAATCAAGAGAGCTAACCTGCTGCCAAATAATCAGCTAACTTTTTTTTGCTGTTGTTGTGTTCTCATGTGAGGGCTGAACCCTACAGAATAAAATAGTTCTCTTCTACTGAGAGTGTCATGGAAAATTTGCCAAAGGGAAACAAAGGCCTTTCTTCCACTTCCGCCTTCTGATATAAATGGCTGCACTGCTGCATGTGATAAATTATCAGAGTGGATAAAAATCTTCCTTTCCTTCTGTTTTCTTTAAAATGAGATCAGAGTACTCAGAATAACACAGCTTCTCTCCCTATCTGAGAAACAGAGTGAAAATGGCTTCTGATGACCTTCTACATTATTTGGGTAGCTCAGCTAATTAGGGACAAAGCAGAACTCCCTTATGACTTGCCCTATCATGATCTTTCCCAACTGACATAGTTCAACCTCTGACTGCACCAGCAAAAAGCAGCTTTAGTATGCTCCTTGTAGTTAAGAGAAGAAATAAGTTTTCCTCTACTTGGATGGAAAACAAAGTGGCTGGAGGGGAGATAAAAAAGTAATTCAGCAGTACATTTGTGAATGCAAAATGAAACTGAGCAAGAGTTTGAAGTTGAAATACAAATAATTTTATGTAGATCTTTATAAATAAGGTCTACTCCTTATCACTTATGAAGGTCCTAAACTTCTGCCATTAGCAAAACTGAATAATTTTCTATACTTCTTGCCTTCAACTCCAGCAGCTGCTCCAGTAGCTTTGATGTGCACCTACCAGCCTGTTGCACTCGAGTCCAGGGGGAACCTGTGTTTCCCTGGTTGTGAACAGACCACCCCTGCAGCTACTGGACTGCCAGGGATCACAAAAAGTGCTCCAGAAATGCTTTAAAATGTCAAGTCCAAGCAAATTATAAATAACAGTTTATTAGCTCTGTTTGGTATTATTAACATCAATACTATTGGTATTACAGATATCACTGACAATCTGTTTTAGGAACAAGAGGTAAATTTGGTATAAATATCCTGTACAGTAAATAATTTGCAAGCTATTTAGAGGCAACAGTTAATAGCATGGAAGAGTTCCTCAGAGTCATGCCACAATTCCAAACAGGGTGGTAGAGAAGCATTCCCTAAATGCTGGACAGGTGACCTGGCTTCTCAGACTGCTAAGAAAACAAGATCGAAAATTCTGGTGACTTTGTACTGCCACCCAAGCCAGATTACACATCTTTCTCTCCCACCGAAGCTGGTGTTTGCTGATGAGGACAAGAATGCTAATGTGGAGCAGTGATGGATGCTTTTATCTTCTAGTGCAGCTCACAAGGTTAAAACACCTCATTTGATGTGGCCTCTGTTTCCTCATCTAACTGCAGCAGAGCTGGATGAGTGAAGAGCATGGTTATACCCTTGAGAAATTGTAAGGAGAATTTATCTGCCACTTGTTTGTGCAAGTTGGATTTCTTCTACCTCAACAATAAGAAGGAAATTTCTTCTATAGGTCCTACAAATCAGATTTACAGCCACTTAAAAGCATCCAGGCATATGTGCTGTGCTTCAAAGTCCTGCTTCTGAAGTTAAGAGAGACCTACCAAATACTGTGGTGTTCTGTATGTCAGATAACGGTATGAGGGACTGATCTGAGAACAAATTAGAGCAATCAAATATGTTTACTTTGGATAAACAGCAGCTAGTGGGTTGGGAATGCATAGCATAAAACTGACAAATTTGAGAAGGCTGTAAACAGCAAAGACAGCAACATAATTCTGAAGGTTCAAGTGGATTCAGCTAAGGAGTAAGGGAAATTCACTGTTATAATTGTACAGCATAATTATACAGCATAATTGTAATTATCCTGGAATTATTCTGAAGGAAGAGTGTCCACATGGGGAGTTATGCTGATATAAAGATACTACTGAATTTCTCCATGTAGACAAGCCTCAGCAAAAGAAAGGATTTTTTTTTGTGTAAAGTCTCTGTGTGCTATTGTTACTAGTACCACAGTGCAATACAAAACAGAGAATGTAAATTGTAGTCATAGCTTTTAGTTGATTTAATCTATCTAGTTCAAGCCTTGTCCCCAGAGAGAGACCCCCTACCAGCATTGGCTTGTGTGGCACATATTCCCATTTCATATGAAGAGTCTTTGCACTTTTCGGTCCCCTGATTCATCTGAGTCCTGCTCTGCAGTTAACTCAGCTAAATAGCTTACATGACAATAGCTCACTCTGCCCCTATGGCACTGTCATCCACAGCTGTAAGGCACCTATCACAAACAAGATTTACTCCAGTCTAGTGCTAGCGTGTCACTATCTAATAGGGTTTTTTTCATACTTCTCTGGATTTCAGTTAACAAGCTTTGAGCTTCCTTTGGGAAACAATATCGTATGCTTAGGCCTGTGTCTGCAAAATGCTGTTCTGCATTAATGATACCAGAGGAGACAAAGTGATACATTCCCCTCAGTTATGGATGCTCATATACAGCTGCATCTATAACCATTTCCATTATTTTGTTGTCTATCATCTCATTGGACCAGAAAACAGGTTAAAAATACGTGCCTTCAGTGAACAAATTCCATCACTTCCATACACTATGCAGGAAATGGTGCCACTCCTTAAGGTGGAATAATAAAACTTCAGGATAATCATAATGTCCTTACAGTGTATGTGCAAGTAGATTTATTCCTATGGTTAGTTTAAGATTTCAAACTGAGCAATCCAGAGGAGTTTAAATATTTGAAGGAAGGTTCAGATAGCAAACAATATGTCAAGAAATCACTGTGATAATTAGTTTGAGTAATAACATTTCTTCTCTTGCCTTGTCCATTCAACAGGAAGACTGTCATAATCTTCATTTTATAGATGACAGACAAAGAGAGGAAGTGGCCTACCCAAGGTCCCATACTACCACCCAACTGGGAGACGCAAACTGGTGTGCAATATCTGTCCAGCAGGCCATACACCAAGGACAAGTTCATAATGAGATGTATTTTAAATACTTTAAGAAGCTGTGTGGCTGCAGGTAGAGGAGAAGCCACTTTCTTGCTGAAAGAGGAGGCTGGGATGTTTCACTGAAATAGAGTATTTTAAAGTGCACCTGTGAGATGGATGAGATCAGTTGTCCCAGAACTGTGTTTTTCTATGGCTTTTTTCTATTTTCTTTTGCTGTTCTTTGTTTTGTTGTTCTAGAGTTTTGCAAACCTGAGTGTTCTGCTTACACATTGCTTTTCCATGCCCCTCTATTTAAAGTTTAAACCTACCTCTTACTAATTTTTGTCTATTCAAAATGGTTACTTTTTTTTGTCTTCAGCTTGTCACCTCCTTTCTTTTTTAATTGTACCAATTTTAAACTAAGAAAGCACAGCGAATATAATATAACTTATCTGCCTGTAAACTCTTCCATGCCACAAAAGTCATGCCTAAACTACAATTTTAAAATGGGGAAATGACCTTGATACAACCTTTCTCTTTCCCAGTTTCTCTTTCCTATTTTACAACACCTTTTTATTTAACTGCTACATCACATTCCTACTCTGACAATTTGTAGACTTCAAGCTATATTCACAAAATTACTTAGGCATCATCTGGAAGGCACTGTGACCTCACTGTGATGCTACAGCCCAGGTTGTGCCTTCATGCCATGAATGTCCTGGCCCCTAGAGACTTGGCTGTGGGCAGGGTTCAACAGGCTAAAAGTCTGACCTGTTAAATATAGCTCTGAGGAAAAGCTTAGGAGAGTGCTACACTCCCTGCTGCACCACTCCTATGGAGAAAGTGGTGCTCAGCTCTTCCAAATGGGTTTGCTGAGAGTTGTTTGCCCAAACTCATGTAATGTCGGGCATTGGACAGGTTTTGTCTTTGTCTAATGCTCCAGTGAGTACAATACTTCCCTAGGATACGGGATGTCCAGCTTTGTCTTTGTTTCTTCCCTAAGAAGACTGGAGTAAATCTCTTTCTCCTCTCAGAATACTGTCATCAGCACCAGGAACTAGCAGACCTCCTCTGATGAGGCTTATAGCCTTATTGCTCCCCTCCTGAGGCAATTCCTTAATCACCTAGGTATTAGGAACTAGTTTAGATACCTCTGCAAAGCACGTTTCCAGGATGAAGCATCTCCGAGGTTAAGCAGCAGCTGAGTGGGATTTAGAATTAGCTTTGGAGAGTTAGATGGTTTTACAGATTTATCCTTTTCTTTCTTTAAAACTGTTCACCTTATCTTCAATTCTAGCTCCATCACTATTGTGTGGGTTCACCAATTACTAGTCCATGGTGCAGAATTCTTCTATTTCCAAGCCATTATTACACTTACAATCACACTGGCTTTTAAAGACACCCTGGTTTTGTCATTATGCAGTGTTAAAGTCAATGTTGATTAATTCAACCTAGCATACGCTTTCCAGAATTTCACAAAGAAAATGACAGTGGGTCTTTAAACAGGGTAGGCAGTTTGAACTATAAACTCTAAGCAGTGTAGCTTAACTAGCTCACCACCTTTTATGTTGCTGCTTTCTATACACCCAGAAAAAGAGAGACTCTATCAACCATCATATTCTAGCAATGCACCTGCTATAGGCAAAACCGGACTTCTTTTAAATTTTCTCCCTTTGAAGACAAGGTAAAATTGTCTTTTATGCACACATCCCCACCCCACCCACCCTCACACCCACACCCACCCACCCACCCACAAATCCAAAATAGGATTTTATCCAAAAATGGGACCAGTTTTCTCTTTGGAAAATATCAGATGCATGGTTTCAGGTGGAATGAAAATATTTTGGAACACTGCCTTAAATTCAGCTTTCCAGTACTTTAAAGATACTTGTGTTGGAAATAGTGTCCTCTCTGCTGGAACACTATGGCACTATGGTATAAATAAAAGATTGTAAATTATTGCTGCCTAACATTATTAGTAATAGATTTTGCTGTGGGGAAGAAGTTGTCAAGTCAAATCTCCTGTCCTAATTGTTAATTATTGTTGTCCTTGTCTAAAAGAAATTCTGTTATGAGACCAGGCAGCTTTATTCAGTTAAAATGTTCCAGGATGATTCAACATCAATCACATTTAAAAATAAACATTCAATAAGACAATGAAGAAATATACAGTAGCATATCTATTGCATGTTTTTCCTCTTGATCTCCAAATGATGTTTTCTTGCATTCCCTGCCTTTTAAAAACAAATACTGTGTTGATGGAAGCTGTTCATTTGACTGTCCTAGGGAATGAACTCTGTTTCTGTAGGTGAGTTAGTAATGCATGCTTTCTGCATGTGATCGAATCATTGTTTATAACGCCCTGAAAATGCAATCTGGTATTCATTTGGTAAGAAGGCTTAGTTGCAAACTGGTTATAATACTGACTTTAATAAGTAATAGTGATCTCTTCCCCCCATAGGGACCTTTTTTCCAGTTCTGGAAAAGTCTGAAACTTGTCTTAGTATGAAATTTTACTTACAAGCCCCAAGTGTGCATCTACTCATTGAAAGCCTTTTAGGAAGAAAGTATTTCTCTTTAAGGCTAGGTCCCACTCATACTAACATATCAGTGTATTTTGACAAAATCATAGCTCTCTACACTAGCATTAGTAAAAATCAAAGGTCACACATATGAATTTGCTATGGTAGCTTAATAACTTGTCAGGTGTCAATTTAATTGTACTAACTGTTGGTAGAATTTAGGCACATGCTCTGAGTCTGCTCATCTGTGGAGTAATAAATTCCTTGGCTCCTTACTTTGAGCTGAACATGCATACATGAACTGCTCAGCTGGTGGGAGGTTACTTGTGCAGCCATAACTTTATTGTGTATCTATGCTTCAATTTTAATTTTTTAGATGTTTTTTTAGGATTGCTGGTATCAATAAGAGGTATGTCCAATGGCTGGAGGTCATGTAGGCTTTTGTAGGCCGGTATGGACCTAAACATTGAAGCCACCATGACACTTGCTCACCCTCAGCTGTCTAAAGCTAGTAATCTATTTTACTAAATAATCTGTATTACTAAAGACAGTAATCCTTTCAGACCTCAAGTGTCTGAAGAAGACACTAACCCCTGTGGTAGGCATTATGACTTTACTTGGTTAGTATAGTAGAATAGTTTAGCAATCATCCCATTTAGGTAGTGACACTATATAAACATAATTTCTGCTTTATTCTCAGCAAATTTGCTCACTGTGATGCCACTGATCTCCTCAAGCATGCAGAATCTATCTTTCTTTTGTTGGTCTACATCATTAGCTATTATGCTGTAGATCATGATGAAACATGTTGACATACATGGAACATATGGCAAATTCCACATTTGAAGCACCTTCTTATGAAGAGTATCTGTCTGAATTGTGTTTAATATCCGTCCTTTTTTTCCCCTCAACATCAGCTTAAACCCACATGACTCCAATTAATTCCTATTTATCTCAAACCGTTTATTGGCAGCAATCTGCTCTCAGTATTGCCAAAATACATAAAACTGTTACAAGTCCCATGATTCTTCATGGATTTCTTTACAATTCAAATTTCAGATGAATACCTTAACATTACAATGAGATGAAAAGAAGTGAAAATTACCTTTCAACTCAGAAAAACAAAACAAACCAGAGCTTGGATCTAATTAACCTTAGCAAAAAAAGAGACATCACCGAGAATGAAAATCTCTCCAACTCAAAGAGACCAAAACAAAACCCTCTGAAGTCCTAACAAAACTCTTGAAATAGGATTTAACTGGTACATCAGTGTTGCTCAGGCTGATGTTGATGCTCTGTATGGGGATTAATTTTAGCCTTGTAACAGAGGCTTCCTGCCAAATACATGCAGTCTGTTTTATTTATGACTTAAGTCCAGAAAATCCTAGAAATTCTCCTCTTGCTCCCCTGTATTTCAAAGAATTAGGTTATGACAAACATTACAGGGAATATTTCCTCATGCCTGGATATTTACTGACATTTTAAGTTCCAAAATCTATGTAGGGCAAAGATTTCTGGGGCTTCATGTTTATTCTTCATTGTCACTACAGTAAAATTTTCAGATTTAAATAAAGTTGGTACAAAGTTGGATAGATATTATAGTCAGCTCATCCCAAGGGGGCTAATAAGCAAGACAATATGAGCAAGCCTCCAGAGAAGAGTAGATGGCTTTACCTTTTACCCCAGAGATATACTCTGATGGTTTGCATAAAAATAGAGAAGTAGAATTAGGGACAGGATTTTTAACATCCCCTTTAGGCAACTAGAACATTGATTCCATCTCAGTTTTAACACAGGTAGAATCTGTTCCAACTGTGAGAAGAACTGTTGTTTGCAAGTATTTTAATTTTGCTTCTCTGGTAACCAAATTACTTTGGGGTATGAGAGAATAAAAATAAGGGTAAAAAATCAGGTTATTTGGACATTTGAAACAGCATTATTAGCTCCCCGTCCTCTGCAAATGCATAGAAAAAATACTGTATAGGTGCTGTTGGGGTACATACAAAGGACAGAAGTCTTTCCCTGCAGCCCAGGCTGATGAGATCCAGTGCTGCACAGAGCTGTGGTATCTGCTGGCAAAATCTTTGTGGAAGGTGCTGGAGGGGCATGTATGGAGATCTTGCAAACTGAGACCCCCAAGCTGTAACCTCTTGTTGAAAAATGTAGCAGCTTCATTAGCTTCAATAGCACTTTTGTGTGTGTGAATACTTGGCCACTGGATGAGTGGCTTTCTTCACTGTATTTCTCAGCATCACTACAAGCTGTCAGAAATTGAAGCTTCCCTGCAGACACAAGCCAAGCCTCAGATTATGGCTAAAAAAAAAAAGAAATAGTCATAGTATTAGAGCAGCTTACAACACTTCTGACTGTCATTATTTCTGCCGCTGTTTCTGCTTTGCACCATGCCTTCAAAACCACATGCTTCAGTGCTGGAATCCCCAGTACTTCTGTAAAAGTATTGGATGAGTAGGATGAGATAATCATATTCCATTTTGATTTGGGGTTGCTAAAAGCTGAATGGACAACAGGGAATTTACTGAAAGATCAGGACTGTTCTACATAATAATTCCAGATGAAAGCTTCAAGTTCAGCATCTGTCAAGAGTAACATAAAACATACCTGAAAGAGCATAACTTTTCTAGATATCTCGCAAGGCCTGATGATCCATTCTTTTAAAAATATGATGTATTATTGAAAGTGGGAGAACTTTAGTTCAAAAGCGACAAAATTATGTCTGGTCATTAGTTACAAGAGTGGGTTTGAGTGGCCTGGCTATGAGATCTTTCTCACCTCACGGAAGCTAGATAACTGCATGGAAAACGTGTTGCACTGATCAGAAAGAAGGATGTTTTTAATTGTTTTTTTTCTAAGCAGAAGTTAAAGGCTGGGAAATTCGAGTTAAAGAAGATAGTACTGTCTGTGCCTTGACAGGAAGAACACTGGTTGTGGTGCTCTCAAGGTAAAATTGCATGAAGTGAGCTGCTCTGAAAATTCACAACTCACTGGAAAGGTCTTTCAAAAAGGGTCTCCTACTCAAGTCACTCACCCCCTTCTTTCAAATCATCTCTGCTGGAAGGGGGAGGTCTCTTCCATTCCCAGACTTCTCACTTGTTTCTAATTTGGCTCTGAAACTCACTAGACCCTCTTTTGGGAAAATTCAATTTATTAACCAGGAAGAAAATTTTTTTTTTTTTTTTTGCCACATTAGAGAGCTGCTTTACATGGGAGTCTGACAAACACCAGAGCTGGTGCCAGAGTGAAAATGTGTAGATGAAGTGAATGGATGAATGTATGGAAGATGCATATCTGAAGGGAGGGTGTCAAGAGGATGGAGGCAGGCTTTTATCAGTGGTGCTGAGCAGTAAGATGAGAAGAAATAGGCAGAAACACAGGGAAGTCCACCTGAACACGAGGAAGAGCTTTATTGTGTGGGTGACCTAGCACTGGAACAGATTGCCTGGAGAGGTTGTGGAGTCTCCCTCGAGATATTAAACAACCATGCAGATGCAGTGCTGTGCCAATTGGACATCCAGTCCCTGTGCTCTAGGATGCCTCTGCTTGAGTGATGCCTTGAGGAGCTGGAACAGAGGCTACACACAGAGCTAAGGGGAATAAATGGGTATTTATTGAGAGGCCTACAAAAGGCCTACAAAAGCCACACCCTAGCAGTTTGAGTGCTACAGTTGTGACTCCTGCCTGGATGGCTCCAAGATGGAAGGAAAGGAGGGGTTGGTCACAAAATCTTACACTTTTATAGGTTTTGGTTCATTTGCATGAACCCACCCTCCACGTTTCCACATTGTGCTTAGGGCCTGAAGTTTGGAGAAACTGTCCTTGAGTTCTTAACTAGAATAAGACTGTTTTGTCTTCATCACCCTAGCACATCAGAAAAGCACATCCAAGGAGAATAGGAAAACTTAAAACTAAAGGCATCATGAGCACAGAGGATGTACCAGAGGACTTCCAGTGGTACCTTGCATCCTGACCCATTCCAGAATTGTGTGGTTCTGTGAAGTGGTTGGAGCTTTCCCTTTTAGCCACAAGGACCGATTTACTTTGATTTACTTATTCATCTTTTATGGCTTAATCCTTTCTAGCAAATGGAAGTACTAAGAGAAATTAATGAAATTTAATTTGTGGGATGTCTTTAGTGAAACTGATTTTGGAGAGAGGTGCTCTGTTTTATTTTCGAGATACAATTGGATCTCTCCTACAGTGCCTTTCTGCAGAAAGTTACCAAAAAGAGGAATTCAGCACTAGCCTCACATGTTTTACATAATTACCACTTATATTTTCTAACGTGGGCTTTGAGGGGAAAAAAAAAACTGTATGAAAACTGTTCTAGAGGGGAAAATATACAAACATGCTCCAAGTCAGCAAAAAATGCCTGCAAACTTTCAATGAAGTGTTATTCTGCAGGGACATCTACAATTTTATAGGATGCAATTTCACAGTTCAAGCTTGGTTTGCCATGTGTGGAGAGCAGGCTGATTGCATCAGGTGGTGGATCATTGTTAAGTCATGGCCACAGAGGACATAAATGGCCTTTCTCCACAGAAGTTACTAACAGTGACATGGTAAAGTGGTTTGGCCAGGCTTTTATTGGTGACAGGAAAGTTCTCCAAGCTGAAATACAAAATGAGTGGAATGAAAAACATAGATTTTTTTTTCTAATTAAGATCTTAGAATTTTTGTAGCAATGACTTGCTTTACAGTTTAAGAACAATGACTCTCTCCTGTCCTCTCCAGTTGCAAGACAGTATTTGCAACCTAACCTCTCAAAATACTCCACAGTTTCCCTTCAAAGTGCTTTTTGTAGTCCTTCTTCCCTCCCATTCTAAATATCCATTTATGGGCCATGGTAAACTTTGAATTTTTGGCTAAATCCCAGTTCCAGTAATTCCAGTAAAACCTGAGACTGTTCTTGGCTGGATCTTAATTTTATTCTGTATTTTCACAATAACTTGCACCTATTTTTGTCCATAAATATTATGAGCCAGACTAATGCAAATAATAAATATGTATAATAGTAAGCCAGCTGTACTGGCCTGAAAGTTTATCTCTGTTTTATTCAAATACAGATATTGACATATAGACCTAGTGTAATGAATCATCACATTTTGACAAACTGCATAGAATAAGATATAGCAGCTGATTCTTAGGAGATGAATATAAAGTGCTGAAACAAGTCATTCCACTAATCTTCTACCTGATAGGAATGAATGAAAGGCAGATACCAGAGAAGATTGTTTGTTAAAACCAAAATGGAGGCTAGCCTTTAAGTTTGTCATGGAAGCAGGATGTTATGATTTTTACAAGAATTTCTGGACTTGCTTGGAGTGATATTTCTTTGTGTTAATATTGTTAGTTTGCTTACCCACCTCTGCTCTCCATTTTCCTCTTTGTATCTCAGCAACATTTCTAGTGTATGCATATTTCACACAGTATTGTAAATGTAATCCAAACCTGCAAGTTATTTTCATCATATTGTTCAAAACTTCTAAACCTTGATTACACGAACCTCTGCTGTTCAGCTTGGCATGGGCTTGCAGTAGGATGTGATCCCAGTGATTCCTTGTGTCCAGGTAAAATAGTGATGTTGCAGTAGCATTCCGTTAAACCATGGAAACAGAAATAGGTAACTGCTGTCCCTGTACTGGGTCATGGACCATCAGAGAGATGATGAAACAAAATGAAGCTACTTGGCTAATACAGTAAATATTGCAAGATTACAGGCAGGGAGCCAGACCATTCTTAAAAGTGTCATGGGATGAATAAAAGAGCAGATGACAGAGCATATTCATGGAGGCCAGAAGACCACACAAACTTCAGACAATAGTAATAGCAATAGGAATTATTAATAATATTCTTGTTAGCATATTGGCCAAGACAAACCACAGCATCACAAAAGCTTAGATAGGCAAGCCAAACTACTCGGGGGGATTAGTTGTCTGTAATGAATCCACTGCCTGACCAAGTGTGCAAAGAGATTTCAGAGTTATTGCAAAGCACGGAATTCCAATTGTCTTCTGGAAATGCTCTAATTTGGAAATAATAATGGGACATTGTGGGATACAACCTATTATAGTTTTCAATAAACAAGTAGCTACCCCCTTGTCTTTCTGCCAACAAATTAGTGATGAGAAAAGATGGAAGCTGAGGATATGTCTGCATATGACAACCCAATTTAATGCTGAAGGTATCAAGGCAGAGCATAAGAATAGCCACAGTGAGTTGAAACAAAGAACCACCTGAGATACTATCTGAAGGTGGCCAAAAATGGATAACACTTTTGGATAAGTGATGGACAATACTATAGTTAATGAAATCGTAGTTAAAGTAATAGTTAGTGAATTTCTAGCAATCTGCAGTTCATGTATGTTCCTAATAATGGAAATCTTCTCTGTTCTTAACAGGTATCGATGTCTTGTCCCTTTATTACTCTACTAAATACTTTTGGGAAACCATTTTGCACCCATGATGTCCTGTGTCAATAAGTGATTTAACTGTACTTTCAGAGAAGAATATTTCACTTCATTAATTTTCAACATACCACTATAGCTTATCATTTGATGTTCCCTAATTCTAAACAGAAATATCTGTTGCAGTTATATCACCTCCAGTTGTATCTATGCCATGTGCTTTTAATGATGCTGTAGCTTGACTAACAAGCTTCACTGCAAAGGTTGTCAGCATAATATTTTTCATGTTATTGGTAACAGAGAAGACTCCAGAGTCTTTGGTCAAATATAAAGGGATGCATATTAATTGTCATCAGACAGTATTAACAGGACAGCATTCCACTGATGAGCAGCAGGGAACAAGGGTAGATTTCCAAAGAGCCAATTTCAGATCCTAAATGGCCACAAAAAACTTCCTAAAATACTTGTTTTTAATTTAGTAACCAGTTTCACCAGAAGGTCATGGTAGGTATGAGGTCTGCCAAAAGAAATGCTGGAAAAACCCCTGTTTTAAGGAGGTCTGGAAAATGGTTTACATTTCCACACTACAGAAACATCATGAAAGTGGGAAATGTGTACAGTTAATTTGGAATGGGGTTCAGCTTCAGTTCTCAGTTAATAGCATTTACCTAATTCAAGTTGTCCTGAGGTTCAGAAAGGATCTGACAACATTTGTGTAGCTGAACTCACTGGATAGATTTTCAGACAATTGCATACTTTTGAAGAGAAATAGTGGTACTGCGGAATATTAATGTAAGTAGTTGAACTGGAATTTCATGGAAATGTTTGTGTTGTTTATATGGCTTGTTTCATACTAGCAAGAGTTCTTGCATTGAGGGAAAAACAAAATATAATCAGTTCCTATTGACCTTTTTATGCTATTGATTTTATAGACTTCTGTCACATCTCTCCTTGGGCATCGTTTTTTTTCAAGCTGAAAAACCTTAGTCTGATTATCTGTTTTGTGTACAAAAACTGTTTCACATATTTGACCTCCCATATTTCTCTTCCTTGAAATGTTCCAGTTCTTGTATTTGGACAGGGGGCCCAACAGGGCAGACAGCATTCAAACTATCTGTCACCATGTGTTTATACACAATAATGGAATAAGGATGACTTGCACTTTGTTCTTGCTGTCCTTTTTAGTAGATCCAAAAAGTACTGTACTTTTACAAGTATTCCTGATTAGCAAATTGACACTTTTCCCTTGCCATTATTTGACTAGCTGTATCTAAGATCTTAAGTATCAATGATTTATGTAGAACCTCAAACAGAATTGATCACAATTTCATATTTCCCTTGAGCAACCTCTAGGACTTCTGTGGCATCATGCAAGTGGAACGAGCATCTGAATCATATCCTGTTTCAAATGACAGTTGCTTTGTCAGAAGTACTAACTATATGAAATACAAAAGACATCTTGGTAGCTGCCCAATTCCCACATTTATCTTCTATAAAAGTAAAACTAGATCAATATATGATTGTTGAGACATGCCTCATTTTGAACATATTGTACCCTTTAAGATCAGTTTTCTATATGATTTTCTCCATGATTTTGGGCGGAAAAAACCCTCTTAATTCTAGGTGAGTTCCATGAGAAGAATGATTTCAAGTGAAGTTTGCTCTGAGGTTTTGAAATCATTTGGATCTGAAGCTCCCAGTGAGACTGAAAAGGGTAAAGTTGAAACTGTGTGGACTCAAATCAAGAAAAAATGTACAGATAAACTCCCCATGAGAGCAACCTCTGGAGTTTCGATGAAATCTAGTGACAATGAGCTCAGATAGTTTCCAAGTCCCCAGTGCTTTGCCTGCAGCATGAAATTACCAACTCTATTTTCATTCTTACCTCGACTTGGTTTTCATGGTTCATTGTGCAAGAATGAACAATGATTTCTTTTGTCAGTCATCCAACTGAAAATTGTTTTGCTTATTATTCAATATAAATTGTTCCTCTGCTAAAACATAAGATATCAGCATGTGAGGATTTATTGCCCAATTTTACCTCTCACAATTCTAAAACACGGGAACAGTACTTGCTGCTTTGGTAGAGAATGAGAAACATGGTAAAAGGGGGAAATGTAGGTTTCTGTACTGTACAGAGACAGTATTAAATAGCTCCAAAATTTTCTGTAGTTCATAGCATTAACTCTGGAAATCCATTACTTTGGAAGTGGATTATGGAAAAATGCCATCTTCATATTGAATATGAAAGGGTAAGTGTTCCAAAGTGTTGTGGTGAAATAGGAGGCAACATTCTATTGACTCAGAATCCTTTGAACTTGAAAATCTTAATATAGGACTGGAAAAGGTACAGCTGAAGTTATGCAGACTGAACATAGCATATGACATCTGAGTGAAGAATGACCACTGAGTTACAACTAAGTTTAGCAATCCAGCTCCAGGAATTTAGAAAGGTAGTGGTCTGAAGTTTTCTCTTTACTCATTCCACAACTAAAATCAGAATTATTCTTGATCACTTATGTGGGAAATGGAGTTTTATCTGAGCCTGTTAAATTTAAAGACCTTTAGTTATAGTGAGGTAGACTTTTGCCTTGAGCAGGCCCAGAGGGTATAATTATAATGAAGTCAATGTAGATACCTTACCACTGCTATGAACTCCTTAAGTTATAGCTGTACCATCTTTGTGGTGTAACCACAGTGAGAGATTAACACTTCTCTGACAAAGAAATCCAATAAGAGCTAAACCACTAAACAAATTAACTGTTTATTAATAATTAGAAGAGTTTTTTTATCTGAGTTGTAAGAGACACAAGGATGAAACTGTTCTTCCTTTAAAATATTTTGGTATATTTTGCATTAAACGGTTACTTGATAGACATCATAAACTATTATTGAAAAGTAATCCAAAAGCCAGAACTGTTTGATTGAAATCTCCTATTACTAAGCTATAGAATAAAGCCTTTCTTTTCTGTATTTTCTTTCCAACCAATGTGTTTTGAAGTTTTGTTCTTAAGAGCAAGACTGGTTCAGCAGAAAGAGTAGAAGTTATATTTTTATTCAGTTAATAGTTTCACGACCAAACAATTTAAAATCCTCTGGAGCTGCATGGAAGGGCGAATATAGAGTTTTAGCAAAGAGCCTATTAAAAGTTAAGGGGTTCTCACTTTTTTGTCTGTGCTGCCTGTCACAGTCTCAGAAACCAATTGAAGAGGGTTTTCAGGAAAAGTAATTTTGGGTTGGTTGTAGAAAACATCTGTACTTTTGGATTGACTTTGGAGATTTACTGGGGGACTATTTTTCAACTGACCACTGTCATAAATGCCTTCTGTTGGTGGGTACCACTACTCAGAATAGCACAAACTGGTGCACAGAGAAAAACCACAGTGGAAGATGTCAGGTGGGTGTTTGGGCTCAAAGTAAATACACAGAACTGGAGGCTAGAGAAATTTTCACTCAAGTGAAAATCACTGCTGTAATAAACTCCATGTTTAAACTTCTAGAAAGTCGTGTCTGTTTCAGGGAGCAGCAAGAACTGGTTCCCTTCAAGGGGGAGGACAAGTCAGGAGTCAAAAGTGACTTTCACAGAGGCAAGGTGCTCATCACTTAGGCACTGTCCCACAAGGTCTGAACAGGATCAGGCTGGTGACAGTGGTAGGCTTCACCAGGACAAAACTTGTAGATGCCCTTGTGGTTCTGACATAAGGATACTATAATCTGAGCAAAGCTGACAGGAGTCTAAATCTTACTAGTTTTGCTTTGTGTTTATTTATTGTGGTATTAGATTAACTTCAAGCCAGTGATGAAACGCCTAAAAACCGATGACAATTTGTATTTGGATCCAAATACTCTTATCACTATGGGCTGATTATTTGAAAACAGACTGGAATTTTGTGCTTTGCTGCATCTCTTCAAAGCAAATTGAACCCACGTGTCCTCAGGCAGGTTTGCAAATGGATGTCACTTGAAGGATTCTTGGTTTCAGTGGCAGCTATTCATGATATCACAGGATGCCAAAAGTAGTACTCATCCTTTTTTTTTAAGTTGCATACTTCATCACTGGGAATTTGTAAAAGAAAACAATTCCCATTACTTCTGCAACTCCTGAACTGAAATTATTTGTACTCCATCTGCTGATTCCAAAGCAATAATTAACTAAGTACACCATTTCCTGAGCAATTGATAATGCTGGCAGAAACAAAAAGGTTGTTTGGCATGACTAAGGTATCTTTTAGCAGAGATATATTATCAAGGCCTTGATTTCCTGTAATCAGTAAAATTCTAAAGTGCCATAGGTGTTCTGGCCTGATTTCACTGGTTAGGAAACACCACTGTAAAGACAGCACATTACTGCATAGGTCTTGTTATAGAAACTGTAGATATTAAACTGAAACAGATGTGTTGATTTCAGTTTGGCTCAAAACACACACAAGAAACCAGTGTTTGCCAAATGGAAAAGGATAAAAAGCAGTTGATAAAATGTTATTTTCATGCATCTGAGATAATTACAACCAGTAGGCAGTGAAACAAAATTAAAATCTATAAAGAATAAGCTGGCAGTAGCTGACAGTAGATGCTACAGAGGGAGGTAAAATCCTTGTCAGAGAACCAAGGCAGTAGAAAAGTAGAACTATGTAAGGAAAAATTGCATTTTCTATATAGCTCATGACATAAGGTTTAATACTAATTTATGATGACTTTCATGTCTAGAAAAGATATTAATGGTTATAACATTAGCCTTCTTGTCCAACTCTATCCACAGTATTTCACTTAATGATCTTATGCAGTGCTATGTCTCTCATAAGTAAATACTTCTCTTTCTAATTGGAATGTATTGCCTTTTAATTTGCAATCCTATGTTGTTATATGTTGGGGCAAGTTTAATAAAAGGAGAGATTGATCAGCTTATTACTATACTAGTAGCAATTTTGTATACCTCCATCAAGTCTCCTGTTACTCTTGTTCTGTCTGGGTTAATTTCTCATCCAATATAAATTCCACTTTACCTCTATCTCTACTCTGAAATTCATCAATCTCTGCTTTATCTTTCTTGAGAGTGAGTCAACCACAACTGAGCTCAATATTACAAGTCAGAATTGATAATTTTTATATGGTGCTATATATTTCCTATATTGTTTCTATCCATTCTGAAATACAGTATTATAAAGTGATTCTTAAAATGTGGCATTTTTCTTTAAGGCAAGAAGTCTTCTTAGAAGTTCCAGCATGCAGATATACGTACAAATTGAATTTTTATTTTGTCTTTTCAAGAATTTTTTTTTATAGCAACACTTTGCTTTCCTCAAGATTTGAAAACTAATGAGCTCTGTCAAATTGGACAGCACTGTGTTCAGGAAACTGTTAGAGGAAATGCTGATTAGTTACTGAGCTAAAGCCATAGCCACAATTTGCTGTTGATTGTCCAAGGCAAGCAGAATGAGTTTATCTGCAAGATACCTCTTAAACAGAATATATTTAACTAGTTAGATTCAATAACAGGGAATCTCATTTATTCAATGGAGTGGGCAGAATTATATTTTGAGTGATGGTGTAGAGAGAGTAATGGAGTGGGTGTTAATGTTGTCAGTTTAGAAGCAGCTATTTTTCTGGACTGAGGTTCTGAGTATACTCACTGTGATGTGGAAGCAAGTCAGTAAAGTAGGTATTCAAATAGGACCTCAAAACCACCTGAGATTCTAAAGGAAATCAGTAGCAGATATGTTTGGAAAAAATTGAACAGGGACTTGCATGCATCTTGAAATGGATAGATGTGGGCTTGGTGCTGTAGACAGATCTACCTTTCTCCTGTGTGTCCTTCATTTGGAGTACAGTACAAAAGGTAGGTCTGTATGCTAAGTCTCCTTCACCCTATGTCTTATGCTAATCACACACAGGGCATGCCCTGCATGTACTAAATAAGCATAATGCTGGGTTTTGCTTTACTCAGTGGGAACAGAATAATACAAGGGTGCTTTTGCATTTACTGCTGTTTAGAAACTTGTGACTGAAAACTACTATGTGTTCAGTGTTTATCCAAACAGGATAGCACTATACAGAGATGTTTTTTATTAGTGTTCTGTCTCTGATGGCTGTTGTAGCCACATCTTTAAAGGGTTTGAAGGCTTTTGGAGTTTTGTGATGGATGTTTTCCAATAAGAGACATTTACATGATCAAGTGTAAATGTGTTAAGACAGATCTTATACTGAGTTCAATGTGTAGTGTTACTGTTTCTTTCAGTACTTGGTCTATATTATGACAATGACTACCTACTAAATAAATTTTTTCACATTGAACAAAATGTAATTTTATTGCTAATATTTGCAGTCCTATAATATTTCTCAGTTTATTCTATCTTCTTTTCTAAATCCGTCTTAATATAGCAAAATAGGAAAAAAATTGTTTTAGTTTGAATCAGCTGCAGCCACAATTTTGTGCTAGGCAAACTGATATCATGATGAGACAATTCATTAATTGATGGTGCTATAAAGCTTTCCATTCTTTATAAAATTTAGTTCTGTTTAATAAAAGCAACTTGTGAGCAGCAGATCATAAGAAAATGAATGATGCCTAAAAGCTATGTTAGAACAGTCATCCCACAGTCTCACATCTTTTTTTTTTTTTATTAGATCTATAATTAATCCTTACTTATACCAAATGTGTGTGACTCAGACACACTGACAGAGGGCTGATGACAAAACATGTTATTGTTGATGCTGTAAAAAATGCACTATGAGCATCTTCCAAGGTTTGGAGAACACCCCCTTGTTCAAGCTGTTTACTCAGTAATCACAAAATCACAAGAATTGTGTCAATGCACTCTTCAAAACAGCCTTTTTTTTTAAAATTTTATTTATTTATTTATTTATTTATAGGATTAATACAGTCCTGGATGAATTTCCAGAAATACTTTCCCTATTTGCTGGATATTTTTTCAATACTTAGGCAATTGGTAAGAGTAGCTAGCTCAGGTAAAGCAGCTGATCAGCCACACTTCACGTCTCTATTTACATCCCTGAAACCCTGGAGGACAGAAAAGTCTTTTAATTGGTGAGTCAACCTCAGTAGGAAGATGCTTTTAGGAAATGAGGCCTAGACCGTTCCCTTCACACCGGGCACACTTGCTCTGGTTGCCATGGTAATCTGCTGGAGCATGCTAGGTCCAATGATGTGGAAAACAAGATGGCTTCCTCATTTGTTTAGCCTTAAGGAAAATTACAGATATTAACAAATCATTACAGAGCTAACAGACACTCTGAAGACCTGACCTAAATAAACAGCGTCTTGTCAGATTGCTAATAGCTGCCCAAGTTTTACTTCTGTGACTCTCCTGAAAGTACTTCGTTAATGAAGATTTTATTACCCTAAATATTTGCTTTTCTCTACCTGCAAGTAAAATCCTGTACTTTGAATGTTAGGGTGGACCTCCTATTCAGTGAGGTGCATTTAATTTGTCAATCATTTGGAAAGACATTTAAATGTTAAAAAAAACCCTGACACTTTTGTGCACGTAAAGCCAAAACAATGGGTTGTTCTTGTCACTGTCCCCTAGGAAGGATTTTCCATATTTCACAGAAAGCTCTTCCCTGGTGCAGAGCAGCTGACTCGTTCCTCGTGGTGGTAGGGTGAGATCTCAGCCTCCTTGGAGGCTGTGGAGGGTGATGTGTCTCTCAGAGAGGAAACATTACAAATAAAGTTGCTGCTTTGAGGATGGGGAAAGAGGAAAATTAAAAGCAGGCATGAAAAAAAAAAAGCATACTAACGAATGAACCCATCTGTTAAAAATATAGGAGGAAGTGACAGCCAAAATCTGTAACTGCAGATACAATGGTGGTAGGCTTATGTGGGTGAACCGCAAGGTCAGTAGAAGAAAAGATTATGTCTTTCAAGTGTTTTAGGTTAAATGGTCTGTCATTTCAAAGCAGCCGGTTTGTTGGTGCCATCCACTTCCTCAGAGCCTGCTCCCTGTGGAATGAAGGATGAAGGTGAGGAATTTAACAAGTTGCTGAAAGGAGCGTTTAAAAAAAGTGTTTTGGTAAGCCTTCTGACATTCCATGTCTTTACTGGGGACTCCCAGTGTCCTCTGGAATCTGAACAATAGAAGAAAGCAATTAACAGAGAAAACACATGGGACCAGTTTACTGCTTCCTTGATTGAATTGTGTCAGTGACAGATACTCATATGAAGGCACACACTCTCCCATCTAGCCCTGTGCACTCAAGTACATAACTGGGGAAACTATTCCTTTGGCTTCTTGGCTAGTTTTAAAATGCAATTGCTCTTGTTTTCAGTTTGGCCCAGGTGCATTGTAATAAATTTTCTAAACTGTAGAAAATACCAACACAGAGTGCTCCTTTTCACATCTAAAAGAGCTGTCCAAGGACTGCAAGACCTAATTAAATGAGATGACCTCTCCAGGAAAAAAATTAACCACATTCCTATATCATCATGCTTATGCTGAGACTCTGAATTGTTCAGATTCTTATTAATTATTTCCACAGTGATTCTTTCCAACTCTATGAATTTCCTTGTTCTAAAATTCACCCTTGCCACTGAAATAACAGCACGAGTTTCAATTGTTTTTCAAGACAACTTGCAATTTCAGCAGTCAGAGCACACATGGGCTTAGCAGAGTGAACAGGAAACATGGTGGATCTGGACACCTAATATAACCATCTGAATGTTATTTATTCATAATGTTCTGGATGTTTTATTATATTAATATATTATGATACAGTACAACTTTCAGCAGGTATACTTCCTGCATGCCAAATTGCACTTGCACTTTTCCTTTTATATTGTGTATCAATTATGTAAATTTCAAAAAACAGCAGTTGGCCCTGTGAGAGATTTCTTTTCTTAGTGCAAAAATTTACTTAATTCAAATATCCTTTAATAAAAAAGATAAAATGTTGTGTTTGATTTAATGCATTAGTTGTATCACTACTTTTATCCCAGAGGTCTCTAATTTTTTTTTAAAACCCCATCTTTTATGTGTATTTTTCTTATCAGGTGTAGCTGTGATAACATTGCATTGTGATTCTCTCTGCTCTGATATGGCAGATGTACAATTTCTGATATGCTTTATGAAGCACCATGTTAATGTGTCATCTTTAATGATGGACAAGATCTACAAATTGAGTAGAATAAGGAGAATTCTGGTTTGGTCATGGGTGGACTTAAACCAATTTGATATACTGAATTATCTAATCAAAGGTTTGCGTTTACAGCTGAAATACAGCCAAATATTGGCTGTTCATATGGAAAGATACAAATATCCTGAGAAAAATTCCAAAGTATTTTATGAGAATTCTGCCATATTTTACCCCTTTTTCATGGAAAGATATAGTCCTTGACTCTAGATGTTCCTATGGAGCATTTGTCTTGTGTCACTAAGCATGTTAAGAGGTAATGTGAACATGTATAAAGAAAGAATTACTCCCTGCACAGTTTCAACAGTGAAAGCTTGGTTCTGATTCATTTAGGCATAACAAAAAGCTCTGGGTGCACTATTATTTTCATTTTAAATGATTTGTCTATCACAATATCATTGAGTTCTCAACCTTTCAGTTCTGAGAAAGTGAAATATTTGAATGGTGTTCTCAGAGCTTCAACTGGCTAAAGGATGAAAATCACTGATAGTTCTTGCTGGAAGGTTGATTATATATTAATAAAAAAAAAAAAAGAAAGAAGGAAAGATCATTTTAAAATGAATGGGAAAAGAATGAAGCCGAAGATAATGATAGTAATAGAAGGTAACGATTGAAAAAGGAATGTGATGATTTGAAAAAATGTTTAGAAAATCATTCAACTACTGCTTATAAGGAGAAATGAAGTTGTTGGATGTAGCTTTGTGCTGTTATACTTTGTAAATCTTTTCTCTAATGAAGCACCTCTTTCATTCTGGTACAGAGGAAGAGTAACACATTTTCGTCCTCTAATTATGCCATGCATTCATTCCTCAGTGCATTCTGGACCCTGGATCCTCGGACTTTGTAGAACTGAGTACTGTGGAATGGGCTCTTGAGATTCTTGGGGAATTGTAGCTAGGATGACTGTCTGGAAGGGACAAAGCCTGGCTACAAGTGTCTGAACTATGGACCATTCTCTTCAATTTGGGCCAGCAGCTTTGTCCTTTCCCTAGAGTCCCTATTGTCATTTCTACATTTCCCTTTTCTTTTTTCTTTTTTTTTTTCTTTTTTGGTTGTTTTGTTTTGTTGTGGAAAATATTTTGATATTCCTTGCATTTTTGGTCATGTAGTTGATCATGGGAATCAGAAGTTTATTTAAGGTCAGTTAGCAAAAGGCCACAACAGCAACAAAGAGTATGAAAAAAAGGGGGAAAAAAGAGAGAAAGAAAAGAAAAAAGAGAAGTAAATTAAAGGACGGTGAGAACTTTTTCTGTCAGAGAAATGGATATTTTCTCTGCAATGCAGAAAACAAGTGAAGGATGAAGTTACCTCATCACATGAGCATCCTTGAGGTGGGGGGTGGAGGAGGGAGTGGGAGGGAAGAAATTAGTCTGGAACCACTACTCAGAGCAGCCTAAATCCTCTAACTGGTTGGGGATCCTTGTTCTGACTTATGCTTGTGCAGAAACAAATGAGATTTTCTACCCTGGGGGGCAGGTGGTAGCAGAGCTTTTGACTTAGCAATCTACCATATCAGAGTCAGGCTCTGTTCAAATCAAGGTTAAATTCAACATGGCTTCTCTACTGGTGTTTCTTTTCCCATGTGTATTGGGAAATTATTATCTTTTGCCATGTCCAGAAGTAGATACTACCTCTACCTGTATTTAGGGAATTCAAATCCTTATTGTTTCCGGCAAAGTAGTCAGTAATAACTAATTCCAATTGTAGTTCTTATTATTATTGCCTCACCACTATTATAAGAAATTAATATCTTTCTGAAATGAATCTTATCTGGAATTCTTCTGGTGTAGTTTCTGTCCCAGTATGATTTTTATGTTATAATTTAAAACTTGAATATAAAAGATGGGCCGTTTCTGAACAAGTCAGAGAAAAATTCCATTCTTTTTTGTTTCCCTTTTGCTGTTTTTGCATTAAGAAGGAGATTTGAAAGGTGTCATTTGACATAAAAAGTCCTCAGTAAGAGGCAGTGAACCTTAGACTGTTGGAGAAATAAATATTTCCTGTGCTATGTGTAATTCTGAACTTTAGAATATGATCCAGTCATTAAGAAATGCATTGCAGCTTAAAAACTCTAACCTCACAGAGATGGATAAAGTTGAAAGTAGCTGTGGAATTCTGGTGATGGTAATCCCTTTCTCTTCAAGGAATTACTGTGCAGACTTCATTTTACATTTGTGTCTTTTTAAACTTTTAATTCATGTTACTAAGTTTTCTCTCAGTCTTTGCTCTGTCTCTTAAGAAATTATCCTCCCTTTCCATTATTTGCCTAATGTCATGGTTTGCAACAAGAGCAAACAATTTTTCGTCTTTTTCTTCTTTGTATCCTCTCCCCCACTACAATTTGGTTGTCTGCCCATTAAAATAGATGTGTCACTTGCACTCACTGCTGAATGCCAACTGCACGTGGACATTAGCCACTCTTCTGACCAAGCCTGTTTGTTGCACATCTTTTGGTATTTACTCTTTCTGCTGGCAGTAATTGTGTTTTTAATTATTTTGTTTTCTGTGTACACAAACACAGATTATTCAAAATACCTTCCTTCTCTCTTCAGAGATCAGTCTTCATCATATGATTTCATTTTCATTAAGTATTACCTTCTCTCTCTCATTGTCTTGTTTCATATACATTATAGTATATGTTAGTTGTGTATGGATAGATGGTTGCCCAAAACACCAGAATGATGTTTAAATCACTATGGTCAGATATCAACTGCTTTTTCCTGAGAATGCAATTCCTCCCCTTTTTAAAAGTATCCCCATATTTCTGCTTAGCTTCATGTGAAAGGCTAACATATGCCTTGTGGGTACTAACAATTGAATTCTACGAGGAATAATTTTACTGAAGTCTAAAGTTTTATCAAAAGTAGTTAGAGCCACTACAACAGTCCAAAGAGGTTTCCTTCAGTGCAAGTCTTAGGGGAGGGCAACATCAATCCAATCTGGAGTTAAGATTGGGAAGACTCTAATTATGGCTAATGAGTGCAGAGATTGCCTTAGTTCTTGGTTGGTGTTTTTTTGTTGGTGTTGGTTTTTCTTTTCCTCTCTTCAGATTACTCTTGAGACCAACGAAAAATCTTTGCTGGTGTTTTCAGAAAAAAACATCTGGGGTGTACTTCCAGACATTAAACTAAGTATATTCTAAATATCCTATAAATATTCATGTTAAATCAATCTGTTAAGCTTGGTGTGCTTAACAGCACACTCCCTTACCCACAACCTTTGCACGGAACTTTAAAAAAAATGTCGGACTGGCTCAGTGCTTGCCAATGCAATACTGCGTCGATGCTGCAAGAAAGGAGGAAAAATCTGATTGCCTGGAATCATAAAGCAAAGTTCTTCCTGGGTGGCCAGGAAAGATCTACACTGCTGTCAAACCAAATCAAGGAGTGTGGAGATAAACTTGGAAATAGAAATTGGTCTCCTCAAAAACCTGCCTAGTCACAGGAATCTCCTTTTCAGCAAGAAATGGCCCAAAGGGAGTGACCAGTGTGGGTTGCTGATCTGAGAAAGTACAAAGCGTACTCTGGTTTTCATCCTACTCTCTCCAAAGTCAAATGCTTTTCTGTATCTATATTCTTCTACTTAAAGCAAATCAAAAAGTTGCCACAGCTTTGCCTATTGGTGTCAGTCACTTTCTTTGGTTTCCTTTCCTGTCATGCACTCCCTTGGGTCACCTCTGTGATCTGGCTTGTGAGATTCTGAGAGCTGAACTGCGCTTCTGACGCACAAATACAAACATGGACAGTTTGAGTCATGTAGAAACCTTATAGTGGATTCAAGTCATGCAGTCCACTGAAGACTGCTCTTTTTTAGTAGCTGGTAGTCTTTTCCCAAATAAGGATGAATAATTGTAAAATGCATTGCACTTCCTAGCTGTAGACTTTGCTTCTCTGGCTCCCTTTTGAGCAAATATTTGGAAACTCTGGTATGTGCCTATGTCTTTATTAGAGCTGCAATTCTAAACTGTGTTGGAGGCAGTGATACAGTACAAATTTATTCAGAGCCACATACTGAGGAAGTTGTGCAAACTAGTGAAATTTTGCACAGTAAGGTCATGATCTATGCTTTGGTCATGTAGAAACTACAATTTTCTAAACAAATTATCAGTGAGAACTTGCAGGATTTGCAAACTGAGACCTGAAGCATAGTGTTCTTGTGCAGTCTTAGAAGAAAAATAAGCCATGCACATTTTCAATCTGGCAAAAATTTGGCAATAATATTAGCACACTTGTCTCTATCAAAGCATTCGGAAACATTTTAAAGTAAACAAATCCAGCTAGCAGCAGACTACAGTTGATCTAAAGAAAAAGCAAAATCCAACAAAATCCTACAAAATATACTTAGTCATCGTTAAATAACTTATTCTACTATTACTAACTAATAATGGGTGCCATAAGCCATATATATAATGCCTTAGGTTAGCATACTGTATCTAGGTGGATTTCAATTTTCAAAATATTTTAATTTGGTTTGTTTTATTCATGCTTTCTATATATACTCCTACTATATATGCATGTACGTGTGCATTATATATATATACATATATATATATGCACTCATGTATGTGTGTATGTATATCATAGTGAGGGAAAATATTTAAGTAGGAGACAGGGGTTCATCTTATCAAGACAGGACTAGATGGAAGAAATTTTTATTTTGTTTTTTTCTAGAATCCTAATGAGTTTAATCTAATTTTTACAAATTCCAAAGCTGATCCAGACATGGCAAAGCAGGGTTTGAGCTGATGAGCAGCTTCTTTTTAGATCCATGTTCACCCTGAGAGGTTTAGCAGTGGAGTTTGCAGAACTGCCAAAGCACTTGAGAAGCAGAAGTCTTATTGAACTCGACGGGATTTATCAATACCCTACTAAGATGAGTGATGTTTTACATCTGACTGTTTCACAGACAATTTGCAAAAACTGGAATATGCCCCCACTAGAGGGGCTTCCTGTTGGTGTCTGCCAAGGAGAACAGATAGGATCCAAAATGTTGGTGTGAGAGGTGGCTGCTTTAGGCTTATATATGTAATTTTTTCTGCTGGAGAGCCACTTCTGAGAAAAGGAAAGGCATGTTATGGGTTGGAAAATAGTTTGTTTTGGGAATAATGTCAGAAAGTGTCTATTAGCCAGTTATTGTTCAATATTCTTAGGGAGAGTACAGATACTAGAATGAGGCAATGGCTTCTTCTGTTAGTATGTGAAAGGTAGAGGTGAAAATACTGTTAAAGTGGCTCCCGCTAATTTGTGAAATATGAAAACCCGTTTAAGAGTCTTGCTTAGGCAAGAAGATTGATAGATCTCTTAGTGCTAGATGTATTTTTATTTAGAGAAGAAAAGCCAGAAACTTCAGCAGTTAACTGACACAACTACCAGAGAGCCAGTGGGAAAGAGGAAGACAGAAGAGTAGAAGTAGCTTGATCTGATCTTATTATGTGGGAAAACTTGAAAGTCTCAAAATGGGAAGGAAATATTACTACAGGAAAGAGGAAGAAACTGGCTGCTGCAGCTTTGCAAAGCTGGCTGTAGGATGGTCATATTCATGGTTTAGTGCATATTATTCAGTTGTTTTACTTGGTTTTCCCTTCTCCCTTTATTAAAATATTGTTGTCACCAGTGATTAAAATTTGCGATTGTGGATAATTATCTCACTGAGCACCAATCTTGTAATTTAAATTCCTGCGTGAGAGGCTAACCTTGGGTTTCACTGGGAACCCTAATTCATATGGGAACAGTCCCTTGCTGCCAAGTCGAAGGAGAACAGCTACAGAGCATGGCCAGCCTTACCTTGCCTGCTGTCCCTGGGCACAGCAGGCTCCTGAGGCAGGTGTGCAGTGTGTGCAGAGCAGGCTGTGCCACAGGAGCATGGCAAAGCTGGCAGTGGGGCAGCTACGTGCACCTCAGGGTGGTGGGGAGGCAAAGACACTGTCCCACCTGCCTTTGAAAATGCAGCCCTGGGAAGGATTGTGGATTCTGTTACTTGCTCTCACTCTTGTGGAAAGTCTCCCTCACCAGTTGTGATGCTTCATCCTCAGAGACCTTCACACCCTTATGTTTGCTCTACCACCTGGTAACCAGAAGCAAATGGAAATGAGAGATGCAAAGTTTTGCACCCATAAAATATTATGGGTGCAAATTAAAAAAATTAAATTTTTTCCGGGAGCATTGAGTTCTCTTCAAAGAAAGCATTAAAGTACTTGTGACAAGGTGAATGGACAGGACCCAGTTTGTCAGGAGTTAAAACTGCCTCAGTCAGTGGAGGTTTACCAGCCACTAGCTATTAGGATAGTCATTTCCCCTCAGGAAATACCTGCTGGTGTATCAAGGGTAATTGCTAGCAGTCAGCTGTATCCCCAGAGGGTGGGTATATAAAATCATCAGGAAAAGACTGAACTGTTCCTAGTAGGAGGCAATAGTAGCTGTGACTCTGTGTGTGTGTGTGTGTGTGTTGGTTGTTTATCTTAATGAAGAATCTTAATGTAACGTAGGCTTTTGTTTCAGTTTTAACCCTGGTTGTGACTCATCTTTGGGTTTCTGCTGAAGCTTGAATTTTACAGACTTCTTTTCTTATCTGAGGCCACCACTTGCAACACTGGCTGGTTTGTCACAAAATTCTCCAAAACAGAGTAGATAATTACAGCTTCCTGAATGGCTTGGTGTCACTATGTGGTTTTATTTCTAAAATACTTGAAATAGAATTCCTAAGTGACCTTCACTTCGTTATGCTCCTGCCAATCTTTCCTCTCACAACAGGAGTAAAACCCCCTTGCTTTACTGAGTCTTAGTTAAATTGTCTGTGAAGCAGGTAGATCAAGTAATGTCTAGTGGTTACCCTTTAAAGTTCATTTTAAAATTTACGGCATTATAAAGATGAAAAACAAGCCAAAATTTTAGAAGCACTTGGGCAGTCAGTTTAAAGATTTGCTCACTCTCCTTCCTAGCCAGAGGTCTCCATGGAATATCACGTCCATCAGTGTTAACTTGTCCATTAAGCTACTCTTTGCCTCCATACCTTCTGCAGTAATAAATTTCCAAGAAGTGCAAAGAAAGCCAGACACTCAAAATAGGTCATCCTACCTGATCCTTATCTCTTCATTTGGACATATTCCCACATAACCAGGCTTTTAGTCATGCTTCCTGGGCTTTTTCTCTGCTGTCCAAAAGAATCCTCCAGACAGCAAGTGGTTACTTGGCTGTTACCTCACATGGAAGCTCTCCCTGCCTCCGTGCCCTCTTGCTCCCTCTTCCCCACTCCCACGTCTGTTGCATGTGTATTTGAGCAGGATCCGCTGCCTCCTTGGCAATGGAGTGAATTTGTCAAACATTGAAGTGAACTTCTTCACTTGGTTGAGAAGTTAGGTGCCTCCAGGATATATCAACACTTGCATGCTCTCTGAAATGAATAGTAATACCTGGCATGATCAGGTTATGAACTAACCACAGACTAACATGGTTTTTGAACTAGAATAAATGTCAAATATGTAATAAATTTAAGAGAGTTCAGGAGCCATTTTCTAGTAAGTCACAATTGGGGAAAAAGGAATAAATTGATGAATAAACTATTTACAGAGCAGGTGTTCCGCAAAGCAGTTTCTCTGCAGAAAATTACATAGAATTCAGGAGTAAACCATCATTATTTACTCCAGTCTTTCTTTCTTGTGTTTACTTCCTGAGATGAGGGAAAATATCTCCTTTCAGGCTGCTGTGGTTGTCTTAGGAGTGGTGAAGTCTTCACTGAACACCTCCAGATACTCAGTCTATAATGAAATCTTAAACCTTTGCATGTACATGCAAGTATGTCTGCTTCATTATTCTATTTTCCAGAACTCAGCAAACCATGAAGCTCAATTCTGAAAGACTTCTTGATTATAAAGTTAAAACCAGTAAACTAGTAATAACACCTCCCTTCCCCCTTCCAAAAACAATGGGGAAGGAAATACCTTCACATCCAAACAGTTCACATTATGCTAGTTTTTTCTTTGCTTAACATACTCTTCCTGGGACACTTTGTAGGATGATCAGAAGAGGCTTGAAGAAGGCACATGATTTGATTGCCTGGTTAATTTCCAAAACACTGTATTGAAACTCTCAGTTCATTGCCTTGTTGCCCTTTGTAAGTGGATGGGATCTATTGATGGGAAGAGATGAATTCACTCTGCAACAGTGCAAACCTTTGTGAAAATGGATCCCCTTATAAATGGCCCAATCCTCTCCCTGAAAAACAGATGCCAGGAGCAGTTGTGGGACATTATGTTTTCGTTCTAGAGACTTCCAGTTCTAAGAATAAAGTAAAGGAGTCATTATTTATCCAAACAAGGCCTTTATGCTATGGTTCAGTGGCTGCTGGACAGCCGTGTGATCTGTCTTGTGTAATGCCCTCACCCCCTCCTTTCCCCGTTTGGAAAAGAGAAAAAAGGACTTGTAGCAGCCCAGAGCACACTTACACATCTCAGTGTCTATTGTGCTCGGGCGCTGTGTGCCTTGTGGAGCATTAGATAAACACGGTGCAGGGCAGGCTCTCAGCTGCCAATACCACAGCAGTGCTGATAACACGCTCTATGTTTAGAAGGGAACCAGTGCGTCACAGACTATGTGGGATATGTTTACACATACGTGGTGTGTGCTTTCTCCTCAACAACAGACAGCTTCCAGCACAAAGCCTCTCTCTCTGAGGGGACAGGCGGGTTTTGAAACCAGTCTTTTATCTTTTGTGATGGATTTTTTTCATGCTGCTTCTCAAAATATCGCCTTGTATTTCTGTGACTAAGGGTAAATGACTTGAGATACAGATTCCTGATCTTTTCCTTCTCCTGTAGGAAGCTGCATTTTAAATACAGAAGGAAGGAGACAGCTGGCTGAACGCACTTTCTGTGTGTTACTGACTCTGTCAAAGTTTCTGTGTATATGAGGCAGCTGACTTCTCTCAGGAGCCTAGTGGTCAAACAAGTTACATTTTACAAAAGAATCTCATTTTTTCAAAAGTGACTTAGGCACTTCAGAGCCAAGATCTCTTTATTTGATAATGAGGCTGGGGCTTATCTATTCAGGGAGTCAATACAGCTTTGCTGCATTTGGTGTTGACCTCCCGATATATACACAGCCCAACACAAAAGCTCCTCTTGTACTTCTGAAAATGTCACCCAAAGCACACAGTGCTCTGGAAACCACGTTTTGTGTAGGGCTAGTCCAGGATCAGTGAGCACAAACTTGCAAAGAGCAGACAGACTAGGGAAGGCTTGCCAGTGTGAGAGGGCAAATAATCAGGAGCCACTTGCTCCTTGATTATATAGTGCAACAAACTGAGACAACAACGCTGAGACTGTGAGAAGTTAGGTGTTCTCATTCTGCACGTGGGAGAGGATGTGGATTTTTATCTGGGTCCAAGTTAATGGGCATTGCACCAAGGCAGAAGCTCAGCATCTCCATTTACTGGCCGAACTTGTATTGAGCAGATGTTATGATCAGACAGACCACTACTGCAGAATTGCAGTGACCAACCTGAGGTGAGCACGGCACATTTCCTGCTGTGTGCTACATCAGCTGGACACAGGGTGCATGTTCAGAAGTATAAAAATTCTGTTGACTGCACTGAGGCTTCTTGAGCAGTGACCAGGTTCCAGTGTGTGGTAATGCCCCAATACAAGGTAATAAAAGAATGTGTCCATTCACACATACCTTTAATAGTATCCATGTACTTGTTTCAAAACTCTCGGATTGCAGCCTTCTATACTATACTACACAGCAAAAAATGCTGTGAATGTGATGGTTCATTACAACAGAATGAGTCCAGTGAATCATTCATTCTTAATACTTTTTTTGCTCCATAATTGTGATGTTATTAACAGAACAAATAAACAATTCAGCAAAACATTTAAAATTTTCAAAGTTGTTCCCAAGGAAAAGAGCTCAATTTTTCTTTCAAGATTTTCTTGGCAACCCATGCTTATGATATTTTTAATTAGCATTCTAATGTAAGATGTACTAGTTACAGTATTTTGATTTTCAAAGTATTGGTAAACAAGACAACCCACATAATGTTTTTAATCTCTCCTTTATGATTAGAATCACAAGAATTACACAAGAATTTATTGAAATGGAAAAATGTTGGCAATGCCAATATTTTCTCATGAGTATTTTAGCCCATATTTAGCATTTAAAAATTGGTATTTTTTATTTGATGATATTCAAAGTTTATAATGTTCTCAGTTTTGTGTACTACCTATTTTACTTTTCCTTTTTCCCCATTGAATCCTTTTGAGATCTGGAAAAGTTTTAATGCTTATATACAGATTCTGTTTCCACTGCTTTACTACTTCTTGAAGAGTGCTAAAGTTATCTTCTTTACCTGAATTGTCCTACTGCAAGATTCCTTTTGTAGTGTCATGAGGGATCATATCAATAGCATGCCTTAATTCCCAGTAAAAATTTTGGTCACAATCACAGACTACGAAAGTCAATGTTTAAACTTGGTCTTTTTTCCTGATACTCTTTTTTTTCTCTTCCTTTCATCCACTCTGCTTTCGGTGTCAAAGTATGTAATATCTTTTTTCTGGTGAAGGATTAATTCAAACTCAATAAGAAAACATGACACAAATACATACACAGTGAAATTCAGTCCATGGTTGGAATGGTGCAGCATTTACATAGAAGTCCCAAATAATGTAGGGTGTATTTTGGACATTTTTAGCTATCAGAAAAGTTCTGGTCGTTTCCATTAGTGTATTAGATGTCTTCACAAGTGAGTGAAGTTGAGCATGAAAGTGATATCTGTTATTTATTAAAAAATTCTATCTATGTCTATACCTATACCCAGTCTGTTTTACTTACATATTCATTTTACTACATAACCACCTACAGTGAATTTGACTTATAACTTATTTATAAAAATGTTTGGGGTTTTATTAGTATACAATTTTTAAAAATGTACAATTCTATAAATCACAGTGCAGGTATGTGAGTTAGGTGCCCCACTGAGCAGAAAGCCTAAGATAAATGAGAACCAGACATTTCTAGCAATTCCTGGTGATTATCTCACCTTGTCTCAGGTAGCTGATCTCTTCTACCTGACATTCTCTGTACAGCAGCACAGAGAGACTCTGCCAGGTCTGCTCTGTTTCCTTCTTGCAAATGTCATATGGTGGAGAGTTTAAAGACAGAATCATAGAAAGAAGAAAAGAATGAGGAATGGACAGAAAATGTGAGAAAAGAGGGTATCCTAGCCTAAGAGCTAAAATCTCACTTGGCCTTGCTTTTAACATAGTCCATATATTCATTCCAGTCAGTTTGGGCACACTGTTCAAGCTAGAGGGACCCACTACCAGATTCCATTAAGTCATGATATCTCTTAAATATCTCCAACTGGGCACTTCTTTTGCTCTTATTCTCTGATTTATATTTAATTAGATGTTTCTGATGGTGTGTTTTAAAGCAGGAGTTGTTTTAGGTAGAACTCTCTTCTCAAGGGCAATTAGCATCGGTAGTCCTCTTCTAACTCTGGCTTCTTCATCTGGCCTCCTGCAATGGTTATATAGTTTAGACAAGGAAGAAAGCACTCACAATTGAGAAGTAACTCAAGTGAAAATCTGAATGCCTATTCTCCTTGCATGCCTCTCTGGCAATGGTATATCACTACCTAGTAGCAGCATATAGGAAAGCTAAACTGAGTCATTCATGCACAGGAGAAGTGCAGTCCTGACAGAAGCAAGCAATCTGAAGTGCTAGAGTACCTATGCAATCAAAGAGTATAAGTCTTGTTTCTCTGCAGTAATTTCAGTGAAGAAGGGTTCAAATCTATATGCAAATACATTCAGAGCATATGATTCTGTTGAGATAGAAGTAGTCAGTAAAACATTACATTATTTCTGGTCTAGACATCAAAGCAAGATTTCTTCTGAGCATTGGGCAGTGGCAGCTATTGCAATAATTTCTAATTTGGTTATATTTTCACATGATAACAACACCTGCTTTCATACAGCACATTTTCTTTAGAGCTGTCCAAAATTAGCATTGCTCATTAAAATAAAATAAGGGTAGAGAGGGCAGTAGAGTGATGGGGTAATGCAGTGGAAAAATACAAGCAAAAAAAAAAAATCTTCTTCTCTTTAGGTTTATGAAATATTACATTGGCATTCCAGTTCCCAGCATCCTGTCCAGTTCCCACATTCCTAGACTCATATGGGCACACACAACCTTCATACCCTTTTCCTTGACCATGTCAAGTGAAGATCAGTAGCAGAAGGAAATTTCTGTTTCATGCTGCAAAGTCTACATGACCACCATGGAACACTGACTAGAACTAGTATGGGATTGTCTGCAAAGGTCAGTAGTAACATCAGGAACATGAATAGCCTGCTCTATTTCAGGGATATATGTAATATGCTGTTGATTAAAAGCATATATAAAATAATAAATTGCTTTGATGATAACTCTAGCTAGAGCTGTAATAGTTCTGGGTGGCTCTGCTGATCTTCTGAGTCTTTTTCCTGGTGTAAGCTGCTCCTGTGTGCCAGTCGAGACCAAGTGTTTGATGATGGTGACTCTCAAGATTCTCAAGATTGGTGCCTTCATGCAGTTTAATAACAATGTTTCATACAAATATCTGCAATTGGAGGGGGAGAGAAAATGTTGGAGATATTTGGGAGAAAAATGCTGTTTATTAATAACACCCATTTAAATGAATTCTTCAGACCAAAAAAGAAATCAGAATCTCAAGTACATAGATTCATCTTCTGTGCATTTCTTACTAGGTGAATAGCACCATCTTGACTGCAGTGAACAGCTGTGTACTCTGGTGTGGAGCGATCTCTTGTTCAAATTAAAAATTTCAGGATTTGGCTTCAGGAGAGTTTTTCTTCACTGAGGACTTTGAGATCTGATTAACAAAGGCCAACCATTAATCAATAAATTGTCATCTTTCATCAAATAATGTGTTTACTAAATCAGTTAGTCTGGTATTCAATCAGCTTTTTTAGGCTGCTCATAAAATGTGATACTCGTCACAGAAAACATTTGTCAAACAAACATTGTTGATAAATTTCTGCAGCATACACTCATGTCTAGCCTACAGGTTTGCCTTACAAAGCTCTTTCCATTACTTGCGGTCCTGTCTTCCTCCTGCATGGTTCCCTCCTCTCCCCCCACAAGAGGAATAAATATTTTCCTTGTCATCAGTGTTTCTTCACAAAGTTTTGGAAGAAGAGGAAATAAGAAACAAGGGCAAAGATCAGAACTTTTTATCTTTCTTTGCAGTACTTCCTTCTAAAAACACCACCATTTTAAACAGAAGTTTATTTATGACTTCAAGAACCATTGGAGATGCTGGTGGAAATGGAGAATCAATTTAACTCCATTATAAATTTGTAGTTACAGTAGTTATATATTACGGTATTGTGATTTGATCAAATGTCTGGGAGAGGTTTACTGCAAGCAAGAGACTCAGGAAAATTAGCACGTCTGATCTGCCTGTGGGGATGGGTCAGGCAAAGTATGGGTTGTAGGACACCAGCTGTTAAGAGGAGCTTGACAGAGTTAAAGGAAAGAAGCTCACAAAACAGAGCTCTGTTTCCTGAGGGCTGATTTTGCTGAAGAGCTTTGAAATATTCCTTGTAACTTCAGGAGTCTGAATTTTGAGAGAAGGTGTTCTCTGTGTGTGTCCATGTGTGTAGAGGTAGTGATGTGGGATTAGGTGAAAGTCTTCCCAGTGGAGCTTTGTGAATTCTTTGTTCCTACATGCTGCGCAAAACCCTGAAGGTCCCTACTTCTCAGAGTTTTCCATCACAGAATTGCCACATTTGTCATCACTTAGTAGCTTTGTCTTATGGGCTACATGGAAAAGAGACCTTGACCTGTCCACTAGGAATCCTAATTTTAGTGGGAGTAGAAATTGTCTGTGGTATTTCATGCAGAGTTTTTGCCCAAAGGGCCACAGTTGACTCCCCAGACAGGCTGTCTAACACTAGCCATTTCTGCTGAAATCCGAGGTAAGCAGAAGTTGGTATTTATCCAAACCAAGAAAGACACAGGGCCACTCTGTGTGCAGTGTGGCTGCAGTCAAACCCAGCCACTCAGATTCAGTGACCGGTATGGTTTCCTTTGGTGGTATAGGTGTACACCCACATCAGCTTCTGAAGAATGTCTTTAGAATGTAATAAAGAAGTCTGCTTTCTTTGAGTGCCTATGTCCTTAGAAAAGGATCTTCATTAGGAGGAAGAAACATGATCTTGTACTTGCTTACATATTTAGCCCAGCTTCCTGAGTAAATTAGCTTATCAAATCATGTTGTCTGCTCTGTCTGTCACTTTCCCTTTAGCTTCCTCCCAGCAGCCCACACCTTTCATGCCCAGTAGGTGTGAAACTCATTCATCAGCTAGGAAATATTGGTAGCAGAAGGATAAAAAATATCATCCTGGATAGATGGCATGAAATGGCTAGGTAGAAACCATAATGAATGTTCTGGACAGAATCTGCTAGGATTCAGTCCGCTATCCATTCTGAGAAGGGGCATCTAAGTGGCCAGTATGTGCATTGGCTGGCTGAGCACTGCAGCACAGCTCTGAGCCAGACTGCTGCATAATGCTTTGTGTGTGGCAGGAGAAATGAGGAGAGCAGTATGTGAAAGATTATTTTTGGGAAATGGAAGGCACTGGAATTATTAAAAGAGAGAATTAGAGACACACAGACTTCAAGTTTCATTATGAAAAGAACAACATGTTTTTAAAGAAGCAAGAAATTGTGTGTTGTGCATCATCCTGTTTATTGTTGCTGCTGTTGCACGCAGCCCTCCCACAGGAATGGCTACTTGCAGGGTATATTTAGATTACAGGGATCAAATTCCACTACACCACTCTACAGTACAGGTCAAAACTGTCCTGCTTGTTTCCATTTTCAGCAGAAATTTTAAACATTTCATATGTGAATGCATAAATTCTTTTTTTAAACTAACTCTATAAACAGTAATATCTCTTCCCAAGGATTTTTTGTGTGCGTAAAACTAATTGTTCTCTAATTCAGTGTTACAAGAACTGACTTTTTTCATGGGATCAAAGCCATACAGCTTTATGTAATGGTGACTGGAATATCTCTGTACTGTCAATATTAACTCCAACCTTGACTTCAGATGCCTCCCACCATTAAATATCTTACGTGGTTTACAAATTCTGCTTCTCTAATTGGGTCTTCAGATGGAGAAATTTCTAAGGGTCTACAGAGCCTGCCTAGTAATTAGCTTTGCTCAACAGAGCATTGGGACAAACCTCACTCCAAGTTCTGGCTATCAG
The DNA here is from genome assembly GCA_037013685.1 of Acridotheres tristis. Taxonomy (NCBI): domain Eukaryota; kingdom Metazoa; phylum Chordata; class Aves; order Passeriformes; family Sturnidae; genus Acridotheres; species Acridotheres tristis. Next base: position 50,049,406 of record CM072887.1, read on the forward strand.
GCATTATCAGAGATTTACTGTGGTAATGAATCTTCCTTCCTAAGCTGCTCAGAAGGTGAGTTGCCCATGGTAGTCAACTCCTGCAATCCCAAAACGGGCTTTTAAAATTCTGGGGCATATGTCTGTCTGTAGTGGATTAACATCTCCCCATAGTCTTGCAGGGAGACTCTGAAGATAAAATTTCTGTGACTACTTCTTTGTATTTTAAGGGAACTCTACTTAAAGTGTCTGGAAGGACAACTGGCTGATCTGAGGAGCTCATCAGGAACAAATGTTGCTGACAGAACAGTGTCTTGGAGCAGGAAGGTCTCTGAGGAATGGTTCACCTCCCAAGCTTCATCTCAGATGTGCAAGCATTAGAAATCCCCACCTAACCATGTGTAGGACACTGGCAACCTAGAATGCACAGAAGATGGCAAGCAGCATGATCTGGTCTAATGATTGCTGCAGAACAATTAACACACATGAAACCAGTGTGGCTAAGACTGTGTCTGCTGCATACAGGGACAGGCTTCTGGAGGCATTGTTCACACTGCACATTGACAACGAAGGTGTAGGATGGTTCTTCAAGCTGCCATTGGTCTCCTGCAGCTTGCAGATCTTGCTAGTTAGATTAAGGATGTCTTCCTACTACATCCCTTGGGGAGTTTCTGAGCTCTGGGTTGTGACTGGAATTATTGCTAGTAGGGGCACTGCAGATAGGGATGAGGGCAAATCTAACACGCAGCAGTGACTCCCAGTGGTCTTGGACAGCCTGGAGAAGGGGGCAGTGCTTAAAGACCAGTGGTGGCCAACTGTGGGCTCTGGGTTGATTTTTTTTCAAAGGCAGCTCATGTATAGCAGCTTCACTGTGAAATGGACTGGAATTCCTATGCCAGTCACCCACACCAACACCTGAATCCAGAGGGATTGGATTAACAGAACATCGCTTAGCCAACTGTTAGGCAGGCAGTGGTGAAAAAGAGCTGGAGCTCCATTAGCACTGAGCTACACCAGCAGAGGCATGCTGGCTTTTCTTTTGCCTAGATTTGCTAGCTCTCTTTGTTCCCACAGTCTTGTCTTGAGGATTTAATACACTCTGAACCTATGCAATAAGTGGCATTAATTTTATTTTAACTGAGGCAAGCTAAAACCTCGGCATGTAGTCTGTTATTCTGCAGTTGATGAAAAAGCATCTGATTCACATCCAGCATCTCATCTTCTGTGTCTTATGCACCTGTCCTAAGGTACACAGGTTTACCTGTGTGTTGCCTATTACCTCTACCATGGCAAATCCAGCTGAAATTAGAAAATAGTATAAATCCAACTGAAGCCAATGAGTGTAAAATAACTGAAAATGTTGGTGACGCTCTCTGCCATGGCTTGTGCTAGTGTCTTTAGTGGCTGTGATGAGACATAGTGATGAAACTTATTTTCTCCATGATCAATAGAAGTCTAGCCAAATGCAGAATGATACTGCTATCGTGCGTGGTGACTGAGGCGAACGCTGAATATCTTGGTCAGGAAAAGCAACCCACACAGGATCAAGAAAGAGACTTCATATATTGAGGACCATCTGGTGGATGCTGTATCAGTGTTTTGAACTACAGTTCAGTCTTATACCACATTTCTGAGATGCAACATATGATTGGTAATTATTCAGGAGGGGAAATGTGAATACAGGCTGGCCTTACTTCACCAAATGCTTTCCTGTCTATAATGAACTGTCACTGAGATTTTTGTACATGTGTAGATGTCCTCAGAGATTTGTAGAAAAATTCTGTCCTTTTGTTCCAGCCCAATCAATTGTGGAGACTGTGTGTGGAATGAGAATGACTTCAGTTGGGGTGGCTCCCAGACTGAAAGTGTAGGATCTTTTTGTTGAAAACCCTTAGTGTGAGGTAGGCTTAGACAAATAGAATGGGGCTGGTGCAGGTGGGTGGCTGTCAGCACAGAACAGTCAGCTTTTTGGCCAAGAATCCAGGGCTTAACTGCATCCCCCGAAAATGACATTAAGGCTTCCTCTCTAAATGACCAGAAAAAAAGGCTACATTTTCTAGTCTGTGACAAGATGATCAATTGCTTGATTCTGGTTAATGGGTAATGGCAAAGTTCCACTCTCTGGATAGTCCCGTCATGATTTTTTTGGGAGGTCTCTCTTCATTGGGTGAAATGAACTAACATTAGAGGACATCCTCAGGCACTCTGGAGTACTTCCTACTAAAGGTATGCTAATCTTGCAGCACCAAATTGTCTATTCTTTGGCTTTGTTCATAGTCTCTTGTGGAACCCAGTTTTGGCCTCTCTTGTTCCAGGTTGCTTTGGAACCTACACTGAAGCATCTGTGCAGGAGAGAATGGCAGATGATTTCCTGATGTGCACTGCCAGGGTTTTAGTCAAGCCAACAGCCCTGGTTTGGATACCAAAAGACAGACCTTCAGGATAAGCAAAGCCACCAAACAGACAAAAGCAAAGTCATGAAATGGACAAACTCAGACATTGTTTATGCTAGCTGCTGGGTGCCAAGGGCTGCCTTAGAGCTGGCACAGGAGACCATGATCAAGAAAGGTTCAACCACAATGAAAAACAGAAATGGAAATACAGCAAAATAGAAGTTCTGAGGTCATGTTTAGAGAAAGATGCTGACATGGAGAGTACTCTGAATATAAAGAGCAAGAATGACAGGACTAGACCAAAAGGGGAAGTAGAGAGAAACTCTTTCACAGACCAGATGTGCATGAATCAACATATCTGTATGGAAGCAGCTTATCAGAAAAAAATGGGTAAATTTTTTGCAAGCCTATAAGTTTCAGGCAGAGCTAGACTGTGTGCTGTATTGCTACACCATTAAGTTGGAGAACCCAAGGCAGATTTATGGTGCCATCAAACCTGAGCCATAGCTTTACTAAATACTCTGTCTTTTTAATGGTACTTAAGGGCTTTATTGCATTTGGGCATTTTTATCGTGTTTAGACATGGTTTTAACAACTGAGTTAGTTCTTATGATGCTGCCAATTGCTGTCAATGTGGAGAAATACAAGTTTTTTTCAGGACCATAACCTAGTAGACAGGGTTATATTTTTGTCTTGCAAGATTTAAGAATAACTAGAGACCATTATGTCAAACACAGCTTCTCTCTGTAATTTGTATGTATTTCATATGTAGTTCATATGGTGTCAACAAAGATAATTTGTTAAGAATTTTACTTAAACGAGCTAAAAAATTTCTAATGGAGCAAACCTTTAGAGGTGTGTTCCACCCTTGCATGACTCCCCATGGAGATTGTGAGTTGGGAGGAAGTGACAAAGAGAAAAAAAGAAAATGCAGGCAGATCCAACTTAAAGTCAAAACTGTTACTTCATACCGAGAAAAAACGACCAGCTGTTCTCTTCTAACCTTTCTTTTGAAATAGTTGAACTTGTTTGAAAAGTAATAGCATGGCTTACTTGACTTTTAAAGAACAAGACTCTGTCAATTTTAAAGGACAAGCCCAAAATCTTAAATTTATGAAAGGGAGAGAGAAAATTTAGCTTCCATGTTCATGCAGGAGTGATATACCCTGCAGGAGGCTGACTCAACTTTTTTATGACCCATCAATGATTTAATAGAAATCCTGATGTTGTTCCCCAAGCAACAAACATATTTCATTAGGCAGCACGAGATGGCATAATGGACTATCTGTTGTGTTATTCTCCCTTTTATCACATTGTCTCTCCCAAAAATACAGTTATTATGCAGTGTTGGGTAGGGATGTGAGTTCTGGAAGCCAAAAAGTCCAAGGGATGTAATTTGGCATGGTAGCATAATACTAGGCTTTGCTAAAATCAGGTGTGAAGCAGCATACCTTAGCTACTTTAAATAGAGCAGAAACGCCCTAAATTTATCCCAAAATAGGATAGCGTAAGGTTACTATTTAATATTAGTCACAGCTGATTATTTCAGAGATAGCTTTGGCTTTATTCAGTGGTAAATCTGCTGTCACCAGCTACACACTCTGGCCACTCTCCCTGCCAGTAGTCAGCTTTGGGCAGAAGATCAACTGAATACCTTAAATTCTCTGTTGAACCTTGGCATTATTATGGAAGAAGTCCACAGCCAACTCGTCCCTGGTAAAGCTCCAGCAACTTAACAGATGGATCACTAGCAAGCCTCTTCTCAATTTCTCTGTTAAATATTCATGGAGCCAGCATGTGCATAGGCCCAAGCATGCCCCTGGAGGTGCCAGCAAGGGTCTCTGATCTGGGGAAGATGTCAAATAGGCTAGTGGAAGTCTGAGGGCAGAAATGTTTTCCACAAGGATCCATCCTTCAGTGCAGAACATGGAGTGACAGCCATATGTGCAACTGTGCTGGTGAATATGTCTGCAGTGCATGCTTATACAAGCTATTAATAGGCCAGTGGCATACTGAATGCTAATGTGGGGAAACAGGGAGTGAAAGACAATGAAGAAATGCCTTGGACTAAGTTGAAGCATCAACCAAAGTAAAGTCTTCCTGTTAACTTGCAGTGAAGGTGAAGAAAAAAAATATGCTGCATTCCCCACTCACCTTGAGGATATACCACTCTTATTTTCCCAATGTGCTTCTGAAAAATTGCTAAATGCAAGCTCATAAAGCCCTGGGGATTGTTTTCTGTTTTTAGATCCCATTCAGGGCTAAATAATATTTTATTTACTATTATTTAATAGTAGTCAAGTATGCTTCTGGCATATCAGGGTCTGTGGGTCTGTATATGAGTTGGGCTAGGGTTTTAGGCAGTACCGCATACCAACATCTAAAATTATACATATATATATATAGATATATATATACACACATATATTCTTTTTTTAAGTCTGCAATACCTACAAAGCCTTAGGAGTGCTCTTTCAAGTCTGCCTGGGGGGGAAAGAAGGCTGCAATTTTCTTACTTTGACAAATTTCTGTTTCCCCTGCTTTACCAGAAAGAGTGTTTATCATTATGTCTCATTAAAAATGTTGCAGAGAAGTAATTTGTGGTTGCTCCAATGGAGTGCACAGCACACAGTATGGAGAACTAAAAAAAAAAAAAAAAATGTCCCGGGAAGGAACATGCTTATAACCTCTTGAAAGATTTATGTCCAGTCCTCTGAAATTACACAACGCTGACAAGCTACTATATAGCCACAATTCCTAATATAATAAATTTGAATAAAATTGAAATATTTGAAGTCATCTCAATGCAAGCCTATTTGTAACATGATATTACAGAAGATATGTAAGATGCATATGTTCTAATAAAGACACAAACATTTCTGTATTTGCCTGTGATAGTCATAAGTACAACATTCATTAATATTAAGGTGGGAAACCTGGAGAAGATTGTATTGCAGCCTCCTCGTTCCTTTTACTTCACAGTGTAAAACTTCTAATGCTTCTAAACTCAGTCTAGTAAAGTATGACAACAGAATTTCATCTAGAAAAGTGAGAATAGAGCATATCACCTAAAGGTGTCTGCATAATCTCAGGAGATAAAAGCAGACTTTGGAAATGAATATGCTTGAAAAAGTGAATGCCTTTGTATTCTAAAACCAAGATTATTTCTGCTGTGTTTACAATCAGCTGGATGAGGAGAAGGAGAAATAGGAAAGTACCTCTAAGGGAAAATTTTGTTTTTCCTTCAATAAAAAGTTGTTCCCTGTGGTTGATTGTCCAGACGTTCCATGAAATTCCTTGGTAGAGAGAAGTAGTGAACAAAAACTGATTTCAAATATAGCCAGAGTACTGGCATTCATTTCTGGAATTAATTTACAAGGCTGGCTAGACAGTTTCAAAGCTTCGGAGCAGTTACGAGTGATTTGACTTGCTGGAGTGTACAGCTATTTGGTATATTTGACCCACTGTGTTCAAGATGAACAGCTTTTATTGCTGATTCTATGTGTGACCATGATGACTTCACTTAATTATTTGTATTTCACCATATCTATTAGGAAAAAAATGAGTAATAGTTCTTGCCTGCAAGTTGATTCATTCAAGCATTGAATCATAAAAGCATGGATTACTGACTAATTACTGATTAACTGTATCAACATCTTCAGTCAGAATATCCCCTCTAAGAGTACAAAGAACATATTGATCATGAACATATTGTCATATTCTTTTGGGGAGTAATTTAGAAATTATTCTATTCCCTGAATGCTAGCAATTGAAAAACTGTTTTTCACAAATGTTGGGCACCTAATTTGAAACTTTTTAGAATGTAATTTTGCTTAGCTCTTGAAATATCATGGCTCATTTATCACACAAGTGGAGTGAATAGAATAGGTCACTTTGTGTAAGTTAATCCAGTAAGTGCAAATTTTGTTTTGTTCTGGAATATATTTTTGCTTGCTGAGCCTTTAGTTTATCATCTATTTCTTAAGAAAGATACCTTTAGCAAGAGCTATCATCAGCCTTCTACCAGTTTTGGAAAATTTCAGTTAAAGCTGAGAAGGAAACAATTGTCATGTTCCAGTAAAACATTAAAAAACCTGAAACATCTGGCTAATCGTGAAGTTTTTAGTTTTTGATAACTGCTACAAATGAAAAAAAAAACAAAATAGGAAGTAGAGTGCAACTGGAGTTATTTTATTTCTGTAGATATTAAAAAAAAAAAAAAAAAGAGGTCTTTGGGAAAACGTCAACAATTTTCCCATGTTAAAAATGTATAAAACCTGATCTGTTCCTGGGAGCAACTTTGGCTTTTGGCAGTCAGTTTTCAATAAGAAGCAAATTACAAAAACCTCTTAATTTTTAGTTTTAGTAGTGTTTTATTAGTATTTATTTCACAGTTGTTCTGTTTGTTAGTTAAGTGAGAAGTGAATTTCACAAACACGAATGTTAATTATAGTAAGTTAAATTAATCAACTGAAAGTTCTCATTTCCACTTTGTTACCAAAATAGCCTATCTTGTGGCGTTTTGACACATCTCTTTAAAACCCTCTGCTAAATCAGGATTATAAGAAATATATATGTGAAAACAGAGAACAGAGGAAAAAACAATATTTTTAAGTATCTCATAAGGCTTGAATTACCTTATTATTCTCATCAATGTTTATGGTTAATTCTTCAGTAGAGTGGAATTTTGAGTCCAGTATGTCATATTCCCTGATTACTGGCTTGGTGCTACCACAGCACCTTTTGGTCTGTCAACAGTAGATCATACAACATATGCACACACAGAGAGCTATTTAAGACAGAAAAAGAGGCAGAAATAATGCAATAGTGAGAAACCAATGTGCTTACACATTGCAACAGAATAGGTCATTATTATCTGTTCTTCCTGATGAAAATCAGTCACTTGTATTACAGAGTTTTATTATGGATATTCAGGAATTGTGTGGTAAGCGCACGCTCCAATGTATCCCATTGGGTCCTATTCCTTTCATCATCCAGGTGTGTGGCCACACACTGTACCACATTAAGCTCTTAAGGCCACCAAACTCAGTTTTCATTCTCAAAGGAAATGGTGATACAGTGGAGAAGCAGTATACAGTGTAATTAGGTCTCGTTCCAGCAGGGATCTTGGCCAGAGACATAACTTGGACTTGTGCAGCTAAGAAGCATTCCCAGGTCTCTGACCTCTAGATGACAATGTTCATAAAAGAACCATCTAGATACTTAATTAAACTCTTAAATTACTTTTAAGGAAACCACTTAAAATTTGAGTCAAGAAGCAACACATATGTCCAAGCACAAAAGGAGCACTATAGGTTTTCTCTTCTGCATTCATTTATGCCTTGTGAAATTGTTTTCCTCACTGCTGTGATATAGTTCCTTCCATTATTCTCTCAAAGGAATTATGGTCTCATATTTTTTCCCCCTTTGGTGTGTTTGGCTTCCTGCTTTAATCTAATTCTTACAGCTCAGGGGAATCATCAGACCTGGCTGAGATTTGTATCTTTTCAGAGAGCTCATCAATAGTTTACATAATGCTGTGGCAGGGCCAGGGTTCACACAGCTGGAGAGGTACTCGGCAACAGTCCCATGTTAAGGAGAAAAAGCCTTATTGACAATCTCAACTTTGTTTAAAGAGGTTTTTTTCTTCTGAAGAAGCCAAAACAACACAAAAGCAGTATGTGCAGGTTTGCTGGCAGCTGGTGTGCTGTGACTGATGATGCTTGTGTTAATTATGCTCTCACTATTACCATGTGATCCACCCATCTGCTTTTTGAAGCCAGCTGTTTTTCTTTATCTTCCTGTTGAACTACCAGTTATTCAGGGCATTGACCATTTTTATGTGGTGAGCAAGGAGAGAAGCAAGAGCCCTAAAACTCTGATGCGGGGGTAGCACTGTCATGGCTGAAATAATCAAAGTAAAAAGCTAGTGAAACACAGGTTTGGCCACATTATCTTTTCCAGGTTTTATGTCTTTAAATATTAATTAGGACTGGACCAAGAATTATTGAGAAGATTAAATTGTTAAGTTCTACCCTTCCCAGAATTCATAAAATGTCCCTAACCATTGTCTAATAATGCAAGTTTCAATAAAAAGTGTCTTCCACACAATAAGTATAAATGTGTTTTACCCAATTAACTTATCTCTCTCTAATTTGTGACTGATTGATGAAGTTGTGCAGTATTCTTGCTGCCCTTTACAGAGCAAGCCATACCGTTTGCCCTAGAAAAGCCATACCTTTTAGTCTTTTGTTATATGAGAACGCTGGCATTCATGTGGAGAGCAGCCATTCTCCAGGCAGTCATGCACATGCCAAAATAAATAAACAGATGAATAAATAAATGAAGAAATGAATCCTGTTCCTGTAAAATAATGGAAAAGGTTAAAATAAACAATCCTTCAGAACTAAAAAATAAAGTTTGTGAACTGTTGCTTTGCAATGTTTGTCCAATTCTTGACTAAACAGCCAAAGATATATATATATAAACACCCCAAACACAACAGCATAAACAAAGCTGTTATTATAATTCCTGAATTCCTGTTGTGGCCTTTAGCGAATATGATCTTGGAAGAACACTCTCCCCTTCTACCTTGCCATTAATGGTTCCCTGTGTTTTTTCTTGATCTCATAAAATATTTTCTTCTAGCAAGCAAAAAATCCCAGCCAACCGTGAAAAAACAAGTTAATATTTCTCTAAGATCTTGCCCACATATAAAGAAAAATACTACAGATTATTTAAAATTATCTCAATGTTGCCTGTGGAAATTTTAGTAGTATTATTATTGTTCAAATTAACTTTCCTCATTTGACTGATTTCTGGGAACGACACTGCAGAGCCTACTTTTCTCTTGAACATGCTTTGATCAAATTGGTTAAAACAGAGTAAAATTTAAAGAGGAATAAAGTTGCCTATAAGAGTCTGGGAATTTCTGCAGGATAGACTTGTTCACATTGCACAAACATTTAGGCTTTTCTTTTATTATATGTGCAAAGTAAAACTAGTCTGAACATATAGGATGTGTTGATATAAAGGCATGTCAGAAGCAATAATTTACATTTATCAAGTTTTCTTAGTAATTGAGAAGTATCAGAGAAACTTGAGGTTTTCCATGCTTTTCTTGAAATTTCACGGCATATCCAAAAATCTGAGTCAAATGCTGAAATTCTTAGTTGAGTCAGTTTTTTCTAGCTTTTGTGAAGTAGTCTTTGCTAGCAAAATAACTTTTGTAATTGGAAAGATCTTAAGTGCAGCATTTAAATCAAAATTTTGGAAATAGAAAAAATTCAAAATAGACCAAAGTATAAACTATACAATGCAAACCTTCATAATTTTTGTCATTGTATGAAAAATGTCTGCCAGTCTGATATTGCTAAATAATGATAAAATTTGTTTTTTAGCATAAGGAAAATCGTATACCATACTGCAGTCTGGATTTAAAATTGAGAAGGAGAAGGTATCCAAGGCTATGAATGAAATAATTCTCAAGGGAAAACTGGAGTCCCTCATTTAACGATCTAACTTCTATTGCTTTAGCTTACAGCATTTGAGTAGGTATTGGAGGGATTTATGAGGAATGACTTCCCTTTTTAGCAGTGGGTTACAAGTAACTTCAACATGGCAGCTGAAATAAAGGTGATGGTTTTTCTTGTCATCCTAGTCCTAATGCATTTAGGTCTTGCACTTCTTTTTAGCCTAGATTTAAAACTTCACTCTGAATTTTTCCAGATCTTGATTTTTTATAATCTGAACCAGTGGAATAGAGATTTTTCTTGTTTTATTTTTCATGTGTTTTTTTTAAATCTTCAGCCTCTCGTTTGTGAGAAAAGTCACTAAGTGCCATGTGAATTATTCTTGAATAAATAAACCTGTTCTTAGAAGATATTCCATCAGCTACCACCTGTCTTCGTTTTTCAGTTACCTATAAACATTATTCCATGTTAATTCTTCCTGGGTGCAAATATTATCTTGAAAAGACTGATGACTGGACTGCTTTGTGTGCATCCAACATCTGAAGCAAAGTGGACCCCTCACATGTATATCCAAGCAATTAACCTTCTTATCATGTGCTTGGGAGCATGCAAGGTGAAGTAGCACTCTGGTGACATCATTGTCAGGTCACTGTACAAGAATAATGAAATCATATAGAGAAGTGTGCCCTGAGGCATACTCTGTTGCCATAATTAGGTTGAAGGCTCCCTTGGAAATGATGCCTTGTTGCAAGAACATTTGCAGGAACTAATTGTGGTATGTTTTTGCATCAGTATTGGCGTACTGCATCATTTATGATCTGAAAATAGCTGTAATTGTGTGCGTGATTGAGTCATTTCCTGAATTTAGTATTCTAAGCAGAGTACATATTAAATGACTAACACACTCTTGACTTTGTCATCTTTTTTATCTCTGGCTGGATTCTTAAAAAGATCTCTTTGTGCTTTTGCATTTTTAAACCAAATTAGATTTGGTGTATTTTAGTGCTGCTGAGACTGACAGGTTAGCAATAATCCTCGTTCCCAGACAGAGCGTGCGCAGGTGCTGCAGGTTCTTCCTCCCATCTTGCAACTCTGCCAGTGCATTTCTGATCAGCACCACCTCTGCTGTGCCAGGGACGGCAGGTTTATGTTGAACAGTAGGTGCAGTGAATTTTTGAAATGGAGAAATGGTCAGTAGGGGGTGAGGCTGAGGTCATCACTCCTGTTTCATTTGCAGCTCAAGTTGGAAACAAATGTACTCTCCTCAGGTACTTCCACTTTGGCTATAGCAGTCTGCATCTTAGGAGGCCCTGTTTCCTAGGAATTTCTTTCCTGTGGTCCCCTGCTACTTGTAGGGGCAACTTTTCTTTGTTGTGAGGCTGCACTCTTGTCTTTTTAACTGGCAGATCCTCCAGAAAGGATGAAATGACAGTTGTTTGCAGTCTTGCGAAAGCAAAATAAACAACTGGCACTGGTTTTTAAAATACTGCTAAAGATCTAAAATCCTGCTGCCACTCAGAGGGTACTGCATATTAATTATGAATCATCAATATTTTTGGTACCATCATTATCACACACACAAAAAAAGCAACCTACAGTACTTGCATTCATATCAACCCTTTTTATTTAATTTATTTGGACTGCTTTTCTATCCTGTACCAGTTAATCGCTAGCCCTATTTCAACTCAGAATCTGAATGTTATTTACCATCTGTCTCCAAGGGATGCACTTGCCAAGTCCCTTAATTTGCTATAATTGGCAGGTTTTCAGTGTACATAATTTATATTAAAAAAAAAAAAAGCTGCAATCCTGAAAAAAAGAAGATTAATTAAACCATTTCTTCTGGGCCCCTAGAAGTGTTCCAAAAGGATGGCTTTAAGGCCACAAGGTCTACTCTGTGTATGTGCTGTCACAGCTGATCACATTAAAAATGTATGTTGGGTTGGTCCCTTGTGCCTCTGTGCTGGTCAAAAGGATGTCACTGGCACCTGGGTAACATCACACATAAACAGTGAATTAAACATCTTGCATTTGCATTTGTGCCTTTTGTTCACACACTACAAACTCCTAGGCTGCAGTATAATTTATGGATACCTCCATGTAGGGAATTCTGTAGCTGATATGATAGCAAAATCTATGGAAAAAAAAAATCAAGCCGCCAAGCAGATGTACAGAATACTAAATAGAGCTATGGAAAGACCACAAGTGGACTGAAAGACATTGCACATGTGGTTTGTAAACATGATTTATACCTTGGTTTCCCTTAGCTCCTTGCTCCTGGCAGCACCTGGGAGAGGTGTAGGCAGCTGTCAGTCCAGGGGATGTCAGCAGCGCCCCCGAGTTACCCCGTTCAGGATGCAGCTGACTACAATGGCTCTTTGCTGCAGCTCTCCCACTGCCCTTCCAAGACAGGGACAGGGCAAGGGCTGATGGAGAGAGGGATGGGTGTGATTCACTATGTCTGCCCTGGAAAAAGAAAGGAACAGATGAATGTGTAAATTTCCTTGTTGCCTTTACCGAATCTATGATGATATCCAAGAGATACATGTGAGACCTTCACCAGCCTCAAAAATTGCTGATATGTGACCATGCAACCTTCTTTTGTATCAGTCACTGTGTATTTATTTATATAAATCATCCAAGAAAAGCATGAATTAACTAAACTGTGTGAAAACAAAGCTGGATAGGTCTGTTCTCTCCCTGTTCCATTACAATTTGGCATGTGCCATTGCAAAGTTAAACGAGATGTTTTTTCTCATGTTGCTCATTTTCCAGTGGCTCAAACTGCCCTTTTTTTAAAATCCATGTTTGATAAAGTTAACTCTCCTAACGTAGAATTAAAATGTAGATGATATTGAAAGGAACTTTTAGCTCTTCATTGACTTTTTGAAATTTCAGTCCTCCTTCCATCAGAGAAAACATATTTTCCAAGGCCATAACTATTTCTCATAGTATTTCAAAAGGAAATACTTAGGCTCTGTACCTGAATATCGCCTGTATTGATAATGATGTGTTTGGAAGTCATTCTGGAGGAAGGAAGGCTGAGTTCAGTGATTTTTGTGTGTACTAGACTAGCTACTGTCAGTTCTTTGAAAGCCACATTTTAAGATTACAGAAAAACACATTCATGGAGTTTCATCTCTTCCCTTACCTGAAAGGCATCATTAAACAAAATACTTTCCTTGTCATGTTAAGGCCTGTGAAATAAACATGGTTTGTGAAGGATGGTTTCTCTGTTCTCCAGTTAAAATGGGACTAGCTACTCAAGTGCTTTAGGATATTCTAAACTCTGTGACTGTTCTGCAACTGAAACACAATAATTCAGAGCCAAACATACTAATTCAGAGCCAAGCTCATTAAATATTGACTTGCATCAGGGATATCATGCTTTTTTCAAAGAACATTTTATGCATATGTTGGGATGTATATTGCCTGTTTCCCAATGTAAAATTGGAAAGTTTACCAGTGCCTTCAAGCACCTATACAAGATTTGGGCAACTGGATGGCCAAATAGGTACAGTAAATATACAAAGGATTCCCTTTTGCCTCTTCTATATTATAGATCATATTTTAGGACAAATACTGGTGCTATGATGATCTGATTAATCGTCCATTTCTATACACATTCCTTTCAGTGACTTAAGTTCTTGCAAATGCAGTGCAAGCTCATTTGTTGTTGCAGGCTTTCTTGCAGGGATAGCAGAACAAATCCCAGCTTTCCTGTCATTTTTGGTAAGATGCAGAGAATTTGGTCTGCTCTAGGTAATTGCTCAGAGTGTCTGAATCATTGACTGCTCGCTGCATTTTGACAGCTATGAGAGAGGACGAGGACCACAATTATTTTGCCCAAACTGATATAAGCATGAGTGAGACAGATGGTTATCTTACATAAACCTTGCACCTTAAGAGAAACTGTCCCATACATTACATGGCAGTCCTAGATTAAGTTTTCTTCTTGACTGATGGCAAAGTCCACATCACAAATCTGTTTTGAGACTCAGAGCACCTGAGGCTAGGGCATTTCAGGGAATTTCAGTCTAAGAACCCAGCACCTCTCTGTGTCCATGTATCTATCTACTTGTCTATCTACCTATCTATCCAATCTCACCAGACTATTGCTGCCACTTTTAAGCAGCACTGAACTTCTCATTAAAATAATTTTATCCAGCCTTTCTTGCAAGCCTGGAAGTGTCTGATTTTGCATGGATCTAACAAATGATTTGGAGGCTTTTTGGCATTAGCAAGATGCCAATCTTAGCAAATTATTTTTCAAAGCATGGAGATTAACTTTGATAAATATGTCATGTTCGCCTATTCTTGTACATACATCTAAGAATCATCTAAGTAGGGTAATTAGGGTTTTAGTCACATTCAGAAGAAACAGATACAAGGCAGAAAGCCATATTGATCTTTTAAAGGCAGGAAGGACTTCAACTTTCCTTGGCTTCTGCCTTGTACTTTAAAGAACAGGCACTTTAAAGTGGAACATGTTTGAGAAAGGCCTTTTGCTGGATTTATTTTGGGAGATGCGAGGTTTTGGGGTTTTTTTGTTAATTTTTAAGTATTTCATCAAAACCAGTCACATTCTAGAAAAACCCTTGAGTTTTCCTAATGCTTCTTCTGTAAAGAATAGCTAGGAGGAAAAAAAAAATCATTCATAGATAACCTGTAATGGAAGGAAAAATACAGAATTATTTACAGAGGCTGCCTATATAAAGTCTACAGAGTTCAGCTAAAAACGACTTCCTTTTATACCTAGAGTGTATCAAGTTGAATTAAAATGTCTTTTGTTTCTCAAATTAAAAAAAAATAAAGAGAAGTGTAAAAAAAGAGGAGGAAGGAGCATAAGGGTAACAACATCATTCCTATATTTCTACATAGAATTCTCATTATGCTATCTATGAGGAGGACTTTTTTACATACAAACTTTTAATCACACCCAGGTGGTCTCATCTAAATATCAGCGCTAGCCCTCTGGAAAAACTCCTACCGAAATTCTGGCTTGCTGAGATCTTTAAAACTTTGATAGTTACTCTCATAAGGGATTAACTTCTTTAAGGGAAGCTGAGTCCTCTGGGAAATCTAGCCTTTGACGTAGGCATGGTGACATTTGTACACAAGTCAATCTATGGGTAAGATTTCAGTGCTTGGTGTTTTCAGAGCAACGGCTCTCCTCTAACCCTGGACAATTTGTCCTTTGCACTATGGTGCTTTTATTTTGTTATGAGATTCATGCAGCTCTCAGTGGCTATTCCAAAGAATGTCTGCAAGGTCATGGGAGCCTTTGCTGATTCAGGAAAGACGTGTTTCATTGCAAAAGGCTGCCTTTATTTTGTTTTTGTTTTCCAGCGTGTACGCATGGAATGCTGTTGTGGTTGTTTCAATGTTTACAAGATATTTCTTTCAGTGATAGTTTCACTTCTGCCAAAAGAAAAGTTAAAAAAAAAATCCATTAATGAGCTGACAGTGCTTTTAATACTGCTTCAAAAGGAGAGGGAGTTCTCGTGTGCCAAACAAATGTTTGGAGCAGCCTCAGACAGCAACATTTGTTCTGCAAGGGAATGAGCCACAATAGGACACTTCAGCTGCTGAACATCTAAAAGTACTCAGATGATGTGGTGTTCAGATGTCCATCCAGTTTCCAAGACAAGTAGCCTTTCTATTAATGTGGCAAAAGGCTGTGCTCTACCTAATGCAAACAGAGGGAAAATCTCCCAGCTCAAGGTTTAGACTCCCTGCAGGAAAAAGTTACAGAGCTTTAGGCAGAAATGTGAAATTGGGAGTATTACATGTCTTGGCTCATCAAGAAGGGGGATGCTCTTGACAGCATAGAGGCACGTTCTTGATGTTTGTCAAATTTTCTGACACATTTTTATCCATTTTGAGACAGTGACAAAAACGTTGCAAGCATTTTTGTAAAATGTTAGTCTCATTTTCTGACCAGAATCTTATAAGAAAATGACAGAAAAAATGGAAAAGTGGGATTTCTTAGTTTCGCAGGCACTACACTGTCTCAAATCATCCCCAAAAGAATAATTATGAGCCAGGAAATAACACACACAGCTTCTAAAACATTCATCCTCTTTTATTTTTAATTGTTGCTCTCTCTTTCAAGAAAGTTTCACCAAACATGGAATTATGCATTGTGTTTTGAGGATTATTCAAGGGCACAGTTGTTCTTTTCTGGCTTTCACAAGCTTGGGCTAGGAGTCAGGCAATGTAGTTCCCCATCTGAAGACCTGAACACTTGAAGTTGACAGCTATGTTGGTTTTGTTCATGCACTCTGGGTGAAGTCTTACATTTTAGATAATTTGCTTTTCTGTTACAGGACATTTTAACTCTGAGAATCACTAACTTGTAATTATCTTGATGTACAGGTAGCTAATTACACTTAGAGCATGATAAGGAGGGAATTTTTCTGCAGATTGTAGTGCAACTCTTTGTACAGTTCCACCTGGGAAAAGCATCATAAAATGGTCTTGTACACTCAAGACAGATCTGTTATTCCATCAGAACAAAAAATGTGGATAATCTTACTGATATTAAGGCACATGGCTTTCAATTTACTCCACAGATCATCCTTTGGACCAATATCTCAGCTAGTGCTAATTGATGTTGCTCTGAATTTAATTAAATTTTGGAAGCTCTCACTGCCTGAGAATCTGTCCTATAGATTGCTTTTGGAATGAGCACATAAGCTTGATCTATTCAGAATTGCAATTTATGCTTTAACTGAAGGTAAATGATGGCTATTTAGTGATTAATATCCTGCTCTTATGCCAAGTCAACTTAAGATGTGCTAACTTAATTTATCACTAACCAGCAGCTACTATCTAACTGTAATTATTAAAAAAACACAATCATTTTGACCTTTGAGCAACCATGTGGGCAGACAGACCATCCTTTAAAGTTTGCCTCTAATGGTAGCACTTCCTTTTCTGCAAAAGGAGCATTACAGGGAAGTGGAAGCTGAAGTTTGAAGGTGGTTTATGAGGCTGAAACTGAGGAGCGACACTTTCAGAAGTATCAAAGGCAGCAGAAGACAGTGTTTGTTATTAAAAAAAAAAATCAGTTTCTAATTACAAAATTACCACAGTGCAGGCGTGCGTGTAAGGGGTAGTGGTGTGCAAATTGTCAATCGAGGTGCAGAAGGGCCAATCATAAATACAACAAGTTTTAGGTCCCAGGGACCCTTATGGAAAAATGCTGCATGTGGGTGCAGTCAGTGCCCTCATCAACTCTGCCTTTTTTGGAAAAGAAAAGGAGTTGGGCTATTTTGAACCTTCTGTAGAGTCCCTGCTCTGAGGACTGGTTGCAATGGCATGATTCACTGCTGCAATAGAAGAACTTCAATAATTATTACTAGGGGGTGCAATGGGGACCTTATTGTTCAGCACTGCATTTTGAGATTCATTAAGATGAAGATAAATGTCTGCTCAGATGTGCTGTGTTTTGGGGACAAAAATCTGTGTGTTCTCTTTTCAAATAATAGTAGTCCAAGAATAAAAAAGCTGTTTGAGCTCACAAAAGCAGTAAAGAGGTGAGATTGCCTGCAGTTGGGTCCATGCCTGTCTATTTCCAAAGGCAAAGAAATTATAATTTTTTTCAAATTCCCTCAGGCAGCAGTAACCAAGCCAAGTTGGCTCTAGCCAGCTCTTGTTTGTAAAATGTAATTCTGTGGTAATGAGCTGGTGACAACTTGAAGAAAAGAGTCTAAACATCCTGAAAACAATTCCAAACATGACTAAATATGAGAAGGAAACTTCTAATAATTGCCTCATGGGAATAAAGAATACTACATATAAATGCAAACATAATTTATTTTCTAGGTAAGAGCATATATATTATGATTCTCTTCCTTTCTTTTTCTTTCTGAATACATAGGTAAGTATACATCTTTATACCTACTATCTGTGTCTCCAAATGACCTGTATTTCTTGCAGGAGCTAGCAGTTTTGTCATTGTTGGAAAAAGCAGAAATTGAACTCTTAGCCAACACCTGATGTGACCACAGGAGATGCTAGCAGATTAAACCTCTATGTGTGATGATGTATCTGCCTGGAGATTTTTATGCTATTTTTATGCTTGTTCTGATTTCACAATTTATAAGGCTTGCCCAAGGCAACAATGCAGCAAAACCAATCCAATAATATAGAAGAATATTGCATTACATATTTTAACTAATAATTAAATAATCAATATATTGCATGCTAGGTGGAACCAAACCAGTTTTTTTCCCCCTGGAGAAAATCCACTGTATTCCAAACAATTTAACTCTCTCTTTTTCTGATGCTTTCCCCTTACCCATTTGTGTCCTGCTTACGTAAGCCAGTGTAAATTTCTTGTGTTCCTGATATGTTAAAATAAATATCTAAGAGGCAAGGAATTTTAGTTCAGTCTAAACCACTGTGAACATTGGTTTTTGGACCTCAGGGTCATAGCACTGTCCTGGCACCCTTGTTCCATGTCCCAAACCACTAGGCCATATGGAATAATTTCTGTCAAAACTATGGGGTTTGAGGCTTTTTTCAACCTCCTGAGGAGTGAAATATGGTTTATAGAAAATCATGACTTGAATCTTGAAAACTTTCAGACCAGTGCAAGAGTTCAGAGACAGTTTGCCAGGAGTCAGTGTGTGTGAGTGAAACTGTGCTAGCATTAGCCATCCTTGTCCAAAGCAGGTCAGGCTGTAAAACAGCTTGCTGGGGGTTGAATCTTCAGTGTTACCTGTTAGTGGGAAAGCAGGGCACTAGTACTCAAACCTCTTATTCCAGAGGCAATGACAAGCAAGTAGGCTTGAGACCTGAAACTCATCGCAGGCACCCAAAGATCATGTCATTAATGATTACATTTTAAGGAAGTTCTTGCTTAAAAAAAATTACTAAAGAAGCACATGATAACTCATGAAACCGAAATTCAGCCTTCATTCTGCTTTCTAGGGCTTGTAGTACATGCTTAGTACTTAGGGGTTCTTCCAGAGTAATGGAAAGGTAGGGGACAATGGGACAGGAAAGGGCATATTTCAGATGGCAATCTATTCCTTTTATCATAAGCCATTTTTTTTCTCTGTGAGAATTATGCTAGATGAGTCTGATAACCAGTCAGTAACACCAAGCTGAATTTCTATCATGGTAATTACTTTTGTGGTGGTTTGCAGTGAAAGATAATACAATGAGGTGGGTGGCTATTCAGTGTCTTTAATATCCACAATACATTCTCACTAAATATAGCCTTGAAAGCTTTTTATGGAGTGCGAGAGGGCAGAAATATAGCTGGATGTTCTCAAACTTAGAAAAGCAAAAGCAACAAATAAACTGCAGGAAAAAAATGAAAGCTCATTTGTAAGATCCTTTGTAGCAGAGACTGAGCTGGCCTTTATGGTCACTGCAATATTAAAAGAATAATAATTTCAAGCATTTAATGATCCAGCATCCCAGTCCTATCATCTTCTCTGTGGAAGCCAACAGTAAACTCATTAAGAGCCTCTCCTCAAGGTTCTGAAATTACCACTTAACACCAAGAGTGATATTATATTTTACATCATTGTGTTACAAATCTATTTAAATTCCAAATACCTATTGTATGCCCACTGCATGTGTAAGCCCATGGAGGAAGGGGAGCTGTACTGGGCTGTGTTAATGTGTTTTGCTTTGTTTTGCTGCAGCAAGGGAGCCCACTCTTTGCAAGGTTGATATAAGAAATTTTCTCTCTGGCTGTCCAACTGGAGAGGTGAAGTAGCAACGCTCACTGCAGATGAATGGGGGCACTCAGCATAGCTGCCCTCCAAAATCTCTGATTGGTATATAGTTTAAAATCCACTATAACATGAGGTGTTTTTCCTCACATTGCTGCCTCTTATGCAGGAGATGCAAAGCCTTTTACTCCAGTGTGTGAGTAAGCCTCACAGATTCAGTATTCATCAGGCAGCAGAGTTGAAGGGAGCTGCTTGGGGACAGCTGGAGAGTCAGCAGCAGGGCAGAAAACACTCAAGGAGCCCTCTGAGGTAATCACTCTTATCTATTTGACCACCAAACTGCAGTAAGTACTTGCTTAAGTGCTCAGCTGCTGTTGAACCCTGAACTTTCAAGGATAGGAGGACAGCAGATAAATGCTGAGCAGCCCAAGAGCAGACATCCATTTTTTTCCAGGAGAGGGGAATTAGTAGCCAAAGGGTTAATGGTATCTGCTGGAAGCCCGGCAGCAGTTGGATGCTCACTGCCTTAGCCCCGGGGCTGTCTCTAAGGGATTTCATGAAAACAAGGCCAGGATTCTTTGAGGGAAGCCAAAAGGTACAAATGGCAGAGGTTTCTTTTGCCACTGTGGGAAAAACAACTCTATATCTATTTGCATTGTTTGGGGAACTTTTATTCAGATTCCAACCCTCTTGGATCCTGCTGCTGAGTGTTCAGGGCTAGCAATTAGAGAGCCGGTGGTGGCCACTGAGGCTGGGTAGTGCCCTGGTGCTGGCAGCCACCAGAAGGAATCCTACCAGCTCCTATGGACAGTTGTGGCTTTTACTGCTTGCAGAGATATTTCCTTTACGGAGAAAAATATTTTTTTTCCCCTCCTTCATTCTTTGAAATCAGATTTACTCAAAGCCCCTCCAAGAGGTCTGTCTGTGTTGAGAGGGGACTGGGCAAATCTAAGCCCTTGAGTTTGGAAGGCGTAGGCACATGATGTTAATGGCACCACTTGCTTCACATTAAATTAATCACGTCTTTTGCAGAGCCAAGACTATGATGAACTGTCAGAGAGTATAAAGCAGAAAAAGGGCTGATTTTGCAGTTGCTGTGGATGCCTGATACCAGCTTCTCTGGAAACATTCAAGGATATTTTTGGTTCAAGATTAAGAAGTCACCAGATAAATTATTAACCAACTGAATCCTACTTATTTTATGTATATGAGCAAACTGCACTATTGAAACAATATTCTGCACTCAGGGCTGTCAGTGGATATTCACACATTGTTCTTAATGTGTTGCTTCTTTCCTAAAGCAATATCGGTTTAGATGTTTTAAACATGAACCTGATTTTACATCTTCATTTGTAGCCTTTTTTCCCCAATATTGACAGGCTGTGAATTTTCTCTCTACAATGAAGCTGCAGCCTCGATTTTCACTCTCTACCTATGGTATTGTACAACGTGTGTCATACTGGTCTAAGAAAATGTTAATAAAAGTGTTTTAATGGGGTTTGAGCCTTTGCAGACTGCCTGCAACAGACTAAATGCTGACGTGGGGTTGTCTCATGCAACATTTTTGGGAGTCTGGCTCAGGTTAACTAAAGAGTTGTTAATTTTAAATTTGTTTAGTTTAAAAAGAAAGAAATGCAAATACAGTGGAGACAATGCCTTAAAATAGATAAGAGTGCCAGGTTGTTCTTGTTTAAGAAAATCTCCTGTCTCCTCATTTTCACCTCCAGCTGGATCTCCGAATAATTTGCCATGTGGTTTAAAGATTGTTGAAATCTTTGCTCAGACTGCCCCCACACCTCCTGAATGTATTTTGATAGTTGTCTGCAGCGTCTGAAATATGGCTGTGAAAAAAACATAATGAAGCAAGAGAATTCTCCTGGATGCTCCCGAATGACCTAGTGTGCCCCCAAAAGGGAAGGACTGCCTGATTTTATCATGGAAGGCTTTCCTGGCTTTTGTCTTAGAACGTGTAATGTCTCTTTTTTCCACCTTCATATTATTATGGTGATCCCTGGTTTCCTCCCCCCTCCTCCACCCTTCCCTCCCCCTCTCCAGTGGCAGTAAAGCTAAAGGGAGAAGGAACCTCTAAGAAGTGGTGTAATTATTAACAAATTTTGATCTTGGGAAGGAAAGCAACCAAAGTATTTCCTGTTTCCTATAATTAAGGACTCAAGACTCAGTTCTGCCACACACACACAAATGCATTGTTTATTTTTAATGTGCTCTCCATGGAATATAATCGGCTGCTTTATTTCTATATCTTAGGCCAAATTCATAATTGGTGTAAACAGCTGCTGCTCAACTGACAACTTCTAAAATGGGGTCAGAGGAAAAATGAGGTTATAAGGTTTCATCTGCTTACATTAGGAATGCACTTGTCCCATTTGTTCTTCCCTTTAACCACCTAGAGGTCTTGGGAATAAAACCAGTGGAATCAGGGGAGTCTCTGAACTCGTATGAAGCTGAACAATTTGGCCTTGCAAATTCAGAAGAACTGGGCAGTCTATATATCCATAGGACAGGTCGTGAACATTTGGCTACAGATACTAAGGATGAACAATCCCATACATCCTGCTGGTAAAATTTCCACACAGTCTGTAAGAGCTGGAGCCTGCTTAAGGAATCAGGCCAATCTGTAAATATTGGGGTGGAAAAATAAAATGCTATAACTTGGAATGACTTAAATAGTTTCATTGGAAGATTCCCATGCAAGTTGCTGAATATACCATTGGAACTCAATAAATAACAAACAGCCATATGTGCACTGTTTTTAGAGTATTTTACATGCTGCCTGTTTTTCTGTGTGTCTAAACACCACATTCTCCCCAGAATGGAACACAGGATTGTCTGAACCATTGGCTTGAACCATTGCTTGTTTTTGATCCACACTTGAATGAATTGCTGTTGAGAGCTGGACACTGCACACAGAACGCCAGCACCTCCTGTCACAGTTAGGCTGCTGTTAATGCAGCCTTGGTACTGGAGAGAGTGAAGGGATGTGCTTTTGGAACTGGGGGCTGATGACTAGCAGTCAGAGAAAGACATGACTGTGACTGTAATCTCTCCTCCTACCAACTTCCTTATGTTTGGTGTACCCACTTTCCCTCTTCTGGGCTACTGAGGTTATAATAAATAGTAACAAAGAATAGTAAATATTCTTCCCAGTCACGCTTTCTCAAACAAGGGGCTTGAGAAGTGATGATGCAGAATATCCACCTCTCACTTTCCCATTTGAGCCCTTCTATATTGTTTTATATTTCATTTTATTTGACACCAGTGTTTGTTTGTCCACTGTGCTGTTCTGTATAGGAAGACATTTCCAAGGTTTACTCCCAAAAGCAGTCAAATTTTCTCAGCAGTATAAATCAGTTTGCAGTGTGATAAATATTATTTAGCAGCTTTGTCACAGTGACATTTATGACTTTTGCTATCACCTGCCCTATACATACTCACTACTTGAGTAACTTCTCCTTACAGCATGTATATTAATTTTTTGCAGCTGAAGTAATTTGTTCTTCTTTACCCCCAAAGTACTGAAGTTGCTCATCAGTAAAATTTAGGCTGTCCTGCCCCATTTAGCCTCACAGCAGAGCAATATCCATTTAAAAACAAACAGTAAAAGATGTTTGAAAGCAGCAAAACCAAACTGGAGCTCAGTATCTGTGACTCAGCAACACTAAATGTATGTGCAAATTTCTACCCTGTCTCTTTTGTTTCAGCACAGATGAGGGACATGAATGAACTAGTGCCAGCTTGAGACGCCTAAATTAATAAAATAATGACAGTGATTAGAAAACTTTGGCTACATAGCTAGAAAACTCTCCACTAGAATTGAAGAGATCTAGTTTTAGGTTTCTGTTTGGACTTGATAAGCAATGTGAAAACCAAGGACAAGACTGGTCATGTTGCTTCTCTAGGACACAGAACCTGATGGTGATGGGGATATTCAGGGATAGCTCCAGCATTGGCATTACTTTAGCAGCACAAGCCTCAGAGGTGCTTGAAATGGTGAAACTTTCAAGAGTACAACATCAGACAAAGAGTTTTACCATCCAGCCATACCCTCAAATGAAAGGGCTTAGCTCCTTGGACCACTCTGAAAGTGAGGAGAAAGGACTGCATTGTCTCAGCTTCCTGCTGATTGAATGCTGAAAGATGAACTTCGCAGATCTTGCCTTACTGTATTGTAAAAGAAGAGATTAATGAGTTCTGATCTGTGGACTCTTTCCCAAATCAACCAGTTTGTTCTTCATATTTTTTTTTTGTATGCCATTTGTATGCCATGGTTTTGAGGTGATCAAGGTTGGAAACTTGCTTTGGAAAATGTGTACTGGATTTCTCCCCCTATCTGCCTTTGTTCCAAGGAGTCTGAAAGTCATGAAGTACTTTGTAAGAACATTCAAGGATGTGAGGAATTGTGAAAACTGCCACTTTTCATATTTTGGGATGATTTTTGTTCTTAATAGAAATTCTTACCACTTGAAAACTGATTTAGAAGAGTCAGAAATCCAAATCACTGGAGGTCTCTTACTTCCAATATTGATTTACTCTCCAAGGGTCATTCAAAACCACATTAATTACAGACACAATACACAAATTCACAATAACATATCAATCACTAGCCTGTTTGAATTGGGAGACAAAACTGAAACGGAAGAATATAATTCAATAAAATTACTGGTATTTTTATTTATTCATTTAAGCTATAGTCTGCTCTGATTCTGCAAGTAGAAAAGCTGAAAAGCTGCTCTTACATTTCTGCTGTTTCAGGTGTGTCCTGTTTGAAATTTTGAGTACTCTTGTTTAATGCAAAATTAGTTTATTACTGTTACTCCCCTTGCACCCCAAAAATTGTGAAATAAGAACAGAATGGAATCTTGGATCATCAGTGAATTGACAGTGCTGTTAACGTTTTTAAAAGTGCATGCATTTTCCTACGCATGTATCCTTCCTCTGGGGTTCTGCAGTTATGGTTTTGTGTTGATATAAAAATACAGCTAAAAAGAAAAGGTCCAGGAAGAAGACCTTATTTGGTCTAGTAAGTCCTAGGCAAAGCCCAGCTTGGCTGTCCAGGGGTGCTGTAGATTTTGCCAGCGATGGGAAGGGGCCTGGCAAAGGGATCTTCTGTGTTCCTCTGCCCTGCAGTTACCCTGTCCCCATGCTGGTCCCGTGCTGTGGGACAGGTGGTGCCATCCTGGGGGCTGTGATATAGACAAGTCCCAGGAAGCCAAAGGGACAAACCAGGCTGGCCCCTGGTGACATGCCATGGAGCCCTGCTGCAGAGCTACCTCGAGGTTGCTTTTGGTAGGCAAAATTAAGTTATTCTACCCAGGGTGGTATTCCAAGCCCTGGCATGCTCTGTCATGGGAGGAGTAAGGACATGCCCAGGATCAAGAAGTGACAGGGAAAGGTTTAAAAGTCCAGCTTCATGGGGCAATGTGAAAGAAGGAGCAGCAGGGCTGTGTTTAGTGCTTCTTTCTTTAGCAGCAGCGGTAGAGCCAGGCTGGGAAGGAAAAAAAAGTAGGCAGTGGTGTCCTGGCCTTTGTGTCTCTACCTGCAGCTGCCTCCTTTGTGTGTAGCTGTATCTGCATACACACACTCACACAGAGTTACGTGTACAGCCAGCTATTGCTGGCTAAGTCCTGCACAATCCATCACCAAGCAGACAGGATCAAGAGATGGATATTTTAATCCCATGTTGCTACTCCTTGGTTTCCTCTATACTTACCTTTTCAAGGTGGAGGGTCTTTACAGGGAATTGGCATGAGCTTTACATATATAGATAATTTCTGCATCCTGCTCTAAGCTCAGTTCTCTTTGATACATGTACTCATGCAAACCTGTTTCACCCATTCTGGGATCTGAGCAAGGAAGCAGAACTGTATTCCCTGAGGAAATGATACAGCTGCTCTCTGCTAAGGCTGGAGCTTAAAGAAACAGTGTAATCTTTTGTTAATTCTTTTCATTTACCTGATATTTCTCATTTTCTTGCGTTGACAGGCCTACAGATAAAATGTGGTCCTGACAAATTAACCATGTAAACTATATATGGATATTTTGCCCAAGTGTTTTTTTTTGGTAAAGTAAATTATAAAACAAGATTTAAAAAAAAAAAAAGTTTCATTTGGTTTGGAATAGTTTTCCACTGTGTAGAAAAATGAATTATGACTTCCAAAATGAAATGGATCTCTGGAGCTGCTTCATCTTTGTCCTTGGAACCTCTGAAAGAGTTTGAATCAAGGTCTACAGGAAACATTTTTCCCCCTTCCTTGCAGCTGAGCTTCTTAGAATCGCATACACACTTTTCTATTTTTACTTTCTGACCCGGGCCCATTTCCAAATGCAAAGCTGAGGAATTCCTGCACTCCTACTTATGTGAGTCCCAGACTGAACTCAAAGGGCTGGCCAGTTTACCCCCCTTTTCCTCCCAGACAGCCTACTTTCATCACAGTGCACAATTGAAATTGGAGACCACTTGGGTTTCCTTACTTTGAAAGAGCTCAGAAGGAACCTTTACAACTCCTAATGAAAGGCTGCGGAGAAGAGCTGAAATTAAGTCAGCAGAGTTCACAATTTGTCTTGGAGCAGACTCTAATTCAGTTTATAATGCAAGGTCTATGCTGGTGTCCCAGCATCAGGTAGGTTTGGGCTGTCCTCCCTGGGCTCTCCCACAGCCATCCAGTGCTTTAGTGTATTTTCACCACTCTATAATCCAGTGCAGTGCTAAGCTCCCCTCCTTCTCTGTTATTTGGGGAAGAAAGATGTTGTCAATGCCTTTTGCCTTGAAAGGGATGACAAGCTTGATCTACAAGCTGGGCTGGCGTGGGGGAGGAATGAGAGCAGAGCTCCCTTCCCCCAGCTGCTGTTTGTCTGACGCAGAGCTTGTACTTCTGTTGTTATCAGCTGCTTTGGTAAGATCACAGTGTGCTGGGATTGCTCAGAAGGTTAAAATATGTTGACTGAATTTTACTTCAGCTACCAACGCAAAAGGCTAGCTAATAGCATCACTGGCTGTCAAAAGCAGCCAGTCCCTTCATTTCTCATGGTAATGAAACACTCCGGAGTTTTTCATGGTTTATATACGTCACAATACCTGTGCTGTGTGTGTCATGTCAAGGATAGGAACAATAGGCATTCCAGCCAATAGATCCATCAGGGCTTGCAAACAAACACACAAAATTGCCTCTTCCTGTGAATTACTTGTTTTGTATTGATTTGTGATGATGTATAGAAGGAGATGAGGAATTCTAATTTTGAATCCTTTTCTCCTAATCTTTCTCCTGTGAATATCAGCTTCTATAACAGATACCCTGCTGTTTGCTTCACTGACCTCCTGACTGTCTTCAAATCCCATTTCAA
Source organism: Acridotheres tristis (assembly GCA_037013685.1). Lineage (NCBI taxonomy): Eukaryota > Metazoa > Chordata > Aves > Passeriformes > Sturnidae > Acridotheres > Acridotheres tristis. The sequence continues at coordinate 50,076,304 of CM072887.1, forward strand.
GAGCAATCTTTTCTCCCTGGCCTCTGACTCCTATGAGTCTGTCTAATAAAACAATCAAATGGTAGTCCCTAATCCTGCCAGTTTCCCATGCTAAGTTCTGCTATCTAAACCCCTTTTTTCTTGTGTCTCAGCATCCGGTATCTGTGGATATCTAAAAATAGGCCCTACACAGGCATCAATCCCTTTCCCTGAAAAGTTCAGCTGTGGGGCATTCATACAAGATGTAGGAGACCTCAGCTGAGATCTTTTTGCCAAAGGTGATTTGAAATGATATCTCATCTGCCAGGAAAGTACCTTGACATACATGCTAGTCTGGGATGTGTTTTTGTCCACAGTCCTGTTGATGTTGTTGTACAATTTTTGGGAGACATTTGGTGAGAAGGGGCTGCATCCAGAAATATCAGTGTTTAGGTAAGATACAATTTAAATAACTAAGTCCTTAAGCCATCTTAATTAATATTTAAAGCCCCTCCTATAAATCCATATTCATATTTAAGGCAAATATAGACTGAAGAGGCATCTTGTCTTTCATGCATTTTCTCTACCCCAGGGTACCTTACAGAACAGTCAGTGAGTAAGATGTTTCCTTGGGAGATGAAACACATGCCTTCAAATCCCCTTGTGCCGAGGAGGGATTTTAACCTGAGTTTTGTTCAGCCTCCGTAAAATCCCACCTAGCGAATCTACTGTGAAAAAAAGTCACTTCTGCTACTTCCTTCAGTACCAGTGAGGATTTAGCTCTTTATTTCCTTTGTGTTTATTGCATGTGCCTGTAAATGAAGTGCTTCAGAAATGTCAGAACAGTTCACTTAGATTTTCCACTTTCTTTTTCTTTGGTTGAAAGCATTGGGCAAAACATAACCTTTGCTATCAAGTAGTTCTGACTTTCCTGGAACAACTTATTAAGAATATGTGCCCAGTTTTACCAAGAAACTGTAGTCATAAACTAGGAAAAAACCCCAAACAGAACAACATTATCTACAACAGCAAAGTCCTGCCAGTAATCTATGATGAAATTTAACTTAATCTCAGCAGAATGATCTTGTTGCTCTGAGGAATGCTACCCTGACTTTATCACACAAAGGTTCTCAATAGTTCAGTTAGAAATGCTGCTTAAAATCCTGCCAGTGCTGGGCTTGCCTTTGTTTGTCTGAGGTAGATACAAGGCATTTTGGCCTTTTTTTTTTTTTTTTGCTATGGAAAGTCTTGCATGAGAAAAAATGTTCAGTGTCCCTTATTGTGATCAGCGTAGATCAAAGTGTTCTTGACCCGAGTTACCCTTTCCCATCAGCTGAGGGGACGAGCTTCCTTGGGGCTGTGATTGTAGGGCAGCCAGGACCTACTCTTTTTAACCGGTGATGTGCACGTATATCACAACATTAAACTACTTCGGGCCAAAAAACCTCCTTATTTTCATACTTAGGAGTTGGGTGATCTGTATGTTCATATGGTGCCTTAGAGCTGTATTAGATGACCCTGCATTTGCTACAGAGGTGCAGAGGTTTTGCTGTGCTATCAAAGCCTGGGAAAAGGGGAGAGCAAGCACTGCCTGTAGCAGTCAGGCAGCATCACATTCACAGTGAGGAAGAATGAAGTCTCAAACTCTAGTGTGAAATTCCAAGGAAGAGAAGGAGAAATCGTATCTGCTCTTTATTAGAGATTCAATTAGATGCTCTTTTTGGGAGAGTAAGATTTCTAGGCCTCTTATAAATAGAAGACTGCATCTCAGCTTGATTACTTCAAAACAGCTTCCTGCAACCTCCCACTAGGAAGATGAGCAATTAGTATAATCACAGCAATAAGTCAAAGATGTTTAATGCTGAAACTTGCGTAACAACTTTTCTGCTCCTGGTTCTCTGCTGGGCTATAGGCAAAGAACGGTGAAATGCACATTCCCATTGCTGAAGATGCACCGTCCAAGAGGTCTTCTTTGCTGGATGCAGTTAATTTGATGCCATTAAATGGTCTAGCAGAGATGTGGGGTACTGTGGTTAGGCAGAGGCCTTTTATTATCAAGCACAGTCATGCAGGTTGAAGTGTTGTGTACAAAATGGAAAGCAAAGGTCCTCACTGTGAGTCAATCTGCTGGTAATAAAGGTGCTGCTGGAGAAGATTCCAGCTCGTTTTCTGTCAGAAATATTCCACTAACCCAAGGTCAGGAAGTAGTAACATGTTTTTTTTAAATCGTGGAAAAAAGGAATGAACTAGCCCCCTCTTTTGGCTAATTGGGAAACAGTAGCAGGAATTGGTATTGGCTAAATTGCAGGTCCTGAAAGTGCTCCTCCTCCTCTCACACAGGAATCTGCTGTGCTCTCAGATATCATTTATCCATCATTTATCCATCCACACGGCCTTGGCTGTAAGTAGGTATTATTTTTTAAATGTAGATCTTCCAGTTAAATCAAGATTTTGCATTTTAGGATGTAAGCTCCATGTCTACAAACATTCTCTGCATCTACAGTTCTCCAGCTGATCACACTCACTAGCACAGGAACTTCGGAGATGTGTGCAAAATCCTTCTAGGACAGAACTTACAGGAGTAAATTACCTGTGGGAAGAATCTCCTGGAGACTGTTGTGGGTCTGGGAGCATATTCTGTCACTGCTTGGGAAGGCACAGCTTTATATAACACTTTTGTAAAGGGTTTGAGGAGAAATGTTTATTTTTGAAAACCAGAGAATCTGTAACATTAAGTCCACAGCTTCCTGCTACTGGAAAATGGCAGGGATTGGTACAAAATTTAGGCTTGACAGAAGTTATTAATGCTTCCCTATGATATCCAGAAGTATCTGCAATGTTTTATAAGCTATAAAGACAGCAGGGTAGGGCTAGTTTTCTGGCTTTTCAGTGGAACTGTTTTGAAAAAGTTAGTTACACCTTGCAGAAATTTTTTTAGGAAATTATTCTTCTAATATAATCCTCCCAAAATTTTTTAAAAATAAAATCCTGATATAAAATGTTAAAAATTCTTCTCTTCATAAAGAGAAAAATACCCTTGTATTAATCACAACTTTCAATTATCTTTAAATGGGTATGAATGTACATGTAAGTAATATTATAATCCCAGAAGACAGATCCTGTAAAATATTAATAGAAACTGACTGAGTTATATAGAAATGTATATAATAAAGCTTTTGCTTTCAATTTCTTGTAATATTGCAATTTTAAAGCCATTTATACAAATATGCAAAGATCTTTGTGCACTTAGCTACTGTTTTAGCACTTAAATAAAGTAGATTTTCCAGGAAAAGGGAAATTTTTGCTTATTTGAATTTTGTCACCACAGTCATTAGTGGCAGTTTCATTCCCATGTCCTCATCTTGTTGTGTTGGATCAAGAATTGTCACCTCCAGCCCTTTCCTCTCCCAAAAGAGACTACCCATTGATCTGCCAGCTGAGTCTACCTGCCTCAGTTGAAAAGAACAAGGTTACTGAAGAATCAGTATTTGTACTGTCTAAGATAACAGATGACATTTTGTTTGAAATAGAAAAAAGCATGAGCACCAGCAAGAGACTAGAGGTGGCTAATGGGGGCAGTGGGGTGCTGCCAGTAGGACTTGGTAACTCAGCTCAACCTTTCTGACTTTGGCTCTGGGGCTGGAAGTCACCTGGCACTGCATCTTGGTGTGAGCCCTGTGCTTAAAACTACTGACTCTGTGTTTCTCTGAGCGAGCAGAGCCAAACAAATGTGGTGTCAAGGTAGAAAAGTCTGTGTAGGAAAGAGAAACAGCATTCATAAAGAAAGTCGGGCTGTAGAAGATGTCAATGTGGGCTTTATTTTAAGAGTTTGAGTACTAAAAATTAAAAATAAAATCATTTATCCAAAGTTTAAGTGATCACATCATTTAGAGACTTTTTTTGCAGTATTTTTCTACGTCACAGTATGGATATTTACAGAACCTAATCCTTCATGCAAAAACTTTGGAATTAAAAGCTGAATCACTGAGTTTCACAAACTCCCATGACTGAACTGCAGTCACCTGCAGACAAAAAGAGGGAAGTAAGGAAGAAATACTATGCATATCTGAACTTTATAAGAAATACCTGAAAAGCAGAATGCCAGGAGTTTGGAATTAGCCCCAAGCTACCTGGGAAATGCAGGGTTTATTTTATGTTTTATGAAAATCAGGACCTTGTGAGAAGGATGATGCTTTTGCGTCCCCTAACATTGCTTGGCCATATGTATTTTGGACAGCTTCCCAGGGATTGTCTTGAAAATGATGCCACAGCTGCTATTCCTACGTGTTCGTAACCTCCTATCCAGGGAACTGAAACACCAAGTAAAGCAAATAAATGATAGTTAGACTTATAGTTCTAATCTAATTACTAACACACTCTTGCTTTCACCTTCACCTTCATTTCCCTTTCCCTGCTCGCCAGAGTTTTTCCAAGATATTCTTTTGGCTCAGTCCTGCAAATACATTTCTTTTTACAGGATATCATAACTCTCACTATCACCTAGCTGTTTTTCTGGGTTCTTGCTTTTTCTGCAATTTCAGTGCTCAGGTTTCCCTGTTGTGCTTTAAAGGAAGAAGACTAAGACTCAAAGAAACTCTAATTTTGTTGTTTTGGAAAAGGGCAGATCCTACAATGCTTTGATCCTCAGCAAGCAGCACAGTTTGCAGTAGTCAGTGTGGGAACTTTAACCACACCCAATTGCCAGGGAGCCCAGAAAACACTGGACCAACTCACATGCTATGGGGTTACCACATCAGCTCTCATGCCTTCCACCAGGTGATAAACAGCTATTGGTGTGTTAGGGTACAGCTATTGGCAACAGCTGGGGATGGGTGGTCTGAGAAAAGCCAAAGGTGTGTCCTTTTCTCAGTGTTGCACTGGCTGCTCCATGTGTCAAGAATTAAGAGCACTTTTATACATCTCTCTTACTGTACTTGTCCATAATACCACCTGTGCTCTCTGTGTAGGCTTGGCAGTGAAGAGGACCTTAACTGGGGAGGACTCTCATGAAGCACTGCCAGGTTTATCAACCTGGAGGCATCACACTGCAAACTCCCTCACTTACTACTCCCAGCACATGTGACTGTGTGCTAAAAGGTCTAGAACATTTTTAATTATGCAAAGTTCCTTTCACATTTTATATCAGCCCTTCAAAACATTTAGGTGAAGGATCTCCAGCACTTTTTAAGCTTTCAGCTCTGTGTTGAATTAATGGGGTTCCCCCATGGAGGACATTATGTCTGTGATGTTCCTACTTGGCTTTTTTGCAGGCACTGGGCTGGTGGGTGAGATCAACAGCATCTTTGTAGTGCTGCAGGAACTTTGGAGCTACCTGGAGGAAATACAGTCACAGAAATAGTAATAGATTTCCTTGGCACTTTGTACCATGGTTAGATCAACCAGATTCAGAAATACCATCATGCATCACCACTTTACAGGGGCAGAATCATCTATTTGATGAAATTAATTAAATGCCCAACATATCTCTAAGTTACAGAGATGTTTCTTTTTATTTTACAAAAAAAATTTATACAGTGATAATCTGTGCATTTCAAATGTTTGTGCTTTTTCATTCCCTCACTTGACAACTTGAGAGTATTATTTAAAACACATTCCTGTCTTGCAAGAAACAGACTACCCTGAAAGTGTCCAGGTGCTGGGTCTTGCTGAGAACTTTTTCATTAAAAACATGTGAAATGAGTCAGTGAAATACTAATCCACAATGACCCATATCTGATACTTTCCAAGTCAGTGAAGGCATGGCAAGAAATTCCCTTAAGCTTTATACTAGCCAGAAGAGTGCCAGTTCCTTGGGGACACTTAGTCACACCCAGACATACTTCATGGCACAGTAGATGAAGGTAAATATATGCTTAAAAAGGTGGCTTTGATAAGACGTAAATAAACTTTCTGCTTGAAGAGGAGGCCAAGCTGATGATAGGTCTGTACAAGGGGATGTGAAACGTAATGGTTGGACTGCAGTGAAATTGTTATTGACCATACGAGTTGGAATGGCCCTGGCAGCAGTTTCCTTACTGCAGAATGATTCCTTCCAGAAGTCTATTCAGAGGCACAATAGGGATGAGCCTCTAATGTCTTGATATCTTTGCCAGGTCCTGAGACTATGAATCAAAGTAAGAGAATGGAGTTCATCAATTTTTCTCCCTTGGTAAGTTGCAATTTCTTCAGTATACTTGTCTCCATTCTGCACATGCTGGGCATAGTGCAGCTCGTGCTCTTTCTGCTGACACTGATCCAGCATCAGCTGGAGAGCATCTAATTAGAGGTTTTTCTTCAGATCTGCTGTTTGGTGGCCCCTTGTAGATGTTGAGGACGTTTTTTTCTCCTATGTTCAGAATAGCAGCTCTTGCACAGAAAAATCCCAGTGGCTTCTGCTGTCCAGCAGTTTTGCTTGTAGACTCTATGCTGCTGAGAGGACATAGGATGGCTGCCATTATCAGTTTTTGTACATCTCAGTGTTCCATAGGCAGAGACCTTCAAAGACCTTTTGAAAATGGACAAAAGAATTGCAGTGGTCTCAATTGTTCTGGGGCATTTTCATTTAAACTACTGCTGGTGGGTATGTAGAAGGGCAGTGTTTTTCCACAGACTCCTAATGGAGAAATGTTTGTTACTGCATAAGAATGACTTGAGGTTTTCAGTTTTCAAAAGCCCTAGTACTGCATTGCATAGGCCTTGAGTGGAAGGGAGGGGTGGGTTTCTGGGCCAGATCTAACACAGGGTGGTGGTGCCCATAGGTCAGAATCAAATGGCAAGTGACAGACAAAAGGCATCTGCATTCTTCATTTCATACAGTGAAGAGGAGGAATGCATTTCTGGAGCACAGGTACTTACTTGCTTGAATTCATTATCACAAGAAGCTCCACAGTAAGGCAGGATGTAAATTTGATGCTCTAAGCCAGACCATGAAAAGACACACAGATAAAGGACAGATTATTTTTGCATTCAAGGTCAAGTGGCATTTAAAGAACCATTCTGCAGACACAGTGGAAAATTACAGGAGCAGAATTTTTGTTGGCCACTTCATCCTTTTCAGCTCTACAGTAGAACTGGAAAGAAAAAAAAAATCAGTCCCTGCTCCCTGCTTGTGTCTGTTTGCTTTTCCTGTCAGCATTTCAGGCTTTTATTACAGGTCTGCCATTTTCTCAGTAATTATTTTCAAGCCTGAGTTTTGTGGGATGTGAAGGTTTGCCCACTCTGAAAATTCGGATTTTGTTCTTCAATTATGCAGGAGTGATGATGGGAAGGTTCACCCTCGGTCCCTTCTCTGGACACTGAAGTGTTTCTCAACAGTGAATGGAGAGACTTTCATATAGAAAGATGTGTGTTCAGATCCTCTGCTCTCCCAGTCCTTGGCCTTTCAACTGAGACCGCCAACAAATGATTGCTGAACACTTGCCAGGCAGCAGTAACTTTCAGTCCTCAGTTTATAATAATGTAAAATCGGTATTCTGCTGTCAACCCCTGGTTTATAATAATGCAAAATCAGTGTTCTGTTGCTGGGAATGCCTTATTCATTATGGGCCATGTCCAAATCACTTGAATGTGAATCTGTGGCGATGCACATCAGCTAATCTGCCAGAAATTGCCTCATAAAGGTGCAATTCGCCATACTGGCAACATATAATTTATGAAGTTCCCCTTTTCAGGCCAAAATGAAGGTTGACTTATTCCAAGGAGGCTAAAAAAGATAAACTCCCAACCAGCAATAAAATTCAAGGGAAAATGGATGCCTAATTCTATAAAGCACTTCTGAAAAATCCCATCTGTTAATGCTTAAAACAATATATCTTCATAAATATAAATTGATTCAAACAGCTAGTGCACGCATGCTCTCTCTCTCTCTCTCCCCTTCTTTCATGTTTTTCTTTCTTCCATCTGATAATTCATTTACTTATTTTCTGGAAAGATGTGGGATTGATACCTAGGATTGGGACTGGCCTCATCCAGCCATGCAGTAGTGATTCTGTTCCCACTCCCACCAGAGCCCTCTTGGCATACATGCAATTAACCTTGGTTAAGTATGGGGTATGCAGTAGCGTGTAGGTAGCAGAAGAGCTCCTCTAGTTGTTTAGGACTCTGGCATCAGATGAAAATAAATACAGGACATGACCCGGCCCTTCAGGGCACTGGCCTAGATCTAGTAACACACAGATTGAAGTTTTTCTGTGTAGCTGACACTGATTTGATGAGGAAACTGCTTGAATGCTTAACATAATACCATTGACAACTATTGACAGGATTTCCCCAAACTTATTTAACATAAATGTGTGTTTATGCACATGTGTGCATTCATGTACACACTGTTCTTCCAAGCTTTTGTGGAAAAAACCCACTATCAAACATTGATATAAAGATGCTGTGTGTTGGATTACATTTATCTTTGTAGTAAATCAATTGACTTGAGTGGCCCTTTGTAAAGGAAAGTTTAGCCACTTATGAATTATAGATATACCTGTTGCTGTATATCTACTCATAAACATTTACTTAAAATGATTTAACATATGATTTTCCTTCATAATTTGTAGAAATGGCTCCATATAGAAGTTTCTAGTTATGAAAGGTATCCAGAAGCAATAATGTTTTTAGTCTATAGTTTTCCCAGACGTGTAATGTGATTGTTTCCCTGTAAGTTTCACTCTCACTGTATAATGGAAAAATAGTTTTGGTGTTTCTTCACAACCATATGGAGAACATTTAACAATATCCAATTCAGAGGGCACATCTCTGTGGAAACAGAGACGCATACGTCCTTTCATGACCCAGTACATGGCCAGCAGGTCCAATACTGCATGAAGGCTCTACCCTTAGGGCTGTATCCTTCCTGCTTTGGGAGGGGAGAGAAGTGTGCTGGCTTGAGTACAAATACTATTTTAATGCCCTAGGAAAAGATGGATTAAACAGATTAAATGTTCCAAGATCCTTTGTCTTCCCTCATCCTCTTGTAGCTCTGTTTCAGTGTTGTTAAACTGGTTTAAGTGCAAGAGATGAATCGGGCTTACTGTAAGTCCCTTTTAACAGTACAAGAAGTGTACTGGGAAAACCCACAAAAATACACATAAGAATATCAACAACAAAAGTATTTGTACAGAGCTAAGCTTTATGTCAGGCTATATTGGTTTTCAAACGCTCTCACTTCCAGCGGGCTAGACTCCCTGCTGATTGTGGTGTAATGAAGTTTACATAAAGGAGGAAGTTAAATTTATTTCCATACCAAAAGACAGTGGGTTGAGAAAAATGTAAAGTCACTAAAATAATAATGAAACAGAATGGGTGGAAGAAGAGCCCCCTGCAGCAGCCCATGTTAATTACCCTTGCAGCTGGGAGATCAATTTGCATATATATTCTTTGAAGCCTGTCAGGTATGAATTGAACCACTGAACTGTTACATTTGATAATCTAGCTCTCCAAAGCATTTCTTCTAAAGATGTTATGTTTCATAAGACTAGTTATTTTTTCTGTCTCAAAGTAAAGAGCTGTACTTAATTTGTTCCTGTATAAACAGATCTATGATTGTGGCTTCCTGGAGCACCCAGGTTAGCAACGTAATCTCATCAAAAGCATTGGTACTGCTGATTAAACACGAAGGAGATCTAGTCAAATAGCCCTGACAACCAGTGAAAGCAAGGAAATTAAAACTTAAAGCTAGCGGTGACAAGCATGACTCAGGGGATAGTTAATGAGTTATGGAGCTTTTCAGCTCCAGGACACATATTCCATTATGTTCTGTACTAGTGGTGACAAAATTGTTGCCATCTGATGGCTGCTTCATGGCTGGAATAAACCTACTGTGTGGTCCCAGGAATTTTGCAAGTCCATTTGTTGTGCACTAAGTGTTAGTGTAGCATCCTGATGCCCGTGCTGCAAAATTGTTTACAGTGAATGGTAGCAGTTTACCACCTGTTGGCAGCAGTTTCAGAAGAGCATCAGAGATTTATAGAACTGTTGGAAAACCTGTTCCTCTAGCTGAGCAATCTAGACTTGCTTGACTGAAACCAGTAGAAATAAGAGCTTCCATGGAACAGAACCTGTGCAAAGGGAGAAACTGTGCATGAAAATAAATTTTATGCAGGAACAGGATATGAACTAAAGCTTGTTTGTTCTTGTTAAACAAAACTGTGAGAATGCAACAGATTTCATACAACTCAGATGAACTCATGTTTTTAAACTTTTTTAAAATAAACAATAACAACAACAAAACCCACAAAACCCCCACAATAAAACCCCAGAAATAATACCTTATCTGAGTTCCTCAGAAAAACATATTAACTGTAACACATTTTTTTGAACACAGATGAACCCTGACTCTTCAGATATTTCCTAGCATTAGATCTAGGGCAATACTTTTCTGATAATAATTGCATGTAATATTGATGCAGGACAAATACTCCATTAGCAACAATCAAGAGCCTTAGCAACTCCTAAGAAGATTAAAAACCCAGGGCATAACAGAGTGTTACTAGATCTGGTATGGGGGACCAATGCTTTCCATAGTTTCACTCTGGATCTATTAACAATTCTGCTTTTCTGAGGTTGCTCCTTTATGTTGTTGCCTTATATTTTTTGCTATTTGTGAGGAAGTTTTATACAGAAGTTCTTCCCTGCCTGCCTTCACTCACATAACAGCTCATCCCAAGAGTTTATTGCTTTCCCATTTCTGAATGGGAAGAGTTAAACTCAAGGATGGTCAGGTCCGGGCATGGTATAGGGTAAGTGGAGAGTACAGTTAATTTGTGTGTCCAGTTTGCTTGAAATTAATAGTTCTGAACATCCAGCACCCATATGACACGCTTTTCTGGAAGATTTATTCTGAAGATACAAGAGAAATACTTTGCATTTTTGCAAAATTTAAGCAGTGTTGGACCCAAGGAGAATTTTAATAGTCCTTAGTGGACCATAGATTTGTTAGCTGACAAATCTTGTTCATGCAACTGGTTGTTGCTGGCAGTTAGAGAAGCTTAGTTACATTTTCTCTCTTCATTAACAATGTGAGAATCACTGGAAAAATGGGACATTCGGGGCTCCCTGATTGATCTAGGATTGAAAAAAGAGGCTGATACTTGGGTCTCATGGAAAATTAGATGGGGTTGCATACTCATGGTAAAAACTCAAAATATCTTACCCAAAGTCAGCTATGAATTGGAGTAATTTTATATCCTAGGGAGGACTGTCAGGATAGCATGTAAAATAATGGAGTTTTTCTTTGGAGAGAGAGAGAGAGGCTGTTCTTATTAATTATACCTCTCTACATCAGTATTACTGTATTTCCTCACTTGTATGCGTTCCTTCAAAATAAAAGAGCTGGCTGATATAATTTTAATACTCTTTAATTTAACAAATCTCTTGCATGAAAGATGTTTATTTAATGATCATATATTAAAGATAAGCACATTCCTTTCTTTTCCTGGCAAATAAAACTTCAAGTCTAAAATGAACTGCAGGTAGTTGTAATGCAAACCATGCCTAGAAAAATAAACTCCCTCTGTATTAGCTTAAGCTCTTTGAGATTTAATGAAGTCTTACATTTGTTGATCAAATGTACAAAAGGTGTAGTGGCAAGCAAAGCATTCAATTCATAACAGGGAGAAAGTTTTGTACAGCAGAAATCTTACCTTACAATGGAAATGTAGGTAGTTATGATCCTTGAACTTCCAGTCTTTTTGAATGATGTGCAGTGAATGCAACCATCCATATAGAACACCTAAGATGAAGAACTCTTTATTCCCCTCCAATTTCCTTTACTTTAGCAAGAAGAGCAATATGAAAGTAGGGTGAATGTAGAGAAGGCAGGATATACATCACAAAAATATTTGGTGGTGTTTTGAAATTTCCGTTGTTTATTTCCATTTTTAGAGATACTCTTTGCTGGATTCTTGTGATGATTCCACCTGGAGTCTCTTATCCAGAATGATCCCATGCTTTTCCCCCCTGTTCTGTTAGCATTTTTCTTGATGTCTCTATCCAGCAGTTACTTCATCACACAGTGTCTTTCAGGTTTACCTACCTGTTAATTTTTTATTGTTGTTGTTATATGCCATTTATACCATGTTTTGCACAAGTGTCATTTGTGTTTCTTTGATGGTGGAATTTCAGTTGTTCACAAATATTTGTTATTGGACTGGGTGTTTTGTAATGTATCATCAGATAGGGCACCATGTACAGCATGCTTAATTAGTGATCTGACCAATAGTGTAATTACTATTATAACTAAATGAGCTACAGAGAACAAAAATCGAGATATATAAACTAAGAAGGGTAGAAACCATAAAATTTTGTCTTCAGATATGTTTCATAGCTGAAAAGCCTCTTTCCATTTAGCTTTCTTGCATGCTGAAGATTAACTAGAGGACATGAATCCCATGGGGAGTATATGAAATACAACACATATCAGATTCCGAGGTGAAGAGTTCAAGACAGTGTCAAGTTTTTCTGATATCCCCATGAAATCTGGAAAAAGATGAAATAAAACAATCAGCTTGAAGGTTTATTAATTTGTTTTGTGTTACAATGATAAGGCACAGAGAGAATGTTAAGAAGCAATGTTTAATAGCATTTGCAAATAACCTTTACCAAGGGGAATTCAGAAGGGAGGTCATCTGAAAACAAGACAACCTTGATAGCAAATCATGAGGCTTTGTTTGTTGAGTTCCTTCTTTCCCTAATGGTGACTACTTGTACTGTTGTTTATCCTTCAGGCCACAGCTGCTTTAACAAGGACACTTTCAGATTGAATTATGGGTGGAATTGTATAATAATAATAGCAATGATGAGAATGGTGAATATAATCTTGCCATTCTCTGCCTGTCCTATGCATTCTGAGCAAACACTATTATCCTTTAGACTCACATAATTTATTCCTACTTTTTAACTTTATGAAGTTATTAATTTGTAAATTGATTTCACACTGTCTCTGAAAATGTTGAAGACTACCTGACATCCCTTGCCATGTTATTATTAGTTGACCTCTAACAAGTGGTTGTGAGAGTGAAAAGTACTGACCACTTTCTAGGTTGACTTTTTGTCAACTGGCGCTGCAAATGTAGCAGGACTTTGGTTGATATCCACATTGTCAGGGTTGTACAGGACATATGCTACTCATTAATCATTTGGGTTCAAATATGACATTGTGTTTTCACCATCTATAAGAGAAGTATTAACGCTGCTAACTTTTCAGTTCTGTAGTTATCTTGTGCAGATTCTAGAGCAGCAGTCCTTTAAGGTTGGTGAAAAAAGGAGAGTAGAAGAGACATAAATATTAAGGTCTGAACTTCTGTATCTCCATTTCTTCCAGTTTAAGAAAACAAGACCATAAAATGAAACTGCTAGAGGACAGGGTCACAAACAGCTCTATGGAATTTTCCTTTCCCAAATATGTTTGAGATATAGAAATTTTACATGTGTCACAGGAGAAACTGGACAAGTAATTGAAAGAGATGTATTGAGTGTCATTAAACAGACAAATCACATCAGAATGAGGAAATGCCCATAGCTGAAAATAGCTGTGAATAGCTGTGAAGGTGTACTTTATTGTGTTGTTGCATTTCCCTTTGTATCTGTTTATGGTTATTGCTGTTAATGTTCTGGGTTGCATGGATGTTTTGTTTGCACCAAAATGGCCAATGTATGTCCCAAAGACTTCTCTGTCCCTCTGGTTTCTCTTCTGAAGCATGGATACTCTATTTGTACGCTGTGAAGTCAATTCCTTTTTTCCTCAATATTCTCGAGTAGAAAACAATTTCCATTTCTTTTTGTTCTGCTCTCCTGTTGTGTTCCTTGTTTTTATGGGCATTCCTTTGAATTCTGCTTAAATTACTATAATGGTTCTAAATCCAGGATTAACTGATTTTACTCTATTCTCTCTATTTCCCATTCCCCAAACATCATTTTTCTCCTTCTCATTCACAAAGGCAATTTAAACAAAACTAATTTCTTTTTGGTAATGTGAACACCGTGTACTGGAGTCTTCCCATTCAAGTGGGATTCATTTTTGATCCACAGTTTTGGTTTGCATGATGTAGGATGTAATTCACTTCATGTACAACCGCAATTTTCATTGCTACACTTCATGTGCGGTATATTGACATTACTCATATTATAGTTCTCATAATCTGAGAAGTCAAACCTTAAGAGTTCAAGTTGGGAGTAGTTCAAATGCTGGAGTTAAAGTCAAGGATGTCTGAAAGATGAACAAGTGCTGAGTCTCATCTATGAATAAGATTTTTCACACAATTTCCTCAGTTTTTTATGTTATTTCAACTTTATTTTTCAATGAAATTTTTCTCAATATGTTTTATGGATTCAATTGGCAGGTCAGGGGGGAAACTTCCACTAGTTCCAGAGATTAAAGAGCTTAGCAGACTTACTAAAGAAATTCAAGTGGTGGGTTTTGTTTTTTTTTTCTTCAGACCTGGAGAGCAGAAAGAATGAGAAGTCAGTGAAGTAAATTTATATATAGTGGATTTATAGATTTTTTTAATGACATGCAGAGTGATAGTCCTAGGGAGTTCCAGACATGATTATTTCATATGCCGAAACTCTGTCTGTACCACCTTGGATGGTGGTATTTGTATCTCACCAAAACCCCCTCATCTACACCTTATTGGGATGGGACCTGTGTTTTCAAAGACTGATAGGGAGATGATTGCAAATTGCTTTGTTTGCAGAGTTCATGTCTAGCTCGCAGAAGGAACAGACACTACTTCAGTTTTCTCAAATCTTTAGCATCTAAGTGTACTACAAAGAACATGAAATTGTCTTTGGATAGAATTCAAAGGTAAATGTATTGATATGTTTGCTAAAGATAAAACAAAAAGGAGTGTAAAAACCTCACATGGGAATGTGTGTAACATATATTCTTAAGCTCAGGAAGCATTATCAATAGATTTAATGTTTATGTTTCTGTTCAAGCTTTCCGTCATTTTTCAGGAAATATTTAGACTTTTAAATGACATTTTGAGTATAGAAATTGTACTTTGGTTTGTGAAATGTAGTCAGTACCTAGTTTCAGGTTTTAAGCTACTGCATGCAGCTTAATTATGCTTAATGTCTCAGAAAAGACAAGAGAGCTCTCTGCTCCAGCAAAGAGTTAACCCAAACTTTGAGAAGGGAGCTTTATAGAGCTATACAAAATATTACCTCAGTATTCCACTCCAGTCAGTTGTTTGTGCAGATGTGAATTAATGGACTGTTGTAAAGGTAGTGTGATTTCTGTCTTTTCAGTTAGGGAGTGATGATGGCCAAAGTTTTGTTTCATGTGCTACAATTAAGCAAAATCAATGTGCTAATAAAAAATCTCTGTGTATCTTTTAAGAAGGAACTTCTTAAGAAACATTAAGAATAGTGGAAATATATGCCTTTTGAGAAGAAGAACAGTATTTGGTCTTCAAACATCCACTGAATCTGTTTAAAACTGCTTACGTGAGGTGGAAATGTTGAGGCTACTAGAACTAATGCCATACATGAAATTGGAAACATTCAGTTGTTTGTGTATAAGCATTTTCTAGTACATTCTGGTCTACTTGAGGTTATACAAAAATATTTTGAAGAAGAAAATATTTCAAACTGCTGTCAAACTAGTCATCTGTTTTTATGACATATTTCTGAGGGTTGATCTCATTCTCACTGTGTGTCATGAGTTCATGAACATTTTTTCCTGGGTATATTCCCCAAGTTTAAACATTTAATTGAAAATCCTGTTTTAAAATTAACTGTTAAGGTTTAATAAGTCTGATGTACCTTCACAACAACTACACCAATAATAACAAGTTCTTTTTGGTTTGATAAAGGTGATTGTTCTCAAAAATATGTTCTTCCATGAACAAAATAAATCAGACCTGCAGACTTTTGAGCCAAACTTATAAAAGGTTGTTATGAGCAGAGCACAGCTGTGGGAGTTAGTGCTCCCACATTCTATTCAAACACCCATTTGAGGTGAAGAATTTCTGACTCTCTCATCACTCCCCAAACACTCTCATGCTCCCAAAATATAGTCTGAACTACACAATAAGAGGCATATAAACCTTATACTGTTCCCTATGCAGGTTTAGATATCATTCAGAATTTTTACAGCTTTGTGTTTGTAAATGTTTTAAAACTGAAAAGCATTGTGTGAGAACTAAATCTCATTTTAATATCTTAAGTAGTTCTAGAAAAATAACATATTTCCTCCTATCACTTTAATTACCAAAGGCAATTGATAATCTCTCTTTCTCCTTTGATTGGTGAGTGCTTTTGATTTACACTCCTGTATATTCCATTGTTTCCTAAAATCTAGTCGGCATGAAGTATAGAAACTGAAAAACGTTTCTTCATAGGAACAGCACACCTAACAGTGCACAAACTTTGATGATACTGTTTTTGATCTTTTTGGAAAGCTTACTTTCCAAAAGTATGAACTTAATGTTTTAAAAAGTCATTAAGAAGGGATTGAAGCTGCTGTAGTCTTAGTTGAAGTGGTATATAATTTTTCTCTTACACCTTTGCCTTTTGATTCTCCCGGATAAATCTTTTGTAGGAGTGAACTCCGTGTGTTTTGCAGTACGATCTCAGCCCTACACTTTTCTGAAGGATATCAAAGTCTTTAAGTATTCTCAAATTTTGCAGATTGTGAAAATAGTACTTAACTGCAAATTACATTTTATGTTCTATGTTCTAATGTTCCTTAGAACATTACTACTCGGAACTTCTATTCAGGACTAAGATCACATCATGCTTATACATTAGGGTTATGTTCACAAACTTTAAAATTTACTCCGCTCAAGAGTTGAGACAGAGGATCATCAAGGATGCTCCTTCGTGGCAAGGGCATAGAAGGAACATGCACAGTTGTCAAAGACATAGCAGAGAAACTCAGTGAAATCTTTGCACAGGCCTTTGTGCACTGACTGTCACACCTGATGCATTTCCCTAGCAGAGTGTCTATAAGATGCAGATCAATTTGAAGTAAATGAACAGGAAATGTTAGACCAGTCGGGCAGGTTAGGAAGGTCACTAGGACCAGATGGTATAAAACCAAGAGCTCTGAATATGAAATTCCCAAACTTCTGGCTAAGGGATGTAAAATGTCATTACAAATGGACACTGAACTAAGGGACTAGGACAGCTGTTGAATCTGCCATCTGTCAGAAGGGTTTTAGAGATGATCTTAGGGATGACAAACCAGTGAGCCTGATTTCCATTTTTGTTAAGACTGTGTATATATGTATGAATGAAAACAACCTGTTTAGCAGAAGTTATATAGCTTCTGAATTTCAGGGATGTTTTCAGTAATAATAAGGATAAATGGGATCAAATGGACGTAACACACATTGTTTTTAAAAATGTCTTTGATCAGGTTCCAGACCAAAGGCTCATTACAATATTGTGTTGCCATGGGATTGGAGGAAAGCTTTTTAAAGAAGAAGAATTCATGATAGGCCTTAATAATGGCAACATTTCAGAACAGAATTGATACTGGGACCACTTTTAATCAGCATCTCTGCTCTGGGGAGGGCAATGGACAGTGAAATCTGTAAGCTTGTGGATAAATTCTCTGTTGACAATCAGTGTCATTTGCCTTCTATACCAACGGCTTCAATGGCAAGAATATCCAAAATAAGACTGACCAGACCAAAAGTCAGCAGGCTAGGTTCAGTCTGAAGAAATGCATCTAGAAAAAAATAACATGGACCTTGCTGACATTATGCTGAACTAAGAATTGACACTTAAAGCTCAGAAAGGGACCTCTGACATTTCTCTGAAGTCTCAGTGTCAAACAAAAAATATTAGACAAGTTTAGAAAAGTTAATGAGATTATCCTTGGGAACAGAGAGTGCCTGAAATAAGAGGACAGCAGGACGTCTGAAAACTGATGTGCCCATATCCTGAGTATCGTGTGCAGTTTTGTCTTCACAAATGAGGAAGGGTGTAGCTGAATCCAAAGAAGTATGGAGAAAAAAAAGTAAAATGTTCAAGATGGTGGAGTAGCTGCCTTGCGCAGGAACACTTAAAGGCTGGGACATTTCATTTGAAGAAGAGAAGGCCAAGGAAGGTTATGACTGAGGTTCCTGAAATAATATAGGCAATAGATAAACTGAATACACAATCCTAGATCTATGGGAACTTGAAACCAGTAAGGCTTTTTTTTTGAAGCCAGTGAATATAGTCCTTAACATAGTGAATTTTTTAACTGAGACTCACTAGAGAAATTGAAGGAAACCACTACTGGCAGATTTGGAAAGGTGTTAGTCATAAATAACTCTCTCACAAAGATGTCCTTTAGTTTTTTTAATGCTGACTAGAAGTGTACCCGCTGACAATATTAATTAAACTATTCCCCACACTGAGAACAGGCGTGTGGGGAATAGACTGCAGAATATGATCCAGCTTCTTGTGTCTCTGTTTTACTGGAGGGCAGCATACTGGGCTGTATGAGGATTAACCTGCACCTCAGGGACATTTCTTACTTATCCTTTTCCCTTATTCAGTCAAAGGATTTTATATCTGGTTTCTTTCAGTGAATGCCAAATCTATTTTTTAAACAAGACTGACTTTTTAATGGTCTTACAGATGAGCACTGCATATACCTGCACAGTACCCAGGTTGTCTCAGCCACTGTGAAAGTATCGCTATTAGATAATGATTTCTATTCAGAGATCAAGATAGTCTATAGTTTCTGCTTAATCTGGTAAATCAACAAGTAAATTGCAAGTTCCAAAAAGGTTAGGCAATGCTCAAAATTGAGTATACAAAAAGAGCAAAACCAGCGATCTCTTGGCAGAAAGAAGAAAGAAGTTTCTTATGTCATTTTGTTTTCCCAGCCAGTAAAACAAGTAACAAATACAGGTTAATATCACAGTCATGTACAGCAAATTAAGGAGAAGGTAGCAAGTCAATAAGTTTCTGGGTATACAAGAATAAATATCATAGGCAAATAGAAGTGGAATAAACGAAGTCCAGTGTCACATTTTATGCCATTTACCTAATTGGTAAGTTACATTGCCACAGGCCTCTGTAAGGGAGAGCCACCTGATTATGAGTCTTGGGTTACATAATTCAAAATCTGTTAGCATTTCTTTCCAGGGTAAGGAACACATATATAATAGAGTTCGAGAACAAATACCAGGGCACAGCAAACTTTAAACTTCTTATTTTGAAGAGACTATATGGGAAAATAATGAACAGATGGCAAATAAAAGGAATATGTTAGCATTTCTTCTACCTGTGAGGCATAGTAATCTCTCCTTCATTTTGGGCAGTCCAAGGATCATGCACCATATGAGATTTTTAGATATCAGGCACAGGAAGCCTGTGTTGTGAAGGGGAAACATTTAAATCATTAAGCTGTATAACATAGTTCTTTCAACTAAACATTGCAACAAATGATAAAGTGCAACTCTGTTATTCTGAACCATTCAAGAATTATAAAGGATGAGTGGTTTCCAGTAGGTCTTGTTTGGAGAAATCAGGTAAAGTTTTTCCATTCAGAAAGGGTCTTACAGGTAATTTGAGTTGTTTAAGATCAAGGTGTTTAAATAAAGACTGTTGCATTATTTTAATAATACCTTTAATAAATACATCTGATAATGAGGATTTTAAAATTATTCAGTGTCTATGATTACACTCATCTGGGTAACCTGTAAAAGGGATTCTACATGAAGATTTTAAAATAGTCAAATATGCTGATTTACAGTGCAATTTTATGTGAAAATCTGGCTAAATGTAATGTTAATTTTCCTGAGAAAATAATTTTTATTTAGGACACTTACATAATGTAATGAACTCAATGGATTTTATTTACATTCTTAAAGATAAACAAGTGCTTTTGTGCTGTTTGGATTACAAATAAAATTAGGAACATATTAAAATACTGTACTGCATTGTCCTAAGAAAAAACAATCCTATAAGATAAATTGATAATTTTATAAAATCTATTATGCATTTATTTGTTTTAGATTTGATTGAAAATAATGCTCACATAAACCAGCTAGCAATAATTAGGCTTACAGACACAAAGCACTCACTATATTAATAGCAATATGCAGGTAAATTTACTCTGTTATCTTACTCCCTTGAATAATCAGTAGATAGTAATATTAAACTACACAATGACTGAATGGATTACTAAATTTAAACAGGGTACCTGATTTTTCAATTGACACTCACTGAAGTACAGAGCTCTCTCTCTCTCTCTCCAATCAATATGGTTTTCATACTTACACAGCAAATCTCAGAAGTAATTTCAGACCCATCATTATGTGTAAAAAGCATTTCATAAATCATTTGGAATACTAAACAAATTAGAGAAAATTGCCCTTTGGATTAGAGAAGAAATTTGTTGAATAAAATATGTATATTCTGAATTATTTCCTCTTCTGTAATAAGCTGACTAGATTAAATTGAGAAGCCAGTATAAAAGAGCCACTGGGATATCTATTATTTCTTCATCCTTTTATCCTCTTGCAATTCTCTTGGGGAAGTGTACATGTATATGCTGCATGAAATGTTATTAACTGACATTAAGTCTCTCATCCCCTTAGGCCGTGGCTTTTTTCCTCCTACTGTACTGACCATTAAGCAGCTCTTGTGGATTTGATCTGGAAATTGTTGTATTTATACCTTCTCAAGCACGTGTGTTAAACTACTCATTGCAATTTGATATTTCATGACTTTGTAGGCCTCACATAAGTTATAATATCAATTATGTTTTAGTCTAATGACACGAAAGCGACAGGCTATTGGTTCTTTGCTCTAAACGGATGCAGGTGTCTTTTAATATACTATTTCTCATCTCTTGGTATCAGTCTTTCACTCTTCTTTCTGTTGTAAATATGTATGATTAAGGACGAAGTAAAGCTGCCTACCCAGAGCCTTGGAGGAAGCCACATTGAATCTTTTTCCTTTGGCTGATCTTTTTTGGTGGAAAGCTGTATTGAGTGACTTGGGCTCTGAGTGGGAAAATTAGGAGCACAATTCATGCCTGTGCACACTTCTGAATAATGCTGGCACATCGATTGTTTGAGTTAGTGCAAATTGTTTGCCGAAAGATAGCATGAGAGGCAGCATGGTGAGAAGGAAATTAACTCTATTGCACAAATCTATTGGTTACATTGTCCACCAATTATTCTTAAAATATTTTGCCTTTTTGTACCCTGTTCTTGTATAGCAACAGCAATAGAGAACAAGTACAGTGCATCTCCTATTCACTTTCCTGTCTGGTTTAAATGTCTCCAACCAGAAGCTGTCCCCCAGGTTTAATATTCAAACGTTAATTTGTACTAAGATATTATGCTCTTTTTTTTCTTTTATTTTGAGCTTAAAGGCTCAAAACTTCAACTCTTCCTTGCCATGGGAAAAGCAAATGATAATACCAGTACAAGAATCTCATTTTACACTGCACCTGAACTGTCTCTCTGTTTTTATATTTTATGGTCCTGCAGTTCTTTCTTCAGTCACACTGACTGCATTAAATTATATAGAAGCACAGGCTTGTGACACCTCTGAACCAACCTGCAAGAGAATACAAAATCTTTCTTTTGCTTTCAGCCTGACTCGACATCAAATTCCAAAAATTATATACAAATAATATCACCAGTCTAATGAATGGAAATAAGGAAAGGCAAGGGCAAACCCGTCAGTTTCATTATCTACCAGTGCTGAAGGATTACCTCTAGAATTAGTATGAATTTACATTACTAAATGGTCTTTGAAGGACATGACAACTGGGTGAAATTCTAGTTTGTTAATATTTCTAAACAACAGTAGAAGATGAACTCTCTGCTTAAGGCTTAGGGCTGAAACAAGGAACATTGAGTTCCCAGTCACAGACTTGCAGGGTGACCTTGACAAGTCACAGAACATATCTGTGCCTCAGCATGAGATGCGGGATATTAAAATATTTCCTAGCTCGCAGAAGTGTTGGTAAGGCTCAATTAATCAAAGTCTTTCAGTATCTTCACACAGAAGGGTCTAGATAAGAACGAAGTATTGTTACTAAAGCAGACCTCTCCTGAACACTTAATTTTTCATTTTATATAAACTTTTTTAGCTTATATGTACTGTCAGCATACAGAGCCATGGATCCTTCAGATCTAGTTTGTGTGGAGCTTGTCAAGATACAGCTGTTTTTAGTGCTATATCCCTATTAGGATATGACACAATACATCATAACAGCTCCATCAGAGCCATTAGGGTGTAAGCTGTCAATGTGTAATAAGATTACTATGCATTACATCTCTGGTGGTGCTCTGATAATTCTGAACTAGGTATGCTATCCTAGAGTCTACTATGCCTTTGAATATTGATGTTGCACTGCTAATGAATGCAACAGTATTATTTTGACATGGAATTAGAATATATTCTCCAGTATGTGTGAAGAGCATTTTTTTTTACAATAAATAACTTTAACTTGTCCAGAAATCCCCAAAGATATTCTCCTCAGCTTCTTCATGTACTAAAGACCTGCAAGTATTTCTATTTACAAATGAAGTTTTTTCTTGTTTGAGGAAAGGACAAAACTCTCTAAATAATAGCAAAAAATATTCAAATAGATATGATCCAATACATGGCCTTGGATTCCCTAGACTACAGGAAGTTTTCTTTCAGAATAATGACTGAGATAGGAACAACTTCCAATGTGCTGTCCCTACAAAAAGTGGAATTTTCAGATGGAAGAAAAAAGGAAAAAATATGCTGCTTTACCCACAACATTAGTCAGGGTATAATTTAAATAGGAAAAAAGAAACATTCAAATAATTTGAATGCCTGAATGCATTCAGAGCCTTCCACTGATTGTCTAAAAACAATCTAAGATAGGTACTATCAATGAAAGTCAAGAAATCATAGAATGACCTGGATTGGAAGGGACTTAAAAGATCATTTACTTTCAATTCCCCAGCCATGGACAGGGATACCTTTCACTACACCGTTTGCTCAGAGATCCATCCTACCCGTCCTTAAACATTTTCAGGGATGAGGCATCCACAATTTCTCTGGGCAACCTGTTCCACTGCCTCATCACCCTTACAGTGAAGATATTCTTCCTTATACCTCTTCTAAACCTGCTCTCTTCCAGTTCAAAACCATCCCCCTTTGTCTGTCACTACATGCTCTAATCAGAAGAGCCTTTTGATTCAGAAAAAGATGCTGTGTTGTGTTTGTGCTTCCCTGTTTCTGCACAGTACCTGAGCATCAAACAATCAGTGAGGAACTTACTGTTCTCATACTTTTGTGAAGGACCATTAATTGGGAGAACTGGAGTGCTGACTTGGCTGGGTCACAGTAAGTCTGTAGCAGAACAGGGAGAAAAAATTAGTTTTGCTGGTGTTTTAAAATCACCAGGAATCTGCCACACTATGTATGAAACTCTTGTTCACAGTATCTCATTATTCCTGAAATTATTCCTTGATCAAAATGAGCAAGATGACAAAGTTTCAGTAACAGATATGTGTCTGTATAGTTCTCCTGAGAACTTGTACAGGCACACATGTGAGCCTGTACAGGAGAGGTTGTGGTATGCCTTGAGTAAAGAGACGTGAAGGGAAAATACGAACTCCAAGTGCTTACAATATTTTCCAGTCTTCCCAGAGAAGACTGAGCTGAGTGGCTTCAAAGGAGCTTTAACATAGCACTTGGCCAGCAAGAGTGTTAATAAATCTTCAGAAGGTTTGAAGTCTCTCCTAAAAGAGGGAGCTACAGCCTCTCACAATCAGTTGTCTTGTGAAAGTGTGAGCTGTTTGATTTTTCTGAGCCTGTGGGGGGGCACAGGTAGGCAGACCTCGAGTCAGAAAAGCTTAATAAATTTTCTAGAAATATATATTCCGAAAAGTTCAGACTGAGTAAGAAGAGAAAGCAATACAGTCATTTTTCATAATGATAAAAAGTCTTGTTCAAAGTCTTTCTCATTAAAAATTAAATAACTTTTGGTGCAGGAATAGAAGGTAAATAGGAAATGCATTCAGAGACCTGACACTTATGCTGAATAACAACCAGGAAAACATGCTGTGGTCCTTGAAGGAAACATAGAGCACAACTAAACAAGGGAAAATACAGAAAAGAGCAGCTAAAATGAAAAAAAAAGCAAGTGAAGTGAGGAGAAATGTCAATGATCTGACAAGTAGCATGAGTACAGCCTTTTTCTGTTATTAGGGCAAACAGAAAGATGTAAGAAATTCAAATGCTTTGTGGGTACAGGCTGACATGGGGAATCAATGTGCTGAAGGAAAGACTTGCTTACGTGCAGAAAGAATTTGCACATTTGAAATAGCAGCTAGCAAAATTATATGGAAATAACTACAAAGTTCTGTGTCAATATTTGTATCTTTGGCTAGTGTAGTCCACACAGGAGAGACTGAGAAAAGTCAAAGACATGAATTAAACCCTCTACTCTAGAAGAAAATCCCCTCTTACAAATAAGGGAGCTTTCACTGGTATGAAAAGACATAAATGATGATGTAATGACCTAGAACAGGTAGTGAAGAGCAATACTCAAGAACAAATCTATTGCAAGTGTGAACGTATAGTTTCTGTCACATGGAGATCCCAAGAACATGTTGCAGGGTTTTTGAAAGAGATCTCCAGTTTTTCATGGTAAAATGTTCAAAACTCAAAAGGCTTCTAAAAGTGCTAAAATAGACATTAAAGGATGCTGTTCGTAATTGCAGAGTCAAGGACAGAATAAATGTGAAGAAAAATTTTTAAAATATTAGTTAATTCAAAAACCCTTCCAAACTGAGCAAGAACACCAAAGAACATATGCCTTCCAAAGAAACATTTGCTGAGACAGCAGGAATCAAATTCTTCCAGAAATTAAATGCTTCCTTGCTCTCACTACAGGTTTGTTTCATTTTTTTCTTTCTTTTTCTTTTCTTGGAAGGCTATTTTTGAATCAGAGTCCCCAGATGGTTAAAAACCTTCTTCTGATTTCCAGGCTAAATTTATTCATAATAAGTTTATACTCATTTGTCCTTGTGCCAGCACTGTCCTTTAGTTTTAATAGTACATCTATATTGTGTAGCTATTTGTAGATTAAATTATTAATATTACAAAAAATAGTATCAATTTTTAAGAGAGATCACTAGATGAGATTATGAAGATAAAATTCACTGTTTCAACAGCTGTTTGACCATAAAGTTATAGCCTAAGAAGATTATAAATACAATAAGATGTGTTTTCACATCACTTTGAGGGAAAAAAGTATGTATATTTTTATTACTTTTTTTATGATATTCAGTAATGAAATACAGTTAAAATAAATTCCACTAAAACAGACCTTGAGGAGAAAGCAGGCTAGGTGGAGTTGCTGTTTCTTAAATGCAGAAATCTATTCTTCAGCCTTGGTACAAGTGATAGGATTGGTTCTCCTGTGCACCACACTAATTATTTGGTTAACATTGGTAACAATGTGACAATTAATCTGCCACTGCCTAACAACCTGATAATTTTGAAGTAGATATGGACAAATGGATTGTTTGAGCGAGGGAAATTGAAAATATTAGGTTGAAGGAATAGTATCCTATGGAAACATACTGTAGAGACTATATTGCTAGGTTTTAAAAGCCCTTTTGAGCTGTGAAGGTGCCTGTGAGTATTAGCAGTTCTCGATATATTAGTATATGAATATCCAGTAATGGTTTCTAGATTTTTTCCCTTTCCTGTATGAAGGAGGAATGCTGAGTGAACTGCCGTCTGTCAGACCCTCTAGGATACATTGCAGGGATTCCCCTGCAGATCTTTCCCTTCTGTGAAGGACAGACTGAAGATGTGTGAAGAATATCAGAAATCACATTTCTTGGCTGAATGAAATTTCAAATTTACCTTCCTATTGTCGGTATTAATTGCCTGCAGCCCATCCAAAAACTGGAAACCTCCTTCTGTACACTGTATATCCTTAAGCATTGGTCTGTATAAACTCTGTCAATGCTGAGCTGGTGACTCCTTTCCTTCTATCCTTCTGCTTTTCCTCCTGTGTTTTTGGGTAGTATAGAGCCCTTCTTTATTAGCCTTTTCCACCTGAATAAGCCAGAGCAACACATGACTCCTGACCTGAAGCAATGCAAGTGAGTAGGCTGGCTCGCTATTTGCACTGCCTTTCTACATGATGCCTCTGCCTCTCCCCAGCAGACACAAGGCACCAGAGATGTCTCTGCCTGCCTGTTCACCCTGTAGCTCTGGGGGACAAGTAGGGTGAATATGAGAATAGCAGTTTGTGCCCACAACAGTGAGTGTCCCAATGTGAGAGGAAAATGGTATTGCTGCTTGTATTTCAGCTGATCATAAAAGTAAAAAGGATATAGTAGCCCAAAGGATAAACTGAACTCAAAGGTACTTGTAGCTGCTCTGAAGCTTGTACTGTAAAAAAAAAAATAAATCAGAAGCAAGCCGTTCATTGAAGTCCTGGCTTTCATGCACTTGTGTTTGGCATTGTTATTTTAATCTTCTGACCTCATTTTGTATTTCTGTACTGTTTGTCTTCTCTGGAAATGTTTAACTTACTAGGTTAGAATTAGTCTTGTGTTATGGAGATACTGTGCTAGGCTACTGGGACTTTTCCCTCTTAAGTTCCTCTGATCTTTATCGACAATTGTTCAACATCTGAATGACTCTGTATTTCCTGCTGTAAACCATTACATTTGGGATGCTGCCAGCTCATGGTGGCAATAGGCACCTCTGATGAATGTGACAAAATTATTATCCACTCAATACATTTTATCTATGGCAAAGAAAGAAACTCCCTCTTCATGCACAGTTAATCTGAGCCTGCCTACCCTTCATTCACCATCTCCACCTTCGCCAGGATCCTCCCACATTTCTGCATTCTGAACTGGGCACAGATTAAAGAAGTTTCCTAGGAAGACTGTTGGAGCAGTTCTGCATTTCAGCCTAAATAAACTACCTGCTGCGTGTGATACTTTGAAGATCTTTTCTCCTGATAGAAATAACAAATTAATTCCATCCAATGATAATCTATGTATAAAACAAGTTTGGAAATTAACACAAAAGTAACCTTTATCTTCTGTGAGAACATATGCTGAGAAATATGTGATGGTATCCTATTTATGCAGTAATTAAACGTGATCTTCTTTATCTTCATCAGCCTCTGGGAAAAAGCTACTTCTACAGCAATTCTTTGGTCTTATGGCAAGTTAACCCAGTCCTGGAGACCTCTTGGTAAACTGGCCATTCATATCTATTATCTGTCCCTTAAAATCAATACTGGTATTAAGAGATTAGTATTTAGGTGGAAAAACCCACTAAGAATAAGAATTCTGATTATTTTGTGATACACAGGTCCAGATCTTTAATAAGAATTATGAACATTAATGGTCAAATGCTAACTCTTCTAAAAAAAAAAAATTTTCAGGAAATATAGAGATCAAGTTTTGTCCATATGTGTGAAAGTATTGGATTTTTTTTTATTCTATTATTTATTTCTGCAGAAGATTTTGAATTTAATTTAATTGATTTCTGGATAATAAAGAACAGTGCAAATAAAATCCACATGTATCCACTTAATATGAACAGTAGATTATTCTATTTTTTTTAGTTGTCTATTTTTGTTTATGAGAAAAGAAATAAATTTAATAATAAAATAGAGATTATATGAGATGCAATTAGCATTATATATTATGTACTATTCACCTTTTATAGCACAATCAGATTATTTTGTGGATGTACACAACCACCAAAACAGCTGAGAAAATCTAACTGATGCTAGAAACTACATAATGTTCTGAAAAAGCAAGAAGCATTCAGATTTTACATGTCAGTCTTCCTAGAAAATATTCAAATGGCCTAAAAGCATAAATTTCTATTTATGAAGCAATAAGAAGAGATTCTGATCTTATGCCTCCTGTTCTAATAATCAGTTTTTGTTACAAACATTTCTTATTCCTGCCACCATTTTGGACTGATCTGGCAATTTCGTGCTCTTGGGCTGAATGCTTAATCAAACAGTGATGCCACTAGAGCCAGGGGTATGCTGGAACAAAATTATTTTTGTCAGAGTTCATGTTCACAGGACTGGCTCCTGAATGCTCCCTAGCAAAGCAAAGATATTAAATATAATCATTATAGTGGACGATTTCAAGTGCCCATATGACCTTTCTTTAGAAATGTATGATTTCAGAAGGCAACCTTGGATATCTAGAGATCTGAATCACCTTGCATTTTCATTGTCTTAGCTCGTCCCTTGAAGACTCAGTTCTTAGGCAGATCAGTCCCTTAGAAACTAAACTTTTCAATTCAGTGCTTGCCAGAATTCTCTCAGTAGGTTTGTTCACCAATGCCAGCTGAACATAACCACCATTAAAATTCGTACAGCTAGATGGGAACTATCTAAATTGTGAGAGAGGTGGGGCAACCTGATTATTTTTCAGTGCTGAACACAGGAATGTTAATCTGCAGTGTAAATGTGTGTCCTGGTTTAGGGCTGAGGTCATGCAGACAGGCTCTGTCTATTCAATTCTTGAGTACAGGGCAGCCCTGCCCCAGAATTCCTGCATTAAAGGCAAACAAACAAATACATTTTTAGGTAACAAATGAATACTTATTTAGATCTCTAGAATGCTTACTAACTTCAAGTTTTATGAGAGACTGCAATCAGGAGAGACTTGAATAAATCAGGAAAGCTGTCAAGAAAACAAGCAGAGTGGAAGGCACAGTTGTCTGACTCTCATTAATGGCATCTCCTGGCCAAGATTAGAGAAAGATGCTGAGAAAAAGTGATTATTTTCCCTTTCTCTTATGAAAAACAGCTCATTATTGCAGCCACACATCTAATTTCAACCATCCAAAGCAGAGAAAATACCAAGGTCACTAGATTCCCCCATGGATGTTGAGTAAATTGAACTGGTAGAAATTTCACCTTGACTTACTAGAGTTGTCATGCTTTTTTAAAATTAAGAGTTATAAAACTGGGATCTATCAGTTGAAGTGTTATTGGCAGGAAATCTAAAATTATGGGCATGAATTACATAGCAGCAATCAACATTACAAGTGAAAGCCTGTCTTTTAAGAAGACAGCAGGAATATAAGGTTCTGAGTCTTATAGCAATAATGTTTTATGGAGCTACAGTAGCTCATCTAGAAAGACATTGTGGTGCCATAGCACGTCCAGAGAAGGACAACAAAGCTGCTGAAGTGACTGGAGCACAAGTCATGAGGAGCAGCTGAGGGAGCTGGGAGTGTTTAGCCTGGAGGAGGCTCAGGGGAGAACTTTTCACTCTCTACAACTCCCTGAAAGGAGGGTGTAGCCTGGTGGGGCGGTCAGGCTCTTCTCCCAAGTAACAAGCAGTAGGACAAGAGGAAAGAACCTCAAGTTGTACCAGGGGAGGTTTAGACTTGACATTAAGAAAAATGTCTTCACTGAAAGAGTGGTCAGGCCTTGAAACAGGCTCCCCAGGGAGGTGGTGAAATTGCCATTCCTGGTAGCATTCAAAACATGTGTAGATGTGGCACTTAGGGATATGGTTTAGTGGTGGGCATGACTGCCAGTTTAATGGTTGGAGTCAATGATCTTAAGGGTCTTTTCCAGCCTTAATGATTCCATGATCTTTGATGAAAGGACTTGCAAAATTTTTCTAAAGCCTTTGGATTTCAAGAAGCTTTTGCTAGTGAAAGAAAGGTCAGATTCCTTTGTTCAAGAGGGGGAGTTACTGTAACTCTAGAGCTGCATTTTTAATTCATCCCACAGGGACCAACCTAGATCTTATGACTATGGGGTTTTGTGACAAGAACATTCCTTTAAAATATCCTCTCTTTGTTTTATTCTGCCACAGGTGTGGGAAAATATTCTTCTGAAATTTTTGTGCCAAGATTTTTCCATGTGTTTGATTACTACATGTTGTAGTAACTGTACTTTTTCAAATGTTGTGTGCTCAAAGGCATGAGTATGTCTTAGTTATATTAGGCTCTGAAATATACTGGAACATAGCCACTTTGAATAAGCACCACATGCTAGTATTTCTATAAACAGAAATGTAAAGGACTGCGATTGACTTGGGTGTTCCCTTGGATATGCTCTCTTGTGATCCATTGCAGTGCAGGGATGTTGCCAGGAAGAGTGTAAGTTAGGTTGTCCTGAATCAAAGTCCACACCAAGGGTTTATGTATCACCTGTGTCCTACAAGTATTATCTTTGTGCTTAAGTTGTGAGAGGATATAAGTTTAAGAACTCTACTAATGAAACTTTTGTTCTCCCATCAACTAAATTTTAAAGAAATATCCATGAACTGTAATTGATGTATCTATCTATTAATTTATTTATTATATGGAAAAGCGTTTTAGGAGCTTTTAAATATTCTTTCAGGTTGGAGGAAATTTGAAGTACTGCATTGAAACATAAGGAATTACATGTAAACTTATGAAATTAAAGCTCACCGGAAACAGACACTTGAGTCTGATATTATGATTATCCCAGCTGGATAGTATGTGAAATGTAAATGCTATTAGAAGTTGAACATCAAAAGAGGTTTTAATATTCATTCAAGTCCAGCTACTTGTGGCAGCAATTAAATTGCTATATTTTTTGGATCCCTTATTACATTTTACTGACCTCTGTGTAATTTCCCAGTGGCATAACGTCAAAATATGCTGCTATAATACATGTAAATATGTATATAAGAAGTGTTCTCTAATATTTTCAAGGCTTCCATAAATTTCATGGAGTGAAAATAGTCCTTGTGGATATTTCTAGAGGAGACTCCACTCTTTCTGGCTGGATATGTCCATAATGAGTCTAGCCAGGTTAGGCCAAGATCTGATAAAAGAAGCAAGTGCCTAATTTCTGATTGCAAATAGGTTGCCTGCTTGAAATTCCAGACAATATGAACCTCTCCACTTCTAGAGAAAGAAGAGATGAGACTGTCCAGAGAATAAACTGAAACAAACTTATTCTTGTTCAAAAATCAAGATGGACATTTAGAGTATTCCCATTCCTACAGCGTAGTTGATTCTGTAGAGATTTAGTGGATAGGGCACATGGTTGGAAAGCAGTGACAAATACTGGAGTTTTATCAAAACATTTATCCTGGAGAATTTTTTTAATGTTTAATTAAAGACACATTAAAAAGCTTGATATGTTAATAAAACATCAGCATTTTGCTCTGGAGTACATTAGGTGCCTTAAACTGCCAAACAAACAGTGAATGCATTCTGCCTGGCAACTGCTTGACATGTTGCTTGTTTATTCATTAAGAGCTAGACAAATACTCTAAAATATCTTCATTTTTGATTGAGATCTGCATCCATTTCTTATTCCTTTTGCACTTGCTTTCAACAAAGGCTTGAGCAAACAGGTTTTATTTGCACCATTCAACACAATAGGTGACATTTATTACTGTACAGAGGAAACAGAGAAGCAATACACCTGGTACAAAACTGATTCAAAAATAGTTTTTGTGTTATTAGGGATTTACTGTAATCTAACTGGATTAATGCTGCCTGTTGCAGTGCAGGTTTGATGTCTCAAAAGGGCAGCTTCAGAGAGAGATCATCACTCAGAGAGATGGACAACAGTGGCACCCAGCTGCCCCACTGAGAACGGGTGACTTCTACAGACTTGGAGGTATCAATGCCACGCATTGACCGTAAAAATTTGCAGTCCAAGAGAATAAAGATGTATGCGAACATGGTGACTGAGACTGATCTATCAGGCTTCTGTGGTTCCCCCCCTGCCCTTGCTCAAGTTCAAAACTCTTCTATGCAAAGACTTTCCAACAGAGTGAAAAAGTAACTTCAGCTCAGTTTTCAGCAAAGGTATTCAACAGAAAACTAATATTGGTGGCTATGAATTCCTGAAAAGCTGTGTGACTAAAGAGGAAAAGAATTAAAGTGTTCTAAAATTCCTTAATCTTCTTTATCTTCTGAAATTCCCCGAGAGGTTCAAAACCTATTAGAAACCACAATCGGAGATCAGAAAAATGCATCAAATAATTTGAACTCTTACTTTAATTTATGAAGCTCAGTGTTCTATTGTGATGGACAAATCTCTGACAGAGACTGTTTGCAATCCTTCTAAAGGAATAAAGCAAATAAATTCAGGAAAATCTAGCTTTACTCTTGCACATTCTGCAAGCAGAAAAGAGCTAGGCTGGATGAATACATTTCTAATTGTGAATTATTCATCTCACTCTAGCAATCAGTAACATCCACATTAAACATTAAAGACCTAGATTCACAAGGAGAATGTAGGCACATAAATACCTCTTCAAGCAGCCAGGGTTGACATTTAAATGCTAGTGGTATTCAACACCCCCGCATCACCCCTCCCACCTTTTCATAGGTGCTTAAAACTGCATACATACTCAAGTTTCTGTTGAAAGGCATCAAAATTGCTTCCAAAAATTTAGCAGCAAGGAATTAGTAGGTACCCGTTTTATTGTTTTCCCACGTCAAAGTTCACACAATAATTCTCTTTCTTATTGCAGTTTTGGTATCTGATTTTTCATCTTGCAAAAGATACACTCAGAATCTGTTTCACTAAAACGTTACAGCTCTAGCTTAAAGCCCAGTAGCTTAATTTCTGTACTTCTACCTGAGTGCTAACAGAAGGTGCAGAGTCATTCTCCAATGACAGTGGTCTAATAAATATTTAGATCTTACACAGACACAGGCACACACATAAATTGAGCTTCAAGAATTGAAATGCTAGAATCTTTCATCTTGCTAGAATAGCTATAACATCAATAGCAAAAATATTCATTTTATAACTATAGGATGATTTTATGACTCTCAATGATACTGATGGCTTTTCTTAGTTTAACCCTTGGAGTTTGGTACCTTGGCTGTGTTTGCAGGGGAGAATGGGTAATAACAGGGTGATTAGTGATTCCCACTAGATCAGATGTGGTTCAAGCTCCAGTAGAAAGATGATGGCGAGTACCTTATGTGTCTCCTCCAGGGTTAGCAGGAATCCTCTGGCAGCTGTTTCAGAATGACTCTAGTTCCTCAGCTATTGAAGAGAATTATCAAGTTCCCGGATTTAAAAGAGGATTATGACCCTCAAAAGGAGATTAGACTTCATAATACCACGGGACTAGTCTTTTGTATTTCTTTTGGGGGCCTGTCCAAGGACACAAGTATATAAAAACTTCTTTAAATGAAATACGGAATTTTTACTAACTTTTTATATCCTTTTCTGAAATAATTATGCAATTATTCATTCTTTCTTTTATCCAACCATCTACCCCTTTTCTGGGATCAGGGTTTTTCCCTCAAATATTTTCAGTATAAAGAAGATAAGTCTTTAGGCTGATTAAATACAACTAAAATTTCTGGGGATGCTCAGTTATAAGGATACCACAAAGCTTGTTAAGATAATTTCATTGTTGCATTTAAAGGATCTGCACATACATCAGCTAATCAAACTCTCTCTTCTTGGTTCACTTTTCAAACAAGCAGCTGAGGAATAAACTTTATGGAGATCAGATTTTCTTGAGAATTTTTTTCCCTCTTCTTTTGTCAATTTGGCCTCAAGTAACCGCTTAACTATTAGTTCAGCATGGATCTGAATATATGAACATATATGATATATACTCACACCATTGTGTGAGCATATCTCACATATACTGTAGAGGAGGTGGTGGAAGACAAAAGCTCTTAAGTTGTCTAAACTTACGCTGCATAAACTACTTCTTATTTTAGGTATATGGAAATTCTCAATTGAAGATATTTACAGGTTTCAAAAATTAAGTTCCATCATAAATGTTTGAACTACAATAAGCATCTGTTATGAGGCTGGAATTAAGGAGAAAACACAATGGAAAGTCAACAGAACTCATTTAACTTGTGATATCCTAGAAATGAATGAGAAGGCCATGATAGAGAAGGGGAAAAGTAAGAGCAAAAGTGTGGTGTATTGGAAATCTTTCACTCCCATTGAATTTTAACATTTATGGCATGAGTGTGTGAAAGAAATATGTAGTCACACTTGTTTGTCCTTTAAAAATATTTCACACAAAACCTTTTTTAAATACAAGAATGTTATCTACTGAATTCCAATACATAGTCACTAGCAAATAAAGTCTTTAAAGCAGAAAGAAAACATTATCTTATCCAAATAGAGTGAGACTGTACCAAAAGACCTTCCAGTTTTATGTATAAAGCCTCTATTTATATATGCATAGGAAGTAATTTTATTGAAGCCAGTCTAAAAGGTAGTTCTGCTTTTTCAGAAAATAGAGCAATGTTGTGAACAAAATCCTTCCAAAAATTATTCTGCAATATTTGCTAGAAATGTGCCGCAACTGATTGCTGAATTGCAAGATTTCTATCAGTGTAGAAATAATTAATAATATCACATAAATTGGACCACATTTGAACAAATAAATAATGTTAACTTTAGCAGAAGTGTAATGAAAGTACAAACAGCATTTGACTTTTAAAAATTTTTAGTACACGATTAAAACCTTCGGGTAGGTATTCCTGTTGGAACAGAAATATTGGAAATAGGAAATTGTCCAGCTTACCAATGGCAAAGTAACTCTCAGTGGAATAATTATTTTGTTATTAAATCACTTTTATTCTGGAGTGAAGTATTCATTGAATAGCTGTTCTGGTAGAGCTTACAGGGAGAGCTTATTCTACTGTAGTTGTGATAGGCAATTTCCCTGTGCAGGCATGCTTAAGGTTGTACAGAATATGGTCTTTGGAAATACTGCTCCATGCTAAGATGTTTCATAGAATATTTATTTTTGCTTGTATTATAAAGCTCTGTAGATACAGGTTTGTGAATGGGATGAATGGGTACTTAACAATTAATAGCCTGGCTTCAAAATATGAGACAGCTGTTTCAGCTGCTTTCCTCCATATGTGACTCCAAATATTGCAGTAGGATGTGATCTCTATATATAGTTCAGTCACAGACCTCCAACTCAAAGAATCTCCTAGAAAAAGACTGATTTAGTTGGAAAGTAGGCACTTAGAATGGATGAGCTGCTTTCAAGTTTTCTGACTTCTGCCCTTTAAAGGAATTGTATAAAGTTTTTGAAATGTGGTATCTTAACTTTGAAGGACTGTGAAATATTCTGAACTTTTCAGGTCATCTGCTTTTTCCAGCCATGATATTCCACTGATATTTAAAATGGGAAACCATGGATGCTTTTCTCAGACTGTCAGCTCTCTGGTTTTAAATGTGTTTGAGCAAAAAGCTATGTGTGAGAGGGAGAGAAGATATCCCACTTTATCACCTTGATCAACCACAAGCAATTAATTTTAGCACAACTGAAATTTCATTAATTGCTGTGTGCCTGTCCAGCATAATTAATAAAGCTGTGTTTTAATGAACGAAGAGTGCAATTATATGGCATGAGGGGACTTTGGAAATTTGTGATTTTTGGGATTTCAGAATTTTGAGCACAGGGCTGGTTTGACACTTTTCGAGATTCCTTTATTCTGCTTAGTAGATTATACATTTGCAAAGTCACATGTCAGGTGTGTTTGTACTGTGTGATAGATATTCTATGTAGTAATGAAATTCTGGTCCCCCTCTTATCCCATTATAGATGCACTAAAATGTACCACAACTTCCTTCCTGCTTGGACTCAGATGTCCTTATGTGGAAACCTGGGTTTGTGGTAAGAAGAAGAGGGCTGATATTCACCCTCTTTCAACCACAACAGAGCACTCCTAAATCCCACAGTATAACTCTGGTCTTTGCTTTCAACAGGACTGTCTATACAGAGAAACCACGAGGAACAATTTATTCAAAAAAGTACGAGGACAAATCATGCAAGCAGCAATGATGTTCAGTTACAAAAGGCTGGATCTGTCAGTCCCTGGGTCCTCCATTTACTGTTATTTATTTTCAGATCTGCCTTTGAGCTGTTGACAGAAGCAACGAGATAAAACGGCGGAACTAGTTTCTGGACAATTAGCATCTGAGTCATGTACTGTTCCAGCCCTGTGCAAAGCTTGTGGTAAATGCCATATGGGCAGGCAACCATTGTGGAATCAATTTGGTGCCTGGGTCTGATTAATCATAGCCATAGATGTTGTCCTAACCCAAATTCTGCTGCCACCATCATATTAGGCAAGCACTTTGTAGATCTGCTTTGAGCAGCATAACTGATATTCAGATATACTCTGAAGTTTTTCTGCTAGTGAAATTGATGTAAGTTTGGAAATATGAACAATAATAATTATATCTATGAGTTTAAGTCCTTTCTTTTCTGAAAGCAAGGCTAAGAAATATATCCTCTCTTTAGAAAGAAAACTGTCAAGATATTTTCAGTGTCAAATTAAAACAAATTTTACAGCTTTGCATTTTAAGAGGCTTCTGACAAAAGTCATGATCATATGGGGAAGGACTGATCTACAGAAAGTCCTGTAAGGTGTTGATATTCTAAGAAAAAAAAAGAAGAAAAGGAAAGTGTTGAAAAAGATCTCTCTTGGTCTGGAGTGGTTAAAAGTCAAAAATAATGGGATTGGCTTCCAGTGAATTTAAAAAATCCTATAGGAAAATATATTGTACATTTAGAGTAAAGGAATTTGAATATGGTAATGTCAATCAGCAGCGAAAGTATTGCCTGTCTTTTTCTAATCCCTTCTGTAACCATAAATTATTTGTTTTCAAGATGACCCACAGATGTCTGTGCCTACTCTGCTCACAAGTGTCACCAGTTTGCATGGGCAGACTTGCAAAATTTGGCCTTGGAAATATCTTATAACAAACACCCGAGCTGGAGGCCAGAGGGCCTTGTGGCTTCCAAGGCCCAGATAGTTCTGTATGTATTTTCCTAAATGTAAGCATTTAATGCTTGCAAGCCCTTGCAAGCATTAATCAACTCAGCCTTTGCACTGTGCTGGCATGTGCTTGTTTTAAAGATTTGGAGGGTAGCACAGCTTTTCATCACGATAGGCTTTGGAAGATCAGATAGCTCAGAGCCAGGGAACCCAATGAAGCCAGAGGCTTAGGAGTTGCTGCTTCTAGCCAAAGGCTTTTTCTCAGTAGAGGACAGGCCTGCCAAATGAGAGGAGAATGTGGCTAATCTTTGATTCTTTGGAAAAGTCATAAAAAAACTTCCAGCCTTAATGATCAGCTGGTAAGTATATACAGCTTAATATCTTCAGATAAGGAAATGCTAAGAGCTAATATTTTGGGGGCCCAAAGTTAAATATTAAAGTTTGCTGATTTATATATTATATACTTCCTTTCCTTTCAACCAATTTTTTTGGTGCTAATGCAGCTCTGGACTTTTATGTTCCACCTTTCTCCTTTTTCTTTAAGATCTATAAGATCATAGTTAATTTAAGCCCTTAAACTTATATAGGGGTCTTCCTGGAACCAGAGTTCTTTAACATATATAATTTTCCCCTGTCTAAATTCCATTTTTTTTTAAATAAAACTTTTTGCTAAATTTCTCTGAAGCTTGTTGTTCAAGTAATCAATTTTTGTGTCAGTTTGTGAAAATTACACATTAGCTAAGATTTTGAGTAAGATTGGTTTTTTGGCTGCTTGATACCCTTGTAACATAAGAAAAAAATCAAGTGTACTGATCAAATATTCATTTGCTCAATATCTCAAAGATAAATATTATGTTGTTGCTAGAGAGGTAAATGTTCTCCATTCTTTTTGTGTTTATTCACTTAATTACACCTGCGAAGGCTCCAAATCATTTAATGTATGTTACTATTGCTAAGTGCTAAATACAGATGAAAAGAAGTGTTGAAAAGAAAATGTGTGATCAGCTTCTGTGATGGCATTCACATATGCTCTTAACCTAGCACTTGCATTTTGTATATTTTGACAGAAGAGTTAAGATCCTGAACACTTCTTTACATACGTAATCATGTAGTTATGGTGTGTCAAGAGCACATGTTCCAATTCATTATAGACTGAGAATTCAAGTTCTGAATTAGAGGCTCTGAAAAAAGTTGTTAGACCTTCAGAACTGAATTAAAGCCAGCTTTAAATAACTTTGCACTGAAGAGTTCAAGAGCTGCAAAATAAATAGGATGGTATTCCATTCAAATGGAGATGTAAACACTTGTTTCATAATTAATAAATCTCTAATTGCTGTATGCAGGAGTGCACTTCTTTCTCTTCTTTGCCTGTAGATCTTCAAGGGTCCATTGAATTCAATGGAGCTACGCAAAATTCACATTGACCAAGCATCTGACTTCTTGTGTCATGTAAATTAGATACTAGAATGGCAATAGGCCATTTTGTCTAAATTTTTGCCATGTTGAGATTATAACCTACAGCATATTGTGCAATTCAGATTATTAAAACAATGAAATTTCTCTTACTATCCATGAAAATTGTCAATTCCAGATTTTAATTATGCTCATGATTACAGACTTGCACCTTGAGGTTCAAAAGCACTTCTTAATTTCCTTTAACCATTTTTTTCCCTTAGATGGTTAAATACTTTGTTTAGCTCAGCAAAATTTTCTCTTATTGGTTGTGTGGGTCACTGTGTTGGAGGCCTATTTAAGGTAGAACAAATGTTTTAAGATACAGTGATACTGCTAGTGAAATGGGAATTTTTGCTTATTAGATCATATTTTATTTCTTAAATGCTCTGCTGCCACAATCTAAATCCTCTTATACAATCTTAGATTTGTAAAGGAGCACTTGTAGAAGAATGAGAGTTACTTTGGCATGAGATCAAACACTCCACAAAGTAAATTCTGGCCAAGCACTTCAGCTAAATACTTGGTAGTTTTAGGCACTGGGTCTGCACATTCTGTTTTGGGTCATGGGCCTTTATCTACTAAGGACATTCCAGGCTCAGTATTTTTCGTGGCCTCTTTTGCATGCTGTCTAGGCAAAAAAGACTTTCCAGCTGGTAGAAACGGGAAATTAGAGCTTCAGCTCTTTAAGAGTCGCTGGTATCTAAAGGTTCCCAGGAAAACTTCCCTGAAGATTTACCCTGTCACAGCTCTGGCTTACAGCTCATTGCTTCTTTGACACTTGACGGTGAAAACAGTCAAACCTACAAGCTTTGCAGAGCCACCTTCATTTTAGTTAGCTAAAAGAAAAATACAGAAAGAAAACAACTATGTAATACAGGGAAAAACATCAGATTTCTTAACATACTTAAATATTTTTGGTCATTTAGGAGTCCAGGAATTTCAGTGTAGTGTATATCTCTATATATTTTGACTAGTCTCTTTTGAATAAAAATTTCCTTCTTTCCTTTTACATTTCCTCCTTTGTTGCCAGCTTCCCATTTTCTCACATGCTGACAGTTGAAAAGTCTCCATCTGCCAGAAAAAACTTTCTCAATAGTTCCATCCTGCTCTAACATCTTTCTCTTTTATGCCTCTTAGGCATTTCCAGCATAAGGTTTAACTTTTCCTAATGTGAACACTTGATGGTAGATCTGATGCATCTCAAAGTGCCTTCATCCCCCTCCCCCCCAGTTACAAACAGAACCCAGGAGGACTAGTTCAGATGCAGGTGTCTTCATGGCAGCTACCTAAATTTGAGGAATAGAATTGTGCACCTGGGCTGAGTGTTGATCAGCTGGAATATGTCTGCAAGCTTTTCTCACTCCTTGCAGATTTTTGCTGGGATCAAAGGCAGTGACCAAATTGCCTGTGTTTGAGAAGATCTGCAAATAAATAGATCCCTCCTGGAAGTGTTGCAGACTACTGTGGGA
Source organism: Acridotheres tristis (assembly GCA_037013685.1). Classification (NCBI taxonomy): domain Eukaryota; kingdom Metazoa; phylum Chordata; class Aves; order Passeriformes; family Sturnidae; genus Acridotheres; species Acridotheres tristis. The sequence continues at coordinate 50,115,864 of CM072887.1, forward strand.
AATGCAGGGGTGAGCCCAAGAGAGGGTGGTGCATGCTTACTACCTCCAAGTGGGAGCAGTCTTCCTCTTAGTGCACTTAGCTGACCTTTCAGGAACACTGGATTGGCATGGAGTGTAGAAAAAGCCTCAAGCCTGAAGGAAAATTTTGCCTGAAAGAACAGAAAAGCACAGTGCAACATGAAGTATATTGCATTAGATGTGTGTGGGAGGTCTGCATAGAAATTCCACCAATAAAACGGAAGCAAACAATTTAACACAAAAGTTAATGTTCAAAGCAACTAAAATAAAATTCAAGGACCAAAATGCCCTGCTGAAGACTATTTTCAGTTTGCAGGGGTTTACACTTTTGAAAAAGACTTTAATTGCCTGCTTCCACCTACAAAGCCAATCAGCTTTGTAACCTAGCCTTCCACATGAGAAGAATAAAGAGAGCATTTATTAAAGAACACTTAGCAGTGTTCAGCCAATCGACTCATTCAAGCAGCTAACACTCTCAGTCTCACTCTCAGTCACCTAACTTGGTGCCAAAAGTATCCTCCACAAATACTGAACTATATTTTGAACTGCCCCTTATGGTGTGGCTGAGATGATACCTGAATTGGTACTGAAACTCACAGTACAAACTATCACATCTGATTTTTAAACATATATGTTCAAAGAGTCTCAGGAAAACTGGTTGAAAAAAATGACAAGACCACACTATGATATTGATCTTTCCAATATCTTTCTCCTTGCCCTAGTGGCAAAAAAATATTTCAGGTTATAGAGTAGAAAAAAAAGAGATTCACCACTGATTTGCTAGGAGAATTATGTAAGTTGTCTTTTTCCCCCTCAGTTAAAAAAGATAATCAGTGATGTAACGCTGTTTTCTTTTACAGAGGAAGCATAGTCTGCTTTAATAAATATACTATAAAGTTTTACACTCCTGTTCAATAAATTTACATTACACTCAAAAGTGTATACTGCGGATTCAAAGAGGAGCAGTAATCCAGTTCTGTACTTCAGTGCTCCCTTTGAAAAGTGATATCTTCTTCATGTTGTATTTGATAGTTTCTTCTATGTAAAACCTGATTAGTTTAATTTGTAATTTAACAAGTAATTTACAATATAGTAACCACAGTCTTTAAAAAATAATGTTGTCCACCACAAAGGGAAGTCGCCCACATATTTTCATTTTGCTTTTTTTGGGTGTATTTAGATTCTAGCTCTGTCCACTCTTCATGTATTTGGAATGTATTTTGAATTAGTCACATGATCTGACACTCAAGTTTTTCCAGTGGCTTGTAAATTCTCTTTGCATCTAAGAGTGTATGGGGGCTTAGAAACAGATGCAAAGGTCAAAATATATATGCTTAAGTACCACCTTGAGTTCTATAATAGATGTTCGGCAACTTTTATAACTAGCCAATTAAATCTTGGAACAAGTGACAGCTTTGAAAGGAAAACAATAAGAAAAGCTTTTGTAGTAGTAAACTGCAACTGTACTGTTTCTTCTTCCTCTTGTTTCAGAATATAATGTTTACTTTCACAGATGATACTGATAGGACTCTATGAGATTCAACAGATTGCCTTCACGTCAATAATTTTGTTTCTGGTTTTGTTCCACCCACAGAGTTTTGCTTTCATGTTAAGTGGAAGAGTACTAGGTTCTTAAAATGGAATCAGACTGGCAACAGTATTTTTCTTATGTTTAGTGACAAGAATAATTTTAAACTCTACAATTTGAATGGTTTCCATAACTTGAATCAAGTTTGCTCAAAACACAGCTTGATTTTCTTGAAATTTTGCTGAAGGCTGAAGTTTATTGAAGTTTATTGATGCTCTATGGAGAACCTCTAAGTATGTTAAACTGCTCAGTTTATTCTCCTAGAATAGTATAATTGGAGCTAAAAACAGAACACATTTTAGCAGAAAAAAAATTATTTTTCAGATACCTCAGTGCCTGTTCCTTCCTTCATCACAGAATATTGTAATTTAAAATCTCTCATTACAGTATCCATTTTCAGTGAGAAATAATAATACTGATTTAGACAATATAATTGTGTTCACTGCTTTAACCCTTTCTTATTTTAATAATTTTGTTATCAAACATCTAGTATATAGTGTGTTTTGCACAAGTTTACTTGCTTGGTAAGTTGATTGTCATTCAATGGAATATAATTCCTTGATGTGCAGGAAACAATAGAAAAAATATTTATATGCACCACAGAACATGCAGGCAATACTGAAATTCCATGCACTTTTAAAGTGTGGCTGTCCAGAACATCTGCTCACTAATCTAAACATTATCTTACACATCTGGATTGACTGGCTGTGTATCCAAGCCCACAGTGTGTTACTTATGTAAAATCATGACAGTTACCACTTGTTAGGAATCTAACAGAGAAACAGAATAGTGGATGAATGATTTTTTTATTGATCTTCAAAATGAGGATTGAGGCATTTTTCAGGGAAAATGATGGAAACTCCTCTTACTGCTACTCTAAATTTATGGCTGATGAACACAGGAACTAATTCCCATAGACAATTATTCTGTCATTTTTTACAAGCATCAAGTTGACACAAAATGAAATAATGGAATTAAAAATTATCCTTTGTTATTCTTGGAGCAAATTTATAGCCTACCTATGGATATTCTGTGTTTCTGCTTGTGTGTAGACCTGCCACTTTATTCTATATTTTGGGGGGGGGGGAACACAGATTGACAACAAACATACAACTAGTGGGGATATTTTGCTTATATAAGCAAATAGTTGTTGGCAGCTTCCATTTAATTTCAAATTCTCAGCAAAATTTGGGTATCTCAGGTCTTTGACTATAGAAAAACTCTCTCCCTAATGAAAACTTCACTTATGGGCAGGAAGTGTCATAAAAGAAATTGTATCTTCAAGAGAAGATGAGGCCATGGCTATGGGGACCGAAGAATTGGCATCCAGACAGAACCAATAACTGAGTACATGCATGTAATTAAAAAATCCCAGTTAAGTCTGTATCTAGGGGCATCTTACTGTATCCTTGTTATGATTCATCTATCTCTCTATAGGTAAAACACAAGCTGATGTGGCAAAGTGCCACATGAAACAGAAATTAGCCATTATAGAAACTAGAGATTGATTATAGGTTCAAATTAAAATCTTTCAGATGGAAAGACAGTTCTTCAATACAAACACTAATACACACAGTATTTCTAAGTGAGATCAAATCATGAGCAATATTTTCATCCCAGAGTTTGACACAACCTTTCCTTAAGAATAAAGAAATTGCTTGGTGTTTACTGTGAATTCAGGTTTAATGAGTCATGTCTTCTATCAAACATCGAATTAGCCAAACAAATCTACATTTTAGAAAGAGACTCACAAATACAGATACAACAGCATTTGCTGCTGATGTATTAGGGCCTATCAGCTTATTGTCTTTAGAAGAACAATTGTATGTTGCTCTTTTGTAAACCAAGCTAATTAGAAGTGTTATCAACTCCATTTCTCACACATAAATTAGTGAGAATTTAAAATCTGTCTTAAATATGCTGTACACACATGTTCCTGGGTGTAATTTAGGCCATGATTATTTCCAGAGCTGGCAAATGCTAGAAGAAACATACTGTGAACATTCATTTGCAATTTTAAATGAATTTTAATGACTTTGTAGATATAACTATTTTATTCACTTTCCATCAATATCTATTCTGACAAACAAGTTTCCTGCAAGATTTCTTTCTAGAGCGCAGGGTTTTATATGAAAAATACAGACTGTTAGCTACAAACAGATTTTAAATTGGTAATCAAGGAGAAAAATGAATATTCTAAGAGTCACAGTCCTCCAATCAGGAAACAAAAAAATTGCCATGTGATTATTTCTTCAACCAAAATAGCTTGGATTATGAATTTCAGTTCTTCACAATAAACTATGGATGAGCTGCAGACCAAGAATTATAGAAATTAGTTGGCAAATCATTTCAAATAACAAATAAATTAGAGTGAATCATGATGCATTTGTGAAAATGTCACAATTACTATGCTAATAAGTTTAAATTTACATAGTGCCTTTCATCGGAATGGATCCTAATGATGTATAATCTCAACATCCGGAGGAGGCATGATGTGACAAAGGCTGAGAAAAAATGTCTAATATTACTTTGTTAATACACAGAAAATGATACTTTATTTTTCAAGCTGTATTAATGCATTTAATTGCTATCAATAAAATAATCAACTGCTTTTTGTTTCTTTTTCTGTGCTCTCGATTTCTTTCTTAGTGTGAGGTTTTTTTAGCATTTAATTTTCTTATACTTCCCTGTTTTTAACATTAATTTTTCTCTCATTCTTCTTCTGTTATTTTTCTTTTCTTTCTGCTAGTGCTTTTAAAATTTATTTTCCTCTACCCATTTTTTTTCCTGGTATTTGCTTTTTGCTTCTCTCCCATCTGTCATAGAAATTGTTCTATGAGATGCATTTTTCTCACTATAGGCTTTTTGCACTCCAAGCTAGAAAACAGAAGTACCCCTTTTCCTCCTCCTCCCCCTCCTCCTCATCCTCCTCCTCCTCTCACACTGCCGTTTTGCTGTCTCTAAGTAATTTCACTGATTTTTCTTTGTCTTTCACATCATTCCCACTACTGTACACTCTTTTAGAATATTGTCTTCTCCTGCCTTGAAAATGCCTTCCCTCTGCATCCACGCTCATCCAAATGTCTCCTATTATCCTTGCCCATGATGCATCAAAAATGTAAGCTATATACAAGTGCTATATATGCCTAAATAGCATATGTTTTACATATTGAACTTATGTGAGATCATATATTGATTCATAAGAGTGGTTCCCTTTAATTACAGTCCACACTCAGACCATATGTTATATATAAAAAAACATATGTCAGACTATCTGTGTGTATGAAGCACTCACACTTTTCCCACATGGGCAGGTCCTGGAGCTATCCTGATCTCCCAAAGCAGAGTTGGTATTACTTTTGGTTTTCCTCCTCAGTCTTCCAAGCCCCAGAGGATTTCCACTGACATGTGTCCCCATGCACTTCTGAAGTTTGTTACTTCCTTGCATGTTTGTTGCCTTCCTTGCTCCATGCTGATATGAATCTCAGGGTTGGTTTTTCTGTTGTTTTTTGTTTCGTTTTGGTTTTTTTTTTTTTTTTTGTTTGTTTGTTTTGGGTTTTTTGGGGGGGGATTTGTTTTGATTTTTTGTTTTTGTTTTCGTTTTTGTTTTTGTTTTTGTTTTGGTAATTTGATTTACAGAAGACCTATTTCAAAGCTTGCTCATGGGTCTATCTTTACTTTATTCTTTCTCTAGAGTTCAGGGAGCTACACTAGCTCTGCAGCTCCCCACCTTCTCAGAAAAATGCCATTTCTCAGATGGCAACTTTCAGCTATGGTGGCAAGGGAGCTCAGTGACTCCTTCCATCCACAACATTTCGAAAATCTTTTCTCCTAATAATTAAGCAACTGCAATCACATGTAGAGATAGACTGATGCTTGATAAGGACTATTTTGTGTTAGGACGTGGTCATAGCTGCTCATATTTCTTGTGGTACAGTAAAGTAACATACTGATTTCTATTTTCGTTTAGACAGGTTTGTTTTTTGTTTGTTTGTTTGTTTTTTGTTTTTTTTTATTTTATTTTTTATTTTTATTTTTTTTATTTTTATTTATATGGGTTGTTTGTAGGGAGATCTTTTTTCCACTAAACAGCAAGTCAAACAGGACACGATAAAATAAAGGCTAAAGTGTTGTGTGATGACTACAAGTTGCATGACAAGTGTTAGAGCTAGGACATAGCATGGTGTGTCCATAGATGCAGGACACATGAGGCCAAGAAAGTAATTGGTGTAATGCTTAGTTATAAAAAAGGAAAACAGCTTGCAAATGAGGAATCTTAATGGAAGGAATTTAAAAGGAGCAGTTATAAGGAGAAAATATTTGCAGTAAATGTGAAATTTTGACTATACAACGCTAGTGGCTCATAAGAAACACTGCCTGTAAAAATATTTTAGGTAGGAGCTGAAGAAGGCTATAATAGTAAGGGGTGGCAGGATACCAGAACCAAGAGAATGAACTTGAGAGGATCATTGCTTTGTGTGCTTTTCATAAGTTTTGTTTGACTGCAACATTGTGCCAAAAAGGCCGAACAAGACATGGACAAAAAAGTTTGTGAAAGAAATCCCACCACAACTTTGTCATTTCATGAGTGTTCAATGAAGTTGCAGGCTCATTCAAATTCTAGGTTAAAAGTCATTAGTCGTGTATTTTTAAGTACTTGGCAGGACCAAGTAACCAAGTCATTCAGTAATGTGGATGTAAATATGTTCAGCTAGTGCCACAGTCATATTAAAACAAGCACTCTGATATTCACAGAAACATGCTCTGCTTCCCAACATCTGCAGATGCAGTTTAAGCCTATATGCCGTGCCTGAAGGGTGGGAAAAATTATGAAGGAAAGGTTTGTCTTAATTAATAAAATTTTCCCCATTATTTCTTGATTTTTTTTTTTTTAAATACTGATTTTGGCTTCTGTTATTCCTTGCAAGTTGTTTGGGATGAAACTTTCCTGATGTTGAGATGGACTGGGGAAATTGGTGATTTAAGTATCAAATGAAGGATGCAGTCACTGTCCTGCGTAACATAAAGAACAGTGAGTCATGTGGCCGAGATTTTATGTGTAACTCAAGACAAGAAAATTGTTTGCCATACTCTGTAATGCCTCCTGTGATACTAGACCCCTCCGAAATAAAATATTCACTGAAAAGAATCTTTTTTATTTGTTGTTCATTTTGATTTTGGATTTAAGCCAGGCAGCTGCTAATATGCCCCTGGGAATATGGAATACTTTTCCCTAGCAAATAATATTGGTTTATATGAGAGGATAAGTAGACCCAAAAGGTGTTTTATATTAGACTGAGAGCCCAATAAGTCAAAAGTAAATATTTAATACATGACACAGAATGTCACACTCCAGGATTATGGAGTAACACAAACATTGTGCTGAATACAGACGGACTAGATTATAATTCTATTAGAAGATTTGTACCATACAAACAATATGCTGTATTATTTCTTTAAGAAATGATTTACTGTCTTCCCATGAGTTAGCATACATTTCAAGATTGTAGTGATGATAACATGCATGTTTTATGTCAAAAATGATAATTGACCTCAATGAATTATGATGGGTAGGGTGATGTATTATATTACCATGAATATGTGTCACTTGCCATATTTTTTCGATAAAAGTAATTCTTTAGCAGCAAACCTTTCCCAAGAAGAACTGCTAGTTAGTGACACTTGGGCTACAGTCATAAGGATGTCAGAAGCTGATACAAAGTAGAGTTAGCAGCCTTTATGGTGAAATCATCCATGCTTTGCAGTGAAAACAAGTGGTACACTAGTATGATAACAGTTCTTTATTATACAACAGTAGGTTGTAAACCCTATTAACCCTATTCTATACAACAAGGTGAATAAAGTTCATTTTTGTGAAACTGGGTGGTGGTGTATCTTCTGAAAAAACAAATAAACGTTTTAGTGCTGGATATAATCTCAGTTTATCCTGCTTTTAATAATGAATGTTTCCTATCAGATGAACTTTGAACTCCCAGAAGTCATTGGAGGATGGAGCTGAACGATACTCTGTGTTCTTGGGAAAACAGTTTTCTTCCCGTGACATGGGAACATGTAAGTAAAGTATATTTGTTCTATATTTTGGTTATTATTCCACAGTTCTAGCATTAGACTTTGCTGGAAGGCAACTGCTTGCAAGAACAGTTACAACAACATGATGCTGTAGTCTCTGGGTACTGTTGTCCTATCTGTTTTTTAATATTACTGCTGCCTCCAGGTCCAATCTGAAGTTGATCCAGGGAGTTCAGCAGTCCTCTCAGGAGGCAGATTTTTCCTGGCAATGTAGCCAGTGAGCTCACCAGTACCTGAGGAGAGTAGCTCACTTCGGAGGTGGGAAGTTTGTGTAGATAAAGCATATTTCTTCTATGCTGTACTGGGGAGCACTGCAATGGGAATTAACTGTTCGTGCAGTGGGGAGAGGGTACATTGTGTTGCAAAAAGAAAACATGTAGGGCTCTGGTGATGCTCATACCTTCACAGGCGTGCAGAAAGCTGAAGGAAAGAAGAATGGTTAAAGAACACCCCATTCTCGCTGAGAGCATTTTCTAAAGCCTGTGTAGCTACCAATAGGTATAGGCAGCCCTACCTGAGGACTCAACGGGATTTTGGCATCCAGGGGTATTTTCACAGATGGGTGTTGGCTGTAACCCATTTGTCTATACACATGACTCTCAATTTTGATTGTCCAAATGACATATGTCAGAATTGGAAAAGATTCGGTTGATATAAATGTCATCTAGGTGAACAATCCATACAAACCCTTTCCTTTCTAAGGGCTGTTGACATGAAGTTAGAAGCCAATAAATTAGTTCCTTATTTCAAAAGGTAGAGGTTAGCAGTTTGATGCCAAAGGTCTGAGGTACAGTGCCTAGTGATGATGAATGTTTCATATCAATTAAAAAAAAAAAAAATGCAGGAGTTTTCAGTCACACAATCAATCTCCTTCTGCCTCCCAGTAAAATGTGGTGGCCAGATTTTCAAAATCTGCTTCGTTCTTTTGATAATCAGGCCATAAACACCAAAGAAAATATTTCAAGGGCTTGTGTAAGCAAAAGTAACCATTTAAACATTGCCTAAATTCCAGACTGGTAGAATAAGTCTAAATGGTCACTTTGTTGTCAATGTACTGCAAAAAAAATCTATAATGATAAAAATGCAAGAAAATTGCTTCCTTCTGCTAAACTTATTTTAGACCAAGAATGAATTTAATTTCAAGATGTTGTCACATCCTTGTTGGAGGTGGTTGTTTGTTGACAATGAAAATGGTTTCCTACTTCTTAATATGAACCAGAAAATTATCTATGCACATTAAAGCCCAAACTAAAATAAACAAACTGCTAAATAACAAAGGCCTTTGCACTATTGTTGCTGATGTTTGGTTTAATATTTTTTCCTCCTTTAAACTGCTTCTTTTTGCTTCAGTTGAAGCAGAGTGTTCCTGTTGATCAGCCAGGACTGTGAAGAGAGGCACTATTTTCTGTGGGAGCAAGTCATAACATTGAAAATACAGAAATATTTGAGCACATTAGCTCTTCTTTTGTGCTTCAATTAGCCATTTTCGAGGACTAAATGCATACAGTGGAAGGACTTTCCTTACATTAATTTCATTTTTTTCTCTGACAGTGTTTTTATCTGATTCTTCTCTCTGCTAAACTACTTTTGAAACCTCAGTGCCCCTAGCACTCCTAAATAGGAGCAAATGCTAAACTGATCAGGTGGGAGTGTTTCTGATCTGGTTATTAATCTGAAGGGCCTATTCCTCCCAAAGAGAAGCCTGCAAACAAACATCAAACTAGTGAATATGCAGAACGTTTGTATTTGGAATAATTTTCTGTCATGTCATTCTTAAATGCTGAAAAGATAAGAAGAAGCAAACAGTACAACAAACCCAATGGTTTCATTTTCATGGTAAGAACTGTAGCAGACTAAGAGTGGGGTAAGAGTATTTAACAGACTAAGAGTGGGGTAATATAACCAGACATCCCAGCTGGCATGTAATGAGCCAGTTATTCCTATTTTTTTTGTTAATTTTTTTTCTTTTACTTTTAATAGTGTTATATCCATCTGTCCTGAGAAAAATCTGAAGAGAATTTTTCCTGGTTAAATTCATGTCTTAGTCTCTAGGAGAAAACCCGAACAGCTAGGTTGGTGTTGGTGTTGGATTTTTTTTTTTTTTTGTGTGTGTGGGCTAGGCTTGTCTGGGCATTTGGTTCACATATGTCTCATAAACAGCCCCACCCCCACCTTCCCCCCTGTTTCCTGACATACTTTGCTGTTGCATCTTTTCAGTGGTAGTGACTGCTTTCTCAACTGATGGTCTAATTTTCAGCTGAGAATCAAGATCTGCTACTTAGTTTGCCTCACCATTCAAGTGTGAGTAATAGCAGGAAAAAGATGCTCTTGTTTGTTTTAAAGAAACACTGTACAAGGTGCTAACAACCTTAATGTATAGGCACTTATAGGAAGACTTCCAATCCAAGTTGTCACTTAAATAGAGCATCCCTAAAAAGGGATGGGGCTTAGATCCTTGTATCATTCCTCCAGCTACCATTTTGTGTTTTGTCAGGATAAAAAAAGGAGGTGTTACAAGGAGAGAAGGTTATCTCAGATAAGGAGGAAATCTTGAGTGTTACAGCTCTGTCTTGCCTTCCTGATGGAGAAGCACATTGAAGTACGATTTCAAAATGCACAAGTGTAATTTAGATGCTCCAGAGTCCTAGAAGAATTCTCAGAACAAAATCCCTTGTCTGTGGTCTGAGCCATCACTGTGGCATCCTTCCTTCTTTTTTGACATAGTCATAGTGAAAGATCTCACCTGATAGTGTGAGAGAGGAAAGCAGTAGCAGGTCTTGACAAATGTTTGCCAAGGCATATTTGACTGTTCTGTCATGCATAAATTAGTCAATTAGTAAGAGGAATTACATTGTGCTGCACCTGAGAGCAGCCTGCATCTGCCAAAATGGATTTAGCTCTCTTTTAGACTTTTCATCCATCACTTTTAAAAGAACCTAGCTTTCCCTGTGCCATAATATGCAGGGGGTTTAGGCTGTCATGGGTTTTTTTCTTTGGTAATATAAGCTGCTCTTGAAACCCAAGGGGCATGTTTTGACCTGTTTCTTTTATGGTGGAATAAAGCAGCTAGGGGTGGTTCTGAGTTTTATAACCTTACTTCCAGGCAGACATCATCGTTAGCATATATGGAGCTGTTTATCTAAGAAACCCTGTGCTGGCCTGGAGGGCAGAGGTTGTTTGCACTGAATAAATATCTTATTTAGGATCTCACAAAATTTTGGGGGTAATAAAAGAAGCAGCAGCTATCAAACTTGAAGATGAGTGAAATAATTTCACCTGTGTGGAAGTATGAAGAAGGTGGCTATCCCCATCTAAATGCTGCAGAAATGAAATAAGAAAGAATAAATATTTGCAGTGCTGATGAGCAGAAAGTGCAGTAATTTAACTGCCTTTGAGCACTTTGCCTCACTCCTCAGCTGCTGCTTACCCCTGCTCCTCAGGATGTATCCAGGCAATAAGCACTGTGAGACAGTGCAGCAAAGGGTTGCACAGTTGTCAGTCTTCAAAGGAGAGCGTCTGGTTGAGGGAGGGAAACATGGGAAATATTTCAATATCTTACCAGGCTCTGTTGTGCTCAGACAAGAGCACTAAAAGGTGTTTTTCACTAAGAAGCTTTTCAGGGCCTTACTTACAGGTGCCATCTTTTCTCTATGACTCTGAAGACAACTGTATTTGATCTATACAGTGCAAAGATAATATGTGAAACATAAAGTACAAACCAGCACTGAATACAAAAAAGAATGAAGTGAAACTCCAAATTGCTTATTAGGCAATAGTTGTTTATAAAATAAGCAAACATTCCACGGTGAGCTAAAGTTTCAGGCCAGCAAATGGTCCCCCATAGGACTGTTTAAGTGCTTTCCTTTTTTGCATGTTTTCTATTTATGACAGTGAGTGTGCATATATCCAAATTTCAACATATGATGTTTCACATTTTTGGGTGAAAATATTTTTACCCTTTCCACGTCTAAGTTGTCCAGAGCAGCTGAACTTCATGAACCCCACCCCATAGTGACTCAGTGCCATAAAAGAGGAGAGAAAATTTCCATACCACTCTTCTTGATACTAACCTGACCATACTCCTCTGCAATATATAATGGGATTAGAGATACTTCAAGGAATTTCCTCTAACAGTTTTCATTCCACCCGCATTTCTCAGCTTCACTTAAAGCTGAAGAGCTCCAGTGGGCCTGGGAGGGTCCTTAATAAAGTTTACCCTTTGGGAAAACACTCTACTAATTAAAGTCTATATTCACAGGATGTTTATGGAGAAAAAAATATTGTATAGAGCTTGTAATGGGAGAAGCTGATAGGAATTTCAGGAAAAGCTGATGAATGCTGCAAATAGGTGCAGAAAAAAAAAAGAAAAATTGTCTAGTCTTAAATTATTATATATTCTTAATGCTTTTTGAAAAGTCACATTTAAAAAAAGGTTTTTCCCTTACTTTATATAAAGAGACAAGAAGAACTAGCATGCGGATAGAACAGCTGTAATGGAAAAGAGTTACTTATTTCTATGTGTGCCTTTTAAAATGAGGTATTAAGCATCCTTGAATACAAACCTACTTACAGAAAAGTAGCAATGAATTGCTGTTGGTGGAATATTCAGGCCTTGTAAAGAAGAAATTACTTACCAGCATCTTGAACCTAAAATTTTCTCCATGGCAAAAGAGTAGCAGGAGAATAATGCTGCTGAGTAAAAATGTTCCAAGAAGTGATAAACAGAAATTTGAAGTGATCTATGTCTGGGTTTGCAGTGCCTGGACTCGCTTTGGAGGATAGCACACACAGCAGTGGATAGAAAACAATGCTCCATGTCACTGCAGGCAGATAGTTGGCCACAGGCTAAATAAAGAAATGAAATCTGAATTAAGATTTCTTAGTCCTTCAGTTCATTAACTCTTATTGCAAGATAAATGGTGGGGAAGGATGAGAGCTGGTTGTGGTGATGACTGCTGTAACTCTAGTTAGAGCAGTAGGCGTGACATATGTGGGGTCATATGGGGTGCTTGCAAGGAAAAAAGGCAGTACAATTCAAAGGTAAAGTTTTAAAGATATTGAAAGGTAAACAGGTTTTAGCACCTCAGCCCACAAATATTGTAATCTATTTTTGCTAGCTAAGGCCTCCTTTGCCTTCCTGATAGTAACCCTAAGAATGAAAGTAGAGCAGCACAAAGTTCACTCGGCTTGTTTGATTGAATAGACCTGGTTCTGAATCCTCAAATATTTCTTTCTTTCAGTCAGTGGGACAAATATAGACACGGCAGATGACTCTGGAAATACTTTGTGAGTACAGAGGTCAGTATCAGTAGCTCCAGCAGCAGACAAGATACCAGTGACAAAGTAGGGTGTCTTGCTGTTAGTGTGCCCCATTTATCATTAGAAATTTTCCATTGTCATTCCACTTAGAAGAGATTTCCTTAGTAGGGATGGTCTGTATTGCTCCTACTTGTCCTGATAGGTTGATACAGTGTTCCTTCTCTGGCAGTGAGATGCCAGAGACTCAGGGGGTGTTGCTGTGCAGTATAATTGCCTTTCTAAAAGGTGATGTGTGTGTGTGTGTGAAATTTAAAGAATAGTTCATAGGGATTTAACTGGATGGTTCCAACCGATGTTAGTTTACCCCCTGTGAGTCTGACAGGGTAGATTAAACCACATTGGGGACAATAACATTCATGCTCAGTCAGTCAAAAAGATCACTGGTATTGTGTTACTCTGAGAGGAGACAGTAGGTATTAGCCATTGCAGTCGTAGTTCTGGATTTGAAACTTGTTAAGACAATTTTATATTCATTGAAGGAGTGTTTGTAGTAATAAGCAACTAAGCTGATGCTCTGTGATCCTGTAGCTAGGGCTGATAGAGGTACTAAATGAGATATCTTTAGCTTAGTGCTGTGAGAGGGACTGTTTATTCTTCCTGGAGTTTATTTGTTAATAAAAATAATCCAGTTTAATCAGTTTAGGGCAATGTCCTGCTGTGTTCATATGGAGTGCCATGGTTTGGGCTGGATCCAGCAATCCTTTCTTCCCAAGAGCTCCAGACATCTTTCTTCAAGTCCCTGAGATGGTTAATCCCTCTCCCTTATTCATGGGGAGGGTGGTGGATCTCTGATTGGTTCTTCCTGTCTACCTGATTCGTCCTTCCAGACTTGGTGGTTTTTAGTGTTTGCTGTTTGCTTCTCTTCTGCTGTCAGATAGATACTAGAGAGTTAAAATGGTTTGAATTCACCACAGTCTCTCTTCCTAGTGAGGGAAGGGGAAAATAAATGTTCTGTTTCTTTACTTGAGATATGTCACAGAGGTTGCAGAAAAATGCAGTAAGTGACAGCATCTTTGGTGCTATGCTGTCATTTTTCTGAAATAAGAAAATTTCAAGTACTTATTAGTTAGGAACACTGACTCATTACCGACAGAAACAAACAATTCCAAGGGCCTGAATAAAAATTTTTAAAAATCCCACAATGCAGCTGCTACTGTCAAGCAGCAGAAAATAACCCGCTGATAATCTGTCTGTACAGCCCTACTTTCTGAAGGGCAATACAGCCAGTGTGGACTGTGCTTTTCTTCTTATTGTACAGTTTAAGGAAACGCATGAAAAATTGAATATTATTATGTTACAGTAGAGTATATGTACCTGCAAGAAGAAAAAAGAAGAAAAAATATTTTCAAGTAAAGATCAAAATCAAAAGAACAAAAAAAATATATGTTAAAGAAGTATAACACTTAGAATTTATATATGTCCAGAAATTCATGCACTGTTGCTTCTCTGTAGCTTATTATGCTGTGGCTAAATACTGCAAAACATTCCCATGTATAGTTTGGTAAGTAAATGAAGAGTCAGTTATGCTGACTTGATTTGATTTCTTTTGATAACTGGAAAGAATTAATTTTGAATTTAGAACGACCGTATCTAAAATAATAACAAATTGTTTCCATCCCGGAAGTAGTTTGAAATCTATAATTTATATAACTTCATATTTTTTTTTGTGTGTGTATGTGTTCTCTGAAATAGCTGTATTCTGGTTAGGATCCTTGTTTTTTGAGTGGACTCTGGTTGCCATTTTTCAGTATTTATTGCCTGAAGGCATTAATCACAAACAATTTTCTGTGAGTAGTTGATATGTGAACAGCCAAAGTTTGTAATTGTGTTGCTCAATTGTAGCTGGTCAGAAACCCATATAATTTCTATTTCTGGACTGGACAAACGTGAATGCTCTTCCAGGGTGAGTATTTGCATGGGTGAATTGAAAATTCTATTTCTGTGTATACTTGAAATGCACTTCTGCATTTGTGCCAGAAAACAGGATTGCTGAGAAGGTGAATACAATAGGAAATTCATTTTAAAATGGAGTGAAGCTCTTTGCCTTGATCTAGAACTGACATTGCAAAATTAATCCTAAGAGAACAATAATGACTACAAAACTGTTTACTTTTGAGTGGTGATGAACTGTTCTGAAGTAGAAGTTTCTCAGTGTACTTTTCATGACCTTGCTTTTTCTTTTCATGGGATCAATTAGATTTCTACAGGTTTATTCTTTGCTCTTGATTTTTACGAATTTTGAAAGCATTCTTGGCTGCATTAGTAGATATGTTCTCATATGTTGCTTCTGACTTCTGACACTTGTTCATACACTAGGAAGATCAGATGGATGCAGAAAATCATAATGAACTTGCAAAAATTATGCCTTTCCTTAACTGATCTCAATGTTTTATACACTAGAGGTTTTATCTTTAGTAATTTTTGTTAATACTTCTGTGAATTTAAATTGGAGCTCTTAATAAATAGTTTCTGCTGCATTTTCCAAACCATTCTTCATTGATTTGAAAATCAATAAACCATATCTAAAGAATCTGACATGCTAATGAATTTGCTCAAACTACTGTTTAGAACCAAAGAAGTTTTATACTGCGTGCAGGAGTGATTATTAAAATGTTGGTTGGTTAGCAGGTCATATTCTTTAGAATGGCACTATTAATTTCAACAGCTCTATTGATTTCATACCTATGCAATCTGAATTGATAAGTTCCCAAGCCAGTTGATTTCAATTGATCCAGAAACTTGTTTTTGCAAAAAAAAAATATTGTGAAAAATGTGGACAGTTAGTGTACATTAACTCTTGTTTCAATGTCAGTTTTTGATCCACTCCAAAAAACCAGTCAGATATGAACATTCAGACTAAGGGATCTCATGAAAATTATACTTTTGACCCAAATAATATGTTTGACATATAGTGTGTGATGTTGAGCAGAAGGTGAACTCAGAGTTCTTTGAATGCTTTTTATTTTAATATTGAGCTGGAAATCTTTGAGGAGTACGCCTCTGTATGAAAACCAAAAGACATCCTTTGTACTCTTTGCAGTACTTGAACGTCTTAGTTTTGACTGTAACAAATCAATTCAGAGTAACTGGCTTTTTCCCATTTTTCCCATTTTCTTTTCTACTCTGTTTTTTGATTTCATACAAAAATGGTCTGTCCCATACAGCCTAGAGAGACAGTAGAGTTTTGCATAAGAAGTATGGATTGTTTTTTTTAATGCTTCACAGGAATATGATGGAATAGTCAGGAGGAGAATCCTGAAAACCACAGGAAAGTAAAGTGTTAAGTGAGCCAAAAACCTAGTGTGTGCACCTGGCTCAGAAGACTCGGCAGCATGAAGTATAAATTGCAGTGAAGGTGAAAGATACAGATTTTCAGTGATCCTTTGAAGGCAAATCAGTCCAATGATCCATATTTTGTGAGACATTCTGTGTTTTTTCCCTTCCTTTTACGTATCTGTTTAGTGATATCCATACTTATTTCTGTGGCACAGGTAAACCTCCATGAGCTGCTGGGCTTGGAAACTCTGTTTCCAGATATTTGTGAATTGGATCCTTTGAGGTTTTTTCTGCTCTTAGTAAACGGAATCTTTCTTGGTTGTGTCTGAAAGCCTTCCAAGAAACAGGCAGGATGCTACCCTTCATAACAAAGGAATTTCTTAGCCCACTCCTGCTAATATCCTTGCTCTTATTCCTGTCTTCCTTATATACCAACACAGACATGCACGCCCTGTTGTTTTGGCTCTCTGACTACCTATGGCAGTGAAAAAAGCTTCTGACTAGATATGTTCTTTGAAATCATATAGATTTTCTCTATCTGCTTCTTCTGCAGCATTCTCCCTCAGCTCAATCCTGTAGCACTGGAACCCTCATACTGGAACTTAAAATAGTTGTCAATTTTCTTATTGATCCTTATGGCTTTATTCACTACCTCTACTTATTTGCCATTGAACTCAATAGCATTGCATGTGTTGCCAAAACTGAAATTAAAGTGTGATGAATCAGGCTTTGTATATCTCACTGATCTGTTCTTAGATCACATAACAATTGAGCCACATGTAGAAACACCCGAGGAGATGTCAGTCATACAGTGGAATTTGCAAGTAGTGATCAATAATTTATACTAGTGATCACTTGGGCCTTATCTAATAACCCACTCTGTACTTTTCACAATCTAATTTCATTTGGTGTTAGTGATCACTGCTTTTCTACTTATAGTGATCTGATTAGACCTTGAAATATTTCCATTTTTCAAGATATAGCACATCTTCTGTAACTCTATGCAACATATATTCAGGAAGAATTTGATTAGACTGGGCAATTACTTGTGATTCATGCCTAGTTTAAGATACTGAAGCAGGCAGGAAGGCGCCAGTGCAATTTTAAGCCATCCAGGGCACCAGTTAAAGAGCCTTTCTACGTCCTCAATATACAATGAACATTTTAGGTACTTTCAGAATCATGTCAGATTTGCTGATTGTAAAAACAAAACTCAAACCAAGCTTCCAAGAGCCCTTTCACTTGTTGTTGGGGTTTTTTGTTTGGTTGCTTTTTTTTTTTTTTTTAATATTCTTGTCAGAAAGAGAAACATACACAGGTTATTGTACCAGAAGGGTACAATTACAAGATTATCTTAAGGAGTGTGACTATGAGAGGTTTATGTGTTTGAGCTGTGGATACAGCAGAAACTAACACTGACATGGACAGATATCACATGTCTTTTCACAGATCACAATTTAACAGTGGTATTTGTTACCAGCATAGCTAAACACACCCACCCACCCACACACACACACATATATATATATATGTATATGTATACTTATATGTGTATATATTCATATTTTTGTGCATTCTGGTGTATATTTGTATACATGTGTACAGTGTGCATAAACCTACAGACATATATGGATATGAACTTTTATACCTATTCCTCTACATACCTATATGACATATGCACATACAAGGCAAGAGGTGGCAAGAGCCAAACCAGACCAAACTGGACTAGGGCTAGAGCAGGATCAATCAGCAGCATCAGCCAGCATGAGATGTGCCCAGTTTATGATCTCTGGCTATGGAAACAGCCTCTGTCTTGAAATTAAGACCAGAGAGGGTAGAGGCAAACATGTCCAAAAGGCACTGAGCTCACACAAGGACTGCTCCCAAATGGCAATTCGGATCTCTTCAGGGTTAATATGGGCTATCCCTAAAGTTAAGGTTCAAGCCATGAGAGCCACAGTGTAAATGTTAGAGCTGGAAAGAGCCAGCATAAAATATGAAGGCAGATAGCTAGGTTTAGCCCAGAGATTAGCAGGGTTGATAAGTTCATGCCACCAGTAGATATCGCTGGATTCAACAGGGTCAACATACCTGGATAGGTTTACCATCTTTTCAGTTTTATCATAGGAATCAATTTGTGTCTTGCACAGTTACATGAATTCAGCCTTGGAATGGGTTTTGTGAGGAAATGTCAGCCCACCTGCTTTACTTTTAAGCTTCTGCCCAAAGGCGTAAAATGGACAGCGTAAATAAGGTGCTGGCACCAAGGTGACCCATGATGACCCTAACCCTTTAAAATGAGATGGAGTGTCACTTTAATGAACCTTCATCTCAGACCCTTTTTCCTTTTCTTTCTCTGTATTTATCAGTTAGGTTGGAGTGGAATTTGCTATACAGAATTATGAAGTAAACTCATCTTACATAACTACTGAAAGCAAACTTCCTCACAATGTCCTGATCGGTTTGTTTATGTTTTCTACAGCACTTTACAACTTTAGCTTGCTCTTTTCCTGGAGTGATGCTTCATATTCAGCTTCATGAATTTTGGAGGACCTCCAGAGTAGACTGAGATATAGAATAAATCCTACTCCTGTTCATTTCTGGGATGGGTAAGAAGTAATTAACTGAAATTCAAGAAAGTGCATTTCTTAGTAGATTCATGTACCTGTCTAAATGTTAATTTAATTCTGATTCCACAATTTTCATAAAGGGTCTCTGCATTAAAAAGGTACATTTCAAAATTAGAGCTTATACTAAAATTCATTGTTGTCACATCTAAGTTGGCTCAGCATGAAGATAAAGAACTCCTGTGGTGTTTCAAAATTTCCTGACTTAGTGTTCAAAATTTAATTTTTTCTACCTCCAACTTTTCCCATGTGAATTCAGTGAAAAAAAGTAATAAAAACAATTATTTATTTTTTATGCCTCATCAGTCTTTTTATTGTTGTACACGAGCAGGGACTTTTTAGTATTCCTTCCAGTCATGTTTGCAGAATTCAATAAGAAGTGAATACCTTGATGAAAGTAATATACTATGTTCTTATTCCATTGGTTTGGTCTCTTTTACTGAAGCAGTGTTTATAGTTTAGCTGGCACTGATGACGTTCATAGGATGCAGGCAGAACTGTGTGGCCAGAGGGAATGTTATCTATCACATATCTGCAATGGGTTACCTATTTCATCCTACCATGCAATTTTGTCTTTTTGAAGTATTTCCAGGATTGTTCTGTCCTGCTTGCTCTTATACCTGTGGAAATTCTCACTTTCAAAAATCTTTCACTTTGCCCTGGGCTTGATTAACATTTTACCCTTTACTCCAAGTTTAACTAACTCAACCTGCATTAAAACCTATAATCAATACGGAGTGAAGTTCAGATATCATTAAGTGATGTCTTTTACTTCTGCCTCGGTCACTTAAGGCCTTTAATTACTGCAGAACTATATACAAAAGCAATGTATAAAGTACACATTTCTTGCTGATATTATTAATTATGCTTTTTCTATAAGGTAGGACCTCTTGTCTATACTTAATTAAAATGGAGCAACTAATTGCAAAAGGACAGAATTTCCTGCATTAGTTATCTGGCTGTTCACAAAACCCAAACAAAGATATTAACTAGATCCTACATTTTCTGAAATCAGGTCAGCAGTGATCCAAAGAGAGATCCTCATATCTTAAATCAATGCTTCATCTAGAAAACAGACAAGCAAACAAAGAAAAGCTTTAGAGAAAAGTGTAAGAACAGTTACCAACAAAATAAATGTAAGTGAGCTACAACAGACACACCCCTTTGTACTATAGTTTAACTGTTTTTTATTGCACTAATAGGATTTTTTTAAAAGTGTCTAATCTGTTGTGCTACAGAAACACTCAAGAGCTTTGTAATTTAAACAACCAAGAAAAATCTGTAAGTAAGAAAACATGGGAGTAGATAAGATGGGTTGCCTGAGGGTGAATGATGGGTCCCGTAATGAACCCTGGGTTTCCCATTCCAGTACCCCTCCAGAGTTCATAGCCTGTTCGGTCTTTCATCCCTCACACTCCTTTAAAGTAAAGAAGATTGAGAGGTGACTTGATTATAACATAGATGGAGTAACTTCACAGGGAGAAAACACTGGCTACTGAAGTGTTCTTTAATTTAGAAGACAAAGGCATTACAAGGTATAGGAGCTGGAAGCTGAAATCAGACAATTGCAAAGGAGAAGTAAAATAAGCATCTTTACACAGAGGAGGTGATTAAGCAGTGGGGAAAAGATATATCAGAAGATTTCACAACTTTCCTATCAATTAAAGGTTTCCGTAGCATTTTCAGATTAAATGAGAAAGAAAATTTCAGAATAAAATCTCTCTCTGGAAGCACGTGTGGTTTTTGTTGAAAGCAGAATCTTTCATCTGCAAAATTTTTGTTTTGTTTACAGGTGCTTAGATTTTCTTTCACCAACTGTTATAATCAGATTAAAGAAAGTCAGACAATATTGCAACTGAATTATGTATTTTATTTATTAGTACAGAAGATGATCTCCTGGAGTTATGAAATTGTCAGAAGCCATGATTCAGAACAAAACTCTCAAAAAGCCATAAACTTCCAGCATTTTGTCTAGAAACTACAAAAATTACTCATATATGTCCAAGTCCTAGATAACAAAACAAAAACTAAACCAAACAAACAAACAAAAAAAAACCCCCCCAAAAGACAAAATAATATTTAAAACTGTATAAAAATGTTGACTACATTAATGGCTTGTTAAAAACTTGAAAGGAAAAGAAACCTGGGTTCCAGGTAAAAGAAATTATGAAGTGTCTGAAAATATTTGAACTTAATTTTTGTTTGACATTTTTATGAGATTTATCTTTTTTTTAAAGAAAAATTACCAAACACCCCTTTTTCAAATAATGAAAGAAACTCAGAAAGCCTGTTACAAAACATATGAATTATTGTAAACTTACAAAAAGAGATGTCTGCTTTTCCATGTGTTTCCAATATGGTTTAAAATTTTTGTTCTCTCCTCAAAAAGAGCAGCTTTGATCCTTCTGAGGACGTTTTCACCTTCTGAACTCTAAGACTGGCTAGATCTTAAATACCACTAATGGAGGGTTTGCAGCACTGGATGGGTATAAGTCTTGCTTGTTCTATTTTAACATTTATATTTTTCACTGGATTCCATTATATGCAAGATAGTCCAGAAAAAGTATGAAGTGCTCCAATGAACTGCTGTTATAAAAGAAAACTCCACTGTTCCTTGTTTTGACTACTTCAGTGGCTCAGATGAACACGAATCATCCTATGGCAGTGTCCTGAATGAAAGTGTGAACCCGATCCCAAGCTGTTAAAAGGCTGCCAGCCCCATTATTTGGTTGTGCATTGCTGGGGGAGGATGAGAAGCTGGAGGTGGAGGGAGGAAAACTGCTCTGTGGTGCCGCTGCTTCTCCTGTTACCACCTTGTCTCTGTGCCCAAATAAAATGTCACAGCTGCAAGGGAAATGCCGAAGCAGAGTGGTCAGAGTGACAGCAGGCAGGGTTGAGGAGGGGTTAGGTCATGTCTTATTGTAGAGTGTTTGCAGTCACTACAGCTGCCCACAGCTCCCAAACTTTGTCAAGCGGGGACATTTTCCCACCACTACATTAATTCTAGGGAAATAAATTAACAACCCTTTTCATATATAGTACCATGCCTATTAACTCTGCATTTCAAAGGAAAGGAACCTGTTGTGCATGCAAAGTTGTAATTTTTGTCCTGCACCTGAAAGGTCTAGCTCTCTGCTGTCAGGATGTAGTTTAGACTGCAGATCCTACCACTTGCACAGTCTTTCCTGTCCACCTTCTCTTCCTGGAGCTATTTGTTTGCTCTCATGTCTCCTGTGAGCCTGTCTTCCAGGACGCCATCTCTAGCTCAAGGTGGGAGGGGGTATTAGAGTGGAAAGGTAGGAGATGGCAGGTGAAGTATTTTGAAAATTTGCAGCTATCTCCTTCTTCCTATTAAGAAAAGAGTCATTAAGCATTTTTCTGTCCTGCCCTGATGGACTTAGCTGCCCACTTAAATCAATATTATAGAAATGATTTTCAATCTCAGCCTACAACAATTCCAGTTTCACAGTCAAAATATACCAATCTCTGCACTCATAGAAAAAATGACTACAGTGTATTGTCTAGTAAATTGCTTGCCAAAGCTGTGTGGAATAAAGGTAAAGTAGGAATATCTTTTTGATCTGTGTGCATTGTCTGTGACCACAAGTTCTTTGTCCATGGCCAGAACTTATAGGTGTTGGTAACATATGAATAAAAAGGCATAATTATCAGATATGATTGAAACAAATGGAAGAGACATTTACCATGTGTTCTTTAGCTGGAAGAGAAGGAGAAGAGTAAGAGGGAGAGATTGCAAGGTTATAAATTTTAACATGGTTCATGCAACCTATTTGTAGATATCTAAGAAAACACAGCCTTTCCACTTGATGACCAAGTCTTTCTCTCCTTTTTATATCATTGTAGAGCCATAATCATACAGCATTTTTGCTACTTACGTTTTTTTTTCTACTGTAGTCAGGAAAGTCATACAATGACAGCTCATACTTTAGGTTTCATCAGGAACCAATGAGAATTCCTTATGCTGGGAAATGCTGACTGACACGCTATCAATATTGAGTAGGGTGAAGTGTTGTGGCCACCACATACATTTGCTTCTGTAGTTCTTGAATCCAAGGGGTCTCAGTCTCTGGCCAGATGGGATTGGCAGCATGGGGGGCATGTGAAGCCATGTTCTGTGTTTTGTCAGACTAAATGGTTACAAGAATGTGGAGATTATAAAGCAGAAGGGGTTTAAATGGGGCTTATGAGCACTTCTGCTAGGATTGTTGACATTTGTTGATTTTTTAACACTTTTGATATTTTAGCAATGATGTTAGACACTAAAGAGATTCCTACAGAGGAAAGATTAGCATGTTAGTATCTCAATCAATTTGTCTTCCAAACATTAAAAAACCCCAAAGGCTATGGAAAAATCTAAGAGTAGGGAGAGCACAATGCCTTGCACAAATGGGTAGCACTGCCACTCATTCCTTTTCACCTGTGGCTGAGGTTTCTTTCCAGACACAGAAGTGCAGACCACAGCCAGCTGTGAGCTTACTCTTTTGAGTTGTCTCCTCTTGTGTAATTTGCCCATTTTCTGTATTTCTATAAGCCATTAGCAAGACAAATAATTCTCATCAACTTCTTCACTATCTCCGAGGGCACATGTTACCTTCAAGGTATTATATGAGAGGTTCATAGTCAACACTTCACTGACTTCTTGAGGTGTTTGAATCTTTCCCCAAGACTCAGTGGATTGATGTTTGTTTCTCTAAATATCCTCATTGCTTCTTCCACATAAGATCTTTATGTACCTGTTTTTCAGTTCTTGGGAGGACTAATGAGGTGACTTTTAACATACACTGTCCAACATGGTGTTAAGGAGGCACAACACTTACATCCTTTTGACTAGCTCATTCAGTATCCTATAGGTGCACTACAATTACTCTGTAACTTGTCTTTGTAGCTCACATTTATGTGTTATATTGCTGGACTGTGAAATACAGATTCTAAAAAATGCATTAAGTTCTCAACATGGTGATTATGCATGGCTAATTCATTGCAGGTAGAGTAAACTTTGGTTATAGCATTTTTTAGTATGGTGCTATTAAGTGTGCAGTCAGATATACCATACCGGGATTTCAAAAGCAAACATTAAAATTATCAGCCTGTGGGATTAACGCTGAGATATTCTATGTTGCATTCCATTTTTATTATTGGCAACTGTCATATAATTTGCAGCAAAACTCTTGCATAATGATGCTCTACTACGAAGTGCATCTTTTTCCAGAGTGAGTTCTACAATGATCTCTGTGCTACTGATGATTTTTTGATGGGGTTATCTCCATTCTCATATATTAACTAAATTATGGCAGAGGAATTTCTCTCCCTGCAATATCTTAAAGAGAAAAGAATGGTATTTTTTGTTCTGACATTCTCAAGAAAATGCTTCTCTTCTGTTTTCCTCGGGGATGGCTTCATTATAAAAGGATTTCTGCTGTTCTTTTCTATTAGGTGATTGTATCTATATTTATCTTTTCTTTTAATTCTCCTTTTTTATCTCCCCCTAAGCTTTTCTCTTCTTCATTTTTTAAGCTCTACCATCTTCTGTTTCTCTTCCGGTGTAATATGAGCTCTCAGCTCTCTCTCTGCATGCCTTTTCTTAACAAAAACTGATAAAAGAAAGAGACTATTGGTCCAAGAGATTCTTGGGAGACACTTGCGTTTACATTTTAAGGTTTTCGGAAAATGCTCCTGCTGTCCTTGATGTTTTACTAAGCACAACATAAGACTCCAGGATCATGATGAACACTTTCTTGTGCTACTAAATATTACACACAAGTAGTGACAGAATGTGCATATGAGATCTGTGCTTGAAACCTCCTTATTAAGGCGGGTAAGGAGCTCTTTTGAAAAGTGTAGGGCATACAGATATAATGCTTTCAGGGAAATTAATTACTTCCTCACTTAATGGCTACTGCAGTTTACTGCCTAGTATTCAGGTCTAGTTTGTAAGCTCAAGATTAATTTGATCTGCTTATAAGGATGTGACTCAGGACACTACAATGAGCACTTTATGGTATATCCTATGCTCTCACACCTGAATTCAGTAGGGTACTCCAGGTCTTACATCTTTATCTATCAGAATAAAGTCCATTTGTGGGTTTATCAAACCACTAAGACACCTAAAATGGTACTAGATACCTGTGTTTAGTGATCTGAATCACTTCCTTTAGTGAGTTTTAGGCTTTTCTTTTAGACAACATCGTGTAAAGACTTGCACTCAGAATCATGTGCACAATTTCTGTGTATGCAGCAATTGAGTATTGGCTAATATGGCTGTCAAAGGCTGAGACAAAAATTCTACTAAGTCAAGCATTTGTAATTTTACCACTCTGGTGCAGATATTTTAGGAATCTTTTTGTAAACCATACTCACAGATTAATGTTGACAGCTATGGGTCAAAGTTAGCTGGGCCACGCCTACACAGTGGAGTTTCACACAGACGGTCACACCTTGACCAGGTGAATTCTAAAGTTCTGAAGTTGAGTTCTAAATGGTTAGGCTCTGTCTGAAATAGACAGACATGACAAGCCTTTTTAAAAAGTGATTCAGCAGTGTTAGGGTCGAGACCAGCTTTTTAGAAGTTTTAAATGATATGAGATAAATAACAAATTTATAGATGAAATATGGGTGCCTGAGAGACAGATAGTATGGCTAACATTCAAAATCTACCTGACAACCAGCCAGCATGGCCTGTAGTGCAGGAACTCCCACTGCAAGTGTGTAAGGACTGTCTTACTATTTCAGATGAAAATGCACGAAACCTGAGATGGAAGTGGTCAATAACAAATCCTTACAGAAGATTATATGAAGAAAGAGAGAGAAATCAGACTCAATTTTCCAACTTCCAGCAGAGATGTCTATTCTTAAAGGGTTATACTCTCCTGAAATTAGGAAGTTCTTTTAAACTGAAGATGTATTTACTTAATTGCATTCCCTTAACTGTATTCCCTTAGATGAAAATGTAATCCCTTAATAGCAGGGATATATGGCGTTTACATATGGTGTTTACATGTATTTATGTTCGTATTTTCGTTAAAACCAAATTAAAATGGAAAAAATATTACTGCACTGCTTCATGGCAATTGGTTATAGGAATACTGCAATTTGGCTTCTGTTCATGTATTTATTATTTATTTACTTATTCCAGAGACTTAAGCAGCCGTGGAAGATGATCATATGCTTGCAGGGCTATGAGCTCTCTGAGCTTGCTGCTCAAGTTATTGCTTTCTCTCTTGAAGCAGTTCATTCCAGCCCTGCTCCATTTGCTCCTCTCATCCAGTTCAATAGACTTGAAAGTGATAAAAATTTTGCTTAGTGCTCATACTGCTTATTGTTCTCACAGTAAAATCTCCCATTGATTCCCATGGCCATTGGGTGATGTCTGAAATGAATGGAAAAATGGAAAATAAAGTTCAAACTGATGGTTTATTCAAGAGAGAAAATTATAGATGAAGGCAGGGTAATTACTAGAATGAAGAGTTCTGACCTATGTCCAGTCATGACTCAGGAGTGACAAAGATTATCTAAACTGATCAGAGTTTATGTTGAATTAAGATATGTTAAAGCTGCCTGTAGTTTTCTGAAAGGAAAACCAAGCCAACATGGAAATTATTTATAAAAAGAAGAAAGATTATCACAACAAGCAGAAAATGAATGAATTATTAATTATTCAGTCCTGGGAGGAAATTATAACACTCTTTAAAGAAGCAAGCATGTTTAGGAAATGGAGCAGTAAGAAAAGCTGCTCCCAAAAAACCAGCAATATTTATTTGACAAGTCTGCCAAGGAAATATGGAACCAGCCTCCTAAATTAAGGGAGAAAGTGAATACGTTGAATGAGACTATTAATACCATTAGAATTGATTGCCTTAAGATTTGTTGTTGTGCTACTAGATTAAAAGATAGATCAAAGTCAGTTTTGTATGGGGGCCCCTCCCACACCAATCAATCAGTGATATAGCTGCTACTCTCCATCCCTCCCAGCACAATTTTTTTCTCTTCCACTACTTGAATTAGGCGATGGTCACACCCTTAAACCCTTTGTTTTTCCTGGAGTGAAATCTGGTACACATGAAGGATGTTAAATAACTATTTTTATAGAGTCCTTCTACACAGTGCTTACACTGTACACTCTGGGTAGGTGCAAACCTGCCCTCTCTGTACCCTGAGTTGAATGAGAAAAGGATACATGAGGGCATTACTACAGTACTGAGCTAATGAAAGCTGTTGAGAGGTGAGATTATTAGCACACAACGTGTACTGACACAGGTCACTTAAGGGTTGGGGCTTTTGTCCCCTTGGTTCTGGAGACAGGCAGAATCAATTCGCTTGTGCCCACCACAAGCTGCCATGGATGTGGAGCATGTGTTGCAAACATTCAGCTGATGAGTAGCTTTTTTGATGAGGAATGTCAGATACTAATACTGTTAAGTACAAAATCTGACTTGACTGTGATTTATATTGGTCACTACTTTTCTTGGTGGCAATCTGACCTTGAACCCTTGGCATGTCCTCCTAAAACTTATCAATAGTATTGATGACATCAATATCCTACACATTTTCAGTATCACAGGGCCTTGTGACATCCCAGTATTTGTGCCTTGCTGTAAAAGCTCCTTTACCCTTTTACTGGTTGGGTTCAGTCCCTGGGCTCATCCATGTTCAAAACTGCTCAAAACCCATCTTGTCTTATGCAGGTATGAAACCTCAAAATGTGGAGTGTGCAAAGACCCCCATGGGTAGGAGGGTGCTGCTGTGGCTGCCTCTGGGCTTGTTGTGCACTGTTCAGAAGAGTTACCCTTGAGAGTCTGGTTCTGCCCGCAGGATACCCCTGCTGCTTCCACAGCTGAGAACACTTAGGATAGGAGGAAGTTCAGTTCTGGAGTTCAAATCTATTGCAGCATCTGGTGATGAAGCTTGAAATACCAGTTGTGATCTTCTAATGGGTAGATTTAGCAAGTACATGCCACGCTGTTAATGCTTTCTTTCTTTCTTTCTGTTTGTGACAAAGTGTCAGGGGGGGTGTCTCAGAGTACCCTTGACAAGTAACTTTGAAATTGGACTGCAGACTGCAACTTGAAGTATGACTAAAGTGTAGGTAGGTAAATCTGATGGACAGCAATTTAATAAAACTTTCTCTCTATTTCAGTGGTTTCCCACAGTACTGGACAAGCTTGCCTTAGGGTTTGAGTTGCAATAGCTTTAGTGGTACTAACATTTGATATAACCAGATGAAGCATTTCCATACCAATAGAAGAAAGTCACAACCTTTTCTGATGACAGTGCCTATTCACCCATTCAGAACCAGCGGATAATTTGAGCCATTGTCACAGGAGATCAATATCTCCTGTGGATCACATTAAGAGTGCCCCAGTTAAGCATCTGAGCACCCTAAAAAATAAAGGGTGTAAGTCAAATGCATATGACTGTAGGATCTCACTAAAAACTTTTACTTCCTGGTAGTACTTTTGAGGGTGGTGATGCAAACAGAATGATATGGAGTCATACAGATAAATAGCATGAAGTTTTTTATTTTCAACTAAAATATTCCCCCCACAATGTCATGCATTCTTATCAGCTTATTTTTTTTTCTTCCCCTCCCAGTCTCCTTACTCATTGCACTACATAATCTTCTGAACTAATCCCGACTTAAGAAAGAAAATACAGGGTCAATGCTCACTGAATTGCTTTGTAATGCAGCCCGTTTACCTTAAAAGCAAAGCAAAGGATTACATCCTTCAGAAATATTGAACTGAATGATGGAGCATGTATGTATATAAGCCACAATGCTGCAGGAGTTATTGTAATTTTTTTTCAGTTAGAAAGTTTAGAAGCAGGAAATTCTTCTTCCTAATGGTAATTTGATTTCACTGTTTGGACATAGAAGGTATCTGTGGCACCATATTCTGTCAGTGTTTCAAGAACTGTGTGTGCAAGTCTAATCAATGTGGTGCTAAAATGCTGACAGAAGTCAAACTAGGTTTTCTAGTCAAGGTGTGAAACTTCCCCTAAAACATCCTTAGTGTAGACAAGGTGTGAAGTGCAAGGTGCAGCCAGAGCATGGTAACAGCCACCTTCAAGTTTTATATATTTACTCTTTTCCAGAATACGTACTTGCAAGAGAATTGGCCTATTTACAGGAGGAAGAGTTCTTCTGAAAGTCCTCTGGGAACTGCCTGCAGCAAATGTGATAAAGCTACATATATTGCTCAAAAATAAGAGGAAGAAAATGTGTCCCCTCAAGATGTTAACTAAAAAGGACACACTTTCCTCATCTTACACTGTAATTATTCTGTCTGCATTATATCTTCTATGGAGATTATAGCAACAAAGAAAAAAATCTGCATTTTAGAAGGACATAGTGACTGGCAGTAAGAATGGGAATAGAATGCTGCTACTTTATTTTCCTTTAATGTTAACAACCTCTCATCCTTATCCACAAAAATGAGGTAATACACAGAAATAAGTAAGAAAAAAAATGAAAGACATACCTACATCTCTGTTTGGCAGAATCATCTAATTAAATGATTCCCAAGTATCCCTTGTTGTAAATCTTACAGTGAAGGACACATATTTTCAAAGTACTGTTCTTAAAATTTAATCCAAGAAAAGTTAAACATTGATTATAAATAGACTACTCAGTGACAGAAAGCAAATATATGTACATCTTAAAAGAAATCTTTCTAGTTAGCAGCTAAAAAGCTCAACTCACCAAAAGGTTTGTATGGCATAAAATATTGAAGGTTTATTCTTTTATGTGTTCAGATAGTGTTGTTCTCTTGGTAGTTTATTATGTTATTTGGCTCATTGATTTATCTTTCATTGATTTGTATGAATCTAGGTTTCCTGAGAATATACTCTGTCTTATGAGTTTTTTAGGAAGGTATTAAAATGATGAAAGCTGTTGAATTGATAGCCTTGGGAACTGAAGACATCTACTGATGCTCTGTTGTTTAAGGGAATCTGATGTAAATTTCCCCTCACTAATCCATTAATTTGTCAGAACTCTTGCTGGGAGAGAAATTTTCTGGGCTGATATTTCATCTTCTAAGTTCCTTACATACGTGAATCTGAAGCTGTTATGAAGTAATAATGATGACTGGATATATGATACATGATAAAAGAATTCAAGCATCACTAGCACTGGCCCCAGACACACATCAGATTAAGAGATTCTTTTAAAAATAGTTTTATGGACTCTAGCAATGAATTAAAGAAAGACATTACACTGCTTTCAGAATATCATCTATTTCTTTCTTGTGCAGTGTTCCACTGTCGATTTAGAGGTGCAAGGCTTGGTAGTCTAGTATCATTCCCCTGGGACACCTAGTCTCTGCATCTGTGAACCTCTCTAGAGCAATTCCATGGTCTGTAGCAAAATACTTGTCAGGGGAATAAAGCTGACTAGCTGCAGATATTCTTGCTCAGGAATTTAAATATAAAATTGTGTAGCTTTTTTCTTTCTTTACAGAAAACCTGCTAGGTAAAACCGCTGTTTGTTTTCTGTAACTGTATTATGAATTTTGTTCGGTAGTACATTTTACTCTTTGCTTTGGCAAACACATTTCTTACAGGTAAAGTGGGAGAGTCCTGCCTCTGATAAACTTACTGAACTTTTGCCATATTTCCTCAGGGAAATCTTTGCTCATATTTCAGGAAAAAACTCCTGAATTTTTGCAATAAAATGAGTCTGCAGACCCAAATGAGAAGACAATTAGACTTTTAAAAATTGTGATAAAAATTGTAATATTCTCAAAAATTAATAATATATTTTCATAAATTTAAAATGTAATATCTAAAGGTTTTTATTTGTTTGTTTGTTTTTTTCCCTAAATAAATCAAACTAGCAATTAACACTATGGCCTAAATATCCAGGTAGAACTTGGATTACTTGTCTCCTATATGTTCTACTATATGAGATGTTGCTTTGCCTCTTCTTAGGGTACACCATTACTTAAAGAGTGAGAGGATTTTGAGGTTTAATTGACTCCTGAATTTCAGAATTTAAAGAGCTCCAGCTTTTGACAGTCTGACTTTTGTAAGGTCCTCCAGGTCGAGTTCCTAAGACCACAGTGCCTTTTGAAATTTTTATTCAAACAGTTTTGAAAAGGTTAAGGGCCTTATTATTATGGAAACACAAATATGCTAAAAAACCCTTCTAAAATAAGCCTTTTTGACTTCCAAAAGAAATCAATCCTTAAGAATCTGTACTTGAGAAGCTTGATTCAAATGATAGCTAGAAAATGAGTAATACCATTATCAGCTTTTCTTTTTCTGCTTTGCTATGATTTCACTTAGTTAACAAATTATGTTCATAAACTATGATTTATTTTTCACTGTGCATCCTTTTTTATAATGAGGTTTCATCTCATGACTCCTTCCTTTTTTGCCTCCACTACCCAATTTGAATCTGTATGCTGCATACCATTTTATATAATTAGACTATATTTAGATCCTCCTCTGTGATGTAAGGTAATGACACATATGCCTTTTTCTGGAAAAAATATTTTCTTACAGCTTTTGTGAACTTCATTTGGACCTGATCTGTGAGCAGAACCTAGGTCTAGCATATGATTTGCAACACCATTCTGTTCAGTTTTAAATTATCTCAGTGGTTGAGAGTCCCTGAATGTATTTTAACTAGAGAGGCATAAACAGCTTGCTCCAGCTGACCTCCAGATGTCCTTTCCTTTGCAGTCCTGACCCAGTTCCATAGGTGAACAGTATAAACTCTGTGCAGCCTGTTACCATCAGATGCAGCAGTGAAGTGGCATTCTCCCTTCCCATGGCTGATGCCTGTCATGCTTCATCAGTGCTGACAAGCAATTATTACTCTTTGTTTCTTTTATACTATATATTGGCAAAACAATCATTGCAAGGAATTGTAGAGGTAGAAACCATTATCTTTGCACTATAGTGGTAACAGAGCTTTTAGGCTTACTGAAAATATCCATTAGCTTTTGCTTTCTTATCTACAAATGCTTTCTATTTTGCCCTCTGCTAGTCCAGCAGTTGAATCACCAACTTTTGCTGCATTAAGAATGGAACACTAGATTCTTTAAGTCGGTGATTTTAATTTTCTGCTGGTTTTTGTTCAGGACAGAAGGCATTCTTCATTAGTTTTGAGATCCACTATATTAAATATAATTTGAATATCAGTTTTAGCCTCATAGACGTTGAAGATTTTGTTTTCCTCTTAGCAGTTGTGACATGATATGACATTCCTGTGCAAGTTTACAAACAAAAAGGAAAAAAAACACCTAGAAAATAAGACAAAATAGACTGAGCCAATTTTAGTTTCTGAGCTGGGAGGGAGCTTTTTGAACTTTATTCTCCTTGGTCGTCATATCTGTATGACTCACATAAATCATTGTTTTCAAGTACTCTTAATAGCCTTCAAGAGCTTAAGCAGGATGCAGTCATGGAGAGCAAAGATTTTTTTGCAGAGTACATTTAACCAGCACAGCACAGTTACGGTCTCCCACCTGAATTAGAAGTTAGACACAAGTTATCAAAGGTTTCATCTCCAGCAGGAATTGTCCATGGTTGAAGACATACAGTTGCAGCAAAACAAATTGCCAGTGCAGGGAAAAGAAACAGTCTATCAGATCCATAGAATTTACTTCTCCTGAGATCTCCAGAGAGGTCCAGTGCTGGTCCTGGCTGTGAATTTTCATTTTCTCAAAAAACCCACATGACTGTGAAACCTCTTACACCATTCCCACAAGTTCCTTCTACCTACTTGCTCCTGTCTCTTAAACGTCCCTCAAGTTTCCCCTGCTGCCAGGTGAAGGTCGTCTGGTAGTCTGTTCTGTTCAGAGAGTTTATTTTCAAAGTCTCTTTCAGGCTGTCATTTTTTTGGAAAACATTGGGTAACCTTAACTTGAAGATTCTCCTTCAATCTCTCCCTGTGATGAATTAGCATTTCTAATGAAGATGGAAAAGGGAAAAGGTATGTGCACGCTTCCTGATTTTAAAGCACCCACTCTGTACTACAGTATTGTAAAGGTTATGTCTTGGCCACTATGCTTATTGTTCAATTTAAATTTTAATCAAATTCCTTAGGTGTTACTTAGGATGAGGTTTTCTTCTGGAATTTACTAAAGCTGCCAGAACTATTCAACCCATATAAAACCGAAAAATTGCTTTTCCACACCTCATTTTTGACATAGTTTATGAATGGTTTATATAGAAGTAGTTATGGTCAGCCATTGTTACAGTTTTAAAGGGTTTATTTTCTTTTATCTCAACTTCTGTTTCTTTTCTCCTGATATGGAAGAAAGGTTTTATAATCCTATTAGCTTTTGTACTGGCATTTGACATCTTTGTCTTTGACATTGTCAATGAATGAGGAGAGGGTCTGTCTAATATATAGCTCAAGTTTATCCCAAAAACTAAAAGATAAGTTGTTCTTTTTATTTGCTTTTTCTAGGGGGTTTCTACCATCATGTTGTCTGACAGTACAGGAGTGAGGAGACTTAGGCCCTTCCTGTCACACACAGAGATGTGAACTGCTGCAGGAAGAATGGACTTAGCTTGTCAGTGCTTTCAAAATATGAATTATTCTGTCCCATCATTTCAATCCTTCTCTGTTTGAGCACTGTACTCCCCACTCCTTTTCCCAAGGTACTTTTATATCCATGTTCAATCCCATTCTCAGCCTGACTCAACTATAATTTCTCAGTTGCACGTATTAGTAATAAGCTATTTTATTTCTTCTGACTTGGGACAGACAGCTCTACTTCAGAAGTATCTACTATATTTAGGTCTCTTTCAGTTGCTATTTTCTTCTACTTACTTTTAGACAGAAGCACAGGAGACAGTTCAGCTGATTGGACTGTTCCTACTGTCATCCCCTTGTGTAATCCTGCAGGAAGGCTGCTATCTGTCAAAGCTTTCTCCCAGGTGTCCCCCTTTTCTGGATCACACAGAAAAAGCAGGGAGGCTCATTCCTAGGCACTCTTGAAGCATCAGACCATATGCTGAGCAGCTGCTTTAGCCTTTGACAGTCAACTGAGCACCTAGGGAACCTATACCTACAGACCTGCTTGTCACGAGTTGTACATTCCAACTCCCTAATGGGAGACACCTTTCTGTCTTCTACCTTTTTTTCCCCCCATTATATGCCTACTTCATTTAGGCAGTAAAATCTGAGACTGCTGTATCTCAGTCACCCCATCAGTAAGCCTAGTGTCACATAGAGGCCTTTTAGGCATTCACATTTTGCCACTAGCAAATATATGAATATGGTTTTTACATAAAGAAATATCTTAATAGTCTTACTTTGTTGTTACTGAATTTCTTTAATGCTGTGCATATTGCATACAAGTGCCTAGCATAATGCTCTGAAGCACAGAACTCTAATCATGTCCCTTCTTTTCTCCAAATGGAAGGCAAGAGGAAGTGTTGGTCACAAGCAAGTTGTCAACATGGCTTCCAAATTGTATCTGGGCTCTTGTGAAACTAATCACTGGTCCTGCATGGAAAATATTATTAATATATGTAAATATTAGTATTTTACAGAAAAAATACTGAAAAGAATACTAAAACTGTTTACTAAAATGAAGATCATGTAGAAAGAAGTAGTCTTGCATATTAAGAAAACGCTGAAGTAAATTCTTTGTATGGAGTTTTGCTCTGATTCGTTTGAAGCTATAGATCCCAGCAAAGAAAGTGAGATCCTTTAAGTATTATATTTATATAATTATAAAGATTAGAACAGTTCTTGCTTATATAGCTATATAATCATCTCTATCTCTATTTCTATATCTATCTAGCTAGCTATCTCAATAGAAAGTTAAGTCTGTATTGTGGGAGAGAAAAATGTTTTCAGATTCCCAGGTTTGTTTCTCAGTCTGGATTTGTTTGCACATTTCCATGCAAGAAAAGAAGGAGAAAAAAGAATCATGAGCACTCCACTCCTTACCAGGTCCGAGCTTTTACCTTCACAGATCACATGCTTCTTTCCTTACAGGTTTTTGGTTCTGTTTAAACATCAGCCTTTTCAGCACTTTCACTGCTGTATTGTGTGTATCCATGCCACTAATGCAAGTACCAGTTACTCAGTGTGACTCACCACCCGTATACAGACTTGCTTCTAAGTCAGCAGAATACTTCTTAGCCAACAAATTTTCTCATTTTTCAAAGTGACCTTTGTTTCCATCATCATTCAATTCTCATTCTAGAAAAAGGAGGGTAAAGAGAAAACTGAGACTGCTAAAAATACAAACAATGTGGGCTTATAATGAAAAAGAGACAAAATAAATTATTCTTGTTTGCTTACCTGTTTTGTCGTTGAATTTTTAAAGTTAATATTCTGCTCCTAATGAATGTAAGAGGGAATGCATGAGGAAAAGGCAGCTGAGATAGAGATTTGCATATGCAAAAAGGGTGGTTATTTGTGTAACTCTAACCAATCCACCAGTATCAAAATGCCCTTTATGTTTTAGAAAATCTCTCTCAGAAATCCTTGTTTGTCAAGTTTGAGCCTTTAACCTGATTCTATGGTCAATATGAAAGCTCTATGTGTGGGGACCTAAGATGAGAAAATATGATATTCTCTCTATGTCTGGTAGCACAAGCAGGTACTGCTGTATAAATACCTTGAAATGTGTAATAGCAGCCCGTGTCAAAGTTTTCAGAAATCTTTTTTATTAGGCTGAAATCCACTTTAAAGACAGAAGGAGTGGGGGTCAATTAGATCGAGATGCTTCCTGCTGGCTTGTGCTGTTGTCAGTCAGATGATTGTATACAATATTTATGTTCACCTTACCACTTCTAATTATGCCTTTCCTTGAAGTCATTGGATGCACACTCATTCAAGTATTCTCTCTTGATTTGTCACTGCAGAATAGACTATGGTCCCCTACTTCATTATCCTACATCTGATTTAATGATCTTAGTCTTTTATGAACCTTTTAGGTTAAGATAAATGCTGACTGGGTACTTACACGCACCTTTTTTAAATTTTATTTTTTAACCTTTAATAGTGCAATGACCATGTATCAGTACCCATCACCCTAGTCAGTATGGAAATTTAAATAACACTTTGCCCTAAGATTTCATGGGCACATATCTCAGTGTACTTTTAGCTGGTGGCATAAGCACGGTGAACTGCTGGCACCTTTTAGCTGCATGTTTTTCTGAGGTTCAGCCATGTAATTTAGCTTGCAGTGGCCTGGGTTACAACAGTATCTGTGATATTATTAGAATAGGTATTCTCACAGCTATATGGTTAACTGAACAAATTAAGAAGTACTTGACCTGCCCTAACGATTTTTTTTTTAGTATTACAGTCACAAAAGCCCATTTTTAAAACATGCTATTTATTTTCCTCTCACAGCTTCTGCATGGTGCCAAGTACATCAAAACAGCAAGGGAAAACTGGATATCCAGCAGGGAATGTAAAATAAGCAGGTACACAAGCTATGAAAAATGAGAAAATACTTAATAATCTTGGCAATTTTCAAAATTTTATACACTGCAAGATATAATTTTTGTTATAGATGGCAGATTTTTCCAAGCTGATTGTAAATTTTTGGTAGTTCTCTTGTTTTCAAAGTCTTCAGTTCCAGAGTGATGTATACTTAAAATCCTGTGCTTGATGTATCTCAAGACATTTGTGACTAAAATTTTAATGCATAAAAACTTTTATATGGGAAGAGGTTGCATACTTATTCCATTTGCCTTAACCCAACAAATAAACTCGAAAAAAGATAATTCATATTTCAGTAGTAACATAATGAATGAATGGGCTGAATTATTCATGGTCCTTCCATCCTTTGAAACAAAGTGAATTTTAGGAGGACATAACTGTTCTCAAGAAGGCAATCGGTAAAAGAACAGACCTGTCAAACAAATACATCATGTTAAATTATTCACTGTTCTCTAACATTTAATTAACTGAAGAACACAGTTGTCCTTTCTCGTGTCCAGTTATTGGAAACCATTATGTGTTCTCTACCACGTCTCCTCACTCAGTTAAATACTGCAGAAAGATCTGTGTTGTGAGGCAGCTGGAGCCATGGATGTTTATTAATTCATGACTGGTGCTCAAAACACTGACCACAGAACTAAAGCCATGAATTTGAGAAGGAGCTGCTCATGTATTATAGCTGGCCCTTAATGGTTGTTTTGTTCTTGGCTCTGTGCTTCTGTTCTCTCTCTGCTGACTGATGGTGTACTTTAAAAAGAGAAACCAGCATTTAGGAACAGTCCACCTGTCTGATTGCTTTTTGGATAATCCCTGTGATACTCTGAGTGTCACTGAACAAAATAGTCAGGTGTAGAGGCTGTAAATAAAGACCTTTCACTTCACACATCTCCATGCTTGGGATTTTTGGTTCCCTAGAATTTGTTTTTCGTTTTTAAATGAATCTTTATTTCTGTCAGTTTGGATTGACATCTATGGCAAATGAATTCCATTTCATCTCAACAAATTTTTATCTGACAGATTTAATCTAAAAAGTCACAGTTTGAACTTGGGACCATTTGCTTCTGAATTGCTGTAGAAATGACACATGTTCATTCTACACTGAGGAAAAAAAATATTTAAAAGCCTGAAAAATATTGAGCCTCAGGCTACTTGTCCTTTATGTATGCGATAGCAAAAGAAAGAGACTTTAGGGGATGGTTCTTTCAGCTTTTGCAACAGACTGACAGTTAAAAGAGAAATAAACTAGAAATAGACTAGAAATATCTGGAACTCGGATTGTGATATGTTTCAAAGAGGTACCATATTTAGGACAGTTGTGATGAAAGTTTACAGTTATCTCGTGACAGTTCAGCTCAGCAATAAATGTGACCTCTCTCTTTTATTCACTACATATAGTCTTTTAAAATTATTATTGTTATTCAGATATTTGTGCACCTTTAAAATCGCTGAAGTTCACATTTCATTTGCCAAATAATCACGATTGTCTTTTAAGCTTATTTCATGACCTTTTTTAAAAAACAAATGCATGACTATTATACATTAAAAATTACATATAAAACCTCAATGTTTTACAAATGCATTGTTAATATTTGTGAACAAATACAAGTTCTGCTTTTGAATGGATGGCCTTCATTCTGTTTCCATGTGAACTGCATAAACTCTTTCCAGAAGGAACTTGGCTATTACTTGTTAACATGCTGTTTATATAGCTTGGAAGATAGATGATGAAACAGCAGATATGTTTTTTTTCATTAATAGTCATAGATTTTAAATTCAGAATAGACTGTTCTGTTATCTACTTGGGTTCCCAGTAGCACTGCTAAAATTTGAGTTACCACCTGGATTCCTCTCTTATGACTGATATGTAAGTCTAAAATATTTCTGAATGCAATTAAATCAGTACAGTCTCCTTCATTTGCCTTTAGCTATATTGATAAGGTTGGGGGCAGAAAATGTTTAACTGCAAAGACATTTGTGTTTGCATTTTCTCTGGTTTTCACCTGTACCAAATCTCCACTCTTGTTTTGACATGCTAATCCTCTGCAGTGAACTAACAATGCAAAGATGCCACATTTCTTTAGAAGATGTTGTTCCTAAGCAAGTTCATCTCTGATGAAGCTGGACATGACACAATGAAGTGTAAATGCTGGGAAATTCATGTCACTTCACAAGCCCTTTGATATACCTGCCCAGAAAGCAATAAGCACTCTTGAAGTGCTGTGATGATTAATGGGATTTTTCAGAAAGCTGGAAGCAAGGGCTTCACCAT
Source organism: Acridotheres tristis (assembly GCA_037013685.1). Classification (NCBI taxonomy): domain Eukaryota; kingdom Metazoa; phylum Chordata; class Aves; order Passeriformes; family Sturnidae; genus Acridotheres; species Acridotheres tristis. The sequence goes on from CM072887.1 coordinate 50,154,491, forward strand.
ATCTCAACATGAAATCAAAGTTGATTATGTATAAATAGAATATTAAAAATTCTTATCCTGTTTCCTATGCCCGACTTTTTTCTTCATCTGCCTCCACCACAACTTCATAAGATATCTAAGAGACTGGTACCAGAGTTTTGCTGCTGGTTCCTTCTGGAAGCAGATTTTAAGTGAAATACCGGACAGAATCTAATGAAGGTGCCTAGGAAATTTTGTGGTAGAGAGAGGTGGATTGGTATAAATTGGCCTGGGATTTTTAAGAGAAGAGTGGCTGAGCTGTAGAGGAAGCAGGAAGATAGAGAAGTATGAGAGCAATCTTTTTCATGCTGCACTCTTTTTGTGTCCTCACTAACATTGTTGTTCAGGTGCTTCTGCAGAGAGGCAGAATAGAAATGTTAACTATTTGAATCTGAGCTGGAAGCTCATCAGTTTCATATTTGTGAAGGGTGAGGAGTCATTGTTTGCTCTCATCTCAGGCAGAAACAGACTTTGTTTGTGCCCTTGGTGCTCACCTGGAAATGCCAGAGCTGGGATCTTATGCCCCATCCCTAAAAGAGGGAGTGATTAAAATTTAGCTACACTGATCTCTCCGGGCTGATCTCCACATAAGACTGTGAGCTCATGGGGGCACTTTATTAGTGAGACTTTCCTGTTTGCTGTGATCAGCACCTCTTTTACGATGTGTGTGGGGGTTATCACACCAGCAGGAGAGTGCAGGAAATGTGGTAACCTGTGGCTGAGGATTTCTGATCATCAGTTTAGATAGCTACTGCTGATGGGCTGTAACACAGTCCTGAAGGATTTTAAGTGGTACATACTTTATGCACAGCTCGAGCACTGGCAAATTCCCCAGGAGAGGGATTGTATTTTAAATGTTTCCACTCTATGGGGAAGGCATCAGTGTACCCTCAAGTTAATCAATGTGGATAGCTGAGGAATTTAATGCTCAGAATGAACCAAAATACATTTGTTGTTACACCAAATTCATAGCCTTCATAAAGTAAAACATATAAAATTAATGAGACTTCTCTCTATTTAAGAACAAGAGATTGGGTTAAATGTGCAACCACCAGCAAAACAAATCCCAAACTTTCAGACTAGGTTTATTGTGTTACACTGAATGGAATTAAGATTTGGGTCCAGGCACAGGCAGAAAATATTCTGCACAGAGATATTAGAATAAAACACTTGGATTTCTGAGGGCAGCCAACTTGTACACTCTCAGGTAACTTCTAGGGACAGTGTTAGGAATTAGTAGAGAACATGGAACATTCCTGGTAGTAAGCCACAGAATGAAAGGAGCCAGAATATAACATTGTCCTCAGGGCGAGGGAATGGGCCCTAACACTCTTAAGTTTAATGGTAAGTTCAGGATAAGAATCTATGACTCAGGATGCTTAAGGAAACCGCATGTTTAGGTAAGCATCTCATGAAAAGGTTTGAACAGACTTGTGAACTTTCTCAGTCTCAGGTTTTGCAAGATGAAAATACAAGTACAGTTTTTTAAAGTATTTTTAATTTTTTTAAATTTTATTTTTAATTTTATTGTTTTGTCTCTCAGAATTTATCCAGAAAAAATGCATATCTGAATATCTTCCTGGGAATGTCAGGCCTTAAATGGAAGGGGTAACAACTTCTTGCAAACTGTAGTAAGTCTCTCTGATTCTCAGTTGAATAGATTTAGTCACTCCTCAGTTTCTAACAGCTCTATTCCACTTTCTTCACACTTATAATATTTATAACACCATGCTATTTCAAAGCACTTTGAAAGTAGACATCCAAACTCTAATAGAAATTTAGTGGATTTTTTTATTTGTTGTTGTCGGGTTTGTTTGTTTTATTCAAAATGTGTCAACCAGGTTTTAGCATGGGTGCTATGGCCTTAACAGTTTTTACTGCATTGGAGTGGTGCATACTAATAATTGATGTGCATTATATGATAAGACAAATAATATTTTATTTAACTAAAGGAATAATTTTTGCCTCCACAGTTTAAGCTGTGAAGCTTCTCCTGGCAAAGACTGTTTGGTTAGGAAAACAAATATTGTACATGGGTTTTGAAAAATTTTACATAAAATGCAGAAATTAGTTTAGCCTACTGTCCTACTAGACATTAAACTGCAGTGCTAAGAATAATTTTTTTGTGAAATATCCATAATTTACATGATTTTACCATTATACAGCTAATCTTTATGTTATGAGGTCCAATTAACAAATGTAAACCAGTAAAATGTTTTTCCTTCCTCTCACTGAACACCAAACATCAGAGGTCATTGTGTTTAATAGATGACTATAGAACAAAATAACCCAAATAAAACACCAAAACTGCCCAAATAGTGTAATAATGCCCCCTTGTTGTCCTTGCTTGCAGTGGTGACTTCTGCTGCTCTGTCCTCTTCTCTCACCGGATGTATGGAAAGGATCATAATCACTATGGCTCCTCTCAGGCAACCCAGTAGAAGAGTGTGCTCTCTGGAGCTGTGTTCTCTTTAGTATCTGAAAATGGTTCTAGAGTGGGGAAAAGCCCACAAAGTGCACTGGTTTGTGATAATCAAACAATACATAACAGTGAGAAAGATTTGTTTAAAATTCTGCTTTGAACACATTTCACAATAGAATTTAGTTAATACATACACGTGATGACAGTAACTGCAGCTTGCTGTGCATTAAGTATTAGCTGCTTTTCAAACTCTTCAAGCTATGTCTATTTTCTGAACAGTTTACTGCCTGCTCAGCTGGCTTTATATCAGCAAAACTCATTGTGTATCTGGTGTGACTTTACAAAACCAAGGAAATGGAAAGCTTGCATAACTGGACAGTTCTTCTCTGCTGACAGTTCTAGTTCTCTCACTTCAATTCAGCACTAACGGGCCAGTAAACATACAGAAAGAGCCAGTATTTTAGATTTTGGAAGATAACAATGTCCTCATTCTTGTCTGAATAGCAAAACCCAGTAATTCAAGTAATAGGTTTCTATGCCAAGCCACCTGTCCTTATGTCCCTGAACAGAGTAAGAAATGCTGGGTGTAAAGTGGATCATGCTGCAATCAGTAGACTTATTCATCATCCTCTTAAGAGACTTCATTCTCCATAATCTATTTCCAAGTACCTTCTCCAGCATATTGTAAAACAGTGCTCACATGAGAATCTTTGTACTTCTGTTTGGATTCTCCTGCAGATTCAGCAGGTGAAGTCTATTATGTACAACACAGTGTGGAGGAGAGTGAAGAGGTGCTCTGAGCAGCTGAAGCTCAGAGATTCAGTAAGTAGGACTGAATTCCACCTCTTTTTGCCCCAGAGAGTGTCAAGGTACAATATGTCTCAAAACTAGTTCAGCTCCACTTACTTTTAGAAATATTTTTCTTTGTATTTTATAGAAAAGTCGCTAAAAATCTATTAGTGACAGCTATTACTACTGAATTCACAGAACACATGTTTCAGGGTGAATCAAAAATGGCAGTATATCAAACTAACTAATAAACAGATATATTTTAAGGTAGCGAAGATAAAGAAATACTATTTTCTTGTGACCAATTAAAACCTGAAACTGTCACAGGGTAAGAGGCTGTCACCTCCACTAAAGTCTCTTTCTACTACTTTGGAAGTTTTGAGAGCTGAGGCATATTTTTAACAAATACCATATGCACCTCAGTTTCCCTAATTGTTACTGTCTTTCCTGACTGCAAAGGGAAAACCACATGAAAGAAAATAATGATAGATTCTAAGGAAAATGTCTGAAGTTCGCTTGGAAAATAACAGAAAAGTTCTGAATAGGAAATTGCCTCTGCCAGACCAAATTGGTGAGCAAGTTTGCCCTTTGTAGGCCCAAGCAGGACATTAAAACTTTTCAGATGCTGATTCAAGGGAAGAAGGGAGGTGAAGTGGGCTGACAGTGCCTGCACAGGGGGGAGATGGTGGCTGGCTCTGAGACACACATAAGCAAGCTGAAACAAAAGTCTCACCTACTCCCACCTAACCTGAAGGTGGAAGTAGCAGGATAAAGCTGAATTTACTGAGGCTGGGACTGAAAGAGGAAAGCTGAGGTAAAGGTCTTTTGTTTGCTTAAGCCTAAGCCCTTTTCTCTGTGTTTGAGTGAATAATGCTTTGTTTTGGAGAAGCTGGCTTGGGGTCACTTCAATTCATCTGCTGTTGTAGGCTCTTGGAAGAAAAGGCATATTGATGACAAACACAGTTGGGTCTGTCAGTTGAACATGAGTAGTAAATGAGAGATTGCCGCCAGGATTTCCAGTCTGAGAGCAGTAGGACCATATGGCTCGATCCACAAAAAGTTGAAGGTAACAAACCTCTTCTCAGGAAAGAGTGCTTGAGAGGTATGAAAAGACACTTCAGTACAGTTTAGCTGTAGTTGCAACTAATCCTACAATTCTTTCAGTTTAATAAAGCAGAATATTCTCTACTGGAAATCCTTTCCTCTAATCTAAGCGAACTAAAAAAGAACATTTACTTAAAAATGTGTAAAATGCTATCATCTTTGGTTTCCTGCCAACAGTTGATGTGCTCAACAAATGATCCAGAACTAGCACATCCCAGTTCAGTGCTTAAAAAGGAATATTGGGAGATATGTTAGTGTATGTGGTTTTGATCAGAATAGCTGGACTTCTGCTTGCATGGTTTAAAAATATTTGAAGAACTGTAATTTCCAGTGGCCTTAAAAGATTAAATGTTTATATTTATTTAAGGTTATTGTCTTCCTTGCATTTTTTTTTTTGAAGCATGACCCATAAACACCTAGTAGCCAGTACTGATTGCATGTTCCCAGTTAATGGAAAGCTCCTGAAATCAGTGACCTGCCCTGCAGGCAGGGGTCGATGTGTGGCCCAGGAAAGTTTCAAATCACCTTTATTAATGACTCAAGATAGATGTTCAAAATTACAAGTAAAAGAGTCTTATTTTGTGTGTGTATCAATAAAGAGCAAGAATGTTGAGTCCTCATTAACATGCATGAGGAATTATAAAACCTAACAGTAAAAATGGTTTCAGTTTGTTTTAAAATTTGTGTTATCATTCATTGACTGCTAGAAGGCCACAGACAGGACATTATGTGAAGGAAAAGGCAAGCTGTTCTCACCAGTGTTACTTTCATATTTGTAGTCCAGAGGGACTTTCTATTTTGACTATTAAAGAACAAAGATTTGATCATTTTTTGCTAACTTTGAGTTATGCAGCCTGTTTCACTGAATCTGGGAATGGACTATTGTTCTTTTCTTGATAAATGACCTGTAAGTAAATGTTTAAACTGGAACATACAGAGAAAGAAATTCATATTTAATGTTATTGCAGATTCATCAGTGTATGTCTTACGTCAGGACTGATATACCAGATAGCAGATTTTTCTTTCCTTTGAAGGGAGGAAGTGGGATGTAAGAAACAGGAAAAATATTTTTCCACTGAAGTAAGTGTCAGAGTTCATGATTAATGTTTAATCTGAAAAAATATTTAACTGTCTCACAAAGGAAATCTTCTATAGTCTGCCTAGAATTAATGTCCTACCACCTTTACAGAGAGGAAGGTCCACAGACATTGAAGTACAAATGATGCCATGGAATAGCAAAAGAAGTAAGTAATCCTGGGAGTAACAAATCTGTAAAAGTCATTCTACATATGTGTTTTGTGTTCTTTCTTTTGGTTTCAAGTGCCATATGGTGGGAGCTCTAACAGAGGTTCTTGCTACTGAAGCTTTTTAAGGGCTAGGCTATGTATGTAAATATATATTGTCAGAATCTCCATTATGGCATGACTTGACAAGCGAATATGTCCTTCAGGTCCACTTAATTTACTGAAATATTATCTTTGTTCCTCAGTCAGGTTTGGCTGAATCATCAGCTACTAAATCCAAGAGTTACTGGATACGGGGACAGTTCAAGACAAACTCTCACGGACATACATGCAGGTATTTCTAGGCTAATCCTTTAATGAATTTAAAGAACCATAACGATGTCTTTCATTATGCACCTAGCTTAGTATGGGCGTAGGACTTTAGCACTTTCTTCCAGACATTTCACTGGTGTTGAGTGTTTTCTCAGTCAAGAAAACATGTGGAGATTGCTCTGGAACCATCAGTGGCACCTGGGATAGGTCCAAGTTGTGACCTGATGTCAGCTGCCAGACGAAGCCAGCAGTTTGAAGGTCCTTTCTGGAAGGCTATGGAGATGTGCTGCCCATCATCCATCTCTGACTTCCTGAAACTCTCTGTCAGGGACCAAAATACATTTTTCAAAATATAAATGTTATTTTAGAATAAGGATCTTGAAACTTCATACTCTAAAAATTTGCAACTAAATGCAAAATCTGCCATTGGATTTTTTTTTTAAGCATATAATAAGATATGTAAGAAAAGAACATTAAGAAAATTAGGCCCCAGCTTGCTGCAAAAACTTTGTCCCATGTTCATATCAAAGGACAGTGAAGGAACTGAAGAACATCTTTTGTATCTGTCTGTAGCAAACAAACAACGAACACCCCTGCAGCATGAAAATTTCTGTTTTAATTCTGATTTGAGAAGCTGAGTCATTATTTAGACCCATCTGTCTGGGACTTGATTGAATCAAAATAACTAGGGCTGCATTCAGAATAAAGGTATCTGTTATCACCTCAAATACGTGTAGCTTTCCTTTTGGACTCTTAAGATAACATTCTTAGACTGTTTAATCACTTGACCTTGCTTTAAATAGGTGTGAGGCATCTAATACCTTTGAACTTAAAGCTTTCAAGTCCTGGGTCACAATGAGTTTCTACTTTTGCTCCATCACTGATCTACACAACTGCTCATTTCATTTTTCCTCATAGAGAGGAACCCCATGGTCAATTCAAGGTTTTGTCTAATCTCATCTTTCTCCTGCTGGACCAGACAAAATCAATACAGTAACTTTTTTCTCTTTTATTTTCTATTTGTTTGTTTATTTGTTTGGGGTTTTTTCCAGTTAACTTAATTTAGTGCAATTAAAAAAAATCCAAAGTCAAATAACTAGTTGAAAAAGTGCAGTTTCTCTTCCCCTTCACCTTTTTTTTAATAACTTCAGGCTCTACTAATGATAAATTATGCTATCCTTGTCCTTTTCTGTTCTAGAACTAATTTAGCATAGAAAAAAAGCATTTTGTTTGCACACATCACTCTAAATTCCTCCTCATGGTAGATCTCAGTCATAGAATGACACTGTGATGAAATTAAACAATGAAAGAGGATATTTTCTGTGCAGTGTTTAGACTGCACAGATATCTGAGATAAACCCGAGATAGGGTTGGGGTTTTTCTTGTGGGTTTTTTATTTTTTGGTTCCTTAGCTGCAGTGCCAGAAGAAATCATTTGAGAAGCCACATGTTTAATCTCCTTCATTTTGCTTATGTCATGAGTTGAGATAATTAACCCTAGACAACTCTTTTTCCTTCTCTTTCTAACTCGACATTTAGTCATTGTCTCTCCCAAAAGACCATCCTGTAGACAACTCTTCTGCTTTCTTGGCTGCCCAGAAAGGTCACAAAAGTTTTCCTGAATGTCTTCTTCCAGACTTGAAGGCTTATCACAAATGTTTGAGAACTGCCTGTTAAGTTGCTGGGTTTGGGTTTTATAACCTTATTTTGGAACCTGGTGGTATTGTTCTGCCCCAGGAGGAGTGGAGTTCCTTCTCAGTAAGAAAGACAGAACAGTAAGTAGAATAAGGTAGAAAGTAGGAAGAGAAATACAGATATGAGGCCAATCATAATGTTCTTTAAGGGGGTGGGTACTTGTTTCTATCCTGAACAGCTGTTTTTTTCAAGTTAATTGAAATGGATCCAGGGGAAATCTTCCAACTATTTTAAATGCTTCAAAAAATTTCATCAATTGCTCTTCTGTTACTGTATTCCTATAAAGATCATTAGCTCTGTCATTGAAATATAGTAATAAAACTGTAATAATTCTGCTATTTGAGAATAGAGGCCTTCACAAATTTAGAAAAATAGTTATATAAAGCTTTTCAGTCATTGTATAGGCTGATGATCAAAACTAATTTCCTTAAAAAGTTTAATAGAGATTCTTGATCTTGGAGGGAAATAATTATCCATTTTTATTTGCCAGTATGATGGCAACAAAAATTCTGATTTCTCCTTATCAAATAAAGAAATAATTGGTTAAAGCACACAAAAAAATAAAATCAACGTATTTTTGTGGTGTCTTTGTGGGAATGAAGAGACATACGAGTTAAATAAAATATGAATAGTTTTCTGTGCAGTTACTTCCACGGATGGGATCAAAATGGGTACACGTTGACTTTTCTGCTTTCTTTCCCCTGTCTCTTTCAATTGTATTTTCAATTGGATGCCTTTGACAATTTCACTGTTTTATTTGTGGAACTTCAAGGTAGAGAAAGTGTGATCCATTAGATCATTTCAGCCCTTGAAGGAATGTAGTTTTCTGGTAGTTGCAGTAGGTTTACTTAAAAAACTACATCTTTCTGTAGGATGGTAAAGTGCATGATTGTTTACAGGGACTTGTGGAAGAGGTGGACTTTGAAGTAACACTGTTCAGAGAAGGAAAATCTGCCTATGTGGACAGATGCTGTCAGAATGTAGGGCTTCTGGCTTAAAGCCAGCTGAATGGACATGTTCCCTTCGTGGGACACAATAGGCAGGGGGAAAGCCTCTTCCTCTCTCAAGGGTGGGGAAAGTGAAGGCCTTTTATTTTTTCTGAATTTTGAAACATTATTTCTTTTTTTTAAATGATTTGAACATTTAAAATATTCTGACCAGTATTCTTTTTTCCTTCTTTTTCATTCCCACTTGCCTGCTTCATATATCTGCTCAGCTGTGCTAGTAAATATGATAGGGTATTTTAACAGTCATCAGTGAATTATTTCCTTCCAGTCTGATCTAAGAGCATGGCTGCAGAAAATAATCACAGCTTCACGTTTTGGTGCATAGTGTCATATTTTCTTATAGGTTTTGGTACATCATTGACTTAGCTTCATATCTCATTTCTGTGGTCTATAAACTAATTGTCTATTTCTTGGGATGAAGCAGATAATCTTTTAAAAATCTTCTTCTGACATATTATAAGCTGAAGTGTGATACTTTCTCTGTGTCTTGATGCAGTTATGATGGCAGCGTTACACTCTGCTAATTTACAAAATTTCTGGTTGGACAGAGTGTGCTTTAGAGATGCTCTCTCTGCTTGGACATTCTCCCTCTGTCATAAAAAGTTGCCCATGAAATAATGTGTCACAATGTGCTTTTTGGTACATCACATAAAATCTAAACTTTTCTTAAATTTCTGACATAAAAAGGTTCCATTGATTTAAGAGTTCAGAATAGAGTTTTAAACCTAAAGACTCATTATTGAACTGAATGCAGCTGAATCAGATGTTGACTCTTCTGTGAAATCAGAAGTTGCTCAGTATTTAAAAGAGAACCAAGGAGAAATGTCTGGATAATATTTTCTTTTTTTCTCCGTAAAGTACTGTGAGCTTTATATTGTTACAAATTAGCCACTAAAAAACTGTGTGACAATCAGGGGTAGAAATTCTGATGTTTTGGTCTCTCAAGGTCCACAGGCTGTGCAAAATATGAAGGAATTTCAGTTTGTAGTGTAGCAGAGAATGACCATAAAAATAATAAACTAGAATACATATTTAAAATTTACCCCTTTCCTGAGCTGATTAGATTTCTAAATCCAGAAAGAATAATTAATATGACCCAGTGTACAGTAAGGCAATTTAATGTTGCTTGGTAATGAACACGTGGTTCTCAATAACCTGTCTTTCAGAAAAACCTACTAACACTAAATATAAAGACTTTGAAGAGATACCTACATTATCATTGATCAAAAAGGATTGTTCTTGGGTGTTCCCTACTGAAAAGTCTTTGGAAATGGGGAGAAAATGGGTAATTTCCATTCAGAATACAAAGTACTTTGATTTCCTTTTCTTCCCCTGTTGATTTCATGTACATTGCAGAAAGTATCAGCAAAAAAATTGCCCTCTGCCCTCCCCCAAAAAATGAAAAAACCCAACAAAACAAACCAACTTTAAAAAACCTTGATAAAAGACCAATGTTAATTTTAGACTGAAATTGTTTTTCTGAACTTCAGCCTGGATTACATATATAAGAATGAATTATTAGCTGTTGTTATCACTGAAGATATCAATTCAGGACAGAAGTACTAACCTAAATTTTTTTAGAAGAAATATGAATGTCTCCACAGCAATCTGCTTGCAAAGTGTTTTCAGAGTGAGCAGGGGAATTTTAGGGTGTTTAAATGAAGGAAATGAATGCTCTCATTTATAAGGAATCATCAAAACTTCTTTTTGTTGTTGCACTTCTCAGAGAATTTCACCAATAAACATTTCAGCAACAGGTGCACACATTTTCAGGACCTTTGACATAAACCAATGTTTTATGATGTTCAATTGAAGTTACAAATCCTTATTCATGTTTTCATAAATATCTACTATTGGGAACCTGACCAGGAAAAGAATCAAAAGATTTCGGGTTCATTATATGGCTAGACTGGGATAGTCCTCAAAGATTTAGTTCCCACTGATGTTCTGCATTTTCACATTTATTAGAATGTGATACCCAGGGTTCATTAAACTAAATAAAGTTAAAGCACTGTACATACAGTTGTCCTTTTTTCTATATTTCCTGCATTTTTAAAAATGTGTTTGTTCACATTCATCCTACCACGAGCAAAGTCATAATAGATATGGTGTTCAACAGTTTTCTACCTGTTATTCCCAACATATTAATGCTATGACATGGGACTGCAATGCAATGTAAGCTTGGATGTAGTAGGTATGTATATACCATTAATTGCCTTGGAGCCTTCACAAAGGTACTTGGGTCATCACCAGAGGATATTTTCAGTGGTGTTGGCTGTCTAAATCCCATTGTCTGAGTGCCAGTCACAGTTCTGAAAAATTATAAGTAATGTTATTACACAACTTAAATATATGAAATAAAGATGCCATCACCCATAGCTCACCTTCCAGTCTTGTAGTTCTGTGGCTCTCTGTCTTCAACTATGTTAATATATGTCAATTTTGTCACTACATGCACAATTCATGGATATAAGGCTGCTAAAATACAAAGGAAAATATTCCTTCTTATCTAGGAGATCTCAAAGTCTCTGCATGAAACACTGTTCACATATTTCCACAAACATTTCATTCTTGAAATTAAATGGATTTCAACAGATAGCCACGCAGAAAGATCTTCAGCTTCACTTGTCTTTCTATGAATAATGTTGAAAGCAATGATCTTAAGATCCTTTTTGACCAGTCTTGGCACATGCTTTAGGGAAGGGACATTGCATCTTTTACTCTGGAAGCAAAAGAGCCTTTCAGAAGCCTGTGAACAGTTTTTAATCTTTCCAGTTTTGGCATGACAGTATTCAGTTATGACTTTTTGCTCTTTACTGCAGCCAGCATAGAGCTAAACCTGATGCAGGGAAATTCAAGCAAGTTCTTCAAACCTGGGAGAATCTTCTTTCAACTAAAATAAATCCATTCAGAAATTCACAAAGGAAAACTGAGACACACTCAAGTTTGCCATTTATGAATGCTCCCAAAATGTCTTCTGTAAGTACTTGCTTCAGAGCTGTGTATAGACAGTAGGGGAGTGTAATCAAATCAGGCTTTGGGCTTTCCCTTGAGAGGATGAAAAAAAGGGATTTATCAGCTCTTATTTTTTCTTAATAAATCTTGCTATAAATTGTAGTGAAATAAAAAGTAATCTCTATGACACTGAAAATGCATAATTCTTAGAAATTTCCCATTTCTTTAGCTGTAGATAGGAATATAACCATTTGTCAGCACAATATTTTCTGTACTAATTCCTTAATATTTTTAAAGGTGTTTACTTTGACTACTTCACACATTCCTCTTACTTAGATAGTATTTAAATAATCTGAAGTGTTGCTGCTGTGGGCTTAAAGGAGTCATTGATCCTACTGTACTGATAAATGATGGTGGAAATTGTGTAATCTGAAGCTGCCAATGTATGCGCAGTACCTTTAAAATTATACTTAACCTTAGGGAAGATGTATTACCCTTCTTCCCTGAAGCTGTCTATGTGTGATCTCATGGACTTGAAAAATAATATTTTTCCTTTGGTACTACTTTTCCTGTGAAGTAGAATAATTAGAATGCATATGATAGGTGGCTGCATAAAGATTCAGGTCAAATGTAAATGTGTTGCGTGTCATTGTAACTTTCTGAGGACTGACAGTGTAAGGAAGAACTAATATTTCCTAGGTTGCACTATGAAGGCTACTGGGCTCATTTCACTTATGATACAAAAAGTTACTGAATTTCTAATTACTTTATATCCAATTTAGTAGAATTTTACTAATTTGTAGTCCCTAAATCTTGCAGTCTATTAAAAACAGGCACTGCATGGTTATACAGCTGGTTCATTATCTACATATAGCATACACATTTTTCCCCAGGTACTGAGAAGTGGTAGTTATCAAGAGATCTGTTTGTAGCGATTGAAATGTAGAAAAAAGAGAACCCAAAACGCCATTAATGAAGCCATACTCTTCAACTGAAAAATATCTCCCTGTTTTCCCTTTCATGAATTCATTTTTTGTCTCCGTTGCTCCACTGTCTCTGTTTGTGCAATATTCAGTATCCATAATGAGTTGTTAATGAGCTGTCGATTATGAATGCAATTTATAGACAAGAGAGATTGAGGATTTGAGGTGCTCCTTCAAAACAAATAATTCTGTATCTGAGTTGTCCTTCATTTACAAATATACACTATTTTCTGTTGCAGTATCTTTTATACTAAAATCTTATCTGAGTTGCTCTGAATGAAATTGCACATTTAATGAGTTTCCTTTAATGATATATTGACTATATGCTGAATGTTGCAATGAACAAAGAATACAGTATAATGAAAACTCTGTTATACCACGAGCAGACTCAAAGAATTATGGTCATTAACTGTGATCCTGAACCAATGAATTTAATGGAAAATTTGCTGTCAAATTCAGTATGAACAGAATCAGAACCTAATTTCTTAAAGGCATTCAGAAATATGGTCCTTAATAACAGTTTTGTAATACATCATGATACAAAGAGAATTAGTTACAAGCAACTTAATTACACTGGAGGATAAATTGGCTAAAGCTCTGTACATACAGCTAGGACTCCCCTATGCACAAAACTTGAAATTATTTGCATATTTTGGGGTTTTTTCACCTTTAAATCCCGGAATGCTGAGGCACAGACTCTAAAGCAAAAGCCAAGATTATATAAACATCATCAGAAATGAACCCAGATCTCTCAGCTGTTAACCCATATAATCATGTTTGAACACAGCAGCAAACCTCAGTATGAGAATGGACATCAGGTGGACTGTGCACTCATCAGGCAAATGAGGTCTAGTCACTCCATTACCATTAATTACAGTTTTAGTGATCTGAAATTGAAGCAGCTCATGAAATAGAATTTCTCATGAAAAACTAGATCATAGACAGATTACCTTGAATGAACCCCGAGATTTTATGAGCTCCATTCCTTCTCGAAGTAGAGGAATTCCAGGATGACCTTTGTCACCATTAGAGAATGAAGTATTTATTAGAGGTTGTATGGAGCTGCTTTAGAGAAATCAGTTACTGATGATTAGGAGAGAGGATGCTGAGGTCCTAACTTGGTTAGTTAAGGAATGAGAGTTAGCCCTCCAAACATTCAAAGTAATCAAATTTTGGTTGGGCTGTGTTTTCTCTATTTATTTTATTTTGATTGATACCTGTCTCCTGAGTCAAATGTTGCTTGTGCACAGTAATTTTGCATATCTGCAGAACTAGAAATTTTACTTTTGTTGTTGTTGTTGTTTTCTACTAGCCACAATTCACCCCTGCTGACATTTTGGAAAAACCTGGAATTTTATCTCCTGTCAGAATCAACATCTGGCAAGAGCCAAGGGTATGAAGCCTTTCAAATATTTGCTCTGAGAAATGCAGCTGTGATAATATACCTACAGCCCTGCATTGCTCTTCTGAAACCTGGCAGGAAATAAAAAGGAAAAAAAAAGAGAAAAGAAGCTGTTTAAAATCATATGACAGGTTATTATTTTGTTTAATGTGAAATGTTCATCTGACAAGCTTATTGAGCTTGATTTGTGTACCGAAGCCTTCTGCAAATCTACAGTCTATCTGATTTCCCTTCCCCCTCTTCTTCACTCCCCGCTCTGCCACTAGCACTCACATCAACCATTGTGCCATATGAGGGGAAAAAAAGGTACCTGGAGTATTCAAGTGATTTAACCAGTTTGATTTATGTTAATGGTACAGAAGAGAATATTTTTTGGTTCTCAAAAACATAACAGGCAATTGATGTGCCATATTGCAGTATGGTTTTAGCTATCAACATGTCAAGATTTAGTTTTGCTGTTAACATTTTACGATTTAGAAGGCTATAAGAATATGTGCAGTGTAGCAACAACTCAGGCATCATTCCCCCAGCTATATTTATTGGGCTTTCATTTTTGCCTTTTATAGAGAAATTGAAAAAGAAAAAGGAAGGGAAAAAAGACTGACATTTTCTGTCTTTCATTTTCTTCAGTCTATCAGGTTTTGAGAATAGAGAGAAAGAAAACTGACTTCTAATGGTTTGTTTTCACACAAAAGTATATTCAGGACATAAGAATTCAAATGTTCAGTTTGTTGATTTCTTGCTAAACTAAAGATAACCTGTGCATAAACTGTAGCTTCATTGCATTGTCTGAAAATCTGGAAGTACCATGTGCAGTTTACATGGTCATAGAAACATTTATTTTCCCTCTAGACCTTCATTTCTTTCTACTTCTGCTGTGGAAAATCAGTAAGATGTACTTCTTGGTGTTTAAGTGGGAAACTAATTTTTTGATACTAGGAGAATGTCACAGTGGCTGGAGCTTCTAAAATAAGATCTAAATTCCTCTCTTGGGTATTTTACTTCCACCAGGTTTTAAATTGATGATAACTGGATAAAAATTTTTGCTGACCATTTAGAACAAGCACTAAAAAGTAAATAGGATGCATGAAAAACTTACCTACTGAAATTTCCGTGCTTAAACTCCCAAGTTAAAAAAGCAACTTGAAACATGGGTAATAGGAGATAATACAAATTTTTGAAAAGTTTTCAAACTTCTTTTAATGTCCATTTCAAATTCTCAGACTCATGCCAAGAAGATAGTGAAATTCTCTGTCTAATTAATACCTTTTATTTTCCCAGTTGCTCTGGATAATGAAGAAATGCCTCATATTTGGAACATTACCCCAAGAAATTTGTCTTCACAATGTGTATATTCCCACTACATGTTGTTTTATCAGAGCATTCTGCTCCTCATGTCAACTGTATGAAGAAGGACATACATACTTATTTGTGCCTCACCTGTTTCACAGTAAGATCTGTTCGGTGGAAAAATACTTAAAATGTATTTTTAAAATCCTTTTATTACTTTCTGTCTTAAAATTTCATAAACAATTTAAGATTTTAAAATATAACAGCTTAAAGTTTTACAGCATCAGAGTTTTTCTCATAGCTTCCACTTCTGATATTCCAGAGCTCAGTTTGGCATGCACTTATCTACTATTTATTTCACTATGACTGCCTTGAATTGCCTTTGGTTTTAGAGGACAGATCTTTCTTGCTTCAAGCCCTGATGATTGTTGTGTCATATTTCTTTTGTGTGAAAATCTAGGGCCTGGAGCTATTGTCCACAAGAGGAAGATCTGGGCAGGCTCCAGTGAGTCCCTTCACAATCTTTGTCTTTCCCTTTTAATATGAACCAGCTGAGCTTCTTTAGTGAATTGATAAGAAATCAGGAAAATATACAGAAGTTTGTTCCTACATGTGTGAAAAAAAAAAAAAAAAGTGGGGCAATTATTAGATCTTTGGTCTCTGGCCAAGTTTAAACTGTGGAACCCCAAAAAGCTGCCGGTTCCAGAGGCATGACATCCAAATTAAATAGGACTTAGATATGTGCTGCTTTTTCACTTCTGTTTTCCCATTCTGTGATTTTGGTAGAAGTCCAAAAGCTTGGGCCAGAGGAACGGCCAGGAGAAAACAACTTTCAGATACTACTGGAGAGCAATTGTTCCCTAGGTCTTAATCCTCCACAGGTTTTACCTGCCAAGGATATTGCAAACATGAATCATTTACCTTTGAGCTCTATTGTGGTGACAGCAGTGTCACAAAGAATTCTACTGAGAAATAAATATTTTTTCTGCTCAGTGAAGAGACTATGGAATAAATAAGGTCAGAACTACACAATAAATAGGAAGATAAGAAGAAATATTGATTAGTAGCTCATGAAGAGAGAGCTAGTCATCTTGTGCATTGTGTTGAAAAATACTGGGTAATTACCTAATTAAAGATTGTATCAGCAATACACGTAAACAGCACAGTTGAATGAATCATGAACAGGCAAAATTCTGATATCAAAGCAGATAAGTATGAAAATGCTAAAAACTCAGTGAGGATTTTGATATTGATATTGATTTTTTATATAAGGTGTTCAGCTCCCACAGTGATGGACTTAGATTACTATATAAAGTAGAAGAAAACACCTAATTTCCACCTAACTTGGATATAGTAGTATCTTTTAAATGCAGAAGAGTATATGCAATCTTTTATTTAAAAAATAATTTGTATGGGGAAAGGCAATGTAGGCCATGCAGACTTTTTTAGTAGGACATCTAATGCCAGCAAACTTTTTTTTTTTTTTAAGAGGACTTTGCTTCCAAAAAACTGGAGCTTTGTGGTTATTTAATGTTCAGATTTACTGTAGAGAAACTGATTTACCTTGACTCAATCTGTATTTAAAGAGGAAAATTGTACAGGGATAAAATAATCTCTTCTACACTTCTCAACTGAACTAATGCTTAGGTTTGAAAGGCAAGAATTTTACTTGGTTTATAGTTTTTTGAGTGTATGTTGTGATAAGGCAGGCTTTTCATAATGCCTTTTTTAATTAAAAAAAAAAACCTACAGAATGATTCATGCATGTCATTCAAAATGGAGTTAGTAAAAAGTCTGAAAGGACCCAGATGACATAATTGAGGCTACAATCACGTTATAGTGTCTTCTGAATATAATCCAAAATAATAATTAAAGAAAGGTAGATACAGTAATTTCAGGAAGTCCTTATTAACAAAATATGTTATTCAGTATGGAAATCAGATTGTATGTTTTGACTTTATGTATGAGGTTTGGTACCCTTGGGTATTCCTTAAAGAGCAGGAGCATCTGATTTCTTCATTTGCAAGCCAGAAACTTGACAGCCACAGATGCGAACTAGTCCAGCTTAAGGTGTGAAAGCTGTTCTGTGAAGCCAGAATCCAGGCAATTAAGCAGGTTTCCCTGCTCCCCAGGTAGGCTGGTATTTAGCTAAATTGTCAGTACTGAATATGCTGCTCTAGGAGGAAAGGCAGACTGTGATAGACAGAACACTGGAAGCATTTTTTGTGAAAAAGATAAAACGAGCACCTAGGAATTGAGATTGTATATTGTAATAAATGCATTTTTGCCTTTGGTTCCTCAATATTTTCATCAAGATCCTTAGAAGTATACTGCACAAATGACACAAACAGGCTGGAGTGCAAACTCTCAGTATATCACATAAAACAGAATTGAAGCTGAGGCTGTTCCTGAGATAGAGCGTTGTTTACCCAGAGGTGCATGAGTAGTGCAGGGCACACCAGCCTGCCTTAGCCCACCTCCATATCACTCCTGCTTAATAACTACATGATTGCTCAGGTTAAGGAGTGCTTTGATAATGGATTAATTAGTGTGTTTAAGAGCTATATGCATAATCTCTTTTTTTTTTTTTTTGTAATCTGTTTGTTTTAAAAGTGTGTTAGGCTTTCCTGGCAGGAGCATTGAAAAGTTAACATCAATATGAGTCAGAACTTTCTGACAGCTCTTCATGCACTCTAAGGGGCTCCCAAAATCTTCTGCCTGCCTTTGGTGCTGGGTCTGAATGTGTGCTTAGAATATGTTCCACTCTACTCTGACGTATAAGAGAGTGCTCTAATGAAAAGTCTGGTGGTGTTGTGCCAATGTAAAACAGCTGTAGTGAGTGAAGTACTACTAATGAACTTATGGGCTTGGTTTTCTGTCCAACTTAAACCTTTCCACTTACATTGCAAATGTAAAACTACACCTCATAACTTAGACCTAAGGTTGAGAGCCCAGCTGTTCTCACAGTGCTCCTGATACCCCGAAGTCCCGATGTCTGTCAGTTAACGCACTGCCTCGTGAAAGGACTGCACGCCGGGGTGTAGGGGAAAGGGGGAAAGGCTTCCCTACGTGCAGTGTCATCTACTGGTGCTAGCCCAGGTCTTGGACTGTATGATAGGTGAGTAGTGGATTGAGCAGCAGACAGGCACAAAACCGGGAGTGGGAAGGGGAACACATTTCCCGACCCAAACAGAGCATGCAATTCCTTCCTTATTCCAGCCTCCTGCTGCCAGTGTGGTGCTTGGGTTCCTGAAGCAAAACTCTGTGGCAGATCTATGCTACATCTACTAATATCATTCCCTATTACCTGCATAACGGGAGAGAAAATGAAGTTAAGAACCTTCAAATGATTCACTGCAGGATGGCTGAGCAATATGCATTTAGTTATTTGTCTGGTTTGGGTGCTGTCAAGTAGTAAAGCAAATGCAAGACTCCCAACACTAGAGGTTAAAAAGTCCTGAAGTTTGACAGGTTTAAGTATACTGGCAGGTTTTTGAGTAATATTAAAACCCACATCCAATAAAAACAAACAGCAAAGCCTTAAAAATAAGTATCAGTAAATACATAAATAAACTGATTAGCTGTGTGATATACAGAGCATAACCTAATCCTATGTCATATTCTCTACATATTTATCTGGAGTCTACCCACAAATCCTCTCAAAAATATCCTGAGTCAATTCAGCCATGTAGGGGTCTATTGACATGCCCATTTGGTTTCAAAAGAGATGAGATAACATTTTTAGATGTTAAGAGAAGTTTGTTATCTGAATATAAATGGATCATTTAGCAAAGTACCTTCATCATTATTATTGCAGTCTTTTTTTCAAGAGCACCATAGTGGGTCAGAACTAGCATATACTTTTGCCGTTAGATTAAGCAGTTAATTTTTCCAAAGGGTATTAGAGCAGAGTTTACTACATCTGAGATTGTTTCTGTCATATATTTTGCAATGTTTCTTCCTTTGAACCATATCTAACAAAGCTTCTGCTCTCTTACCCATATAACCCATACAGAGCATTCTTTTCTGGATATTGTTTCTGTAAGAGGACAAGGCAACCTGTAGACTGGCTTTCAAGCAAGCTTTATTTCTCTGCTGGGAATTCCATAGGGAAGACAAAACCCTGATGGTTGTCAGTGACAGTTTACCCAACCATTTTAAAGTGCATCACAAACAACTGTGCCTTCTTCATGAGTATGTTGTTGCTGTATGAAGTTCAGTGGACATTTGAAAGGATGTAGCTTATATATTCTCCAAATTATTTTACAGCTATGATGAATGAGGCATGTGGTGTCCTGAAGACAGAGCTTATTACAGTAGTTGATTTCTTATTATGAAAGAAAATGCAATATGAGCCTGGAAAAAAAGTTAGACGAATCTCTCACAGTTTGCTACTTAAAAGTTTTGTTTCTTAGAGTGAAACCATTGGTATTGGGGATCAGTGTATGGGCCATGAGGAACAATAGCCATGGTGATTCACATTTATCCAAAAAGGGTGCATCATCATGTCCTAGTCTGAGCTTTGAATAAGAACAATTGAGCAACAAAGCTTGTCGTAGTAGAAAAGCTTGCAATTTGTGATTAAAAAGAAATAGTTTTAATAGCAATGTCATAACTCCTGGAAACCTGAAACAGATCCTTGGAGAGTATGAAGTGACATTGTTCCTCATGGCTCTCTGTCACTGCTGAAAGCCATCTGAGGTAGTGCTATTTTAACTTTTCTCTTGCTTGACATTTTCTTTTTTTAATTGAGTAGTCTCTGTGTTGGACTGAATTCCGGCATTAAGAGCCTCACCAACCCCCTCTTTTGATTGCTTCTTTTTAAAGCAAGAGGAATAAAATTAATTGCTTCTGATCCACCACAATGGTAATTACATAGTCCCAAGTGGGACTTGACCAAGGATGAACTGCTGCTTTTGCTTTCTGGCAGGAGACACTAGACAGGGATAATAGAGAAGTACGTCTGTTTCAGTGGACTGGTTGTTTCCTGCAGCAGAGAATGATAGAAGTCTATTGCTGTACAATTACACTGTGGCATTTGCAGGTTGCAATAGCATCCTGCAAAGACTGAGAAGAAAAAATAATTTCCATGGTTGTATATCTCACTTTGCTAAGGGTGTCTGTGAAAACAGTTGGCCTGCTGCCTCTTTGCTCCTTGAATCTTCATTATCACACTGATAAAACAAACCTAGCAAAATCATTAAAAGCAGCTTGTACACTGCATGGCCTTAGAAGAGAAAAGAAGCAGCAATAGAAAACAGGCCTAGGAATGCTTAGGAAATGCTAGCATTGCAAAGGAACCACAATCATTGCATTTAGTTGTAGTTGTCTATTTGTTATTTCTTTAAGAATCTTAAACAGGAAAACGATTAAAAGCATGAATGTTTTTCTATATTAAAAATATGTTCTACCACCTTCAATTATTTCTATAGAGAGACTAGAAAAGAAACTTTTGTAAAAAGTGTTTTGCACTTGCATATGTCAGAAAAAATAGGAGGAATATTTCTGATCTTTAAAAAACTCCTAGCACAGAATAAAGCATGTATATAAGAAGTATTGTTAAATGAACATTTAATGCATCACATTGAGTTAGGTCCCTGAAATCATGCTTCTGCCTTAGAAACGTTTAAGCTACTAAAATACAATACATTTTATTTATCTTTCTGATTTCTATACCTTCCCAGTGCAAAATCAAGCACTGTATTGAGCAAATCAGGAAAGATTTTTTTTTCTTCTGAAGCTGATTTCCTAATATGATCTATTGACAGAAACAATCCAAACCTGTGACACTTTCCATTCAATTAAAAGGATGAACAACAAGATTATAAGAAACATTGTCTTGACTACAACCAAAACTGAAATAGTTTTCTCATTCAACTACGTGAGTTTTTCAAAGAACTTTTTCAGAAAGAATTTATAAAAAGTAAATGATGGTGTGAAATTTCTTGTTGGCATATAGTCTTCAGAGAAAGAACAACAAGACACAGATATCTACATGCTTCTATAGCTGAAATAAGGCTAAGGCTTTACATGTCATAAATGTTTGTTCTTTCAAATACATGCTGATTGAAGATCTTGGCATGGATTAGTTAAGATCTATTCAATATATCAAGTTAAAGGCAAATTTTATATTGAAAAGAATATGCTGAAATTCCACAAAAATATTGACATTATTGTGTAAATGTGACTGAGGTTCCACAGATTCCAGTCTCAGCAACCTAACATTGAAACTTAAATGTCTTCCTTCCCATGAGATTTTGAAAAGTAATTTTATTTAATTAGATTTCTGACTTAGACAATTTCAAAGTGCACCTGAATAGTATATTAAAGATTTTCTCTACAACACAATACTAGAAATTTACTTAAAAAATAAAACCCGATTTTTGTATGCATTAATTCTGCCTGGAGTTTGAGTCTCCATGCAAAGTAGCAAACATTACCAGAACAAGCCTTAGTAAATCTTATACTAGTCCTTTGAGGTGACAAATTTCACTTAATATCTGTTTTTATCTTTTGGAAGCTACTTTTAAGATGTATATTGCTCTCATCCTAAGGCATACAATTATGACTTTAGAGTCACTATAGCTTCAGTTAGCAAAGCAAATATACTGAAATCTGTCATCTAAAAAATACCAGCCAGTTTCTCAAAGCACAACTCTGGATAAACCTCCCTTTTCATCTGATTACCAGGCCATCATAAAATCTTATGATGTGAGTAATGTCTGCAATATCCTTAATCTCATCTCTGTCCTGCTTTACAGGCACTTTAACTTTCAGGCAATTATACATACAGCACGACTTCAGTGATCAAAATGCTACCTGCTTGCATAGAGAGCTGACATTAACTAAGGTTTCCGTTTGTAATTTCACCTTTGCTATGACCATTTCTGCCCCCGGACACTGGGCTATACCTGAGTCCTCAGGTGCATCACCTTTGCTGGACCAGGTCACCTCTACCAGACTCAATGGCCTTGGAAGTGTCTCCAGCTGTTAGTGACCTCCTGTTCTTGTGCCAGCAGCAGCTGCAATCTCTAAAATGGTCTGTCAGGCCACCTGCCTGGCTGCCAGAAATAAAACACACTCCAAAAATATATAAGGCAAGTTTAGAGGAATGTTGTGCAGAGATTCCTAAACAGCACATAGAACTCAGCGATGGCCAGAAATATCCAGCTACTTATTACCAAGGTGGAGTGCAGTTCTAAGGGCATACTGGGGACAAACAGCTTTTAGAGTGGATGTGTCAGGGCTTGCCAGGGATTCCCAGGGCAATCCAAACCCAGATCCCGCAGGAGAAGAGCAGGTGTCCCTGAGCGCTCGGCTGATCAGCGTTTCTGAGCTGATGCCAGTCAGGAGGGAGCGCTGCCAGCGAGCAGTGCCTGGCAGAAGAAGAGGAGGAGTGGTTGCACACTTGATGGTGCATCACTGCAACTCTTTGGGAAGGTAGGTTGGTGTCAAAGGCTTTTCACAGTGTGTCCTGCCTTGGGGATTGAAGCCAGTCTGGGTTAGGGCCCTTCCCTCTCCATGAAGGGCTTGTTTGGAGTACACCTGCACTGCTGGCATACAGGCTAGGCTCATGGGCTTCCTCTCTTGGGACATGTGAAGCTGAACATTTCAGGCTTCCTCCTGACTTCCTCAGCACTGTTCAGCTGGAAGGAGAGGGAGGCTGCAGCATAAGCCATGCATGCCTTGCTTTCTTGGATGTAACTGCCATAAACAAATAAGAGGTGTGAAAAGCATGTGCTATCTACAGAGATTGATGACATGCTGTTCAAAAAATGGTAGGCCCTGTGAGGATTCTGTTTTTCAAAACAAAGTCCTAATGACAAAAAAAGATATTACAGATGCAAAAGCGTGTATAAAATGAAATAATAATTGCTAGCATGGATTTATAATTTTATTAAGAAATAATTTCAACTGCCATTACCTTGTCTGAAAGACCTGCTGCCTATGATTTAGATACTCATAGATTTTTTTTACGTGGGTTTTTTAATTTTTTTCATTACTGGAAGCATTTGCATGATAACAGGATCCTTGCTTTTAAGAGTTCATCAGCTCCAGCCACTTAGTTCCCACTTGAAGTCATAATCTTCTGTTTATAATTTCATAATTGTTTGCAGTAGAGGTGATTAAAATATTACAAACATAGCATTATTTTGACTTCAGGCATGGAGCAAGCAACAGATAAACACTTTAGGAACAAAGATGATGTTTTCATGTAAATAGCCCAACTACTACAAAGTAAGGGGAAGAAATGAGAATATGGAACATGTTCAGATGCAATATTTTTCATTGTTTTCTTTTAGACAGCAATTGTTCTTTGAAACACATGCTTTCCAGAACCTCACATCTTCCAGTAGAATATTTCTCTCATCTCTTACGAAGTTTTTCTACCATATGAAATGTTTCTAAATACAATAAAAAATTAATTAATGCATTAATTGGCACAATAAACTCTCCTATGCATTAATTGGCTGAACCTTCGGAGCTCTTCCACACAAACATTTGAATTTCACCCTTGCAGAAACCCAAGTCAGTGTGATGGCAGCATCAAGTATATTCAGATATTCTAACAGGAGGCACCGAATTTAGGAGCTCATGCTGTGTGTCTGTAGAGCAGGGTCTGAGGGCTGATGCAGCTCTCTCTGCAGACTCTGGGTTTCTGGCCCCAGCCACTTGCTGGTGCTTGCTGTAAGTGTCCTGCTGGGGTAGGGACAGTTTTCATACCATGTAATCAGATCATACTTGGAAATTTGGTATGTCTAGGATTTGCCAGATGTGTAACAGTATAAATTTGGGGTGACTTCTTCCTAAACATGCCCCCTTTTCAGTTGCCAAACTGCAAAAGACTGATGTAATTTTATATGCTGTTTAAGTTGCTGAATACCAAGAAAATTCATTTCCCTCCCTCCCTCTCACAAACCCCAAAGGAACTTGTAATCCAATGATAAGTGATTATCTCTCAGAAACATTAAGTACAGAGATATGTGCCACTCTTTTATGCACATAATAATTCATTAAATTCACTAAAAGATGTACTGATTCTGCCATTCTATTATTTAAAAAGAAATATTGAAAAACAATGAGGCATTCTGGTTTTGCTCCTCAGTCATAGTTGTTTTGGTACATACGTTGCTTCCGTGAGAAGAACAGGATGTGAGAAAGAAACATTTCTTTAGGAAAATATATGTGCTCAACCTTATATTTGGATAATGCTGGAAAAGTTTTTCTAGAAAAAAACCTTGCCAAGGATAGACTCTGAGGGATAGGTAAATAATGGGAATTTTTTATTACACTCTTTGTCTGATGACTTCTTGTTTGAAGGGTGAGAGACGAATTCATTAGTCACTCAGAGCCAAGATATCTGAAGTGTTATCTGAAGGTACCACAATAAAACAAGCTTTGCATGGCTGGTCCCAAGTCATGCCAGGGCCTCTTGAATACAAAGTTTGTCAGATACAAGTTTCCTGTAAAACACAAGCCCTGGTGCCTAAAGGCATCATTCACAGGAACCAATGACTTCAGCAACCAGCTCTCTCAGAGGGTAAGAAACACCTAAGAGGGAAGTAAAGAAGGACCCTCAGTGCCCATCATGGATGAGGACAGTCCTTCATATGCAAAACCAGAGTCTGAACAGGCTGTCCCTGGCATGGGCAGCGGGTAGGTGCCATTGCATTCCCTTGGGTGCCCACCCTCTGACACACCCTGTGGGGACATGGCCTGAATTTCCTCTCGCTCCTTCCACATTCAGTCACACGGCAGCCTCATTCCTGGTAAGTGTCCAAGAAACACAGCTATGGCTCCTGAGGACATGGCTCAGTGGTGAATGTGGTGGTGGTGTTGTACTGGTGGTTGGACTTGATGATCTACAAAGTTTTTCTGACCTTAAAGATTCTATGGTTCTGTGATCTCTGTGTTGGACAATTCAGTGTTGGACAATGTTGCTTAAAACCGAAGATAGCTGACAAAGTACCTGTGTATATTTAGTATTAGATTCCAAAATAATTTATGCTTTCTGAACATAACTGCTTATTCTAATAAGCTTTGCCTATATCAGTAAGACTTTATGGAAGAAATTTTGTAATGGGAGAAATTCCCAATTTCTTCCTTTTAAGGAAATTCAAAAGAGGGAACTAGAAGAATATTCCTTAAAATATAAACAATTTTAAGTGAATGATTAAAGGAACAGAATTAAGGCAAAATGGAATAAATGAATGAGGGTTCTTAATTCTAAATTTCAAAGACATTTTATGTTCATTTTTATGTGAGTTGAGGTCCTGGTCTGAGTCCAAAGTTGGTGGTGGTGGAAGCTACTGTTTAGCTTGGAAAATTTGTTCCAAATTTAGTCAGAATACATTTTTTTTACCCTATGGGGCACTTTTCTAAAAGATAGATAGAGAAGAAGAAGAAGAAGAGGTTGATTGGCCTATACTTCAATAAGATGTCACTCCTGGAAGAGAGCCTTTTAGAAAGTAAAGGGAGGCAGAAAAAGGAGAAGACATTCTCACTGTCATTAATGAGAACAATACAGTAGTAGCTATGGCCAGAGATAAAGTTACCTAACCTTTGATTATAAATTTAGGGGGTAGAATATATTGGCTGAAGCTTTTTATGTCAGAAATACAAAAATGTGCATATTTTTCTTTTTAAAATGTCATAAAATTGATGCTAGGGTTTGCAGATATCATCATGCACTAATTAAATATATGTAGAATTCTAAAAGGATGGGGATGTAAGTATTTTTAAATACTGGTGCATAAGCTAAGGCTTTCGTTTTGTTTAAAAAGTACCAGCTTATAAAGAGAAAATGTGCTCTAATTTAGCTGGACAGATTTGCAAAGATCTTTGAAAGTGTGAAAAAAGGAGTAAGAAGGAAATGTCTCCTTTACAATCTGTTTATGGCTTTGGGACTGTGCTTTATCTTGACAAATAAGATAAAGATCATTTGACAGCAATCCACTCATTCTTATCTTGCTAGCAACTTAAAAACGGAATTATTCATCCTCAGTGTGAAACTCTGTTTTCTCTTCTAAATTCAGCTGCATAGTTCACACCTAGTCTCCAGAAAAATGTATCCAGTGCAATAAAAGAAATGTGCTGAAAATTACCTCTGTAAGAGCAGCACTACCAAAAATAATAAGCATTCCTAGAATGACAGAGCTTTAATGAACTAGTAATAAGTCTAATAAACTTACAAAAGTTACATAAATATTTCTCTAGTTTCTTCCTGTAACTTTTAGGTTTGTGTGAGTGAACTCATGATCTTTGCTAAATCATGCAGGTATTTTCCTCTATAAGAGAAGTCTTTAAATGAGCTCACTTGGGCCACATGAAATTGCAAATATGTTAACCTTGGCTGTGTCACACAGGTATGTGAATAAGCATGATTGCTGACTGCCAATCCCAGACATAAAAATCCCATATTACAGATGCAGTTGTACCACAAATTTTATTTTTCTAGAAAGATTTCATGAAGACTAATATAAACTCTGCCTGTGACAACATTGCATTAATAAAGCAAATAAATAATACAAACCTTTATTTCAGTAATAAAACCTGTGCTTTGCAAACACAACAAATGTATAATCTATCTTGAATGCTGTTTAGGACTGATCCAAAATATGAGACCAGGCAGTTTAAGAAAAGATCTTTCATGCTTCTTGGTAATTTTGAACCATGCAAAGCTTTTCCTCAATAATTAATTTTCTCCTGAATACATTTTATATTACTTATATATGTATACATATAAAAGATAGCTGTTAAGCATTTGCATCTCTTGAATTAAAATCAATTGGTTAACAGATGTAAGGCCAAATGAATCACGTTAAGAGTCACTACTCTTCAATTCTAGTCACTACTGCTCAAAACTCACTTCCATGATATTTTTGAATGTCTTCAGCTCCACATTTCCCCCCAGTTTTTAATTTAATGATACACCTTTGTTACTGTGTGCATCTGTGTGCAGAGCCCAGGTGAGCAGTCTGGGCTCAGGAAGGGTGTGACCTGGGGAGCTGTGAGCAGCTGGGGAGGGATTGTCGTGGGCACAGCATTTGAACAGGAAAGTGGTGGCTCTCTTTCCCACTGCAATAGAAAGGAAACTGATAACAATGGTGTGCTATAAAAAGCAAAGGAACATTTTTCTCTGTCAAATGGCCGCACCTCTCTGGCAGTGCTGCTGCTGCACTACTCTGGCTGGCAACCACTCTGTGTTTGAACTCTGCTGCTACTGAATTTCACTTAAAACTGAAAACCACACAAAGGGAGCGGACAGAGAGGACACCAAAAAGAAACAAGATGTTCGTTTCCTTGCTGCTTTTGTTTTAGGGATTTTCTTTGTGTCATTGGGAAATAATGATCCAAGTGTGGTGAGTGTTATCTCCTGTCTGGGCCAATTTTACCTCATTAAAGAAAGACAAGGATTACGACAAGTTCTTCCAGAAATTCGGAGCAGCCATTCAAAAGCAAAAGTCATACTGGGATGCAAAATCCCTCCAGTTCCTGCTTCAGTCCATTAAAAAAATATGTATTTGAAGCCTGAGGGAAGAATACAATTTAAGAGAGATTTTTCCCTTATGCAGTGAACCCAACAAGGCCTTATGTATGCTGCAGCAAACTGCAGTACCTGCAGGGTGCTCATCTACCATGAAAGTCTTCTATTATCTCATTCTTTACATGAATGAAATGTGAATATAGTTCCTTCTTTCTCAAAAACCATTACACTGATTGGATTGTGTCTGGAAGCAACAGAATGGGTTTTTCCACACAATTATTTTCAACAGATTGAAAATGTATGGCTCTCCTTGTAGGTGCTGATGGAAGGTATTCTGGAGTTTCAAAGACTGTGTGAAAAACAGTAGCTCCAGTAACCTTTAAAAATGTTCTAAGTAGAGGGGGAAAAAAGGAAATTTTAAAAGTTGTTAAAAATACATATTCTTTTACTGTGGAGTTTTCTCTGGAACTCAGTGGTCTTTATTGCTTCAAGTTATTGCTACTGAGTGTAATTAGATCATAAGCTTCACAAATATTAATTCATAATAAAACAAATGACTTGTGATAAAGTTAAGAAAATTGTGGTTTTATTATTGAGAATAAAAATGAAATCTAACAAGATGATGGAGTAGTTGCAGAGGGAGTACCAGATATATTTTCTTGGAACTGCTGGCTGCATTCACATCATATAAAATTGTGTTCTGAGAAATCCACATTCTGAATGAAGGACTACAGGCAAGGTTTTAGCTAGACAGTACCCATTATGTTATCACAGGAAAAATATGTTTAAAACAAGGCTGTTTCACATTATCTGAGGACATGTGTCTGTGCATGTATGCCTATATGCATAGCTATATGTGAATAAATATATTCACATATTTACTGAAGGCTTTTAAACTGGTGGAAAATTGAAGGGAGTAGAGGAAAACTTAGTTTGGCTAAAAAGCTGCTCATTCTCTTTTTCTGTCTCCTTATTAATCATATCAATATTTTAATTCTATCTCCTTCCTTATTTTTTTCTTTGGATTGTCTAAAACCTATTTTCTAATTCAGTCCAGAAGCTCATCTTCTAATGTCATTTTAATAGACCTTGTCTTGTGTTCATGAAACAGTAAAAGCAAAGGTTTCATTGTAAAAGAAAATTGCCTTACTTGCACTGAGTTTTCTAATTACTGTGTCTGGTGCTACCATTGAGTGTTTGGAGAATGGGAAAAGAGAGAGGAAATAGAGATGGTTATTAATCAGCCCTTACTGGTAATTAATGCCCTCAGCTTCCCATTGATTCTTTTTTTTTCTTTCAATTTACATACCTTGATGTCAAATAAAGCAAATGGCAGAAGAAAAATCTCAGCTGCAGACAAGTCACTTGTTTTACAAACATGAGCATTCCATGACATTACATGAAGGAGGATGAAGGGCTGTGGACCTGCAAACAGACCTCGTTTTCCCCAGGAGGGTTGTGTAGTAATATGAGGTGAGGAAATCAAGAGACAAATGGCTTCAACAAAGGACAGCATCACTGCACTCGTCAGTGAACTTGGATTTACAAATACTTCCTGTGGATTTGTTGAATTCTGTATTTGCAAGAACAGAGTCCTTCCTGTTAGGATGAATGAGCAGTTTGGCTACTTTATAAAAAGAGATAGGATTCCCTTCACCATGGACATCACTCATATATGTTCCCGTGGTCAATGTGAAGTGACTGCTTGGAAAGAATGAAAATTTGAATTTATGTAATATTTTCCAGTAGAGTCATGAGGTAAGAAGAAGAAGAAGCTGGGAAGAAATACTTCTGTATATAGAGGGAGAAAGGCAGGCCTCCCTGATGACAATCACTCACAGGACCGATGCAATGGCAGGGGAAATGCTCCATTTCATGACAATTTTCTGCACTTCCTTTTCTTATTTCCCCATTTAAATGGTACAGAAGGTCAGCATGCAGTCAGGGCTCTGCTAAAAATTTGCACAAAATTAAATATATTAATGAATTTTTAAAGAAAAACTTGGCGAGTGATAAGAAGAGATGAATGTTTATTAATGCTGGACAAGTATTGATCCATATGATTGCTGACAAGTATTGACTATATGCTTTTTAGCCTAACAGTTAATTTGATCACACTTCTTTGTTTTACCAGAACTACCTGTAGAATGTGAAAGTGTCATAATATGTACTGCACATCTACTTTCCCCCCTGCAAGTGTATCAGCAGTTACATTTTTCATCACCTTCTCATGGGATTATGGCACAGTAAAGACAAAGTATGACATGAAAACTAATTTACCTCTAAAAGGAAAAAAGAAGCCAGGCTATTTCTAGGAAAACATAATTTAAAATTCTTCAAAAATGTAAATACAATTTATTTAGCTTTTCTTAATAATTTTTAAAGAGAAGAATTAAGCCAAAGAAAGTTGTTTAACTGTGTGTAGAGGTCATGATAGAATTTATTTTGATTGGGTGACCTCATAAAATTATTCACCACTGCTGTGATTTTTTTCAAGACAGCTCAATAGAGTGTGACTCCCAGTTCCCATTAGAATTTAATGAGAACTGGGCCTGTAAGTCCCCCGGATTCCTTTGAAAATAACCCAGCCCATGATAAAATAATAGAGTTCTGTGCATCCTTAATTTTTGACAGTTTGTTCATGACTGGAATATTGATTGCAACAGCTACTGCCAAGCACACGGCTCCCATCACTCTCGTCTGCTTTTCCATTATGTCATAAATAGATCGCCCAGCTCAATAGATTGTACAAATAGACCAGGCTGGACCTCTTGCATGGGTTTGCTCAAAAAAAAGAACACAAGCCTAATAATAAACAAGCATTTATGCTTCTTGAACAAATTAATTGTATGAATTTTAAATGCTCTGAAGTTAGTAACTTCAAAGAGAAAATAAGGACTAAAGCAAGAAGACCAGGTCCAACAGTAGTAATTAGAATCAAGTCAAAAGTAAGCCTGATTGGGCAGTTTAAAAATGTTTGCTCTATGCAAGAAACCTGGCAAGTGTGTGGTACCCTAAATGGGAGTTCAATTAAAGCTTTGGAAAGGCACAAAAATATGCAAGAAGAAACATTTAGCATCCTGCTAAGCTGAAAATGCATTGAAACTAAAATGAGAACTGAGGTGATTGAATAAGCAATAAGAATAAAGGAAATGAGTTGTCAAAGAAAAATGTATTTGGGAATGGCCAAAACCCAGCAAGTCCTGCCTACCTGCAGTCTCAATGAGCTGGATTGCTGACATCTCAGGGAAGATTTTAGAATTGGTTTATTGAGATTTGGTTTTTTCTGCCTTGAGTTGTCTCTTTTTTCTTCCTCATTTCTTTCTCTTTTTCTTCCTCTGGTAATTTGAGTAATAACACTACCTAGAACCTGTCAGGAATGAGGACTCCATTGTGTACCCTGCTGTATAATACAAAATACAGAAATGTAGTTTGTTTTACTCAAATGCTTCTAATTAGGTTGAGAAAGAACAAAACTGAGATACAGCAGAAATGAGTTCAAGAAGTCAATTGTATGTCTAAAAGCACTTTAAAGCAAACTCAAATATTTTTACATGGGCTGAAGTCACCCTTCTAGACATAATTGGTCAGACAAAATTGATCACTCAAGCAGTCAGGAGCTTAAGTACAGCCCCTGTTTACAAGCTGCCAGAGGGTGCTTATTTGTTTTCTTTGAAGATGTTGCAAGAGGAAAATATTAAGCACCAACTTAGACTGATGACATGATGCATGGATGATGATGATGATGATGAAGCTTTTTCCAAAACATCTGGGCTGACACCAAATAAATTGCAAATAAAATAGTTGGAGAGTACAATGATTACATAATGTCTTAGGGTGGCAGATGTTAAATTGACCTTCTGAAACCAAATGGAAGATGAAAGACAGATGGAGGTTTATGATGAATGAACATGACATGGTGTCAAGAACCTTGTATCTGATGGATGCTTTTGGATGGATGTAGATGGGTGACAAGGTGAAATTATGGAACTTCAGAATATTGTTTTCCAGTAAACTTTTATTTAGATTCTATTGACTTGAATAGAGATAGTGGATGCAAAGTGGAAGATTAGTTTCTACCTGCAAATTAGCCCTAATTATTTATAATATTGTGTTGGACTGAGTGCAATGGTTCAGGAATAGGCTCAAGAACAGTTAAGTTTTCATTTGTATCATGGAATGAATGACACAAAGTATGGAACATTCTGCAACATTTTGAACATGTTCAAAAGGCCATTTTTCCCTTTGCAGAAGACATACTCCCGTGACCATTAACAGTCAGTGCCAAGTTCCAAAGTTGAAATTTCAGTTACAGCTATAGGAAAGTACACACCAGAGCAGACAGTGTCTCTGCTTCTGAGGATCTATTTAACTAGTGGTGATTTTACATCTGTGGGTTTTTCATTTTTTCAGTTTTTTTTTTAGCTTACTCTGTGTGTGCCAATGGTTCTGATCTTGTAAGGGGCTGTGTGAAGGCAGGCTCTGACACCAGGGATAGATTGATAGATGCTGATGGACTAAGAAAGGCTTCATGCAGATGGAAAGGTCAAGCTGCACAAAATAGCTGGCAGGTCCACAGGCCTGATGGCAAATATTCTTACCTTAGAGCAAGCCCAAAAACCCTAGTGAGGCATTTAAAATGAGACCCAGCAAAAACTGATAAAGGTTTTGCATGGTACAGTGTAACACCAGCTAGGTTAAGGCTGGAGGAGGCATTAGTCAGAGTAGCGCTAACTTCTAGAAATACTGCTCTGTGACATTAGCAAGAGCAGCTTTAAAGTTAAAATGGTCACCCTCTGTTTGCTTTACCTCTAAATACTGCCCTATCTCTTTGAGAAGACAGTTCTGTGCCGAGCAGATGGGAGTCCAGCAGCTAAAATACTAATTTTGTTTTCCAACAGAAACATTTATTTGTGTTTGGACCCTGGAAATATTGTAGCTCTCTTTTGACTCTCTAAAGAAAAAAAAAAAATTATATTATTTTTATTTCTTCAATTATTTACCGAAGCCCCAGAACATGTTTGTGTGCAGCGTAATTTGAACAATGGTTAATGCTGCACTGTTGACTTCTCTACAAAACCTGTATCTGAATATCTGCATAGAGAATGCATTTAAAGAAAGAAATTAAAGTAGGATTTAAAAGCTCAGTCTCAGAATAAAACAGACTTTCAGAATCTTCAGCTGCCCACACCTAAACAGTTCTAGCTGAAGCATGATCTCTTTGGCTTGCAGTAATCTGATATTACAGGGGAAAAAAAACCGTAGATCAGCATGGAGATATTATAAGGTGACCAGTATTATCTCATCTCTAAAAATAATTCTGCCAGAACTGCAGGCAGCAGGGATGAAAGCTTCCTGGATTTTGCGTGTTTACTATAGACACCCAGAGCTGAGTCGATTTGAAATGAAAAGATGTGGAAGAGAAGAAATGTCTGAAGATGAGGAACAGCCTTAAAACTATGGACAATGTATCCCCAGATAGCAAAATTATACAGGCACACAGTGAATAAAAAGAACAGAGATGGTGTAGGGAGTATAGGTCAATGAACATAAGGAATATGAGGGCAAAAAAGTGTCAGTTTCTTTAGCTAGCTCATAATTTGTGGTTGGAAATATGTTTAGTCACAAATTATGCACTAATACTTTATTAACTATCTACTTCTAGACTCTCATGTCGTTATTCATTTCGAAAAGTATCCAATATGACGGTCATTAATGAATTTTATATTTTTCTAATAGCTTTGCCAACTCTGAAATATGACTGCTCTTTTATTGACCTTCTTTTTGTCATATGCATGTGTTTTGATCAACTTTGAATTATTAGCATTTAAATATGCCAGCAGAATATTGAAGTCTCAGAATACAATGTTGTTTGTAATAAAATCATTAATGTGATAAGATGCAGATCAAAAGGAGTCTACACCAAAGAGAATACAAATGATACAATACTGAATTAATATGAAAAGATGAAACACATTTAACAATAAGCTTCCACTAATGTATTAGTGAGCTTCTTAATGACAAAATTTCTAAAACATATAAAGGAAAGTCAAATAATGAGCATTTCCCACAATATAAATGTGTTCTGAAATGAGACAATGTAAAGATTGATTTGGTATTTTTTCTTTAAGCATGTCTCAAATTTACAAATTTGTCAAAAGCACTAGTTTACATTTGTATACATATATAACAGTTACATGCGTATGGTAGTAAATGGTGTTACAATTGTTACTTTAAAGTGATCATGCAGACTGCTCTCCTCTGGGCTGGTGAGTCATTTTTCGGGGAGTCATGCAAAGTCAGCCCCACAGAATGGAATCCGAGCCAGATTCACAGCATGTGGGTTAGTAGATCATGTGCTCTTTCAAAGAGAGCTTGTTGGGAATCCTCTTGATAAGGAACCTTTGCTGCTCAGGGGAATCCTGATGTAGGTGATGTAGAGACACACGTGGACATGAAGAACAGAATCTTCCCAGTCCCAGCCTGAGTTCCAGACCAGTGAGCTATTGGCTATTCTCTAGTGAACGAGCAGGTCTTTCACTAAAGTTCTATTGAAAAAGTTCAGTCTCAAAACGGGCACTGCCTGCTTGCCAAAGTTACATTGTGCTATCAGGAGTATCATGACACCAGTATCAGCTTTCTGAGTCTGCCCAAAAGCTAAGAGTAAAATCATGAAGCATACTAATCGTTGTAATTAATGTAATATCTCTTCATATTCTCTCTCTAGCTATCTTCAAAATAATTCTGTTTTGGTCTGGGTCTTTATCATCTTTAAAGTCTTTGTAACAACATTGTCAATATGACAGATGTTCTCATGTGTAGCTGTAACTCAAAACAAGAGCAATATATTGCTGATATGATATATTTAGATATAAATAGATATAACAGAAAACTCACATATGGTCAACCATAAGGATAATACTAATTCCTACATCTTCTATATTCTGAACTGCAAAGTTCTAGCCCTTAATAAGTGGCAAAATTCTCACATTTCTGCACAACAAAAATATATTGTCCCTTCTAAATCCATTCCTAGATTTTTAGTAGTATAGACTGGTAAAGAACATAACTAAATTGAGCCATAAAAATTGTTTCGCTTGTGTGTGCGATTTCAGGAAGAGGAGTGGATAAAATGGATTTATTCTCATAATGTGAAACTGCTTCATGTATCAGAAATTGCATAGTTGACAACTGAGTTGAGTTACAGTAAAGATGTTCAACTTTGCCAAATGGCACATCATGCAATTTCTGATCTGGTTTAATAAAATTGAAATGTTTGGCATTAATTTATGGTTGTTGCTTGAGAGTTTTATAATCTATATTTATATTAACTTAGAGTGGCTGAGATATGCGAATTTTAATCCTTCGTCTAGAAAGTTATATAAGTCAAATATAGGGATAACATTGACAGAAATAAAGTTAACAACAAGAGAAGAAAGAGGTCTTTAGGGGGAGGTTTCACCACAAATCAGTAGACTCACCTGAGATAATCAATTGCCATCCTGAGTTTGAGTATCTAAGGCTCCAAGACAGAGAAGGACTGGGAAATAACTTGAAAATTTCTAAAGCAAGCAATAGCTGTAAGAGGAAGCAAAGAGACTCATACCTGGAGCTGTGGCACACCACCAGTGTTGTGTCTACCAGTGTATCACTGGATACTTGAAATAAAAATGAATTCTAGAGATGTCTCAATAAAAAAGAAGGTCTGATATCTTTTTCTTTGTAATACAAATACTTCACTCAGATCTTTGGAGATAGGAACTCACAAATACAGCTGAAAATATTTTGAGAATATCTGATCTTTGCTTTTGAAAAATAGCATTCTCAGTTGCAAATCAGTGCTGATGTGAAAACTGAAAAGTAGGAGTACCTGAGCTGTGTTTGTAAAATAGGCCAACAGCATGGAAAAAAACCCCACACTTTTTAATAAAGAAAAGTTATTTTATGATTAAGTTATTTACAGAAACTGTTCAGGAGTGGAGTTGGAGTGCTGGTGCTGTAAAGAGAAGATTGCTCATAAAAGCTGTGAGAACAGAGTTTTGATTTCTCAAGTGTGACAGAAGGGTATGGTTCTGGGAAACATATGTTTACAGAGATCTGAAACTGTAAAATGTGTAGATCTTGAAGAGGAAAAGAGTTACTAATGAAACCCAGTTTCCTACAAATTCGTGCCCTCATTCTTTAAACGCAGATTGCCAACTTCACAATTACTCCTCTTTTACCTGTGGTACTCCCCTGAGCAAACAACAGTATTTGTGGGGTAACCCAGGCCAGCTCACTCCCTGCTGCTAGGAGGGTCTGTCTGCTTCTCTTCAAGTGGGGGCAATAATTCTGGAGTTTCATCCACCTCGTTTCTGACTTCTTCACAATTGTCTTAGAGATTCCAAGCTCTCTTTTAGATCTGATAAATTAAAAAAGTTATTAAAGGGAGGTCAGCAGACAGACAGCCATGATCAAGCAAGCATTATTCCTTTGGAAACCTGGATAAAAAATAAAAAATATAACCTGAGAAGGAAAGCAGAGAATTAATGATTTCTATATATGCTCCTGAGCAAAAAGATTTTAAAAAACATTGCTACCTTAGAATGTTGTACTTGCCTTGTACAAATGGCCCAGAGGCTGAAGAGCATATAATTGAACATGGAAAAACAACCAGGGTAAACCAGTCTGCAGTAAACCAGCATCGACCAAGCTTTTTCAGCAAAGTTAATCTGAGAAAGACATGACCAGATGTACTGCAAGAAAGTTTAGTAAAACAAACAAACAAAACCTCACCAATCTGAAATAATTTTTCTGAGATCTTCATTGCTTTACCAAAGGGACACTGTGTTTTAAATCCCATGTGCTTGGGTCAGCCTCTCAACTGTAACAAATAAAATTGGTGGCCTAAATTCTGACAGTTTTTGCACTATTGTCATGGGAAAGTAAGTTCCCTGAAGTCCAGGGGTTATTTAGATTTGCAGGGTAAACAAGAAACCAGCCTGGGGACTTCTTACGTTATCATCTTTTCTTGATCCTTTCTGTAAAATTATAGGCTGGCAATTTACTGTACTTTCTTAAACCATAGAGCAATCATGTGAATACAAAATATTAGAAACCTATCAAGAATGTAACTGATTAGACAGTAAAAATCAATCTGAAATCAGAGCCTTTGGGTTTTCTTCTGAATATCTTGGCCAACTTGAAATAATTTCCTGTTGTCACATGCGTTTTTAAAAAAAGGAATCCTCAGTTAATGCAGAAAACCTTTAAAGTGCCATCTATTGGAAAGCTTTTATAGGGTTTGTTATCCCTGCTGTTCAGCTTTTGCATTTTTTTGGACAGTATACAAGCATGCAAACACACATACATAATGTAGGAAAATGTTCTTCCTTACTCCATTTCACTAGGGATAATTCTAGGTGTGATAGACACTTTTAGCATATTTATTTATTTATTTAATGGAAATATAATATCCAAAATTGTTACCATATGATAAGTTGTTGTTATTTTAGTGGAGGATGATAGGCAGCCTTTCCAGTTTTTGTCCCTCTGTGTTATGCATTTTAGAATAATTTCTTGAGAGAGTTCCTTTCATTGAATATCTCTTCCAATGTCTCTAGTTGCTATTAAGCTACTTTAAAGTCACATTATGATGGAAGTACAGAGTCTGGAGGTTTTTTTTAACTCATATGTACACCAGACCATGTATTTCAAACCACATTTAAAACTAGAATGATAAATCTGAAATGTACTCTGGTCCTGAGAAAAACTCTCAATTTGGAATGAGTTGCTTGCCATGTTGATACTAATCCATTGCTGCCTCTATACAATGCTCTGGCTAAGTGGCATTTCTAGACTGCTCATTGTGTCTTGTTCTTTGTCGATTTTTCTCATTCTGTGTATTTGAACTACTTTAGCTGGAAGTACTTAGCTGAGAGATTCACAGAAAGAACACATAGCATGAGGTGGGTGACCTATGAAGTCAGACATGAAAGATTCCTGTTTGGCTATTTTTCAATGCTGTTTCAGTTGAATCTGAGGCATTACCAGCTGTGACACTGCACAGCAGTCATTTTGTTTCCTTACACCAGCTAGAGAGATTTATCAATTTCTTTTCCTTGTTATGATTTTTTTCAGTTGTTGCACTAAAAGGGAAGAGGAAAGAAAATGCAATATTGGAATCTGGAACAAAAATGGATTCTCAAATGCCTTGTACAATTGGCGCTCTGGGAGGAGGGTGACACTACAGAAATATCTGAGGTTGAGGAAGAACACCTATTTGAGTTCTTTGGCAAGAAAAATCATTTGTTGCTAGCAAAACCAAACCTTTTTTATTTTTTTCTTTTTCCAAGCAAAAGCTGTGCGACAGAGTGGAACTGAGGATCAAAGTTTAAATACAATTTGCTCTGCCACCTGGTTTTGATCTAGAGCTCAAGCATATGACTGGCAACACTCACTGTCACAGCAGGGAGACGTGGTAAAGGGGGACAAAGCAACATGTCTCCCTATTTTTCAAATTGTGAAAGGTATAAGATTGACAGCCTTGGAAAAATAAGTCTCTTGTTTTATTCACAAAGAAAAAAGACACCAGAGCAATTGCAATCAAATCTTCTCCCTCAGTGCTTTGCCCATTTGTTTCAGGCCTGCTTTAGCTGAACAGTCTGGAGGGGGTGAGGAGATCACTTTCCTTTTGACCAGTTCAGTCTTTGTCCCACCACTATGGCACTGCACTGAAGTGCCAATTGTGGTTGTCATCTTTTCTTGGGTAGTTGCCACCTGTCCATTAGAAACTGGCCAAAGACCAGGAATTCACTTCATATTGACCACAGAATAGATGCCATAGGCTCAAATTAACATTTTAGACACTGAGTCCGGATTTGAAACAGCAATTTAGAGAAGAAAAGCAAAGTATCTCTTCTTCCTCGATCACTTATTTATGGAGTTACTGTGTATTTGAGCTACATTCCTTCCAATTGATTAAACCTTCTTAAAATAATTGTTATTTCTGTTTTCAAAGAATCATTAAAGGTCTGAGACAGATTAGCACCCATCTTGCTACAGGCTGTAAAAACCTTGGTTTGTCTTTCTCAGCTGACAAAAGACATTTCCTTCCAGTTCTTGGGGCTGGCTTAAGGGTCCATACTGATCTCAAAGAGTGGCTTGACCCAAGGAATTATAAAGCCCCAAAAACCTATCCTTAGTGATCAGTTGGAAAGCACCATTATTTTAAAGCGTCATGACCATGGAGAGAGATCACATTAAAAGCCAAATAAATCAATATAAGAAATAAGAAGAGACATAAAGATGGGCCAGAACATGAAAAAAAAACAAAACTAGGTAGCTGACCAATAAATTTGGAGTCTGGGTATAGTTGTTTTTTTCACAAGTTGTCGAACTGAGTATAAAGGGATTTTTTAGGGGATGGATTATTTGTCAGTGTATCAGAATCTAGTTGGTGATTTAGGGACTTGTCAAAATGGCACAGCTGTATCCATAAGGTCTATGGTTGTACTAGTGATTTGTCTGTAAGGCTGTGGCATTAAAGCAGCTATGATATATAAGGGCACTGGTAATGTAGTGTACTGTGGACATCCAGAACAAGATACAGATGTACTAAATCTACCACTGTTCTGTCACAGGGAATAGCTACCAAAATAACATACAAAGTCATAAGCACAGAGATAGAATTAAAAACCCCCAAAACCCAAAATGCTAAAATAAGCATTCCTGTCATGTTTGCACAAGAACTTTATTCAATAAAAGGAAATGACCATGAACTGGGAAGAAAAAATAGCACTGTTGGCAAAAAGCTATTTTCACGGTGTGGGAGATGGAGATGGGAGCACTTCTCTATTTTTAACCTTTATAAAGCCCCAAGGATTTACAATGATTTATACTCATGGACCTAGATCTGCAGGAGAACATGGTGCTTTGAAATTGTTTGCTTTGAGATACCTTGCTGACCAGTGCAATCCTGAGGTGCTATTTGCTGCAGTGTCAAAACTGCAGTGTAATAGCAAATTTCTTTGGTTTGGATGAACTCTGCAAAGTGATGTGCAGCAATGAACTGAAAAGAAAAATGCTACATAAATTTAAATATCTGTGTTACAACGATAATCTTGAGTGTTGTACAATAGATGGTGTTAGTCCACTGAAAAAGTAAGTAAGAACCTCTTGCTTTTTCTTGTCTGAAAAATGGATGTGTCTGTCTTTCTAGTTGTTACCTTTGAGGCTGTAAAAACTGCAGTCAAGTTTCCACTTACCTTTGATCTTCCAAGTTTTGAGTTTTTGTTTTGATTTTCTTTTTCTAATATTTTTTATTTTTAATTTTTGTAGCTTGTTTCAGCTTCATTGCAACAAAATTCAAGAAAGAACATCTTGTTTTCTTACTTTAGCAGTGCCCACCCACCCTGGCCACCAGTCAAGGTCTCAGCACTGATATTGATTTCATGTTTGACATCTCTAATGAAATAAAGGACCTCATTGCACTCTTCCCAAGGGAAAGTATCCACAGTAATCACTTTTTTCTTAAGACTGAAGAAAAAGATTTCATTTTTCTTTCATTCAGACTATGCATTACTCATGGTTTTTGTTGGAAATCTAATCCCTGTAATTTAAAAAAGAAAATTTATATTTCAGAGAGAGCAACGGTTAGTTCAGAAAGAAACAATGTTTAAGATAGTGATTTCAAGGAAATGCAGTATCAGCTTTTCAAACTATGTACTTCCTTAGTGCACTCATCACGCATGATCAAATGTAATGTTTTGTCAGGTTTTAGACACTTTCCTATTAGAGTTACATCTTTTACTTCATCAAACTGAGGCTCTGCTGAAGGACAGATTGTACAAATAAACATTAGTTGGAATGTTTTTAAAAAGGATTGTTTACTGTTTGAAATACAAAAACTGTTGCTCATGCTTGGAGATCAAATTACATGCTTAAGAGAAAGCAAGCTACATAATTTGTTGACTCATGACTCATAAGAAATGTCAGGCTGTATCTTTTGATGTGAAGTGTTGCAGAATCTCGTCTTTATTAGATGAAGCAGTAGACAAAAGGTTTTTCCTTAAAAACAATGTCAATATACATAACAATCTCATAGCCATCAAACTGTAATCCCTCTGTGAGGGCGAGCTGTGAAGAGGATGATCTGTAAGATTCAAGTTAAGGAGTCTTTTGTTTTAAGACAAAGTATTATACTGATGTTAAACTCCAGCTGAATTCCCAGAGGGAATTTTTGCCACATATTGTCCCACATTTAGATTACTTTAGAGCAGCCATGCAGTGTGAAGCCAGTCTTCCAAAACAAGACAGTGTAGAAGGAAGGACATTAAGTGCATCTGAAGGGTAAGCATGGAGCTAGAGGCACAAAAGCAATATCAAATCAAAGACCAGCTGGGCCCAGACTCCCATCTTCTGGCAGCTTATAGGGGAACACTTCAACGAGGGGAAGCATGTAGCCAAAGGGAGTCTTTGGTGAATCCCAAACTGCCAGTTTGAGCCAGAGTGAGTCATCCCTTGTGGGACAGCTTTCCCTGGAATCTCAGGCAGGTTTCAGCTACAAGGTACAAATACAAGCAGTGCCTGGAGTCAGGCCTTCAGCTCTTTTGTGAAATCAGGCTTGCAAGTACCTTCTTAGCCAGCAGAGAAAGAGATCGAGAAATGCCGATGAGGAAATTCCATAGAATCTTTATTTCTTCTACGAAGGGAGTACTGTCCAGCAAATGCACTGGGTGGGGTTCTAAGGGGACTTTAATAGGGTTGAGGGGTCTTGGAAAATGACCAATAATATAGAGGATTGAAAAGTTAACCAACTACAACAGCTTCTAGGTTAAAATGAACCAATTATTTGAGGAATCAAAAAAGAACCAATTAAATTGTTAATAGATAAAAGTGAAGGTTAGCAAAGAGGGGAATATTTCTAGTAGTAGTCATTCTAATTCATCAACTTCTTATCTAAGGTATCATGTTCCACGTGGGCCTCTCTTGGGTTTCTACTTCTTCCAAAGCTGGAGTCTCTGCTCCTTCCACAGGAGCACACAGTGATTTTTGCCCCATGGTTATCTCTGCCATACTGTGCTTTGTGACTCAGGATCTTGAAGTCAGACATGATGTCTTTGCCCTTTACAGCATTTAGTGACCAATGTCACAGCACCATCCAATTTCCTGCAACACCTGGGAGCTCTCTGGCCCTAGAGAGGTTATGTAGGGTTCTCCAAGAGGGGTCCTCCACATGTCAGTGCTGTCTTCTGTTTATGTCTTTCCAAGTCTAAACTATGGATATAGAGGAAGGACTGAAATTCCAGTTGAGGAAGAATGGAAATATTTTGAAGGTTTGCTCAGAGTATTTCTCCTATCCATGCCTATGGAGAAGTTGCTTAGTATTTTTCCATTATAGTTTTATATATGTGGTTAATAGTGCTGGCTGCATCAACAGAGGTTTTGTGAAAGAATAAACATAGTTGAGTACAAAGCATGTACAAGATACATAAAAACACCCTAAAACATCAACTAAAAATCATTTTATTGAAATGGCTCTACCTGATAGGACATAACTGTAGTGGTATACTTGATGAAGTAGCATTTTCAGTGCTCTTGCCTCAGTCTTACACTGTAATGGGATTCTCTTATAATCTCAGGTAATGGAATCCTGGGACTCCAATAAAACCTGAAATGGAAAAAAAAAAATATTTTTTCGAGACCATAGAAGAAAAACTTGGCCTTATATTTTCCAAGATTCATAAAATAAAGACTGTGAATTCCAAATGTGTAAAATATCTTAAGATAGTCTGTTTTTGAAATTGCAGACTATTTTCCATGAAATGTAAAGAAGGATGTAATTTAATTAACTATTCTTGGTCTTTGTGATTATTGACTCAGCAGCATGGTCTAACCTTGTAGTTGATGTTGTTTTGAGCAGAAAGTTTGACTAGAGACCTACATTATGCTGCAGTCCTGTGATTCTGAATTACTATGAAAGCAGAACAGTGTCTAAAGCTCTTGGGACATAACACTGACTGAAAAAATAACCCATGACGTCATACAAACTTTTTAAAATAAAGTCTTGAAGCGATAGTCAGAAATTTTAAATGCTCAGGAGAGATCGTTTACTCCTATTTTGTAAATTTCTGTTTGGGAACAAGTTGCTGTCAAGTCTTGAGGTCTATTTTCTGGTTGGTCCACCATAGCCAAAGATAAATATGGGGAGAGTGGGATTAATGTGACTAAGCACAGATATATATTGTACAGTTGTCTATTGTCAGGCTAGTCACCTTAGATTACCTTAATAGTAATATAGAAAATAGGTGGTTTTGGGTATAAATGGCACAACTTAGTTTAAGTATCTCATTTAAAGTAGGAAAAATTGCATGCTAGAAGGCATGTTTCTTCCTCTTGACTAAAAAGAACTAAGACAGATAGCTCAAAAGTAGAAATCCATCTTTTCTGACCCAGATTACCCCCAAAATAAGTTGGATAAAAGGATTAAAGAGAAGCTGTTGATTTCACTTTCATGTCAAGAATTGAGAGAATGAGTTTGTTGCAGCATTACAAAAAGACTGCAAAAGCCTGTTGCATGTTCCAGCCAAAAGATGGGAGATGAATCCCTATTTTCAGAGTCCCATGCCAGTCGTATTTCTTTCACAACTTCCTTTTCCTTTATTCTGCAGATAAATTCTGTAGGTAAAGCATGCTAGCTTCACCCCAGCAATAAGATTCATACAGATCTTCGCACTTACCAACCAGCTGCATCAATGTCAGTGGAGAACACAATTGCTGCAGAGCAATATCTGCTTGCAAGGCCACAGAGAGGGTAAGAGAAGGGAGAAAGACATGATCCCTTCAAAGAGCAGTAAAGCAAAACACAGAGAGAAGGGATGGAACTTCCTGTACAGTTATCATATGGTTTCATATTTTTTGTGCATATCACCCATGTCATCTGCTAAAAGAAGATTTCCCCATGTTTTATTAGTTATGTTATTGATGAATGGGTGAGGGATAGTACAGCTTGATTTGTCCTGGAAAACCTTCTCTTCATTTTGTATTTCTCTGACTCCCCAGAATG
Source organism: Acridotheres tristis (assembly GCA_037013685.1). Taxonomy (NCBI): domain Eukaryota; kingdom Metazoa; phylum Chordata; class Aves; order Passeriformes; family Sturnidae; genus Acridotheres; species Acridotheres tristis. The sequence goes on from CM072887.1 coordinate 50,198,243, forward strand.
TTTCCTTTCCTTATCTAGGCTTTACCACCTCCCTGCACCCCACCCCTCCCCACCCTCCCCCTGCAGCCCCCACCTGTCTAGACTCTGATTCCCCTTTCCTTCAGACTTCATGAGAATATTGAAGGTTTATTTTCAAGCACCAACCTTCTCCAATAGGCAGTAATATCTATGGTATGTGTTATGTTTGAAAAAAGTGAATCATCATAGATTGAATCAAAAAAGGGAAGTATATGAGATTGAAAGGCAAACAAGGAAAATATGATGTGATTCTAAATAATTCAACCCATACCAAAAGCAGAAGGTAAAGCATGTTACAACTACAGAAATAACTGAAAAAAGGAACTGAAAAACAGTCCATATATCTATACTTCCCTTCCTACTGTCACTGTTCTTTTCATATTTTCTCTTAATCAGTTTTTCAGTTTCTCTGTCAGAATTTCCTTATTGACTAAAGGATACTGAAATGAATTAAAATTCGTGGTTTACGGGTATTGTGACTTTAGTCCTGAACATTGCAGCAGTCCCTGTGGTATCTGGGGTCAGCTGGATTAGATGCAATTGCAGCATTCGTAGCAAGTCACACAGCCATGAAAGCATTTCTTCTTTTTCTACACTTCTGAGCAAGCCCATGAAGTTTAGAGAGATGCTAGATATGTATGAAACAGCATCTGATAAATTCAGCAGAACAGAGATCTGTAAGTTCCCATGTCTGTAAAATGTTTACTTGTGACAGTTTTGTGACACTCAGGGGGGAAATGAATAGAAAACCATGCAAACTATAGGGAGGTAACTGCATGTGCTGTAGGGCAAACACCTCTAATAGTCTGAGATGAATTCCCACATGAGATTTAAAGAAATGCTGGTGTAAGTCTAGAGATAATGGTTCTGTGTAGATAAAGTTGTTGACCAATTTCTTTCTCTTAGAACGTCTTTACTAAACCATCTAACATTTGAATTACAGCAGTACCATAAAATCTAGAAGGTTTCTTTTATAGACTTATTATGAAGAAAAGCCTTCAGGGTAAGTTACATGACCTGCAAGAGTCCTGGTGACTAACATATCACAAATAGACATCTAAAACTCTGATAGCTATAAAATCAAAATAAGGTATAAATATAAGTGTTTATTAGTACATCTACCATTCTATTGCCAGCAATTAAGGTGTGAAGAGCTCAGTCCCAACTTATACTGTTGTAAAGCTCAAATAACCAGAAACCCTTCCTATGGTTTGATTTCCCAAACCATTCCTTTTTAAATGGTTTTTAAACCGATCTGTCTTAATTCCTAGTTTTTATGTCTTTTTATGTTTGTCTTTTAAAACATAGATCAGTATTGATTAAATCTTTTCTCTATCACTATGACAGTGACCCATTTAATCAGAGTAGGGCTGAGTCTTGTATCACCTGCTGAAACAGTGGGAGACATTCCATCTCCTCCAATTACTTTTTACTGGTTTAATTTTTCAGACTCTGGGAAAGTGATTTCTGAAACTAGTCTGGTTTTTTTTACACCTGAGTATTCAACTCCTGTCACCATCTGACTGCTTAACTGCTTACAACCTGATCTGCCACTAAATTTTGCCATTTTATATGCTGTCATACCCAGATTTGAGATTTGTTCATCAAAGCCATTGCCAGACTAAAACAACTGACCAAATCCCATAGTGCTAGTGATGGCTAAAAGCCATGAGGGGTCTGTGAATAAAGAAAACATCCTTCCGGTTTCAGTGATTCCTTGATAGCTGCAAGCTGCCCTAATGCTTGCTGATAGATATCTCAGCTTGGAAATCATAAGCACATGGTAGCAGCAGTATCTGAAGGAACACAGGTGGGATAAGACCTGTAAAGGGGAAATATTCCTTGGAGGAAAGGTGAATTCCCTCAGCAGTTCAGTTACTCTTGGGCAGAGAGGAATATTTTATGTATATTTTACAGACCATTGTAGTAGATACAGCTACTGAGTTTATATGGAGTTAAAAATCATGTGCCAGTATCTATTTTTTGCCCCACTAATAATATACATTTTTTTTAGACTTTCAGATTTTTCTTTAGAACATAATTATTGTGACTTAAGAGCTCTTCTTGCTCCATCTCACTGACTGCACCTTTATCTTTGGTGCAAGTAGAAGATACAAATTTGGTTTTGCATGTGTGGATGTAGGTCTGTTTTTACTGCACTTTGGCTAGGGAAAATACACATAAGGTAAGTGCATTTTAATCTTTGGCAGTATAAGCAGCTTGGAGCACTGGAAAAAAATACAGGACTTGGAAAATGAAAGGATACAGAGAAGGACAATATTAACACACTGCAAAGGAAAACAATTAAATATCTGAGACTGTCTCATATTTGTTGCTGTTGTGGAGGATTGTGTGCCATCTGTGCTAGGATGTGCATGAGAACCTTGTGACAATAGACATCTTGCATGGCCAGAGGCAAGGAAGGTCTGAAATGCACCTAGGCCACGGAACAGCATTCGACATGGATCAAAGATACTGCAGACCCCAGATGCTTTCCAAGATTCAGATAAATTTGGGTTGCATAAGGCAATAACTCACCTTAGGTATCAGATTAAAGCATGGTGGTTCTCCAAATAAAGTTGTTATTTTCATGGCTATATCTTCCCCTTTTCCCTTTCACAGTGCTTGACAGTGGGGACCAAGTAAAAGCTCCTTCGGATCTTGCCAATTTACAAACACAGTTTGTGTGGCAATCAAAATCAAAACATTAAAAAAGGAAGATAATGCTATTAGCAATCCCCAATTGTTCCCAAATGAATGACTTTTGCTGTGCAAATAGTTGGAATTTCTAGCAATATAAACCAATATATTACTGAAAATCATGCCTAAGCATTCAAATAAAATACATAGACAATTTAGAATTATCCATGCAAGCCATCCAGTAATTAGTTATTTGGACTGCAGGATTTTTATGGATGAAATTGTAAAGTAAATGTAAAATGTAAATATCCAATCCAAAATGCCTTAACTTTTCATCCATAGAAATCAAACAAAATTATTTGCATGCTCTTTCTGAATTCTGAGGTGGACAGAGAGGAAGTTTGCTTCTGGTCAGAGGGTGAAGCTTTGAATTAGCTCACAAAATGAGACCAGCCTGGCTGTCTATCCCTGTTTGCAGAGTTTCAGATTTTTCTTGGCACAGGAATCCTTTTGTTTCCCAGCATAACCTTGAAAACCTTGAAAATATGTTCAAGCAGTTTAAAGCAAGCCTGTATATTCCTGGGGACTCTTCTATGTGGAAGTGCACAGACAGACCTCTGCTCCAAGGGGCAGGGGTAAAAACCTGCCCTGGTGCTAATGCCTCACAGCAATGGAGATTAGAGGTGGTACGTGTTGGGCAAATACTCCTTGATCCTGTAATAACATCTTATGAAATACAAGTGGAGGTAAGCTGACTGGCAGGGAATGTGGACAGAGACTTCACTGGACCATTTGCATCCATGTGTTTTCTGTAGACTGCCATTTTACTGTAGATTGAGAGGAGATCATTCCATGATCATCTCTAGCAGCTCAAAGAGTAGCATTTCTAGGTCTTTAGCAATGTCAGTTGGCAGCTTTCTTTGAGCCTTTAACTTCTACATGTAAGGCACATCAGCTAAGACCTGTCTGTACCAGAATAGGCTTTGCAAAATTCTTTCTTATTTCTTATTTGCATTCTATTTACTTTACACTTAATGCTTGGGACACCCCACAAACTCCCATCATCATCTGAATTTGAGAAAATGACCTCTGCAGTCCTTCTGCTGACTCTATATTATTATTAGAAAAGCTACCACTCTACTTCTTTCATTTCATTGTTTCTGGGAAGATTTTGACAGAAAATTTAAGAAATTTTCTCACTGATCTTCTTGTATTTGATAAATCTCTAAAAAGAGCTTTCTTAACCTATTTTCACCATTGGCCTCATTTGGAATATCTCTAAGAGGCATCCTCTATACAATGAATGAAAGCCCAACTTTATGTCAGAAGAAGAATAAAAGAAGAAAGTGGGAGGTGTCTGTCAAATGCCCCAAAGTGTTATGAGCCTGTGACCTTTGATACATAGGAGGGAATGAATGAAAGAGACCAAAAGAAATATAAGAAATTGCTTCAAGACAGCATGTTGCTTCTGTGCCAAAAAAAGCAGATGGCAAAAAGAGTCATGCGGAAAAAAAAAAAGAAGCAAATAATTGTTTCCCAGAAGCCACTACGCAATAAGAATAACAGTGCAGAGCTCCTTTGCTATCTTCAGCTTAGTTTCAGGTGTAGCATAACAAGAAAACTCTTCCATTCAGCCTCGGGAAAAAAAAGAAAGAAAAAAGAAGCCACAGGTATAATACTTACAGATGTGTCAATCAGCAGGAGATATTTTAACACAACAACTTAAATGGTTTACTTTTGAGGCATTATTGTTACTTGTGTTGCAATGTCCTATATATTAACTTAAAAAAAGTTAATACTCTGCATTACTTCACAGAATACTCATTAATTCTTCCCAGAAGGACATTTTTTCATGGGGTCATACATTATCTTATCAATCATTTAACATCAAAGCCAAAACTTCACTAAACAGGGCAATAAATACTCTTAGGGCTATGAATTCACGCCATGATGTGATTTTGCAACTACCTTTGTAGCTAACTACTCAAAGTTAGCAATTATGCCTTCTGTCGCTCATTCACTCCTAATTTTTAAATTTGCCTCTAATTTAACAGGTGGTCACAACATTCAGCAGTAATGTCAGGGACACTTGAAATATTGAGATCCAGACTTCTTGTAGTGGGTGTCTTGGATTGTTTCAGTCTAAGAAATACATTTTTGAAAGCAGGTTGTATCTGCTCCAAGACTGCAGGTTCTAGAGGTTCTAGGTCCTTTGTATTGCAGTTCTAGAGCCTCTTTTACAGTGTCATGGGCAAGGGTAGCTCAGAGGATGCTGATATTCACTGGTGGCATAGCGACTGTACTCCCACCCTGCTCTCATTCCTTCCACTGCAGACACCGTCCCTGCCTTTTGGTAACCTGCATTAATTTCAGTGAGACTTCCTTGATGATGAAGATACTAAGAGGCAATCTGAGTCCTAAGTAGTGGTATTAAAATCTGGGCAGCCTGTTAAATAATTCCCCATTCACAAGAGGATTAAAAGGGTACTGTTTTGCAGGACTCAGTTAATGGTTTTACATAAGACTGAAGAAATAGCATGTGCAGCTTAAAAATTAACCAGGATAAGTCTTAGTTTTATGCACCCCAAAGATAAAACTTTCTGAGTTTTTATGCTTCTTTAGTGTGGCACTGCTATGAGGATGTGGCAAACTTTACATACAATATTAAAAATGTAGCCTTCCCTGTCTGAAGTCAGTAAATCATCCCAGCAATGCATCGTAATTCAGATTTCTTATTTCCTGAGCCCAGAATGACCATTCTGCCATATACAGATGGTCAGTGAATGCTCTCAGCACCCATCATTTTCTATTTATTATCTGTCATCCTAACATTCTCATTTTTTCTCTTCTACCATGGTGTTCAAGCTCCTGACAGCTAAATTTGCTATCTCTTCTCAAGATACAAAACCATACTAGCAGCCTCAAATCTGATAGAGAGGGAAAAGTTATCACCGAAGACAGGGTCAAGAAAAGCTGAATTGTTGACTGGAACAAGAACAATTCACCCTCAAATTTTTGTAATCCTTTGAAAATCCTAACAGTATTTCACAGTTCAGAGCAAAAACAGCCCCCAGTGGCAGCAAGCAAAAGAGTGGGGTATGAGCAGTGATGCCTATCCTCCATACAGTGCATCTTTTCTTCACACAGCCACTCACTATGAGGTGAACACGTATGGGAAAACCACAGTGCTGGTACTGTAAGCCAGCATGCCTGCCAACCACACCATTTCTTAATGCAGACACAGGGAAAAAAGAGAGTAGGAACTTCCTTTCTCTGTTTCTGGTGATGTGGATTGTGCTTCCACATGCCAAGTCCAGGAGAGCAAATTAAATATGTCTGGTTCTATTATCTGAAGCCACCTTGGAAAGAGCAGCCCACAGTCACAATAACCTGCTTTTCTAGTCCCCCAAAGAGGGTGCCTCTTCTGAGTCCTTAATTGTATCTGAGCGGTGCCTGAAAACTGATAAAGAGTCACAGACTTACAAAAAAAGATAATAATTTGGGTTGGAAAGGACATTTAAAGTCCTTCTAGTCTAGCCCCCTTGTCATGAGCAGGGTCATCCTCAACGAGACCAGGTTTTTCAAAGCCTCATTCAGCCTGGCCTTGAATGTTTACTGGGATGGTGCCCTCACCATCTGGTCCAGTCATTCCAGCATTTCCAGATTATGTGAGGGAAATCACAGAGAGAATAATTTTCCTGCATCAAAACCAGTGTCAGTGTTAGCTATTTAGACAGTGGAATCCAGGTTCTTGTGTACATTCACTTGAGTTATTTAATTTATTACTGCAGATGTACTCACTCATTGCTTCTATAAAAAAGCCAAGCAGAAAGTGTTGCCGTGACTATGTTTTTTTTAATTAAACTTCTAGTATATAAATTTTTATTATTTAATTAGGGCATTTATTTCTACAGGCAAGGCTAAGTGGAAATGTCATCAACTTGCATGTTAATTTAGAGGCAGAATTCCTATAAATCTACCTAGGTCATGTTTACACTTCATCCAGTGACTGTTTTGGTGTAGTCACATTTTTGTATTAGAGTGGTTAGAAAGCTGAAGACTTGTCTGTGTCAACACCCTTGATTTGTTTATTTGTTTCTCCCTATAGTTTTTTTCATAACTCTGGACAGCAATTCTCACTTATGTTACTTCCTTTACACAAAAGAGACAGTATTGACAAGACTGTTTGTGTCCCCTGGCAAGAGATCACTTGACCTGGATTCCTGCTGCTTCTTCTCCCTCTTTTATTTGCTTGCATACAGTGATATGTGCTTTGTGCACACAAGGTGAGAGAAGATAGAGCCTGGGAATAGTTCCTGAGAATAACCCAGGAACACAGGTCCAGAGGCATCAGGAAAGCCTGAAGAGCTGTCACAGTGAGCCAGGAACAACCTAATATTGTCATCTGACAACTGCTCAATACATGAAGTAAGTTTAGTAGTTTCATCCCAAATCCCTGTGGGCAAGTGAGTACATAGCAATAACTAAAATGGTAGCCAGGACTCACTGGCATTACAGGGAGCCTCCACTAACTGCCCAGGCACTGTACAGGTTTCTGGATTTGGTCACACCCACTGAGCAGGTCAAGGTTGGGTGTATGTACTTCCCCTGAGCTCTTTTCGTTGAAAAGGTCAGCTATTTCACACTGTCACTGATGCTTTTAAAAAAAGGAGTCAAATATTTTGTGGTGCAAATTTATAGATAATGTAAAACATCTGGCCTTTGATGACCATCTCTGTTTTGCCTCTTGCTTCCTTGCCAGGAATAGATAGATCCAATTTTTCTAAAGAACCATTAGAGTTCCACTAGAATCTATTTAACTAATATTTAGTTCTATGAATTGTATTGGTTGTAGAGTAAAAGGCACATTTATTTCTCAGCTCACATTTAAATGTCGTTTCCTGTCAATTGATTCTCTTGGCATTGGTTACTGATCATATAACTCCCAAATGGTGTAATCCAAGCTGTTCATATAATTTGGCTTGAACTTTATTTTGAAAAATCTGTAATAATCTAAGTTAAATAAACATAACGCTAGAAAATATACTCTAGGGAATGAATCTGCATTGACAGGAGATGGATAAAATAGTTCTTTTCCATCTCTGCATATGACTTTCTGATTAGAGAAGGCAATAGCAAAAGATGGATGACTGCCTAATTGGATATTAGTAGGGAAAGAGTGACACATGTTATAGTATACTGCTAGAGGATGACTCTGAGGGTTGCAAAGTGAAGTATTTAGGACAAATGAGCCCATCAGATGAGATGAAGTAAAAGAGACAGTTGGGATTCCAAGAGCTTCTCTGACTCATAATTAAGAAAATGTCTCCACAGGAGTCTGTGCTAAGCATATCAAAGATAACAGATGCAATATGTTGAAGGCTTCCAGCCACCTGTATGGAGAAAGCTGCTTTTCAAAGGTGGCCAAAAAATGTGAGGAACAGCACTTGTTCTTGCCCTTCTTGAGGTACCTTGTTCAAGGTATATGTCTGAAAGTATATAGGAAGTAGTTCTTGGAAAATAAAGTCTATTTTTAATATAAAGATGAATTTTTCCTGCGTGAATTTCTGCTTTTACTTGAGAATTAAGAACTTTTTTGTGGTGAGAAAATAATTATGAGGACCAGAGAAATGAAAATATGGCGTGTACTGAGTAACTGAGACAGGAAGGGATTTCTAATGAGGAACTGCTGATTCTTTGGGCTCATTTGTTTTCACTTAATATTTAAAGTATGTATCTGGAAGTAAAACTCTGCTTTAGAAACCAACATTTTCCTTATTCTCTTTTTTTTCCTCAAGTGTGTTTTTTTATTGTTTTCAAATAACTACATTCGTTGGTGCACTTAATGTAATAAAAAATAGATCACAGCTTTCAACTTTTCAAAATTTTTAAACCGTGAGTTAGTCAATCACTTTGTATAGAATCCACAAAGTCCCGCTCACTTTGGTGCTAATGCTCCACAGTCTTTATTCTATACACTCTCCAAACACAAGACCAATGAAAGGATAGGGGTTGTTTTGCATCCCTCTAAAATCCTCTCCTGTGGTTAAGTAGCTGGAGACCATACAGACTATACCTTCCTAAGTTTTTTGCTAAAACAAGGGTATTTCAGTTTATTCAAATACTGCTGAGACCTCGGACAGGACAGTTCAGTGAGCTGATCACTTGGTCTCTTGAGGCTAGCAACCTAATCAGTTCTTAAGTGGAGTCTTCACACTGTTGATTTTATCCTCTTTATGATGGATTCCCAAAATATTACTATCACTCTGGAAAGGTCAGGGTTGACACTCTTCTCTCAGAATTGTGTACCAGCACAGTCTGGAGACTGAAAATCTCCATTTGAAATCCAGTCTACTAGCTGACAAATCTATACTGCCTGCAGGCACTATTTCCTCTGGAAATCAGTACGTTTTCTTCTTTTGGGGTATTGCTTACACTAAAAGCTCTGACAATTTATGCTGCTTCTAGGCTGGTGGCTGATCCTAGTGGCTCCTATACCTTCATCAAATTAAGAAAACCTATGAGCCTAATTCTACCAAGGTGTGAAGTGAAGCATCAGTTCAAAGATAGGTCTTAAATTGCTGTCTCTAATGTTGGGGTAATGTAATGCTGTACTACCTTAGATTGAAAAGAGAAGGTTCAATCTAGAGATGAGTAGGATGAATGAAATACTGCTTTAGTAGATTAGCATCTGGACTAGGATGAATTAAAAAACTTCACCAAATACCTTATTATCCTGAAGTCCTACATAATCAATAGCAGATTCTCTATCTCTACATCTCAGAAATAACACGTCCGCATTTATGAAATAAAAAAACCCCTCAAAACCCTCCAGTAATTTCAGTAATTTCAAATTTTCTTTCAAGGAACTTTTTCATATATAATACGGACAAATGTTAAATGACATAAATCACATGCATTCATATATTATTAATTATCATGCATATCTACTAATCCTTGCAGAATTTTTCTTTTTTCCTTTCTTATGTTTAATATTTTTAACTTACACTTCCTTTTTTGTTTTTAAAATCTACACAAAAGGTCAAAAAAGAAGTGCATAAGAGGGAAAAAACAGCATCATTTTTCTGAAATATAAGTAGAAAACTTGTCAAACCACTTTTTAAAATTAAAATATAATTGAAGCCACCTGTGTGACAAGGATCTTTATCTGATTTTGGCATTTATCAACCCAAATAAGAGTTTGACATGACATTCCAAAATATGGAGAATTCACTTAGAAATGTTTGTAAAATAGGACAAAAGGGAGGCCAAGCGACAGGTTCTGATGTAACATCTGCAGTGTTGAGACTAGAGCATGGGCCATTAACTCACACTACTGGTCAGTAAAATAGCTACTTATTTGTATGACAGGTACAAAACCTAGAAAAGCTTCTAGTTGGGAATGAGTGTGGTTTTAATTTAATATACATTATTTTTTGATTACTATATGTCTGAAATGAAACTCTGTAGTCTTGCAGTGATGTAGTTACCTGTCTGGTGCATTTTGCTTCTACTCTGAAAAGAGCAGAAAACCCCACAATAACTGAAAGTGGTTTTTTCAGTTTTGGCTGCTGGGTCAGCAATGCTAGGATGCTTGACCCTATGGCTACTGCAGATGGAAAATGAAGTGCTGCATTTTCAATTTTCCCCTTGCGACAGTCTTGCTTTTTTTCAGAAATGGAAATATTTTGTAGTAAAATGCCTATTGCTGAAGTGAACAATGCAAAAATTTTAAGCCATCAAGTGATAAAAACAGTGAAGCTAAGGAATGGTATAGAAAATAAAAACTGGCAGCCAGTAAGACATTTTCGTGTGGAAAAATTATTCCACTGATCATTCCACATCTATCATATATCTGCATAGGCAAAACCTTGGACCTTATGGAATATTCCCTGCTAGTGTGCCATGTAACTTCCTGGAAAGCATGTGTGGAAAACAAAACTGGAAGATAACTTTTTTTTCAATTTATTTATTTGATTTAGGATTTACTGTCTTTAGTTGTTCTCTGCACATTGTATTCTGAATTCTTAGTCATATTAGGTGAGTAGATCTTCAGTGTATAAACCCATATCTGAAAAAAATTTCTGCATCAGTATTCATTTCAGTGTTTGAGCGCTTTTTACATACCATAAATTTTTCCCTGTGCCTGTATATTATTATACTGTAGGGCATTATTTCTGTGCAAGTTATTGCATTTTGTATATGTGCCTTGGGACATGTTAGGGCACATTTTCTAAAAGAGTTGATTCATAAATGAGGCTGTTCAACCATTACTGGTGAAATATCGAGAAAGGTTTTACATAAGGAGATTATTATCACCAGTGTGGACAATGCTGATTCGCACTCCTGAGTATTAAATATTCTTAATTCTGGCAGTTGATTTGACCTGATAATAAGTTAACAAACTGAGAGGTCAGGTATTTGCTGTCTGGATTAGTTAATGGTTAAATACATCATGAGTTTGCCAGAAGATTTTAATCAATTTTAAAGCTGTAAGGCAAAGTTTCTAGGGCTATGTTCTGGTATTTCTGGTTTGCTTCTCTTTACAAATACCAGTAAGAAGAAAAACTACAAATGAGCTACAGTTTGTTTGGATACTAAATACCTGCATAAAACAAAGTATTTCTTCTTTCTCTTCTTTCATCTGTCTGTGTCCCCTTAATGATTTCAATGTTGAGTCACTGTGTTTCCTCTTATTTGTATTTTAGGTATGAAGTAACTTAATGTATTAGAAATCAGATAACTTATAAGATGTTGCTTTTAGAACATGCTGCATTCAAGCTGTATATAAATGTCCCTTGACATTTAACTTACGTATGTGGTTCATTTTCATAACATTTAATAGCTTGAGATAAACCATAAAGGTTTTTAAAAAAGAAATCAGGATTATTATGTGCATGCACAGGTCCACAACATATGTCAGTTCTTTTTTAACGTCTGACTTGTTAAACTTGGAACCTCATATTGTTAATTTCTTTATGCTTTCCATAAAGATTTGACTATTAAAGATTAAAATGAATAGTACTTACCTGTGTTTTATGTACATACATATATATATATATAAACTGAACAGTAAAATCATTTTAACTGTTGTTTGAAAGATTTTTTTGTATACATAATGTATGGCTTTGACTCAGCAAAATATTTAAGCATGTGTTTAAGCTTATAACAAAGGACTTTGGGCCAAGATTTCATTCCAAGTATTCCTTAAAGATAAAGACAAAGCTCCCTCTGATTTCAAGGAGTCAGCATTTCAAACTGTGGGAAAATATAGCTGTGAATTTGATTTATGTATATATTAAAATTATCTCTGTGTCCAGATCCAGAAGCTGCACTCTATGTGTAGATTTCCAGTCATGAACTCTGAGCAAATCAAAGCATCCCTTAATAAGTGATATACATCTTCTTACCTTGAGAAGTTTCTACTACCACAGTGGAGGCAATAATGGCATAGCCATCATCCAATCTACAGATAAAGTCAATAAAGATATTGTGGCACTGTGCAGTGATGACACATGCAGGGAGCTACAGAGGCAAACACAATACCAGCACTCTGGCCACACAGCTGGACACATATCTGGTCAGCCAAAGAACAGGTAACCATGCAGGAAATAGTCTGTGCATCATGGTCCAGGACAAGACCAAATTCACAAGCAGTGGCTTGACAGTGACTGCATTCTGCTATGTGACATCAGGTATCTCCTTAATAGGGAGGGGGTTATGAAAATATGTCAAAGGAAAGGAACGATTCAGAGCAACTTATCAGACCCCTGAATTTCTTAGAGCTTTACTTGGAAAAATGGTCCTAGGGATGGCACCAGGCCTCTCGTTCTGGTGAGTCACCAGTTGTTTTTTTGTATGTTGAAGACCTCCTTCAATAACTCAGTGAAGAGTGTGTCAACAGCTCAGCGAAGAATGTATGGCATTTGGTGGCACTTCAAGCAAGTGTTAGCTTATTCTCCCTTTCCATTTTCTGCCACATAATAAACAAAACAAGCGCCTCCCTACTCTATGGCCTTGGAGCTCACAAATTTGTAGGAAGTGGGAAGTGCTTAAGTGTCAGTACTAAAAAATGCAACATATTATTCCAGACAGCGCTGAAAACACAAATCAGTATAAATGTCCTTCTGAGCAGTAAGAAAGCATATTAGAGTCAGTACTTTTGGAAGATGTCCATATAATTTGTCCTGCATTTGAGATACCTTTGGACACTAAATCTCAATTGAGTTTTATAAAGCCTCATTCTGACTAGCAAAATTTTTAAAGTGTAACATAACCTAAACTTAAAGCACAGCCAGATAAAATATACAGAGCGTTATGGAACTGTTAATGCATGTAATACAGTAGATGAAGTATGGAATGTGGAACTTAACGAAGCTTGTTCACCAGACAAGTGTATAACACATGAAGCTGTGCAAGACAGCAACTAAGGAAGCAAGCCAATTTTTGGAAAGCTAGTAAAAATGTTTATGCAAGTTTCTTTCCACCTCAGAATCTACATCAATTACATTGAGTTAGAGGGTTTCTGAAGTGTAATGAAAGTCCCACTATCCAAAAATTCAGTGAACATAACTCACTAGCCACTCATAACTTAAGCTAAACAAAACCATTAAGTATTGAATAGCTAGTTTGCTGCTTGACCTCAAAATACTTTGTTTGGATATGTAAATTTTGTAATAGAACAGGGGTAGAGTATCCTAGATAGTGTGAAAAGCATAAGCCTGTAAATGTGAATATGTTTCATTCTGGGAACGTATATGTCACACTGCCTCACATAAACTCTTTTCCTGCTTGACAGTACTGCAAATCTGGTTTTGGACTTTGCAGTAGTGAACAAGAAACACCAGTACCATAGCAGGCAAGTATTTATCTAATAAATAATTGTTCTGTTGGTCCAAATCTGTTTAAAAGATACAGCACTTTAACTCCATGGAATCTTATGTGGACCATGTTTTCATGGACCCTTCTGAGTCTGTTATAAAACTGATATAAAACTGACTTAATGCAATATTTCATTTAAGCAATTTGACAGAAACTTGATCTTTTCCTCATGTCTGTTTCAGAGTGAATAGTGTTGCTGGGACATCTGTCAGGACATGCTCAATAGACAAGAAGGGGTTTCCTCTGATATGTCTCCTGAAGGGACTTCTGCCTGATGAATAATACTCTCTTATCTATTTCACAGGGAGGCTGTTTGGCCACATTTGCCATTTATATCTGGGCCCTATACAATATTGACAAAAAGTACAAATGAAACATATGTATTATTAAAGTAAAACTGCACTGTCCCACAAGGACAGGTATGTAATACTCACCAAAAAAAAATTGTTTTCAGAAGTTGTGTTAGAAATAATAAAGGAAGTCATGCATTCATACATTAAAGCATCAGCAAAATTAATTTATCTACTTTTTTTTTTTTTTTGTAAATAGATAAATCTTAACAGGAAAGAAAGTTTACCAGAGTAAAGCCATTATATGGTAGCTTGAGAATTTGCTGATTTCATTATCACTTTAAATACTATAACTCTGATGACTTATTTCACACTTTACAACAATGAGCAGCTATCAAGTGAATATTCTGAAAGATAAAGTATATATAAAGAGACTAACTTTTTTTTTATATCACACCTCCGAAACCATTAGAACTGCTGCCCTTGCTCTCTGATGTAAATACGGAATTCCTAAGCTGGCTAAAGTTCATTCTTGTTTTTCTAGTGTACCAAATGCTAGAAATGGTACACGAATATTTCCTTTTTATAATTTAGTTATGATAAAAGTTAGTTATCACTTAGTTATTTCCTCTGTGTTCCCTTATTTCTTTCATAGTTAATTTTATTCTTTTCTCCCTGTTCCCTCAAGTATCTCATTCTAAAGGCAAATTCAAGTTTCTTTTAGCACTCTTTTAACCCTTCCCATTACTATATTTTTAGGCTTTAAAAATTATGTTAGGCATTTTTCATTAACCTTTTGCTCTCAGAGTCTTTTTTCCCCCATAAGTGACATCATGGCTATTTAACCACAGCAACATAATTGTTAATGGGTATTTAACCCTTGCATGGAATAAAATAAAAAAACCGAATAGGGTTACAATTTTTATTTTTCTACTTTATCTTAAGTCAGCTTTTTGGCATTAACTTTAAGAGCAAGCTTTCTGCTTTAAGGGATTTGATGATCAGTAACTGACAAATATTAATCAGTGCAAGATTTATAGACCTTCCGGAGACTGCTATGAGAATCTGAAAGCTGAATCTGAGATGGCATTTGCCTACAGCTCTGGCATTGTGCCATTGCAGCATTGTCACGAATACATAAATAAATGGAAGGGAAAACCCCAAAAATCAGTGTAAAAAGTCAATCTGCCAGGACAGCATCCGGTGTAGTCTCCTCATCACTGCTCTCAGGGAGGAGGAATGTTAGTCATCAGCCACAGTTAGGGAGTAGCCCAAAAATGAAAGGAAGTATCTGTGGTTGAACAAAAAGTCTGTGAGGAAGTAAAGAGAATTGAGCTGTGCCAAACTAGCATTATATAAAAAAAATCAGCAAAATTTGCCATATAAGTATAGGATTTTTCATCCACTATCAGGTGTATGCACAAAATAGACAGTAAACAAGTCACAGCAGCTCTTAGGCTTTAGTAAAACATTAAAGTCAGATTTAAATCAGTGACACTAACTTTGTACAGTAGTGTCTCAGTAAACTTGTTTACAGATTCCTTATTCTGCCCTTGCCCTTCATCTCAGCTGGTAAGAAACACTGATACTGTTATTTCTCAAGAGCTGACAAAGGTCCATAATTATGTATGAGAAGTGAATGCAGTGAAACCTGGACACAAACATTTCTTTCCATCTTTGCAAATTTCTTTATCCTACATTTTTAATTTTCACTGTTAGCAAAAAGATAGCTTGTGCATTAAGCTGGTCACAGTTTTGTCTCCAGGGTGAACTTTCCAGCTGTCCTTAGCATAGATTATCTTTCCATTAGCTTTTGATCATAAACCTGACCAGTTTTCCTTGAGAAATCTTTCTGGATTTGATAGCCACAGTTTCAATTTCTGATGAACAGCTGGAGGACGAAGAAGCTGAACTGACTGAGCAGCAAATAAAGATTTTTGTGACAAGACTATCCTATGCTATACAGACTATTTAATATGTGGGCAGCAGACTTGCAAATTCGTCTGTCAGCATTGCTTCTGAATATTTTTTCAGACAGATAACACTAGTGACACCTTAATGTCTTTATCAGTCTTGGCTCAGTAAAGGGAAAGTCGAACTGTAATATCATGTTCTCCTGCTTATTTTTCTGCCAGGATGAACCTGAAACAGGAGGTGTCCCTTGGCTTTAAAAATATACTAGAATTTTTACTAAAATGACTTGGTATTGTCATTGAGTTTGTGCTGACCATAGCTGAAATATTAAATTCCAGAAGAATTGTGTAATTACATTGAAGCAGAAGATGAAATTTCTGGCATCTGAGAATGACTGAGAAGCTTCAGGCAGAAATCAAACTGTTATTAGCTTTTTAAGTACTTGTTGCCACATTGACTTATATGTGATCTTTGTCACAGTCCCATATACAAGACATGTTTCCTTTTGAAAGGCTGGTGCCAGAGAGCTTCAGTGTTTGCATGTCTTCAATGATGACAGCACTCAGTTCTGAGGTCATGCCTGGGCAGAAATTGCCAGCTGAGAGTTGTTTCTGAGCTGGAACATTTCACTTAAGAATAGTAGAAGTGACTGACAATAGGGAAAAACAAAAAAGAAAAAGCCAAACAACCCTAGCAGTACTAATGTTCACAAAAAACCTGTTGAGGAGCCAGAGGGAATTGGCTGTGGGTAAACTGTGTTTCTGAGCTGGTAAGCTAATGAAGTGTTAAATCAAGGAAACAAATCCAAGAATTTTCTTTTTTTTTCTTTTCTTTTCTTTTCTTTTCTTTTCTTTTCTTTTCTTTTCTTTTCTTTTCTTTTCTTTTCTTTTCTTTTCTTTTCTTTTCTTTTCTTTTCTTTTCTTTTCTTTTCTTTTCTTTTCTTTTCTTTTCTTTTCTTTTCTTTTCTTTTCTTTTCTTTTCTTTTCTTTTCTTTTCTTTTCTTTTCCTTTCTTTTCTTTTCTTTTCTTTCCTTTTCTTTTCCTTTCTTTTCTTTTCTTTTCTTTTCTTTCCTTTTCTTTTCTTTCCTTTCCTTTCCTTTCCTTTTCTTTCCTTTCCTTTCCTTTCCCTTTCCTTTCCTTTCCTTTCCTTTCCTTTCCTTTCCTTTCCTTTCCTTTCCTTTCCTTTCCTTTCCTTTCCTTTCCTTTCCTTTCCTTTCCTTTCCTTTCCTTTCCTTTCCTTTCCTTTCCTTTCCTTTCCTTTCCTTTCCTTTCCTTTCCTTTCCTTTCCTTTCCTTTCCTTTCCTTTCCTTTCCTTTCCTTTCCTTTCCTTTCCTTTCCTTTCCTTTCCTTTCCTTTCCTTTCCTTTCCTTTCCTTTCCTTTCCTTTCCTTTCCTTTCCTTTCCTTTCCTTTCCTTTCCTTTTCCTTTCCTTTCCTTTCCTTTCCTTTCCTTTCCTTTCCTTTCCTTTCCTTTCCTTTCCTTTCCTTTCCTTTCCTTTCCTTTCCTTTCCTTTCCTTTCCTTTCCTTTCCTTTCCTTTCCTTTCCTTTCCTTTCCTTTCCTTTCCTTTCCTTTCCTTTCCTTTCCTTTCCTTTCCTTTCCTTTCCTTTCCTTTCCTTTCCTTTCCTTTCCTTTCCTTTCCTTTCCTTTCCTTTCCTTTCCTTTCCTTTCCTTTCCTTTCCTTTCCTTTCTTTTTCTTATCAGACTGTTAGGGTGTGTCCAGAGGAGGGCAATCAAGATGTTGAAAGCCTTCAAAGGCAAAATTTATGAAGAATGTCTGAGCTCATTTGATTTGTTCATCTTGAGAAGACAAGGCTGAGGGGGGGCCCTCATCACACCTTACATCTTCCAAAAGGTGGGCAGCAGACATGGGGGTGCTGATCCCTTCTCTCTGGTGAGAAGCAGGCCATGAGGCAACAGAATGAAGTTATGTCAAGGGAAGTTCAGATTGGACTTCAGAAAAAGTTCTTCAAAAATAGAGTGGTTGGTGAGTGGAACCAGTTCCCCAGGGAAGTGGCTACAGCATGAAGTCTGACAAGAGCTCAGTGAGCATCTGGGTGATGTTCTTAGTCATATGGCTTGGTTTTAGTGAGTCCTGCAAGAAGCAGAGAGTTGAACTTGATGATATTTATGAGTCCCTTCCAACTTCAGATATTCTGTGATTCTGCTGGAAAGCTGTATCAGCCTGACCAAAGGGAGTCCCATTCTCTCCTGGGTGAGGGTAGATCTACTGGTCCAGCAATGGATCTTGGGGTGCAGAGTGAATTCCTTCCTCAATCCCTTACACATCATGTCCAACCACTTCCTTTCCAGTTAGATGCTTGCATAACTTTTGGCCTTTCCTGAGGGACCTGAGCAGAATGGGTGACATTCTTTGCTTGAGCCTAAACCTCAATAACTACTGTAGAATTTCTTAGCACATCTAGGTATCTAATTTTAGATGTCAGTGAGATTTTGCAGATATGCCTGGAAGCTGCCAATGGACTGTGCTTTATCATGCCTAAAGAGGTACTGTGGGAAAGTAGATTGACTCATCTCTGGCCAGCATGTAACTGCTGATAATGGGGGAGGAGGTAGCTCTGAATTATTTATAATTGCAAAAATAACAAAATAACCATCCTAATAATCCTAATAATACTTTTGGTTTATCTGAAAGCCAAATGGAAAACAATATTAACCATTTACTTCCAAACTATTGTTTGGAACTCACACTGTCCATGCTCCCATGTGGGGCCTCTCCCGTGGGAGACAGTTCTCCATGAATTTCTCCATCATGAATCCTTCCCATGGCCTGTAGTCCTTCATGAACTGCTCCAGCACAGACCCCTTGCACATGTCCCTCAGGAACAAACTGCTCCAGTGCTGGTACCCAGAGGGGTCACCAGTCCTGACTGCAAAGATGCTCCAGCGTGAGCTTCCCATGGTGTCACAGACTTCTTTGGGCATCCACCTGCTCTGGCAAGGGGCCTTCCATGGACTGCAGGGGCACAGTTGTATCACTATGGTCTTCACCACGACAGCAGAGGAATTTCTGCTCTGGTGCCTGGAGCACCTCCTGTTCCTCCTTCTGCACTGGCCTTAGTCTCTGCAGAGTTGCTGCTCTCACATGTTCTCACTTCTCTCTCTGGCTGCAATCACTCCTATGCAGCAACTTTTATCCTTCTTAAATCTGTTATCCCAGAACTGTCACTGTCATTACCCTTGGATTTGGCCCTGGACAGTTGTATCCAATATGTATATCCAAGATGAAAAATGCCAATCTTCATGATTGTATTTCTTTTTTTTATTTCACCTCTGAAAAGCTGAATAATTGCCATTTAAAAATATTTTGAGGTTCTTTGATAACAAGCACTATATGAATGCAAATTATAACACTTTTAACATGCTGACTGTCCATTTATTCTTATCTGTGTGGGAGTTATCAAATCTGATTTTACTTTAGAAAGTCATAATTTTATTAATACAATAAAATGAGCTAAATGGTAGGAATGTTCAAGATCCAGTGCAGTTCTATGACAGGAAGGACTTTTTCACAATGAGGAGATCCATATGAAATTACCACCTTAAATCTTTTTGCACATTTTTTTTTTTTATGTTCATGATCTCTACACCTCAGCTGGAAGTTCACAAGGCATGAATCTAGGTGTCAGTAATTGCACACTTAACTGCATATTTATCCTGGTTAAGAGGTGAAACCTGGTGAATGTCCCTGTGGTCAGTGATTACTGACTTTAAATATAAAACCTGATCAATATTTGGGGATGTCATTATCCCCTTTTCTATCCCCTTACAGAATTGCCAAGGTGACAAGGGTGGGGGAGCTCAGATACTCAGATGCTGTGTTAATGGACTATTAAAGGTGAGTTTATGGAATGGTCAGTTGTTGACTGACCTCCAAAACAGGTATCAACCCTGTTAGCATTTCTGTTGATCTCTCTCAGTTCAAAAAACAGGAGGCAAAAATCATCTAGGTTTCAATTTGTTTATCTTCAGATGAAAATACAAAGAATCTTCATATTTACAGTTCTCATGATTGCTAGCCAGGGAGACATCTCTGAACTTAATTTTGATAAAATGCTGGGTTCAGAATAAGGCTAGGTTAAAGCACAGACTGAGGCATGAGATTATAGTTGCAGAGTAAACAGACATATGAACTATAAGGTTTTGAGACATCTTAATTCAAACAGATTAATTTTTAATAGGTATTCACAAAAAAGAATGCTGCAAGCATTGTTATTGTTTAACATTTCCTCTCTGCTACTTGATTTTGTAATTTTCCTTTCTGCTCCATTTTATTTCTTCATCCTCAATTCTACTGAAAGGTCTTAGGTGGATTTATGTATCTCCAAAATCTATTTATTTATTTACTTATTTTTTCTGTTCTTGCCTTTTTTGCCCATTTTTTTTTGGTCTTCTCGCTCCATTCCCACTGCCATCAGAAAGGGGAGGGGAAAAGCAAATCCCACTTAAACATGACATTTTGCACCTTGCTCTCTTAGTAGCAGCATCCAGGAAAAGGATATTGGATTAAACATAACCACATAGCATGACCATGGTGCTCTGCACTGCCACACTGGATCTGGCCCCAAGTGACTTGAAGCAAGTTAGCAGTAGGTTTGTGGCAGGATGTAGGATTTGCCTAAGATGAGTGCTAGCACTTGAGAAAGATAAGCAGCTCAAGAGACTCATAGTGGGACATAAACATGGATATGCTGCCAATCTTTTCACAATGGGCACCAACAAAAATTTCTCCCACTGGCTTGTGGCAGAATTCATATCAGACACATACACTTGCACACAAGTGTCAAGGGACTGGCAAATGTATTCCTTTGCTTTGCAAGCAAACAAAAATGCTCTTTAATAACCAAATAAAGAGGTAACACCTCTTGAAAAACTTCTAGGAAGCCTGCTTGTATTTTGCATTGTATTATATTTGTATTGCTTGATTGAGAAAGAGGTGGAAGATATTTTAGGAAATAACTAATGATAAAATCTGCTGCTTTACAGAGCCAAGAAGATTGTCTAGATGAGTTCCATGAATGAAAATCAGCCTGACAATTCTGATTTCACAATAACTAGAAAGGCAGTGAAATACAAAATAGTGGAAACAGGAACCCCTGCTGTCCTTTTAATTTTGACATTGAAGTCCAAAGGGCATTCCTGAGTGCACTGAAACCTTCACATCTATATAACATCTCTAAATTTTGGAAGCAGTGACAAGTTACTGGGGGAAGATCAGCTGGGTCACTGACTCCAGTTTCCTTTCTGCAGCAATAGAAGAAAATATAATGAATGTTTTAGAGGGTCCCAGTGGAAAGTTTATCCTTTTTCCCCTGTATGCCCCCCTCTCAAACTTTTGTGTCCAAATACCCTACCCTTTAGGCAACATTTTTCAACCACAAAAAGAGCCATATTAAGGAAAAGGACAGAAATGTTACTCTTATCACAATTTGGAGCATTCTATATGAACAGTGCAGTGAACTTGGTGCTTTGTTAGTTTGTATAAAATGATGTTATTCATGTGCTCCCGTTCAATTCTTTCTGCACACTGATGCCCCACTCTTTTGCCGTGCACTGCAAGAAGAGAACAAAAATACCCTGCTATATTTAAATTCAAAGTGTGAGATGAGATACAAAACTAGGATCTCCACAATGAGGGCTGAAATGTAGTGATCAGTATAATAAGCACTACACACAATATGCCAGCTGCTTAGTTAACCAAGTTCATTACAGGAACCAGGAGACACATTTAAAGGAAAAGTCTGAGAAGAGAACAGTTCTTTTAACATTTTTTTCAGGAGAGCATAGTTACTGCCAAGCATCTTGTCCTTTTAAAAGGGAGTAAGTGAGCCTTCGACAGAACCCATCCTATCTTGACAGTCACAGCTGGTGTTTAAAGGCCAGGACTGATAGACAATAGCATATTGGGGGCATTTTGCTGTTGCTTGTCCAGATGGTATTTGTCTTAATCATCCGTCAAAATCTCCAGTGATGCCAATCTAAGGCCTTTCAACAAAAACTTTCTGTTTCAAAGATATAGCCCTATTCTTAGACTTAGTTATTTGGTTTTTGTTTGTTTTTTTTCCCCCGCATTCTCCTAAGGTTAATGGCTCCTGAATGGTGCTGACAATGCTGACAATGAAATTCTTCTTGTGAAACTCCAGAGGTATTTTGACTGTTTTTCTGAATTTTTGGTAAAGCTGAATGTTCCTTGCAACTACGTAAAAAAAAAAAAAAAAAAGCTTCTCAACAAGTATTCAATAAAGAATGTAAACTAGACAAGAATGTAGTTGGCCCGAATTTTGCATTACATTATACCTCATAGTTCAGGCATTTTGTTTGCCTTACAAGGTATTACAGACAGCACTGTAAATGCAGATCAGAGCTGCAGTAGCAGAACACAACAGAGCTAAACAGCTGATTTAATCAGGTAGGAATTTAATACAATGCTTTATTCATGGAATTTGAACGTTGAAGGCCAGATGGTGTCAGCAGTATTTCCCTCTGACTTGAGATCCAAAATTAAAACAGACTTCTGTTTTATCTTATAGTTTTCAGCTCAAATCTTGCTACTGTTTCCATGTAATACTTTCCTGGAATAGTTTCTCCCATTGCATTTCTACAGAACATGCCAAGTAATTAGTTCATGAGCCACAAAAATGAGTGGGGCATAGTGCATCAAAGATCATCACAGTCAATGGATTGTCATGTTAGGGGCTTGGATAACACAGCATGGTAAATGAAATAGATATTCACTCCTGCCCAGTGAACCCTTCTGAGTTAAGAACCTTCTTTCCATGAAGGGATCCTTACATTAGATACTCCTAAAGGCAAAAAATAGTATTCCATGAAATGGTTTTTGCTATAGAGAGATGCAGAACAAACCCAGTGACTCTAAAGAACAAGATCTTAACCATTTTGACTCTAAAATTGAAAGCAGTCTCTTCAAGGAGGTCAAAGTTTCTCACAGCCTGCCAAAGACAAGACTTACATTTACTAGTGCTGATTCCAACCAGATTCTGAATGACTCACTGCTCTCTGGAAATTTAAGAGTCTTATTGCCATGATGCAAAAAGTCAGAGTGTATTTCTCTTTATCCTGTATTGACTACCTCTGACAAGTCATTGCTGTGATCAGTTCTTTGTAGGCAGGTGTTTTGGAAACAGCATTTCGATCTGAGAAAGTGTGTGAGATTGTCAGACTATCAGGAACTGGTTCTCCTGACATACTGCTCTCCTAGTTTGTATCAGTTTGTATTGCTACGTTTTCCCTCTCAACAGTGCTAATTCATTTGGTTTTGTTATGGGAGATGGATGCAAAAGTCTGGTTCTGTTCACCGATCTGGGTTGAAAAAAGTTCCAGCAAAAAGGTTCCCAGTGTCTGAGATCTATACTGGTGACTGAGACACTTTCTGTCCCAGAAGCAAAACCAAGTATCTGGAAATTCCCTCAAGACATGATTTGTCTTTGCAAAAATCTTTCTCATCCTCTTAGAGGCCTCAGAGGAGAAGCTGCAATTGTCTTTTTACCTGTGCTCTTAGTGTCTGCCTTCTTTTCTCTCACACAAAATCTTTTTAAACTTCAGAACATTTACCTACTTTGTTGCTTCAGCATTTGGGTATTCACTGCATGTGGACTAAAAATAAGCAATCCAATCCAGTTAGTCCTCAACACAAAAGTTCAAGAACTGGAAATCACTTCTTATATATGAACTTATATATATAGATACAGATATATAGACTTATATACATATAAACTTGAATATAGATTAACCAGGTTGATTTCTTTATGTATCAAATCACTTTTTTTTTTCCTTTACAGTTGTTTTCTTGTTTCCATGTTCCAGAAGGGAGGAGCAGAAAATATAATTGTGTCTTGCAGAGAAGTGAGTGGGTTGCAAGTGGCTGGAAAGAAATTGTTTGCCATTGCCAAGAAGAGAACAAAACATGAGAGTTTGGGTGTATGATCATCTCCTGAAAGCCCAGAAGAGTTACATTTTGCCAGAACACTTCCTAAAAGCATTACAAATGGGTGAGTAAGTGTGAAGAGGCTGGAGAGATGATAAGCAAGAATCTTAAATTATCTTGCTGCAAATCAGAAGAACTGGAACATACCAAAAAAGTTATTTTTAGGTTTATAATCTTTAAATTTTGAATTGTATTCAAATATATAAATATTAGACTCCTTGAAAATTATCTCAGCGCTACCAGTTCCTGATAACTGTGATTTACTAACTTATCCTACAATCACAGAATAGTCCAGAAGGAACCTCAAAAGATTATCTGATCTAAGCTTTCAGGGGAAAGACAGTGCAAATGAGATTATCTAACACCCTGTCCAATCACATATCTTGAAAATCTTCAGCAATGGGACTCTACCACATCCCTGGGGAAGATATTTCTTAAGGTGAAATTACTCCCAGTGCGTGCCTTGTTTCTCTGTGCTGCTCCTTGTGAGGAGAGAGCCTCTGTCCTTTTTGAAGCTGCCCTTTAAGTACTGGAATATTGTGATGGAATCCCACCTGAGCCTTCTTTAGGGAGAAGAGGCTTAACTCCTTCAGTCTTTGCTTATAGGGCAGGCCTTCCAGCCCTTTGAACATCATTGCCACCCTCCTTTGGACCCTGTCCAATATACCCATGTCTTTCTTGCCTTGTGGGGGTCAGAGAGGGCCATGCTACTCCAGCTACAGACTGACAGGTGCTGAGTAGAGTAGAATGATCACATCTCTATCTCTGCTTATGCTTGTAATGTCACTTGTAATCCCCAGGATTCAATTTACCCTTGTTTCTCTAGCAGCACTGGTCTCTTGTGTTCAGTTCATTGTTCCTCAAATCCTTTTCAGCAAGGCTGCTCATCAGCCACATAGATCTGTTCTATACTGGGCTCTTAGTTTATTCCAGCCAAGGTGCAGGATTTTGCATTCAGTTAAATTTCATACTTCCAATCTGTCCTATTATGTCTGTAAGATGGTTCTCCCATCTGACACGTTTGTTCACCTCACCACCCAGTTTGTCATCACCAGGATCCTGATGAGTTTCTTGCACTCAGGAAAGATGAGTTACAACAGAGTAAAATAAAGAAATTGTTTAAACTTGAGAATTATTTGCTTTGGTGTTCTTATACTCAAAGATATTACTTGTGAAAATATGACTACAGACAGACAGATTAAATGACTATGCTTGATGAGGATTTTGAAGACTCAATGCAGCTCTTGAGTTGGTTACTTACATCTTATAAAATGCAATCTTTTCAGATTTCTGTGCCTTAGCTCTCCATATATAACGAGGAGCGACAATGTACAGCTTTCACCATTTTATTTCTGACTAGCTTAATTACAAATCTCATGGGGCTGAGACTTTTCTTACAGGCATCACCAAAATTTAAGATCCTGAGCAGTGATGGGATTTCTAAAATCTCTTTCAGTATGACCATTAGTTTGGAGACTGTGTTTGATAAATGGATGTATCCAAACAGCATTATTCATACTTGGATCATTTTCTTGTTTTCAGCCTTTCTTTCTAAGGTTGCCTCCCACCATTCCCCTCTTCACAAAGTAAGTAATAATACATAAGTTAGGACGAAATAAAAAATTCCTGAAGTGAATGGAAGCAGCACTTCAAACACAGTCAATACCCTTCTTGGAAATTGGCTGCTGTAAAAAAGAAATTAACAAAATAGTACTTGGCCTGAATAGTTTGAATTCTGGTCTTGCTAAAGTCAAGAATTACCATTGATTTCAATGGAATGAGGATTTTATACTTTGTGAATAACTTTATGAAGCAAAAAAACAAACTAAGACTATGATTTCCAAAGGTATCTGAGGAGATAAGATGCTTCTGGGATAACTTGAAAATCCCAGCCTAAATCAGTTTCATTGTTCCAGCAAATGACTCAACCACCCATATTTGAATCTATCTTTCTGTCTCCAGTAAACCAGATGGATTTGAATTGGTATCCTAAAGAGGAGAGACACAGCCTCCATTTAGCTATCATTTGAGTCATCTAGACTTACAATATAGAGCATAATTGTTTCTGTAATCCTTTTGTAATATCTGGAAATTAGTTATCCTGAAATGATGTATTTTAATTTATTTTCAAAACATTAAATATTAAAAGTGCTGGCACATGACCTCTAGATGTAATTAATATAAGAAATGATAAACCAGGCATATAATTAAATGTCCTTTCTAAAAATAGAGTACTGAGGGAAGCAGTCATTAACTAAGATTATATTACCAAAAGGGAAAACATTACTACAGTCAGTCATCATTGTGAACAACAGCACAACAAGGTTCATTCCTATGCATGTTGATATCTATTTATAGTGTAATGACATGAGCTGTAATAACCACATGACATCTCTTCCAGAATCTGAACTTGTGGATATCTGCATCTGGAGAAAGAATACATCAGGCAATGTTTACATTCCCTTCTCTTATTCAACTAAAAACATATGAAAAAAATAAAACCCCAGAAAATAAAAGTGCAGTTCTTATTTACTCCTTAATTTAAAGGAGTGTATTTTTAACTGGTTGACCTGACGTCAAACTGCTTTTTCTTCAACAAGAGAAAAAGCTATTGCTCATTTCAAGAGTTGGAGAAAATACAGAGTATGCCAGCACAATAACACAATCAGCTTTGCCAGGAATTTGAATTTAATGTTGTCTAGCTTAAATTCCTAACTTTCAAAGAGGGCATGTATTGTTTAAAATTGTTTTAATAATAATTTTATCATTAAATTCCATTGCTATTTTTACAAACTAGGAAAATAACTAATTGTGGTGGGGAAGAGGGACAGATTTTAGATCCTATTGTATAAATTCCATCCCCCTTCAACAGTTCTGTGCTATATACAGATGGCACTGGGGAGGAAAAAAAGAGAGATGGTACTAATCTGAACTTGGGTAAAAGGAAGAAGACTGAATCCTTTAGGAATAAGCATGAAAACTGTCTTGATTTCAACTTGACTGCATCTGTGAGGCGTAGGGATAAGAAGGTAGAAAAATACAGTGAAGAAAAAGAAATGACAAACTGTCAATGTGACTAGTGAGCAAGAAGATGTCCTATACTACATTGTTTAGGGAAAAATATACACATATGCTCCAAATAAATAAAATCTCCACTTAAAACTATATGCCATAAAAGAAGTGAGGGGCAAGTTGTATCCTTAATTTTTGTTCTGAGTTACTCTAAATTCCTTGGAATCAGACTGATCTGCATGTTAGTGAAAGTGGGCTCTGGGAGGGCCATTTCTGAACAGACATGCTGTTTACTGTGTCCCTGTTGGTGAAAGGATGCATTATGTAAGACATATTTGCATGATGTCCATCTTTTCTTGCATTTGCTCGAATCCTGGGGATTCCTTCTTTCTAGAAAACGAGCTAATAAAATTCACAAGTACATTTCTTCCTCTTAGCTATTCCTCAGCATAGTCCTCAGCATATTAATTCTGGCCAGATGAAAATAAGCCGTTGCTTTATCAACATCATTGACCTTTCAAATTAGCATATGAGTAAGCTGTGGCATAGAACAAATGTATTTCACCTAGTGTAGAACCAACACAATAGGCTCTACCTTATAGTATAGCAAACAATTCTTCAGCAGGATGCATGGGCCGAAAAGTGTGAACCCACTCCATGAAGGTCAGCAGGAATCATCAGTAGTGTCACATTGCTCCTTTCATGGCATGTTTCTATAGGCTCATTAAAGCACTCTTATATCTTCTCCCACCTTCTTTCCCAGATTCTGTGTTTGTCTTTATAGACCTTACACTTCTGCTTTCGTTTTTTAATGATTTCTATACTTTTGTAGATGTGTGTTTTCTCCACGTTATGATAGCTCACCACCAATGGCTTCACTGCTCCTCAAGGGCTGCAAATCCACCTCCAGTCACTTGTGTGCAGCATAATAGAAATGCAGTGGCTTGCAATGTATATATCTTGATCTCTCAATTTTCCACTCTTCCAAAGTAGAAGAATGAGCACAGCTATCTTCTATTTACTAGAGAGATGTACTACTCCTTGTAACTGTCTTGGAACATACATCATTACTAACATATGACTATTTGTCTTTCACTTTAAACTTTTCGTATTTTACCCAATATTTGTCTACATTTGGATAAAAGAAGGAATGAGAATTCTATAAGCTTTGTGTAAGCTGAAACATAAGTGCAAGTTGTGCTTCTACTCGGACTAGTGATGTGTCTTCCTCTTGTATTGGCAGCTAGGCAATACAGATGTTTCCTCCTCAGCTATAAAGGCTCAAAAGCACACAGAAATCACAGGTTTGATTCTTTCTGCTGGTGACATACTTGAAATCATGACATTTGAATCTTCCAGCCCTTGTAGAGCCGGAAAAGTAGATCCACTCTTGCGCCAGAGGGACAAGCCCTACTGATTTTTGAAAGTGCAATATTGACTGAAGCTTCCTTAAGCCCAGAAAATAACGGATTACTTTGCAGAGCCATAATACATTGTTTCGCTACTAGCATTGATGATATACAGCAATGTCAAGGTTACAAATTTACTTTTTGCAGTTTAAAGTCCACCAGCCTCCATATAGACTTTGGTTTGTTGTTTTTTTTTCTAAATGAAAGTCCTTTTTGTCAATCAGTTCTGGGAAATTATCGATCTACTTGAGATCGTATTAGTTTCCTTATATAAGGTAATGAATTAAACCTTGAAAATTGGAGAAAGCTTAATATTAAAAGTTCACTATTTAGAAAAGATTTCTTCTAATGATAGATTTGAATATATCTAGGAAGAATTCTAGTCCTGATCCAAACTTCTGTGGTTTTCACATTCAAATGTCTTCTCACAGAAATAAATCTGAGCCAAAGTAATAGAATTTAATTTTTTGCTGAAGCAATTCCTGAGGGACTGCAGCCTGTGGAAGAGACCACTCTGAGGTGTTTGTGAAGAACTGCAGTCCATGGGAAAGATTCACTTTGGACAAGTTTGTGGAGAACTCTCTCCCTTGGGAGGGAACCTGTACTGGAGCAGGGACAGAGTATGAGGAATCCTCCCCCTGAGGTGGAAAAAGTGGTAGAGATGTGATGAACTGATCATAGCACCCATTTCCTGTCTCCCTGTGCTGCTGTAGGGGAGGAGAGAGAGAAAATGGAGAGTAAAGTTAAGCCTGGGAAGAAGGGAGGAGTGGGGGGAAAGTGTTTTAAGATTTAGTTTTATTTTCATTATCCTACTCTGATTTAGTTGGCAGTAAATGAAACTGAGCCTTTCATTGGATTTTCTCTCCCCTGCCCAGCTGAGAATGGGAGTGACAGAATGGCTTTGGTGGGCATCTGATATCCAGCCAGGGTAAACCCAGCACAGTTAAACAAGGCATTTTCATCTTCAAAATTTCTTCTTGTTCGAGAAAATTTGTTAGTGTGAGATGGAAAAAATGACTTTTTAAAAAATGTTGTAGTTATGTATTACAAAAATAAATCAATCACACAGGAAATATATTATTAATCTTGTTTAGCAACTGCTGAATTGATTTTAAGAAACTGTAGTCAAAATTACTCTTTCCTTAGACAAAATAATAAAAATGTACAAATCTTGGTTGTTCACAAGAACATACCCTCTGCAAACTTACCCTTGTCTGCTGGGTCTGATGTGTGAGTTCTGGAAAAAATCTCCACACTAACAACACTCTAAGATACCAGTGATGTAAAGGCAACATGCCAGCCCAGTACGAAGTCCTCACCTTCATGACCAAAATTACCTAATGCAGAATATGTTCTTATGTTCAGAATATCCTTACACAAGTTTTAAACCATTTGAGGCACTAAATCTTTGAAATTTTTATGTCAAGATATTAATTATTAAGTCTGTTCTGTGTCATATTCCCCAAGACATAATGTAGGTAAAAATAAGAACTATTTTTGTGTTTCTGGAAAAAAAAAGTTTGCAGTAAGTGACTTCAAATATTTTTATTATCTTGTTTGACAATATTCTGCTTGGATTCATTATCAGTCTGGTAGTCTGGACTGTCTGAGGATCTGGATGACACACATCTATGAGGCTGCAAAACCTGTATTTCCTTCTCTGTAGCTGAGAAAAATGGGGCAGGTTACTCATTTTTTCTGCCTGCAGCTAAACCTGAATTTGAGGGATTTTGCCACTTGAATATGCTTTAGGCTTTGCTGGTTTGTCTCTTTAGTCATCCTGTCTCTGCCACCTGTGTATTTCTACTGCTGCTGCATAATGAACATAAATTCAAATTCTGCAGATTTCACTAGTGCTCTGCTCAGCTTCAGCAAGGCTGGGTAAAATATAACAGCTAAGTTTTTCCTTCCCCAAATTATTAAGATCTTGTATTTCTCTTTGTTCCTATTTTAAACAAATTTGAGATTTACTATTTTTCAACACCTTCTCCCCCACACCCCCACCATATATTTAATCCCACATGCAGGACTCATCTCAGATTTTAATTCTGATGATCTGTTTAAGATCACCTGGATCTAACAAACACTGTAAAAGCTAAAGAGTGGAAAGATGTCACCTGCATTTAGTTTTCTGTAGCACATACTCGCTTTGAACTAGTGACCAAAGGCTTTCTTTACTATAGATTGAAGAAAGTAAGAATCTGTATTCTTCTCAATGTCAGGTTTAAAGAAAGATGAACTGTGCTACTGTTTTCATACTTGAACGCTGCCTATCAATCCTTCTTTTCCTGAAGATATTATTTAGTGGTACTGTCTTCTCATAGGTGATCTTCTCAAGTGATCATATAGTAAGTTAAAAAATAGTCTGGACACTGTATAAAGAGGTGTATATTTTTATACTGGACAAAAGTATAAAGAGGTGATGCACTGATTAAAAAAATCAGGGCAAGTCTGTAACCAGTTATTTCCATTTAATGGGAAAAAATGACAGTATTTTCTCTTTGTGAAGAGACATAAAGTGGACAACTAAGCCTTCAGCAAAACTTTGCTAATTTCTGTCACACGTGGTCCTGAGACAGAACCACGAAATATTTAAGGTTAGAAGGGTCCTTGGAGATCATCTAGTCCACAACTCTGCCAAGCAGGGTCACCTAGAGAAAGCAACATAAGAATGTGTCCAGTTGGAGTTTGAATGCCTCCAGGGACGGAAAATCCACAATCTCCCTGGGCAGCCTGCTCCAGTGCTCTGCAATCCTAAATGTAAAGAACCTCTTCCTCATGTTGTTCCTGTGCTTAATTTATGGCCATTGATCCTCATCCTGTCGCTGGGCACCCCTGAAAAGAATCTGGCACCACCTCCTTGACACCAGCCTTTGAGACATTTGTATGTATTGATGAGATACCTCTCAGCTTTCTTTTCTTCAGACTAAACAAGTCCAGCTCCCACAGTCTCTCCTCATAAGAGAAATGTTACAAACACCTAATCATCTTTGTGATCCAAAGCTCAATCGTCTCCAGTAGCTCCTGGAATATACTTTAAGTGCAGGAATTAATACAAAGTTGAAATAAGCAAGTGTATTATTTTTGGAGAAGACAGAACTGCAAACAGTTTCTTCTATGTAACCTAGATTCTAATTTTCTCTGGAGGACAGTGGGTACCAGAATAAAGATAGGATTTAGGCTGTGGAAATTATACTTAACTCTGTTTTGTGTGGAACCAAAGAAAGATCTGCTCATTTTTCTTTATAAAATCACTGTAACTGCAGAACCCTAGAGCCTTTATGTTCCAGGAGGAATAAAGGGATGACATCAGGAATGCTGCTGTACATCTCTAATCACCACGCTGCTTTGTGTGTAGTGAGAGACCAACATCTTGTAGCCATACCTAGTGCATCCCAAAGTACTGAAAGATTTGGGTATGTATAATAATCCCTACAATATTCAACACAGTTCCTGAGGCTGCTGAATTATATCATCATATAAAGCTTGCTAGAATCGTGTAGAAGTTGTCCCTGCTGGTGACTCAGCCCTCCCCAAACTTATACTCTGAAAAATGGTTCAAGGGAAACCATCTCTATGCCATGAGTCTGGCAGATGAAGACTTGAGAATGCAGCAAACTCCAAAGATCTTGAAGTAAAGGGAATTGTTTTGTTTTGTTTTGTTTGTCTGCTTGTTTTTCGTATAGTAATATTTGCTTTAAGTGTTGGAAAAAATTACAGTTATGCAATTGGTGTGTATGTTTCTATCTTTCCCTTCCTGCAGAAATAAGTGGAGGGAATGTCTCTACAAGGTACACACTTATCTGACCCCTTCATTCAGCTCACTAAGTCTCTTTCTCCTCTTGTTACATTCCCTACACTTTCCACAGGTCAAGTAATTCTGCTTTTGATGACATTTTGTGTTTGGATTTTAAGCCTCCATTCACTAGCGGAAATGTCTTTAGCATCAACCTAATGGTTTGTTTTCCCTCTCCTGTTTCTGTCATCTGAAAAGAAATGTACTGAGTGTTTTTGGTCTGATCCTCAGACCCAGACCCCCTCTGCCTCAGGTAGCATGGGATTCAAACCATGTAAGAACTGGACTCTTCTGTTAGTCATTCTCACAATTTTCCTTCTCTATGTCCTTTATTTCTGTATTTGGACTTTTCGCCTCTTGCAGTGGGCTGACTCCAGCTGTCCACAACTACCCACCAGTTTTCACTCATCTTCCTCACATGGAATGAGGAGCCTGTGAGAAAAGCAGGAGTGGAAACATCATGTATCAAGATAAGGACAGTTTAACATGTGGAAAAGCCCTGCATATGCAAGCAAACCGAAAGAAGGAGTTAATTCACTACTTTCAATCCTTGGACAAGTTCTAATAAAGCAGGCTCTCAGGACACCTAACAGTTGATTCAGAACACAAATGTTCTAACTTGCATACCTCTTCCTCTTCATTTTCCTGAGTTTCATATCTGACCATGATGTCATTTGGTGTGGGATATCTCTCTGGCCAGCTAGAGTCAGTGGCTCATCCTGCCAATTTCTTGTGTGCCTCCATCCACTTGCTGAAGGGGTCAGAGTGGGGGAAAGGGAAAGCCTTGATGCCATCCAAGCACTTCAACAGTAGCCTTGTGTGTTATCAACAAAGTCACAAATCTACCATAGTCACAAATTTTACTCACAAATCTGCCATAAAAGCTGCTGTGAAGGAAATGAACTCCATCCCAGCCAGATCCAGTATGCTTTCTCACAGGAAAATATGAATTCCAGTAAACGTTGGGTTTTTTTAGGATCACTGTTTTTACTGAAAATAATTGAGCACTGAGATTTCTTCTCCACTTCTGTGAGGATAATAGCTTTTACTTACTCGTTTTTTGTACTGAGTTGCCACTGCCGCTACTAAAATGTGTAGTCTATATTGGAGACCTTAGTTTATCTTGAACTATGGTTATCAGGGAAATGGAATTCCTAACAGATTTTAGTGTACTTATGCTTTGGGCTATTTTAAGGCACTAAATGGGCGAGATTTAGCATTCTCTTCAAGTGTATCCATACCTGTTAGAAAATAGTAGCCATACACGTTGTAGTAAGAGAGGGAAAACTGCATGTATTGTGCAATCATATGCTTTCAATAGCTCAGTTGATTGCTGTATATCAGGGTCAGATTACCTGCTACAAAACTTTAGTCCAAGCACAAAGAACTTATTAAGACATCACAGAAGAGTTTTGCAAACTGATGGAGCTTTGTCGTACCTCTTTTTACTGGTTGAATTACATGTAGTAATGCCTTTTTCATAAACCATCTGGATACATTATGCTGTAGTATTCTGTTGAGCAAGTGGTTTAAGTTTTAATAAACATATTTGCTAAATCAAGGTCATCTTCTGCAAGCACTTACTGCTAAGAGCTGCTCTTACAGTAAATCACAGTTGCTTGTACAGTAACTGGTTACCCAGTTACTACTGTGTTGTTATCCCAGTCCATTAAATCCCAAGTTTTCTGTATCTGTACTCATTGTTGACTGAAAACCAGCTGTGGATTGGTGCACTCTTTCCAATTCATAAAATGTGCTTTAATTTCACTGCTGATATTAACCAGACAGTCTGTGTCAGGATCAAGGGGAGTTGAAGTTTGCTATGCTTCTGATAGTGCTTTGACTGGAGAAACAGTCTGCAAAATTCTATTTTCCTGCCTGTGGACTGGGGAACAAGACAGCAGTAAAGGGAAAAATACACATGAGTAGTGGATTGGGAAAAGTTTGCCATGATGACGTTCAGCAATGCAAGTGCCTCACTCTGGGCTGTCATTCTGTGTCCAATGATTTTGTTGTTTATTGTTGTTAGTTATCAGTAGAGGTCTGTAGGATGTTGACTTAGAAAAGACAAGGTCCACTCAAGGAGCTCTAGGAACACTGTTACTAAGAGGCTTACTTTAGTTACAGAGCTTAAGTAGGTATGGTTAATTAGATGAATGCATCGAACTCACCAAAGTTGCTCCAGCAGTTTACCTCACCTGACAATCAACTAAAGGTTAAATAAAAGACTGGTTGAATAAACTTCTGAAGATCATGAGACAGGCCTCTGTGGTACATCATTTATGGTGTTGAAGCCAGTAACATTGCTGTTGGAAATCTGCACAGGAAAGTAGCACCCTCTGGCATTTACCACAGCAGTTATTCTCAATCTCTGCACTTCAATAAAGACAGTTCAAAAGTTTGATTTGCCTGTAAGTGGCTTGACTACTTTGCCAATTTTTATTGTTAGTGTCACAGCAAAAATTATCGAAATA
Source organism: Acridotheres tristis (assembly GCA_037013685.1). NCBI lineage: Eukaryota > Metazoa > Chordata > Aves > Passeriformes > Sturnidae > Acridotheres > Acridotheres tristis. Next base: position 50,232,639 of record CM072887.1, read on the forward strand.
CTTTTTCCTTATTATTGCCACACTACATGCATAGCTCAACAGATGGGACCATGGAAAAATACTGTTCGGCAATGACCAGGGCAAAACTTCTGGAGTTTCTCAGCTGTCATATATCAACGGAATCTTACTGATACAATGGAATAATGCTTATGAACCTCCTGCTGAGGATTTGTCTGGCCACTAGTTTATAATCAATGAACTGTTGTGCAGGAAGACAAATAAACTTCTCAGGAGACTAATAAAGATATTGCTTTATATATGATCTCCATCTGCCATGACAAGATGTATTTGAACAGCAGGAAAGAGCTGTTGAGCTTGGCTGAGGTTCTCATCAGAAAGCTTTCCATTTCCTTACTCTCAAAATAAAAAAAAAAGGAGAGAATAGGCTGGGACACTTCCCTATTTCTGTTACAGGTTCTAACAAAGCTAATAAAGCACCTGGGATCAGCACAGAAGAGGCAGCAGTTGTTCCGTTCATGTGCTGTTCTTAAAAAGCAGGTTCTGGTCTGTTCCTTTATCACTAGCACTCATTAAAAAGCTGTGGGATATAGCACCTTGCTCCATGTCAGTATCCCTCACTTTTAACCTCTGCCATTTTAACCCAAGATGTGGAACAGCAATCGAAGTTGGAGCAATTTTTTTTTCAACTTGTTTTCGGCACTGTAAGTTGCTGCTTCAGTTTGTTATACCTAAAGGAAGTCTTGTGTGCTTGAAAGTCTTTCTGTTTGGCAGCAACATTGTCGTACATAGTAAAAAAATCCCCAAAACTAAAAAAGAAACCCCAAGAAACCAAACTACCTCTTCCACAGTAATAGATGCTGAAATCTGACCTACTGTGTATCATAGGTCAATGAATTCCCCCAGATACCCTGTCGCTGAGCATAATAACCTGTGTTTCAGCTGAAGCACACCATGTTGAGCTAAAGCACAACTTCCTGAAAGGCACCTGATGTTGTTCTTGAGACTGAAGGAGCTTAAGAATGTTGGACTCCATGATCATAGAGGTTTTTTCCCGCCAAAATTATCTGTGATCCTGTGATTCCTTTGTAGAATGTTCCAGAGATTTACTTCCTTATTGTTAGGAAATGGTGTGCTTTATATACTGCTTAATTTTCTTGACTTCAGTTTTCAGCTGCCGTTTTTTTGTTACACCTCTGCTAGATTAGAGAGCCCTTGTATTTTCTCCCTGTGAAGGTACTTACATGCTGTAATCAAGCCACCCCTCAATCCTTTTGATAAGACACACAGATTGAGCTCTCTAAGTCACTTATGGCAAGGGTTGAGAGTGCTGCTTCTAGCTCAAGTATACAAGCCTTTTCTGGTCAAAGATTAGTAATTAATGTCATTAGAAATGGACAATTCTTTGTGAGTGTCTGGGTCTTACAAACAACTTTTGGCTGATGAGTTCAATAATGCCAACAGAAATACCTGTTAGAGAGTTATCCATAATTATGCATATATTCATAAAGACAGTGGATGCCACTTCTTCATTTTAAAGTGGTCTAGGTAAGGAAAGGGTATTTAGAGAAAAGAATTAGAATTAGAATCTCTAGAGTATAATTATTCCCTTTTAAAATTTAAATACTTGTTTCTATCGTAGCATTTCCTCTTCTACTTCATTTTTTTTATAATGCTGCTTTCTGATAAGACAAAACTGATGACATAATTACTAGGTAGAAATTGTAGGTATCGAGCACGTTCTTGAAATCACCTCCTCTCAGTTTTCTTGCAAGCTAGACTAACTGTGAATATATCTGTAATTGAAAGGTTGTTCAGCTTTTCATGATTCTGCACAACGGCATAAAACTTTGGTGGCAAAACATACAAAGCCATATTTACACAGGAACAAATATGCTTGTTTCACTGTTTCATTAGCAATGTGCTGTGTCTGATTTTATTTCTACAGTAATTTGCAAACTCTTCTTAGGGTATGCTTTATCATGAGCGAATCCTAGAAGAATTTAGTTTTACTTGTGGTCTGAAATCAAGACTGAATTATTATTTTCCTAAGTTTTGGCTTCGCGACTACCTTAAAAGAGAAACTAATCCTTGTATGGTCAATCCAGCAAAGTCATTAGGCATTAAAAAATGCCTTGTGGGAACACAGAATCAGTTCTGAACCTGTGTGTTGCTCAGTTCTCTGTGTTGAGTATATGCTTGCAGAGCCTGTGATATGAGAACAATCTTTCAGATCAGGCTATATTTATTCTCTTGTTCTAATCAGCTGGGTTCACAGAGGCAAAACATGTAATGTTACCAGATTCCTATCTGGAAAATTTATCTTTTCACTCTAGTTCACTGCAGTCACCTGTCAGCACTGACCCTTCCATTGTCAGCATTGTCAAACCTAATAGCACCTGAAGCAGGGAAAGAAGGGGACAGAACAAAGTCTAAGTAAAATGGCTTCACTCTCACTTTTAGCAATGTCAGTTCCTCACTACACTCGGCATTTCAGGCTTTCTTTTGACAAGGTTGCCAATAGTTTTGGAACCACATTCAAAGCAGAAACTTCTGAATGAGTGAATTTCTTCACTGCAGAACAAGATCTTTCCACATCCTAATTCTACCTGCATGTGTGACAATGTCATGGAACAAAATGCCAGGTGTGATTAGAGTATCAAACTCTGGTAGTGATGCCAGTTTGCTTTTTGGCTGACTGCCCTTTGAAGGACTAGTAAGAGGGTGGAAACACTTTCTAGTTTGCTGTTAGGATCAAATTCAAACCAGAATTAGGGCCAATAATGAGCTTTAGACTGTGGTGACTAATGATAAATAATTAATATTTATTCTCAAATAGTGTGTTTGGAGAGGATGCAAATGCCATCCTATTTTTATCATGTGCATTAAATAGACTAGATGGGGAACTGTGTGTGATTTTGGGTGTCCATGCTAAGACAGCTTTTCATCCTCTCAGTAGGATGCAACCAAAGCCACAGTGTTAACCCAGACCTGACACCAGTATGGGAGGGTGCTGCTCTCTGCAGCCAAAGCCTCTCCCAATGGAACAGCTCTGCACCCATCCCACTCTCAGGTGGGCAATCAGACACATGGTATCATTTTTTTTTTTTTTGTATTCTTTTTAAAAGACACCCAGGTCAACCTAGTAAATAAGTGTTTGCTATTTTCTATAGCTTTTTTTCTGGTATCTTGATTAAAGTCTCAGCTGATGGGCCCCTGTGGTTAAATAGAAAACTTTCATTCTTCTGATTTTTTATTCTGTTTTTCCAGGTATGCAACTATAACAATGTGACCACATCATGAATAAATTGTTTCTATATTACATTTTAGTCTGCAGAGAACTATGTGAGCAGAGTGCACGCTAAATATATAAATGCCACACACAAATAAAAAAGAAATACAATATATTATCATTAAAAGAGATTTCCCTGACTAGTTGAAATATCATTATTCTTTTGTAACTGGTTCTACGGTTTCTCAGCATTTGGGAATACTTTAGTTGATGCTACGATAATTTCTATTTTAAGAAAATGTTGAGTCTTTTATGAAGCATGACACTCTTTGTTTCTATTCTTTGTTACAGTCTTTTGAATCTCCTCTGTGTTTCTCTGATAGTGTGAGAAATACTTTCAGGGCCAAATAATTCAGTGAGAGACTAAAATATATTTTATTTTCCCCCCAAAAAAATCTATTCAATATGCTTTCTTGATGTTTTGAGAGTTCTTTTGTCTGTCATGTTGGTATTCTGCATGCGGTTTGGAATAATGTGAGCAATCTTTATGCCTTCAAATCACTATTGAAAATGATGGCTTTAGTGTATGTGTACTTATACTAAGAATAGTTCTAAGACATTACATACAAGTTTAATTTTTCCTTAAAGAAAAAATATTCCCTGGAAGTCAAGAAGACAAGAAAAGGTATTTGGTTAAGGAGAAGAAAAAAAATCTTTCTGAAAAATTTTAAAACTTTATTCTAGAAATTCTGATGCTGAATTTATTGATAGAGTAGAAAAATGTTTTACTTGCATACTTGATACTTGGAAAGGGGTGAGGGAGCAGGTTAACAGAACAAATTGAGAAGATCCTCTCTGTCTGCTTTCATGTCTGTTTGGAGGGTACCAATCCAAAACAGCATATTGTTTCATCTGGATAAGTGCTTTTCTCAGGCACACAGATGAACGGTTTCTGACATGAATGATTTAGCAGGACACAATGCAGTGGTGAGTCCCCCAGAGGAAAAAATGCATTTCAAATTTTCCTTCAGTTTTAGGGTGGGAAGAAAGATGAAGCTGAGCATTAAGCCAGTAGAGGCTTCTAGTGAGAAACAGGAGAGGATGAGAAAGCAAGGGCTGTGAGCAGTAGTGGGAGAAAAAGCCTGGAGGTTCTGCAGTGGAAAACAAGTTTTAAGTAGACACACAGCTGTGCCAGGAACAGGTGGAAATTGAGAGCTGAGCAAAATCCTCAGACTTCAATACAAGTGGAACTGTCAGCCAACAACCTTCATGCACGGTGACAAGGGATCTACAGTATATAATTACTCTCCAGAGGAGTCTGTGCCAAAAAGGGTTAACAATGCCAAGACAGAAAAGTCCAGGTAACAGTTCCCAGAAGATTGATGTTGAAAGATAGTTTTCCTTATCTTTTCCTGCATTTGTTGTCCATTGTCTACAGGACTTATAGTCTCTCTCACATGTCAATCTCTGTTAGAGCCTCACTCTGCTTAATATCTGAATTAATAAGTTCTGCTTCCCCTACCTTTCCTGAAAGCTATGCACAACTCATCAAAGGGATTTATAGGTTGCAAATGAGAATTTAAGATTCTTCAAATTTTATCCCGTAGTACCACTGAGGCAAAGATGTTTCATTCACTTTCGAAACTTGATTTGGTTTATAAGGAAGTTTATGATCTGACCTGCTGTTTTCCAAGGTTGACCATGGATTCTCACGGCCAGAAGCTCCACACTGCAGCACAGACCTCTTACAAACTGATGACAGCTGGGTCTCTATCTTCTGTTTACTGGTCCAGTATGTGCTTTTACCATCTTCTAGCCATAGCACTGCAGCTTTCTTCCTTGGCAGGTTGAGGCTGCAGAAGCTGAGTTATGTTTTATTCACTTGTGAACAGATTCAGGAGAATGAGTTGGGATGGTGAAATTTAAACTAGTGGTAAAAGGTGTTTCCACAGCTGCTTTGCCAAGTGGTTCCCCCAGGGATAACTGGTGGGTTTGGGGAAGGAAACAAGCTGCCCTCTATCGACCAGAAGGCAAAATTTGGCCCTTTTTTCTCTTCGTAGACTAGGCATTAAGTGATTCTGACATAGTCTTTTTGTCAGAAAAAGCAGGTATATGTCTTTTTATAGGTTGCTACACTGAGAAGTGGTACGAAATTTCAAAAAATATAAACAAACATGAAAATGCCACTTTCATACTCTTTAAATTATTTCTGATTTTTAAGCCTTGTTGCTTGAGCTATAAAGAAATGCAAAAAATTTGAATTTTCATTTACAAGGATTTTCTGTTGCATCACTTTTGTATTAATTTTATCAGTGTGAATAGGAATCCAGGAACATGAACAAAATGTAGAGAGTGAATATTGTGCTGGAACAGTAAACATATACAAGTGTGTGATCTCTGCTGGTAGTGATTATGTACAACATGAAGATAAACAGGAGCACAAAAGAAATCTAGAGACATCAGGAACTGGGATATTCTCATCTTCTGAACTTTGTTTCTGTAGTTTGCCATAGTTGTTGCATCAAATTGCCTCCTTGTTAGCAGAACCTACTGGCAATTCTAGACTTCAGGTGACAGTATTAGGTGACATCTTCAGTACATACTGCAGCAGCTGGCACCTCTGGAAGCACTGTGTGAAATCTTCACATTTATTGATCTCTATGGAGGAAGCTACAATTTACAGAAGTTTACAGAGCCTTGCTAAGCAAGCAGAAGCTTTTGTGTACATTATGAGTTCCAAGGCCAGTAAATATTACTGTCTGACTCAGCTTTACGCTCCTATAGCATGCACGTTTTCTTCCATGCAATATACTGACGGAAAACTTAGGCACTGCAGCAAGTAAATAAACGAAGAACATTGTCATGTCTAAAGGTATAGTAAACCTACATTATCCCATTATGCCTCATGTTTATCTCATGATTTTAGGTAAATTTTAACGCTGGGAAAAGTTCTGTTTGCATGTGTTTTTCTCTGCCTATTCTCCTTTTCTGGGTGACAGGCTGTAACCAAATATTGCGGATTGGCGAAGAGAGTTTTGGGATTTAGATTATGTCTCTTCTAAAGACATTTCTTAAGATAGAAATGTCCTAAAGACATTTCTATCTTAAGAAATGTCTTTAGGACTCTGTAGAGATGAAGCATAGCCGCTGCATAATGCAAGATGAAGGACAGATTCGTGAATAAAGGAGAAATGATCGAGCTGCTTTTCTTAAAATGCTTACCTTGATATCTATACTTACCTGCCACTAGCTGTTCTGGATGCTTCTTTGACTGATAAATTTCCGTGCTTTTTTTGTTTATATTTGGTGTAAAGGTGGGAGTTTTCTTTCTCCTAATATTTCCTTGCAAACTTTCATTGCCCAGGACTTTCATCCCACACAGGAAAGTGTGGTGAAAGTGCTGGGAAAGATACAGAAGAATTATAATCAGAGGTAAGCTTAGGGTTTATTGACAGATGCTGTGTTTCAAGTGTATAACATGCAGTCCTCACTAAAACGTTGCTGTCTTTTGCAAGTATTGCTCTGTTGGAAGTAGTTGTTGCTATAGAAGCACATAGGAGCTATAGGAGCTGCTGACAGTGCTGGCAGCAGGAACTGCAGCAACAGCAGGTTACCTTATGGGCTTGGGAATGAGAGTTTGCATTTTATATCCCATTGCTTCTCTTTCCATTGGGAAAATAATGCTAGAGAAGAGAAGGGAAGGGAAGAGAAGAGAAGAGAAGAGAAGAGAAGAGAAGAGAAGAGAAGAGAAGAGAAGAGAAGAGAAGAGAAGAGAAGAGAAGAGAAGAGAAGAGAAGAGAAGAGAAGAGAAGAGCCTTTTTGGATTTGCAAATTTGTTTTTAATTCAGGTGGATCAAATTAGATGAATTAGTGAAATGAAAATAGAGAATTGTTCAGAAAGGTTTGGGTATTTAGAATTGTTTATAAATAGCTGTGAAATAATAAGAAATAAACGATCAAACAGTCCCAATGGGAGCTGTAAACGGCAGGAACTGTAGTGTGCTGGAGGAAAAAAGGAAGAAAGAAGCCTCTACAACAGTGAGAACTGGCTCAGTCATAAAGGACAAGAACTTGCATGGAAAACTGTAGTTTTTAGCCCTATGCCATGATTGCCTCAAAAATTATGTCTTGCATGCAGGTAATAGTCACCGTTCAACAGCTTTAAACACTGCCCTTCAAAAGAGGAGTACTTGCATGTCAGCAAGGGATGGATGGGAATAGTATCCTATAGGACCTGATCAGATCATGTGTGTCCACTTCCAAGTCCAAGATTCTGTCCTAGGAAGACACTCTCTGCTGTCCCACAACATGTGAAGCAGGAATGTGCTCTTCTTTGTCCCAGTTTTATTATATTTGTTTCCTGACTGTCACTCTTCCTCACTGCTGCATCCTGCCAACAGCCTCTCCCCTTCACCTCCCTGGTTCATCTCTTCAGAGTAGAGTTTCTGCCTAGCCTGCTGGGCTAAGCAGGATTCCTGTGTGGCAATACTCTCTCTGTTTTCTTTCCATAAGGTATGAGAAAAGAGGTCAGCGAAAAGGACTCCCTTATCTCCTGCTATTCAGCCACTTTTCCCTCCTCTCCTGTACCACTGAGGATGAGCCCCAGACTGAAGGCAGTCTATGTGCATGCCCAATTTTAAGGCACTGAACACAGCAGGAGAAAGCAATGAGCATTTAGCAGGGCTGCTGAGGAATTCACACTTCCACAGATTAGAGTCTGTTCCTGATTTCTGACTTAACAATAACATTTGAGAAAGTCCCAAATGCTGTACATTTGCTCTTCATTAGTTGCAAACACTGAAGCATTAGTGTCAGTCAGAATTTCATGCTTTTAAAATTTATTTTATTTTAATAACTATAATGTGAGAATGGAGACCTAGTGAATACTGGGTTTAAATAAAAGCCCATCCAGAACAACAACCTCAATGTAAGTTTAGAGTAGACAACGATCATTGTGTTGTATATTCTCCTCATCTTGAGCTGTCTGTAGCCTAGGATGGTTTTAAGCAAGAGGTTATAGTTTAGTATTTAGTAGCCCCAAACTAACTATTCTTCCATGATGTTCTCCAGATGTTTTCCAAACCCATGGAGGTGTTTGAGTCCACAAGCCTGCAAGCAGGTCCACTTGGAACACCAGGTTTTGGACAAAATGGTACCCACGATTTGTCTGAGCCTGACAACAGCAGAGAGGGGCTTAATTCACGCCTCCTAGTTTTATGGTAGAATAGTCAAAAGTGTCATGAAGTCATGTCTGGGAATATGAATGAACTCTATAGAGTAAGCTGAAGATAATGATCTGAGAGTTTTGTGTGGTGGAAGAGGATTTGATACTTATGTGTACCTTAACTGTGTGTATCTGAACGGTGCCATTACAAGATAACCTTGAAGGTGGTTCCACATATATCTAACCCCTGTCTTTCAGAACACCTTAATCTTGCATCCTGACAAATATTGCCACAGTGAGTCCTATATAGATAAGATGTAAGCTAAAGCCTATGAAAATTTACCAAACCCTTTTCCACTCATGAAATCCTAAATAAGCTTAGTATAGAAAAGTGGTTTAAGGTATCTTAATCTTACTTTATGAGTGGCTTGCAAGGCTTAAATTACAGTATTCTACCTTTTGAAAAGATATTCACCCCCAAATTATTCAGTCCCCCCTTTCTTTTTTCCATTTGAACCTCCCTAAACAAGGATTCATTACTGTTAATGGGATTTTCTTTTTCTTTAGTGTCATTAAATTTTACTATCCAAACTCTACTTAGATAGCAGCAACAACATCTACTTGGATAGCAAAAAAACAATGGAGCCAGAAGGGAGAATCCTAAGTGTAGGATATCACTAATGTAAATACTCTGCTTGAAAATATTATATATATTTTTAAACTGTTAGAAACACTGTAAACATTTCAGATGTTATCCCATGCAGTTAACACAATGTCTAGGATAAAAATGAATTTGTTTAAAGCTGGCATTTCCTAAAGCAGAAAAAGAAAGCTTTATACATAATAACAAAAATGAAGCTTCTAAGTGAATAGTACACAGCTCATTAGAAAGAATAAACTCCCAGGGTCCCTGAAGGTAAAATACAATGAATGTAGCCTATTTAAAACTTCATTCAATGAATATGACTTCTTTATACTAAAGTAAATCATATTTCACAACACAATGGATTATTTTAAATGACTTCTTTTTACTATTTAATGTTCTTATTATATAAGCTGCATTTTCCACTCAACTGTCTTTAAGAAATCATATTTTTCTAAATGTGGTTTACTAAGGAATGCATTTAAAAAATGAATCATCAGGCAGTACAGAGATTTCTCTATTGTTTATTTGACATAAATATTTGGTGATGCATTTCAGGTAAAAAGTCTCCCTGTGGTATGCTGTAGTAATTCACAGCTGCCATGTTAAAAGACAAGTATTTAAAAGCTATGCATAGAAACTGTTGGGAGACATTGGGCTATGTGGAAAAGTACTGACATATCAATATACCAATACTTAACAGAATTGATTTTACAAGGTGTTGTAAACAACGTTTATCCTGGACCAGTTTCTTTAGCCTCACTTTCACCCATATGTACAGAGGATTTAGAAGAGGAGATGACTCAAAGACAAAGGATAACATTTTCATTTGAAGTCAGGTAAAGCAGTAAATGCATCTTGTAGTTGATCCAGAGCATGGAAGAATAAGTCTCTTCCTGTCTGTCATAATACCCTTGCTGAAAGTGAAGTGCTTGGTTAATCGGTACTTGGCACGCAGCTCAGAACTCTTATTTCTATAGTATGGTTGATGAGATCACAGCAAAACAGCTGAGGCTTCTCTTTAGTGCTGCCAGCCAGAAAGGATTAAAGGTGTTTAAAGGCACAGCCTCCACTGACAGATGGGCGAGCTGTGCAAAGTAAGCAAGGCAGAGGCCCTTGGTTTGACAAGACTCCTCCAGCTGATGTACAGTAGCCTGTGCTGACCATGCTGGGTGAAGGATGGATTTGCTGCTCGCTTGATTTGCAACTCAGAATGGTCTACATGACATCTGCCATGAGCAGGGCTTGTGATATGTTTGAGGAGACTGTTCTGCATAAGCAAGAAGCTTGTACTGTGTGGACAAACAAGTGGTGTGAGTCCAGTTCTGCTGTTCTTGAAGACAGACAATGTTCCAGCTACATCTGGCTACCAACACAGGAGACTATACTCAGTCAGAAGCTGAGATGCATAAAAATAGAACACTTCGTATTTTTGGAATATTTCATGGCATTTGCATGCTTGTATTCCATGTTGTCTGACTTCTTTTGTTTGTCTCTGAACAACTCAGACTTACACAAAGAGTATTTGGATGAAGAAGGGCACATTCTGAGACCTAGATTGGATAGTAATGGTATATGACTGTAATTAAATGAGAAGACATTTCATTTATTAACTTTGTTCATAACCTGAGAATCGTATTCAGTGTCCAAATGTGGACTGGGTGGAATGCTCTTCAATAATTTTGACAAGTTTTTCCTTGCTTTTCCAAGCTGACCTTTCTCTTTCAATGTGGTTGAAGTTCAAGGCTTTTGCAGGTTGAATTACTTCAAACGGCTCTGGATTGTATTATTACGATCTTAATCAAACAAAAGAATCATTTTTGCCTAGCCTAGGAGGGGCTGAATCCCTCAGATATGGTCATGAATGCATTTGTGATTTGTTAAAAAATGGAGGACATTTTAGGTGGTATTACAGGTGCTTTATCTTCAAATTCCTATCTTATCTAGTTACAGGTACCTCAAAAACTTTTTTCTTTCTTTCTTTCTTTCTTTCTTTCTTTCTTGCTTGCTTGCTTGCTTTCTCTCTTTCTCTCTTTCTTGCTTTCTTTCTTTTCTTTTTTTTCTTTCCTTTCTCATAGTCTGTAGCTACTTAGGGCTTGGATATTTCTCTCCATATTACCAGAAACAGTGTCCATCTCTGGTAATAATAAGGTAAGATTTTCAAGAATATGTCTTTCCACTAGGCATTGCACTAAGTCCCGCTTAATTTCTCAGGTCACACTTGACCATCATATTTTTGGCTGCTCCCCAGCCACTAGTACAGCCTACCCACTAGGGAGGTAAAACTACACAACATTCAATCTGGTCCTAAAATTTTAAAAGTTTCATTCTTAATAGCTTTACTAAAAGAAGGATTGTAGGAATACGGACATTTTGAAAGGGGTCTCTTTAGGGAGAATAAAAAAAATGAGAATCTATTGTTGTTGAGATCTGTTTTGGCATTAAATTTTTATCATCAAAATTTCACTTACAGTGGGGAGAGGGTTTATCCCCCTCAGTTTATTGTGGCAGCAGTGTCAAAACCCAAACCTATGCAGAGATTGAAATAATGTCTTAAGAAGGGCGAGAGAAAGAAATGTTAAGAAAATTATGTGTTTTCAGTTACATTTATTGTTTGCAACTATCATTTATATGCTAAATGTTCTCCGAGGTAATTACTATCCTTGCCTGGCTAACCTGTGGACTATGCAATAAGTGTAATTTATTAGGTATCCTTCATATCTTTAATAGTCCAAACCATCAAAGAGGTGCTATTTTGTCTGTTCCTTTAATTGCTTTTTAAGTCATTGTATTTCACTGGAAAATACATGTGAGACTTTCTCCCGTGAACAGTCTGTGTGAGACACGGTTAAAACTCAACTAAAATTCAAGGCCATTTGTTCCAGTAACTTGTATCTTGTACGTTTAGCACTGGATGTTGTCAGTTCATTCCCCTATCCAAAAGCTGTTGTGTGCCACTGTAAGATGATGAGTCTGGCTGAGTTGTAGGGAGTGTGTTTGTGTTTGGGTGTAAATTGTGCATCTTTCTTTTGTGTGTGAATCAATGTAAAGCAGTTTTCTTTACAAGAGAGCTTCTCTACTCCACACATGCCCATGCCACGGAGCTGGACCTGCTGGCAGAGCTGTGAGATGTCAGGGGAGCCCCAGTGCCAGGGGCAGGCCAGCAGCTGAAGCAGGGTGCAGTGCCCAAGTTAATAAGCCTGGTGCTGGGTTAGAGGTCCTGCGTAGCTCATTTGTGACTCCCTGTGTGTGACTAATGCAGCCATTATTTTCACACCACAGTGCACACCACGGTACCTCCAACATCTAAGCCTGGACAGCACTAACTGGCATATTGATATATATTTAGAGGTTTACTTGCAAAGACTGCACGGGTGGGGAGGGGGGAATGGTAGAGCCATTGGAGCAGTCTTCTCCATTTTGGAGCAGTGTGGATTTTAGGAACTGCACACGTAGAGGTGGGTAGAAGCCTGCCCATGACACAGGTTTAATAATGATTTAAGAAACAGTGTGCTCTAGTCAGCCCCTTGGAGCCTCCAGTGCCTGGTAGGGCTGGTTTATAAAAAAGATTTGAGACTAGAATGTTTATTAAATAGTTAATTAACTGAAATGTTATTAGAGAGCAATGAATATCTGCAACTAAACTTTTAGTTTCCACTCCTGTCACCCTTTGTGGTATGGGAGATGCAAAGGATAAGGAGCCATGCAAGTTTTGTCAGTAAGACTAGCTGTGACTTTTAAATATATTGTCTACACCCTAAGGGAAGCCTATAAAAACTTGAACGTGAAATCATTACACTGTTTTGTCATGCCCAAATGACAATAACAACCATGAAACCTTTTCTGTGAAATGCCTTTACTTAGGCTAACTCGATTTGCAATGATTTAAATACTGAAACAAATTCCCTCTATTTCCATCTTGCATTTAAACAAAATGACAGCATATTGGCACCATCACTGCCTCATCTTACTATAAAACAGCAGAAATGAGCAATCTGTCAAGTTCCTTATCTGTGCTCTTTTTAGTCTTGTACAGTGTGTGCATATTCAGAAGAAAAAAAACCGTAAATACTGCTGTGCTCCCTCCCTATGTGGCTGTTTTTAATATCCTTGTTATAGTTAAAGCTCTAGAAACCTGGAAAAGCTTCATTGGTATGGATAAGTGGTCTTACCGGTGAGGAAAAACCTGGGAAAGTAAAGCAGTGATGGTGATGCTCATTCAGCACTCCTGGGAATGAATAGGTATCATATATTTGGCTGGAGCTTCTTCCAAGAATAAATGGCTGTTTAAAACTTGATTCACATCAGCACAGGACACAAGGCATCTCTTCTAGGGGGTGACCACTGGCCATCCTTGCAAATAAAGGAAAAGGCTCTTCTCTCTAAATATTCTTGTTGTTTTCAATAGAGAATATTCAGGAAGTAATAAGCTAATTCAGTCTGCCACGAATCTGGTCAAGTAAGAATATATGACTCAGTCAAAAAACTCACTTGGAAATTGAATTTGAATTTAGATTTATCTAGGCTGTTTAGATTTACTAAATTACTTAGGCTGATTTAGATACAGATGAGTCAAAGACAACTTGCTCAGCATTCAGAATCATATAAACCATATGTATTGATGGATTGCTTCTATTAAGAAATGGATTCCGGTTTTTGTTGTTCATGATGATATTTGCATATGATACAGTGCTTTAAAAAAAAAAAGATGCAATACTGAATTTTGCATGTAAATATACCCATAATATCTACGTAAAATTAACTGAGGAATCTTATATGAAGTAGTCTATTACATCTACAGTAATAATCTCTTCTATTGCCTTTGTTGAGATATTCACAATGTGACTTTAAGGTGGCAAATAAATAATGAGAATGAAGCCTCAGGTAGAGGCTTCATGCTTTTCAGGTAGAAAAAAATGCCCTGTCTTATTTTTAATTTTATTAACGTCCAAGAGAGATGAAGAACAACATGCATAATGTTGTCAGGGTGGTTATTGTTATTGAATTCAAATGGAAAGTACAAAACAGAAGCAGACTGTGTGTGTACTAGTGCCAGAATGTAGGTAAGTATGTTAGAAAGATGTACAGACAGCAAAGGGTGAAAATTAAAGAAATTTTGTAATTGATTTTAGCATTTCTTTACAATGGGGGATCTTCTAAAATATATTAGAAGTAATTACATCATAATGTCCAAATCTTTGATTTTTCTGCTTATTATTCATTCTCTGATAATTGGAGAGTATGATTCTTAACATATTACTTTGTCTGGCTTGTATGTGATGCACAGCCCTTCTCGCTGCATGTAAAACCTTCAAAGAAGCTTAGTTCATGTAATTGTGCTAAATAGAGTTATGCTGTTGTAGACAGCTACGTGGTACATGCCATGGAGAAGTGGGAGAAGAGAGTCTTTAGTTCCAGGAAACCATAGGGGGCTGCAAGAAGTTAATTGAATAAACCTACTGATAGAAAACACAGTGTTTACGACTCGTGGCAAGAAGAGATAGAACAATTTGTATGTTCTGGTGTCGCATTGGGGCACAGGAAGATACCAAAGATTCAGACTAACATCTGAAAATATTGGATTATAAATTGGGCATTCAAGGCTCTAACTGAGGAACAAAACTTTATTCAATTACACACTGCATTAATATGCAATGGCTATTGCTGCAAAGGTCTTGCTTGAAATCAAGATGTAACAGAGGGCAGTATGGAACATAGAGATGGAAGATAAAAACAGCATGAAACTACAAATCCTGTAAAAAACAACATTTAAAGATGGAACTTACAGAACAAAATTCTGTAACACAGCTGGTTTGGTTCTACCAGCATATCTCAAAAAGTTGTTACCTATTGCAATCTTTTATCCTTTCTTTTCCCTCTCCTCTCTCTTCCCCTTATTTCCTGTTCCATTCTTTCCCTTTATCCCTCTGCCATTCCCCTTCCCTTTCCACATATCTGTTCAGTTTTTAAAAGACTTGAAAATTTGTTGGCTCCATTTCTCTTTGCAAGAAAGAAATTTTTTTTCTTTATGTCAAAATGCTCTCTTTTCTCTTCTTTTGTGACTTTACATTATGTAAGACCCTCAGAAGTGTTGTGGGTCCTGACAATCCATGGAAAAATATGTGGAAATAATTTGCACATAGGCTGATGTTCAGTATCAGTCCTGTGTTTTACCAAATGGCTCCCCTGCTCATGCCACTTCTAGTGGAACAGCTGCAAAGACACTAACTGTAGTGTCAAGCATAATATTCAATGTACGAAAACTGTAAAAGAAAAGGCAGAAAACTATAAAGTGACAAAGCATTAAGCTAATCTTGCAAAGATGCAGTATGCTTTCCAAATTCTTGGGAGGCGCAGAGAAAGCTTTATTAATGGTTCATCATCTTGCCAACACTGCCTACGTTTCTCATATGCAAACATTACTGTTTGGGGAGGGAGTGGGTGGGATTTTCCATACATCAGATTGTAGCCATGAAAATGACAGTATTTTTCCAGAGTAATTGAAGCATTACCAAGCAAGACAATGATTGATGATGTCTTTAACAGTCTAAGAATACTGACTGCTTTTCTTACAAATAAGTTACATATATATGAAGAAAAAGAGGATGTTACATGATGAAGAAAAAGAGGGTGGGAAAATAATTATAGCACTCTTAAAATGCTGCTCAATGTATTCAGTTGATTTTATTCATTATCATTTTCACAAACCACTTGTTCAATTTCCATTTTTTGTTTTCAAATCATTATACCACTGCCAGTAAGCAAAATTGCTGCTTTGTAATGTATGTAACATAATTGACTGCGTACATTAATGTTTGTTGCAGAGGCACTTAAGTTTTTAAGCATTCTGAGAGTTACAAAGATGTTGCTAAAGTTGGCAACAACAAACTGATTTTCTGTCAATACAATAAAAAGTATATTGCCTGTATTTCCCGTGTCTATCAGCTCCAGACAGCACAGACATGCACATAAGGTGATGTATAGCAGAGACTATGCAAAAAGCAATTCACGATTTTGACTAATTTACAATCTGAATACTAGAAGTAGAAAAAAAAAATGGTATGTGGCTTTTGTGCTTTCTCTGACACAGGGTTAAATTTCCTTGGCAGAAAGGAGAATTTTAGGGAGGAGAGAGTAAGTGTGGGATAGATTAATTTGTTTTCTCAGACCTAGTAATGCCATACCACTTGGCAAATGATTTTTTTTTTTTCCAAATATATGTTGCATAACAAATGTTACAATAATCCTTTCTTACATGGGTGACTAGGAAATAAAGGCCAAAAGATTGGGTTTTTCAAGGAATATTTTTTAAAATGTGTGAACTTAGTGCATATGTTACCCTTCCAAGCTGCAAAAATATTTTATGGAGAAACTACTGAGATTGTCTCTGGGATCACAGAATCACAGAATAATTAAGGATGGAAATGATCTCTGAAAGTCATCAGGTCTAATCCGCCTGCTCAAGTAGGGTCATCTAGAACTGACTGCTCAGAACTATGTCCAGATGGCTTTTGAATATTGCCAAAGAGGGAGTCCCTACAATCTCTCTGAGCAGCCTGTGCCAGTGCTTGGTCAACCTCACAGCAAAAAAAGTGTTTCCTGGTACTTTGAGAGGACATTCTGTCTACCTAATTGTGCCCATCATCTCTGGTCCTGTCAGTGGGCACCACTGAAAAGATCTATCTTCACACCCTCACCCTCACTTCAGACATTTGTAGATACTGATAAGAGCCCCTTGAACCTGCTCCTCTCCAGGCTGAACAGGCACAGCTTTCAGCCTCTCTTTGTGTGAGAGCCTACAATCATTTCTGTGGCCCTTTACTGGATCCTCCTCAATGTATCTATGCCCCTTAATCTAAGAAGCCCAGAACTGAGCAGAGCACTAGAGGTATGGCCTTACCAGTGTTGACTAGAGGCAAAGGATTACCTTCCTCAAGAATCTGGCGGAGCTCTTTATGTGGGTCAGATTCCATTAGTCTTTTTTGTGACACACTGTTGATTCATATTCAATTTGGTGTCCAGCAGGACCTCCAGGTCCTTCTCCACAGAGCTGTTTTCCAGCTGGACAGACCTCAGCAGCCTTCCAGCTGCACAGCCTCAGGATTTTCTTTCTCAGTGCAGACTTTGCACATCCACTTGTTGGATTTCACAAGGTACCTATCAACCTGTTTTCCAGCCTGTCAAGATTCCTCTGGATGACAGCACAACCCTCTGCTGTATCAGCCACTCTTCATAACTTGGTGTAATCAGGAAACTCTCTACCCAATCATTAGATCATTTATGAATGTGTTAAACATGATTTAACCCAGTACTGATCCCTGGGGTACATTAGTCACTGGTCTCCAACTAGGCTTCATGCCACTGATTGTTACCATCTAGATCCAGCCAGTTTTCAATCCACCTCATTTGATTCTTTCAGACTGTGTAGCACCTCTATGAACACCTTATGGGAGACAGTGTCAAAAGCCTAACTGAAGTCCAAGATAAATGGTTAAACTGCATCCTGGAAGATATTACCTTGATTAGTGGCAGTTTAAGAAGTGAAGATTCAGCTGTGACATTGATGGAGAGGAGCTGTGCAGCCACTATCCTTTTCACCACAGAGGAGAATGGCCAGTCAGCTGGGCAATGAGCAAGGAGCAGTTGTGATGTGGCAGAGTGTGCCCAGGTAGTCCATTCCAGAAAAATACTTCTGTCTACTGCTCCAGACTTCTGATGTGGGAGCTATTGATTGTATATCTTTTTGGCAGCCAGTGTAGTAGTGCCTGAGTAACATTAGTACTGATTTACAGGACCATAAAAGCAGAATAAAAGCAATCCCCAAAATGGTCGTTATGAAGAGACAGATCCTAAAACCAAATTCTTCTTCTCACCTTTGGCACTTCATCATCCCTTTAAAACTATTGCAAGTTAATTTCTGATTCCTTTCCTTCTCATTTCCCTCCCCTGTTCTTTGTGCTGTTCTTCTCGCTATTATCTATTTATTAACTTTTCCTCTTTTTACTTCTCCATTGGTCCATTGTAGCCATGGTATCCATTTCACCTTTATGTAGAGCTCTCCACCGCATTAAGGCAAGGTTGTTTTTTTTCCAGCATCTGCATCAATATAAAAGCCATTCCTTTTGAGTCAGTAGAGTGACAGTACTGTGCAACAGATACAATTGGGAGAATCAGAGATTCTAACATTTAAAATGCATCTGTGATAAACTTTAGCCTTTGAATATTGATTTAGAAAGGCTAATAGGATTGACAAGATTAAGACACCAGGGCTGTCAGAATGGCATTAGGATTATTCATTAAAAAAGAAAAGCGTTGAGCAGACAGCTGAAAACCATCAAATCGACAATTCTTTTATCAATCATACATATGCTAAATTCTCATTTTTCTGCTCTTAGTGTGTGCTTCCTGTATCTCAGTGGCCAGGAGATGGGTAAATACTTTCAGGCATAGGGTATTGCTGCTCTGAGGTTGCCAGAATAATTCTATCTCTCTTCCAACTTTCTTTTGCAGTTTGTCACTGCAATGATACAGTGTTTAGTACGCACTGGAAGAGTAGTTTTATTATTTTGTGTCTTTCTGCTTTATGTTTAACACCACAAATAAGCCCTCAAATTGTCTGCAATTAGAACTGCGTGAAGAACAGTGTGTTTCTTTCTGATCAAAGTGGGGATAAAATCTGAATCTCCCACATTATTTTCTTCAGCCCGCTTAAAAATATCTTTTGTTTAGTATTGGAGTTGCTAAACTCTCCTTGATTTAATGTTCAAAGGTCCACATATATTGAATTTAAAAAATGCTTTGAAGAAAAAAGCTCACTGGATTTTTTTTTGTCATGACTAGGACAAGTTCTGGAAGATGATAATTCAGTGAGAAATCAGTCTGAGAATCAATTATACCATCCATGACTGAAGCATTTTCCAGTGTTTCAGGCGCCTTTTAGAAAGGAAACTCATCTCATTCATGCACACTCCTTATGCCACACTTATATTTGACCTAAGACTTTTTAAGAAACTTAGCATGTGCATCACAATCAAGGAAAGTGCTGTCTGTAGTGAGGTTTTCGCTGACTTCATATTCTCAACATAAAATAAACAAGAAATAAATAACCCCCTCAAAACTGATTAAAAATGCATGTTTTCTGTCTTATCACTAACATGACAAAATTGAAACTTCCCATAAGCCTGCCAATTGTTTTCCTTTGTTCCTTAAAGTAAAGCTTGAAGTCCAGTTGCTGAAACAAAGAACTATGGTTACAGAAATACATGAACAGACAGTTCTAAGAAATTATCTCTAGCTGGTTTGTGCCAGCCATCTTAACTACATGTTTTATGCTACAGGCCCAGCTTCTGTACTTGACCATTGCACAGGTGGAAATATATACTTGAGGGACACTGAACAGTAAATTTCCCCAATGCAACACAGTTACAGAAACATCTGTGCAGAACAACTTCGATCCAATTCACTATGAAAACATACATCGCTCATGATGGTCTAGTAACTGCAGATTTCCCTGCACTGCAAAGCCAGAAAAAATGGGGAAATTGCTTCAAGACACACCAATAGTTTTCGTTCTGGCACCTGTACATATCAGCCATTGTTCCTTGCCTGTTAGGATATAATTCAATTTAGTGATAGAAAGGAGACAAATACATTTTACATGCATTAATGAAATCACACAGCTTGTAAACACAAGAATGAAAAGCATATGAAGAAAAAACTTGAATAAACTAGACACATGAACCAGTTTAAAACCAGGTAAAATAAAAATCACTTTATGCCCCTTCTTGGCTCTTGATACAAGAATCAGTTGGAGTTTGTTTGGAAAGTTTTGATAATTTACCATTCCTGCACTTTGTACAAATTGCTTCAGGCTGGGTAGACAGCCAGAATGCCAGTATTTAATGAAAAATATTATTTTAGTTGAAAAACTGTAAGGTTTTTTGTTTTGTTTTGTTTGTTTGTTTTATGATTCCTATCTATCACTTTTGGTCTCTTAGAAACTTCTCAATCTGTAGTTGCAGCCAACTCTACCAGTTTAAACCAAATTTGACAGAGAGATTTTAGGACCTTTCTGTCAGTGATCTCTCTCACTTCCATTGGAATATGTGACTTAGTAGGCAGGAGAGCTCCTACAATGACCCTTCTAAAGGAAATTCTGCCACATGGGTTAATACCTTCTTAGTTACCTGAGCATACACAACTGCAAGAGACTCAATAAGTACCCAATCTGTGGAAAATCTTATTACAGGGCACTAATTAGTTACTAGAAGATCAAGACATGAAAATAATACCAGGTTTCATTAGTTTTCCAACTTTTGAATTCTTAGTTAAGAAATATCAGGGCTAGTTTCATAAATACAAACTTTTACATTACGTAAAGATTCAGCTGAAGACACAGTAGCTGAACACATAATCAGTTTAATTTTCTGTGGCAGGTAAAGAAAGCACAGCCGTTGTAGGCTCTGGGCATTTCTTTTCTTCAAGCTTTATTTGTAAATTACATAAACACAGGGGCAGGTATAAACAAAATGATGGCCCTGAAGGGTGATTTTGATATATTGTTCCATGGATCAACACGTTTATTAATAGCGCTGCTCTGGAAGATATGGAATAGGTGTTGACAGTCACTAAATGTATGAAATTGCTTTTCTATCTACCTATTAATCTCTCAGTCTGTCAAAGTGAATAGAAGCTTAACTGGCCTTCCTATTAAGTAAGGGTTTTGAAAGTTTTAGATTTCTCTGTCAGAGAGGTTTTTTTACTCTGCTTTCATCCCTTCCTCTTCCAAAAGTAGCATCACTGCCTACAGGAGAAAACTTAGTTTTCTTTATGTAGACACACTGCAGGCTGTTGGTGTTCAGAAGGAAATAGGCAAAGCTGGCACCTTCAGTTGTCATTAAATCTTACTTACAGGAAAAGATGAAAATCAACCAGTGACTCTAACATGCAATAAGCAAGACAACCCTGTAGAATAACTCTTGTTAGAAGTGAGCTGCAAGTATTATATCTTACTGCTTAATTTATTCACTTTCTTATAACTATTATATTAGCAAACCGACCATTTTAAATTATCCCCCATATTAATTTTGGAAAACTAGAGCATGAGAGAGGTGGATTATTATATTCCTAATTAAAACACAAATACAGCAATTACAGTTTATGTGCCATTATCCTGAATCTACACAGGATGACGTTAAACAGCAAAACAGCCATTAATTTTACTGTTCAAAGAAATGCTCATAATCTTTTAGAAATGTCATATAAAATATTCATTTTGAAATGCCCTACGGTGATTTCTGAATTTATTTAAAGTGGGCTGTTGATAGCTCTTTTATAAATAAGCAATTACAGTACACTAAATATATCATGGCCCATCACATTATACATTCTATAATTTCATGGATGAAAAGCCTACAGCTGATCTGCATAAATGTGGTATGTCTCGCAGCAGGTGAAGAGTTTGATTACACAGGATAATCAGTGTTATTATTTATAGTAACAATTTATACCTGTTATTTATTAAAATCCAGCAAATCAGATATTGGTTTATTTAAGGAAGTCACTGTATTATAGGCTGAACTAGGCATAAGAATATTAAACACATGTAAAATGTACTTTTACATTAGTAGTTTGAAATCAGCCAAGGTCAGCAGGGAATGAGTTGTTAGTATTTGGTAGCAATGGAGAAAGCTGTGTTGGGCTAGCAGCTGGGGTCTGTCCACATTCCCTCTGGACAAGTATCATCACTGCAAACATCATTGCCCCACTGGCAATATCAGAGATCCTTGCAAATATGGTATCTGAAGAAACCAAGGGTTAATTAACTGCAGAAAGGTTGAAACAATCTGTGAAACAGGTGATTTTTTAGACCTGACATGAATGATTTTCATGAGGGTTGCCCTGCACAAATTACCATACTGCAACTTACGGTGTTCATATTCCTTGGTCATCTAGGAGACCTAACCTTTTAAAAAAAATTTAAAATTAATTATAAAAGGATAGTCTTGTGGACTGAGTGTAGCTGTAGGATCTGAGAAATTGCACACACTCAATTTGTCTGTTGGTATCTTGCCTGTTTGCCACCTTGTCTGAGTAGTATTATACTTGCCCCTTCTTGCTCATCCACTCATTCAAGCTGCAGCAAGAGCCATCATGATGGGCACAGCAGAAGGGGAGAGGAGCCCACCAAGGATCCTCTCCACCTCTCCCATCCTGCTCTGTGCAGGTGCTGCCAAGCCCTGCTGAAGGGGAAAGCAGAGGTGAGGCTGAGGCAGCACTAAGCCATGGCTCCAGAGAAAATGGCAGTGCTGTAGTTGCTGCTCTGTGAGCTCGGTGGAGCTCAGCTTCGGTCCAGGAGGACTTTGCCTGGACATCTTTGAGACTACTGAGACAGAGGGGCAGAGGTCTGGGAACCATTCGCTCTTTGAAGAAGGGAGCAATGTCTCCAGGGAAAATTAAGACATGTAAATGGCAACTGGTAGGATGACAGTTAGTTTAAAAGAGCAGAAATACCTGTTGAAAGTCCAGACTGCCTGGAAAATCACCTTGAAAATACCAGCATTTTGGTGGTAGTAGTATGGCAGATCACAAAGTACTCCCAGTGTATGTTTCTGAACTAAACATTTGAGTTTACAGCAGTGAAAATTATCTCCACACAACAATTCTATTCAAATTTTATGTGTATATATTTAATTTTTAAAAAGATGTCACACTGTGCTGAAATGACAGAGTATATATATCTAGAAACAGATCCACTTCAGCTCTTCTCTTTGAAAAAGAACAGAAGAACCAAACTACATAGAACAAAACTTCTATGCAATTTAAATTGTAAGATATTCCTTGGAAAATTCTGCAGGTTCTCATAATAAATTGGAATAGGACTGTAATTACTGTAGCCAAGAGACAGAGATTTAAAATATTTGGCTTACCTATCCCCTTAATTTCAAAGTACAGAAAAACCTGAGAAGAAATAGGTATAATATTTCGATGCAATAGCAATATGGTCTAATTAAAATCTAGTGCAAATAGAAAAAAATGCAACTGCATGTGAATTTCTCACCTCTTGTGAGTACTGGTGTTGTGTCCCAAATGTAGACTATAGAATATATGGAAGATGCTCACAAGTATTGAGATTAGGACTAAATATTTAAGAATTTGAAGTGAAAGTAGAACCCTGACATTATTGGGAAAATCAAAGTTAACATGGTTATTAATAAAATAAATATAAATGCCTTAATATATAGATAAATAATTTGTGCTGAAAAATCTAATATCTAGAAGTATGCAAAATGAAAATAATAAAACAGAATAATCTTAACATTAAACAATGATACTTCTCTTTTCTGCATATGAATATTCCTGTATTAGACTTATTGCATTTGTGGGTTATATGCATGATATATACTGTATATACTAAACTATACTACTACAGATGGAAACACCTAAAAACTTCTATTCTATTCTATTCTATTCTATTCTATTCTATTCTATTCTATTCTATTCTATTCTATATTTTAAATTTAAAAATAATCAAATTCTCATTTTTTTTTCCAAGTGATTAAAGTCCCTCAGAAGAGATCAAGTTCTGTTTGAAGGAAACATCTGGATAAATAGCCCTATAATTGGATTATGGTGTGAAAATATACTTTACTATTAAAAAGGAAATTGTTCTTTTTTGTCACCTAAATATTGTTTATTTGCATATTCCAAAGCAGAAAAAGAGAAATAATTTGATAATAATTTGGTGTGAAGAAGATTTCTGGATATTCTGAAGCTGTTGTACTGAATCTGAGAGTGTTTGCTAAGAAATAGCCTTTGGCACAGAAGGCTTTGAATTAGAACCAGTCCTTCTGTTCTTCCAGTATTCTGAATTCATAAAGTGGCATGAGACTTAAGATGCTAAAATAAAGGACCTTCCAGCTGAGCTCTTTGGTTTCAGTGGACAGGAGTCACACTGTGGCCAATCTGAGTTTCAGTGGCACTGTTCCTAGCCGAAAACAATTAAGATAAGCTCACAACTCATTCCTATGGAAACATTTAGATGGCTGTTTTAGAAACAAAGGTCTCAATTCTGACTAATAAATCTTCTCAATTACATATAATAGTATATAATAAAGCCAAAGAGGCTATTAGATAAATCAGGTTTTCTTATCTTATTTCTTATCTACACAGTACAATGATACATTTGACAGATATGTCTTGCAGAGTGCCACACAATTTTTATAGGTGAGTATCAGCAGATAAACAACCCCATGGCAGTTCATGTTCAGAGTCAATCACTTTCACCAGTACCAATTTGTGACACATTTAACTGTGTCAGGCTTTAACTTCTAGCTGTTATAATATTTTTTTTTAAAAATCTTCCTCTACTATATTTAGGGACAGGGAAATAGAAATACCAATCTTTTAGTAAGTGATAGTTGATGCTGAAAATGAAAAAAATTAAAGATAAGAAATAATTTCAGGTAAGAATTTATTTCCTGTATAAAGAAACCTTTCACATAAAACCAAAGTATTTACTTTCTGGAAATTTGTAAGAAAAGCAGTGAAAATGATGTTCAAAGATAAGTCATGGTATTTCTTAGAGTCATAGAATCATAGAAAGCTAAGGGGTTGGAATGCACCTCAAAGACCATCTAGTCCCAGGCCCCACTTCCATGGGCAGGGACACCTCTCACTTGACCAGGTTGTTCAAGACCATATTTAACATGGCCTTGAACACTGCCAGGGCTGGGGCTTACAGAACCACCCTGAGCAACTGGTTTTGACATCTTACCACCCTCATGGTCAAGAATTTCCTCCTAACTTCTACCTTAAATGTCCCTACTTCCAGTTTGTACCCACTACTCCTTGTCCTACCATAGCTCCTGATGAAGTGTCCCTCTCTGGCTTCCCTGTAGGATCGTTCTGATAGAGGAAGGTTCCTATGAGGTCTCCATGCAACCTTCTGTTCTCCAGACTGATCAGCCTCAACTTTCTCAGCCATTTCACCACAGTCTGGTGATTCATTCACCAAAGTTACCAGTGATTTGGTTTGGTCATTAAAGTTACCTTTGCCTTGAGAGGAAATGAACAGTCATTAAAAAGAGATGGAAAGATGAGAGATCTTTTCCACATTCTTCGTCTAAGGACTAACTGCATTGCACCTGAATCCAATATATACTTCCTATAAAAAGTTAGATCATAAAATTATCAGGTACTCTGTGGGTGAAAATGACCTAATTTTTAACTGTTGATGCTGTTCTACTTTTTAAAACAACCATCCATCCAAATATCCATTAAACAAGGACTAAGGGAACATTTAGGTATTTAATGGGAAGTGGAAAATCCTTATGAGGAGGAACTTGCATTTCACAATACCTGGAAGTATTCAGCAATAGTTAGCTGAAAGGCTATACACGTATTTTCTGTTTTTCTGTTGGCACAAGTTTCCTTAGATTGAAAAGGGAACATAATCTAGTTCTGCTTAGGTTAACATTAACTGCCCTAACTAATTTTCTATTGAGAAAACTGTGAAGAAAATTTATTAAAGTACTGACAAACTCATAAAAAAATATTCAGGATGGTTTAAGAACATTGTGGAAGAAAATTTGTCACCCTTTTTTATTAAAAAATTACTGGTCAAACTAGTTCTTTCCTTTAATGGAGATTTTGTGTACATTTCAAAACAATCTCTAGAATTGCTATTTTAGGTACTGTATACACGTTTCTTTTTTACTCTGTAAAGCTTTTTTGTAATCAGAATTCTTAATATTAACTTTTGCAATTTTTGTAATATCTGAAGAGGTCTCTTTTGTTCCATTTTTCTTGAAAATATGTCATTTATATACAAGATTTTCATTCAAATATTATTTTCATCTTAATATATTGATATGACAGCTTGAAATTCAGCAACGATGCAGAAAGGCATCTAAACGCCTTTGGAAGGATATGCCTAAGAACAATTCTAGATATTAAATGGAATGAAGTTAAAACAAATGTCAAAATTCATGAGGGTTTTTAAAAAGTTTTTATCTCCAAAGATATCCAGAGAAGAAAATGAAAACATCTGGAGTTTGTTGAATGTAACCAGAACAGTTGCCTTGGCTGACATGCAACTGAACAAATGTGAAAAGGGCAAAAGAGAAGAGTCTTTCCATAAAACAAAGTGAAAAAGGGGATATTTTATATTAGAAAAATAGGAAGACATCACTGCTTATTGGAACAACCTTTCAGTTTGTTAGTCAGAAGAGTTACAGGTACAAAGATAGAAATGTAGAAGAGGAGACACAACTGTTACGTGGAAAGAAATTGAAAGCAATGTATAGTGGAGAAGTCAGGGAACTTCTGGAAGATATAGGAGGACCATGTGACAGAGGAAAAAAGAAGTATGAAAATCACAGAGTGAAGAAACTGGTGAGAGATGGGAAATCCACCTGCAGAGAGCAAATGAGATACCTGGTATAACCCACAATATTGGTTCAGAAGGCTGAACCATTAAGACAATGTGAGGAGACAGAAAATGTGATACTACCAATGTTAGTGTACTCAGCATTTCAGATAAAATATTTTCCTCCTGTAGATGACCCATAAATTTGTTTAATGTTTTTGTCTTTATATTTTTTGTTTTAGCAGAAAGCATACGTGTCACAGTGAGTAAATACTACAAGCAGTGGATCAGAAATCATATGAGGGAAATATCCCTGTAATTGCTTGCAGGGTTGTATTTCTACAAAATGTAATAAATCATAGGGTATAGAAAGCATCTTGGCATAGAAGTTCTCTGTAAAATTCCAGAATTGATATGCTAAAGATATTTTAAGAAAAACTCAACTTTGCATTAGCAAGTTGAAAAAAAAAGCCCACAAACAATTAAGGCTTTTTCATTCAGACCTGCAAGAAGATGAAAGTCAGTGATACACCAAGAATAGGAGACTGAGGGGAGACCTTAGTACAATCTACAACTTCCTTGGGAAGGGAAGGGGAGGGGCAGGCACTGATCCCTGTGCTGACCAGACCACAGAGTGACAGTGCAGTGACAGAGGGAATGGCCTGAAGTTGTGTCAGGACAGGTTTAGGTTGGATATCAGGAAAAGGTTCTTCACCCAGAGTGTGGTTGAGCACTGGAACAGGCTACCAAGGGAAGTGGTCACAGCACCAAGTCTGAGAGCGTTCAAGGAGCATTTGAACAATACTCTTGTGCACATGGTGTGACTCTTGGGAATGGTGCTGTGCAGGGCCAGGAGCTGGACCAGATGGTCCTTATGGGTCCCATCCAAATCAGCTTATTCTGTGACTGTGTGAAGATTTTTTTTTACACAGAAATGTTTAGAAATAACAATTGAGTCTTTTTCTGAGAATTTCTTAAGCACTTGTTATCACAAAGATGATTTCGATGATTTTCCCAGGAGTAAAAAAAAATTGTTCTAGCACAAAAATTTGGTTTTCTTAAGTGGTACTTGGAATTTTATGGGCAGAAAAGATTGGAGCACAGGTAGCAAGTGATTTATGAAGAGGATTTTTGTAATAGGCAAGAGGTAAGAGTTATGTGAAAGGTGAATAATAACCAAATGGAAGACTGAGTGCTCTGTATTGAAAATAGTGATAAGTGGAAGCTGAAGGCATAGAAAATACAAAGTAAAGTTGAAGGCTAATGGCAGAAATAAAAATGAGATTTAAATTTTGATTCCATAATTTTCAATAGAAATAGTTTTTAAGAAAAGTGCAGATTCTAAAGGTTTGAATATTTTCATAGAAAGACCTTCCAGTTAATTTTCTATGCACAATTTCCATGGAAAAAGTTAAATTTTCTTTGCTTTAAAAAATTTTTTTTTCTAGGCAACAAAAATGGTGAGTCTGTGAATGATACCCGAATTGCAACAATCTCTTGGGTTTTTTTGGCAAGATCGTCACAATATATTTAGCAATTAAAAAAGGAAAACAAAAATATCAACACCAAAACCGACAGTAATGAGTCAAACCTGCACATTTCCTTATGGGTGTAATTCAGGAAACTGCTGTCATAATACATACTACACTGAATAAGCTCTGTGGAATTTCATGATGTAGAAAATGCTGTGAGAAATATGGCTTAGCTGGGAATTCTCATCCTGCCATTAATGTTGAGATGCTGAGAGACCAGGCCACTTTCTGAATTGGAAAGCAAAACAAAGCAAAACAAACAAACAGAAGGGAAGGAGAACAAAAAACCAAACCAAACCAAACCAAAACCACAAAAACAACAACAACAACAAAAAAAGAAACAGTAGCCTTCTAAAGATAAAATCCTGGAAGGTTGGAAATTATCCTGGGATTAATATAATGCAAGGTAGTTAGCTGTAGAAGCATGTTAAAGTTGGTAAAACATCTGAATGGGGCTAAAAAATTAAAATCTAATTGTAGGGGTAGATGTTTGTGACAAGTTGTTTGACAAGATAGGATTAATGCCAAGTAAGAGCCATACAATCTAACCTTAGCATCACATACTGATACTGATCCCCTGGAAGGCAGAAATATATATACTATATTTTCCCAAACAGTAGTTTTATTACTTCTGTAGGTGTTCCACAGGTTATATGATATTATGTAATACTGCACGAATTTAGCCACTTTTACTTTGGACTCCTTTGGTTTCTAGGAGAAAATTTCAAAATCTCTAAAACTTCGTGTCACAAAAGGAAAATGTTCAATTAACTGTTTGTTTTGTTTTGTTTCTGTCCTATTATAATAATAAGTAGTTCCTATGTAGTGGTTTGATTTCTGAATCCTGCTGGAATGAGTCTCAATTCTCTATATCTCTTGTGTGCTAGCTCTTCATTTGCAGCCACCAGACTCTACCTTGTCAAAATGAAGATAAAATATGCAGCAAAAGCAGCAAGGTGGCAAATTTTATCTACGTGATAGTTGAGACTTTTCCAATTTCCTCTTTGGGTATGTAAATCAGTCAAAAGATAAAGACTTAACTCTTGACTCAGATGATCTTTAGATCCATAGTAGGAGAAAGGTAGGTTTCAGTCATGAACAGATCCAGAAAAATAAAGACTGAGGCTCCTAGGAATCTCATAATTGAAAGACCGGCTGTCTCATATATCAACTTATCTTTATTTAAAAATTTTAAAATCTGCAGGTTTGTTATAAGAGCATTTCAGTTTTTATTTTTACAGCAAAGCAAAACATAGAGGTTAGATAATTTGAAACGAATCTAAGAGCAAAGCAGATTAGAATGATTTTAACTTCCTAAGGAAAACTGTTCTTTCCATATTGATAGCTTGTGTCCTCCTTGTCAGATAAGTAGATTTTTTGAAGACTGGATGTTCTAGATATAGAACGGTAAGGATTCAGGGAATTTCCCTAATGGATGTATGAAATAACACTAACTTTTTATTTGTCATTGTTAAGTCAACAGTCAGAGACTGATGATGCAAACTATGCAGTGCTGGATGGAGAAATGTGAGATAAAAACAAAACATTGACAGGCAGAGGGGACTAAAGTATTCTGGCAAGGTTATCTTATGATTATCTCTTCATTATCTGTCTGTGAATGATCAAAAAATTAACATACATTAACTATGCACCACTGCTGCAGAGGCTTTTCAGTATTTTTCATCTAGATAAGGTCAGGCAAATATTTAAACATACTCTTAGGGATCTTTGCTCCAAAAAGACAGATTACATAAGGTGGGGGTTATTTTTATATTTTCAAGATCCACTCTAACACACGGCTGGGTTTTTCAGGTCATGGCATATACATTTTTATTTATGCACATGTGAGAAACCATGAGAGTAGAAAGAGTAAAATATTATTTAATCTGCCATAACAGCAGTAGTGATAGTGCATTTGAAAGACTGTAAGTTTTCTTTTCAGTGTCTGGCACTATTTTAAACCAAGAAGAAGGTTTCTTAGCCTAAATAATGCTACTGAACTGTCTAAGAAGAAGACAAGCTTAGCTAAGTCAGTTGGGTGAATATGTATTTTCTTCTCTTCCTTTCTCTGCTGGAACTGCACACCCTAAGATGGCATCACCAGAAAAACTCATTATGCTCTGGTGCTGAGCAGAAATTATGAGCTAGTAGCTGAAAGACTGTGTAAAGGCAGGACATACCTTTATAGAAAAAGATCTATTCTTTTAGGAATTATTATATAATCTTATAAGAAAAAAAAAAAAAAGAAAGAATTCAGAAAATACACTTAGAAGGCTGAGGAGGTGTAGTAGCACTGTATAATCTCGCAAGAGCCTGGGTGTGGTGCAACACAAACTAGCTAGGGGTTAATCAGTGGGAAGTAAAGTGACAGACATTGAAGTAGCTTCAAGAAAACATTGTTAGAAATAATATCCTTAAATTGATCCCATTAGATGGAATCTGCCTAGGGGTGAAAACTGAAATAGGAGAACTTGTGAAAAGAACGTTGCCATTTTTAGCTTGGTTGGGGACAAATGATTAAGAGAAGGAAGAAAGCTAAGAGCTGAGCTGAGAGCAGTAGCTGAGTAGGTTGGTCAATTTCTCCTGAGGCGAGGAAGAAGCACAGAGGGAGGACTTCTGCTAGAAACGGACCCACAACTCACTAGAAATTTTTAACTTGATTCTTTGCTTCCTCAACTGATCTGAATGAGAAAATCTTCCCATGTCAGATGCAGAATTAGCCACTTACATTCCAAGGTATAAACAGTTAAAGTCTCACTTCCCATTTGTAAATTATACTGAGTATGCTTAAATATTCACTTACTTCTTGCTGTTAAAGCTATTAAGTAAATAGCTTCTTATTTCAGTAAATAAATGACTATGAACTCTTTAGAATTTTGAATATTCACTTATTTAGTCACTGCTTTTGTCATGATTCCATATTTCTTATTGTCATATCTGATAGACCACATTGCATATATGGTTAGGCCTACTAGATTTTTATGCAGATATTTTCTGGGTAAAGACTTCTTTATATCTCCCAGCTATTTTTAAACTATCTTCGAAATCTTTTGAAAACAAGATATTAGTTTCTTGAATACCTGTATGAAGCATTCCAGTGGTGACCACAGATACTACTAATTTTTAAACTTGGTGATGATGCAAAGGTAGTTTGCAGCATTTGACCTGTGACACAAAGATCTGGGGAACATAAGTTATAATGGTGATGTGAGGATGAAATTAAAATTGGTGTTGTTACAGCTGCAATGTAGAGGAGCATCTGAGCTGCGTGTGTGCGAGTGCATACCCATGACACTTAGCAATCCCCTGTTACTGCAGGGGTGCTCCAGTTGCAGCTCTGCAGGTGGAGACAGAGGACTGGCTTGCAACAAGGTGAGGACTACTATGGCAGCCAGCTTCACAGTAAAGCATTTGAGTGTTACAGGAACTCAGACTGTTCTGGAGAGTACCTCAGGCAGGTCCTGATACCCACACACCAACAGATAGGCACAGCCTTTATACTTGAGATGTATTGGTTAATTCCCCGGGTGAGTGAGCTGGCTACGGCAGGTCAGTCCTTGCTATAGAATTGGTTTCTGCACATTGGTAATTTGATATAGTCTAAACTGATGTAGCAGATGAAGTCATGGTCACGTAGGACAATATTTTCTATATAGTTCAGACAACCAGGAGATATCTTGTGCAATATTAAAGATCATAAATAGAAATGAGTTCTGTATGTACTGCAGTGACCATGCAGGACTATGGACCAGCTGGGCTGCAGCTCGTAATTTCTCTGGAGATGTTCTTGCAAGGACCTTGCAACAGATACTCTGCCAACATCCCAACAACACCTGGCCACCCTTTATGAGAGATTTCACTTCCCACGTGAACACTAGCCCATGGAAAAATTTGGTACACCCTGAGAGGATTTGTGCAAAATCCATTCAATTCTACATATAAATAATTTGACCAGAATAATTTCCAAACCCAAGCTCAAATGTTGCTACCAAAGAAAATTCAAAGTCAGAGTAGTCCTTTTTTTGTGGATAGTATTTTTATTTTCAACATCACTCTGAATCTAAAGTATCCCAAGCCCATCCAAGTAAGGATTTGCGTGTAGTTCAGGTTAACATAGAAATAGACTAAAACTAAAAAAAATGGAGGATAAAAACAAAAAGGTATGGAACAAAAAATCTTAGGACATTTAGAAAGTATTGTAATAATCATGTTGCTTTTCCTTGTACACATTTCTGTCTGGGACTTTAAATATATTACCTGCTGGCTTAGAAATTAATTGGGAAGTTATAATGCTAACTGGACAGTTGGAGTTATTAATTTCATTTGGTTTGATTAATGGTTTCACTTTTAATGAACCATTAGGATTTAATTCTGACTTCAGTTATCCATGAGTAAAAATCTACATTGAACTTTTAGGTTTGCTTAGATTTTACATTCATTTAGCAAAGATATATGACAAAGAGATGACATTTTCCGTGCAAATATTGGCACTTGTATAAAGACAAGGTGTAAATGTAATAAATGTGGCAAGCGAACATGGCTTTGAAAGTATGGCTTTGGAATAGTTTCTTCATATTTTTCCCTGTGTGTTCTAGTATTTTCAGATTATTCAGTTTTTTATATATACCAATATTTTGTGCT
Source organism: Acridotheres tristis (assembly GCA_037013685.1). Classification (NCBI taxonomy): domain Eukaryota; kingdom Metazoa; phylum Chordata; class Aves; order Passeriformes; family Sturnidae; genus Acridotheres; species Acridotheres tristis. The sequence continues at coordinate 50,265,177 of CM072887.1, forward strand.
CATTTTAGTACATTTTAATATCTCTTCCTCTCCAAGATGACATTCAAATAGCACAAAGAAACAGGGAAAATTTAGTATTTCCTTAACATTTTCTTAAATTTCCTTTTAGTTTGTAGTTTACGCAATAATGCTCTTTTAGGAGGCACACTGGCAGGGGGAAAACAGTCTCTGGTTGATGGCATCTGCATCTCTGCAGGAAATGTTCCCCCAGAGGCACCTCTGGCAAGTCAAATTCTCCATGGCACTCAAATTTCGGTAATCAAAAAAAAGTTCTAATGTCATAAGTTGACTTCTGGGGCTCAATATCTGCTCTTATTCCCTATAACCACCAGGAAAAAAATAGGTTTTGAAGGCTGCTCATGCAACATAATGCTATCCCAGAGTACAGGATGCTCCAGATGCAAGGTAGAATGCCTCTGCAAATTTCTGGAGCCTTTTGTGACCTTTTGGAGACACCTTGCTGCATATCCCATTATGGTCTGAAACCTTACTCTCCACACCAAATTACACACAAAAGTTTTAAGAGAAGCCAAATTTTTTTGCCCTAAGCATTTCATACCAATGAATAAAATATTAACAACTACAAATCTATACAAAATCCAAACTGTAAATTTTCAGTGCCACGGGCAGCTTTCTGGGATTGCAGGAAGCTAGAACAGGAAAGGAAGCTTAATGAAGTAAGGGGAAAATCAGTATCAGATAAGTGAGGAGCCCTAGGCCGAAATTTTTATCTGGAATTAAATCTTTTATCCTAATGAAAGCGCACAGCCATAAGATATCAGGATGTTGATGATAATGATGATTATTAGTATTAGTATTATTGGAACAAAATAGGAACATTATGACAGGAAATACTGAGAAATTAAAAGATGTTTGGGGATAAAAACAGGGATATTCTTGACAATAAAAAATCACAAAAAAGTATCCAAAGTTAAGCTACTCTGTGACTCATTTCTATTAAGTAGGGCCTCAGATGTTCAGTGCTTAAATAGATGCCATTTTTTCACTTTCCCCAAACTGGTGTCCTCATTTATCTGCTATTTAAGCAGACAGTCGTGCTGCTGACTTAAATGACCTCCATTGGCATCAGTGGGAATATTTACATGCTTAAAGTTAAATTTGTTTAATGCTTTACAAGACTGGCTCTTCGGAGACAGGTATTTTTTGCCTTTTCTCCCATGAATGAGGACTAGTAATTTGAAATCTGCTGTCTTTTTTTCTTTCTCTTCATACCTGTGGCACCAATTTGTAGTTTATTGACTGTGCAAGGTGTTGATAGTTAGCCAGGAGAATGTATTTTCTCCCAGCAGAAAGCAGTAAACCACTGGCCTCAGGGTTGATATTGAGGGAGTTGAGGCTGAAGGGCTGATACAGCATAAGATGCCAGGTTAGATGAATAACCACCTCCCAGCAAAAATTTTGATATGCAAACTACAGTTATAAGTAACGAGTGTTTAGAAGTTATTTTTTAAAGGAGAAAGTACTGGACGGCAGATCTGACAACAGTAACAGTTATAACAAAAAAAATAGCGTAGTAAAGGGACAGCAATTTGTTGACATTGATTTCAAGTCACAGTCTCTAATGCTTAATCTTTAATGGCAGAGCAACTCCAGATGCAGGAGTGAAAGTAATTTTCTGCATCAGTTTTGGTAAGAAAAACACAAAATAAAACAAGTCACAAAGAAGCTGGTATTTTGGAAGAAAACTTCCCAAACACTTAATAGCCACTAGCGTCTTATGATATTTTTCAGGCTTCACCACAACTTAACTATTAAGGCAATGCAGACACAAGTAATTTTTATTGCTTTTCTTTTCCTTATCAAAATAAAACCTGTTGATTTTGATTTGTTGTGCTTTTTTTTCCCTCCACAAAACCTCACAGATATGATTTGTTCTCTTCTATGCAATGATAACTTCTCAGCTTTAAAACAAATCTGAAAGTCAAGCCTCACCAAATGATAGCAAACTGTATTGTGATAGGCTGTGCAACTGATTCTATAGAATGTTAACTAAAAGTGATTTTTTGAATGTGATACCAATCTTGTCAAAATACATAATTAAGATTTCAATAGTTTAATTGGGAGAAGAAAAATGATCACAGAAATGAAGAGCACAGAAATGAAATGTCTGAGGGTGTTATTATGCAGCTGGTAGTTTTTCTGATGTGTTAAATTTTATGGAGTATAACTCATCCTGGAGAAAAAGCTTTGACTTTAAGGTGCTTTGCTAAGTCATTACTACAAAAGATGAAACAAAATCAATGTAAATAGCAGCATCGGAAGAAGGAAAAAGTGTGCTTTTGCATATAATATTATTCTATGGCATGCAGCACTTTTAGTGGGACATTCTGAATAAGTAATTAGACTTCCCTTATTTCATTTGCAGATTTACATTCCTGTAAATAATTGCAAAGGTCACTCTCTATGGATATGCAGCGAGGTCTGAATGTCACAAAGTATTTGTTCTTGCCATACAAATAGTTGCAGGCAACATCTTTATTTTTAATTCACTGGCTTACATTGTTGATTTTTATCTCATCAAAATTACAGCAAGAATAAATGAATTTATGAGCTAAAAATAAAATGAACTTTATGTAAGTAATTCTGCTACAAAATACTGCATATATATTTAACTGCATCTTCACAGTTATGTTACCTTGTGATAGTTTTGGAACTAAGAGCAGTGCAGGGTAAAGATGCCTTTAATTTTTAAAGGAAGCAAAATCAACCAAAGTATTTTTACTCTGGAAGGTTTTGTAATACAAATATTTCAATAGTCTGCAGATCAAACCTACTCATTTTACAACAAATGTATTATCAATTTGTAAGACATTGCCCTTCTGCAATTTTAAACTCTGAGATTTTGAAGAATAAGATGTGTGGTGATCTGCATCAGCATTAGTAGTGACTCAAGTGTATTAAACACAGATAATCCAACTTCTCTGGTGCATGTCTAATAATGAACCCTGGGGGGGGGGAAATAACAGTGGTCATCCACACACAAAATTATGATGAATTGATTCAAAGATCCTTGCCATTAAAAAAAAAAAAATTGAAGCAATTACTTACTTATTAGTTAAAAGGAAAAGAGAACCAAAAGTTTTTATTTTATGTGGCCTTCAACAGTCTCCTAGATGTCATTTCTAGTCACAGTAGAAATTAATTTTAAAATAGCAGCTAATTAATTGTTTTCAGAAACTATGTTTCTATAGTTACATATTACTCATAGCATTCATGCAAAAGCTGACATCAATTATATAATATAGTTCAGAGGGAAAAAATGTGCCATAAATTGAAAGTGATACTTTAGCTCACTGATTGATTTTTGTATTGGGTCTCAAAAACAACTTAGAAAGATGAAATGCTATGAAATTTCAGTGGATAATGACATTTCCTTCTCTTGCTCAAAAGTGGAAATAGTATTTATGCTTCCCAGTTGCTTTGCTTCAAAATGTGGAGAAAAGAGAACCAGAGAGAGAGAGAATGAATACACATTTATATATATATATTTAGATTATATCTCTATATCTATCTATATAAAAACATATATATTAAGATCCATAGAAAAAGAAAATCCACTATGATGGCACACACTTATGTTCCATACTAATTTTGTGAACATAAGATGGTTAATGCAGTTACATGAATCTAGGTAAATGTCATTATCCCAAATTAACTTATCAAAAAACAGAGACGGAAAAATTATTTGCGGAAAAGGTCACAGGAACAGCTAATAGAGGGAGTTCCACTTTCTCTGCATGCATTCCAAAATTTTTCTGTTAATAAGATGTTTTAAAGAAAAGGTTGCCTGGTTGCTTTTTTCTTGCATACGGAGATTTAGGGTACAATATTGAAGTTTTGATAAAGACCTCACTAATATCCAGGGCTTTGCCTTTAAAACAGGCTTTTTATAAAGTTCTTCTGAGTCAGAAGCACTTTGCTCCCAGAGAGGTACAGGTGTTTTTTGCTGCCTTCATCACGGGGTAGAGAGTCAAGAGCAGCCATTGTTCTTTGATAAATAGAGTAGCAAGTCCCACCTAAAACCCATACCTTCTTTTCTTTTTACTTGATTTTCAGCCTGAAATAGTCATAATGCTGACACAATTTACAGACTGATAGTTCCAAAGACAGAGGTTTCTCAGGCTTATAATAGATTTGGCAATGGCAACACAGGTATTTCATACATTGCCCAGCTGTTCAGCATCAGAATAATTGTGGGCAAGAGGCTTGGGAAGTCTTTCTGTTTGATCAGACTCTTGAGATTATCAGCAGGAGTGCTTGTTTTGATGTGAACATCTGTGCCAGACTAAGAAACACCAGCCTAAAGCTGCTGAGTGGCCATCAGATGGTAAAAATGGCTTTTATCCACTTCTGACCTTATCAAGATCAGCTTCTCCCAAGTGAAAGCTTTTACAGCTTTCTTCCAGTGTTTCACAAAGTCTATTCTTTAATTCATTCATTCATAAAGGTTATCTATAATTTTTTAATTTACCATGCTCTCAGAGAGACTTTATTCCAGGTCATTAATTTTTTTTCCTGAGTAATTGCAACACTCTTCCCTGCATACTCTCTAGTTCTTCTGAAATATTGTGTATAGTCTGTAAAGGATTTAAGACCTCCTAAGCCAAAACTTCCACCCTGAGAAGAGAGGAATAATCCCTTCAAAATTTAAGTAATTTTAAGCACTTCAGTCTGACGGTGGTAAAAGCAGCAGCAGACATATTAACAGCTTTGAAAATAGAGCTATTTTTTTCCAAAATTTATAGCTTGGAATTTTGAAATATATTGCCATTTTCCTCCCAGAAGCTTCACTGTCAGTTACTAAGTAAAACCATCATTAATCACAAGTAGCTATAGTCATGTGCTGATTGTAATTTGGTCACATTGAACAAAAGACGAATGATATAGAATACTATTAGCAATGATGGTTTTAATGTAGACATTTATCATTGATTCAGGTTCACTTGATATGACTTTGGGATAAAAACAGGGAAAAATTGCCTTGCTGTTGGAAATTTTATTGCTATTAAATCATAATTTTGGCAAAGATGTGCAAATAAAACTGGCAGAGCTTTCCTTTCCCATTTTTCCCTTCCTAAAAGACAGAATTACAGAGGACTTAGAAGAAGCCAGATGCAGTGCAATTAGAAAAGTGAATGCTGATTAGTTGTCATCTATCTAATATCTATTAATAGAAGCACAGTTTTTGGCAAGCTACCTATTTATAGGAGTCGTTCAATTTAGCCAGCTCATCAGAGTAGGTAAGATCCCATAGGAGAAGGGTAGTTCTGTATGCAATTTTTTGAAAAGGCATATTTATTCTCCCCATCAACTCATAAAACTGTTTCAAACAGCCCTGCATAACAGTGCTGGTGGCACTGAGACTGTGCTGATGGCACGCTGAAGAAAATCTTCATTATCTAACTTTATTCTAAAATATGAGCCAGAAATACAATGCAGTTTTAAGTTTGTCTGGTATAAGTAAAAGAAGAAAAGCAAAGTGATTATATGTTTTTTTTTGGTAAAAAATAACATATGCTTTGTGTGCTAAGCATAATGTCTCTTCTCTGAGGTAACTATATAGTTGCAAAACTGACAGGAGGAACATTGCATAGAAATGCATCTATAATTCAAAATTATCATTAAACCTTGAGGGTGATCTAGACTTCCCTGACTTCACAAATATACACAGACTTGAGACTGAGTCCTAATTCTTCATCAAGAAAAAAATATACTATTTTATATATAAAAAGACACAAAGAGAATTGTGTGTCATTCTTGATTTGGCTTTGAGTTCGAGGATGGAATCCAGGAGGTCCATCTGTGGTTGCAAGAAGGCCAAAATATAATGGCCCTGAGTCAATGCAGGCAGGCAGGTGCACACTGGGAAGAAGAGGGAGCTGTAAAAGACAAACCTGAGGAATATGTTTAGGAAATAGTTTAAGGGAGATTGGGAGTGGTGGTGGAGTGGAGACAAAGATTCTTAGTAAGTTTGCAAATGTCACAGATCTGCAGGTCACAGATACCATATGGATTCAAATAATCACTTGCAACTAGTACTGGCCACGAAGGTGGGCTTTTTATTTTCCACAGTTTTGTTTTGTTCTGTGTTGTTTTATGCATAGCTGGATGTATCTGCAAATGCTGTGACCTGTGATTAAAGCCTTGTGGAGAGCAATCCATAGGCCAGCATGTGTGAAAGAAACTGTGGTAGTGTTTATTGAGCAGAAAACACTTCACTATATACTAGCAAAGTGGAAGCTGAGGTCTCTGTACTCTTTTTGGTTAGTTATTCTTTGAGAATTGTAACTCTTTTTCATGTTTTTACAGAAAAAAATTTTTAACCAATATTAGGAATTGTTTTCTATTGAATTCTATCCCTATTTGGGCATAAAATCTGTTTATTAGCCTAAAAAAAATACCGAGTACTTTTTCCTAAGGTTGTGACCAAACAGTACTGTCACATTTAAACAACATCAGTGCACTCCCTTGCTGTTTGATGTCTTACCACAGTCACACAGTTACTGAACACTGAAAATGAACTCGTCAAATAGCCTAATCAAAACTTATCTGGTTTTAGTAGTTACATTCCCCCATTTCACTATAGACAGTGCATACTTTCTGTTCTATTGATAAAACCACTTGGAAAGCATTTCTACATGTTATAAAGAAAACTGCCTGGAAAGACATTACTCATGAGCACATTTTTAGCTTTGAAATCAGCTGTGCAGTGCAATATGTGTAACATAGAATAATCTTTAAGATTCCTGCTAGCTGGCACCGAAATGAATCTTCAGATCCCTTGTTTCCACTTTCCTGCAGGACTCCCTGAAGATTACATGGAAAACAGCTCTGTCTTGACATGTGACAGAGTTCATATAAGAGCTCCAGCCCACAGTGACATTGGTGAACTCCAGCAGTACATTACACTGCATAAATTTGTACATATTGTATATAAAGTTTGAAGAATTTAGACCTTTGTATACATCTTTCTAGGATGTCAAGCTGCCTTGCTGGGTTGGAAAAGGCATCTAGCTAGTGAGTGATGGCACAAGGGAAGTATATGTTTTGGACACACATTGTCTCTGATGACAAAATGGGGAGTGATCTGGTCCATTACAACTTTCAAAGTTGTGGGAAGTATCCTGGAAGCTCATCCAGGTCATAGGAAAAATATCAGCAATTCTCAAGTCTCCTCCAGAACTCTCAGAATTTCCAAAGCAACCAAAACCAACTTTTACTACTTATATTCTATGAGGTAGAGGTTTCAGTGGGCAACAATTCCATTTTTGCTGTAATGTCTGATAGGCAAATGAAACAAAGGTCTCAAAAGGAAAACTTTTCACCAATCATCAAGTTACTTATATTTATAATTCACAAAATATGTGTTGCAATAAGAACTTGCATATTCTGCAAGTGCTGTTCTGAACTATGCTGTGCTTTTTCAGATCTGGGTTTGTTGTTTTGATGTGGTTTGGACTTTCTTTTTGTTGATGTTTTGGTTTTGGCTTTGTTTTGTTGGGTTTTTATTGTTGTTGCTAGTAGAGGTTATTTTATAATGATTGGTGTTTGTGTACGTGTATGCATGTGCACATAAACTGGGAAACATCATATTTCTCATATTCTTAATTGATTTGTCTGAGTTTCATAGAGTAAGGCTGGAGTTGTTGCTGAGGAATGATGTTTCTCTATTTTTATCACAGTGCCCATGTAGTTCAAAGTGTAGTTATAGATTTTTGCTCTTAAAAAATAATTTTATAGCTGAATTTTAAATTACTTTCCCACAATTATAGTTCCTATGCTGAAGTCCACAAGGAGGCCCTTGAATTTCCAGTGATCCACCTAGAGAACCACACTGATTTTGCCAGATACTTTGGAGACAAGCATTCCCTCAAGAGCACTAATACACATGTAATTGGACCAAGTAGAACCTGCCCACAGCATCCAGTTAATGATTTTGCCCTGTGCTTTCTATCTGACAACAAGAGAGCCAGCAGCCAGTAACTGCACCAAGTAAAAATCCCTGAACAACCTCAAGGCTCTGATGATTTACGAAAACCTTTAAAAACACAGTTTATGCTTCTGTATATTTTTCCTATCACTGCTGCAACTGTGATTTATATAAGGAGTGCCTGTGCCCACTTTGGAAATATCGTCTTATGTTGTGCAATCACTTCCGAGCTGTTCTGCACGCTGTGTACTTTGATGAATAATACTTCACACAGAGACATTCCCAGCAAGCATAGAATTCGGAGGGAGAGGAAAAACCCAACCCTGTCTACTACTAAAATTGTTTCTGTTCTGTGGTGAAGGCAACCACCAGTTTGTGTGTAGTGGCATTTTTTCACTGCACACTTCAGAAAGGCCTTGGTGGCTGTAGTCTACTGTGCTCTTGCCCTTTCCCAAACCCACAACAAAAAGATACATTGCTGGCACCCATATCTATAATACTAAAAGTCCTATTTTACATGCCAGTTTAAAATAACCCTTGGGATAACATGAGTGTATTTAAAGTCTCTGCAATGTGTTTAAATGAAAGAAGTTGGTGATGTGATTGACAATCACTACTAATAGGCGTAACCTATGCTAAAATTTCTGTTTGAACAGGCAGAATGCCTATACTAAACTGACAGCTTGAAGGCCATAGAAAAGTTTGATTAACTTCCTACAGATATTTGATCAGTGGCCATGGCTGCATATACTAGGAGCTTTGTAGAAACTTCTTTCCTTCTTTTATTATCTTTGCAGGCTCCTTTTACATATACAGCCTGAATAAAATAATCCTGGCAACCTAACCCCTGTAATCTCCAGACTTGTCTAATCTTCAAAAAAACCTTGATAGTGTTACCTCTTCTAAGGACTCTTCATTTGAAGACGCCACTTATGTCTTCAGCTCTTTCACACTCTTATTTTATGTTGAATTCATCTGTCCCGAAAACATTAGGATTTATGGTTCACTCCTTACTTCTTAACATCTGCAAATTAGTAGTGGTGGATGATGATAGAAATTAGTAATAGTGACGTGTTGTTGTTATTGAAAAGAATTAATCTTTTGTTGTGATTTTCACCTTTTAAGTAAAATCTGAATCTCAGACTGAGTGAAAAAGCTTTTAATTTTCCTAGGCTTTGGGGATCCTTTCATAGTGATTGTCATAAGCAGGTGATTAGATATCAAGCTATCACTGTGGAACTCTGTATAAAACATAAGAGAGTTTTCCTATTGGGATGATAAATTAAGTACAACATCAGATGCTCCTGTGTGTGGTATTCAAGGCTGGTCAGGAAACAAGAATTCAGTTTTGACAAATCATATAAAGATTTCTGGGCTAGGTTTTGTCTCACACTGGAGAAATCTCAGATCTTTTAAAGCTGGTGGAATAAGTTGAACCCAGATTTCCTATATCCCTGAGCTGTGAAAAACAGACTGTAAAAGCAGCCTCCTAAAATATTAAGTTGGTGCTGTCTCATCTTATCTGAGAACTGACTGGCCGTTAGGTTCTTCTAGGAGGAGAGATGTCACCATACTCCAGTATAAGTCAGAGCTTGAGAGAGAAATCTGCTTCAATTTTCTGAGAAGCCAATGAGGAAGTGATTCAATCTTTGATTCTTCTGCTGCATGTTCTCATGGCATCTTTGTCTCCCATCAAAATCCTGAACAGTAGTCTTGGCTTAATGACTGGTAAAAATTGTCTTTTCAACAATGGCAGCAAAGAATTAACACAATGACAGGAAGCAAAAAGTGTGTTTCCACGATGATGGAAGGAAATGTGGATCTATTAATATGTATTTTCCACCATGTCAAGGAAATCTTAGCCTCTCTTCCCTGTTCCTCCCTTGGCTTCCCCCATCCTTACAATTTGCAAGCTTGCACTGAAACTGCAGCTTCCTGAAAACCAGTGTGATTTATATTTTGATAGAATTTGCTGCTGTGACTATAAGGTACATCAAACAATTTTTTAAATCCTTGAATCTAAACATGTTATTGGACAAAGTAATTTAGAGTTATTTATTTCTGTCAGTACCAATTTTTCTGTGTTATCTTCTTTTAAGAAATACCCTCTTGATATATATAATGCTGGACAAATGTCTTTCAGAAATTTGTTTTGAGAAATTCTAGGGGTGAGAAAACTACTGTAATAATATTAAATGCTGTTATATAGTACAAGGCCACAAAACCTAGTCAAGAAGAACAGATCATTATTTAGTTACAAGAGGAAAAAATCCAGTGAATTTGCTGTATAATAGTTACAGATCATGTGTTTATTTTATTCTTCTATCTCATGAGATAGGAAAATGGATCAACTATTTGCTGCTAAATTATTTCATTTTCTCAATATATAAGCATATGTAAAAAGCTTCCAATTCTTCATTTGTGAACTATGAAGAAGCTACAAGAGAAATGCTTTCTCTAAAGGCCCTTGGATTAAGCACTTCTCAATCTAAATATTTGGCTCTTTGCCATTCGCTGGCTTTATCAATCATTTGCATTTACATAGCACTTTGCAAACACTATTAAAATTACGTCTTGCCTCATTCCTGTGTGAAAGGTAAATATCATGCCATATTCATTAGAAAATGTGGCTAGATTTATATAGATACTAGTGAGAACACAGTTAACCAGTAAGTTTTCCTATACATATTTGTGATTTTCCCTCATTTTGTATTTTTGCAGAGAACAGGATTGCCATGTCATTTATTTAATAGATGTGTCTACCTCTACAGATTGAATCCATTCTACATTAGTAGCAATGTATATAACTATACTCTCACAGCATGACGACTCTCAATTTATGTTGGTATCATCCATTTGAAATTATAATGCCATGATAGGCTCAGCTTCTGCCTGGGACATAGTTAGCATTCCTGCAGTAACCTTCTAAAGTACCTTAATCACTCAAGGGTATTAAAGTAAAGATATTGCCCATTGAAAAATGAAACATGGGTGTTAGCACAGGGTTCCTGGGTTGGAACCTGTTACTTGCTTGTATTGGCAATATATAAGCAATGCCAGAACTACCCACTCTTAAGGTTTTTAAATTATATAATAGTTTTTGTAAGAACTGCATAGAGATTGTGGGAGAGAGCATGCGGTAAACATATATATGTGTATTTATAGTGGAACATCTGCTGTACATTCAGATTTATGTTATTCTTCATATACATTAAAAAACATTTTTACTCAGAGATTACATTCTGGAATCAGTATGTCACAGAAAGCAAGCTTTAGTTTTTTGAAGTTTATTCTTAAAAACTTATAATTGATGAAAAAAGATTCTTCCTCCTGCCACAGAAGCGTTATTTTCTGGGCCATGTTGAAAGTGGTGTGAGAGAGGTGTAAAAAGCAAAAGATGGGAACAACAATGTGGTTGTACTTTGCCTTCATCCCTGCTTCCCATGCTGAACCCTGCCAAGACATTGGAGCAGGCTTTTTTCCTCCTGCCTCTCCCCGACCCCATGTTCAGCCCTTGTTCCCTACAGGCCTGCTGGTCCCAGGTGCTTCCGATGAAAAAAGGGAGCGAGCTTAGCCTAAGTAGCAGGGGAGATGAGTCACTTACTTTGAGGCACAGGATAAACAAAGGCCTTACCTAAGGAGGCTTCCTCGTTTTTTACATGGCAGCAACTTTCTCCCTTTGAGAAAGCTGAAGAGGCTCAGCCAAGACCACTCATCTTCTGTAAGTTATGAGTGCCTCTGTTGCTGTGGATTTCTCTCATATTCCAAGCATGTTTGCTGGACTACTTCTATTACCAAGAATTTAAAACCATAAGTGCTGTGAATGAGGAAGTAAGACAAGAGAAAACATCTGATGCCAAACCAAAATACTTTTTTTACAGTTGTGACTGCTATGTTTGACCTGCTAAATTGAATATTAAAATGGGGCCAGGTAGGTCAGAAGTCCTGTCTTGCATTTCTGGCTTCTGACTTAGATTTAGATTTAGATTTAGATTCTGATTTAGTCGCAACCCTCTCACTCAAATTCACAATAGCAATGCCATTAAGTAGAGGATCAAGACCTCTTTTCTTTAACCTGCCAGTAATTTGTCTAGGAATAAGTGGTAATTACTAGCCAAGATTTGAAAAGTATTGCTTATGATTTTCCCCCCTTTTGGCATTGAAAGTTTATTTCCATCTTCTCCCCAGCAAGCTAACTCTTTGAGTAATATATACTTTTATTATTTTATTAGTATACATTTAGTAGCACTACTATCTGCCTGTGGCAGAATTTTTGATGTATGACAGTGTAGATAAGTTATCTCAATTGCTATCTACAACATAATTAATTCTCGGACAGGGTTGAAAGAGAGGTATATTTGGACCTAGTATCAATCAAGCTGAGTGCTGTGATTGAGTTTTAGTGCTTGATTTATATAAAAATGTTATGAAATTTTCATTAGTTTCATAAGAAAAAAAAATCTCTTTTCATGAGGAAAACCAAGATGTCTGAATTTCAAGTCCAGCATTTTATTTTTCAGTTCTGCCAGAAGCTCAAAAGAAGTTGATCATAGAGCTCTAACAGTGAGTATTCTCGCTAAAATTCCTGTAAAATCTGATTTTCTTGCATATTTCTTGCAATATAATAAACTTATATATAATATAATAATTCTTCTTAGCCATTAAACCCTCTTCCACATTCCCAGCTGCAAAGAAGATGCTTATATACAGGCTATCATTCTTCATGCCCTACACATCAAGTGTTGGAAAAGTATTTTTTTTCCCTTTTGGTGTTTTATTTTTTAAGCTAGCCACCCAGGCCACAGGTACCTTAGAGAATAGACAATAGAAATTCCACTCTATTTGTTTCCTGGGAGTTCCTTTCTCCTTTGCAAACACGACCAGGAAACATATACAGAAGTAAAATATGACTTCATGAGGGATTTTTGGAAAGCATTTTAAAAATATGTCCTCCACAGTTTTGCAGTACTTCAGGGAACATTTTGATCTCTTTGGAAAGGAAATGATGCCAGTGAAGTTGTGTCATCTGTGCTACAAGGGATGGGTAGATGATACAGGCCTGATACTCAGATGAGAGGAGAATGCAAGCTGAGCACAGCACCTAACTGCTCCATGAGAAAGGAACTGCTTTCCCAGTTCTTATGTGGATAATGACAACTGGCCTCTGCCAATCAATTCTTTCATATCTCAAGCAGGTAGATTTCTTAAGATGAAGCTGCAAACAAAAGGGGAAGTTTTCATCAGGTGTAAAGCACATGAAGGAGAGGTAAGAGTCTTGTGGAAGGGTGCAAGTGCAGCTATGGAGACAGGAAATTCTCTCTCCATCCAGTATTGCTGCAGTAAGGGCAGAAAGTATGAAGCCACAAACTTCATGAGTTCAGCTACCTTCCTGATCCAACCAGAAAAATCTGTTATTCCAGATGTTAGAATCTGTGGTTAAATGCAGTGACAATTACCCCATGAGTAATTACGTTACATATGAAAAAAAAAATTGTATCAAAATTGATTAGTATATAGATCGTACATACTATGAAAGCAAATGAGCAAGTAAGAGGAGGGAATGATCCTAAAAGTGAATACAGGAAGGCAGGAGCACTTGCCTCGACGTGTGGGTCAGTTACTCTGCCAGAAATCCAATTAAATATGCTTTTGTTTTTGATAAGGTACTTTATAGCTTCTCCTTGCATGTATTTCTGATGATACTTTCTTATATATTCTCTCTGGCACACCACTTTCATTATTTTCCTATCACTTTATTGACATGTGTAACATGCACTATTGCTTTGTCATGCATTAGCCACAGCAGCACAATTGGACTTACAGCTGTTTAGTCCATGGATAAATTTGACCCAGCTGGATGTGGACAAACTAGGAGTGAAGTTATTTTGAACAAGTATGATACCGTACATTTGGTCTTAAAACTGGCTATCAACTAAAAAGAGTAATATTTCCAAAAGCATGATTAGAGCTCGAGGGCTACATTTGAAAAGATGTGGGGGGAAAGTTGAATGAATAAACTTTATAATTGGGAACAGGATTTCAGTATTTATCTCCCCAACAGCATTTAAATAGCAATAATAATTTTAAAAACCCACATTCACTAATTGCATCAAAAGTGTGAAGAATAAATTTTCAAAATTATCCTTTCCTCTGCTTTCAGATTTGGTTTAGTAGATCGTGGGTCATGTGCAGTATTCTCCAAATTCAAATAGCAAGCTATCATATATTTTTTCTGTTTCTTTACAATTGATAACTTTTAACTGGCTATGTAACTTTGGAGCAGATCTGTTCCAAATAAGAGAATCTGCTTAATTCCCATGATATCACTTAGGCCCTGATCTTGCAATCACATTTGCACAGATGGACTCCTGTATCTAGACTGAGCCCACATATGCCAAAGAGGCTCCAGACAATGAAGGCATTGGCTCATGGAAATCCAATTGCAAGATCAAGACCCTAATTCCCTTTAGTTTTGTCTCTTCCTAATGAGATCTGTCAATTACTTATAGTAATTAGGTGGGCAATGGATGTTAATAGGACGAGATTTTAAATATGCTACTTCAAAATTATATGAATAAATCATACAAATTTCTTTGCCTGTCTTTTACCATATGTCTTCCTTTAAATCTATATCATTTGTTTTATATCTGTTAAAAAAAGCACATAATATAGAGGCACCACAGTTGACTTTGAAGAATTTTAAAGGTGAAGTGAAACTTTTCAATAACAGTCACAAAAGAGAAATTTTAAAAAATAATGGAATTGTTTGATTTTAAAAGAAAGTTATGGATTTACTAGTAGGGGTGCTCCATGTTATTTCTTTTCTCATGTTGTTAGTACTCACTTAGGAAACAAAAGTTTTTACAGTAAGTGGCTTTTAATTTGTACATTAGAGGGAATGAGATTGCAATGCTTATTTTGCTTTTTAGGGCATGATTCACTCCTATATTGCTTAGGTTTAAAGTTGGTGTCATTTATTAAAATCAGGAGAAATCTGATGGGATATCTTTCATTTCTTCATAAGACAGATATGCAAGTAGTTGTCAGTAAAATGCAGATTTTAATCCATTTTCCTGACTTTAATGTAACCTTATGCAAATAACATATTACAATATGCATCGTTAGTGTGCTGGGCACTGGATGTCTACAGTGGAGAAAACAAGCTTAAGTTAAGCACATATGCCTTCACACTGCAGAATGCTCAGCTGCCAGATCGGGTCAGTGCTAGAAAATTACAGGTTCCAGTATTTTAAATAGAGTCTTTGCAGAGAGCACCATTAAATAACTGCACAGATCTGTTCATGTCTCCAAGCAGAGGCAATAATTGGTAACTCTTGTCATTACGTGCAAGCACTGTGCTCCTCCAAGAATAGCCCAGTGTGATTAGCTCTCGGTAGATCGGCTGTTCCCTCACCAGCTCTCCAGTGGCTTTTCCTCTATGTGCATTTGCAGATAAAGCCACTGTAACTGAGCACAGCTGATGAGTCATCTCGCTCAGTTCTGTACATCTGTTCCAAAACAGTTCATTGTTTTCTCGAAAAAAGAACAAACTTCTATTTTTAAGAAAGTCTGGGTTCGCAACAGTGTTATTAAGGGAAAGCTCAGGCAGAAATCTTATAATCTTAGCCTGTGACATGAAGAACACTCCTGCTGCAGGCCAACAGTAATACTTAGTCTAAAAATGCTTTTTTTGACATTTTTATTTTAATCTGTTGGCTTTTCTCTCTCTCACCTAAATGCAGAATTCAGACTGTGTTTTGTTTCCTAAATCACATTTTATTTCTAGGGATTAGGGGTGATTCAAAAGTAGTTGAAAGCAGAATGCAGCTGGAGTGCTCATCTAGTTCATGTACAATAAGGGCTCTTAGCACTTCTGCCCACTCCTGGTCTTTTGAAATGCACTATTTCAGCCGGCTATTTAGTTTACACTTCTTCAAATAACCATAGATACACACACCTAAAAGATCAAGAGTTTAAGCTTTTATTTAAAAATAGACAATTGGGTATTTTGGCACTACTGAGGAGTCACAAAGGATGATAAAAATGTATATTTGAGCTAAATCATGTACTGTATCTTAAAATTATTAATTAGAATGGATAAATTTAGATATGGCTACTGGTGTACTAGAGCACAATACTTTAACTTGAAGCTCTGTTGGCTAGAACTTAAATGTTTCCAGCTTGTTTAATATTGACTTAGCAATCATCAGAAGAACTTTACTGCTTACAAATGAAATAATTTGTTTGAATATTTGTTTAACTCTTAAACACTAATGTCAACTTTATGATTGCTAACTCAGTAGTTGAATAGGGTCAAAATCTGGGAATTGAGGAAATAAATCAGTCAGAAAAACTGGAGTGCAATTGATTCTGCCTTTGAGCTGGGAAATAGACTTCTTGACTTCAAAAAGTTCTTTGTACTGCTCTGCAAAGATCAGATTCTCAAATGCTAAACCTTAACACTTTTGCAAGCAGAAGGATTTTAATTTTCACAGTGAATGCATTATGAATTTATGAGGTTTTTAGGACAGTAACTGGGGCAAACTTGCTTGGTAAAATGATATAAGTGAGCATACAGACAGAAGTGTTGGTAGTTAATAGCATTCTTTGGAATAAAAATTAAAAATCCCAGATCTGTAGATGTTTACTGAGAAATGGTAAACAGGTGAAAGGGAAATGATAATGGTGGAATTGAGAACTGGTCTGAAGAGTTGAACAGAGGTCAGTATTTACACGGGACTTACAAAAAACTGGAGTCACTTTTTACAAGGGTAAGTAGTGACAAGACAAGAGCTTACAGCTTTAAATGGAAAGAGGGTAAGTTTTTGAAAATTAGGAAACATATCTTTACTGTGATAGACTGCAGGCTGCCTAGGAAAGTTGTGGATGCCCCATCTTTGTGAGTGTTCCAGGTCAGGCTGGATGGGGCTTTGAGCAACCTGGTCTAGTGGAAGGTGTCCCTACCCATGGCAAGTGGTTGGAAGTAGATGATCATTAAGGTCCCTTCTAGCCCAAACCATTCTAAGATTCTATGTTTGCCTCTCTTGAAGGGAGATGCTAGTTGTTTGCAACAGAGTTATAGGCATAGTGAGGAGGGGACTCTTATTCTTCCTCTTTGAAGCTTAAAGTAGAAAATAATATTTTGTTTGCAATATTGTAGGAATCAGAAAATTTCTCTTTGAAAATGTCCCTTGGGCTTTCAGTTATGCCTTTGGTCTGCTGCACTTAGGCATCAGTAATGCAAGAGTCCATAAGATTTCACAGGAAGAATAGTGAACCCCATCTGCCTCTTCATATTCAGTTTCTTTCAAGGCAAGGATGTAATAACATCTCATAAACAGAACAATTACCAAATAAAGGCTGACCTTTGAATACCCACTGTCCGTACAGGGAGGCCATTGAGTGTTCTTCCAATGTTCTTACAGCTGGAAAACAACATGCTTAATTGTATTCGTGGATGAATGCCCTTGTGTTGACATTGTCCTTTACCTTAAATAGCTGTCCATCTTGATACAGTTATGCATTGTAGCCATGGCCCTGTTCAGTATTCATTCAGATAGAAAGCACAAGATTTTTAACCTTATTTGTGTAATTCTCATAGAATTACTCTTCCTTTTTCTTCTGAAATCAGAACATGCTACTCCAGTTGGTATCTTTGCAAGACCTCTCACACAGCATTCAGTAATTTCTCAGTTTCCTTGTACACTGAAAATGGTAAATGTGGTGTTCATATTCCTGTTGTTGAAAGTGAGAATGCAGGGTTGTTTGTTTCAGTAAGTATCTCCAGGTTTTGTTTTTGCATTATGAAACCTTCAGCAGTTAGGAACTATTTTGAGATGTAACACCTTGGTCTGCTTTGCATTCCCACAGCTTTGCACAGCTGAGGGAAACAGACTGAAGTTGCAGTAAAAAATGAGATGTTACTGGTGCTTTTCTCTCAGCAAACAGGTCTTGAACCTTGGAATTTTTCCCCTTCCCGGATTGTCTTTCACTCTTCACAGTCTAGTCTTATTAACTTTGCACACTGCAAAGTTTGTTTTGCTAATCTGTGTAATCTTAGGGAAAAACACATGTTGACAGGTAGAGAAACTATTAAGCCCAGTTGGCCACGTATCCATTTTTTTTATTGTAGTTTCAAAGGAAAACAAGGCTTACATGGTCATGCTCTGTGTATGGCTACATGTATGTGGCACACACACATATCAAAGCTGTGTGCCAACCCGTTTTTCACAGCTACAGAACAACTTCTGCATTAGTTTCCCGATTCTAACCAAATTTGACCAAAGGGTAAAGTTTACAGATTATGAAATTCCTGTAGGATTTTGGGTAAGTAGGTAAGGGGCTTAAATGTGGGTATTAATTCCTTTCCAGCTATGGAGAAAACTGCACTCTGAATTCAGCCTTTATGAGACACCAAAGACCCCATGCTCTGGAGAAATACTTTATGAATGCTCAACTTTGGAAAAGTTCCAGTAATAGGTTATATCTTCAACTCTGATGTTCATAAGAAAACTAGTTTCCTTTGTCTTGGAGCTCAGGGACCCACTTTGTAAACTGTGTTAGAATTAGGCAAAACTGTATGTCTTAAGTAGTTGACTTAAGTATTCTGCTCTCACATAATTTAGATATGTCTCCCTTGAGTTCTTCTAAGCTCTCGCTATTTGTTAGTCTGAGTGATCAATCACAATATATCTAATGCTTATACAAAATCACAACTTCCACATCTGGCTGCTTGCCTTTGCACCTGATAATTTCTCTGGAGAAACTGTATAAATTAAAGGCAGAAAATAAAGGGTATTGTGAAGTAAAGGCATCGCAAATATACTTTAAATATTTATAGTTCAGAGGAAAAAAATGTGTGGTCTTTACTCTTGGGGTTTAGCTGAGGATTTATTTAAGGAGCCAGAAGAAAGCTGACAATAGCGTAAAAGGAACAGCAAAAAAAAGAATCACAATTGTATAGTATGAACAGAGAAATAAAAATGAATAAAACTCAGTCAAACTCATGAGTTTTTGTAGCTCAGGAGAATGCTATGGCCATATCTATTCCCCCAGGCTTGGTCATTAGCAAACTTTTTACTTGTGAAAACTGTGGAAGATTGTATTGTGGCTGTGGTAAAGTGCAAGGCACAGAACAAGGGAGGGAAAGCTTTTAGATCAGCTGGAAAGCACACATGGTGCTCTGTGTGCTAGTAATATTTTATAAATATCTGAACTGTCATTACTGAAAACTTTCTTCTGTCAGAGAATTTCTGTATCTCTGACTTTTCCCACCACTTTTTGTGCTTTTCTTAGAGAAAGGAAAGAAAGATCAAATAAACAAACAGCTCTATCTATGAAATTTTATTTGCACTGATGTTAATTGGGCAGGGATTTAGGTTTTGCTCACCGGTTCTAACTCTTGCTGTCTCATGGGGTTTTGCTTTTCTCATTTTTCTTATTAAGCTCATTTTTTTTTTACTAGAACCCAGACACTGGGAATGTTGAACTGCCTGTTATGGCTGAGTTGTATAAAATGAACTGAGAACTGAGCTTTCAATGTTTCCTGTAGAATTAAAACTTTTCTAGAAGAATATTTACTATCTTTTTTTCCTACATGTACCCATCCTGTAGGGATGCCATGCCTTTCCTTAAAATCTCTCTTTTCCACTTCTCTATGGCTCCTATCCCAGGTGTATATATATTTTGCTAAAGTCTTCATCAAATGTAGAAACATCCTGGAATCAGATGACAAAAAACAAGGAACATGATGGACATTTTGACATACAATTATTTATTTATTTAGAGATAAATTGTCCTTTTATTATCTTCCCAAGAATGCTTCTTGGTGTTAAAAGGATACTGGAACAGAGTGTCACTCACAGCCACTTGCCTGATTTATTTTTGCTGTTGAATAAGGAGTGATTTGCTATGGTGCCAGTGAAATACCTTCAGCAGGAATTGGACTCCCAGTTGCAGGAATGAAGCAGGGAGAGAAATTCCCTATTTTGCATGGTCTTGTCCTTGTCTGAAGAAGAGAGCCATCTATTCCTATAAAGCAGTGTCAAGTCTAAAAACAGACAGGACTAGGAAGCAAAACAAAGCTTTGCTTCCTGCATTCATGCATCAGTGAACCAGTGCATGGCCCGTATTTGTTTATTTAATAATCTTACCTTTACATTATTAGTTTCTGTTCTTTTAATGGCAATAATATTATTTTGGTTTAGGAATTAAATCTGCAGACCTCAGTTTAAAATGAAAGAAATTTGGCTTTTTAAAAAATTATTCCCCTTCTCAGTTTTGAAGAACTTGTCTTCAAAACTCAGCCTTCCCTGTCATATTCAGGATAACACCATTATATCCTTTGTCTGAGATTCTGATAAGCGTTTGTTGCCTAGTTGAACACAAAGACAGAAATCTTCTACAGCCCCTAATGGTATTCTGGTATCTATTTTTGCGAAATCTTGGATTTCCATGTGAATCTGAGCTTGTGATGAGCTTTGTGCCTTCTCACAGCCTGTGTCCAACCCATGTGGGAATATGATATTGGACACCAGTGTGATACCAAGAGTCAGTAACTTGAATATATTTCTGTTGCTGTTCCAATTCCATTTGTCCAATCAGGACCTAATAATGTGCAAATTGTGAAATATCAAGTTATTAAAGTGGTACTGACTATCAACATTAGTTTTATTCTCAAACCTCAATTTTTATAAATATTCCTGGGTTCATTATTTAAATGGACACTACATTAACAGTTTATTGGAAACAGTTTGTGATAGATACAGAGGTTTACAACTCCTTTCTACCAGAAGAGGTGCTGACAAGGAAGGTTGAGCTTTTTGAGAGATAACAATATTGGGATTTGTTCAGCTTCCAACTGGAGAAGGTCTGTTTGCACACAGGATTCATTCCAGAGAGGTCTGCACAAACAGCAGCCCTATTTGGAAATCTGTCAATGCACAGTCATTTATAGAAATGCCTGGTTTCCTTTACAGACTGTGACTGGAATGGAACAGAGTAACTAATCCATCAGTTCAGTTTGAGCTTTGACGTTGGCACCATTATCAGGCTCCATGGAAAATATATCTTCAGCTATGGGAAAGAAATGAATAATCTTAACGCCTTCTCAGATGTGGAAAGCATAGTAAAAGTCAGAGGTTTGAAGAAAGTATTTTCCATCAGAAAGCTGAGCCTTGAAAGAAGCAGGAACACTCAGATCTACCAAATCCTGTTGTTATTACTGAATATGCACACATGTGCATGCACATGTACAGAGAGCTTGTAGGCAGAGGATACCCAAAGCTTTTATAAATCAAGACTTCTGGACTATCAGCTAGCTGTGACCTGGTGTTTAGCTGGGGGTTTTTACAATGGGGAGAAAAACATCTGGCATATCTGATTAGAAACTTGCTGTAGATTGCAAGTTAGTTTCACTTATTCCTTCTAAAAAATATTGCTTCACAAGGCAGTCTTCCTTTAACACGTAAAATTTTATGGGATAAAATATTCTTACTCTGAAACTACCTATCAAAGACACCTTGAGAATTTTGTTATTGAAAGTGCACAGAATTTATGCTTATATAACTCAGTAATTGCAAGTACCTAAATGACCTGGAAGACTGTGCCTCATTTTAGGAAGAAATTTAACCTCCAGATTGTCCAGCTTGCCCCAGATTCCCAGATTTAAAGAGTTGCAATGCTTTAGAACTTGCACATTGATTATAACCGTGATTTATTTTGTTTGGCAATTCATGTAGGGATGAGTAAAAGAAGGTATTTGTCCTTCCAGATGTCCTATTCTGCCTCAGATCAGGTTGCTTCAAATGCCACACCTGCTCACTCCTCTCCTAGCAGCAGCTCCTGCCCCGGACTCCTGAGGTCTCCCTTGCTCCCTGTCCTGGCTTCCCTTCAGACCTGCCCCAGGCCCTTCCTGTCAATGTGATTTACACGACAAGTCTGTCCTGCCATTTCCTGAGGTGTATTTTTCATCCAGCAGGATAGGTGAAGCAAGATCATGGTGGGGAAAGGAAGTGCAGCCTGCCTGTGGTGGCTCCTCATCTCCCCAGCGAGAGCTGCAGGTGCCAGTGAAGGGGTGAGGAAAGAGGTTTGCTCCTCATTTGGAGCCAACTCTCAGTCACAGGAGGGAGGGGTTTTCATCCAGGATATCAGAGCTGCTTATTTCTCCAGGAGATAAGGTTCATCAAACCTTTTTATATTCCCATATGGCTCCTAAAAAGTTAATAGTGGGCAGCCTTTTAGTGAAGGATTTAGGTGTTTTGGAAAATATTATATTAGTATTTCCCAGCTAAAATAAGGAGTTATTTGTGTTGAATATTCCCCTTTTTCAAAGGCTTGGGAAAGGTTTTGAATTGACAGCCTTTTACTAACCTAATAATGCTATGTCCACAAATGGACACTTTGATTTGTCAACTCAAATCCTGTGGAGAGTGAAGGGATGATAGCAAGAGTGGGGCAGTGGGTCTGGTTATCCTGGAAGCTAAAAGCAGAGCAGGCATGTCTCCTCCCAGCAAGTATATCCATGCAGAGAGCAGGTCCAAGGAGATTCCTGTCCTGCCTTTGCTGCTGTGCTATGCACTCACACCCTGCATTAACAACAGTGAGTCACAATGCTTCATTCAAGTCAACAAGATTTGCAAGTGTTTTCCTTTTTCTTTTTTTTAAGATGTGCATAAACCCAGCAATAGCATTAGGGCTGATACTGAGACCGAAATAGTCAGTTTTGCAATAATCAAACATGGATTAACTATGCTTAGCTCTGCAGGAACATTTAGATCTTTGGATCAAAATGAGATACCTGTAACTTTTATTTTGATCTCAGAAAGATCTTGGGATGAATGGGAAACTTATTCTTATTTCTGCATAGTAAAGAATAATTGATTTTTCTATGGGTGATAATTGAAAGTGTGTTAGCCATAGTCTTAAAGGTCACAGATCAAAAGTAATATCTTAGAGAAAATCAAGCTGATGTTCCATGAGTTCATTCCCTTCTACTTTAAAGTGTATATTTAATAGCATATGATGTTCCCTAACATTTTGCAGGTACATGTTTTGATTCCATTTATTCAGGTTTATAGTTAAACGTATCCATTTACACATACAGCTTTAAACACAGCAGGAAGGAAGTACTATTCATTTTATCCATCTTAAGTTTTTGCATTTATTTTCATCTTTTCCCACTGTGCTAAGATCCTCAGAAACATTAACATTTTTGATGCTGTTGTGTAAATGAATTATCTCAACGTTGTGTTGTAAGTCAGTATTTCTCTTCCCCATATCCACAGTACCTTGGGCTCCTCCCCACCCTCTTATCTTAACTCACACCCCCAGCATTGAATAGATTTTATCAGTGGTGTTTAAATACACTACTGTTACTGAGGGGTTAAGCAGGTAGGATGATTGCACTAATAAAAATTGATAAGTAGTCAGGTTATCCTTCCTAATTTATTGCCATGGCAACAGACAGCACATGTGGCTTGTTGCTGAAGAACAGAATGCTAATAATCAAATGTGTCTTACCCAAATGAATATATAACACAGCTTACTAATACAGTGCCTTGACATTGTATACATTACTGAACAACAGCATGCATTAATTCTGCATCTAAGCTCCTTGATGCATATGCTCTGGAGAACAGGAAAAATGAAAAAGCACGTCCGCTACATGAAAGCTGTTCATTAAAGTAATGTATTTTAAATAGTATATACAGTGAAAGATCCAATTCTCCAACACTTATCTTATTTATTTCAGTATGTGGTTGGTATACTAGGAAAATGAAGTAATGCATAGTCATTGTGAGATGGCATAAAAATAACCAACACAGCATAGAAGTTCAATTAAGCAATAATCTCAGGGAAAAAATGGTCATTACTAGCAGTTAATGGTTGGTTTGTTAGTTAATGGCCCAAGGCAAAGCTGAAAGCAGTTAAGCCTTTAACAAACTGGTTGTGAATTATGGCAACAATGGTTTTGCTGGGGAATTTCCCCCCATTATCATAGTTTATGATAGAAATAATGTATTTTTAAAGACAGTAGTATTTACACAGGATGTTAACTGGAAATGTGGTGTTCCAAGGAAATAAAAATTTTTCTAGCCAAAAGGAACAAACCCATGCACTTTAGATACATATGTAGTATACATTTTATACATATATATCCTATATGTATTTCATATTAAATATAAAAACTATGATATGCACATATGT
The DNA here is from genome assembly GCA_037013685.1 of Acridotheres tristis. Classification (NCBI taxonomy): domain Eukaryota; kingdom Metazoa; phylum Chordata; class Aves; order Passeriformes; family Sturnidae; genus Acridotheres; species Acridotheres tristis. The sequence goes on from CM072887.1 coordinate 50,289,334, forward strand.
AATATATTAGACATTGTGTATAACTGTAAATTTGAAAGATTCTGTGTAATTGCAAATCCACTGAGTTTATCTGTGTGTACATGCACATACATGCATAGGCCCATATATGCAAGGACATTTTCTGTGTTTAATTTATAAACACACAGAGAAACACACAGCTTTAGCGTTTTTACCAATGTCCTCTCCATATACTTCAGTCAACCAATAAGGAGAAGAAAGGACACGAGAAAAATGTTTCAAAATGGCAAGTCAGGTCATCCCACTCATCCCAGTGTTCTACAAACATAAAGCCTTTGGTTCATCTGAAATGATTAATACCATCATTGTTTCTTAATCTGAGATCTTGTACCATACTCTTCTGCTTTGCACATAATATTAGAAGTAATTTCTTTACAGTCTTCCTTTCTCTTAAAGGCTACAGGAGTTGCTGTAACCAGAACAATCTACGGACTCAGGAGGCTTGAAACAGTTATGCTGGGGAATATAATATTGTGTCTATTTTAATCGAAAGCTTTGCTATGTTGAAATGGATATTTTACTCATGGAAATTGTGGGGATGGAAGTGCAGTCTACCTCCAGAAAGCAAAAGGGTGATGGAGTTTTAATCAACTTCCTAGAGATTTAAAAGTATCTTGATAAACTGAAATGGTTGGTGAAAATTGCCAGGATGTTACAGTAAAATAGCTTTACAGTGAATCTGAGGTGAGGTAATTTCAGATAAGACAGAAAACCATAAAACTGCCATGAACATAAAGCAAACTATATTTACAGTATGGGTACCATATATTCATTCTGAAAATTTTCATGATTACTGTATAGAGTTAGATCATTTATTTAGATGCTGGTGTAGGTAGGGTGCCAATTCTAGGAATGGTGAATTTAGACTAGATTGCATTCTGGTGCCAGCTATTTTTGTACTTGTAAAATAATTTAAAGTTGGATATGAATAAAAAAGAAAAGAGAAAAGAAGACCTTCTTCCTAGTATTTCCTAGGAGTGAAAGTTTCCCATAAGATCCTCAAAGGACAGAATTTTATATAGGAACTTCAAAACTACTTTCCAGTTTTGAAAACTGCTCTTAAATATGTATAAATATATATTTTTTTAAAAGTTCTAATTTTTTTGACAAAAGTCAAGAAATGAATGGGGAATCTTCAAATATGTGTATACATTGTCGCAGCTTTGCCTTCTTCCAATTTCTTTTTTCAAAGGACTCAGCATTCAGTGCAATAAAAGAACCACCACACTACATAGTGTCTTTGTAGGCTAGGCTCATTTCTGAACACTGGCAATATCCTGTCCTTTCTGCTGTTCAGCAGAGTTTTCAGCTAGTGTTTTAGGATACTTTCCTGCCTTTCTTATCAGGTACTTGAGACTCACCAGTGAGAGCTGCTTCTCTGAACAGGCGTTACTGGGATTGCAAAGGAAGTTGCTATTGTGTAGGATCTCTTTCAAGTCTGAAAAACAAGTAATTGAACTATGAGATGGTGGGAGGATGGTGGAGGTCGGAGCAAAGACTCCTTTTTCTTAAGCTACTGAATACTGTTATAAATATTTGTAGCAAGGAAATAATTCAAAGTTCCTCAGAGATACCAAAACAAGTTTGATGTACCATGAAGAGAAAAAGGCAGGACCACTGGGCTGAATCACAGAGCCAGGTAGATACACTTAAAGGATTGGATCAAGAATAGACTATTTCTAACATTTCCTATAAGAACAAGCTGCAGCACTATGTGTTCATGTTATATGAAGCTTTACATTGGTCTTAAAATGTCAGAAACTACAGTAGTTCAACTACTTGAAAATGTTAGAGGAAATATTGCCTGCAAGCCCAGAGTCCTATTATCTCTGACAAGTATCTGTACCAAAATAGCTCTTCACCCAGTAGCAGTCTAGCTCTTCATATTTTTACAATCTTTGAGGTTAGGTCTGACCCAGTGATAATATTCCTATCTTTTTTTTTTTTTTGTCCTTTTAGAAGAGCATTACCAATTCTAGTATCATCATTGAGTGCAGGTTTGGTTTCAGCATCAATGGACTAAAAGGACAGAAAATATTTAGTTGTAGTGACATGTCAGATGACTCATGCAAAATATGACCAAAAAAGAGGAGCATCTTCCTCAATAATGCATCCCAGAGAAGATCTTCATCCATTTTCACAGTGCTTTTGATGTAGGAAATCAATAATGTGAAATGTACATATTGAGATGCCTTCATTTATGGTTTTCTTACATTGGACTTCCAAATCATCACAGTAAAGAGCTGCAATTATAAAATGACTGGTAGCTACCTCAGGGCTGTCTGTATCAACAGGACAGGGAGAGACTGGAATGTTTTACCAGCAGTTAGTAAGTTTTATAAATCCCTGATTCACTTACCTGAAAAATCTTTCCTCAAAAATCTTTAGATAATATCGTCCTTTCTCAGGAAATGGATAGTGGATAAAAGAAATTTAGATGATGTGGACTGAACTGCACCAAGTCTAAAGTGAACTTTGTAGATAAGTGGACACTTAACACCACCTAAGTGACTTTTGGAATTAGGAACTCTGAGTCAGTGCTATATTCGGTTTTCAGTGTTACTTAGACATCAAGGGCAAAATCCATGAGGGATGGAGGTATTGCAAGGATGAGTACCTAAAATAGCACCCGACTCTGCAAGTTCTCTGCAATGTAGAGAAAGATGTTTAAAAGGGGAATACAGAATGCCAAAAAAATAAGATGCCTGCTACTGAAGTCAGTCAGCAGGAAATAAGAACTTGGGCATTGAAATAAGTCCTATATCAGACTGAAGATAGAAAAGGGATCCTCCAACTGTAAATGAGTGGTGGAACGGCCCTTGATTTAAGGAAAGTAAGCTAGAACAGTCAGGGTTTTGTTTTGTTTTTTTGTCATGTAAAACATAAGAAAAATTTAGCACTGTTAAGAGTGTTCTTGTAGGTTGCTGAAAGACCCAGGTTTAGTCACCTCTTTGAAACTGACTTCTTTACCTGTGAGGCTGAATAGTCATATTATTAGTTTCCTTATAATGTCTGTTAGATGTCAGATCTCAGGGGTTAAACTAGCATAAACAAAATCTTTCACAATCCAGATGAATACACTAACCGTTGAATTATTTACTAAGAGCAGACAGTGGGTTTCGTAATTATCTTAGTTCTCCTCTGAGTAAGGCTCAAAACCTCAAGAACAACAACCATTTCTGACTTTGCTGTAAAAATGGAAGACATCTAGGTAACAACATCAGCAGAAACTTGAATTTCAAGGATCTTTATAGACTTAGACACCTAATGTATCATTTTGAGAACTAAGCCCTTTTCTGTATACAGCCCCAGGGCTTTGCTGTACAAAGATAAAAAGGCAGCCCTATACCCTGGCTTGAAACATGTGGTGCTCTATATAGTTCTACTTTTCTGTATATAAAATGATAGCTAGAGATATTTTTTTGACAATATTCAAGCACTAATTAGATGACTTCTCATTTTCAGATGCACTGAGCAATTACATAAAAAACCTAAAGTTACTGAACAATGAGTGCACAGGATCATTGAAAAATCATTCCCTTAGCATTTGCAAAGCACTTTCATGGCTAAAGATACCACATAAGTGTTCAATATTATTAGCGCTATGTGTAGATTATGTTGCCTCAGTTGTTTCAGATCATGTCTAATCAGGATTTTTCAAATAATTCCGCTCTGTGTCTGGAGAGGAAATTAAATCCAAAAGTCTTCTGTACATCTGAAAGTATTTTGCGTTAGAGTTTGAGAGAAGCTAGAGTCAGACGTGAGGACGGGGTGGGGAGGGGGGAGTTTGTATTTGTCAGCAGACAGCAGCCTTAGGCAGTGAACTATTTGTTCAAACAACACTGAGAAATAGGAGCAGAGAGTGAGAGTCATATATACAGAAAGTATCAAAATAGGAGCAAGAGACAGAAACAGAGACAGAAACATGATTCTTTAAATGAGCAGGGATGGGTAATAAAGAGGAAGCTGAGGAAACAGAATAGTGGAGGATGGGAGGGAAATAGGACCTTTCAGTGGGGAGCAGGGTAGGTGCTGAGGAGAAATGAAGCAATCAGAAATCATTACAGAACTGACTGCATGACCTTAATTTTGCCCTCTTGTGCATGCACACCACAAGTCTATCTTTCATTATGTAATCTCATGCTATTTTTTCCCCAGGATGGGCTGTGTCTCGGGGACGCCTGAGAGCTGTGCAGCAGAGGAGACAGCTGCTGTGCAGCCTGGGCTGCAGGGACAGACACCATTCCTGGGAGGGGGGCCTCACACAGAGCTGCTCCTCAGCTAACAAAGTCCCTCTTAAAAGAAGTGAAAAACCACCTTTTAAATATAATCCTGACTGTGTCAGCAATTGGAATTTCAGACTAAAACCTGCTCATGCTTTCTCAAAATACCCTTCTTGGTGATATAAGAGCTATGGGGCCTTAGGCTTTTTGACAGAGTAAAAAGCATTTTAATCCCAGACTGCTCTGAAATTCACAGATCAGGAAAATTCAGGGACTGATACTCAGAGCTGGGTTTCAGTATACTTCAGAGTGCAATAACGTGACACCCAATGTCACACATCAGCAGAAGAGGATAGGACTGAATATTGAATAGCTGTCCAGTCAGGATATAGATAATCTCCATATGCCATACAAAGATGTTGTAAGATTTATTTTAAGTGCTTTATAAAATATAGATAAGCAGTAATTATGGGTATACTTTGGAGAAGTGGGGAGAGAAAGGCAATGAGACTTTTCCCTTCTCATGTAGACCTGCTTTGTATGGTGATGGGTTTTTGCCTCAAGACTTTTCATATTCATCCTCACTTCCTCAGTTCACATGCCTTCCTGCCTTATTCAGATACCTCTTTTTCCAAATTACAGTAGAGAACTTCCAACTTTCTTCCCATTGCCCAGGAGCAGCAGGTACAGTGTTGGACTGCTGGCATAAGAGAGATGTTCTCAATCCTTCTGCTCAAGGAAGTTGCAGCCCATGAGTTTTGGCCAACCAGAACTGGAAGAAAAGCTCTGCTTCACCCCTACAATCTAGATGGCAAGTTGCATAGTCTGGGTGGAATTGTCAAATAACTATTTGCCAGATCACGGTTGAAATAATAATATGAGAAAAAATGTAGCCTTTTAGAAGGCAGCTGCAATTGCTAAAATTTAACATTTTTTTAATCCATTGCAGAAAAATATCTTATAGCAGGAAGATGGTGATATCTATTCCATTATAATTACAAAGTTGCATAGCAAGGAGCAAATGTAAACACACTGATGATGAACATGATATAGGCATCTACACTATACAGGAAAACAGAAACAGACACAGTGCAGCAGTTAAAAGCTAGTTTCTCCCAGAAAATGAACAAATATTATTAGCCAAGATTTTTGAGAGATTTTGACAATCTCCTACAGTATACATTTTTTAACTAGGAGAAAAAAATAATTCACATTTTGTAGATGTAGTATGTTTAAGATTAAGCTGTAATTAATACATGCATTGATTTCGTGGTAGGGATTGAATGCTTCAAAACCAAAGCTGTGAAATGACACAAGGAAGAAGTTGTAATTTAACAAGTGAATGAGAATAGCTGTGGTAAGTATTAAATTTGGAGGCAATAATGCTAGATAAGGGGAGATAAAAGGAGATGATTCTTGGAGAACAGCTGGTGCCAGGTGAGACTTTTGGATGAGGTTTGACATTGGGACACTGAGACTGGCAAATAGTAGAATGCAAGTGATGGAGGAGGTAGTCCTGGAGAACAGGAAGCCAGGGTTGGAAGCTAGGAGGAAGATGGGCTTATCTGCTGGAAGGAATACAGAAGCTGTAAAACACACCTTTAAAATAACATTAAAATAGCAAAATACTAATAAATACTAAATACTAAAGTAGCACAATGAAAAGCTGTAAGATACAGATTAAACCTGTGCAAGCACAATTTATTGCAGAAGTAACTCCCTAGGAGCTCTGCTGAGTGAAAAAGTCCTCCAGGACTATGAGCAGGAGTTCTGGGGAAATCACAGTCTTTAAGGGTGGTCACATAAGCAACCTTCTTGTGGCTGGAACCATGTATGTATGTATGTCTGTCTGTCTGTATGTATGTATGTATGTATTTCACCTTTTACCATCAGCTCTTTTCTCTGAGTGGAGCCCAATCTCCTGCTCAGGTCATGAGGTTGTACCCATCTCTCATACACAAGAGAAAGAAATCAGAGAGACCCTCCTTTATTCATCTTTATGCAGATGATGTGTGTGTCAGTCTAAGTGCTTAAATTAACCCCATGCCAATTCTCTGATACTTTGGTCTATCTTTTTATGGGAAATCCCTGTTCAGTTGTCAGCTTCGACTGGAATCATTCTGTTGATTCCAGCAGAGAAGTAAGAGCACAACCAGGTGAGAACTTTTTGAGTGGATGCTGAAAAATGTGGAAGCAGCTATTGGTGTTCTTAGGGAGAGGTTTTGCATGTACAGCTTTTATTCTGAAATAGAGAACAGTGGCTTTCTCTGGGTTGAGGCAAAGAAAAGAGTATGTCTCTGCTACTGTTTGAAGCTACCCTCAGTTTCTATTTGCGGGTGATACAGAGAGTGAAAAGTGGTCAAGAGAGTGCCTCCTGGATATTAAGAGATCACTTGTTTTCAACTTCTAGTTTCATGAATTGATAAATCTCCTGTTATTGGTAAGATTCTATAAATGAAAGTGAAATGAGGGCCTATCCCACAGACTCAGCCCTACCTACTGCCTAAAATAATAAAAAGAAAAGAAAGGAAGAAAAATTAAAGCCTCTAAAGAGAAGAAATGGACCCTTGTGCAAAGGTGTGCTCAGCAGCTCTGTTGTTTTTTCTTTGATTTTTCTTAGGCAGAATTAATCTTCTGGAATGCAAGTAAATCTTCAAAAGGTGGATTTTCCTTTGGAATGCAAATTTTTATAGTGATGCTTCCCATACCACTGAAGGAATATGGTAATGTTACTATGCACTGATCCTATTATTTCCATTTCCAGAAATCAAATACTCATAGACTTATCTTCATGACCCCCTGTGAAACAGGTAAACTCTGATTGGAATTGGAGTTTTACTACTGGGGACACCAAGGCAATGTTTACAATCCATGGCCTTCCAGTTACTGATGAATGTATTCAGTTTCTACTCAAACCTACCCCTGGATGGTTTAGTGAGCTGCTTACAGCTGTTGAAACTTACTTCTGTGGGGTCAGTAAGTACATGAAATAAATGTATGGGCATACTTATGTCGCCATAAGCTTGTTCTGAAGATCAAATCAGGTAACTATTTACACTGCTGACCACTGCATCTGCTTGCAAGAGCTGGTTGGCATTGATCCTCCCTATGGTCAGCAACACCCTGGAGGAACAGAGCTTTACCATGCTTCCAGCCCATCTCTAGGTACATAGTTTGGAGTTAGGAATAGCCTCCTTTGTCTGCCTGAAGGTATCCTGAGGTTGTCGTTTCCTAGGCATAACATTTTTTGAGATTTTGGGGTTTTTTATTTATGCCCTTCTTTCTGATGAACTTTTGGAGGGGCCTGAGACCATCCCTCGAGGGACAGGTTTTGTCTGAGTTTTATTTGTGTATGCCAAGGTTGGAGGCACTGCTGCCAGTGATTAATATCTCAATTTCAAAGTGAGAAGATTCAGGAATATCTGCTGAGATATACATATCTGTTGTATGAAATTAATGCTGTGGAAGAACTGGTTCGCACATCACGTTTGTGCCTGTAGTTTAAATTAGGGAGCGTTTTTCATAATATTTTTTGGTACAGTGTGAGAGGAAATCAGAATTTGTGGAAGTTTGTTACTCAGAAGAAGTGTCAGTTTTTTGGCACTTAAATCTTCTCATATATTGTTAAAAATGAACTGTTGCATCTTTTTCAAACTAGAAACTTTTCTGACCTTAGAAACAGCAGTCTAATAATATTGGCTGTAAATGTATTTATTGTAATAAATGTTTTGTTAAACCTGTAAGTGAGAGAAAATTTCATGTTTTATTGATCTGTTGTTCACTCTGTTTTGAACTGAGTGGTTTGGTACTAACCCTTCATGCAGATATTGATTATTTAGTAGAACAAGCAGAAAAAAATTGCAGAGGTGGAGGGAGTTTGACAGGCAGGGTTGTTTAAATTTGTTAAAATGCCCACTGAGAAAATCTGAGAGGCCTTATTCAATGGAAAGACCAAGGCCTATTTACATGGAAATGCATGTGATTATGATTCATTGGAGACATTAAAATTGTGTGAATGGAAATTTATTAGAAAGAGAAGACCTAATGGAAACAGAGATATAAACTGGAAGCAGAAATCCCTTTCAATCTACAGATAAATAGGCTAGCTATTTTGAAATATGCTAAAATTTTAAAATATTTAAAGGGAGCCAATATCTAAAGATCATTATCAACATTTTTGCATTTGTCTTGTCTTAATTTTGCTCTTCCAAATGTCAGCCAAGTTGCTGAGTTTTCAGGGCTAACCCTCAAACTTTCATAATGTTCTTACATGAGAACTATCAATTTCCTTATTTATCGTCTGATTTTATTAACGTGTAGAGTAAGTTAACACAGAATGAATCTAGAATTCACTGCCACAAGGTGCCACCAAGTTCAGTGGGATTCAAAGAATAATTATGCATTTATATACATAATGAGAACTTCCGTGGTTTCACTTCTCATAAGAATGATCACACTCTCTTTTCTTTAAAAGAAAAAAGCATGACCCCTAAGTTTCAAAGTGGAAATCTGGTTTGCATTGTGAAGAGATTTGTCCTTATAGGCACATTAATTCTCCTCTTGATTTCTCACCTGTTTCTTTGAAAGACCACAGATTAAATACTGGATTTCATATATTACCAGTGTGATAAGGAAATGAGAATTCTGGTGTTGCTATTGTATTAATGTGCATGCTCTTTTTAGGACTTGAATTTGGATTCTTTATTTTGTCTTTGTTCCTGCTGGTATTGCTTCTGACAAGATTTTGTAGTGATATGTACTGAATCTTAAAATTATCAGTGCAATCCTGTGTCTCCAGACTCAATACTCCAGACTATATTAATTTTTAGAGCTGAATAATTTGCACTGATTTTTTACAGTTTACACTGCAGTACTTCATGAAAAATATCAGTGCCTACATATACTATGGCATCAGGGAAGAATGCTATGCACTAATCAGTAAGGAGATCCAGTGCTAAATCTGAGATTTCCCATTTTTGTGGGGTCTGATTTTCCATGCCACTTAGTTGGTATAGATGAGGTTTTACATATGGGAGATTAGGAGCCACATTTGAACACAGATTAATCATACTCTGTAAAAGCTTTCTCAGAGAACAACAGTGTAGATACCTGACTTATGTTATGGAACAGAGTAGTACATACACCAATAATAAATTTAGAAGGAAAGGTAATTGACAGTGTAAAAGTATAAGAACTTATCTTTTTCTTTTCCATTTTTTGTCTTTTTTTCTCAACAAAGTTTTCACCATACACCATATGTGGTTGTGTGCATAATAAACTGATTGCTATTATTCCTTTATTTGATGGTACAAGCATCCACTAGAGAAGTCAGAGTTCTCAACTGTACCTTTTCTCTTCTATAAAAACATATCCATCCTTTATGTAATATGTGTCGAGGTTTCCTTTGCTTCTTCACCAATGAGAGATTTTTTCCTATATTTTTTTTTCAAATTTTAAAGCAGAAACCCCTCCCTATATAATATCCCTAGAGCTATTATGAAATCACCTGAAAAAATAAATGTTATTATGTTGTTCCTGCTATTTTTCATCATTCTAGGCATAAGTGAACTGCATCATGCTGGGGAAGAGTGCTGTGAAGAACTACCAGCAGAGGATATCCCTTCCAGCATTTCCAGTTTGGGGTGCAGAACACAGCTGATCCACCTCTTTCTTTTTGCTTTGCCCTCAGGAGAGCGGTTTGTGGCAGAATGGGACTGTAGCATTCCCCACAGCTGTGTGTGCATCCTTGCGTCTTTTGTCCTCCTGCTTATTTAGGGAGCAAGCTGCCCCTATGAATTGCCTCACTGGCTTGTTCCTGACTATATAGAACAGACAAGCTTCTTGTGGTCCTATGCTGATGAGGAAAGAATGGTTATGAATTGAGTGCTGAATTAAACAAATCCCAGTAATTGAAAATCAATATTTTTCTCAAGCTGCCATCTGCAGGTGTTTAGCTGCAGACTGCTGATGCAGTAGCTGAGCCTTATGCATGAGATGCTGAGACACTGCTGGGAATTAATTGGTGAATTAATTAGAATAAAAAATGAGCAAACAGAATGAGGTTCAGGAAGCAGGTCTATCTGTGTGGATATTTTCACCATAGGAGTCTCCCTTTACCCTGCTGGGCTCATGGTGTCTTTCTATAATCCTGGGGTAAGAAAGTTCAGAGCAGGCAGTCCTCTGAAATAGCTGTCAGCACTTTACTAAACATTGAAGACTGTCATAACCTAATCCTTTGCTTGTATAGCATGAGTCCCTTTCAGGCATACTGAATAAAGTTAACAGTCACTTACATGAAGGAACTAGATTGTTCTATAAAGCATAAACACCTTTAAATTCAGCTTTTAAATTCCTTTGCAGCTGGTTTACATTTCTTTGTAGAAGACAAAAGTAAAAATATATTTATCATTTTTCCAGATACTTCTGAGAATGATAGCATTACAACTGCAGGTGTGCAGATGCCGATTATGTCTTTTGTAGGCTAGATAAAAGAATAGCAACAGTGTGATGTTTGTAAATATTTACTGCAGCTAAATTCAATATTTCTTTACCAGAAACAGCTAACAGGACTATTCCAGACTAACAGGAATATTTTGAGTTTGTGGAAAAGAGGCCATTTTTTTTCCCCCATCTCCTATCATTCACATGGTTCATCTGTTTCCCTTCCTTCTCCAGCATCTGCTTGTCACCCACACGTACTGATTCCTGAGCTACATTTCTGACTGCTGTCTGCAGGATTCAGTAAGGCTCTCTTGCAGCCTTCAGTGTCATGCACTGATCTGCCTCTTCTAGGTTGTACTTCACACCCTATAAGTAGGGAGAAATCAGCAGAGTGAGGTAAAGCTGGCACTAAGATTCTGCTTCCAATAGATGAAAGAGGTTCACAGTGCCCCAGTACCTGAAATAACTCGAGCTTCTAATGTTTATGTAAACAGCAGGAAAACAGTCTTTGAAGGTACTGTGAATGCTATTTGTAACCAAATGACTGAAAAATGCAGGTTGAGACCATAAACTGCATGAGGAGCAGGGGCTACTACAATATTGTAGCAATAAACACGTAATAATGCACCTCAGTGCAGATGTTTCAAAGATTTCAAAAAGGCAGAAAGGAATGAAGGAGTCGGAAAGATGAGAATATAAAAGATTATTTGGCAAAATGAAGAAAATTCTCAGCAATATTTACGATGATCTCTTGCCCACATCCCTGAAAAGATAAAGCCTCCTAGCTGCCCTTGCTGCCATGTGGACTACACAAAATCTTGCCTTGGAGAGCAGACTTTAGTTACGTCTCATCCAAAATCAGAAGGGAGAAGAAAGAGCTACTAAAGAGGAAGAGAGAAAAATAAATTAACCCAGGGGATTATTTCTAGGCATAAAGTGTCCTTGAGCACATAAATCATCCAGTCTTCCTTGGCTGTATTAGTAAACACACACACACACTTCTGGAGCCTGCCACTGCATTAAACTTCTGCAGAGGGAATATCAGACCAGTCAAGAAGACCTGTGTAGGGTAGAAACTTGGAAAAGAAACATTTTCCTATTTTTAAAAATTGATTCATCAAGATGTTAAAATTAGATCCTCAAAATCCTGTGCTTGGCTCAGCACTGGCTGCCATACTTAGAGAGTCTGATAGGCAGCTGAAGACCCCAGATATCTCGATGATGTATGCATCATGCATGAACTTAAAAACCCCATAGGGTCTGCAGATGTTGTCTCCAGCTGCAAGCACTGCTGAGAAGAGGCTGGGACATCTAATGTCCCATTTGAGCATGGTTCATCCTAATCAATGAGGCATGACTTTGTGAATAGCCATTGGGAATTCTAGGAAAGAGAAAAAAGATCTGAATTTCTGTTGAACTGATACCATAGAACTGTGCAGGAACCAGGCAGTTTTCCCCAAAAGCCATAGCCCAACACTGGCTGACTGTGCCTCTGCTACATCAACCAGTTATTTTGCCCTTTATTTGATGCTACTAAGTTTGAATAATTATTTTTATTAGACTTTGCTTCTATGTAATGGAGTTTCTCCATTGGAGCTCATTGGCAAAAAATTCTCTTCTCCTTGCTCAAAAAACTCCTGATACTATCTTGCTGCAAGATTCCGCCAAAATTTTAGCTACAGCTGTCGTATTTTAGTCATCTTGAAGATGACACCAACAGTTTCCATGTAGCATTTATGAAAGGCCAATTTCTGGTTTAGCTTTATAAATTGTTGAGTATTTTTCTTAAGAAGCCAGTTGTCTTCCTGACTGTGCCTTTAATATTCTCACTTTGGATTCCTTCACAAAACAGTACATTTTGAATTGCTTGTAACATGGTCAGTGCAGCAGACATTACCTTGCCTGAGCTATTCTCTGGTGTGGGCTGTGCAGGCAATGCCCTGTTAAACAGCCTCCTTAATAGAGTGGACCAGTAACAATAGGAAAATGCTCTTTTTGGCTTCCATCCAACCTTTCTTCACAGGATGCATGGGAGTTTTCTCCATCATAGTGACAACACAGGCATTGACATAATTGCACCTCAAATACAGAATTGAAAATAACAATTTAAGAGGTCTTCCTATAATGCTTTTCATATTTGAATCAACAGCCACTTTTGATTTCTGACAAGAGAAAATATTTCATTTCTAGACGCACCACAGAGATAAAATTTTTGCTACTTATTATTCTGTTCTTTATCCTTTGCCAGCCTTATTAAAAAAAGAAAAGATATCATCAGCCCTTTTCTGTGACCCTTCTTCTCATCAGTCATCTAAATCACACTGTATTCTGCTTTTATAAAAAAATCAAATGGATGAAGAGATAGAAGAAATCTTAGAGGAAACTGTTTCAGTGAGTCTGGGAAGTGGGATGTGATATAGAAGATCCCAAAACAAAATTAACACATGAAAACTCCAACAATGCAACAACTGCTGAGGATTGCATGCAGAAGAAACTCAGGAAAAGCACAAAAAATTTAAGATCAAATTAATTGCAGTGTTAAGTCTGCTTGTCTAAATTTCCAGTGTAGTAATCTATTTTATATGACAGTGTCTGTCTGTAAAACAGACTTTCACAATGTGCTAAGTGACAAAAAACAACCTGGCAAAACATGAGCCTGCCAGTTGTACCCTATAAAATGATTAAATAAAAATGGCATTACAGGGCTCTATATTCCTTTTCCTCCTTATTTCCAGCTCAAATTTGCTCTGCTTTCCAACTGAAGAAAGAAAAAAATGTTATTCCACCCTCCACCTCCCAGTAGCCAGTTCTATAAGCACTCCCTAGAACTGGGAATTAAGCCAGCACTGTGTTTTGGTTTTGATTTAGATATTGCATTCGACAGTGTTAGTAATGCAGGTGCTGCTGGCCAGATTAGGTCTATCGGGACACCTGTACAGTCCCTTATATTTTCATTATGCTCTTAGTAACACCTCTGTGAAGGTTTCACCATGTAGGGAAGGTAAAATCAGAAGACTGTGGGTTTACATGAATGTAGCCAGTGATTTCACACAGGCAGCTGTGTTCAGGTGTTGTAAAATATGAGATTAAATGAACTAACCCTGACCACTAGAGTCAGAGTTTATTTGTAAAGGAGAAAGAAATGGAAATCTACTCAACTTGAAATGGTGGCACATCACAGCCAAAAAGAAAGAAATCTGATCTCCCTTTTAATCACTTGTATTTGTAAGGCAGAAACACAGATTGTAAGAATGCTAAGAGGATATTTCTTGAGATCAATATTTGCTGCAGGTAGTCCTTTTTATTCTACAAAAGCCTGATTTTTGAATTCCTAGATGTTATCCTAAAGTTCTCTCAGAATCATCCATAGTATATCTATACAGGCTATTGCAATGTTTTCTATTTTTTCGGATTAGAAGTGCTCAATCTTTTAACTAATTTTGAAAAATTGCACTCAGCCACACCACGTCCCTTTATTTGTGATGATGGTCAGATTCCTATAGGTGTGGTGTATGGATGCTTCTTTCAAACACCCAAAGGTCTTGTCCTATGCTATGTGCACATAGTATGTGAATATCCATAATGTTACTCTTTCACTGAATATAACATGATTTCTGCTGCAAAACAAGTAAAACAAATCTTGAATGTGGACAGCAGGGAATATGTTGGTCAAATAGTAAATTCTTGCAGATAAGGTATTAGCTGGAAGTTTTGCTGCATTTTATTGATCGTATATGTAAAGTTAAAATATTCATAAGTAATAAATGTTTCAGTCAGTAAAGGCAGTAATACCCTTTGGTTTGCCAGTAGACCATGACTTCTCAAACCAAAAAACTTTCTGCAAACTTTTTCTTAGTTATTCAAAGCATTGTGCTTAAGTTTGCTGAGCCAAGACATTGTTTCAACTGTCCATGTGTCATAAACAGTTAAATTTAGATATGTCAGCATTTTGATTTGCTCAAGATACTACCCAGTATCTCTGAATGTTTTCAGAATACAAGACTCTTAATTCAAAAGGCTGCTGACAGAACTGACATGAGTGGATCACATCAAGCACAATATGTTGTTCCTTATTTGGAACTGTACATATTGTTTTTCTTCCTCTGTGGATGTTTATTTGAAGGATGAATAGGTCACTCCTAGCAGGAGAGCTCATCATATGAGTGCCAGATACAGAGGACAGATGAGTCAGTTCCACACAGACTACAAATTATGCATGCAGGATAAAACTATATTCATATTTGCATTTGACCTAAACTTCAACTTTCAAAAATAAGTTTAAAAGAAATTATTCTGAAATTCAAAAATTGTTTTGCAGAAAGGAAGCAGTTCAAGCAACACAGCTGAAGAACAAAGAAGTCTCCACCGATAGGAAAATAAGACATTGAGAATGAAATACTGTACATCAGTGTGCATGAGCTCAAGCCTGTATTTAATACACATTTTGAAATATGTTTATCTGATGCATGATTGATTGATACTGCTGCAGTGTTCAAATCTCAGCCACTGTCCAGTCATTGCTTGTCATCCTAAAATATGGCTTGGTGTAGAATAAAACCACATTTCTTTTGTGGATGGCAGTACAAAACTTTTTTTTTTTTAATTAAACCTGCCTGTTTTGGTTACAGAACTGTTACTGACTACTTTTTCTCAATATGTACAAATGAACATGAGGTGGGAAAGTCACACAGGTCCTTACAGGAACTGCAGTAAAGTCTAAGAAAAGAAAGCTGCAGTGAATAAAGGAACAATGCTGAATATGACACTCATATCTGTATTCTCTATTTATTGTCTAAGAAGTGGGAACTACCGGACATGTGACCCAATATTTCTCTGCTCTTTTGCTGCAATAAAGGTATTATATTATTTGCAACATGTGAATGGATTTCAGAAGCATAACAGATGATGAACAGTATACAAATGAACATAAAAACAGAAGAGGCATATTTGCAGCAGAGTTCCAGGGTGATGGGAATTCTAATGTGCACATGTTAACCAATTAAAATGAAGCCACATGTACTAACCATCTCAGGAGAAAGGCTAGTGATCTTGCAAATAATCTCATGAAATAAAAATGCATATTTGACTTCTGGGGAGGCTGTTGTCTAGGAGAGTGAAGGGATAAGAGAAAGTATTAGTCATTTTACTATGTCAGCTAATTATACCCATTCTTATCCCATTTTAAAATAATTGGGAATGGGAATGTGGTGTCTCTGAATGACCTACATTACCAACAGTTCTCTGTATTCCTCCTGGGAAGAGCACTTTAATAATTGCAGAATTCCAGACAGTGCTGTGACTTCAATGGGTCCAGAGTTGTGATGGGAAATGCTCCTAACAGACTGGCAGTGACCAAAACCTCATGTAAGCAAACAAGAGTCATTTCTTCTGACCCACTTGCTTAGCAAAAGCCAGAGAGACCTCGAGGAATCAGAGGTCTGGGCAATCACCAGCCATATGAAGTTAACAAGGGAGAGTGCCAGACTCTTTCCAGGGTAACCCTGGATGTACAGACAGGATGGGGAATGAGAGGCTGGAGAGAAGCACCACAGAAAGGGACGTGGGGGCCTTAGTCCACGGCAAGTTGAACATGAGTTATTGTGCCCTGGCAGCCAGGAGGGCCAACCCTGTCCTGGGAGGCATCAGGCACAGCATGGCCAGTCAGACAAAGGAGGGGATTGTCCTGCTCTGCTCTGAGCTGGGGCAGCCTCACCTCCAGTGCTGGAGGCAGCTTTGGGTGTCACAATACAAAAAAGGCATTAAGCTGTTAGGGAGTGTCTAAAGGGGGGCCAAGAAGATGGTGAAGGGCCTTGTGGGGGAAGCTGTGTGAGGAGTGGCTGAGGTGACTTGGCTTGTTCAGCCTGGAGGAGACTGAGGGGAGACCATTGCAGTTACAGCTTCCTTGCGAGGGGAGGGCAGGCACTGATCTCTGCTCTGTGGTGACCAGTGACAGGACCCATGGGAATGGCCTGGAGCTGAGCCAGGGAGCTTTAGGTTGAATATCAGGAAAAGGTTTTTCCCCAGAGGGTGGTTGGGCACTGGTTCCTCAGGCAAATGTTTACAACACCGACCCTGAGAGAGCATTTGGACAATACACTTGGGCACATGGTGCGACTCTTGGGGATCGTGCTGTGCAGGGCCAGGAGTTGGACTCGATGTTCCTGGTGGGTTCCTTCCAACTCAGCTTATTCTGTGATCAGCATGCCATGTAAGTGCTGCTAGTAAAGTAAGTAAGTGTAGTGCTGTTTTAATGACCTAGGATGTTAAGGAGATCTGACCTTCTGGTCAGTGGTCAGACCAATAACTAAGGGCAACCTGGAGATGCTAGCAATTTCAGAAGAGACCATTTAGTTGGTTTGGTTTGCTTTTTTGAGTTGCTAATAAAGCCAAATCCACCCTTTAAATGTGTAAGTTAGATTTTATTTCAAATGTGTAATCTTTGTCTGAAATAGGAACAGAAGAGCAGCTGCCAAATTGTGGTACTTAGGAAAAAATAATCCCTGACACAATTTATAAACCAGAGAAAGTCCTAGTGGGAACTTTGGAAGACGGGGTGTTGCTGAGAAGAGACAAGTGGGAAAAGGAATGAGTTCCAGAATGATTGCTCTTTAATTGATGGTGTTGTAAGAGCAAGATATGCTTGCTAAATCCCATCTTCAACTCCTGTTTGCAATCAAATAGAAAAATTGAAGATTATGGCTTTCCAAAAGATTATATATGGCTTCTCCAGCAGGTAATGTTAGTTAAGTTGTGCAATGTCCTCTCTTCACTGATGTCAGCAAGTACCAGCATGTTGTGTCATCTCAGTACATATAATTTGGTTGTAGATGGTGACCAGCTCTGTGCTGACAGACAGTGTCTCCAAAGGATATTCATCACCAGCTAGTTGTTTTAGTGATCATATCACTTAAAAGGAAAATCAAACAAACCAGTGGGAAGATTTGTTTTCTGCCTTTCCTTTCTTTCATACTTTTTCTCAGCTGTATAACTTACACTCTATTTCTGTTCTAATTTTAAGCACATATGGGCATAACAGATTTTTAATGAAAATCTCAGTGCCTGAATACCTGTTTCTGACACTTTCATACAACATCCCATGGAGAAGAAATAGACCATAACATATGTCAAAACTGTGTAATCCAAAGAGTGAGTGTGAAGGCATTCCAAGTGATACAGCTGTCTTTTCCAGGCCTGTAAACAGGTTGGGTAAAACTTTAAAATAAAATACCTTTACTTCCTGCTTGTTTTTTGCCTCACTTACTGGTAAGATTGCGTAACAGGACTGGTCACTTCAAAGCAGATTTCTTTTCTAACAATCTGCCTCTTAACAGGTTTGGGGTTTTGTTTGTTTGTTTGTCAATTTTTTGTATTTATTTACTTGTTTGTTCGTTTTAAAAAGGAATGAGACAAATTTCTTTTAAGTCCTATGATGAGTAAGTTCATAAGTAAGTCTGATAGCCTTTTTCAATTCCTTTGCTTATACAAATCTTTCAAACCTTTCAACTCCCTTTGGTGTCTGGATGTAAAAAATGTATGTAGTACTGCATGCTTCTGCAGTCCTTGAAACTGTAAGAAAATAGTCCTTTTAAATCTGTTTGCATGAAAAAATGAAACATCTGCTAAAGTTGAATGTGTGGTTGGATGTGCTTAGCAGCAGAGAAATTTAAAGTGAAAAATCTCCAGGTCTGGTCAGTATCCATGCTTGCAGGTCACTTCTGTCACACAGCCCTTAATTAACCCCAGGTTACAGAATCATTTAGCACAGAGCTGTGGTTACTTTCCCAGTGTCTAGTGATTTTATTTGGAAGAAATTGCTATAACCGTCTTTTTATAGAACAAAGAAGACACTAAGACAGGAAAAGAACACACCTCTCACTGCCTCTTTTTCCCTTACACCGGGTTGCAGCAATGAGATGAGGTAGAGAGAAGAGTGAGTGACATTTGTATAGAGGATGTCTATGACTGAACCAGGAATAGTTTCTGCATTTGTGAGGAAGGTGCAGTGTGCATAGCTTACAATGGGGCTGCTTTTATGAACAAAACAATGTTTCTGCAGTTTCAAGGGCTTTTGGTTCCATAAAGCCTTCTATGAACTGTCCAGGGTCTCAGTGAATTTCTTCCCATCTCACTTTCCTGTGCAAATCTGGTGTAAAAACCAGCTTAATAAGGCCATTTAAGGAAATACTATACAGTGAGCATGGATATAGCACTCCTTCATCTTCTTGTAACATATGGCTAGATACTTTGTTGGGGCTTACTAGTGCATTTCCAGGGTCATTGAGTCTTGTCTGTCTTCTAACACAGACATCAGCACTAGGGAATAGTCTACACCACCTCTGCAAGGGTAACCCATTAAGAACAAGCAAAAATTGATTAGGAATCTGTTCAACAACTCTTGGAATAAGCCTCTACCATGATTTTATGGCAAAACTCACATTGAAGTGGTAAAAAACTCACATTGAAATAGAACTAAATTATCTATTAGTTTGATAATAGATCTGTGTGGTAAGCAAGTCTTTCAAAGTGTTTAAACTGACAGGTGTTTGCTCATTAGTTTGTTTTATTTTATTAGGTTTATGAAATCTAGTGAGCCAAAAGCAAGCAAGCAAACAAAATATCATTCCCTACCTAATGGTGAACTTCCATACTTTGCTGTTGGCTGAATGGCTCACTGCATAAAATAATATTGGCTGTAAGAACAATGAACTCGATAATACTTGCAGTGCAGCCCAAATTTTTAAAGCACTTTTTATTAAGTTTTTCAGTTTCCTAGGTGTCAGGACATCTAGAAACATCACTGTTTTATTTCAGGCCTCCTGAGGTGAATTTGCATTGGAATGCAACATCGTGGTGTGGTGATGTGCATCAGAATGTGACTACATGATGCAATAATGCCGTGTCATCACCTGGTGAGATGCTATGAGGCATATATAGAAATATTGTGATTCATCAGTGCAGACCTAGAGTGCTTCCCCTCTCCCCATGAGATAAATCCAGAAGGTATCACTCGTGTTTCACTGAGCACATTGCCTGGAGGATGATATTGTGGCAGTGACAGAGAACAGAGTGGAGAAAGGAGCAGAGGACCCATAACAGGTGGCTCATGTGTGTACAAATGTGTGTTGAAATGATTTCTAATTGATTTCTAATGACTGCTGGATATTAAAGAACTTATTTGGAAAACAGAGAGTAGCATTTAAAAAAAATGTTGAAATGGCAATGTCCCCTTTTCCAAGGGGTGCTTATTCCAAGTATGTCTAGCTTGCAGTTCCTGCTGCCAGGGAATTGTACTTATGCTGCTAAAGTGCAAAGTACAAAGTCCAAAAATATTTAAGTTCTAAGTGTTGTCTACCTCGAACCTTCAGGCTGTTGCTTGCCCAAAAGCAGCAACCAAAGCTGGTTCAGATATAGTGAGCATAACAGAATATTACCACTACTCTACACGTGTAAAATGCTTCATAATCTCAGTAATATGGGCAATTAGGACTATAGTTTTTTGGTAAGACACTTTTGTAACTGTGTCCCAATATCAGTATTTCTAATGCTGTTGTATGAACTGACCTGTGACGCTCCTTAAAATTATTCTGAAGGAAATGTTTGGTATAAATGTTAACATCTTCTTTTAAACATAACAAAATAAAAATCTGGGGAATAAAAATGTTTATATATGTTATTAATATTGAGTATTTAAAAGTAATTTCTCTTTTGAATATATAATGATATATATTTGAAAACTTCAGATGTGAGTTCTCAGATAAGTTTTTTTTCTGTTACTGAAACTTTAGCCAACTTGGAGGATATTTTCTTTCTTTCAGAGAAATCTGCCTACCCAGTTGAGTTTTCCCAAGGTCACCAGTTCTAATTAACATGCAGTTTTCATAGTTAGTTGATGAAACTGTGAATCATTAAAGCCTTAAAATGTGTAATATCATCCTTAGTAACTCTTACCTTTTCACATACTTCATGAATATCTCTTTACTGCTGGGAAAAAAATAGGTATTAACATGATGATAAGGAAAGTCTGGGTATATATCCATGGGTATTTTTTCCTCTCTCACCTTTGCTCCTGACAAGCTGTTTTATACAGCTGATTTTTTTTCCTGTTGAAATTAACATTCTTAACTAGCTTTATCTTCTAGCTAAGCTATGTCAGATCAAGCACTGCCCAAGTCCACAAAGGACTTTAGGGCTTTTCCCCACAAAAGTATATTGTTGGTTAACCATGTTACCTGTGCATGTTCAATAGACCCTACAACTTACAGAGATAAATGTTTATATTTGATCACATTTTTCCTACATCAGCTGTGGCCAGAAGGACCTAGGCTCCTTTGACCAGCTATTTAACTGTCTTATGTTTTGTCTTGTTTTTCTGTTTATTTCTTGATTTGTTTTTTTTTTCTTTCTAGTGCTTTCCAGAGGAAAAAAATTATTTTAAATGAGTTACAGTAAGTACTGTAGAGGATATAAATTTCTTTCTGTTTGGGAATAGTGCGTCATATGTGCTCAGGTAGAGGAAAGGCATTTTCAATTTTCAGGCATAATGTTGGTCAAGAGTGCCTGCTGATTCATTCTGAGGAGAGTGAGTCAGACAAGCTAAATTAGGTTTCTACTCTGAATCATCCTCTATAGGAGACTATCTTACTCTGCTGACTATAGACAGAGTCTAAAGAGATTAGGTATACTAGGCTAAAATTACTCTTTGTCAATACCCATTTCCTAGCTGTCCTTTTCTGAAGTCCATTCAATTCTGAACCCCGAGAGCTAATGGATGAGAATAGGGTAGCTGACACTTGACATTTGCTTGTTCTTGAAGTGGGGATAAATGTGGAATTTATATAATCCCCAAAAGTATTCTTCTCCAATATTTTTGTATGGTAATGTCTACTCTTTCAGTAGAAGCACAATGTCTTGGAGTAGTGGAAAGAGTTCTTAAAAGTTGTAATTATATTTTTAACTTCTCATGTTTATTTAACAAAAAAAAAACCCCACAATTGCCATTAAAATATGAATGCGGAATCCTTAACAAAATGGGAAACACCTGCTCTGATTCTGATAATAATGCCTTGATATTCACACCAATAATATTTGGGTTTTTTTGTTGATTGTGTAGTGTAGATGCAGATATATGGTCAAAGTTAATAGTATTGGAGGTGAACTACAGCTGTCCACTAGTATACAGAACAGATATTTCATGAAAATTGTCTCCATAAATAATTTAAAGTCATATTCCAGTTTTTCTTCCACTTGAACTTCATTTAGAACAGTTTACATTTATATAGTTATATAGTTATCTCTTTAGCTATATCTTTTTATATATCTCTTAAAATGGTTAGCAAAATCATCATAATGTACATATTTTACCACTCCAGGCAAAGTTTATTTTGTGGTAAAATATAACATATCTCACCTTTTCAAAATAATGTATTTTTAGTTTTCTCAGTCCAACTTGCAGCTTTAGAGTTGCGAGCAAATCCCTTTTTAATTTTCCTTAAAGCATTTTTTAAGCAGTACTTTTTACCCTCATCTAAAGGAGTTCACTGAGTTCCCCAATCCTATTCTCAGAGACAGAAGCACAAGAACAAGGCAAATTTATATGACAGGGCATAAAGAAATAACTTTCACTAGCCCAGGCTCTGTGGACCATATTCTGAATTGTGTGCACCAGCTGTGCCACCCTTCAGCCTCCCTTCTCATCACTGATCTTGCAGTTGCATCTGGCTTTGACAACTTTCGTGTATTACCAGGGTATTGATGTGTGGCACCATTCTTATGACTTCTTTCCATTTGCTTGATCTCATAGCTCTTATCCTCCAGAGAGTTCAATTGCACTTAAAAATACACAGCAAATATTTTTCATGTGGTTGACATAGAACATTTATTTGCAACCTGCCTCTCCAAGAGTATATTGCATGTAATAAGGGCAGCAAACAAATAATGCCTCCCACTGCAAACCATGAGGGATGGGTTAGGAAGGCTGGCCTATGTCTGTTCCACCTGAGATTAGTAGTTGGAGAAGTTTGATTTGTGCCACTGACAATAAGTGTTCATTTTAATCTGGCTAATGCATTCAAAATTCAATACAATGCAATGCAATGATGGTGCATTACAAATGCAGTGCAAACAACTGCTGCATTAAACATTATTCAAATTGAAAAGACAGGAACTTGAATTGTGGGAATTACTGGAATCCGGGGGCCCAATGCATCATTAATTTTGTCCTCCTCTACCTGGTTTGGTTTAGTAACACTCATACACCTTACAAGATGAGGTTTATTTGTTCACAAAATTATTGCCCTGTTCATTATAGCAGGACTCATCTCAACTGAACTTCACCAGGAAAGGCTCTTAGAGGTGTTACGTTCTTATAAAATTAATGAAAACTGTTTATTTGGTGAACTGAGAGAAGGACTCAAGCTCAACAGAGGTTAGTGCTCGAGATCCAGGTTCATAAAAAGTCAGTTTTTACCTATTTCATAACAGTTTTCTACAAGAGTTATTATGTCCATGCATGGGATAGAACTTTCCTGTGGGTGCACATGGGTTCTTGTTTTAATCTCTTCCTTTCCTCCTTCTCACCCACTTTTCCTTTGAGATCTGTGTGAGCTCAGCAAACTTCTACAAAGCCTATTGAACAATTTGCTTTTACTGTTTTCAGAGTCCTCCTATTTTTTCTCGTTTGGGTCCTACTCAGAGAAATAGTTCTAGTTTGGAGGTGAAAAAGCTCTCATCTTTCTCCTTGCTGATGGTCTTGCACTAGTCCTGCGCAGCTGAGAGCAGCTATTGCAGACAATGTTTGTTTGAAATTCAGGAGCATATTGCTTGAGGAAACCTGTCTGGTTCTTTGTTAGTATCAGGCGCACGCTATCTCAATACCACCAGGGACTTGATAAAGTTAAAGAAGAATAATTTTGTCTGAGGTGTACAGTGGTTAAAATTGAAAATACCTCCAGTAAGAACATATAAAACAGAAACTTACCAGAAACATCAGAACTGACCAAATCTGCATGGATTTTCCAAGGTAGGACAAAAAGTTCTTAAAGTACATTTGGACAAAATCACATTTTGGAAAATTAGCAACGTTATGCAGAGCTGAAAAAAGAATACCTGAATTTAATTAAAGATAACACCCATCTCAATAACCAAACAAAATGGCTCACCTTTTTTGGGAACATCTTCCAAAATAGTTAGCCTGGATAGAAGTATAGCATGAGAAATTTAACTACAAGTATTTTGCAAAAGGAAGAGAAATAAGATTAGGAAACTGGAAGCTTTGGTCAATTTCTGTGTCAGGCAGGGTCAGTTACATTATTGTCTGAACGACAGCACTTCATCTCTGGCAATTGTCCATTGTAGACAATATCTTCAAATACTATGTTAAAGGGGCCTGCTAGTACATAGATACATGAATTTTATATTTTGGTCTATCTACTGAAAGAAAAAGTCACTACTTCTCTTTAAGAGCACTCTAAGAGTAAAAGAGGGAGTAAGATTTCTGGAGTACAGTAGTCTTAAAATAGTATGGATATTCCACATATACTGTATTATCTTTTATTTATCAATGTATCTCATATTTATTCCTTGGAGTAAACATAGGTAAAGGTAATATTCTTGTCTTAATTATCTTGAAATTTAGGCAATTTAAAAATACAAAAATGAGAAATTAATTTGTATTAATAAAAGACACAGAAATATTTACAATATTTTTTTTACATCTGTTATTGTTCTTAGCTTTCAAAAAGTTATCTGTTATCAAAGGAAAGAATTGATGTTAATAAGCTTTTGAAATGGATAGATCTTTTCATGAGACCCAGGTTTACCAAGAGCAGATATCAATGCCTGCAAGATAAGATAAATGCAAAAAAAGTCCCTTAATTCCTATTAAAAGAAGTATTGTCATCAGTGTTCCTTACTGTGAAAGTGACAGAAGATGAAAATATGTGACAAAATGTGAGTATTATATTGGATTTTCCTTTCCCACTGTAAAGCCATAAAAATGATAGTGTCAAGAAATACAGCCTGTGTAAATAGAAAATTTAATTGCATTTAATTGCAACTGTTCAGTGGTGGAATATTTAAGTCCAAAAGTGAACCTATAATTGTTTCAGCGGCAATGACTGGCTTTAATTAACATTCAGTTATACTGTAAATGTGTAAAACTATCAATGAAAATGAGTGGACATTTAAAGGTGTAATGCAGTGCACATAACCATAATAATAGAAGAACTTTAATGCCATCAAAGTTCAGGATAAATAAACCTCTCCTTGTTTTCTAGGTTAACTTAAGCTGTTAGGATGTAAGTTTTTCTTGCACTCCTTTTTATTTACTTTCTCATCACATTGATGAATGAATTTGTAAAGGAGGTATGCTGCTACCTTCAGTGTTTATTTGCAATGGCTGAAAGAAAATCTTTTAATTCAGAAATGCATTCAAACTACTTATAATTTCTTATCTATCTTCTTTTAGACTCAGATTTAAAACCAACTGAAAAATCTCACACTGTGTTTAATGGACAAGGACCCAGCCCCTTGTAGCGTGGTCATTGCCAAAGACTCTGACTCTGCCACTGACTCCACGTGGGAGTCAATTGAAGCCAATGTTACTTCAAGAGGGATGCTGAATCTGTCTGTGCAAAGTCAATTGCAGGACTTACACCTCTGTAAGTAAGCATTGTGTTTGCATCAAAAATGCATTGATCTGCTCTCTGAAGAACATAATGGAGGCCTCTGTGCTCTCAGGGTAGTACTTCTGTCATGTCTCATTACGGTTTTCCCTAACTTATATGCTTACATGCTCTGTTTTTTTAAAAGGTTTTTAATATGGTGTGTAACTGCATTCATTTTTGTTAGAACTTTGAGAACGGATTATTTGTTTACTGATCTTTTTAAAAGAAAATGGTGATGAAAAAGATATCTAAATATAGAACTACTCCGTAGAGCAACATGAATTATAATACAAACTGTGTCAAAAATTCTGTTGTATCTATAAATGGTTTAAAAGTTAATTGTCTGAGTTCTACCTAATGGGTTCAGGTAATTAAAATGCAAAGGAGGTTTGGGGTTTTTTTCTCTAGTTTTTCTCTTGTCTAAATATAAAGAGAAGAAATCATTAAATCAAACTTCACGGTTTCATCTATACAATGGAGAAATGTGTGGTTACCCAAAACTTTAAGACATTTAGAATGACAGAGGTTTATATACAAACAGACAGGACAATTATCTTTGAGTAATTGTTTTTTTTAGACTAAAGGCATCAGATCTTAGTTGTCACACAGAGTTTTTCATATTTTCCCCTTCTGATTTGTCTAACCCAGAGGTCATTAGACACTTCTCCAGGATGGAAAAAGAAGGTTCAAGCTTCTCAGCTGCCTGAATAGATTTAGAAAAATAGATTGAGGTTGTTTGCTTGGAAAAACAGAGTATTGGGCAAGAGGGAGAAGGCAAAAGGAATCTCCCTGAATTAAGTTTGCTGTACTGAAAAGAGACTCAGTAAATAAATATTGAACATCATAAAACACATTACATTTAGTTTGAGCTGTGTCCTGAAATCTGATGATGAGCTACAAAGGACTTCTGAGGAAGGGGACAGGAGCTGATGAAGTTCAGTAGGGTGCAGAAACAGTGTAAAATAGAAGTCTATGTTATTATCTTCACTACTAATTCTTGACTTACCTATTGTGCCTTTGGTTACATGGGATACTTGAGCATTCCCTTCTGCCCTGTTTTTCTATTCCCATGAAATTATGTGGTACACTGAGCAGAGATCCAGTATAAGTAAAAATGTTAAAAGCAAGTTGCTGTTACAAAGTATGTATAAGCCTTAAAGACTGCTGGAAGGCTTCTAAAAATGCCTTCCTTTCTCCCAAAGAACAGCTCAGACAGCATTGTTAACACTGTTTACCATCTTAGTTGTTTGTGTGTGTTTGGTGTCAAGTGTGCTTATTATGCAGGGTTTTAAATGTAACTAAAACATATTTTAATTAATATGAGCAAAGATCAGAACAGACCTTTGAGACACCAAGTAGGAAAAGTGTTGATTTTCTCCAGCTTCATAGCAGAGCCATTACTAATGGCTTCTGACTGCCAGCCACAAGCAGCAGGCACAGATGTAAGGTCCATTTTCAATGGTTACTTTTCTGGCAGGCAGAGATGCTGCTTACCCTGCTGAAAAGGATCAGGACAGGCTGTCCTGGCTGCATAACAGCAGGTTTAAGAGAAAACAGCCTCTGGGTGATCAGTGAAGTCTGAAACTTTCTAATGGCATACCACGGAAGAAAAAATCCTGATTCTTGCCACGCGGTCTGTGGGGAAGCTACAGAGGAGGAATGAGATGGCAACAGCTGATATTACTTGGCAAAGATAAAGTCCAGCTTCATTTGGTGGATGTGAAAGAGCAGGACACACTGGCTTTCTAAAGGCTGCTTTGCAGGTATTCAGAAAGCCTGTATTTCTGGTTTTAATTTGACCTATCCTAAAATCCATCTCAAACAGTATTTTTGTGTTAAAATTGAATGCCTGGATAATGGCTCTTCCAGCTCATGTGCAGCTTTATGCAGCCATTTGTGTTTACATAACTATGCAACTGTGACTAGATGAAGGTCTTCAGTATTTTTTTAAACAGTCTGTAGGTTTTTTATTAAAAATCACCAGATTTTGTCTTGAAGTGGTTTACTATAATTAGGAAAACTGAATTAAAAATTTAGCAATTTTTGAACTTCTTCTCTGTTAAAATGCAAATTTTTGTCAATTTTAAACCTTCTAAGGATAGAATTTGGAAAAAAATGAATAAGTAATATGACAGCCCTACTTATTTTCTGGTAGTGTTGTCACAAACTCCTTCAAAATTTCAGACTAATTTCCACACCATATAGAGCTTTTTCTATTTGTTACTAGTGGTTAACAGAATCTTTTACTCTATCTATGCAGTGTAACCTTTTGAAACAAGATCATGTAATTCCTCTAGCAGGAAACCATCTACACTGTGGGTGCTCTGGGATGCTGTGCTGGAGGTGGCATTTTTGTAGGCTTGTATTTTGATTTGTTATAAACTTTTTTGACAGGTCCCTTAATGTTATCTATTTCTCCTTGGATCTCAATGAATTCATTGTGAGCATAGCAATTTCTGAAAATATTTATCTGAATGTACAAAACAGAGTACATAATTTTAAGTCCATACAAGACTCAAAAGTAAAATAAAAGCATTGGTAAAAGATCTGTGTGAAGTAAATAAAGACAGCTTCACCACATCTACTTAGAAATGCCATGTGATGGTTGGATGACATTGGTTGAAAACACAACCAGCCACTCTAGGAGGACAAACAGTGCTGGAAGCTGTCTTTCTAAGGGAATTGAATGTTACAGGAAGCATATAATCCTGGACATTGCCAGCTCTAATTACTCCTGTTAGGAACAGGGTGACAATGTTTACCCATTTTGATGTTTGACTAGTGTATTTCTGCATTTTTGCAGACCCCTGTTTGCATGCATGCACTCACATAATTTTCATAATTTTCCTTCCTGGATTTGCTCTGTGGATGGACCTGTTAGTGTTAATCACAGAGTTTTCAGCTGCATGCCTCAGCATTTTCTTGCTATTGAAGTCAGCCTGAAATGTTTCTTTGCAGACTTTCCTTCTGGCCCCATTAGTCATTAGGAGTTTTTGTCGTCTTGAAAGTGCTCATTTATAAAATCAAATTTATTCTAATTTTAGGGCAGTTTCTCCTATATCCCACTGTCTTCCTTTTTTAAAAAGCACATGCTAAATGGTTTCTTCCTCTCTTTGTGCCAGGAACGGCCTTCAGGGTCTGAAGTATTCTGTGCTGTATTAACGATGTCCTAAGGTCCACACACATACTTATCATTGTTTCCAGATGTAGTTCTTGTTTCCTCTGGCCATTGTCCACCACAAACTTACCACACAGTACTTTATACACAAATATGTTCCTCCATGTACCTGCTCTAGTGTAAACATACACACAGCTGCTGCAGCAAGAGATTTTTTGGTGGGAGGACAAAAACGAAGATGGGACTCACTCTCCTTGCATCCTCTCCCATCTCAGCAGTTACCAAGAGCAGTGAGACTGGGACAGACTCCTTAGGAGGCCTGAGCTGGGGGTGACCCCCAACATAGGCAGAGCCTTTGTCAAAGTTTAGTCAGGGACAGGGTCCATCTAACACCCTGTAATCTTCAAACAAATGATAGGTCACAAACCTGGCCCAAGATAAGACTAGAAAACCACAAAGCAAGTTAGGAACAGCAGGGAGCACATCTCAGGACAGGTGTGGGTGCTTTGATCTGAGCCTGAATGGAGCCCCTCAGGTCACAGGTCTCAGAGAGGCTGGCTGGGCTGGTCAAGGCAAGTGTGCCCATGGATGTGCTCAGGCTCCTCAGGGTAGTGGCTGTTTTCTTTTCTGAAGACTATATTTTAAAGAGGGAGGAAAAAAGTACCTTTCTGCTGAAATATGCTGCTTGCTGGTTTCTGTGCCTGGGGTTGCTTGGACGTTACAGTCTCTGACTAGTTGCTCCTCATCCATTTAATTTTGACTCAGTTGTATACGTCTATGACTTGTCTGTCATTCTCTTTCCTTCTGCTCAGTGACCACTTGCAATAAAATCTTCAGACAAACTGTTGCAACAGCAGCTAGCAAAACACAAACCAACCTCCTTATTCAATTCTTTCAGCAGAGCAAGGATTGTTTCCTTCTTTAAGACAAGTCTTTCACAAATTCTTGTCTTTCTGACATATTTTACTTGTCAGATTGTTTGTATGCTAATAAAAAACCCTTATTCTAAGAATATTGGCAGTATCCCATTGGTCCCTTTCCTGAAAGGTTAACAGTGACAAGTGCTGCAAGAAATAGAGCCATACAATCATTGTCCATACTGCTCATCCAGTTTCTACTTCACTCAGTAATGTGACAATATTCTTTCTGCATTTGAGAAAATGTTCCTCTGGATATTTCAGTGAATATCTACAGTTTCATTTGTCTGCAATTGACAGCTGTCTGTGGGCTTACAAGGCACAAGGACAGAATATGATCACATCAGCAATGCTAAAGGGATAGATAGGAAGTTTTATTAGTCCTAACTCAGTGATGCACCCTGTGGTACAGCCACTGATGTGACACAATTGCTTCTCAATATATCTTTGTCTGGAATTGTGTTTTCCCCAGTTCACATGGGTGAAATTACAGGAAATTGGATGCCAGATATCACAATACAATTGAACAGGCTTGAATGGATTCTTTAAATGTTTTAGGTAACCTGGCATGCTCTATATATATATCTGATGACCAAGTTCTTCATCTGCATTCAGGCAGTCTAGTGACAATTGTCTGCTAGGGTGAAAAGTGCTGGGATACCCAGACACAGGGAGACAGCTAGGAGAGATGAATCCTTTTGAGTTCATTTATAAAAGGAAACTGGTTTTGGCTTTTAGGACAGCCTCTAGATGATTTAGAAACAAGTACTGGCTTATTCACAGAGATCCAAAGCATTATTCTCTTTATGCCTTATTTCCTGGGGAAATAAGAAAGAGAAATGGTCTGAGGCACCACGTACTCTTCCATGGAGGTGCCTGCATTCACTCAAGAGCAACCAAACAAAAAGCCACTTCCAGCACCATCTAATTACTGGTCCATAAATACTAGTAATACATAAAATAGATAGCACCTAGTCTGCAAGGTGAACTGGCCAAGTCTGTTAGCCAACTTGATAATGAGCTGATACTTTCATTCCAAAAGACTGATTTACTCACTGGAACCTTTTTCTTGGTTTGCCGTTGTGTGACACACCTGCGTTAAACAGTGGATGAATTTATCAGTACATCTATGCCACAGGAACACTTTCTTTTGCTGTGTCTTGCTCTCTCCTTTCCCTTCTTCTGCAGCAGGCAAATGTTTTCTTTTTTTTTTGATAAGTCTTGTGTTTTCTTACTGCTAATAATACCTATTTTACTTTTCATGGTGGTCAAAAAGGGTATAGCAGCTTGCTAACTGGTAAGATGACAAAACCTCTGCTTATTTACAGACTCACATAATCAAATCTGTTTTGTTGTATAAGCGCATCCCTTTTAAAGTACATTACTGGACTGCACTGTTACCCCTTTTTTATAATTGATTGAATTGGTTATTTAGTGACAAATATCATAATGATTCTACAGATGTTTATGGAGCTGAAAAGCAGCATTCAATATTTTTACCATCTTAGGAAAAGTCTTTTTTTAAGTTTTACTCTATGCACCCTTTCCTTGCTGAACTTAAGAAAGAAAAGAGCAAACAGAAGGAAATCATTAGTCAGGTCAATGCAGTGAGATTATTCCTGTAGACTCTAGACTTGCTGTGTGTTTAAAGAAAAAAGGTAATATAATTGCATTTTTTCCAAGTTCTTACTGTCCAAAGAGAATGTATTTTTCTAAATAGGGTAATTTTTTGCTGAATGGGTCCACAAATGTTCTCAGAAACTGCAGCTGTAGAAATATTTAGGTATTGGCATAAGGTTTTGTAAAGATTTCCCAAAAATTAGGAACCAACCCACGATATTGCCACTAAACTGAGCATGGGTTTCTCTATATTTTTACTTCATCTCACTTTTCAGCTCATTGAAGCATCTGCCAAAAAGATACCTCTTTCCAATTGGATGGAAAATTATTCTTTGAATAAAGCAACATCACGCTGTGCCTTCCATGGAATCGTCTTACAGTGAGAGAAAACTGTAATATCATTATTAAAATTGTTCCTACAATTCAGCATCAGATTTAGCAGTTTCAGTTTCGTTTTCTAAAACTAGGGCCTCACTTAAAATTATATTTTAATTGTAAAGAGGTACCAAATATCAAAAGACATTCAGCAGTGTTCAGGTGCAGTTATAAAATTTGCAGGTGCAGATTTTAAAATTTGAAATATTAATATTTGAGAAATTCTAGTTTTCTCAGTGAAAATATGTATATTGTTATTTCCTTGCTCGGGGTCTGATACAATAACTTTTCCCAAAAGTAAGCGCTACTTGAGAACTTAATACAGTTTGGATTAGAATCTTAATTTTTTAATGTCTTGTACATTTACAAATTATAATCACTGTTTTGACCTATCATTTTGTTGCAGATTGTCCTATGAAAAAAACACTGCAGAAAAAAATATCTGCTCTTGGAAACAGTGATGTTGTAGCATTTCTTCTAAACAGAAGCATGTTTAATGGTCAATAAAATGAGCTCTTGGCAGTCATTCAATTTGATGATTAAAGAATTCCTGCCTTTACAATAACAATGTTATAGTACAAAATAGCATTAGGAAACTGACTGCACTGATTGGTTTGCAATGACTCATAGCTATGCAATTATGGCTTTGCAATTGCCCAGGCATGACATCATAAAACAAACTGTCACAATACAGACTTAAAATTATTTTTTAAAATTGTGGTTGGTTAGTTTAAAAAAGGCCAGTATTCTCTGAGTATCTTGTGTGTTACATATGTGTGTTGCATGCATGGTTAGACATATCTACTGGCAGATGAGCTTTCCATTGCGAGCCTTCATGGGTGATTTTGCAGATATCACTTTTACTGACATCAAAATATAAAACAAAATGAAATTTAAAAAAAATCAAGGGATGAGAGACCTTTGTGGTTTTCTTTGAAGGCAGACTATTTTCTGTAGGACTAACTTTTACCTGCTTTCCATCAAAGGCAGAAAATCCTGATGCATACAGCTGGCTCAATGTGACTGCTTTTGTCATTGTTCTGTAATCTGAGTGCTCAGAGAACTGGCATATTTAATATTTCATTACATGTTCCAATATACTTCTTAATTCCTACACTGGGCTTCTAATGGTCAAACTATAGTGCTGACTTGTATTTTACATGGGCAAAGATAACAGCATTAGAGCCCCAGTGTTTCATCTTGTTCTATCCTATTCTGAGAAGCTTCATCATTTTCCCCGTAATCAGTTCCTGAAGTTTTGACTGGTATCCTAAAGCCATTTTAAGTGAACTGCACTAGCCAGTGAAAAGTCAAAGCAATATGAATACCAGAGGTAGCAGTAAAAATATCTAAGATTTACTTTCAATATCTCTTCTGTCATAGTTTGAGGTAAAAAGCTTAGCATTGCACTTTTGTCCAAATTATAAAGGAATCTAAAATTCAAAAGGAAACATCTTTTTAATCCAAAGAATAATTTTAGGATTTTGAGGAGAAGAAATAGCTTCAGTCCAGTTCAAGTGTGGAAGTGAATCTGCTGAAGATTTTCTGAAAAATTTGAGAGACAGATAAACCATAGAAAAACACACACTAAAATCTCAATACTCTGAGCCTATTATCATGCATAAATGTTTTAACCACCAGGCTATGGAGTGTGCATCTCTTTTGAATCACTTAATCCACTAGTATAATTCAAAGAGAGCTGGGACAGAGCCAGAGCTGTTCATGTTCTCGTTTTGACTCCGCTTCTGAAATTTTTTTACAGGGATGTCTACTTCAATACCTAGTAGAATTCTGTAAAAGAAAAAATGAAACTTGGAAAAATATTTATATGTGCTTGTCAGGAACTTTTTTGATGCTTATCTTCAGTGTCCCAGATGACCCCTTTCAGTTCTAATCATACAGTACTGATTTCTTCACTCTTTCTGGATCCAAAGAGACTAAGATAAAAAGTTGCTCCAGATGTTTTGTGGAAAAAGGGTGGGACAGTAAAAGCAGCCAGCTAGATTTGTTCTATTTTCTTTAGTGGAAAAAGAACAAGAAAAGGCTTTATAACTGGACTTCAAAGCAGGGTACATCCAAGCCTTGCTCCCTGTTTAATCCTGAGAGGAGAAAATATGAATTGCCAACCACCACCAGCCGTGAGGGTTTTCATGCAGCGTCTCTGCTGGGGGCGGTCGGGAAGAGGCAGTGGTGGGAGTGAACTTCGTATCATCCTTGTGAGACAGATCTCACAGGGCTAGCCAGGCACAGAGCCTTCTCATTCAATCCCAATTAACATACCAGACTTCTGACTCCTGGCATTTCTCCGTAGAATGTGTAGTTTTGACACTAACTCCTTTACCTCGGGCTCCACGGATCTGTCAAAAGGCTACAGTCAAACACCTGCTCTTCTACAGGTGAAGAGGTTTCTGTATGCACTTACACGGTTTGAGATTGCCATGTATTTTCTGGTTGGAATAGCATATCATCACAGAGCAAGCTCTGCTTTGTCAGAACAGTTTTCCTTTCTCTTTATTTGTGGTTAGTGAGGTGCCTACTCTGGAGCATGAAAGTTCATCCCTGATTTACCTGGATGATATTTTTATCACACCCTTCCAAGTAACCTATCCCTTTTTTATGTTTTAGCCTTGGTTCATTAACTTTTCACCTGGGGAATGTAGTAAACAGAGAAAAATCAATTCTGACTCAATCCAGCTCTCTAAACTTTCTGGAGTTCTTGTTCAACACTGAAACCATGACCCTGGAGACTTCTCTTTCATAGAGAATATATATTAACTTTGTCAGTCAGTCTGATTAAATCTCTCTCCCCCTCTTTCTCTTCCTCTCTCTCTCTCCTGTATTCCAGTCTCTTTTTAACCTCTTTTTATGCCAGCCCTTACTGAAATGAGATATAACAAAACCACACCAGTTTTACCCTTAGGAGATAACTGCAGATATTGCCTGATTGATGGCTACTCTATTTTTCTTCTGAACATGTTTTTTTTCTCCTGTCACCTTCTCTTCTCTCCCTGAAACCCAGAGTAAGAAAAGGGAGACAGCAAGTAGGTTCCATTAAAAATTCACATTGTACACCTCTGCAGCAGTAAAAACAAAAGTATCCCTTATTCTGAAGTATAAACTACCTGGGGCAGCCAATGCTATGGTTTCAAGGGAAGTCTGAATAAGACAATACAGAGGACCTTCAAGACCAGAGTTAATTAAAACTTCTCCCAAGTACAGAACATCAGAATGGAATTTCGAAAACCCTCAGAACAGAGCAATAACCTTTTCACATTGTTTTTATATCTTACTTCACATAAAAAGACACAAGACAAAGAAAACTAACAAAGCAGTGATAGCAGGACTTCTTTCACAAATCTTTACACCTGCTTAAACTTGTAGGAAAAAAAAAGTATTGAAGTATCCCATGTACAGAACAAATTTATCCTCCAAGTGGAAATAGACTATCTTCTGACATAAGGACTATTACTTTATATTGTGTCTAAACACAATTTTATTATAGTTCTAGGCCATATTCTAAGTGTTGTTTCTAGATGATAGGCAAGATAAGAATACACTAGTTTGGCTATCAGTATAGCGTAGTCAAGGTTAATTATCCTTACAGAGATGCACTGTAATAGTCCTTTACTTCTCCTAGAACCCTAACTGGCTCCGAGATTTTTACACAGAAGTGAACTGCCCCACCCAAACTACCCCTTACACAGAGATGCTGGTTACTTCTTACATAAAAAGGCTTCTGGGAGTTCCTTACCTGATCCAAACTACATTGGATTTTGACATCTTAGAGCAATGGCTAAATTTTGCAAACTATCTCTGAATCCTATGTTTTATAAACTCATTTTATAGGTAAAAAGGAACCACAGCTTAGGTCTTAGAAAATCCTTTGTGAGTGTGAACTCAGGCAACCTGCAGAATGTCTTTGACTTTTTCTTGTAAGAGTTCTGTATTCCAAATATTGATATTAATCTGAAGCCAATACTCTGTTTTGGAATCTCTTCTCTGAACTGGTGCATTTATGTGGGATGTCTATGTCATATTAACTCCACCCTTCCTTCCCCATTCAGTTTTACATTTAGTCTACTAATTTCGTATAATGTAAAAAAAACAAGGGGCAGCACATAAAGCACTAAATTGGAAGGCCACACCCTCTAATCCTATCTGATAGCACTCAAAAGTCTAGAAGCACGATAAAAGAACAGGTGAATATTGATGCATTTTTTCTGAACTGGAGGAAATAACCTTGGCTATACGTAACAGGAAGACTGGGTCAATGGGTGCTGCACCATCAGCAAACTTGCCTTAGAGGGCAGAGTGATGGCCATTTTGCATCCCATAACTCATCAGCAGATGCACAAAGCAAATGCTACAGCAGAAGAAGCCAGTAGGTCCATCCAGTTGGCCCTATCTCTACCACAGGTCAATGCCAAAATCTTTGGACAGGGTAATAAAACCTTTGTTGTGTACCCAATTTTGTAGTAATATACTATAGGGATAAATTTCTTCATGATTCCAGCTGGTGATCAGTTTATGTCTTGAAATTATCTGTGGATACACTCAATAACTTTTTTTTGTGTTGGCAACATCTAATTATTAGAAAGCAAACAAATCCAGTGACATTTAAAACATTGCTGAAACACTGCACAGCTCATCTTGGGAAATTATGGGTTTGTTTTTATTTTTTACAAATAGTGTTACAGATGGCATTAGGATTGAATTTGCACAACTTAAAGGCTGTTTTAATAAACATCTAGTGTCTAAGTCAGCACTGGAAAGAGCAGGTGTACCTTCATATTTGCTATTTCTGTATCTTAGTCATGATCCTCAGCCAGAGACAGGAGACACTTTGTATAATATTGTGAAGGAGAAAAGATCACATAGTGATTTGCAGTTAAAAAACTTGTATTTGCAACATAATACAAATTATTTATTCTCCTCTCACAGGATGGAAATGTTAATATTGTGAAGCACTGTATAGAACTGTTGATTCCTAATGAAGGTGTTATTGTTATGTATTAGCAGCGTGGTATGTTGTGAGTTCTCTGTAAGTATGTCGCCATTATATTCATCAGTCTCATGTCTTAGTACTTCCTTCCAGGATAACATAGCCTTAATTGTTCTCTAAGTGACCAAAACAGTGGAATGTTTCACAGAATGCTCCATTAATCAAAATATAAATCAAGGAATACTGGAAATATGGAGACGTTTTAAGATTGGTACTGTCTCCTGGAACTAAGAAACATTTATTTCTAGAACTCTTCTTTTTCTTCCACTTTTTCCTCATACCGAAGTACTGTTCACCTTCTTTTAAGGGAACTGGCATATGTTTATGCCGGACCTTGTGAGATCTCATGCATTTTTCCACTGTTATTCTCTTTAAAAAAAGCAACAAACCAAAACAACAACAACACAAAAACCAAAACCAAACAAAAGCAAACAACCAAAACCAAAACACCCATCAAAACCAAAAACCCAACATATCAAGGAAGATCTTCATACCCGCAAGAACTTGGGGCAAAATGTTCTAGACAGAATATACAGAAGAATTGGAAGATGAGCAAATGAATAAGTCTGTATGCTGGAAAATGGAAAGGCAGTGACATCTGCTTATGTTGGTAGGCTTACACTCTCTCCCACTATGCTGCTTCCTGGAGTCTGCCTGTATTATTTACATATTAAATAAAATATGCTGCTAATGGGCAGGCTGAAGATACAAACATCAGAAGACAATAGCATTCTTATGGATGAGGGTAAACAAGTGTAGCTCTACTGAATGTGGGTCAGGTTTATGTTTCTAGACTCATATAAGGATTTCAGACCTCAACATAAACTGTAAGACGGAAAAAATGGAAGCAAACATTTCATTCTATTTTATAAATGGTCAGTGAAAAGGTGGGACAGATAATGACACCAAAAGCACTGCAATAACTGGCAAATCTATTTTAAGTACTTTGATTTAAAGCAAGAGGGTGGTTTTTTTATTAAACAAACTGATTTTAAGGTGATAAATAAAGGACAAAACAGTTGTTTACATTACTGAACTGAGTAATCTACCACTAACCTATAACTTGGGAATGTAACAAAATATTCCTTTTTATTTTCAAAAATTTAACCTTAAGGATGTTTAAACCACAAAAATGTATTTAACCATAAGAAAATGCTTCCATTTAGCAAGAACAAAGAACATTCTCAGACTCAAGGGCAAAAATCCACCCTAAAAACTCAGAATGAGATTTACTAACAGTAGCATACATGAACTAGAAAATGGTATTATCTTCTCTCAAAATGATGTTGCTGCCTTACAGTTGCACATGAAGTTTTTATATCTGCATTGAAAAAAAAGATCTTCCATAAGCCAAACAGACAATAAGCTTGTACTTGAGAAGATGAGTTTTCCTTGGTCATATTTACAATTCTGCAATAATTTCATATATATAGTTGAAATTTTTTATTTGAGCTGAGTTGCAGAGAAAACTACAATGCAATCCTTGCAAGACTAATAATCTTTCTGGATTTAAAAAACATTTAACAAAATGTTTTACAATGAAAATTTAAGACTAGATGTTGTGTTGAAGATACAGACTGCCAAGAGATCTAAAAAGTGATAAATTATCTTTAGAGTTTGAAGCACACCAGTTAGGAGCAAAATAGAAACCTTTGGCAATAATGTGTAACAGAGGGAGAATATGAACTGTAGGCACCTGTATTCTGGATATGTAAGGACTTTTGATGGGGGACATTGTTGTTAAATTATCACTCCCACCAACTTGTGCTGGAGCTGCTTATGCAGAAAAATTCCCTCTTAACCCATACAAACCCCCATCTTTTAAATTAGCACACATTAGAAGGGACAAGAAGAGCTTTCAGCTGACAAGAGAGTTTGTGTAAATTTGAATCTACTATTCAATCAGCTAATTTTGAGAAGGCTAGTACTGAACACAAGCTTCAGAAGCAAGTTTTAACAGAGGACAAGTACCTAATTTTACAGAGTGGTAACCTTTATTTCTTCTTCCATAGAATCTGACTAAAGCCAAAGAAGAGTTAGTCCAGGACCAAGAATACAAAGATGGTATTTTGTAATAACAAAATGATGAGTGTATGAGACTAGATCCTGAGGTGGAATACAGGCAACATTACATCTAGGATGTAATGCTTTGGAAAGAAACCCAGAAAGTGTAATGCTGTACATCCAGAACCATTTTGGATATGCTGCCTTACCTGAAGACTGTATAAATTAGCTTAGAAAAGGTGTTGGGTTTTATGGTGTGGAATTGTGTGACTATGCAACCTGCACCTTTTGTTACAAGGTGTATATGAAATTCAACAGGTACAAAGAACCTTTTGAAAGAAGTCTTGTTGCACAAACCGTTCTTGTGTTCCTATCTCCAAAGTATACTGACACTCCATTGCTGTGGTTTTAAAAAGGGAACAAATTTTCTGAGAAGCTGCTGCTGAAAGCAGGCACACAGCACAGCACACTTTTCAGAGTGCAACACTGCTATTATCTAAGAATTGGAAGAAGAGTCTATCAGCATGTCACAGTCCCTTTCTGATTCAGAAAAAGAAGTTCAGTACAGTCTGGCCAGAGGACTTCACAGCTCTCTTCTAAGAAGAAGCTGATGATCTGGGCTAAGTCAGGTTGTAAGAAGCAAATATGGAAAATGCTATTTTATGATGTGCACTCTATGCACAAATATTAAGTGTGCAAAAGACATGGTGAACTTACAGCAGTGCTTGAACCAGGTCTGTTCATTGTAGTAATAGGATAATCACAACTAATTGCTGCTTTTATTTCTGGGAAGACAATTTGACAAGGACTGTGATCGGGAAATTGAAGATATGCTGTCTTCAGAAAATGAGCTACAGTACACTTCGGGAGAATATAGACAACTGACTGCCACATAACAGGGAAGTAGAGCCAGCACTGAAGAAACAGACTGATGTAAAAGGTGAAACAAGTGGGGATAATGTTACATGGCAATGTTTAACCACTGCAACTCTCCTTTCCATGCTCCTTTAGAACATGGGTATTTAGAGTGAGGATTGATGAAGTAGAGGATTAAATTATGCCTCTCATAAAGCTGTCTCATACATATTTTTTCTGTTCAGCACAAAAAATAATGAAGAGCAGAAGCAGCTGAGGAGATGTTGGTAATGCCAAGGTTGTGGGTTTGATCCCCATATGGGCCATTCACTTAAGAGTTGGACTTCATGATCCTTGTGGATCCCTTACAACTCAGAATATTCTGTGATATCTGACTCTGTGACTAATGCTGCAGAAGACCTAGCTAGCCACATCTATGACTTTACAATTTAGCAGGCCTCAGCACAGTTAAAAGCAACAGCAAAAGTAATTTCGTAAGACAAGATTCCATATCACAGGGACCTTTGACAACAGAAATTCTATATAGTCCATCAGAGCTCAGATCAATATTGAAGAAAGTTCTGGAAAACCATACAGAAGCTGGAGATAAAACAGTATGCCATTATAAACAGGTAAACAGCCCATGGCCTAAAGGGCATGAACATGTTGCCCCAGGTATTGTTATCTTGTCCAAGATAAGAGACTCAGGAGCTATATGAAAAACAGGTCAGCTGTCATGCAAGGCTGGAATGCCAGAAAAGTAGAAGAAAGTCCCTTCCCAACAGCATAGACAAAAAGTGGCATTCTGGTCTGATTGGAACTTCAAAGGAGTTATGATAG
The DNA here is from genome assembly GCA_037013685.1 of Acridotheres tristis. Lineage (NCBI taxonomy): Eukaryota > Metazoa > Chordata > Aves > Passeriformes > Sturnidae > Acridotheres > Acridotheres tristis. Next base: position 50,329,410 of record CM072887.1, read on the forward strand.
AAATGGCAGCTCAGGTTTAGATATTTTTTCACCTTCTACATTGGTGTTTAATTGACCGAACAACTGTTTCACATCCAATGAAATTCCATTTAAATTTCCCGATAATTTCACTTTACATTCTTGCTTGGAAGCAAGAAGAACCGAAAAACTCAGTGCCTGGGTTACTGTATCTTAGTTCCTATTTCAACTATGTACTGAAATCTCCAAATCCCCTTTAAAAGGCAGGAGCTTTTCCTCTGCAGCAATCATGGTGCCACTGAAGCTGAAAAATGCAAAAAATATGTAACAGGAGCAAAACTTATTAGAAGTAAAAGTGAAAAAGCCCCACAACTGGAGGATCTTCAGGATATCTCTACACTGTTGGCAGAAAGGACACCCCCTGGAGCCAAAGCCGGAGACAAAATAAAAACAAAACAAAACAAAACCAAAACTGAGAACACAAGCATGATCCTGATTATTGATAACCAAGGCAACTCAGTACAAAGCTGTATCCCTAAAGTGTTACTAAATCTTGCTTCCAATTTCAAGTCTATCTCTATGAGGACCTGACAGGTTAGACACTTGACAGAGAAAAGCAGATACACAAAGCTAAATTTTATTGGTTAGGTTTCTTTTCCCTTTTTGTATGTTTTGCTAGATAGTTTTCACTGCAAAAGAAAGCCTTTGTGAAATCTCAGCGGTGAAATTTTCACCATTTTTAAAATTGCTTTTTAAATCAATGGTCTTAAATACAGGCAATAATTGTTGCACTTGTGAAAATATAAAGTTCTTTGGAGGAACTACAGGGGTACCAAATTCAGTATTTAGGAAAGGCATGTGATCACTTAGGTAGTAGATGGTCACTATTGCTATCTCATACTTCGCTTAGCAATTTTTGCAAAATTTTATAACATTTCTGGTTTTATTGGTTTTGTTTCCTATTCAATACATTGGCATTTGTAGATTTGTTCAGTGTAAATGGAAAACTGATATTGTTATTGCCTGAGTTGCAAAGTATTTGTTCATTAAATCGTTTTCTACTTTAAAAATGTGTAAGTAGCAAAGCAACAGATGCATTCCTATGCTGCTGACTAATTGACCAATTGCAATAACAAAAATATTGTCAGAACTTCTCTTCCTTTGAAATGGGAAACATTTGCAATGTTATGGTCATTATCTGGTAGTATGAAAGAAGAAAATCTGTACTTTCTTACAGTAAAAGTGCTTAGTGTCCTTAATATTGTGGAAACAGCAAGTTAGCAAAAGAGATGTTCTGCATTTTAGGGCTGTGCTAAGGCCATTTGGAGCTGTAATCATAATATTATGTAAGCTTCCCTACTGCTCAGTGCCTAGAATGCTGCCTTTCCTTTATTTTTCACCTAAGGGAGTCACTGGTTTATCTCAGAAACACCTCACTCAGCAGCTGGCACCTCTGTGTGCGGTCGGGCAGTGCATCCTGGCTGCCCATCTTTGAAATGCAAAGGAAGGTAGATGCCAGCAGAAGTCGACAGGGTAGATGGTAATAAAAGTCCATCTTTGAGGCAGCTTTGAGATGCATAGTGCAACTCACATATCAATCAAATCGAGTTTCACCAGAAGTATGGTATTTTTTACTGAAAGAAAACATTTTATATTCACAAATATCTCCAATAATTTAATTCTTTTAGCAATTTTTAAAAAAATATTCTAGGTATTTCCTCTGTTTGTGAATGACAAAAAAATGTTTTCCTAAATGAAAACTTAAACTGTTCTTACACATTATTTTAATTTTACAAATGGAGTTTGCGATGTGGAGTCTTTGGGAAATAAAGAATGGACTTCCCTTTTGACAGATTTCTAGATAGTTGACTCTCCTTTGCTTTTAAACTGTAGGAAAAATAACTTCCATGTCTGAAGTAAAAAATTGGTTTCATGACCTAGTCTGACTGTCTTTGAGCAAATTCATGTTGTGTGACAGAATATGGGTTGGTTCATGAATGATTACAAACATAAGGAGCTCTAAATTTGGCTGTCTTGTAGAAGATAAATTTGATAGTTTGGGGAGTTTTTATTGTTTTAGTTAGTCTACTTTTTTTTAGCTCAGACTGAACATTGACCAGAATGAAATTCATGCTACTATTGAAACGGGCAATTGAAAAAAACACCTTCTACAATCCACTTTCTCCTGACCCCAGCTCTTTTCCTCTGGGAAAAAGAAAATGTGCCTGAACTAAAGTTTCTTGTTTTCCAGACCCTTAATCCTGGCAGAAATATGCTCTTGTTTTCCACTGAAAGTGAAATTAATCCCATTCAAAAATGTTGTCTAGCGGTGGCTGCTGCTGTTGTTGCTTTATTGACTGTTAAGACACCTTTGAGTGTGGTTGGGAGAGTGGGGAAAAAATAGAAACGTTATTGTGCAATCAATTTAGTGTGTTGCAAGGTGATAATAGAATTGTAACTTACTGCAGCATTTTGTTCTCACAAATCGTAACTGTTTCTTAAAGGAACAAACAGCCCTCAATCAGGTTCATTTGAAATAATACTTTTTAATTCCTTTGTGCTCCATTTTAAGAATGTTTACTTCCCTATTAGCTCTGAGGGAGTGCCAGATCTAACTACGTTGATTGCTTGTCTTTGGTATATACTCCTTCCTGGGGCTAACATCCTCCCTGCTATGCTCTGTCAACTTTTAGGTTAGATCAACTTGGGATATAGATCTCCTGTTGTCTTATCTCTACCCATCAGATAATTAATTAACCTCTCTGGTAAGCTTTGTATTCTTCTCAGTCTTTGATGGATCTTACAGTTTATCAGAATTGCAATTCATTAATACTGTAGATCCTTTGGTTAAGACTGTGTCCTCAGGGCTCCAAGGTTTTCCTTGCACAGTGTATGCAGGCAAAGAAACACAATCCTGCTTTCCAAATCAGCAAGCAGTGAATCAATGTTCTTGTCCTTTCTTGCATGCTTACTCCCTAACTTCCATTCCTTTTTACTGCAGCTGTTGATGCCTTTAACTTTGTTATGCTTGTCTATTTTTCTCCCATTATTTTGAGTGTGCTGTCAAAGAATGTCCTCAGAACACTGGTTGTTTTAATATAAATTTTTAAACTTTTTATCAGAGTTTCATATCCTCTCCACAGGAGTTGTAAACCTGAAATTTGTCTTCTATTATATTGATGTTTGTTGCAGGCCAGAATTTAGTTATTGTACCAAGAAGACTGAGGTGGTAATTCAGTCAAATTTTCCAGCAGAGATTAATGACCCTTAAAGCACTAGATTTTCCATTGCAGTTTAAAGTCAGCTTAGGGATGATTCTTAGTCGTGCAAGCCTGTTCTGCCAGGTCCTTTCTCACATGAATTTCTATTTACATATTCTGGTATACACAATATAAACAATATTCCTACATAGTGCTGAGAATAGACATAAATATCAGATACTGTTCTCTGAGATGCAACAACATAGCCTATGCCAATTTGAAAAAAAAATAAGTCACTGATTGGTGCTTAATTGAAAGAAGTCTAAAGTTTTATTGACGTAAAAATGATGGCACTTTTTAACTTTTTCCATATTATTTGAAAAATGTGTTCACTTTTTCACTTAATAAAAATGTTTTCATGATAAAAAATCCTTTTTTGGAAGTCCCTTTCTCAACTAAATCTAGAAATACCTTTGAGCAGTACCAACGACCTTCTGCCTGCGCTGAACTGAGAACCCAAATGGGTCCTGGTGGTTCTCAGTGGCCCTACCATTTCTCCAGAAGCAAAGTCAGAAGGTTCATGCCCACCTCTGAGCAGTTGCAGACGCAGTGATTCCAGCTCATATCCTGCTTTCTCTGGTCACACCTATAGGTCTTTCAAGAGAAGCAGAAAGCCTTTTCTTGTGCTACAGGAATGGAAGTAGAAGCTTTGCTAAAAGTAAAAAAAAAAAAAAATTCTCTTTAATGTGTGTGTTTTTTAGCAGATGTCAAACCCTTGATTCACACTATTTGATTTAACAGCTGGGCAGAGTTTCCAAATCATCTACTTGTATGCAGTGGTATCAGTAGATGGCCAGGAATTTCAATAACCATGAATATCTACAGTTTAAGCTTGCTTAATATTCTCCTTATTCTTATGAGGAATGTAATGTTCACAATTAAGTTTAGCATTTAGACAGACTGTGTAATGTGGCATACTATTCACTTTCAGAATTCTTTAGAAGTAATAAACCTGGATTGTACATTAAAATGTGATATGACTCCCAGATGTACCCTCACTATTTTTTTGGCACTTGGCACCACACATTATTTTCCACTGGTTCAGATGACAGGCAGAGCCCATCTGAGGCAAAACGAAACAATTTCCAACTGGTGGGCTTGATAGTGCAGGTGACATTAAATAATTAACAAGTTCGCTTTCAGAACCATGCCTCATGCTTTAATTAATATCGCTTCTTAAAATAAGAAGTTGTTTACCATTGCTGCTTCTGCAAGCTGATTGCTGCTTGCAAAAAACATCTGAGACATGACTATGCCCAGGGGATTGCTTTCACTTCATTGTTTATAATAACTACAAACAAAGAGCTGCAAAAGCTCATCTCGCCATGAGGCATCCTGACAATCTGCCAGTTTAGTCACCAATAATAATGAGACTGGCACAAGCAATAAGCTCAGCGCAAATCTAATGAGGGCCTGTTTCAATCGCTCATTGATATGACAGCAGCTGCTAAGCACCCAGCGTTTGGGATGTACACACACGAGGTATGTGTGCCTCCAACCAGTGGAAGGACAATTTCCTCCTCGAAATGGCTTTAGTCCTATTCAGAACATGTGTCACCTTTTTAAAATTTAATTTCTGTCCCCCGTCTCAGAGATATGATCCAGGCCAGCCCTGCTCAGGAACACAAAAATCATCCGGGCTCCCTGGGCCATGGAGAAGGCCAGAGAGGAGGCTGAGCTGGAGCTGGATCTGGAGCAGGTGCCCACGTGGAGCCGAAGGTGCGCGCGATGCACGGGCTGCGTGTGCTGAGCCCAGGTAACGTCACTTCCGTCGCTTAATTCCCGCCGTGAATGCAATTATGAACAGATGGGCAAATGACACAATTCCACTGCTAATGAACTTCCCTGCTGGGGAAGAGGACAGTGCATTACCCTTTTGTACTTCAGGCTCTTAATTATCATTCTTAGAGTTTGGTGTCATGTTTTGTGTTTGGATTTTTTTTGTTGTTGTAGCTGGGTTTCTAGGGTTTTGTGTGTTTTGTTTGTTTGCTTGTTTGTTTATTTTCTCCCAAGCATAATTATTTCACATCTTTGAATTTCAAATTCTTTTGGAGATGGTTAGCTAATTCCTGTCTATTCTGGAAGGTTCCAAGGAAGTGGCAGAACAAAAGGGTTTTGTTTCTAAATAGAAGCAAGCATATTTAAATGCACAGCTTAAGAGAAGAAGAAATTTGTGCTAGCCTGAGTTCTTAAATACCATTTTCTTCTTTCCTCAATTCCCACTGCTCTCCTTTCCAACAAATTTTCTCAAAGCAGAATTTGTAGATGAAGAGCTCATAGCTCTGTGGTTCATACATCAGTTTAGGAGGAATGAGTAGGAAGAGACTGATTTGGAAAGGTATAAATAACATTTCTACTGAGCCAAAGCACAAACTAAATGAAACCCAAAAAAGCTGATGCTCAGGTCCTAAATTTCGAATTTCACAGAACGAAACTGGTAAAAATACATCCTGTATCCAGTTGAAATATATGTCTCAGCATCAAAATACCACGAAAGGAGTGATGCTAAGCATCTAATTGTAGATCTTTTTGCTGTGTCTTCAGACAGAATGTTGAGGAATAAGATAGGACACCTTACACTTCAGAGAAAAAAAAAGGTAAAAAAGTTAATTGTTCCAGCATCCTAATTTGTATTTCTTTTGCATTCTGAAGATACATGGTCATCTTCTAAACCAACAGTTGGGATAAGTATACCTGTAGTTCAGTGCATGATAATATCCTAATGCAAATTTGACAAGAGAGTATTAACTCTGGAGATTCAGACAATAGGATATTTTCTGCATTGCCACTTGTTAGAATCGTAAAGTATATAATAGGATTTCTAAATTTCCTTGTATTGGCAGGGCAGCACTACTATTTAAATCTTTTCTCTGTGTTACCTTTCAATCTTACACTGGTATACATCTTGTGACCTGGCCTAACTTTAAGCACTTACATGAGGCATCTAAGTAGGAAAGTTGTTCTCTCCAAATTATTCCCTCTTAGTGACAGCAAGCATGAGAGTTGATCTTCCATGGAGTATTTCAGAGCACTTAAGTCAGATATCTTAGAGGTAAACATTACCAGTGACTTCATATGGAAGGAATAAAAAGGTCTGTTATGTCATAATGGAGACTGTAAATGAGTCTCTTAATAGTGAGAAGCAATTGGAAGACTTAATGTCCTAATACATTATAAAACTGCGATGAATTTTAAAAGGCTTTAAAAAAGAGGGACAGGGGTGGGAGTAGGAGAAATATTCTTTGAGCTGTAGCTGCTAAAGTTGAAGTTATTTTTGTGAAACAACTGAGTTTTGCTGCAATAACTTTCCAAGAGCACAAAGAGGCTTACATATTCAAAGTACCACAAACTGTTAATGGGTTCCACTGAAACAGATGGCAACATTATGATCATTTTTGCAATTAATGCTGACTGCAGATTGTTCTTGAGGCTGCAGTCATAGTTCTCCATCTCCTGTGCTACCACAGTATTATCCTGTGAGAGAATTTATTTTAAAAATTTCTGATAACCCCTTCTTCCCCAAGCTACTGAAAACACAACATATTTGAAGGCAGTATGAGAAGCTTTCTGCTACTTGCATACCAAAGCCCCTGCAAATTAAGACCTGTCTTTCTCCTGTAACCCTGAAATTTAGAGTAATGTGTTATCTCCTTTTTCTCTTGAACTGTTAAATCGGTGTGTAGAAAGCTTAGCACATCATAAATATACTATTTCTGAAAATAACCTGTATGGCTGCATATTTCTTACACAAAAGCACTTCTGATTTACTGAAAAAATAAATATTTTAGATCCATTTATTTGGGTTTCTCAACACTTTTCATTGCCAGCTAATCTCAGCAAGTGGGGGTTTTTGTTTGTTTTGTTTTGGGTTTGAGGGAGGGCAATGTTTGTTATCATTGTTGTTTTGAGGGTTTATATTTGCTTTTTTTTTTTTTAACTGAGTATGATGATCTCATATGCATTGCACAGATTAAAACTATTTTCTTTGCAACCTTTCTTTGTATGCCCAGCAAACTCTATATGGACCAGAGATCATTAGCAGTTTGCAATGCCTTTGAAAATAAATCATACTATAAGAGGCACGGACCTTTTCCTTCATGGAATTAGTCTGTGAAACATGAAAAGTGGGTAGATTGTTTTGCAACTAATTCAGTGGAAATAGAATCAGTGCTATTGTCCTACAAACGAGAGTGAAATGCCTTGTCACATTAAAGGGAGACCTGTGGGAAACAGGAAGGACTGTTCTGCTTGCTAGTAGCACAACTTTTGCCATTGGAATTAACCAATAAAAAGGAGGATAGAGTAGCTCGAAGAGAAGTAGCTGGAGAATGATCAGACATTGTTGAGAACAAAATCAGGGAGCAGAGGGACTGGGGAGCACCTCTGCTTTGTCCCAGCTGGGATTACTGCCAGCTAACTGTGTTGGTCAGCTGCAGTTTCTGATCCCCATCCTCACACGCCCTGCCACGGCACACACATGCAAATGCCCACAGCAGGCAGCGGTGAAAGCTGCCGTCCTCTCCCCAAAGACATCGGGATCAGGTGCCAAGGATCTGCTGAGATCAGAAGGAGCTGGAGGCAGGAACCCTCCAAGGGGCAGCATCTCCCTGCAGAGGCTGGCAGCTCGTCCTACTCCCTGAGCATCTCACAGGACATCCTGTGCCAGGGAATGTCCCACGGTGGGTCTACCCCGAGCTCAGCAATCACAGGAATATGACATTTATCAAGGACCCTCTTCCCCAGCAAAATAAAGATTTTATCACTTGTGTTTCAGTTTTCCCAGCTCAGAATTTAGTAGGTACTTAAACCTTGGAGCCAGGCCTTCCAGAGAAAGAAAATAGTGCTGGTGGGCTGCATCTTGCTGCTGTGAGAAGCAATTGCTTCCCGACAGTCTGTTGTATTTTGGAAGGTATGCCTTCCCAATGCAGCACGGAAAATAGCAGAGTGCTAAAACCTGGCAGAATTCTGAGATGCCTCATTAAAAAGTGGAGAAGTTTTGTGAAATCCAGTTCTTTAGAAAACCTGAGGCTGGGGCCTGATTTCTGCTTTCAGGTCGTTTGAAGGTGAAGAGTTTAAAGTGACAGGTTAGCAGAGTGCAGATGTTTGTTTTTTTCAAGCCTGGCACTGTACAGATGTAATTGGAACTCGGAATGCTTCTTAGAGTCATAGCACAGTAATAAACTGATAATTGTACAATTTTTCTTGATACGTATGTTATGTAGAGGGGAAAATACTCTTTTATTCCCCCCAGAGTTTTACTGTAAATTGTTGAGTTACTTTGCTATGTAGATAAAGTGTTTGTCTCCTGGGAATTGTTCTAATAAAAGAGAAATTTTATAACAAAGTTACAATATTTTTTTACCTATCAGAAGCCACAGTAAGATGTAATCATGTTGTTTATTTGTAAATAAAGGACATTTTAATAATAAGAAAATAGTTTTAAGAGGATTTTATTATTACTGCAAGAGAGCAACTGAGATTAAATCTGCAGTAATGAATATCAAATGCTATAAAATTTGTAGTGAAAAAAGGTCACATATAAAATCTTTCCAATCGAGATGTAACACATGGAACTCTAGCATAAATCTTGAAGATACATGTTGAAGATTTTTGTTGATGTTGCAGAGTTAACAGTTTCGGGGTTTTGGGAAATATACTCATGTGGGGCTAAAAATGATACCTTGTGCAGATTTATTTTTGCTAAGTAAAAAGTATGTTAGCTAAAATAAAGTCACTGAAAACCCTTCACAGCCAGAAATCTCTTATGGGCCATGAAAGCCTATTGCAGCAACCATAGAAAGTGCCAGTAAAGGTTTATCTTAGTATCCAACTTAGATTCTAAGTGTAAATCAACCATACAGTCGTGATTTAAGTGAGACAGAGAATTTGGAGAGGTAGATCAAAATATACACAGGAAATCTCTTTAGCTTAATCCATTCATAAGTATTTAAACTCTTTTGTGTATTACAAAAATAAATTTAGAGGATGATCAAGAAATCTCATTAATATTTTTTTTGGTTTTTATCCTCCTTAGGAGAGACTGTCTAAAGAACCTTTTGTTTAGTCTGGGTATGATGTCATCACTGATACTGTACATAGAAACTGCATGTATGGTATACAGGATATACAGAATCATATGTATTTACATAACAGATACACTAATAGGCCTTTCCATTTAAATAAAATCAACAAAATAAATCTTGAATTGGCATATGATTAGGGCAAACACAAATGAAAATGAGGAAAGGATCCCTAGAGAAACATCATGTAATCACTTTGCATTAAGTTCATTCATCTGTACAATGGGTAGATTTCTATCTGCCACATAATATTGTGATGCTCTTTTTATTAATATTTCTAAAAATCAGTGACATTATTAAATTAAACAGGCATGCAAGTACCTGGTGGTGTTTTTTATCAGTCAACAGCTGACATTCATAAGTTCAGTTTCTCCCTCCTTGAAATTATTTATTCATGGCAGAAAAAATAGAGGTGGGTGCCAGAAAGTTACCTATCTTACCTCTCCAGGTGATGAGACAATCTGCCTTTTCCATGTCCAGTGCAAATACTTGCCAGCTTTTTGAAGGAGATGATGCAATCTCTGTAGCACATCCACTAAAATGGTTATCTAGCCTTACCAGTAGACTCTTATTCTTAGTATATATTCATTCATTGCTGCAATAAACAAGAGCTTTTTCATGTTTCTTCCTCTTTTTTTTAGCCTTTTTCTAGGCTATCCAGACCTTGTTTGTTCAATTTTACCTTGTGGACCATCTTCTGATGATCTGTAACCATTCTGACCGCTCTCTGTTGCAGCCTATTCAGTAGCTCAGCATTTTTCTTAGAAGTGAATTATCTGAAATGGAAGATGAAATTTTGGTAGACATTTTATACAAGCCAAAGCAATATGATTGCTTCATGTATAATCTTGCTTCCTATCTCCTCCTATGTGTATTCTTGGTGTGATTGCTTGGGATGACATTATTTACTCATTCAGCTTGTAATCAACCCTAAGGCCCAGAATCTTTTACACGACTTTTATCCAGCCAGCTGTTATACACACAGTATTTGGAGCTGATTATTCCTGTTTAAGTGTAGTATCCTATATTGCGAGGCTGAAAATTTCAGATCTGCGAAAAGGTCAGGTATTCCTTTTCTTGTATAATAATAATAGGAGATTTTATCAGTTACCCCATATTGCTTGCTTTCATCACTTTTGCCAATTAAAGCATTATTTCATACAGTTATTAACTGCAAAGAGAGTTTATTGAATAAAAATTTGACTACTTAGATCATAATTTAGGCACTGATTAGCTTGAGACCACTCAAAGAAGAAAGTTTGGCCAAAATAAAGCAGTAGAGACAGAGGCATTTCTGTGCTCTTTTACCTGTATACTAATTTATTGTGTTTCTAAGCAAGCAAATCACTCTTTATGAACAGTTTTCCATTTCTTTTGACTTTTCAAATCAACTGGACTCAGATTTGTACACACCCTACTGTGTAGTACTTGAAGTGCTACTTATTTTTCTTCAGACTGAACAACCTAAAGTGTTGTAAAATTATACAAATTAGATAATTGTAAAGAAGATATACTAATCAGACAGCCTATAATGAAATAACAGCTTTTATATAATAGATTGTACAATACAATTATATCTAGTGTTAGTGAATAGTAGGAGAAAAACAAGAATAGGAAAAGAACCATAATATATAGTGTTAAAGAACTTTTTAAAATATTTATTCTCATCTTTTGGTAGCTGGCACATAACACTAGTTAGCTATCTTTACATGGAAAATGCATGCATTAAGCCTACCATATGAGCCACTGATGTAACCAGAGCAGTCAATCCAAGATGAAATGGAGCTATACAGTGAAAGAATTAATTCAGACACTAATAGACAAGAAAAAAATCTTACATCTTGAAGTAGGAGATTACTAGCCATAGCAACATAAACAAACACTTCTCTGCGTCTTTCTTTTCCAGTTATATCAGATTATCTACCAAACGATGAAGCAGATTAAGACACAGGTTACTTAATATTTGGCTTAATTTTAGAACCAGTTTTCTGTTGTTGATTTCTCTTCCAGATGGAACTCTTTGCCAAAAGATGTGGGTCACCATATGCATTTACACCATATATAAATTCCTCACTGCTAGTCTTTTGTTCTGTTATAAATATGGTGTATTTGAATAAATTGAAGTGAGAGAAAGAAACCTAAATAATGCTTTTATACTGAATAGTGCAAATATCCTGAAAGAATCTCTTTGCAGTCTACATTCTTTACTTTTTCTAAAATAGCCATCTCCTGCAGGAACTTTGTTTTTAAATTTCACACTGTACTGCATGAAGCTTCAGTCAAGCTTGTGTGTGCTTTTCAGATGGGTTAACATGTTTGGCTAGTTCAAAAAAATGAAATTTAATTTTGTAAAGACAGTTTCCCAGTGACTGGAAAGAGTTCATATTGATTAAGAAGCAACTAAAGGAAATTTAGTTTTCAAGGAGAAATTATGTTTTGTAAAAAAAAACCCAAAAAAACCATTATTGTGTTATCTTTGGCTGTCTACAGAGGAATGTGCTATGACCAGGAAGAATTTCGGGGATATGGTTCCTGCTGGAATTAATGTCTCAGAAAAAGCACTCAGAAAAATAAGCTTTCAAATCAGGGCAAAATCTCTTATATCTTACTTGTAAGCCATATATATTAGAGTATTTGTGAAAACCAAGCTGTCATTTACATATAAATAAGGTGATGATGCTTTACTTGTGTTTTTTTAACTGACCATAGATCTGCTTCTGTAATCCTATCCTTCTAAAGCAAACAGAAAAACAAGTATTATCTGCAGCTGGTATATGGACAAATAAATTTAATACTCTAATTTTAAATTAAAGAAAACAATTTCAAAAATTTAAATTTGTGAACATATACATCAGCACTTTTTGCAATAGTACAACTCTACTATGGAAGAAATTGTTACTGTCTTGGTTATGTAGTAGTAAATAATTTTTTTCTGTCATCTCATGTAGGCAAAATAATAAGTACATGCTTGGTTTAATCTACAGGGTAGTTTCATTCTACTGATTTGTTCATTCAGGGTCTCTATTACTTTATTGCCCCAAAGACTCCCTTTGTCATCTCAGGAGCTAAATATTCCATTACATGTGGTAGGACTTCATAACCATCCCAATATGTAATCTTTTCATGCTCTCCAACTCATCCAGTGTCACCAAATTTTATTTCTCTGTAGGCATAATGAAATTACTCATAGATTTTGGAGTTGGAACACTGTGGCATCAATAATACAATGTTCTAATTCATCTAATGTAACTGAAGAATAAAGGCTTTTGTGCCCCAGTTCTGAATTTTGCAGCACACTCTCTCCCATTCTATATGTTTTAATAGAAGCTCAGCTAGAAAGAATGAGCATGAATGGTTTGTATTGTAGCTATAACACATGGCATCAACAGAACAATATCTTTGGAAATGTAAGTCTCATATGAGCTTAATATGTTTGCTTTTCTGCATCGTCAGGATATTTTTGGATTTTAAATGTAAACTGCCTATATAGATTTATGTATATATTAAATACATATACACACTATACACACACTATATAAGCACGTATTAAAATATATATATGCATTTATACATTTTTATATTTAGTGCATATTTGTATAAATATGCTTGCTTTTCATTCAATTACGTATTTTTAATCTTTTTTATGACATTCATTTCTAGTTACCAATATATCATAGTGCACTTCAACAAATTGTTAAGCATTTTGTTAATTTCTAGCATTAAGAGAGACTCGAGAAAACTCGAGACATTTGAAATTAAAATTCTGTATCCTCCCTTCCCCACAGATCACTAGCACACTTGCAGCTCTCTGAAAGGATTATGTGAAAAAACAAGAAGTTCTTCACAAGCTTTGCATAAAGTTTATGGAGTTGGACAAGGCATGCAAATCTGGACAGTTTCCCTGTTTCTGGGATAATTATTGTTTTCCTTCTTGTAGTCCCTAGTGCTGGTTTCCTCTCCAGATGGGTGGGAGCTGTCCCTTTCCTTAGATCAGTGACACAATGCATGACAGCAGTGGTGCAGCTTTTTCATATAGGAGGCTGAGGAGAAATCCTGGGATGAGGTTGCCATGGCAAGAAGCAGTCCCTGCCCTGTACGGTTTTCACTGCATTGTGAATGCCATGCACGAGCTCCACTTTTTATCTTCATTTGTATAATCAGTGATTAATTTACTGTGACTTAATTCACAACAATGTATTTAGACTTTGCACACTTCATTTAAAGGCTGCACCTTTATTATCTTCAAATCCATGAAAAGATTTCTGCAGGGAAAGGAAAAATTCAAAGTCATCTTTCTCAGTAGTGACAGGGGCATAGAAGGAGGGGCTATTTTTTGTTTGTAGCCATTAGATGTCTCAATTAGCAGAGCATTTTATAAACATCTGCATACAGCAAAATTTAACTGTGTGGTAAGTCAAAGGCAACTTGTTGGAGTAAGTCCTGTCAGACTGCTGTTTCATATAGATGTAGGACCCTTCCAAGGACTGATGGAAGGCATGGCTGTAACTCGAGATCACACAGTAACCAGAAGGAAAGAGGAGAAGGAAGCTGACTGCATCACTAGGCAAAAGGTCCTCCTGTCTTTCAGCTGTCGAGACAGCACTGACATCTCTACAGGGATCTGTTTGCTATTTTTGAATGTGAAGGTGAGGTGCCAAGAGACTAGTTGCAAAGGCTATCCTTGATATCTAGTGAGAGTTAAAGTTAGCAGAGCTTGCTGCAGCCAACATAACTGCAGACAAAAAAAAAAGTAAAGAGACTTTTGGATTCATACTGAATTATTTGAAAAGGGGGAAATCTAAGAATTAAGCAGTTCATTTAGAAACCAGTAAACTGAAGAAAAACTCCAACCACTTTATTAGCCCATCTATTGGGCCATCATACTGTTTAATTTCTACACTCTCTGGCCTATGCACTAGTCTTTGTAACACATGGAGAAGAGGGATCACAACCCTACTAGAAATGCTCGGGGTCTTCTGGCAACAGAAGACCTAACATTATTTCAGTTGCAAGGGGAAAATTTACTTATGACTTGCCTCCATTCCCCCTTAGTTAGATGACACCAGCAAGTATTGCATATTAGAATAACTTTTCTAGCTCTTTTGCAGTGTTCTGCTGACAGTTTTAATTTAAGATTTTTATCAAATGATAACGTTTTGCAATCTTATTGAATTAAAGGGATGTTTCACACATGAAACAATAGTGAGAATTTCCAGTAAAATGAAAATTTCTGAAGGCAGTGTTTTACAGTGTATGTTACAGCTGTTCGCACCACTATACTTAGGAAGGCAGTAGCTTTCTGTTGCTCTGTCCTACATAAAATGAGGAAATACCTAATTAGATTTGCCACAGTGGCTACAGTATGAAGGTGATGAAATTATTCAGACCAGAAACCATATGCAGACTTCAGCACTAGAGGAAGAGAGAGACACTTCTGTTGCTATCAAAGGATCAAAAGACAACTCAGTATCTTAATTTAGACATGCAGTATATCTGGTTAACATATTTCTTTCCTTCCTCTTCTGAAAATGAGATTCTAATGGAATGGAAAAAAAGCCACACCTGCAAAAGGAAATAAAAATGAAAATATTTAAAAATTTTGTTCACTCTATTTCTGGCCCATTTCTTCTTCTGAGTTTATTTTCATGAATAAAGATTACACTGCTCATATCTCAGTTTTTCTCAGTGTTTCAACACCTATTTATGGGTTTAGGAATATCCTTTTTGTAGTATCTATTTATCAAGCAGTATAAATAGCTAGAACGAACCAAATATTGTTCATCTGATCAACAGATCCAATTTAGGAATCGTTCAAGATAATAGAGTCCAACCATAAATCTAGCACTGCGAAGTCCACCACTAAATTATGCCCCTAAGTGCTATATTCACACATCTTTTAAATACCTTCAGGGGTGGTGATTTCACCACTTCCCTGGACAGCCTGTTCTGGTCCCTGACAACCCTTTCTGTGAAGAAATTTGTCCTAATATCCAATCTAAACCTCCCCTGGTGCAACTTGAAGCTGTTTCCACTTGTCCTATCACTTGTTACATGCAAGAAGAGGCCAACCCACATCCAGCTACACCCTCCTTTCAGGGAGCTGTAGAAACTGATAAGGGAGACTTGTGTGCTCCAAACTGCACCTGCTCTGCTGCTCTTGTGTCTTAGGTTTGAGTTGCCAATTTAAATAAACTTATTTCTTTCTGTTGTGAGACAGAACCAGGAGCAAAAGAGCAAGGCAGGCTTAAACTTGAAAAAAAGTATAGAAGAAAATTTATTAACTACACAAACGAAAGGGGGGGGGGGAAAAGGGAAAAAAAAAACCAAAACAATTCAGAATAAGATTTTCCAGATCGCTCCTTCCCTCCCTCTCCCAATCTTCATAACAACAAAACAAACATATAACAAATACTTCGGTCAGTGCCCAATTTAGTCTTTCTCTGTTCACTTCTGAAGAGAGAAGCCTCTTCTTGTTGAAGTTGTAGGGATGTTTCCCACAAGAAGGGAAAAAAAGTTCTCTTGTGGTTTTATCTTTCACGATTTGCATCCGCCCGGGAATCTGCAACCGTGATGTTCCTCCCAATTCTACAGCCGTCTCAAAGTTGTAGATGTGGGCCATGTCTGTTCCATGGGGTATTACTTTTAAGAATGAAATGTCCGACAACAACGATTCTCTCTGTCTCCTTTCTCTCTCCTCAGGCTTCATCTTCAGAAAACTGAAATCCCCTTCTTTTCTCAGGGCAGAAAATTCTCAACACAGGTGTTTTTTAGTCAAATCATCTCCTAAAAAGGAACATTTCCATCCCCCCATGTCTCTTTCCATGGTTTATAGGAATATTCAGTACATCAGTTCATTCCTACAATTTCCCAAAAAGATTTTCAGCCATTTCAGCATCTTCTCACTCTCCTTCCATCTTAAAAAAAACTTAGCTCTAACATCATTGACTTCAGAAATCTTCTCATTCCGTTTCATATTCAAAGGAAAGGCTGGAGGCTTTGCAAATCTTATCTGAACACTAAAGAGTTAAAGTTTAACACAACTACAAAAGTTAGGCCAGGCTCAGGCCATGCTGGGGGGGGCGGCTGAGGTGTTAATCAGCCTTTGTGGGGCTGGGCTGCAGTCCCACACTGCCCATGGCCACCCGGGCAGGCCCGGCCCGGCCGGCAGCATAAAGAGTCAGCCTTCCCCCACGCCAGAGCAGCAGGCCGGTGGAGGAAGAATCCGTGAAGGTTTTATCACACAACTTTTCCTCCCCCCGGCCATCGGGTCCCCCTCGTTGGCAAACGGGGCCCAAGCGGCCTCCGAGCCCCGCCCCCCCCCCCCCCGCATGGGGGAGGGGGCAGCTCGGGTTGGTGTTACCTGCTCAGCCCCGGAAAGACAAAGAGCCCCAGTTCCGGATTACCTCCTTCAAAATGTGTGTGCACGGAGCGAACTGACTTTCTCCGATTGGCTGTGGCAGGTATCCCAAACCCCCCACAAAGGAAACTCCCCCAGGAAGAACTTCTTCTGAGTTTCTTCCTCCCAAGTCAACCTATCACATCTTGGTACACACTCCAGCACCTCAATGTCTTTCTTATAGTGAGGGGCCCAAAACTGAATGCAGGATTCAAGGTGCAGCCTGACCAAGGCTAAGTACAGGAGAATAATCACTGCCCTAGTTCCATCGCCCACAGTAATTCTGATACCACTCAGGATACTAAACTCTAGGTATCATCCAAAGGTATCATCTATCATCCAAAACCTTTCCCTCATCCACTAGGCAGGTAACCTTGTCATAGAAGGATATTGGGCAAGTCAAGTCCCTGCCTGGGGCTAATAGCTCCCTTCTGGCCCTTCTTGTAGATGATATCACACTTGCTAACTTAAAGGCAGTCACCTGGGACCTCCATGGTGAGCCAGGACTATGGTAAATGGTAGAGTGGCTTGGTGAGCACTTTTGCCAACTCCATAAGTGCTTTTGGGTGGATCCCATATGGCCCAATAGACTTGTGCATATGTAAGTGGTATAGAACACTATCATAGTGGGTCACCTCAATTATCCTGTCTGTCTGTATTTCAGCTAATAGCAGGCATTTATGGAAAAGAGTTGGATATCTGGTATTTGTAGAATGAGCCTTCACATTTTGTGCTTTCCAAAAATGCAGTAACCAGTGGTTTTAAGGTGGGGTTTTTGGAGTAAAGTTGTTTTTAGCAGATACCACTCAATCTTATCTTTATTCCTGCCAGTGAGAGTCCTCATTAGCAGCACAATTGTATACATTGAGATATCACTTGCCTAGACTGAGGATAAGGTAGATAACCAACACATTTGCCAGCAATAGACTCAAAATAAAGAATATTCTTAAGTGTAAGTGGGCCTTTCCCTCTCTATGGAAAAAATAAAAAAGCAATTAGACTAAAGCAGGCATAGAGGAGGTGGCTGTGACATTTCTATCATTAGAGTCGTGTATAAGCCTTTCTGGAAGCCTCATCCTCAACCCTCGAAGAGTTAACAGCCTTTTAAGTGTAGATCTGATACAGATGCAGTCTTTAAAAAAAAAAAAAAAAAGGAAGACAGATTACAAAGGTTGTTCAAATGCAAAATTTTAGTTCAGAGCCTGTGTCTAGATGTGCCATTTGTTAGTGGAGCTTGGAAGTTAGTGAAACTTAAACCATCTTTTCTATTTCCCTGATCTCCACTCTTCAAGCAGTTTCTGCACTGCACAGTTGTCAAGTAAAAAGCATTTCAGTCTGAAGAACAATGAAAGGAGAAAATTCATTCTGTATAAAAAATGACCAGCCCCTGTTATGAAATTTATTGTGTATTCACTTATGAGATATTGGATAGTGCATATGTGTCATAACAGAAGGATTATCCATCACATATACTCCTCCATATACAGCTGTGCAGTATTCAGGTGTGTATTTGCATATCCACATC
The DNA here is from genome assembly GCA_037013685.1 of Acridotheres tristis. Taxonomy (NCBI): domain Eukaryota; kingdom Metazoa; phylum Chordata; class Aves; order Passeriformes; family Sturnidae; genus Acridotheres; species Acridotheres tristis. The sequence goes on from CM072887.1 coordinate 50,347,629, forward strand.
CATATAAAGACACATGAAAGACTTGGCTCACAATGGATGACTTGACCCAGCAAGTCCATTCCCTACAATGCAGCAAGGCTGCACTGTCCTGAAACCTTGCGGAACAATGTTATCTATTTGACCTTGAAGATCTCCAGTGAAGGTGATCGAGCATCCTCCCTGTGATATATTCCCTAAAGCCTAGACCTTTCTTATAAAGATTTTATGTTTATCTAAAGCATAGTTTTCTTGTAGCTTTCCAGTGCACCTACTATTTGTCAGTCAAAGAAGACTATGCAAGACTTATTGCTTACTATCCCTTTTGTTACATCCCCTTGCATATTTTGTCAGTTATCATGTCTCCCCTCAGCATTTTTTTCCTAGATAATGTCTTGTGGGACCTGTTTTCTAAATGTTTAATCATATTTTATTTCTCTCTGAACTCCCTAATTTGCCTGTCATTTTTTCAAATGTGATGCTTAAAATTGAATGTAGGACTCCAACTGATGCTTAATAAACCCCAAGTAGAACAGGGTAATTAACTCATTTGGGTATAAATTTATTACTCTTAATACAAATTAATACCCTATAGCATTTGCTTCCCTTTCCCTATTTTTTTGGTTGTGAAAGTGCTGTATGTTTGACTCCTAAGTACTTTGTCACCCAGCACAACTCCTATCCTTCTGTTGCATCTGTCTCATTACTCTCCTTCCGTTCTATATTTGAACACATTGTTAATCTTTCACCTTTACTTTTCAGTTACTTATTGCCTTTGTTGGAGAGGATTTTTTGTTCATTTTAGTCATCAAGTAATTAAGATTTTATTAATACTAGCAACAACCTATGAAGATGTCTCTTTATGGACCTTCCAAGAACTTATTTTCTTCCAGATTCAAATTAAAAATTGGTTTAGTGTGTTCTGCCACTTCCCACACAGGGGCCAATCCAAATATTGTATAGTGAAAGGTGGACTCTATACAGAAATTTCACTTGATATTCATTGCAGTATGACATCATGTAGGTTAATAATTACTTTCAAAAATATTTTACTTGCTTTGACCAACTGAGGAACATCTAATTCCTTCCACATTCTGTTGACTTCAACTGAACTACTTGTAGAATACAGCGTAGTGCCACTAACTAGTAAGTTCCTTCTCTGCTGTTGCTAATCAGCTGAGTAAATTAAACCGTGCCTTAAGCTGGCTATTCTATCAAAGCATCCCTACTATTCATGGGAGTGCATCTAAGTAGAATCAAAAGTTTGGGGGACTCTGGTTTGTCGAAGCAAGGCATGAGATGGAATTTCTGATTCCTTTGTGTGTGTGTGACAGGGAGAAAGAGTGTCTGGGGGAAATGGAAGTTTGGAGGAATGCGGGGAAAAAAAGTGCATGCTGGAAAGTTTTCAACCATCTGTGTTAAAATATGGCAGGTGTGTAATTTGGGAATTTCCACGTAGCCCAAAGGTAAAGTTTGAATTGATTTCATTCCTTTGTGCTCACTTTCTTTTTATCAGAGTGTTTAAAAACTTTAATCCTTCTGAGGAGTGATAGGTCATTTATCCCTTAGACAGACATTTTTTTTTCCTTTTGAAGGAATATTAGGAGGACAGTGGGTTTTTCTCTTGGCCAGCCAATAAGGTAAATTGTATTCTCCAAGTGCTAGTAAATATTTTAACTTCAAAAATAAAGTGAAGAAGAAAATATTTTACAGATGCTTTTAGAACTCGTTTAATCTTCAGCTGCCTCTGACGTCTCCATGCTGTGATATCTAAATTTTTTGGCAGATTATAAAGGCATTACAGACAAACCTTTGGCATTCTAATCTTCAATTCTGTAACTGTATGTAAGTCCTATCAGATAAAAATCTACAAAATTAAAGGAAAATCATAGGCATGAAATGGAACCTAGAGAACTTTACCTTATTCCTCTGACATATGTTTACATTAGATTATGTTATTTGCTGGAATCCTTGAAAACTTAAAGTAATATTTTAAACAGTAGAATTCTAACTGTTATACTTCCAGCGGCCAGAGAAGACAGTTGCTAGTGACCAGTGTACATTTTTATTTGCTTGTAAAAATATTATTTCATGTTCATGTTTCAAATGTCTATATTAAAGAAAAAAATGCTCCCCGCGCCTTTTATGAAATAATTGCAACAGAATTATTAGATAGTGAATTTAATCTTGCATTTCTTCAGGACCATAATTTAATGATTCTGGAGACAATTGGTGCATGATGCTGTTCTTTCAAGTATGAATACGTACTTGCCTCTTTCCTACTGCTAGTCTGCATTGTATTGACCTTCTGCACAAATCTTATACAGTAAATAAACCATAAAACATTCTTATAAAACAGATGGACTATACACTTCCTTCTGTTGGAGGAAAAAAACCTGACAAAAATCCAAAAGGCTATATTTTAAAATCTTATTTTCTAGTGAAGTTGTTTCCAAGGCACAGTACTTTAAGAGACAGTGAGCTTATGTGTGTATTGATGCAACCAAGATCTTACACTGTTTTTTAAAATTTTGTTTTCTTTTGTTGTTGTTTTTTAAATAGATACTATAAAATGTTAAAAGGTCAGAAGAGAAATGTTAAGTTATTCTCTGTCTTTGTAATATGTCTGATGAAAACAGACTGTATTTTTCAATCTGCTTTGCATGTAGTATCTCATCCCCTGTCTTGCTGAGCTGAAGTTATTGATATTATAACCAAAAATTCAAGGGAAAGGGTATTTCTGTCGAAGTTTAATGACCAGTTTCAAGTTTGGTATTAGCCTGTAGAATAAAGAAATGTCAGAGAAAGGCAAGCATTTAACCATACCCAAGGATCTGGACTTCCTTCTTCTGAGTCAAAGAGATACTTCAATCCAGACTCATTCTGCTGTGTTTATTTAAACTGTAAGCTCAGACTCTGAAGCAGCACCTAAGACTGTGAGGTATCTATCAGCCTTTTTTGGTGATTTTTCGATGTGCTATGGCAATGTAAACAGCCATAGTATCTTATGCTGCCACTGTCAGCATTTTCTGCTTTTAAAGAAGATAAAAATCTCTCTTTGTTATTGTAATTGTTTCTGTAGTACAAAATTTTACCCCACTAAAATTTAAATGTATGTGTGGTCCCTCCAAAATTTCCAAGCTAGATGTTTGTACACTTTTAAAGAACTCTTGACAATTTACCAAAGATATCAATCTGATTTCCTCATGCTGAGAAGAATTATGACATGGGTTGTTAAGGTTATCTGGTTTTATGAGTGTCAATAAGAAATGAAATAAAAGTTAGCTTATCAAGAAAGGTCCAAATCGTCCTTTAGAAGAACAAAGCACCGGTACTCATTATGAAAAATGAGAAGACATATGTTGATGTCGGTAGACTCTAATCAGGCAAGCACTGTTTCCTGAGCATGAAGGCAGCTCAGAGCTGAACAAGGTTCACTAAAACAACGAAAAACTTCAGGATAAATTTTGCTAAAGTTTGCATACCCTTTTTAGACATTTCAAAATGGAATTTTAGCTTGTAAAAAAAAAATTGCAAACATTACTCCTAGTTCTTAGAGTATTGAACCTACTAGATACACTCCAAAGAAGAACTTAAGTGTTTTGTTGTACAAAAGGAACCTGGAAGTCTATTGCAGAGACAATAAAGGGAATTAGAGATCTTCTACTTTTTTACTTTTATTCTTTAGCATAAACTGGCCTCCATTTTCCTAACCATTTTTTTTTTTTTAATTAGTAAACACACATGTATGTAAAACATGTGGTCTGTGTTCTATAGTGTTGTCAGGGTATTTGTGTTTCCAGTAAACAATCAAGGGTTCTAACCACAAAATCCTTATAGGCAGATATTTGGTAGTGCTCAAACTTGATTATGTCACTTTTTACATAGCTTATAATGGTCTACAGTCTAGTTCTTAAGGCTTGTTGAAGCTTGCAACACAGCATTCAAAGATTGAAATATCATTTTAAAAAGGCCAAATACAAAAGTATATGAAAGTTTTCTCTGAATAGAAAAAAAGTTCAAATGTCATTTCTTGCCCTGAAGATTAACTTTTCTTTGAGCAACAATTTCAAATTATTTACTGGTTTATCTATAATTGATGTAAAATACTGCCAGCCATTTATTCAGTGTCATATTGGTATGTCCAGGCAGACTTTGCTGTGACTAAGTGGTCTTCCTATCCTAAAAAGCCAGTTCTTAAAATGTTAACAGTAAAACTAAAATAATCTTAACTTTAATTTTTTTTTACCTAAATGAAAGCTTTCCAAGTACTTATTTTCACAACTCTTTTAGTAAGCTGCCATGTTATTTTTGTGGATATAATAGCTATATTCAGTGCTGAACATCACTGTTGTCAAATGTACTGATAATTCCTCTGATGTCAGTGACAGAAAGATTGTGTCTTGTCAGTAAGAAAAGCAGATGCCTTGGGCATGTTGAAACTGAGAAATTAGATTCCCCTAGGAGAGCAACCATGTGAGAACTCTAAGTAGTTACCTTCCAAGAAGGAACTGGTGAACTGATTTATAAAAAAATGAGAACTGACACCTTTGCTTTAAACTGGAGTAAAGCATGCAATATAGTTTGCAGAAGTTTAATTGCATTTTTTTTTCCAGTTGTATTCTTCTGTTTATGTTCTTCTGTTTTCCTCCAGACAGGTTTTAGCATGGACATGTACCAGGAAAGAGGATATCAGCATGCAGCTCTAGATAGAGATAGCTTAAATAGAGGTGTACGTGATCTCAAGTTCACTCTTGTGTTTCTCTACCAAGAAAATTAACTAAACATGCAAGGATTTACTTCTTTACTAACCCACCCAGCTTTCTTAGAAATCTATCAAACATTTTTCTTTGTAGACTAAATATTTCAAGAGATCTTGAAGATGCTGGATATTCTAGTTCTGACCCAGGAAAGTCCAGGAGGATGATGTAGCTTTCGGCTGCCCTCTAGGATTATTTGTAAACCAGAGCTGAGTTTGTGCTGGGGAGCTTGGCTGAAGAAGTTGCTGTGGTTCTTGGCAGAACGAAGCTGCCAGTGTAGGTCTATTTGTGCTAGAGGGAAAGGGCTATTAGAGGTTGTGAGTCCTTCTACACCTATTATTTGACCCAAAATCTGTTTAAGGATACATTTCTCCTCTGTTATCTATCCTTTGGATTTACACGTTTCCTGCTAAGTCTATCCTTTCCCGGAACTGCATAAATCTATTTGAATTTATTTAATGTAAACTCATTGACATATTTTATTTTCATAGCATAGTGACTTAGCAGTATAAAAGACAAGGGAGCATAGACTCTTCATGATTTCAAGATGTAGTAGGCAGGATTAAGACTTACAGATAGCAAACAAGAATGGTTTTAGTTAAAATATAAACATTTTAATAAAAAGCACAGCTGGCTGGACTCTGTGTATTTTCTGTGGTGGATCGACCTTTTAAACACTTTCAGAAAAGGGAGGAGTTTTTGTTTAAAGGTAGAAGCCAAGAGAAGAAATAGCAGTACATGTCAGATGTAGAGGGATGTTCCAGATTTAGGTACAGATTAGGAAAGATGTAAAGAATTAAGAGAGAAAAGAAACAAAGCCTGTAGAGAATGCAGAGATCATCCTATAAGAACAATATCTTTTCTATATGAGTAACAGGAAGCCTATTCAAAGAAGAACATAAGAAAGAATTTTCCCAATAAAATAATGTATTTAGGAAATAGTACTGTGCTAGGAAAAACATTGATTGGAAATAAATTTGTTTTACTGATGAATATTGATTTGATGTTATTATTCTAAAATATTTAGAATGTTTTTCTTCCATTCTCTTTTCAGATTTTGAAAATGAACATCAGATTAGTTTTCTGTGGCTTGATGTGTTTCAACATACCTGCACAGTACTCAGTCCAAAGAACATCTGTTTTGTTAGATGTAAAGTGGGATTATATATTATTGTGAAAAATGTGGCTTCAGAGGTGGCCCCATAATGTGGCTGAATTCAATTTTGGATAGTGCCTCTGTCATGGTTTAACTCTGGTAGGAATTTAAACCTCACCCAGCTGCTCACTCACATTCGGTGGGATGTGGGAGAGACTCTGAAGGGTGAAAGTGAAAAAAATCATGGGTTTAGATAAAGAGAGTTTAATAGATAGATAAAGGAAAAGCTGTTTGTGTAAGGAAAGCAAAACAAGGAATTAATTCACCACTCTCCATGGGCAGGCAGGTTTTCAGCCATCTTCAGGAAACCAGGGCCCTATCATGCTTAACAATTACATGGGAAGATAAATGTCATAACTCTGAATGTCTTCTCTTCCTTCTTCTTCCCCCAGCTTCATATGCTGAGGATGATGCCATATGGTCTGGGATAACTCTTAAGTCTATTGGGATCAGCTGTCCCAGCTGTGTGCCCTCCTAACTCCTTGTGCACCCCCAGCCTCCTCACTGGTGGGACAGTGAGAGCAAAAAAGGACACAATGCTGTGAAAACACTTCTCAGCAGTAATTAAAATATCTGTTATCAAAACTGTTTTCAGCACAAATCTGAAGCATAGCCCCATGGAAGCTCTTAGGCTTCAGTGGAAAAAAAAATTTCAGTGAAAAACCATAATTCAACAGCAGAAGGACATTTAGTTTCAGGCATGAATAAAAATGATGTAAGAATCTCAAACTCTGAGCTTGGAAAAAGGAGGAATTAAAAGACTAGTGCAGTATGAATCTCTTCTATCTTGACAAGTCTGGGATTCCTTCACATAATGTTGGGTAGAGTCTGTGAGAGAAAGTGTAATGCCTACCAAAATGCCATGCGCAATAAGAGCTAACAAATGTGGAAAAAAAATTTAGCATTATAGCCATATCTGCAACTCATAGAAATAGATGGGATTATTTTATTGATCTGCAAAGTACACAGGATTTAATCCTGTGTCTACAAAGGGAAATGTTTTCAAATGTAGCCTGGGAAGTTACAGCTGGGAGCACACAAGCTGACTGGCTCTTATCTTGGAAAGTAGAAACTCCATTTATAAAAAGCTCTAAAAATGTAAGACTTTAATATCCATAATCTAGGTATTTTTTGAAAAAATGTCTGGAAAATATATTCTTATTCTTGCACGGAGCTATCTCCACAGCTGAGCTTCTTCACATTCTTTCCTTTCAATGCTTTACTTTTTCAGAGCAACTACTTTTATTTTACATCTTGTGTACTTTTACTACTCATACAGTGGCTAAAAAAGATGCTATCCAGTCAAAGATCTTATTTGAGCAAGAATATTTAACGTGCTTGTCCCTTCCTTTAGATTTTTTAAATATATAAAAATCCTGAAGATTGACTAAAAGAATGAAGTATCAGAAATCTGATATATGGATCTGAGAAAAAATTTCACATAGTAAAGTTGAATTCTGAATGTAAGTGTCCATGTCTTAATGACTCAAGTTATTTCCTTTTTTAGAAGAAAGTAATATCATAAGGTGAACCTTCAGGGTTGTTTGCATTTTGACATCAGGAAGATCATTATTCTAGATATTTGCATTTGTAATTGTTTATATTTGTGAAGGCTCAGAAAATATACCACAATAAAGTACTGTGGATGTGTAGCTCTTTTCCTCATCTGTCCCTGAATATCCAGATGGTTTGTGATGGATACTTCTAAGCTGTGTTTGGTGCAATGGCTGGTACAAGGCAGGAGTCTGGATCGTAAGAGGACATGGCCAACCTTGTTGCAGCAGCAGTGGCTCCTGCCCCTCTCTATGGGGCTCACTCAACCTTTGCAAGTTTCCCCTTCCCCGGGCAGGCATGGCTCAGTTGCTCGGTTTGTGCAGGAGTTCTTGCAGACCAGACATTTATAATCACATTTATGAAGGCAAACCTGGCACCAAATTAATCTTTTCTTTCTCTGCCAGGCTGTAGACCCCTGAGGTTAAGTGCCTACAGCTTACTTTAGTGAGGAACAAACACATATGAGGCAGGAATGGGGCAAGCAGCTGCAGCTTGAACCACAACAACACATGATTCAAGAATCTTATTTTTTTTCTCAATATGAAGTGTATGTTCCTCAGTTTGATCCTGTTTTGGTATTTAAATTTTTTTTTAAATTATTTCTCTTTTTCTTTTTATTTTTTTTAATGAATAACAAGAAAAACATGAAAAAAAATCATGAAACAGTGTGAGTGAGAAGTGAAATCAGAAGAAAGTGTAAACTGTACAATGCTTTTTAAAAATTTTAAGGATTGGCTTCAACTTGCATCAGCTTTTCGAAAAAACAAAAGTGTCTGTGTTCCTACTTATGATGTCTACAAAACTCCAGATCTTTGGAGCCTCTCAGGCTCTTTTCTCATTGTTAATACAGCTTTATAAATTTATTTTTGTTAAAAAAACCTTGTTGACAAGTATACCTCAAAGAGGAACATGATGTGCAATTGGAGAAAATGAAGGCAGATCTTATTCCATGTTTGTGTGTTCTTTGAAACAATACATGATTAATACTAAGGTTTTATGAGAGGAATAGGTAGAAACAGGCAATTAAACCAGCTGTTTGAAGGTCTATAATAAGCCATAAAAACTTCTGGTCAACACAGTGACAGCTACATTGAAAAATATCTTTGTTTACCCAAATTCTTGCTTTGGAGGGGAAGTGTCATTTGGACTTTGTTTATCAATGTTTAAGAGATCTGTAAAACATTAATCACTACCAGTTCCAACAAGATCTCATGGGATCACTCATGTCTGTGTGGCACTGAAGAATTGACTGATAAAGGCAGTAATTATTTTATGATTTTTAATCTCTCTTTCTATATACTGAACTCCTGCATAAACCTACAGAAAGCAAAAGGTGTCTTAGCTACTTTGGCCCTCTCCCTCTCCTTTTTATCTAGAATATATCTTTTCCTGAATGTTTTCTGTTCATTTTTTCCCATTCAGTAGAGCCTCTGGAGAAAAAAAGCCCTGAAGTCTTCAGCTTTTTGAAATTTGGAAGACATAATGGAATGATGTAAAAAGTGGTATAATGTTGCCTGTAAAGAGCTGTCACATCAGTTGGCTGGAGTTCTTGATAGGTATAGTACAGAAGTTTGTTCATAGGATAGAGCAGTTCTCACCTTGGTTGCTGCAGGAAATGAATACCCCTGACTCTGCCAGCAACTAAGAGCTTCCCAGCTGTTTGCTCACTGTCCATCCCCAACCCTTCCCAGTGTGATGGGGAAGAGAATATGAAAGGTAAAAGTAATAAAACCTGGGGGTTGAGACAAGAACAGTTTAATAATGAAACTAAACTAAATTAAACTGAACTAAACTAATGAGAATGATAATAAAATATCATAGAGGAAATGAAAACCAAAAAATGAAAGAGAAATTGAAACCAAGAACAAGCAATGCGAATGAAAAATAGTTGCTCATCACCAACCGACCAATGCTCAGCCTCTTCCTGAGCAGCAGTGTCCAGCCAGCTTTCCCCCTACTTTATATGCTGATCATGATGCCATATAGTATGGAATAGCCCTTTGGCCAGTTAGGGTCTGCTGCCCTGAATGTGTGCCCTCCAGGTTCCTGTGCACCTCCAGCTCTCTGGCTGGCATGGAACCATGAAGCAGGAGATGAAAAGTCCTTGACTTAGTGTAAGCACTGCTCAGCACCAACTAAAACAGCACTGTGTTGTCAACATTATTCTCATCTTAAATCCAAAGCACAGCACTGTACCAGCTACTTGGAAGACAATTAACTCTATCCCAGCTGAAATCAGGGCACTCCCTAAACTAATCATGGTTCCTGTGACAGGACCGACAATTTTTTCTCTGTATTTATGCTAATTTGGTCTGGCTGTAAGGAGGAATCAATTTTTAGCAGCTCATTGTTCTACCGAGCCCTGTTGTGAATGAAAATAGCCAACTTCCATATATGAGTTTAATTGTTAATGAGAAGGCAAAATCCATCTTTGTTACTTTCTTGCTTCAAGCCCTACTGGCTGAGAGTTACGGGAGTTTTGGTTGAACCTCCTTTCATATCTCTCTGCAGATCAACCCTTCCCTGATATATGGCCCATCTTCAAGCCTCTTCCCTCTCTGATGGGCCTTGTAACCAGAATTTCAGCATCTTTATGTGCCATGAAGCAGATGCTGTTCTATTTTTCTTTACAGTCTCAATTGCCTCCACTGAAGACAGACACGCTTCATTTCTCTGTTAGCTACTGTAACTGGTCATCTAATGGTCAAAGCTGACATCACTGGGAAAATCCCCCAGGCAAATAGAGCAACAGCCTGCCTCTGTTAACTCACTGCTTTTACTTTTACTCACCATAATTGCCTCAGCCTGTTGGTCTCTGACAACCTGCTCCAGGAACATCACTATCTGGCAACCCCTTTACTAGCCCTGGAGATGTCAGAAGCCTTTTCCAAGTGCACAGAAGCAAACCGAAGGGTAGAAAGGAATTAAGCTTTCATACTTAGTGGCATAGAAGAGCTGGTTCTCTTCACAGCCCCTACTATAGAGCCTTCATCTTTCTCCTTTCTCTAAAACTACAAATCAAGTTGCTAAACTGGGCACAGAGATGTTTAAAATGATCTAGTCATATTTTTCTACAAAGCAGCAGCTGAAATATTTGTGTTTCATGAAAATTGTAAAGAATCTGTTTTGAAGATATGAGACATTGCTTAGTAATGAATGCAATAAATAATGCATGTATTGACAGAAATACGAAGGTGGACGTACCTGTGGTTAAATTTGGAATGGATGTTTATAAGCTGGAGAGTTTTCCTTTCAAAGTTTCCCAAGATCTCCTTCATAATAAATCAGGGAATGTGGATTTCTCACTTAAAGCCTGACAACAAAATGTTTTTTAATTTTTATCAGTTGGTATTTTTGGTTTTAAGTGCAGGTAATCACATTTGTAGGAGCCTCATAGCCATATAGATTCTCACAGATTTCACCACTGGCTCAGTTACAGCAATATTAAACTTTGCCAAATCACAAAAGACTTAAGTATGACAGAATAAGGCAGGAGAATATTGATTTGCCTTAGGCATTTCATTTAAACTCCTACAGTAGACAGTACTTAAAGCATTTGAGGATTTCAAATGTTGTCATTCAAAATACAGTGTATTTCACCTTTATAATGAGAAATAAAGATTTCTCCTTTGTTTATTTGTTTTTTGTTTGGTTTGCTTTTTTGGTTTTTTGCTTCTTTTTTTTGTGGAAGAGAAGGGATAGAGATGAGAGATCTGTATGCTCTACAGTTTTTTGAGTTTTTTTCAAAATTATCCTTGCAAGGAAATCTTATTATGACTATAGTTTGTGTTTAATGATGATACACTCTCTGTCTCATTGGTCACCATTATTTCTCTGTTATTTAATACCTAGATCTTTCCTGTCCTTTTTTTTTCCCTGTCTCAGCAGACTAGAACTGGGAGCATTTTTTTTCTAATTACAGAAAACCACAAATCTTTCTCATACTGTTTCATACAAGGATTGCTTCTATAATCACTGCTCTCAAAAATTACTAGCCCATCAAATATTTTTAAAAGATATTTCCTAGCCTATTTTATCTCTCAGTGTTAACAAAGCTTTTGAATTTGCTAATGTTTGTTAATTGTGTCACTGTATCTGAGTTAAATTTAATAAGATATTTGAAATTTTAAAGATTTTTTTCTCAACATTCAACATATTTTTTTGATAATTTAGGATATTTTAAAAGAAATATTTAAAGGTTATTTGGAATTACATTGAAAGTGGAATCCTAGATTGATTTTAGGAAGAAGGAAGGAAGCACTGAGTTATGTCAAAATCTGAACTGCATCTTGAAATTATTGGCCTCCTAGACCTACAAACTGAACTCATGTTCAGGTGTTAGCTTCCCAAAGTTTACCTTGCAATTGAAAAGGGTAATTGTTTTTTTGTATTTGATGCAGTGCCTGTTTTAAAGATGAGACTATGATCATTGTCTTTTGACTGTTTAAGAAAATGTAAGGAAGGGCATAGTGAAAGTGTATCAGAAGATGTCTATGAAAAAATGTGCAGTAATTTCTTCATTACCTATTGTAGAAGAAGATACTAAAATAAATCCTTAATTGGAAGAAATCACACAGTCTGTATTCAGACAGAAAACCTGAGCCAAAATTTAAGCATTTACAGTTGTTTTTCAAAACACTGCCTTTTTTGTAATTCCTATTGCCTTTTTAGGCACTCATTTCAGACAGTAATTGCTATTGCCTTTTTTGCTTTTATGTGAAGTAAAATGTAAGTTAAAAAAAGGAAAAAAAAAAAAGAGAAGATATGTGCAAAGGTCAGAGCAAAACAGAGTACTTGAGAGAACAGGCTGAGTCCAACATGTCATGACAGCATCAGGAAATATAAAACTGTTATTGATGGACAGGCATGCTGAACCAAATTCTAGGGTGACCAGTAGGAATTTAAATATCAGAATCCATTCCCAGTAGTAAATATTATTAGTAGTATGGGAAAGTCAAGCACAGTATTATTGTGCTATAGCCAAAATCTAAACCAAATTTATTAGGCAACTTATTTTTATAATTTTTAATACCTTTTATTAGCTATTTCAGTTGTACCTGGTATCAAACTTTTGTTTATTGACTATTTTGCAAAGACCTGGCAGTAAATGTACTGGTCAGTGGTGCCAGTAGTCAGACTGAAATGATTTTTTTATTAAAAAAGAAAAAAAGAAAATGATTGAAGTAAACAAAAAATTCATATGGATGTGAAATCTAAAATTCCTAGGACTATTCACAGGAGTAAATATTTTATTTGGTAGAAAATGCAGGATCAAGTAGAAAAATATTGCTCTTGTTTCTCTTTCTCTCAAAATACTTACTTTAAAGCACTTTAACTTCCCTGTGGAAATAAAATGTTGTAGCCTCAATACTGAGAAGTTTCCTAAAGATGTGCTCCACAAGACAGAAAAATAAGCTTGTTTCTTTTAGGAAAATGTAGAGGCTTTTCTCTTTAAGAGAAGCGGATTATTTCTATAGAAAACATGTTTCATTTAGACTATACTAACAGTATTTGAACCGGCCTTCAGGCATTTTAGACTTCAGTAGTGCCACAAAGGCTTGTCTAATTTAACAAACATGTTAACCATAATTTACCACTGCTTCTGACAATAAAATGGAATTTTCTGTTTACACTGATTTGAGGTTTACCTAAATTAGATCACATATGTGGGGGAAAGGAGAGGAGAGAGGATAGAATACCCAATTCCTCTTTACAGTATTATTTCTTTGTTCTACAGAACTTCAGTAGTGTCTGCCTCCTGATCTTCTGCATGTGTCCCAACCTGAGCAATGCTGTAACTGCCTGCACTCAATAATTAGGTAGGCTGGAAGTGCAGTGAGAGCAATATGGGACAATATATATGCTCATATTATTTCTAAAGTACTGATTAAACTCTAATAGGAGAAGCAAATTACCTTTTGCTACTGTTACAAGTAGGTGGGATGAGAAATAGTGTCTATATTTAAAAAGTCTGAGTATATTTGTATTTTGGTTCTTGCACAGGACCACGAATACAGCTCATGCTTGCATGAGTTTCCATGCTTTTATAGCTTTCCTCCTGTCGTGAATTAGAAGCAAGTATGTGGTGGCTCAGCAGAACTCAGCTGCTGGTGTCATAATAGCACACAAGGCTCCATCCTGTCTTGTTCCAAGCTGCAGACCTGGCCAACAAGGCAAATAAAGGGATCACACAGGAAGACAGTGGCAAATGTGATATAGTACCAGAGCTTCCTAACTCCTAATAGATATTTCTAGATTATTTAAAACTGTAAATAGTATAATATATTTTTTTTGTATGAGATCAATAGAGAGGGAGAGAGAGAGCGCAAGCAGCAAGCAAGAGCAAGCAAGCCAGCTGTAGCAGTTCTGGGAAGGCTCTCTAGCAAATTACGGATTTAGTGTTTGAGCAGAATAGAATGGGAAGTGGCTATTCGAAAATATGCTGAAATACATGGAATAAACAAGTGTACCCAGTGAAGATTAGGTATTGAAATGCTGCTGACATAGGAAAGGGAAAAAGAGAAAGGGGATTAGGTGGGAATTACATTAATAAGAACCTGTAGAAGGTAATTGAGATGATACAGAAATAATAACTTAGGAGAAGCCAAGACAGAAGCACCACAGTGCCACGGTAGTTTATTAGCATATGGGAGAAAATTTGCCTGAGCTATTAACTTCCACTTGTAGTAAATTCCAAGGGCAGTGAATCCTCAATTAATTTTTCCATAAAGCCCTAGAGATGCTTCAGGGCTTGTCCAGATCATTAGGATTGCTTTACAGATCCATAACAAAAAGATTATGAAGAAGCAAATTTTCCAAGTAATCCAAGACAAATTCAGTGCCGGATCAGGTGAGACCTGAATATTAATTGTTTCTAAGTACCAAAAGAACCTATTATTTTCCTTTTCTCAACTCAGAAGCAGGTCCAATATAATAAATACTTTAAAAAATCACTTTTTTCTTTTCTGACCATTCAGTTTTCTGAACAGTAATTTCACCTATGAGCCCTGAAGTTGACAGCAACCTTAATGGATGTTCAAATGGAAGCAAAGGATGTTTTCTCTCTCTACGTACAATTGCATTTTGCACAGGCTAACAGACAACTCAATGTTTAAGTATCTTGTTATTTGTCCAATAAGTCGAGCAAATGTTCACCATTGACTGTTCCTAGGCTATGTATGCCCCTGTTTTGTCTGCTATGTTACAAAGTGACAGAACCATTATTGCTTGGAGTAGCCCCGGGACACCTAATGTGCCACAGCTAATGACAGAAACACATGACTGAGAGTTGTAGGAAAACTTACTCTGTGTTATTAGCTTAGGTTATGGTCTAGAGGAAAGGCTTCAGAAGAATTTAAGGTTTGTATGAGATGACCTTTTAACAGCAGTGGCCTTTGATACATATGGTGAGTATTCCCAGATTCCTAATTCTTTCTCTTCTGTTTAGGACAAAAGCATGACTTTCACACAGTTCTAGGGTACCCTACAAATGCTCCGGGCTCAATGGTTTCAATACTTCTCTTGTCAATGGATGATCTTTTTAGTTATAAATAATGTCCATATTGTCCATCCATATCACAGTCTTGAGTGATCTCTTCAAATTTTACAAGATGGTATTGTGAATGGATTTTCCCTTCCTCAACCCATAGAAAAGACTTAGTGATCTCTGTTGGTATTTTTCTGGTGAAGAAAATGGAACTGAATATTGGTGTTAACATAGTGAGAGCTTGTATCATATTCCTTTAATACAAGGAAATGTTTCTTTAACTTCAGGAAGCTTTCTAAACTTTAATTGATCACAGTATTTATACAAATCTACACAGACTTCAAGTAGCCTATCCCCAACTTCTGATTTCAAAGGCAGCTGAAATTTAGGATAAACTGCCTCAGTCCCACACCTCCACTCCTTGTTCATTACAGTGCCCTCCTATTTCAAACAGCAAAGGAGAGAAAAAATGTTTATAAATTCTTTCAGCAGATATATTTCTCCTAATTAGTGACATGGCTGCTTGCCTTGGGTTTTTTTGTGCAATGGAGTAAAGCTGCATTTGCTTTCTGTCTACAACAAAAGTAAAGTAACCTCCACAGAGCTGTGGTTCTCATTCCCACTGTGCATTGGACAAGTGGATATGCAGAGCCTCCTACCCCTGCCTTCTCTCCTTCCCTTGGTATTCCTGGAGAAAAGTGGTCTGCAGCTCATATCAAAGGTACAGCTACAGCCTGACTTGGGAAGATCTTCCTGTATCTCAGTCAGATAATGCTACTAAGAGTTAAAACGTGAGTAGAAAAGGTAAAGTAATTCAGCATATGATGGGCAGATGAGAAGTTAAAATTTTCCAGGGAAACAGACTTTCAGCTTTGGAAAATTATAAGCTGATATAAAATCATAAGCTCCTTCTAATTTGTAAAGTTTCCAATTGTATCTCACAGTTTGATTTCCATATGGTATAGTTATCTAAAAACATCTCTTTAAATGAATGGAACTGTCAACAAATATTGCGGTTGGAAATTCAAGTAAGAATCGTAAAAGCAAAGATATATATATATACATACACATAGATACATAGATATATAGATATCAGTAATGATGGAAGTTGTGGGGAGTTTCCACTTATGTTTACCAAATTGTTCATAGCTCTACTCCCTTTAACTTCTCTGTCATTACAATATTTCATTACCAGCTGAACTCGGGCAAGGCTAAGTGAACCACTGCAGAAAACTGAAGAATTGTTTTTAATCTTTTTAAGCTCACAGAAAGCAGATTGAAGTTCTGAATATTAATTCTTATCCTGAAAGTTGAGGGGTTTTTTGAAACTTAGTGAAGTGGCATAAAAAGTTCCCATACTGAGTTTTTTCTCCAGATTTTTTCTTGTTAAATCAAAAATAAATACACAATACTTATTGAAGTTGAAGCTTATTATATTATTTTATGGTAAATAGTTTCTTGTATGGCAGATAAAAAATAAATAATACGTGTACCACATTTTAATATATTTGCACTGTTTTTACTACTAATAAAAATTATATTCACACATTTCTAACTGTAGTGTACCTAAATTAAAAGTAATCTGCCTTTTACTTCTCCACTATACTTATTTTAAAAAGGCAATTTTGAACTTCAAACTGTTTTCTGTAACTCAATGTAATTATGTTGGGAATTAATGAAAGCATCATTTTCATTTTATGCATGAAAATAATCTATCATTTGCTTTTGTGCTCTACATCATTTCAAAGAGTCATAATTTTCTTTTTGATAGTTATGAAGCATGGATGCTATCACAATAATTTTTAACGCTATTCAATGCTGGGTTTAGGTCCTCTTATCCTTATTTGCACCCTAGCTTTTATACAAATTTTTAGACTATGTGATTATACAATTTATGGAGAAAGCCACTTGAATTGGGAATAAAAACATCGTTCCTTCTGCAGTCCAGTTGCATGCAGCCCCTGAAGCTGCTATAGAAAATAGACATTTATTCCATGAAAATATGGTACTGCTGTAAAAGCAGGCCTACTTGTCTACTCTGCAGATCATAGGTTTAGAGGACCCTTTAATTTTGAGAGCAGAAGAGATTTTGCCCAAAATCTCTCTGTAAGGAAGGTTTTGTTTTATTGCTGGCAAAACGAGCTCACATAACTCTCTTCTTCCCTGTAAAAGGAAGGATACTGAATTGTTAGTGAGTTGTGACTTGTTCTGTGTCTTTGTAAACAACAGAGATCATAAACTCATGAATACAGTACTAAGGAAAAACAGAAATCCAAATCGTAGTCAGGCACTTAAATTACAGTAAGTTTTATGGATGGTCCCTTACAGATGGAAGGGTTTTTTGGTATATACCAACATATATCTTTGCTTGCCTTTTTCAATGTGTATTTATGCATATGTAAACATACAGATGAGCATACATACATCTGCAGTAATCAGCAAGCTGACCCACAAAGTGGTATAAATAATAACAGCATTTTGTTAGACACAGACTACTGAAATTTTTAGTGACCCCACATTGGAGAATACTGAGAGACTGCATGTGATCTTAAGAAATGTTATTTATTATAACCACAAGAGAAGTTCATATATGACCTTACAGTGCACTGTAGGTTGTTAAATCGTTGGTGGGCATTTTCAAGAAAAAAAAAATGAATGAGCAGAAAATACTGAATAAATGAAGTTGTACTTTGATTTCAAATCTCAGTTTACACTAAGGATATACTCTAATAGTCTAAACTTGTCATACAGCCATGGAAGTGCTAAAATCTTTCAAAAATAAACATATCCAGATGACGGAAGCCACTTTATCCTCAGGGTAATGGATCTCTATATTAAATACAGAAACATATGTATAATAAAACATATGGAATATGATATTTGCAAAACGATTTACAGAGCACTGTGTACAGGTGTGCAAGGAAGATATAAATATCTCAGTCACGATAGATAAACTGTTACAGAATCAGGGCTGCAGTTATTGCCTGTGCTGTGCGTCTGTAATGGTAAACACACTGGGGAAGGAGGATATTCACATCAGAACTAATTGTAAGCTTGCCAAAATTGTTCTTTGGGAATTCAGATTTAATTGCTTTCTTGAACTCTTGTATAAGGAGTTGTTCTCACCTTGTTGCCTGTGTATTGTTGCCATTAACCATTAATGGGAATCCTGCACCTAGAGTATGGGCAGAGTGTCAGTTCACCTGACACCTTTTGGGCACCCTTTGTTCCTACTGCAAGCACCAATCCTTTGGATACAGATTCTTGGCTTGTTGCTGGATATGTGCTCACTTCTTACCCACAAAAGTCCTCCTCAAAGAATCCTGAGAGATTTTATTTGTTCACCCTTTGCATTGCTATGACCTCATCATCTTTATGTTTGAACTGCTGTTCTCCTGTGTAAAGTGGCTATATAAAAATAGCACTGCCTAACTCAGCTGTGCTTCCTCTAGGTATTTGGAGCTGCTGACCAATATAAAGGTATTTTTAGTGTCACTCCTTTTAACTCTACAGAATCTGCACAGGTATGTCTGTGATCTGAGTAAATGTATCTATTCCATAGATGCACTGAAAGTGTTTCAGACATTTTTCAATTATTTCCATCCCAACTAAAACAAAAAAAAAGCAAGTCTTTGGTAAAGAATGTATGATGGCACTAAGAGCCAATGTGAGCTATATACTGTACCAATGTTAAAATTGCACTTAGCATCTCTTTTCCCCCACTTCATTATTAATTACAGCTTGATGACTCAAATGATTTTTTATTACTTCTGGGTTTATTATTGGGTATATTATTCTTTGGGGTGAGATCCTTGTTTCTACTGTCTGCAAATCAAAAGACCCACAAAGGAGTCTTCCAAATCTGCCAGTAATCCTGGCTGAATTACAAATCAGAGCCTTTGTCAGTCTTTTGGGCATCCTCTGTTTGGAAAGCATTCCCCTCTGAGCAGCTGGACCCTCTCCACTTGGCATATCCATTTTGCAGTAATAATTGTACTTTCAGATACTTGGTTATGTCATCAAAGCAAATTAAGAATGCTGTCTTTATTTCACTGAAGAATCTGACCCAGAGATGCTATATAGTCATCGTCATATCACTTAGATAATATTAAATAATATCTGGAGAGAAGAAACCTGCTTAAAGAAGTTAGTTGCAATGATCTGACTTGCTCAGGTCAAGGGAAACTTCAGAAGTAGTTGATGGTTAATGCGAAGTTTTCAGTTGCAAAATCCACATTTGTTCAGATCATCTTAACTCTCACTGACCTTGGCAGTACTACAGGGGTATATTTTTCTGTGAGCTATTTTTGAATAACCACTCTAGCGAATTGAGTTCATGATTTTTAATAGCAGATTCACTGCTATACTTGTCATTTCTCTTTTTTCAAAGGAGTCTTTTAAAAAAACAACCAAAGTTATTGCATAAAATAGTACATGTAAGATCCAGGACACTGTTTTTCTGTCTTTCTTTGAGAGTAAACAAAATACATTTTTCCTCATATACTGGACCCGTGTGGTCGTGGAGGCTGCAGGAATGTCAGGTTATCAAATATGGTGCAGGACTGTGAACAAACTCAGTTAGCAATTTCCTGTACATTTGAGACTCTATTTCCTTTATAATATATATAGTATAGTATTCTCTATAATATCTATAGTATAATTAAAACAAAGGCTTTTATTTTCTTTTTGAAAAAAAATGAAAAAATATCTTCTTCCCCATAGATCTGGAAGAGGATCTTTTTCCTCTGTATTGTAGGTGGATGATTCACAGAACTACCACCCAAGGCATATACTGGAAACCTTGTCTCACTGGAACCCTTAAAAGTGCCTACATGTTTCTAGGCCATGTGCAGGATGCATGCCAAGAAAATCTACTATAAAGGCAATGATTAGACACATATTTACAGATTGGTGTGAATTTTTAATTAATATCTTAGCACTTCTGTCAGATGTTTTATAGGATCCTCTCTGGAAATCCTTACTAGTCAAGAACACTGCGTACCTTGAGATTTAAAGAGGAAGTGTACAAAAAGTCATACATTGGACATTGCTTTGCAATCTAATATTGCTGAAAATAACTCCAGTTTTGACAATCACAGTTGACAATACAGTAGAGCAGAAAAAATTATATATAGTATAAAAAAAAAAAGACGTAGAGGAGCTAGAATAAATAGAATCAAGCTTTGTGAGAAGATGAAGACTGCAAAAAAGTGAAAGAGATAAATTTAGAAACCTGACAGGCCATCAACACAACAGTATGGGAAGGAAGAATGAAAAATGACACTTCGAAGATATGGCCTCAACAGCCATAATAAAATGCACAAATGGGCATTCTTCCCATACAGTCTTCTCCTTTCTATATTTTAGGAATATGTCAAGACCATGTAATTATTGCAGTTAAAAAAAACTAAACAACAAAACCAAAGAAGAAAGGCTAGTTAAACTAAAACCTATTCAAGAATATGATATATCACTCTCAAATGGAGAATTACACTGTAGCAATTTCATCTGAGTGAGTGAGAGTCAAAAGGGAAAAAAAATGAAACGAGAAGGAAATGAAGCTAAGTAATTGGAGGAAAAAGAGATGTCATGAATTGAAAATGAGTTTTGCTTTGAGGTGCTGACTCAGATGCATAGCTCTCTATAAAAGCTAAAGTTAGAATAAAAATAGACCAGAATTTTAGTTATGAATAATAATAAAAGAGACTTTTATTTGCTTCATGTGCTTCAGAAATATCCAATTCTTCTGCTTATGAATAGGAAAATAGAAAAGCTGTGCTATCCTTCTTTCAGACTTTGAGCCTTAGCCTAAAATCTGAAACCTGTAAATAGAAAATAAAACATACAATACCAAACTAGCTTATTTAATCTTTATTTACAACCATTCAGATGGATGACAAAAGAAATGAAATTTAGGTGGAAGAAGGGAGATCATCTGTATGCATTCTTTTATAGAAATTATCAAATAGATGAGTACTAGACCCTTTCCTCAGGCTTCACTTAATACATTTCTCAAAAAGAAGCAGTTCACATGGATGGTAAAGAAAATAATCAAATGCAATGTTAAGGGAAACAGTTGGGCACGAATACTTAATACCATTTGCTATTGTCTTCACCATATCAGGATTTTTAATATTGGTTTTATATCGGAACTACATTTTCTGAATCTGGTTTCTTTGTTTCTGGTTTCCAAATCTTCTCTTCTGAGAGTTCACTATTATTCTTTCATTGTGTGATACTGCGTCTGTAGCCTTTTTTCCATTATTTTTCAAAATTCCTTTTAGTATTTTTCATCTACCGTGTTATATCTCTGCCACTTTTATAATCCTAATCATAGGGCAGATTGCACAAAGGATGTCAGGACAGATTCACTTGTACATGGTTGTATTAGTAGGGCTCACAGCTGATGGCACACATGGATTGTTAATGGAGAAAGTTTTAAAACCAGGGGAGAGAGCCAGAGATGGAGGGAGTGAGGAAAAAAGCAGAGGGAAAGAGGGGGAAGGAAGGAAGGAAGGAAGGAAGGAAGGAAGGAAGGAAGGAAGGAAGGAAGGAAGGAAGGAAGGAAGGAAGGAAGGAAGGAAGGAAGGAAGGAAGGAAGGAAGGAAGGAAGGAAGGAAGGAAGGAAGGAAGGAAGGAAGGAAGGAAGGAAGGAAGGAAGGAAGGAAGGAAGGAAGGAAGGAAGGAAGGAAGGAAGGAAGGAAGGAAGGAAGAAGGAAGGAAGGAAGGAAGGAAGGAAGGAAGGAAGGAAGGAAGGAAGGAAGGAAGGAAGGAAGGAAGGTCCTCTGGCACAGCAGAGATGAACAGTCTCATCTGAGAGTCCTCTTCTAACAAAGCCGGTGATGATGGCTAAGGAAGCAGGATACCTACGGACCTGTGCAGCAGTCCCCTGCCACTCTTACAAGAATATCTAAGCCACTTCTTGTCAGGGGCTTTGGTCTTCCTCAGAACTACTCAGCCAAAGAGTTAATTACTCCAGAAGTGACAATTATTCTTTCCTGTGGTTACCAGGAAGTCTTGACTTCAAGAGGCAGCACAGCTCTGTAAGTGTCTTACTGATGAAGACCACTAATGTCTGGTAGAGTGGAATATCTTCCAGGTATTGTTGTCTTTCCTTATCTTCTGATGCTTTTAGTTTCAAAGTTGCCTTTTTTCCCCACCAGCTCCCATTGCATATTTTCCTTGTCCCAGAGATTACAGAACAGGGTCCACTGTAGCAACATATCCCTCCTGTGCTAGGTGCAGCATGTGCTTTCCTTGACTTGCTTAGAATTATAATATATTATAATTGTAATTTGAGATTGTTCAAACCACCAAAAAAAGACACATCTTGGGAGTTTACTTAAAATGCATTCTTCAAACACTTCTTCAGACCTTCTCTACAAATAGTTTCAGAGTAATGTCTTCCTTTGAAACAGTCAGGGTTGGATGTGATTATGAGGACTTATTCTTCCTGATAATGATTTAAAATATCATATAAGGACGAGGGGGGGGACATGGAGGGGAGAGAAGAAAAAGAAAAAAATAAAAGTAGAGTACTAATTGTTTAGATTGAGAAACATTTTAGTGTTATCAAGTATTTTTTTGCTATCTGCTAAGTGGAAATAACTTCTTTGGCTGATGCCTTTTCAGTATATCCAGTATAGCTGGATATTACAATGTCAACAAATCAGTCCCTCAGAGAGAAACACAGCTCCAAGACAATTTTTTATTGTCCCAAATAAGAGTGACAGAGCTTTCTGAAATGTGAAGACAGCTTATAAGCATTTGGCATAAAATCTAGTTACACAAAGCTTCCTTTCCCCCAAAAAGTGAGGTTCTGGAGCCCTTCAAAGTCACTGTTCTATTTTTGGCTGACTCAGAGCAGGGATTTGAATTAATTTATCCTGCCCAGAAGAACACCTGAAAAAGCAGGCCATGAAGTCATTTTTATGCTATCCTCTTGTCCCATGAATATTTAAATAGGCTGTGCAGAATATCATGGCTCTGACAGAAAAGACTGAGGGAGAGCCACCTCTACCAAAATATTCAAGACTTCTTTATGTGCTGTGAATGGTCAGATCTCTGAATCAAGAAGGGTCTTGACCTTGTGCATTTCCTAACTTTATATGAGTCCACTGATCACTAGGTTATTAAACAAAAATGAAAAATTAGGTTAAATTTTTCTTATCTAAAATGTTTCTTCTTTTGCCTTTTATTTCAAATATGCCAGAATAAAATATTCTGTTTCAGACTGAACAAAATATTTTGCATGAACCCCAAGTGACTAGGTTTTCTTTTCAACAAAAAGGAAAGAGAATTATGCAAACCAGCATGGAAAAAAAATGACCCAAAATGAAATATTTATATTTCAATCCAGCTTTCAGATAAAAGCATACATTTCTTGAATGGCTCTAATACATGGGTCTGATTTGAAGAGCTGCTGAATATCTCCTCTCTAATTGACTTTAACCCAGGTGGCTCGCAAAAAGCTGAAACACTCTGTAGCTCTGAGAGTCACCTCTGGAACATTAAAAAGCTGGAGGTGCAAATGTCAGCAAGTTTAAGTAAACAAAGAGTTATGCTAATTTATAATAGAAGAAGCTCAGCATAGTGCTTGTTGCCAGGCTCAAGAAAGTATTCCAAGGTTTTGTTACTTCTTTTAATTTTATACATGAAGTGAAGAAGGTTAAAAATTCCCAAGTGAACTCATGGCTGGTATCATAGAGTCAAAGTAAAAAAGAAAAAGGCACTGTGGCTTTTGCGTTTCTAAAATAATTACTCAATATTCATTCCACAGGCATCTGAGACAGGTGCATGGCACAGAAAAAATGTGCTGTAGCTATAACAGAGGAATTTGAATGTTCAAACAAATATATCTGTAAGATAAATTATGCCTTCAGTCATACCAAAGTTTAATCCTATTGCTTTTATTCTATAATTGCACAGAAATGGAAAATAAATTATTGTGAGTGTGTCAGTGAAGTTTATTGCATATTGCTATGCCTGCTTAGGGGGACAAAAGTATCTACCCAAGCATAATCTACTGGACACATTAAATTCACAGCAATGTATAGATGGCACTGAAGAATATGTTAAAAATTAGTAACTAATAGTGGATAAATTAATATAATGGGAAAATTAATAATACTGGCACAGGGTGAGATTGCAAAGATGATAAGGGAGCAGGCATAACTGCTGGGTATGATTTTAAAATTTAGGCTGTATGAAGTAGATATTTTGGCTTTTATGCAGGCTTATATACTTTACTGATAGGGCATGCATGTCTCTCCATATGATATTTTGGTTACCCGTTGTATACAAAGGAAGAGTTATCTACTTACATTTAAATATGAAGAAGAGACTGAAGAGAGTATAATGCTTAGGATCTAGTCCTGAAAGTACTAATCTGTTTGTCTAGTGAAAACTTGCTCATCTGTGGAGGGCACTGATACTGCTGAGAGAGATTTTGGGATTCAAGAACACAAGAGAATTGATGCTAATGAAGATGACAGTTTGAATGCCTGGCTGCTGCATAAAAGCAAAGCACAACTGCTTAAATGTCCCAGGTTAAAACCTTGTCTTATAAACTGTGTTGGACAAATATGAGACAGGCTCTGCATGTGATGTGATTTTAGCATCTCCAGAAAAAAATGTCTGAATAATTGAATCTAAAAGATCAGAAGAGAACTACTTTAAAGCACTCATGACTTTGTGGATGACTTTGAAATGCAATCTGTTAGGACATAAAGTTGCATAAATACTTCTAATCAAATAGAGCTTGTGTATCTGTTCCTTGATTTTTCTTAATTAACAAAGGAAAATTGAATGAGGATTTTAATAAACCCCAGACTGTCTCAGCTCTTTCCTTTATCCTAAAAAGGCAACTAAGATAGATGGAGAAAGTGAAGATACCCTCAGTTCCTTTGTTTTCCAATAATATTTCCCTCATTGTACCTTATTTGGTTACAAATGTTTAAATATGGATATTTTTCTTGGTGTCCCTGTGTTATAGATTTGATTCTTTCTGCCCTGCTGCTTCTCTTATTATTATTCTTTCTATTTTTTCCCTTCCTCTTACTTTTTCCACTCTAAAGATAATTGTTGGCAATCCTGAACACATGAGCTATTTGGTTGCTAGCTGCAATTTTCATAGTGGTACCAGTTAATTTTTTTCAGAATCTCTCTCCAGCAGCATAACATTACAGATGAGAAGTATTACCTGAGGCATCACTAGTTCTCAGACTCACTTGCTGTGAAACAGGCTAAGAAGACATGGCCTGAATCCTGAGACAATCATATGACATTTTGGGTAGAGGGGCCACGGGAAGACTACATAGCTCCATTCTATTGCTTCTCAGGAACAAAATACTTAGTTGCTGTCAGATTTCCCCTGAGGTGCTCGTTACCAGGCAAAGGCAAGGATGAAAATGATGTTCACTTATTCTAAAAAAATAAAAGATGGTGTTCTTGATTACAAAACAGTAGACCTAGTTTGAAAAAGACCCCAGGCTAATCCTAAAATAAACCCCAGAATCTTGGATAATGTTTCTGTGGGTGATCATATGAATCTCCTATAAGCTATGCCCCCTCACTTTTTTCAAGTGTAGGTAACCCTTAGTGGGTTAATTTAAATTCTGTTTCTTTGTCTATAATTAATATAATTTTCCTCATCTCTTATGCCTTCTGTTCCCCACATATGTACAACTGAAGCATCATTTGATCTGGGGAGTCTTCTAAGAGTTCATCTGCTTTTATTAAAGCTGCACCCTCTTGGGGTTTTCTTTCGTCTAGTTCAAGGTGCAAATGGAATATCTCCTGGTTTCCCTCATGTTTCTCATCACACCTTTTACTGCCATCTGTCTCTCTCTCTCTCCCTCTCTCTCTCTTATTTTAGGAACTTCATTTTAGTTTTTCATCCAAGACTGATTGTCATAATTCTTCCTTTCTCCCTTCTCTTCAAGTAGCTGGATTGCAGGAAAGAAGGAAGCAAGGAAATAAATCAAAGGAAATAAATCAAATAAAACCAAACCATATTCGTTAGGAGTATTCATTTTATAGTTGTGTTTCCATATTGTGGAAATTCTTGATTTCTGTGTACTTCTCAAGGCTAATTCTAAAGCTGTAGAACTTGGAAATGTCTTTCAAAAACTGGAAAATACTTGGAAACCATTTTGTGATATGGGTTCACAGTCCAGATACATCTTGATTATATATAAGAATGATAGGCCAAGTTATATAATACCCTGATAATTTTTTGCTTTTTTACTCCCCTTGTAATTTCTTCTGCAGCCCAGGTTTACTCAACATACAGAGATGGGGATTACAACATGTGTCTGCCAGGGATTGCAGAGAATATTTAGGCATGTATGTAAAATAGTTGTTTTAGTCCAGTGATTCTTTCCCATTCCCATTAGCTTTTCCTCTACTCTTTTAGGGTCTCTAAAATAACCTGCTTTCTAACAATAAAATCACTTCACTGCTTGGTAGGACATGAGTTTTCAGCTGCCAACCAGGCATAACACTACTGTTACCATTGCAGTATTGTTTATTTTGGATTTATGGCTGTTTCTTCACTGAAAACTTCAGAAGGTCAGCTTTGTCTCAGTAAGAAACAGGGAAACATTTGAAATCTCAGTTTGGAAAGCTTTTTCTTGCCCATTCTTATTTTTATGCAGACTTTTTTCCACTCTTAAGGTTTTGGAGTCAACTAATCTGAGATCAAAAGCTCAAATAACTCATTGACACAGCTACCTCTTCTGCTAAACCTACCAGATGTGAGCCTGAAACCAATGCATGAAGACCCAAATTATGCTCTAGACTCTAAATTAATATCAGAAAGCAAAAATTCCTGTTGACAAATCTGCATTATCCACTTGTCACCTTGACATCTTCAGAGGTCAGGTGATTAATCACATTAAATCGAGGACTCCACCAAAACATAAGGAAAAGCTCCAAATCTTCATTATAATTCCTGAAAAAAATTATGCTTGAACAGCTAAAGCAAGAAATGAGAAGACAAAAGTGCATATATGGCAAATCATTTGGTATGACAATATATGTGGGACAAAATCATTATGTTTATATGTAGATTACAATGGTACAGAAATAAATAAATTATCTCTGTTTTCTGTAGAATGTATATATGTAATACCAAGAGTAAAATTCAAAGAAGCGCTTAAAAATTTATCTTTAGGTTGGGAACTTATTTTACAGGAGTTCAGCAGTAAAGTTTAAAAAAATTCAGACATCTTTATGTGGGAACCTGTGCTTCAGCTTAATCCAGGTATGATTATGATTGTAACATTTTGTCATCATTTGAATATCTGAATAAGGGAAAATCATATTGGCTACTTGAAGCATTTCCTCTAATCTTTTGCCCTTGGAAGTCCCTGACTCCTCTAATTTCTGCTGAGGCTAACTAAAGCTAATATATCAAAGATGCTTATAATAGTGACTCATAGAGCAAACTGCTGCTCATATTCATTACTTATTCTATCTCTAACAGCTATCTTCTGTTATAGTGAGTACTGTACCTAGGCATGTGGAGACTGCTGACGAAGAAAAACAAATATAGTCACCCATACAAAATGCATATCTGGACTGCTGAGGTATGAATTCACTGCAGAATTAATATTCCCATAGTTTCAGAGAAGAAAATCAGTCCTTTCACTTAGGGGTGAAGAAGGGAGGGTCAGATGGAAATTAGCAGTAGAAAAATGGAACCTGTCTAGGTTCTGCATAAGTATTTCCTATTTGTACTAAGAGAACATGGAGAAGAGTGAATACCTTCACTCACTGTTCTTTACCAGTAAAACTTGCCTTCAACATTTTCAGCCCCTTGAGAACAGTGAGGAATCCTGTTGGAAGGAAGACTTACCCTCAATGAAGGAGGATCATGTCAGGGAGCACTTAAACAAACTGAGTTCACAGGACCTAAGGAGATGCACTTATGAGACCTGAGGAAGCTGACCACTCTCATTGCAACATTATACTAAATTATCTTTGAAAGATCAGAACTACAGACTGGTCAGCATCAGCTGAGTCTATCCCAGCTGCTCAGAGCATGGTGCTGATAACACCAAAGTTATGGGTTCAATCCCTGTGTGGGCCAGTCACTTCAGAGCTTGATTTGGTCCCTATGGATCCCTCCCAACTCAGAAGATTTTCTCTGTGATCTTCATCCCCGGGAAGGTTAGAGTGGAAATTCTCCTGGAAACCATTTCCAAACATATAAAAGTAAAAAAGGAAATTTGGATTAGCTTTCTATTATATAGTGACCAGCTCTGTAGGCAAGGGCTGACACGTAGCTCACATTGTTTATCTTGATTTCATGGAGGCTTTCAGCATTGTCTCAAACAAACAAAATTATGAACTACAGACTAGAAAAATGGACAAGAGATGGACTGAAACACAAGAAAAAACAAAGCCAGATAGCAAAGTATGTAAGACAGCAAACCAGGCCTTGAAACAAAGAAACTATTCCTAAACTGTCAGTCTCAAAGGCTGTGAATCAGCAGAACAAAATCCAGCTGGTGACCACTCACTATAGCCCAGGGGTTTGTAGTAAAGAAATTCTGTCTGAATGGGCACTAGGCTGACCAAGAGACACCAATGTACCCTTGCATCAAAATTCAACTGCCTCTGGCTTCATTAAGGGAAATCTTTCCAGTAGGGAAATCTTATAATAAAGGAAATTATCATTCCTCTCCACCTAGCCCTGGTGAGATGTATCTGGAATGCTAGGCCCATTTTTGAGCTTCCCAGGGAAAGAAAGACATGGTGTGAGTCCAGGAAAGGGTCACAAAAATTTGAATACTGGAACTTCTGTCACAAAACAAAACAGAGAGCCAGCTCTGTTCAGCCTGAAGTTGAAAAGACCCAGGGGGATTATGTCAATGCATAAAAAAACCTGACCAGAGGAGGTAAGGAAGACAGAGCCAGATTATTAGTGGTGCCCAGTGCCAAGAAAAGAGGCAATAACCGCTAATGGAAATAAAGTTACTTCCCTTTAAACATTAGAAAAAATATATTCTATAAATCAAATTAGAATATGTTTACTGAAAACGAGGTCATATACAGGTTTCCCGGAGAGGTTTTAAAGCCTGCATTCTTAGAGATTTTGAAACCTCAACTAAACATGGTCCTGATGAACATTGGAGAAGGGGATTAGCCTAGATAATCTTCAGAGCTTCCTTCCTATCACAGCTGTTTTGTGATACAACAACAACATCAATCTTAATAAACAGGACCCTGACTCTCATTAGGTCTTGTATGGGCACATACGTAAGGCTTTGATCCCAGCTAGAAAAGCAGTTAAAATCTAAATTTTATTCAGTCTTAATTTTGAAATTGATATTTTCTCAGGAGAAGTTTAGAATGCAGTATAAATAGTTTGTAATTTCTGGGATCGGAATAGCAAAGTTGTGCAGGGATTCCATAAAAAAAGTGCAGCAGATAGTGGTCTGTGGTGTTTTTCCTGCTTCCTACATTGGTGTTAGACACTGCCTTAGAACTTTATCACATGTTAAGAAACCTTTATCTTCTGTCTTCTTTAAGCCAACAATACCAGCTTTCAGAACTGTTGAAGCTTGGACTATCTTCTTTTTCTACAGTGTCCTTCACCATTTCCCAGGATTTAGGAAGCTTTACTTAACAAACTTCCACTGTATAGAAAGACTTTTACCACTCATTTATGTGCCATGCATATTTCTCCTTTTTTTTTCCCTTGCCTTCCCTGAATGATTATATTTCCTTTATATATAAAGCATAATATATAATCCAGTCTCTTTCCCCTTTCCTTTCCTTCACACACATACAGTCTTCCTTCCTTTTTGTGTGTTTGAAAGCCAAAAGTAATGTATTCATCTGAACAGCTGGTTAACTTTCATGCTACATGCAAATCCATTTAAAAAGTAACAAACCTCGGGAAAATGCGACAAAAACCTACAATAGCTCAAATTGTAGTTCCGATACAAATCTCTCACTGTTCAGAAAATCGTGTTCATTGTCTTTTATTTTTAGAAAATTCATTACAAGAACTTAAAAAGGAGATGTATTCTTCTGCATTGTAGCATATTCAGGAATTCCATTTTTATCTTGTGACTCTATTCATTTGGGAACATGCAGTGAACCAGCAGGACAAGGCTCATTTCAGAAATACAGCAAAGTAGGACAGTGTCCTACCAAT
Source organism: Acridotheres tristis (assembly GCA_037013685.1). Classification (NCBI taxonomy): domain Eukaryota; kingdom Metazoa; phylum Chordata; class Aves; order Passeriformes; family Sturnidae; genus Acridotheres; species Acridotheres tristis. Next base: position 50,377,730 of record CM072887.1, read on the forward strand.
GACAAAGAAAAAAATAAATAAATTTAAAGAGGCATACTTCCAGTTTTCTGTTGACTTGTGTTCTAGTTTTTATAGTACTGTAAAATATATCATTTTTAAATGAGCTCTGGCTAGCAAAATAAAACTGAACATAAATACACTGCATTTTAATGCACAAAGTTTGTTTTTCATGTGGAAATGCACACAGAGTATGGACTTTCTCCTTGCTGGAAAACAAACAATAGAAAATAAATATTACATATACAGCAGCTTGGAATGATGGATTTAAATTTTTTCTCATTATAGCATTGAAAATGTTGCAATTTCCCTGAGTTAATGCCAGCATAATTTGAATATGGTTTACAATCATGACAGGTCAAAAAAATTGAGGCTAATCTGCCAAAGAGTCATTGCTATTAAGTAAAGATTTTACTGGGCCCAATTAATAACTCTCAAAAATATTTGTATTTTCTTAAAAAATCCAGACACTAGGGAATGCTAAGCTTTCAATTTTTTTTTCCTAAGAAAGATATGCTTGCCTCCTCCTTTTTTTTCAGCAACTAGTATAAGAGTTCTGAAGGGGAAATCAAGATAATCTGGCCTAAGTGCAAATTACTTGGTGATTTTTTTCTAATTATTAACCCTTGCAAGTGTGACACTGATCATAAGTGTAGCTCTGTTATTCTATTCTAGCCAGAAAAAAAAAAAAATCAGCACCTGTTTTGGTCACTGCCATAATAGCCAGTTAATAGTGCTGGCAAGAATCAAGAATTTAACATCTTTGGACTTTTGAAATATGGTTAGTACTTGTTAAAGAAATGTGTATTTTAATGTTTGATAAAGAAATATATTTAACAGTGGCATTAGGTTTCTGCAGGGATAGATTCTGCAGGTGTATAGGAATGAAGCAACCAGGTTCTTCCATGTAATTTAACTTGTTAAAGTGATCAGCTGTAGCTTGTTCAGGACTATAACCTTCCAAAAATCTGAAATCTTACCTGGTAATCCAGCCAAAATAAAGGGCAGAGAAAAACTGGGACACTAGTAGAAACCTATCTATTAAAATTGAAATAATTATTAAAAAAGTAAGTTAATCATTATCACTTTTAATGAGTGCTGTGTTTTGTCCAGTACAAATAGTGAAATAAATATTCACTGTGCAGACTTCATCTCCGAGTTTTCCATCACAATGACAGAGCATTTGGGTTAGAGGTTTCTGATTTATGTTATATTTCTGCAAAATGTTTTTACCCAGGTTTGGCTTTATTAATAGGCTAAATTTAATGATATTCAGTTTTACTAGATGGGTTAGACATATTTTCAAGAATTATACCTGCAGTGGTAACTTTTTATTGTTTTATGGTTTTACAGTCACATTTCCTGTAACCTGTGTGTCCCAAATGCTTTTTTTTATTACATAATATCACATAGTATTACATAGTACCACTCATTTCTCTGTATAACTGGCGATCTGACCTTCACAGATGCCAAATACAGATACAGGCTCTAACTCCATCAGTCTTATTCTCAAGCAGATGGACTTAACACTGACCTCATCAACAAAGATATCAACACATCACACCTGCAGGGTCATGCATCCCATGCATTTAGGAAGTTGTCCTGACTTAACGCTGCTGATCTCCCACTGAAGATTTTTAGTTAGGGGTCAAGACTCAAATTGAGACTTGTCATAGATATACATCCTCTCTGGAGCAGACAGTTCCATAACACGAGCACAAATTCAGGCAAGCACAAATAGCAGTGGACTTTTTTAAACAAAATTCAAGTCAGTGGCAGAAGCTTCAAGTTTCATGACTTGCAGTGCAGTTTAGGCATAGCCTAAATTATAGAAGGCCTGCTTTATGAAAATCCTATTTAGCCACCTTATTATCATATATTTTGGTAGTTGCAGTTTTTTTTTTTCCTTGTGATTCCTGAGATGGACACTCAGCTGGACTCATTCCATGTATGTTCAGCACTACATGAAACCAAATTAAGGACCTACATACCCCCCAACTTCCTCCTTCTTTCATCTTTTTCAGGAGACAATGAAAAGACATGACATTTCTAGACAGTGGTTCAAGTCTGTTACTCGAGGTATTGTTTTATTGCCTAAAATTAGGTTGGGCAGGATCAGACCTTGTTGATTAAGCAGCAAGAGAGGCGGTCCTTTAAAGATAAGCTGCTGGTGAGTGATAAACTACATGCTTATATAAAAAGAACTGTAATTAGTCAGAAGTAGAAACATGATACAAATCAGCAAAACATTAGGGGTTGGAAAATAATAATATTTTGGCAAGAATCCCGTTAAAGTCAATAATTAAGTCCAGTGTAATTATTGCAGTGGTGTTGCCCAAGCACATGCCTAAGGACTTTTAGTAGTAGTGCATGCTCAGTCACAGGGGAATTCATCTCACTTTGTTGGGAAATAAATACTCAAAGGTATTCACCCTTCATGGAGAGATGTTTAGAGAAGACAAGGCATATCACCATTCATATATATATTTTCATGAGACCAACTGTCCTTTGAAAAATTCAAATTTCTCTCCAAGAAAGGAAAAATTTGCCCAAGAAAAGCCCTCGGACAACTAGCTTAATTGCAGACTACCAACTTCAGATGTCTTTTCAAAGTGAAACGCATTCAACAATAGCTGTTTGTACTCTAAGAGCTTATAACCTCAGGGGGAATTTAAAAGCATTTAGAAGTAAGATTTGGGCTCCTGATTCCCACAAGTTTATAGCTTCTATTCATCATTGTACTTTGTGAATACCTTCCAGTGGTCATGAAATGAATCACAGTGATCATGTGCTGAATTATCTTTCCCAGACCCCAAATTTTTGTTTCTAAATATTATTAAAATTTCACCTTTTGCATTGATTTAGTAAATCTCAGGAGTAATGACTTTAATCATTAAGTAGATTTTTTACTTCATTAAAATTTGATGCATTAATATTGGTGATCTTTTTATAATAAGAAGAAGACAGTATACACAGAAATAAAATTGTGGGATATAACTGATAATGTATTAATCACTTTATAAAGTGATACATTCAAAATACAGGTCTTAGACTGTTTATATTTTTACCAATGAGTCGCATAGGAAATTAAGGCAATCAGAGAATCATTAAATGGCTTATGTTGGAGGGGACCATAAACATCATCTAGTTCCAAATCCCCTGACATGGGCAGGGACACTTTCCATTAGACCAAGTTGCTCAAAATCCCATCCAACCTGGTCTTGAGCTATTCCAGAGATGGGGCATCAAGAACCAGTGCCTTACTACACTCATAGTAATCCAGTGAAGCAATACCAGAAGGATTTTTGTTTTAATATTGTGTTCTTTTTATTTTAATTTGCCTTTCTTCAAACCACCATGAAAAACATTCAAAAGAATACATTAGGTTTATATTCCATGTATTTGCACTTCAAAGATATATTTTACAGAATAGATATTTAATTCATTTATTAAGACTAACTCTGCCACTTGCCCTTTGCTGTGAAGCAGATTCTAGCTAATTTGCTGTTGAGGTGGATTTTGTTTGCATGTATTTTTAAGTGGCTGTCATATTTCTGTATATCTAAATCATTCGCAGTTCGTCCCAGTGAGAAGAGTGGAGGAAAGGTGTAGCCACTGCTGAGAAGGAGGTGTTTTGGATTTGGATGGCAGGGTTTTGCCAGTGAGGGAGTACAGTAGTGGCTTCTGTGAGAAGCTTTCCCTGTGTCCAATGAAACCATCGACAGCTGGCTTCCAGACAGACCTGCCACTGGCCAAGGATGAGCCCATCAGTGATGGTGGTAGCACTTTCCCTTTTAAGAAGGGGAAAAAGCTGCTGCAGAACAGCAAAGAGAGGACTGAGAGGAGCAGCCCTGCAGACACCAGGGTCAGTGGAGGAAGTGAAGGAGATGCCTGCGGCGTGTGATGCAGCCCATGGTAAGACTGGCTGTCTTCCTGCAGCTCATGAAGGTCCATGGTGGATAAGATATCCACCTGCAGCCAGTGAGGGGGCCCCCCATGGATCAGGTGGATGCCCAGAGGTGTCTGTGGCTCTGTTGGAAGCCTTTGCTGGAGCAGGCTCCTGGCAGGACATGTGGCTCCATGGAGACAGGAAACAACAGGAGCACATTTCCTGGCAGGACTTGTGACCCTGCAGGGGACCCACACTGGAGCTGTCTGTCCCTGAGAGACTGCATTCCATGGAAGAGACCCACAGTGGGGTAGTTTTTGAAGAACTGCAGCCTGTGTGAAGCACTCATGTTGGAAATTCATATTGGAGGACTGTGTCCTGTGGAAGGGAGCTCACACTGGAGCAAAGGAAGTATGTGAGGAGTCCTCCCATTGAGGAGGAAGAAGTAACAGAGACAACATGTGATGAACTGACCACAACACCCATTCTCTATCTCCCTGTGCCACTGTGGGGGGTATGAGGGAGAAAAATTCCGAAGTAAAGGTAAGTCTGGGAAGAGGGGAGGGCTCGATGGAAGGTGTTTTAAGATTTGATTTTATTTCTCTTTATCCTACTCTGACTTGCTTGGTGAAAAATTAAGCTAATTTCCCCAAGTCATGTCTGTTTTGCCCATAATTAGTGAGCAATCTCTTCCTGTCCTTATCATTACCCACAAGCCCTTAATTATATTTTCTCTTCTCTGACCAGCTGAGGAGGGGAGTGGCAGAGTGGCTTTGGTGGGCTCCTGGTGTCCAGCTGAGAGACTCTATTGTTGAAGAACAGAATCCTACTGGCTGAGATAAGGTTTGAGAGTCTATAGAGTGGGAAGAGTCTGTAGGCCATAATATAAAGTCCTCTTTATGATGAATAAAACATCAAGACTGCTATTTACTGGGGGTAAAAATCACTCATTGGGAATGTCTGTTCCTGAGGAACAAAGTCTTTTGGCTCGACTAATTTTTTTTTTACTGCATTTGTTTATCAAAGCAATTTTTTGAATCAGATTTATTGTGTTTTGAGACCTTTCAGACCAATGCTTAGTTTTGTTTTCTAATTTGAATATAAAATACACCCCGTGCATGCAAGAATCTGCTTTATAGCAACAAAATCAATAAAAAACCCTCCTGGATTTTCTGGTTCCAGATTAATGTTGAGATTTGGAAAAAAATAAAAAAAAAAAAAAGAAGTTGTTTTTTTCCAGGAAAATGAATACCCATAAAAGATAGGTAAAAAAATAAAATGACCCCTATACAATGGAACATTGACCGTGTCTCAGAAGCTCCACTAAGAGCTGAAAATGAAGTGACTTGTCAATAAATATTAGCAATATACTGGTGGGAGTGATAATGAATTAATGTAGCAATTAATATGGAACTTGAGTTAACAGATAGAGGCACATATAGATAAATGTGCAAGACGAGTAAAAGTGATAAATTGATTTTAATCAATATTCAGGCGTTTCATAAAGATTCAAGAAACTGAGTCTTTGGCTATCTGCTCGATTCTGGCATATTAACAAACGAACATAAGATCTTTCTGTTTTTGAATATGAAGAGAAGAAATTCATATGAATACTGGCATTGATTCCTGCTGATTCTTTTGACACTACAGCATTTAGAGTTAAGCCAACCTCCCTGCTGCTTTGCAATGCAAACTGAATGGGAAAATTAAGGGTAAATTACCACCAGCATGCATGATATTGTGGACAGTCTCAAAATCTGCTCCTGGATGCAAGATAAAAGCATTTTACTTTCAGCAGATGTAACAGGAGGCCATTATAAACACTTGCCTAATGAACCGTGTCCAGCTCCATGAACCATATCAAATTGTGCAAGTTTTGAAAATACTGTGCAAAACAGTCCGCCACAAAGATATGCTGAAGATGGGATTTTTCTCCCAGTAATATTACTTTTTATCTCTGGAATCCTCACCAGTCCAAAACTTGAATTACTCTGGCAACTGTGTAAAGACTGCCAGCTCTGAGAGTGGGGATATCCCGTGACACATGCACTGCCACACTTGAGGAGGTCACTCTCTGAAATGTTGCTTTCTGGCTTCTCACTCCTCCCCAGAGAATGGCGCCGTTTATCAAAACCACTGTGAGGATGTGGGAGCCACTGTCTCATCCCTTGATCGCTTTTTGCTGAACATTTTTCTTGCAATGCTATGGAACAACCTCTTTGCAGTACTCTGTTTCTACCATAGGCATTTGTTAGAACTTCCCTTCTCTACACAGCAAATAAAACAGTTTTGAAACATGCATCTCTGCTTTCATGAGAAGCCTTTACCCAGATACCACATGCAAGACTGTATGACTGTATGGCATATGACTGTGCTGCTCTCTGAGTCTGTTTTAGACACTTTTGGGCTTTTACCTCAGCGGGGAGGGGAGCTGTTAATCAGTTTTTCTTCCCTAAGAAATATGATCAAAGATCAGAATTAATTTCTGCAAGCAGTTGAATGGGCAAGAGCAGTCGTTCTAAAAGGGGCCCACATTTGCTCTCCTTGTACCAATTTAAGGTTCACTGCACAGTGACAGGCTCAAATCTGCATGAGAATGCAGCCTTGGCAGCTTGCCCCAGCCCATCAGGGCTACCTTGCCCTGGCATCATCTCAGCTCTGCAACCAGGACATTCTTCTGGACTGGAAAATCTCTTCCTCCTGCTGAGTAGCGACTTCACAACAGCCCATGAATATAATTTAACCAAACTCCCCGTACAAATGTCATCCTGTGCCACTGAGCCCTCCAAAGGTTTGCAATCCCCAAGAAGTGCATCTGTCTGCCCGTAGCAACTGCTTGAGAGTTGCCAGTTTGGATAGAAGTCAACCTGCAAATGGGACTCTCATAAAACTTCACATTTTGCCACTGCTGAGCCATGGACAGTCAGAAGACACTGACTGCTGAATGTAGAGCTGTGCAATGCATCATCTCCTCTTTGATGGTAAAACTTTTAGTCAAGTAATTGTTCATTTCTGCAGTGAAGTTGGAGGCCCTATAAGTGCAGCCTCTTGAATTCTTGACATACTTGAGCCCAAAGAATGACAATTTCACCACAGTTTGATTTCAAGATAATGCTGATATTTTTTGAGATTTTTCATATGTTTCATGGAAATAAAATTGAGCATTATTTCTCTATATAATTACTGTTCAATGTTAGTTTCACACTAAGACTCTGATTTGTATTTCAGACACACCGTTATTTAGCTCTTCAAATGAAAGCAGAAAAACACAAGGCCTATGCATCCAACAGGACTGAAAAATAAAAAGCCTTTAAAATTTTTAAAAACAGATAATTATTTCTGATGGGTTGAGGTTTTTCTGTCTATTTGCCTACTTATAACAGTTACCAAAGTTTTGAGAAATTGTGGTAAATAATCCAGAATAAGCATTTTAAAAAAATACTCTGGTGGGGTGTGAAGGTTTAGAAAGATAACAATGCAATTATTCAGCTATCATTAGGTGGTGACAATAAGAAGAGGAAAGGGGGAAACTGATGGAGCTGTTTAAAGTTCTGGGTTCTTGGAAAGTTACTCTTTTAGGTCCCACAAATCTGTAATGATAGATTATATATGTATATGTATATGTATGTATGTATATGTATTTTACATGACCATGTGTGTCTCAATGATCCTTCTGCGTCCCTTCCAGCTCAAGACATTCTGTGATTCTGTATAATGTATATATGTGTAGATCTGTGTCAATGCAGAACATTTAGTATGCTTTTTTTTCTTTCATCATCAAATATGGGTGCTTAGCATGAATGTATAATGCATTCTGTTATGATCCATGTTCATATGCATAAAATGCATAGCTCTTTCCTTGACTGTTTTCCTGATGAATTAAACTGGTTTTTCCTTAAATGAAGTTGGACAGAGGCATTTGCTTTTATTTTAAATCTCATTTAATTCAGCCTTAAAAGTATGACAAAGGCTCAGATATCAAATGACCTCAAATAAAACTATGTGGGAAATTTATTGATCAAGAATCACTTGGAGAAATAATAGGCTTTCATTTTGTAAAGTAATAAAATGCATCCCTCTTGGAAGACGAAGATTGAGCAGAACATAAAGGGTGAAATTGACAAGAAAATTCTTTTGTCCAATCTGACCTTTCTGTAGAAAAAAACCTTATATGATCCCTTTGTAGTAAGTGCTTTCTTTTCCATATTTGCATTCAGAATTGGGAGCATAGAATTGACTTTTTGTTAATTCTCAGGACACTTTTTAAAAAAATGAAATGCTAATTATTTGCATGGGAAAGATGGTTTTAGAGAATGTACAAAGTGATGAATATTTAGCAAATCATAGCTTTATAATGTCTTGGGTGCCATCCAGATATTTTTTAATGTTAACATCTTAAATTAAACAGTGCTCTATTAAGTTTAAGATAAGCCTGTGCCAGAACTTTTCACTTGAATGTCCTTCATATTTGGAGCTTCAGGAGGCTGAGTTTAATTTTCATCCCCAAATGTGATATGACACAGTGAATCTATCTGTGCAGAACTCTTTATTTCTGTCTGATACTGGAGGTGCTCCATGACTCCCTATGTTAAGACTGTAAAATGTATTTTCTATCTGGGACATGTCTCTCTCTGTCATCTTTTTCCTCCTTTTTTTGGAATATTTTTCCATGCTGCAGTTTCAAAGGAGGGTGATCCAAAGTGGCATCAGTGGGTTGTTAAATAATGATGATCCTCTTTTCAGGTGGAAGCCCCTTTGGACAAAATGTTGACTTCTGTTCAGGACAAAGCAGTTTGTCAAGTTTGTCAAGTTTGTCAACTCCAGGGAGTTGGTAACTAAGCAACAATCAACTGTTGGAAAACTTTGATCTTCTAATGATGCTCATTTGGGAACCTTCTGACAGGGAATTCTCAAAGGGCTAGTGAGTTATAACGAAGAATCTAGCATCAGAAATCTTAAAATAAAATCTGACAGGAAAGACTAGAGGAAGGGAGGCTTTTTAGGGGTGTTTAGGTTTGGTTTTTTATTTCCTCGTTTTGGTTGTATGCATTTCTGTTTGTTTGACTGATTTTTTCATTTGATTGGTTTTGGTATTTTATGCTAAAGGTGATATTTTCAATTGTCAAACCAGATAACGAAGAAACAAACTTGTTGGACACATCGTAGATAGACTCCATTTTTCATAAATCCATGAGTAGGAGCATGAATCCCTTGTGGAACCTGACCTGTGGCCCATTATTTTAATTCTTGAAGGCTTGGTGTGGAATTATAGGGTAAATATATATACATATATTCTATAGTTTGAGAGGTCAAGCTATGTCCTTGCATATTTGTTTTTCCACTATGAATGTCCAAACTAAATTTTTATTACCTATTTGATTTATTATATATTTAGTAGACATTACTAGATATTCCTTTTTTCTTAAATATAACTCATGCTGTTCATTGCTTGACAGCAAGCGGTGAACAAAGCCTTTGTGTAAGACTTAAAATTATCTCAGACTTTTATAGAATTTTTTCCTAGGGATGACACATACAAAAAAAAAAAAAGAATAAGAAATAGAACCATAAAAACCACAAAACATATGCAAGAGGAAATTATAGTAGATGAGAATGGATTGACCTAGCAAAAATATATTCTCACGTCACAGCTTTAAAAGTATCTGAAATATTTCAAGTTTCCATATAGAACAGAGATGAAAACTCTGTTCCATGAATGTTGAAAATTCCAGGTGCTAATATTTGTCCCCACATTTTTCTTTCTTATTTTTCAGAAATGTCAGCGACCTAATGGACATATTTACTCTGGAATAATTCCTTCTTACCTATATCCTTAGACCTCCACAGCTGTAACAGCTGTTGAAGATATGTTGATCATTTTAATACATTATGAAGAATATGAAAGCTAGAGAGAGAACTCTTGGAAATACAGGACTAAAGGACACTTTATGGCTGCAAGAATACTTCCTTTCTATTACCTAAATAGTCTTGAATCAGGAGAATTCTTAGTCAAGTTCACTGAAGACTTTAGAAAACATGTTTAAAAATACATGAGAGGGATGCATAATAAGGAATGTTAGAGATATGAATCTATGTAAGGTAATTCAAATAGCCAATCCTTAAAACAGTAAGTCATATAGCATGACCTCTAGCTTACACAGGAAAGATTGTGTTACCACATATGAAATAGCTTATGAGACTGCTTGTACATTTCTAAATATAGACTAATCTTACAAAATTTGTCAATGAATAATTTGCTATGTGGAATTATTCAGAGGCTGATGTTTATAGATATAAAGGTCTGAAAAGTACATTAAAGAAACTAATCTCATTTTTAGTACAATATGAGGTAGAGAACTTTACCTAATACATTTTTCATTTGAGAATGGAGTATTTTTACCAAGTTGCACAGTCTTGATTTAAAATGATAGACTTTATCACATCTTGTGATAGGTTATGCCGGTATTTAATTATCTTCCAAGTGGAAAAATACAACTCTTTCCACTCAGTCTGATTGTGTGCAGTATGAAAATCTAATCTTATCGTGTCCTTTTATTTCAAATAAGAACTGTCTCTTACCTTAATGCTTCTTTTGAGGTCAACTTTTTTGGGGGGAGACAATAGAATAGATTGATTTTAAAATTTTTACACTTTAAGTCATATTTTATTTGAGTTCTATATTTTTTTCAAGTTTTGTTGATTTTTATGTCATTTGCTCTAAATTTATTCATAATTTCTGCTTATTGTTCTAGTTTCTCTGTTCTGAAATGAATTTTGAAACCAACAACAACCACTTGAATGTTTCTAATAATATTCTCACAAATTTAATTTACAGAAATATCTGATTATGGAAGGTTGCATTTGCTTTGCAGCAAAACTTTTGGTTTGAAAGTATCTTGCCTATAGGCAATGAATATCCTTTAAAGTAGGTTTCCTTTTCTGCTTCAGATATATACCCATTGCTTCAAAAGAGCCTATTGTTCACAAAGCCTAAGGAATTCAGTTTGGCCTATCAAAATGATCCAAATTCATCACTACTTATCACTCTTTTCTCCTGTCATATATGTTGAGTAACAATACAGCCTATTATTCATCACTAGAGAGTAATGTGCAATTTGACAAGAGAAGGATGGCTGAAAAGTCACTTTCAGGAAGTGGTATTTCCAAAACCTTTGCACTGATCTCTTGGAATTAAATATCTTTGGTAGATGATCAGATGAGCAGGTAATCAGAGAGGGTAGATTAAATAGAGAAAGATGGATTGTATTTCTTCTTAAAAGTGTACAATGCAAGAAGGTCATATGGAATTGTTCTCTTTGCTCCTGAAGGAACAGAGGAATCATGTAGGAAGCAAAGAATACAGTGAGCCTAGGCTCTCTTGCATTATGTATTAATAAGTGTCTCTGGGAAAAACAGAATAATTGTGGGTGAACAAAGGCTGCTCGTCTCTGTATGACTGAGTTGCTTTAGGAAATGTTCCTGTGTCTCAGCTCAGCCTCAGACACCTCTAGCTAGTTCAATGTAACCTTGCTAATTTATTAGTTTTTCTGTTCAGAATTGACTAAACTGTAAAATACAGTAAAACATCCTAATCTCAGCTGTGGCATTCTGCTCTTATATTGATGAAATAATGCATGTTGATAAACAGGAGAGCATTCTGTTTCAAAAAACACAAGGGAGCAAGAAAGAAGAGGAGATGAGAAGTACCCAAGATATGCTATTATACAATCTCAAAAGCTCAGCCAGGAAATCATTCCTGAATCTGTTGTGACTCTTCAATTCTGCAAACCGTACATTCAGGGCCAAAAACATGGTCTTCCACAAGGAAAATAGGTGTAAAAGATTCCTTTCTCTGTGGGTTTTAAACATGGAATATCTTTGTGATTATGAATTCCAAACAGATACGTTAATTATGCTTGTTGATGTCACTGCTGTGAGACGCTTGCCTCTGAAATGCCCCCACTAACCAGGGGAGGTGACCAGGAGGAGACAGATTTAGGTGACTGAATAGTAACAAAGCCACGTCTGAACCCCAAATTGCTGCAGAGTTCCTCGTCATATCGCCAATGTGTCAATACCATCGTGCTGGCTCAATGGCACATGCAACACCAGAGCAGTGATCCCCAGAGTGGGATTAGAAAAGGCAGAAGAGCCAGGACAAAAAGGAGTCCTGCAAAGGCACATTAATCCTGCCAGAAAGGCAGCCCAATGCATCCATGGCTTTCCAGCTCTGACACGAGGAATTTCCAAGTGTCTGTTGTACAGCTGTTTCACTCTTTCATTGTGACTAACATAACTAAAATTTATATGGATGTCTAGCAAAATGCCCTGTGAGATTTTTAATGGTTTGTTTTCCCAATAATTCTCCAGCTGTGACATTGACTAACAGAATCTTGCAGGGGTATAGAACATGCTTGAAATACCTTTTACTTTTACTTAGAAAAGATACTAATTTTTTCTGAATTTCTGAATTCAGAGTTCCACGACTGAACCGTATTCTCTATTAAATTTTGGTTACAGAAGATGCCCTTTCCTGTTGAATTTGGGCTAGATACTCCTTATACCCTCAGTGGCACCTTGCCTTTTCATTGTTCTCTTTGTTTATTTTGCTCTTATATTTGCTTGTTTTGCTGAAGAACTGCTCTGCATTTCTGTTTTATGCTGTAATTCTTCCTTACTTTATTGCTAACCCCAGCAGTACATGTGAAGAACTACTGCACAATGAATAATTAATCTGGCAAAGTTAGCCTCTTCAGAAAGATTTCCATTAATGCCCTTGTTTCATAGAAGTATTTTTGGAATGTGGCTGAATTTTGCTCTGTATTAATCATGCACCTATGTGACAATTTACTATTTGTAATCAGGACATGTGGGTTACTTGTGAGAGCCTGGCTAAGTTACGTGTTATTGCTTCTGTTCTGCATTTGGCTGTACACACAAAACCTGGCATACAACTGCTTATATGTACGTGTGTAGAGCCAAATTTCTGTGCTGGCAAAATTCCATGGTTGCACCACCAGAGAATTAGGCCCTTTACATTCAGTTTCTGCAACTCATTGAAAAGAGTTTAACATTTACTCTCCAGTAATGTTTATGCCAGATCAGCAGGAGTGGAAAGAGATACAAGCAGAGCCAAAAGCATTTGTCTAAAATTTTGCTTAAGTAGTCATGGACAATTACTTGAAATAATAACCCTGAGTACCATTTGTCATCACTGATCATTAGTAGTTTTATTAATAGAATTGTGTCTGTTTCTTGTGTCCAGGATTTATTATGTAGTGAGGACTCTTAACTTTTATTGAAACACTAATGTGTAAAATGGTGTTTGAACCTGTACTTTTCGCTTTTCCTGGCATTCTCTTAAAGATAATGACTGGTTGTGGATATGTACTTGAGTTCAACAATAACTACTAAAGCTTTCAGCTGTAACTGATTTTCTTTTAATAATAACACATACCACTTTACATTGTCTTTTTAATATTCAGCAGTCCTTTCAAATACTAATTACTCCATAAAAAACAATCTTACCAGATGGATCAATCATTGTCCCTACCTTTCAGGCAGGAATAGAAAGGCATCTTCAGGCTAAGCTTTTAATTTTGGCTGCCTCACACTGTGGATTGTTTCACAAACTTATTATGACATTATGACATTAAGGGGTGCAAAGCATTTGTTTATCCTCAAATGGAATCTCCCAACACATACACAGTGTCCTCTGTGTTCTGTGGTTCTGAAGTGATGAATGTGAGTCAGCTCAAAAAGGATTATTTGAGGCACTTTCCCTAAGTTCAGTAAAAGACAACAAAACTTAGATGTTTATAATTCCCACTTCTGGGCTGAGTTTTTGGCTTTAATATACCTGCCCCATAATGCTATCTGTCTATTTTATGTATTGGTTGTTCTATTGAGTATAAAACAAATTACAAAATGCATGTATGTATCAAAGGAATTTGAAGCATTGTACTGTATGGCATTTGCAAATTACACGACATGGCAGGAGGTTACTCTGCTTGTCCATTACATTGCTCTGCTTAAAGCACACGTCTTTTTATAAATTCAGTGAATATTTATACTCAAATATTTTGACAGTGGCGATTAACATATGTGCTAATATGTACAGAACAGAATAAAAGATTGGCTAAGATTTAAAGTGATTAGTGGTTTCACACATGTAGTTAGAGGATCTTGGTTCTCACTATATGAAAGCTTAACATTTCCTAAAGAACTCCAGAAGTTCCTTTAACAGAATCCACAGAATAAAACCAGCTCTCTTAACCACGACTGCTAGTAATTTTAGAAATATATAGCACTGAGCTAAACTATTTATTTACCTATCTACCTGACTGGGATCCACAAATCCCATCCCATCCACTGTAGTTTGTCTGGCTACTCTGGCACAGCGAGAGTAAGATGTTTCAAAATCATTCTTTGTTTATTCCTTAATACAAACAATTTTTATTAATAGTATTTATTAATATAAATAATAATAATTACTACTTTTTTTCACTGTGGTAGCAATAATCTCAGAATCGGTATTCATCTCAGGCAATGTAACAGAATATAAAGTCATATTAGGGTATAAATGCAAGAGTAAGGAAATTGGTTAACATCAGAAATGTTTACCTCAAGAGTAGTGCACAGACAGCTGATCTTCACCAACACTGGACCTGGAAGCAGCAGGAGCACATTAATATGATATATGCACTCATTAGATACATGTGCCAAAAAGTCACTACTGTGTTTTGTGGAGAACGTGTCCTGTCATGGCTCTCCCATGCCGTGTGCACTCTTCCTGATTCTGGCCCAATTCTGTGGAAGGGAACAGTAAAACTCTTCCCCTGCGGTACAACCTCAGGGCATTGGTCCACTTCACTGCCCTGACATACCCCAAAAAATGATGTCTCCATGGTTGTAACTCTTGCTTGCTTCCAGGTGAGTTCTGTCTGAAGTTCTCTCAGTAAAATGATGATCAGGACAACTTTCACTGCAGAAGCCAACAAACAAGCACAAAATATGAAGAATACAGAACTATCTTCAGAAGCACTGAAAGGGAAGGTGAATGACTGGAATCACCCAGCTTGGAATGCCATATAAATAGGGCTTGCCACACTTTTTGAACTTACAGGGTTGTTGCTTCTTTGATGGCTTTGAATTGAAAAATCAGCAGGAAAATCTTGACCATGACTGCTGATAAAAGTGTATCAATATTTTATATCTTATTCTCCTTTATTTTCTCTGTTCTTATATCTAATATATCCTCCTGATGCTTAAATGGGAATTGAACTATGCTCAAAGATGTGCAACAGATAAAAATCAACATTTTCAGCAGTAACTACTTATTCACATGTGAAGCCTCTCAATCTTTTGCTAACACTCAAATCATCCGGTTATCTACACAACTCAAATTGCAGGTGTGCTCAAAACCTAGCAGGTCTTTCTGCCTTTAAAACTTTCCATCTCTCCTGCATTCCTCAACACACTCTAGCAATTTTTTGGTGTTTACCTTATATTATGGGAAAATTTGCACTATAAATAAAAAAAACCCCGCCAAACTGAATACAGTCTTACACATAAAATTTCGGTTGATTGCTTAGATAGTTGGTAGTTTAGTTGGTTGGAGTTTTTTGTAGTTACAGTAAAAAGTGTTAGTGTCTCTAGTTCAGAATGCTATTTGGTAACATCATTATATATTTATGCTGAGAGATGTCTCGTCCCTTCGGTCAGCCTTTCCCCTCAAACCCAGAGTTCAATGTAAGTGACAGAAATACTCTCCAGTTCCTGTAAGTGTTGTCTGTAAGTGGCTAGTTACTTATTTTGAGATATTTTATATGTTTCGAGACAAGATATCATTTGTTGTGTCACGGCTCACAGGCTCTTTTAGTAGGACAGCAATGTCTAGAACAAAAATTTGACACAAATTGTCCTCGAGGCACTCACTAATCTTGTATGAGCAGATAAATCACGGCCACTATAACAATAAATACTGTGGTTGCATCCAGCTGTATCTGAGGTGCAATCTCCATCTGAAGTTCCTGAGCAGTTGAGATTTCCATAGCTTCTCTTTCTTTTGTGGATTCTGAGAGCCTGTGCTTTCCCCTCTCAGCCGGTGCATTAATCATGTCTTTATCTTCCTTTGCAGCCTAGGAACATAATAACATTGAGAACCCTACATGTCTGTTAGATATTTTTTCTCCGAGCAAAGTAGTTGAAGACTTTCACATGCATAAACACATGTACATCCTATGGATAGAATGCTCATATCCTTAGGCTATCAAGCTACAAAGCACCCGTCGCTAGGAATTGAACCCAAAGTTTTTACTGGCTGGGACAATTAAGGACACTAAGAAACTCTCTACTGAAATTAAAGTCTTCAGAACATAAAGGAAAATCATCAGTGCTTTTTCATACTTCACACAGGAAGTTTCTGAGGCTTTGACTCTGATTTGTGTATACATTTCTGTTTCATATGGAGATATTCCCTCTTTTCTGTTGGCAGAAGACATAGATACTAAGTCAAGTAATACTAGTAATCACAGTAATTGAATAGTTCAGTGGTCTGATAGACCACTCTGTAGGTGGCTTGAGGTGCTCCTAAGGTTTTAAAGCATGTGACTAGTTTCATGAAATTGTTTAAACACTTTATCTTTGTGCATTTGCAGATAAATATCAATTTATTGTGGAGGATGGTGCTGACAAGAGTTAGAAGTTCCAGAGAAGAGACAAAAAGCACACAACATTTTTTTCTCTAACTCCTGATCTGCATGTTTTAAAGGTTCAAATAGTTGGGAGTACATACTCAGCTGTTGAATTAAAATTATGTATTTATTGGTATAAAACATTGAAAATGTTAACTGGACTAATTTAAAGACAAACAAATGCCTGAGGCTTCTTACCAAAAAGGTCCTATTATTTATAGGAATGTGCAATGCTGCACACATTACTAGAAACTCATTTCTGAAACTTCAGAAAAGGTAATTGCAGATTGGCACTGGTTTGGTTTCCTAATTAGCAGAAGAAGGTAGTAAACATGTCTCTTTAAAACTGCAACAGAATGTTTTTAAAATTGCAACAGAATGCAATATTTAGTTACTTATTACTTTAGTTTCTTCACACTAACAAAAAATGTTCTTCCTGCAAATTAGCCTATTCATTTTCATTTTTAGGGTGGCTATGCTGGAATTGGTTCGTGAATTCTGTGGTACCTATTCAAATATGAAATTGTAGATGCCTGCTAAAAATCCATATATAAGATGCATATGACAGAGCAAAGCATCATCAGCTTTTATTTTCTCTTTGGGATGCTCTTCTGACAGACATTCATGCACTCTATGACTTCCCAAAAATGGGAGGACAAAACCAAATATTTTCTTCATCCTGTATGTCTGCTTATTATTTTTATTCCATGTAAGAAGGGGCAGAATTGCACTGCAGCCTACTTCCCCCCCTCCTTTGAAATTCCTTGGTTTCTATGGAAACAATGAGTTCTATTGTTGTAGTTGTAACTTGAGGGATGGTAGTGCTACAGCATTTAATCAAAAGCAGTAGCACAAGTTCTCTGTGACTAGTTAGAAAAGTTGGTTTGATCCATAATGCTTATATATGGAAATATATTCTGTATCAATACCAGAAGTCATCTACTGAATTGATATTTAGCACCAAGATAAACATTTTCTTAAAATGTTTTTTCTCTACTTGGGATTACCTGAAATCGTCAAATATGTATTTGCTCTATATACACAGTATATACATTTGCTGTGTATGCCAGCGTTTAATAACCCAAACATTCATATCCATGATTCATCAAATCCATTGATCTATATTTGTCAGTTGCATTATTCCTGCAGTATATACTTGATTTGCAGAAGTGTAATTGGCATTTCTCAAGGATTTTGTGATTATTTTGGCCTGGAGTTTCAGATATCTGCAAAAGCTGGAGGCTAATATTAAAAGTGGTATGGTGGCAATTCAGCACTAAATTGATAGCTATGACTGAATGAATGCAAAATAACATATCAGTTTAGTCACTATGTTGTAAGTTAAGATTATTTAAATTTATTAATGATTTCTCTATATTATTTCTCTCTGAAAAAAAAAAAAAGGTTAAAAAAAACAAAGAAAGAAAGTTCTAATGGGGAATACCTCTCTTTTCCAATTGTCAAAGATTTCATTCAGAAGTTCTAGAAATACTTCCTGAACTATTTTTTAAAATGTCTTTTAGAAGTCTTAAGAAGGAAAAAAATGAAGAAGTCATAGGACCTTAAACTGTGGATCATGTAATATTTCCATTTTTGCAACAACCCTAAAATTTTCTTTTAAAATATGAAAATATACAATTAATTTCATTTACTGGACAAATAGTGCAAAGATACTATCGTTGTCCAACTGAAAATTAGACTGTCTGTACATTTCTATAAGGACTGTGGTGTAAAAATCAAAAGACACTTTGAGAAGCTAGCACATTCTAGTGTCTTTCTAGATAAAATTCTGGTTTTATCTTCTTTATATTTAACCTTTTATTTTTTTGTACAACACGAATCACTAATTAAAAAAAACTTTTAAAAAAATTTGCATTAGTGAGCTAATTGATTAAAAATACAGTACAATTATAAACAGAGAGCTATGATCAAGTGATACATGACCTTGTGCTTTAACTTGTATTTAGAGAAGGTAGGAAAAGGATATTGAATTAATGTCAGTACAGGTGCAACAAATAGAATTATGGGAGAAGTTGTCAATAGTTGTGCTCTAGGTCAATTTTTTACTCTGCTAAACCCACAAATTTTATTAATGTTTAAGAAATTGTGTTTGTAACAAAAGATGAAATACATGCTTCTTCAAGAAAAATACCTTTATTCCGGGAAATGATAGAGGAAAATGTGATGGTATTGTAATAGAACCAAAATGATGAAATGTAGTCCTGATGTATATAAAGATGACAGTAGGACAAGACAGACTATATTTCCTTTGACCTTGATAATGTCACAAATACTTCTGAATTTCTGTGTTTCTGCCTTATATTTATAAGGGAAACATATGGAAATATTGGATAATATTTAGAAAAGCACCATAACATATATCTACACAGAAAGCCAGAAAATCGTTTGGTAAAAATAAATAGTATTTCTTTTATGAAGAAAAAAATTCCAAAGAATAATTTTGGCAGAATAAAAATTAACAATCCTAGTTTAGATACACGTATAAGGAAAAACAGCAGTATAACAAGATCCTGGGTGCTGGAAACAGAAGCTAGGTGTGTTCAGTACCAAGAAGCAAGGAAAATATTTTCTGAACTAAAAATAATTAGCCACTAAAAACACTTGTCATGGCCTGAGACAGATTATTCCTATCACTGAAAATATTTATATGAAGGCTGAGAGGAATATTAACCTTTAAAAAAAATATAGACTGTAGTTCAATTTGGAAGAGAAATTAATTCAGGAAATGCCTTTGTGAGGAAGAAATTAGAAAGTTGAAATATATAACTTCAACAGTCTCTTTTCAGCTCTTAAATGAATCTTGATTGTCTTCAAAGTCATTGCTTTGTGCTTTTTTCTCTTTAATTTGCAGTATAATCAGTGAGTGTGTGCATATGTCGTGAGTGCAGGTGTTGGAGCCAGCACTGTCCATCAGCCTCTTACATATGGGAGTTTTCTGTTTGAAGAGCAGTATTTTTAATCCTCAGTTTCTGAAGGAAGTCCCTGAAAAATATGAAGGTGGGTCAAGAAGAAAGGATACTTCAGACTATTCAATAGTTTAAAAAAAGGTTCCTTTGATAAGGCCTTACTAGGAAATTGCAGTATCAGGTGGACAGATTCAGAGGGGTAAAGAGAGTCATGGCAAACGGACACAGGCTCCCTAAATTAAGCTCTGATTTAATATCTGTTCTAATTAGATGTGAATCACAGTGCATTTATGACGGGCCACCGGGACCACCACATCATTCATGACTGGGCCCAGTCCCAGGAGCTCTGGTGGAAAGCTGGAGCTGTGCCCAGCCCACATGGTCACCTGCCGGAATGTGCCCAGCTCTTACGGCGTCACATGGGCAATTCACTCCCTAACATTCTGCACAGTAACAGCACCCAGCCCTACTCCTGGTTATCCACTGGGCCTGTCTGCAAGTGCCTTGTCCATCTGGGAAAAACAGCCTCTTCCTAACAGCAGCTAGTTAATCTGAACGGGTTTTGTGATCTAGATCTGTTTTCCTCTTTCCTCTAAACAAAAAGTCAACTTCTATGCTGAGATCCTTAAATGTTTATAAATGTATTAAATTTTGTGGTGTTCTGTAGTATGCCTTCAGAATATTTTATTGAGGTTACCACCACATTCACTATTTAATGGAATCCTCTGCAAATAATCTGTGGGGTTCCTGTTACTGCCATGTTTCTGTATTACCTCAAAATATAATCTTGCTGTTTCAATACTAACCCTTCTCCTTCTGTCCTTTTCATCTTAGAGTTTTTAAATAGAAAAATCAAAACTTCATGGTGTGTAACTAGTCAGAAATAGGCTCCATTAGACAAAATTTAAAGTTCTCATTTTCCAAGCTACTGCTTCTATCTCTCCAATAGCTGTCATTTACCAACAGTCCAAACCATTCATATAACACCGTGGTCAAAAATCATCTTAAAGCTTTTGACAGATGAGCTGAATACAAGATATACTCTTCTGATTTCCTTCTGCAAGCAATTTATATGTCATGGTTATCAGAAATGTTGTGTATTACAGAAACCTTGGCTATGATGGACGGCTTAGTTGAAATTTTAGCAGTCATTAAAAGTGGCATTTGTGGAGTGGTTACAAGATTTCTTTAAAGGAGGACAGCCAAAGAAGTACTGATACTTGAACAGTAGTCTGAAAAGTTTGAACATCAAGACTGTCCTGGCACCCTTTCCGAGGATTTCAAGGTTTTTAGAACAGAACAGTTCTATTAGGTAGGTAATTGAACGAGCTACCATTTACTCACTCATAAGAAATATTCATGCAAGATATTTAAATACCTTTATAAACATTAGGGCTAATAATACTGTGAGGGAAAAAGAAAGCATTTCACTAACTTTTTAATATTAAAAAAAATTATATCCAGAGTGAACAATGACAACTGAGGAAAGTAAAATAAGACAAGAACATGCTGCTCCTGAATATTTTGTCAGGATCTTGCAGTGTTGGTGTCAAGTACAGCAACGGTATCTATCCCATGTTATGTATTTAATGTCAGAAATCTAACATTTAACATAATCTGAGTGCAACATAGTCAACTGGACTCCTTAGTTCCTACTAAAATCCCTTTTCAGCTCCACTCTAGCATTCTATAGTGTGAAAGGCAAGGATAAGCTTTTAAAATAAATATTTAAGCACAGTTATATTACTCCTCTAATTTACTTTCAATGTCTGTGGAGTTACGAACTTTAGTGTTAGAATTCCATTTGATGCAGGCAGGAATGTACTGAAAGAAGATGAAAATATGCATCAGCACTCCAAATCACATATTAATAATGACATTTCCTCTATTCCTTACAGTGCAGACTATTCAAAGCAAAGAAGATTCTATCAAGAATCCTGCATTAGGAATTTACTTCAGTAACTGAGTGTTGCTGTGCTGGTCTGTCCTTTCCTTGGGGAAAACAAAAACAGAAGAGGCTTCTGAAATGACCCCTTGCTTATAGCATAAGCCCAGAACTCAACTCTCCTGTCAAGTCAGTGCTGTTCATACCAGTTTTCTTTCTCAGACTTCTTCTGTAGAACCTAGTCCTACACAAACAATTCTTTAGGAAAATAGCACATAAATGCAATTTTTTGCCTTGTAAGCTTCTTTCTTGCAGTACAGTTCATATACCTCAGGCTCTCCTCTTACTAGTTTCAGAAACTGATGTGTAATTTTGCTTCTTTGATGTGTATTTTCAGCTAGGTCGGAGATTATATGTTCTGTTGTGCTGTGTCCATAAAATAAATATGAGCTGTGCTGAGCTCTACAAACTTTATGGAAGCTAAAAGCATAAAGTCAAATACAAGCATAGCTGGGTTTAGAGTAAATGTTTGTCAGTTATGTTAAATTCATCATTTCACCCTTCAATTGTTCTTTCTTATTTAAAACTCTGGTAGTTTGAAGTCACATGTTCTATGTTCATATGTATTTACCAAAGATCAAGATGACCCACTTGTCATCTCCCCAGCAACAGGATGTCTTCAAAATAGCCTTTTCTTTGTACTAATCTGCTATAAATAAGTTTGCTTTCTGCTATAATCCATACATGCTCTATTGTTTCAAGAGCTAGAAAGACAATCTCTCAGATAATACAACAGCCTTAAGTCATCAGCTGGAAAAGCGGCTTGAATGGAATCTACTGGAAAAAGGGTTCTCTAGGACAGTTGTGTGCAAAGGATATGTCTTGGAACATCATCTGAAGACAGGTGACATTTGTTGCTCTCAGTCTGGAACAGAGTGGAACCAACTATGCTAGTTACTTTCTGAAATTAAATTCTGTGATGTGGCTACTCAGAGAAAAATGTTTTGCACATAAGAGACAAATTCACCACTTCCAAATCCTCATAAGTGATAAGATTTCTCAATGGAAAAAAGCCTTAAGGCTTGTTCGATCTCCAGTTCTTTAGAATTTAGGGTCAAGCTAAGGTACAAACATATTTGTTGATTTCCAACCTAAGTACAGTAACTTCCCAGGATGACTACTTTATCTTGATTTGACTATAGCCTGAGTTGGAAATAACAGACAATTAAAAACTATCCAATAAAACTTCTAGCTAGAGAAATGTTGCTATATTCCAGAATACACTTCATTTATGTATGAAGTGTTCATACTTCAATGAAAAATACAAATATTGCAGGAGGAATATTTTAATTTGCTGCAGTCTTGCATTACATTCTTAAAAGAAAGAGGATTGGGTTTTAGAGCAAAAATATTCAGAATCATATATTTCTTTGTGACCTCATGTGTGGAAAAATATAGGTTTTGCACATACTTTCTGCAGCTCAGAATTAAATTAAATAAATAAAACTCAACTTCAAAAAATTCAGATAAATATTCGGAAGAATCATGCACCTGTACTTGCCATTTCATATTCTTCTCCTTTGTAGCCCACTGCTTTATAACCCACAGTGCTATCCTGTTTCATTCACACAGAGCCCAAGCCTCTCGTTCTGCAAAGATTAATGGATGTGTACACTCATTGTACTCTCCGAGGTGTTTCATTGATGCCAATGGAGCTGGTTGCAGCACAGAATGTTAAGACAGGCATTAGTCTTTTCAGGATCAGCCTCTAAGCCTATTATATCAGAGCACAAAATTAGGTTAGATTTCACTCTTAGTCAGGTTTTTGAAGCCCTGTTGCCTAAACCATTATGATACAGCTGAAAAAAAATAGTGGAATTCAACACAAAAGATAAAATACTTTAAAGGGAAGAGTGCACTGAGGCTTACAATGTTATTATATAGCTTAGGCAATTAAATAGTCTAACTTTTGGTGAAAGTCATTAATCTTTTGAATGATCTTGTGCCAGAACTAAATTTTAATGGCTTATACCATTGTCTTGAAAATGGTCTGACTTGTTTCAGCCAAGAACATTCAGTTTATTTTCTTAGTTCTAACATTATCTGATACTGAAAAAATGACCTTTAAGTGGTCCCCAGTGCACTCATACACTTTGTTCTAGGAATACAGGGAATCTTGAGTATTGTCAGCTGAAACAGTTTTTTATATACTTTATTTTTAGCAACAGCTAAAGTTCATGCTGCTCTGACAGAGACTATTGAGATTATAGGAAGATCAAAAGCTGAGGCAGAGAAGACTTGAAGAGCGAATTGAAATTTGAAATCTAGCTTCATATATAGATTAAGCTGCCATTCAAGATGCACTTATTTATACTATGGTTTGTAGTAGTAATTATTGTGGAAAGAATTTGCAAAATACTTTGTAGTGCATCTTATCTCTGTAAAGTCTGAAGATGAGAGAGGGGATAAATTAATCTTTAAAAATTTTTGTAAAATGGCAGTCTCAGGTAGAGTTTGGAGAAGGACAGTTTTCCCCCAAATGTGCTGTTCAAAGTAAAATGAGGAATGCACTTGCTTGAAATAGTTTCTCTGCAAACTCTGATCTGGCTTCTTCTCTAAAAACTTTCAGTGTTGCCTGCTGGTAAAGGTGGTCCAAGCTGCTGTGGGCCTGGCTGGATCCCTGACCTTGCAGCTGTCCTTACTCTTGTCAAAGGACAAGTTTTTCCAGAGAAAACAGAGGGTGAAAATGTGGGGTTTTGTTTTTTGTTTAAAAAAACTGGTGAAATGTTTAATACAGTTCTTATACACTTTATGACTCACCCAATGTCTTTGTAACACTTCTAGGAATGGGGATAGCGTTTTTCTTATTTCATGAAAAGGGAGTTGGTTCAGCCAATTCTCCCATTTCATTTTAGAGATATATCTCTTGTTCAGACAAACCTGGGAGAATTTTTCTTTTAATTGATTTCAAAGGGAATGTAGATAACCAAATCTAAAAGAAATATCGACACAGTCTATCAGGAGGTTGATCATCTATTGGTAGACTTTATTTGTGCTGTTTTTCAAACTGGGACTTGGCAAAGTAAGAAGTACATAACTAAAGTACACCTGGGAAAAGAAACAGTGCTCATTGTTTATTTGTCACCAGGGAGGAAATCTAAGGGAGATAAAGGATGTAGCTTTTCAGGGCTTTCTCATCCCTCACAAACCCATCCTTCCTCTGTCTTCAGTTCCTTCTGTTTAGTTACCAAATAAAACCTTGTGTCAGTATTGTCTATTTTGTTTTTATTTCATAAAACAGATTTGATCTTTTAAGCACAGGTTTGCCCTCCCACGTGGACACCCACAGACAGATCAGACCACACTGTTTGACCCATGCCATGAGCTGTCCTTGTTTTTTTCAATACTTGGATTTACATTGAAATTCACAAGTTTTTAACTTCCACCTCACAATAGAAGCAGCTATTAGCCATGAAGAGGTATCTTGGGGCTGATCAGTCCCTGCCTAAGAGGCAGCTCCTAGATTGCAAAGATATGATTAATCCCTATAGGCTGTTTTAAATAAAATAAAATTGGTTTATGTTAACTGAATCTAACCTTTCAGCTCAGTAGAACTCAATCCCAGCTTTCTCTGTGTTCCATGAAATATTATGTTTCTATATATTATCAGTGGAGAAACTGTTAAATACTTGTAGTATCTTTACACTTACGAGTTGAAAAGCACTGATTTCTGCATTTATCTTTTATTTCATCTTATCCTGTCTAGATTTAAGATGCCTGTAAATTAGATTTTTTTGCAGATGGAAGAATGAGATGAAGAGCTATTGTTAATATACAATTGTTCTTTATTGCTGTGTACATCCATTGCCTTTCAGCCAATTAAATTTACATATAAAAAAAGTAAAATGTTACAGACAAGATTTGTAAAAAAATAAATACTAATTATTTAAGTCTTCAATACCTTGCTGTTAGTATAGATTTCATTGAACTTTACTATTTGTATGTTGCCCATATTTACCCATTATCAGATATTTAAAGAATAACTTATTATGCTCTGAAGGGCATTAACTTTAAGTAAAGAGGCTAATAATATTGTTAAGGTGATAGAAGGTGTCAAAATTTAATGAATGAAAAGCTACAATGAATATTAGAAATGAATTAGACAGATGTAAACACATTTTTAAGGTAATTTAAGGTATTTAAGAAACAAAATAATTCTGGTCCTTTATCCGAACTCTAAAGGGAATGTGCTGTGACTCATGTAAGTGGGTAACAAATACTAGCAGACCTATAAGATATTTATATTGTCAAAGCTGGAATATTTTCAGTACATAATTTATGAAGTATATGCACTGGGTTAAAACTGGTCGTGTCTTTCTCTGAAAATAAAGCACTTCTGCTCAACACTAGGCAAACTTCTATGCATCTGTATTATTTTGGGCTGTAATCAATCAGGAAAAACCGCAGATTTTATAGAATAACAACTAAAAGTAAGCCCTCTCAGTTTTCATTTGAGACTTCCCACTTCCTTCTTCTCTTTCTCTCAGTGTCTATTGACAGTTACTGGTCTGTTGATGGGATATTTGGATCTACTTCCATGCATTCTATGGAAATGCCTTTCTCAACTTTAAGTTCTGATAAAGAAAAAATAAAACAGTATCCTTTAAAACACGAGAAGCACGGGTGCCAGATGCACAGGTGTCAGATTGCTCTTTGATAGGAGGTCAATGGCTAGAGGGAAAATCTATTTTTTCTAAAAACATTTAAAATACAGCAACAGCACTGGTACACAGAACCCTTGCTGCCTGTTGTGGCAGCTGCTCTTTTCAAAGGGTAGCCATAAAAAGGATAATTTGAAGGTGGAAGAGCTGACAGTAACAGTAATGGTGTGTGGCTGGAGCACTCGCCAGGTCTAAATGGACTGAAACTCACATCCCACTCCACACTTGAGTGCATCAGTAGCTAAGGCAACATTTAAGTGCTGATGCAGCACTTAAATTAGTCTACCTTATTTAAGGTCACTTAGGCCTGGTTAGTCAGCCTCAGACTTGATTGGTTTTAGTGGATTTTTATATTTGACTTGTTAAGCAACCATGAAGTATGGATATATGCCAGACATACATAAAATAGATCAAAGATTTGGCCTACTAAGATTGATTTTGACCTGTAAAATGATAGAGATCCCACAGTTAGAAAGCATATTTATTTTTATTTTTCATATTCTTACTTGCTGTTGAAAGAATTGCCTGTATTCAGCACTAGAGCAATAATGAAAAATAGCTCTTTATAGAATTCCTTATTGCTGGTTTTAATCTTTAAATACACTGTATACACGAGCAAATAGAGCAAATAGAGCAAATAAGTAAGGCATTTGATATTGAGACATAGTGTGGAGAGTGATTGTTTCATAATACTGATGATTCATAATCCCACAGTACTGTAGAAGTGTGTAAAAGTTTGTAGATGACACACTACAAACTGGGAATTTAGATAGCAAAGTTGTTTTATTTTCTTGGTTTTGCATGTGTAAAATTAGTTATTATATAAAATAAGCCTTTAAATCTATTATAATGTTTATTATTTCAGAATTTATTAAGAGACACTGCTGAAAATAATGGTATTTCAGCTTATTGTTAGCCATATTTTTAAATACGAATATTACAACAGTTTGCTGAACCATGATTTGCCTTGATCATACTAGAGACCACGAAAAATCCTGAATTATTTTTCAGTCAGTATTCCACCTAATGTCTGCTAAATGCTTGTTAGATTTTCTTTTAAATCCCATTAAGATACATTAGTTAGTTGTTTAATTTTAATGCATATTTTGTCAACTTTTCTAAATTTTTATACACTTATAGAAACACATGAAGTGATTTATCAATTAATATATATCATAGTGTTATTGTTTTACTACTCTTAAATTACCTGCAAAAGTGAAACATACAATTAGATTACAAGTTATCCAATTTATTTTCCATGTTATCTAATTAGTTTGTTCTTCTGAAATAAGATATTTTACTTAATGGCTAAGTGAAATTGTGTTTGTCTATCCTGTAATCACAGTTTATGTGTGTGAAGAACATAACCAGACTGCATTAATTTAATATAGCCAAAGTACAACAAATGTACTGTGCTTTCAAAGTGGTTCCATGCTTACCGAGTAAAAGGAAAAATCTGCTATGTTCACAAGGTTTGAGGCTTACTTTTTATATGACTGAAAATAATTGATCTATTTCATAGAGTGATCCTTGCTCCTATTTCTCACCCTGTTTGGTGGTTTTCGGTTTTCTTTTTTTTCTTTCATCTAATGCAATTTCCAGCACTGACAGGAGATCATCTCTATTGATTTTTTAAAGGATAGTGCTTCCTGTTAGGTTGTTAACAATGCTAAAGGTTGTCTTTTATTTTTCTTTTGCATGAATACAAGCATGGATAGGACAATAACTATTTATCTTTCATAAGAATAAGGAAATAAAAAAGGGAAAAACCCTAAGTTTATGTGATTTAGTCCCTAAACCTTCACTTCTGGTTTTCAAGTCAATTCTATATATATAGCATTCAGTGAAACAGAAAACCTCCTTGCAGACAGCATTCATTTATTTCACTATTAATTGCTTTTCATGTGAAACCTCATTGGTTAAAACGCTATGAAAATTGATTTGCCACCTTGAAAAACAGTATGTTTAGTCCTATTCTAGTAACAGTGACATATTGTTTCAGTATGTGATAGCAGAACAAAAATATAATCACTTGGAAATTATGTCACTGTTTGTAGCTGTCATTGTAGCTTTAGTTATGCCACTTTTCTACTCTTTAAAAGAATCTGCATCTGATGTCTCCAATCTCAATGTGTTTAGAAACACAGTGAAAATATTAACAAATGACAGTTTGAATAACTGCACTAAAAGATATTTTATTCATTGAAAAAATTCTCAAACACTCTCGGAATTATTTTTTAGATTTTCTGTAAGATGTTCATTAAATGTCTTCTATACTTAAATTATGTCAACTTCTAATGCAATTTCTAAATAAGTCTGTTTCTGTAACAGCTCTGTCCCTCTGTTTTGTTTTGTCCTTATTAAGCTTTGCAAGGTCTTCAAGAGCATCATCTAAAATGAGCTCAATATTGCAGAAGTAAACATGTACCAAGACAGATGTTTTGCATATGACTTTTAATTAAGAAAATATTTGAGCGATTTTATGACCTCCTCAATGTCAAAAAAGAAAATTTTGCCTGAGGGTTAATTAACATCCTGCAGTCTTTATGACATTGCAGCTATTCATTGCTGGATACTTGCTAACAGTAGGAACTATTTCATGTTTAGGTTTATATTCACTTTTTAGAATTAAATTTAAAAATCTCATGTATTGTTCTCTACTAAGGTAATGTATACACTATCATGGAAAGCACAAAAATACACTAAAGGTAGGGTTGCATAATGACTTTCACTCTATATTTATTAACTCATAATAGCCAGAAAATTCTTTTATTTTTCTGAAATAAATTTATGGACATGGTGTATGTATGTTATTTTGAATTTAAAGTCAAGAAATTTTTCTCAGTCACATACTTATGCATTATTCCTTACACAACATTTTCTAAAGATAATTTTGTAAAAGAGTGTGCTTTTATGCGTATGCTGGAAAAAAAAATGTATAATTTAAATGAAATTATTTATATATAAGTAAAAAACATCAATATGTATACAATAGGATAATATAAGCATTCAGAAACAGCATTATTTTTTTTTAATTTATATATTTGTTATAAATAGTTTAAAAACTGCTTTATGATAATTCAAAAATATGTACATTGTTCATTCAACACTGAATAATATGCATGTGGAAACAGACCAGGGGTATTAGTTTCTTTAAAATTTTATAATCTACTGTAACTTAAACATTTGGTAACTTACTTTACTTTTAAATCTCCTTTCTTCCCAATTCTTTAGACAGTGGTTGCATCTAGATGGTTTTCTCCTGTTCATGTAAAGGGGGAATCACAGATATTACGGTACCCGAATTGGGATTCAGACCCAGTCAAAGAGGTTCACACAAAAGATAAGTGACTACCTGTCTTCTATGTATGCATGTAAGGTAGATATCTGTCTGTGTGTGCCTGTTTTAATTCTTCTTAGGGTCAAGGAAGAGCTGATCAGCTCAGATCACACAGTGAGCCAGTCGATCCCAAACTAAATGAGCAGCTAGGATTGCCTCACTTGCATGGAGACAGCTACACTGAGATGTGCTGATCTTGAAATAAGTCTTACTTCAGCTACCCAAGAATAGGGTCCAGGGTCTTCAGAAGCCCTAGATAAGCCATGAAGTCTCCACCTGATGCTTCAGAAGGTGGGGATCCTCCCACATACCTGTGTTGTGCCCTCCACCTCTCTGTAGGTATCCCAAGAGTGTTCCAAATGTTACTGGATCCTGAGCAGGAGTAATGAGGCCCTGCTCTTTTCCCAAACTGGCAAATGACCTGCTTGGTGGTTTGAACAAGTCCTTTACTTCTAAGATCTGCAATAAGACATTTATAAAACCAAGACCCAGTAAGGAAAATCATTAGATAAATGTCCTAAATTATTTTATGTAAGTCTCAAAGTACTGCTGCATAGTAAACTGCTTTTAACAATATAGCCTTGGTTAGGACACTGGATTAGATGTCCATAAAACAAAGGAATATTATTATGTGGAAAAACACCAAATATATCTATTATTTCATATTTTATATTTTAGAATTGTTAGCTACATTATATCTACATACATATTAAGAAACATATTATGCAATTTTTTAAAATCCAAAAATAGGGAGCAACCTCAGTAAATCAGCTTGAAATCCAGATTATTTTAACTGACAAAAGTTGGGAGTGCTGTCTTGCATAGGTATCCAGGCAGCAATTGGCGAATCGAAATGACTGGAGAGGCTCCAGGTTTTCTTTTAAAATTAGCATTTTTATAACTGTTCATAAAAAAGCTTAGTCAAGAAAATGGGTATGTGAACACTCTCACAACAGAAAGCATTTGCATTCCATCTGACCCTTGAATCAGAATATTTGCTGCCTGTGGGGCAGGAGATGGGGCAGCACTTCATGCCATCATTTGGCCTCAGTATTGAGGCTGGCATCAGACTGAATGGTGCCTGACATTCCCTAGCAATGTTTATTGTGGTATTGATGCTCTCTAATGAAAAAGGGCTATAAGGTCAATTTATTTTATGCGGACCAGAAAACAGCTACTAAAGATAACTACTTTTGATCATGTACTCCAGTTTTTATAGCTACCTACAAGCAGTCAATGATTCTGCATTCACGGCTCATAAAAAATAACATCATCCTTAACATAGCTGGAGAGGTCAGGTGAACCATACTTAAGAATGTTTCTCACACATATCTTCAAGCATGCTAATCACTCAACTCTGATTAAAATCAGAGAAGCTGCCCACTTTGGAAAAATTAAATATCCTGAGAAGCTTTAAATATGCATGCAATATACTTGCACAAAGATGAACCATTGATAACTGGAGGTGACACAAAAACACTGTCCACACAGTTTTGACTCGTTGCCATGTCTGTCATGCAAATCTTATATAATTTTTTTATAAATCTTTCAGGTTGTAGGATACAGCACTGAAAAATTAAAAAAGGTCAAAGCAAAAGATTCAACTTATGCTTCTATTTAGGCATTTATTATCTCATAATACATTATTTTTAAAAAGTAAATTTTGCCTTCATACACTTTACACGTTATTTCAGTGAGGTGATGAGAAAACCACAATTCTGGTGTGGGACACTGTTCTGTAAATGCTCATCATCCTCAACTTTTAAAATGCTTCTTTCCATGACTGCTTTTCAACTGAACTACATATTTCAAGATGTCTCTGTGTTGAAGCCCTGAGAGCACTAATAGACCTGAATGACCCTGATCAGCCCCACCAAGTTCCTCATGGGCCCCCAGGAGCCCCATTCCAGCTCAGCCCAGGACCTCCAATCCCCACCTGAGCTATGTTGAAAAGACCTCCAGCTCTCGCTCCATCTCCTGGATGCATCTGGAATGTTCGATGTGGTCATGTCTCCAGCCCTGTCTCCTGCTTCTCCTCACCAGGTTCCCTGGCCCCAGTTCATGGCTTACAGTTGATGGGCTCTGTTCCCAACACCTGGCTGTGCTTGCCACGCTCAGGTCTTGTGGGATGATGATGTCCCACTGCTAGGGTCACAATCTATGCTGGGGTCACCCTCAGTTCCTCTTCCCTTGGTAAGCAGACAATAGCATTTTCTCCTGGCTTCACCTTTTTCCTTTTAAGATATTACTTTTGAAATCACTGAAGGACCTAGGCCTGTGTATATCATGAAGGCTTTAGCAAAGTGTTTTCTGAATACTTAAACATTCATTTTAGGCTCACATTTCAGTGGCAGCTTTTTTTATTTCCAGGAGGTTGGAAATCACTACTGCTTCATATGCAGTAATAATCAAATGAGGGTAGAGGAACAGAAAATATACACAGTTTTCTAAGTACAAGGGAGAAAGCATTCAGTAATCTTCCAAACGTATAGTGTCTTCTAGTGTGAACTTCTGTAGCACTTCAGCAGCCCTTTTTACAAATTTTAAATTAAATCTAGCCTTTTAAATTTCTGGCGTTCACTCTACTGTGAAGAACACACACATTAAATCATAAGTCTGCCTAATGTTTTTTTTTTCCTACCTGAGATGAACTAGAAAGCAGCAGACTTGCTGACATCAGTGCTCATGTTGCTCAACAGTTCTGACAAGCAGATGTGAAAATTGAAGTGTATCATGATTTACAAAGCCAGCCTCTGACTTGGCTTTAGCGATGCAAAGGGGATGCCTGCCTCACAGATGCATCCTTTTCCTGCATACCCAATGTCTCTGCACTCAGCTGTTTTAATGCAGTGCTAAAAGAAGAATCATCCACTACACCCTGCAGTAGTACAAGATTCCCTTCCATCACCTGTAGACAAAACTCAAGAGACAGCAAAACATAATTTGAAAGTGGAATTAAAGGCTTGTATCCCCTCTTCTTAGAGATAAATGTTACCCAGTATGGGTGTTATTTCCTTTCAAAAGTCAAGCTGAAATTCAGCTGCTGTGACTGTATTCATCTCTTTGCAGTCTCAGCAACTTTGTCCTGTGTAAATAGTGTGATCTTAATAAATAAATACTGAAGCACAGCTGGTGTTGGCAAGATATCACTGTTCGGTTGCTGCAGCATGCTATCACCAGTCAGTGTTGCTAATTATTTTCAGAACTGGGAAATATAAGGGAAAGGAATGCAGAGAGGAGTCAACAGAGCCTGGGACAAAATCTAAGGGATGTTTGCCTCAGTCCACAGCAAGGACATCCAAGCAACATGAAGGCAAGTGCTTCACCAAAGCTGGTTCTGAATTATTCCCTAACAAAAAAAAAAAAAAAAAATTATATCCTCAGTGGTATTAAGCTGTAGCTACGTATTTGCTGCTTAAAATTCATACCATATTTTTGAGAGGAAACCAATGGAACCTGGAGTACTTTAAAAAATCTAAAAAATAATCCAAAACCAAAATCAAAGAAA
Source organism: Acridotheres tristis (assembly GCA_037013685.1). NCBI lineage: Eukaryota > Metazoa > Chordata > Aves > Passeriformes > Sturnidae > Acridotheres > Acridotheres tristis. The sequence continues at coordinate 50,410,692 of CM072887.1, forward strand.
ATGAACCTGAAAATGTCCTCACTAATTTAGTGAGCTGGAAGATAAACAATTTTTGTTTTATCCTCTGCCTTGATGGCAGTATGCAATAACCTATCTTTGAACATAGAAGTCCAAATTTTGGATTAGCTGCCACAAAGAAGAAGCAGATAGCTTTCAATATTTAGTCACATAAGAGAGAAGCAGTGTGTGAGCTGACATTTTTCTAGCTAAAAAAGAATTCTTGTATCTTTATCTTTTTAAAAAAGAAGGCAGACAAAGAGACTGACCATTACACTTTGTATAGATTTTTTCTTGTATTTTGTTTTCAGACTGTTGCCTGTCAATACTTATGCTTTTTCGGCTTGCAGGTGTTCTGGTGCCTGAGCTGAGCACCAATTAGCTAAGGCAGAGTACAGCCCAAGTTTCCTCATCTCCCTTTGAATAAAAATTTATTCCAAAATTAGTGGGTAAAATTACTCAAGTATTAAAACTATTGAGTGTATTTAGCAGACATGATCTTAACTGTGTGACTGACAGTTTTAGAAAGGCTGAATTAAAATTGAATATCTGATGGCAGTCTCCAAACACAACTTGCATATCAAAGTAACTTCAGCTTCAGCTACTGTAAAAAGAAAATCACAACACATATTCTGGCTATATAATTTTCTTATCATTTTAAAATTTGAAGCAAAACATAAAAATATGCTGAACTTAGAGTTTCAATTATTTGAATTAACTTTCCTAGTCATTCATTGTTTACTAACTTATAGGTGTTCAGAACTCAGATTCTAGAGACCATAGAGGAAATCATGGGGCAATTCTCAGAATATTAAATAGAAAAATTAGAAGATTCTGAAAAAGTAACACAGAGATTAAAGTCTAGGTGCTCAATTGTGCAAGGATTAGAAGGAACAAATTTTAGCTGAGTAGGTAGGAAGTGTTGGGACCATTGCATTTATATGCAGGTTAGTAGTATGGGAATAGAAGAAGATAATGCAATAAAGAGAGAAGCACCTCTTAACTGCAATTGCAGCAAAAGGGAAATGCAGAAGGAGGAACACTGAATAAAGCATTCAAAATATGAGAGGATATATGTTAGACAAATGTACTTCCTCTTTTTAACTTTGAGATTATTATGCTACATTTAATAAAGAACATCTTAATTTGAAAACTTGAGAGAAACTAAGAAACCAAGTCTTGGGACCTTAGTTTATGTATATATGAAAACCTATAGGGAGCTTGGTCCATTATAAAAGAAAATTAATTAAATTTTTCATTTGGGTTTTTTTTGCTTTTTCTTTTTCAATAATTTATTTTAATGTTTATGTCATGCAGAATACTATTGTAAAACATGATATAGAAGTGTGACTTCAGGTGCTACATAATTCCCTTGCTTGCAGGCATGGAGCTCCTGGCTTGAATACTCTTGTGACTGTTATAAAGAAAAAGTTTTGACTAACTGCCTCTTCTCCACTGAGACATGGATGATCCCCTCAGGCTGCTAATGTGTTTGGAATAGTTAACGAGTGAATGCCACTCAAAAACCAATCTCAAATCAGTGTTATTTCCTGTTTTACTATTAATGTTTTGGGTTGTTTTGGTTTGTTTTTGTTTCTTTTTTTTTTCTTTTTTAAATGGTGCCTGAAGTGAAGTGATAGGACTGCAGTTTCAGTTCTCATTTGGTAATTGAACATTTTTATTTACTGGTAGGCTGTTGCTTTGAATGAGAACACAAACCGGCTAGGGAGTTACCTAGCCAACATAATGTGCATAGCAAGAAGGTATAAAAATGCTTCAAAATAGGCCCAATGAGGAAAGGCTTCATTATAATGCCAGAAGAGCTTAGTCAGAGGGGACAGTTTTTGTGAGGCAAGGAGAAAACTCAGGCTTAAATGGTTTTTTACAGCTTTAGATGTGGATGAGAGCTTAAAAAACTTTAATTTACAGCATGTTTAGTAAAGTTTTCTGAAAGCATATGTGTAAATAGTGTTCCCAAGTTTGCTAAATTAGGAGTGGGATTTCAAGGGATATTTTACATGTTTTCTCCAAATACACATTTGTGTATGCTATGTGTGATACTGTGTTATCTATTTGGTTAAGATTTGTCATGCCTTGCCCTTTGAAGCTACAAACTACTACCAAAGCTGATTTTAAGCCAGAGCCTCAGCTATGCCGTGGTAGACCAAATTTCTGAGGAAGACCATGAAGCCATACCTTTCTAAACCAGTTTGCTTATTCCTTACAATATATTAAGAGAGAAAACTCATTAAACAAATTACTGGAGAAGTTGGAGAGAAAAGGAGCTGATCTTTGACATACAAGAAGCTAGAGTCACTTAAGGACTGCAACAGAAAACAAGAAGAGAAACCCTTCAAAATATGATTCTGGTTCAACTTGTGTGACAGAGAGAAGTCATTTAACTTTCCATCGTATGTTATATTTTTTTTCCAGTACTGAACTTAGAAATAGCACCTAACTAACAGATTTTGGACCGACATTTGTCTGAAATAACTTTCTTGGCATGTGGTTGTAGCCAGAAAAAAAAATTAAAAATTGAAGAAAAATGTAGAGCTTAGTATCATTGTGAAGGCAACTGGAAGCAGGACAGAGACAATTTTGTCACACAAGATTTTGATGAGCCTGCAGCTTCAGCATGGTAGGCCATTCTTATCTCTGCATCTCAAGAAGGACAAATTGGAGAAGGCAAAGGATAATTAAAATTATGGAGGAGATGGAACAGTTGGCTTATGAGAAGAGAATAAAATATCAGTGATGCTCCACCTAGGAGTCAGATATGAAAAACATTCACAAAAGCATAAAGATGACAGAGTTACACTTTGGCATATAAGCCTGCAGCAATAAAAATAGATAGCAGTTCTAGAAAACTGTAGGAGTTTAATTTAAAACAGATAAAGAAGCATATTTCTTCCTGCTGGTAGAAAGTTTCCGGAATCCTTTGCCATAAGCGATTGTGATTGCGGATGATATAGACGCTTACAAAAAGGAAGTAGATAAATTTTTGGACAGTGGGTCCATGAAAATACAATTAAAATACAATGCAGGGCTATACCCCCCAGCATGCTTATTGCAAGAATTATGGAGGATGGGGGAGTAGGTACAGAATGTACGGCAGGGAGTGGCCAGGTTTATTTGCTTCCTTTAAACAGTTTCTCTTACAGCTATCAGCTACATCTTTATTAGTTTCAACTCAGACATCAGTCCAACAAAGCCTTCAAGCACTTTCCAAGAAGAGATGGGGAAAAGCCATGGAGAAAAGAGCAGGGAGGAATCACATGACTACATGGCCAAGGAATGGAAAAGAGAAGGGACTGTGAGATTCAAAGTATCAAAAAATATAAAAAACAGAGGGAAGTGTGAGTACAGGCACTGAAGTAGTAATTTCACTGTTTCCTGATGGCATCCGAGGAGACAATGCCTAACAGAGTAGTGAGGTTGGGTGTATGCAAGAGTGCCTTCTCCAGCTTCTTTTCAGGAAGCTGTTCTGTGAAAGTGCTGTACCATACTCCGGGCAGTAGGAAGAGCTGATGACACTGCACGGTAAAAAGCCTTTGGCACCAGTTGCATGAATACAGTCTGGATGCACTAGAGGTGGATTCACAGGTTGGCATGGATGCTTTGCAGAGGGATAAGCAGGAATATAACCAGGCACTACAGATGAGTGTTGTCCATTGTGGTGATTCCCACCATGGTCACACCTCAAATGATGAATGATGCTGACTGGGGTGGTCTGATAGAAAATGTGAGTTATACCTGTCTACCTCAGCCTCACTTTAAAGTGATCTAGAAACTACAAGCAAGCATTTTTGTTAGCTGAAAGGTTCTTTTGTTTAATGAAGGGAACAAGTCAAATTTTTGTAAAGCCTTTAATTGATTTTATTTATTTTTTTTAAGCAAGGAGTCAGAGGTGATGACATAGTAATTATCATACTTGACAGAAATTCCAATCTGAACATGAGAGAAAGGTTTTCTTTTTAGGATTCAGTACTAATTGAAGTCCTGAAGCTACTACACTGCACCCAGCCTAAGAAGAATACCCCCAAAGCAAACAATATTTGCATTTATTGATGAACATACAATTTTCTGTAACATATATGTTTACTGATTTCAGTGACACCTACCCAGTGTCACAGTTGGTTCTTTACTCTCGTCTTAGATTTTTATGAGATCATGACAAAATGATGACGAGCAGCTTTCTACTATTATTTCATTTTTTTGACAACAGTGAGAAGTTATTTGTTCAAGTCTTGGCTTCTCACCTTTTGTTTCTGCTACATTCTCCAGAAACTGGAGTACTGGCTTTAGAAAAGCAGTATGTCTTATACAGATGTGAGGTAGGTTAGGCTTTGAGATACTTCTGAATGCAGAGAAAGATGAGGTTATTTTGTATTTTAAGAAATGGTTTGTGGGCTAAATATGTGGTTTAAAATTATACTATGTAAATATAATATTGTCCCAGCTAGATATTATAGCTTAAAAAAATATATAAATGTGTCTGAATTATAAAGATTTCCTGTTTTTTAGGAACTGTTTTGATGACCTAGATAATTACATGGAAGCCTGAAATGAATCCTGATTTCAATATAATTATCCATCTACTCCTTCAATGCTTTTTCTTCATACATAATAGCTGTGGGCCTCAGCTGCTTCAGACTATCTGCCACTGAGTTTAATTAAAATCCTCACTAGCACAATGTGCATCAAGAAATTCAAAACTGTGGATCATCCTGGCTGGTGCAAATTCCCCCCAGGGAGCCAAGTCTTCATCCCCAAAGCTCCTTTAAAATATGTGGTTATTCAAGGGAGAGGATAATGAAAAACATATTAGTGGTCAGGAAGTGAAGAATTCAACGGTTACAGACAGAGAAGAATCTGGTATGTTTTCACTGTATTGCATAACTGTTCCTCCCTTGAGAATTTCTTCTGCCTTCTTTTAAGCAGGTAGCTCTATCAGTACCTTGACTACAATCTGACACTCTTGAGAGGTAATATCAACTCTTCTGTTTTCCCAAAACTTGTGAGAAAGCTGATAGATAAAATGATGGATATGATATCTAGAAATCCTTAGACTTCTTTCACTGTAGAGTGTTTTAGATACAAAAGCTGGTGCAGTCTGTGGGTTTCACTTCATCAAGTCTTGTTGAAGGCAATTCTTTCCTTGCTATAGTTAAGAGCCATTGACACAGGCAATTGCAAGCACAGACAGCAATGCATTCCTGAATGTCTCAACTCCCTCATCAAGAAAATTCAAGTTATTGGAGGGGACAATTTCCTCCTGCTGGGCATTGCAAAATTCTGCACATGTACAGCTGCCAATACTACAGACAGGGATGCTGGTGATAAAGACAGGTGTGAATAGGGCCTACAATTTAGTCAGTGGTAAACCAACAAAAAACAACTGGATTTTCTGATGAGAGAGAGAGAGAAAGAGCAAGCGAGAAAACATCTTTGGAAATCACTAAATGAAATTAGATTTAAAGAGAAATCATTGAAATAAAATCACTTAGGTAGAGTAGTTGAACAGATTAATGGAAATGAATAGCATGGAACACAATTTCTTAAACTAGCCTGTAGGTAACAAAACCTTTGCTTAAAATGTAAGGTGATTTAACTTAATCTGACATTACACTTCCAGAGAGGAATAAATATAGAATTGGGTTAAAGTGTATGAGAACACAGCTAGCCTATGTGGTTTTACAATAATTTAATTAATTTAGATCAAGATATATTGAGCATACACTATGGGCAGTGGTCTAAATGCAGATGTGGTTCACAATATAACTCTACATGGTAAGGGCATAAGCTTGCCTAATATCTATGAAAAACAGCTTCATTCAAGTCTCAGCAGCAGCAGTAAATGCAATAGAAGTTTGCTTTTCTTTATAAATGATTACAGGCAGAAAGAAAGATAGGTATGGTAATAAATGAATTGAAGCTGTAATGGATACTGACAGTTTGGAATAAAAGCTAGAAAGGTGGCTGTGTGCAGTAACTAACCCATGATTTCACATTCTGCAGATTTTATGCCAGAGCTTGTGAGATCTGTAAAATTTATCTTTACCACTCCATTTTTCCCCCGTTCACTGAATTTAATCTTGCTATTCTCCTTATGCTGATTGACTGACATTAGCTATTCAGGCAAAAATGAAGCTACTGGGTGAAAGAAGAGAGAACTAGAAATTCTTCAGGAAGGATTTGGAACAGTTTCCAGCATTAATTGTTCTAGTTATGCCCAGAGGGCCACAGGATTTGGGTGGAGACTGTCACATTGAGTATAGTGTTAAGAGAATAGAAAAAAACTCTGTTTGGGGTTCCTTCGTTTTTTCTACTCTTAAAAAAAGCTGAAAACAAGCAGTGAAATATTTGTTTTTATCATTTATACACACGCATACACAAATGTATATATAAATCATATGTAATACTCTGGTATATATAATAATATGATACTTACTGATTAATAAAAAACAATTAAATTGGATTTTAGGTTGCATAAAAATTCATTTGATACAAAACCTAATTAGAATTTAAGTGGCTTTCAAAATACCATATAATAAAGCGTCTGACAAAAAATTGTAAATGTTCAGTTATGTCAATTGTTCTTCAAGTGGTTTAATAAAGTTGACAGTAATTCAATAACATTTTTGAAAACTTTTTCCTCTGAAGTTTTCTGGTGACTTGTTAAGATTGTCTATGGCGGACAGAGTAGAGGAAGATTGAGAAGAAGGGAAGAGATTCTACATGAAAAATCTTCCTTATTTGTGGTATTGACTGCTAATAAGAATGTTCTTTCATAAACAAGGAAGAAAATAAATTTGTGTTCTGCTTTGTTCTGTAGTAGTGGACATGCATTGCAATGTCTTGTCAAATATATCCATTGATTTTTACCATTGTAAATTTTCCATCAAAAGTTCATTACTTCTTTAAGCACAACCGTATTTTCTAAACAGAGAGTTTGTAAAGAGAAAAAAACCAAAAAAGTTTAATATATTTATCTTTGGATTGGTTTTTTTGTGGCAGTAGAAGTGTGTTACTTAATTTTCATGCATTCCAATAAAGTGATACGACTTTTTGCTATGATTTGATGGACATTTCCAAATAAGTTGCTGGAACTCAGGAAAAACTACCTGATAATTCAATACCAGAATATTTCAAGTCATAAGGTGAAAATGTTTTTCTTGGTACAACTGCTAATTAAATCCAAGCAACTGAAGAGTCATAAAAAATTTTGAATGAAAATAATTCATCCCATAGTTTTGAGAACAACTTACAGGCAACATTTATACATACATTATTTCTCTAGTCCAGGGTTAGCATTTTATTTAATTAAAGTTTATTACAAGCTAAATATTGTTTTCCACACAGCTTTTGCATAACATAATATATTGTCTCCTACAAAGAAAAGTGGCTTTTGTTATGAATTATGTCTTTGGCTTTCTGTAGGCATCAAATCATTATCTACAAAATAGTCCTCTCCATTTGTACATGTCAGAAACCTGTGCATGCAAAATCAATCAAGATTCCTATCACACTGCCCTGAATCATGTCTTTATTAGATTACTTGGGAGCTGGATGAGTCACACTGCAAGACAATCACTGCAGGCTGGGAGAGCTGCACACCACGACACTGGCTGCATGCCCCTTTCAGAGCTGCTCTCACTTCTCCTTTCTCCAGCACTGGGTATTGGCTGCTTCAGGTGCTGCTGCCTTCCAGGCAGGGCAGCAAACCTACTGAATGGATTTCAATATGGCAAATTGATCTCGTCTTCTTGTTGTCTTTTTACATACTGTATACGAGCTCATAAAGATGCAACTGCCCATAGGGATAAGTTTCTTGATTTCTCTTTTGAGTGACTTATAAAAGTCTTAGAGCTTTGTATTTCACAATTTGATAAGCTTAGATTTTAATACTTGAAAACTCTGAGCTGTACAAAAGGTTTTATAAGATGTAATTGTGAGACAACTCATAAACTGAGGCAGAGTACAACAAAAACCAAGCTGTAAGGAATTGCAGCCATTGAATTAAGCGGAGATCAAATTTCAGCTACATTAGATGAAATTAATGCAAATTTTTAGACATGCCAGGATAAGTGGAATTAATCTTTCCCCTAGAAAATATTTACCTTATTTGATACTTTTTATGTGGTACTTTTTTAAGAAGAGAAGAAAGGTAAAACAGGTATATTCATATGAACAGAAATTAAGTGTTCTGAGTTTCGACCATCAGAGTGTTTACAATTAAAAAGTCCAATATTCAGAGCATGTTATCCTTTTAAGTTATAAACCAACTAACTAATGTATTTTAACTGTGTTTTTTAAAGATTACTGGCCGTGTTCCCAGATTTCACTATGGTAAGTGAGCTACTGATCCTTCACTGTCATCAAATACGTGTCATAAAATATTTCTGTCAGTTCTGAAGACTTTACATGTTCTGATTGTATGAATGTGAGGATGTCTGGTGTACTTAACTTAAAGCCTTGTTTTCATAACATGAATTTACATGCCTCCTATTTATGTCTATTTTGTCTCACTCTTCATAACTGCTTTATTTTGCAATTTTTCTTCAGGAAGGCATTTTTAGGGCTTGAGTTGCTCCCTTTAGTTAAACCAGAGCTTGCATTAGATAAATAGGATTTACTTTTCCTTTCAAACTTAATTACTTTCCAGAATGATGATCAATTTCCCGCCTTGCTTGCTTGAGGGGAGTGACACTGTAGGAGACCCTCACGCATTTGCTTTGTAATCAGCCTTTATTCATTCACTTCAGGCTACACAATCAGCTCCCCCACTCCAGAGTGAGTGCCTGTGTGTGGCTGCAGCCGCAGGCCTGCAGTTTGGAATGCTGATGATGGGGGACCAAAAGTGCTGAGGAATGTGTCTGTGTGGAGGAAAGTAATAACCTGGGTCTTATGATATAAAATTAAGCTACCTTTGATAGCCTCTTTCTATTTTTATATTTTTAGTAGAGATTTCCCACATAATACCCTACCAAAAGAATTTTGGTTTCGGGTTCTCCTTTTTGCTTGTTTTAGAAATGATTTGTAACAGGAGTAATTTTTCTCCAATTAAAAGGCATAGTAATTAGAGTTCCTGATAGTTCTAATGAGTTTTCTTGTTGAAACAATTAGTTTTATGCTTCAACTTCTTGATTGTCATTTTTGTCGGTTTTGAAATAAAGTCAATTTTAAAACATTAATTTAATTCCCAGGGGACAGAAGTTTATGGAAAGCTACAAACATTGTCTATGGTTTTTAGTGTGAAGTAATATTTCACATGAGCAAGAAACCAGTTATATTCACATTAATAGAAACCCCCTTCTTTTCCCAGGACATGTATGACCACTTATTTGGGGCAGGATGAAGGAGCACTAAAAATATTGCAATTCTACTGGAAAACAATGTAGTTTGCATACTACTTCTTAAAAGTCATCTTCTTGACAATTTTACTTGGTATCTAGAGGGATTTTCATGGTTTGAATCCTTTAAATGGACCATAACGTAACCATTTAGCAGAAGGAATAGTATTTTCCTCTTCACTCAAGTGTCATTTAATAGCAGTGGATAAAACAGAGAGGCCCATACTCAAAGGTCTGTCCTTGATCATAGAAACACTTCTGATCCTTAATCAAACATGTTATCTTGTAGACTTATTTATTTAAATGTTAGAATCATGGAATGGTTTGGGTTGAAAGGAACCTTAAACATCATCTATTTCCAACTCTTTTGTCCAACAGGGACAAATCCTGCCAGACCAGGTTGCTGAGAGCCCTGTCCAGCCTGGACTTGAACATTCCCGTGGTGTGGCATTTGCAACTTCTTTGGGCAACCTGTTCCAATGCCTCACTACCTTAGTAGTCAAAGAGTTGAAGTAAAAGTAAAAATTTTAACTTACTAGTCCCTCTTTTCATTACAGTTGTGTATGCGAAATCTGGTCTCTCTTGGGAAGACTCTCATTCTAAAGCACAGAATCCTGGTCCTTGCATACAAAACAAGTGGATTTTAGTCCAACAGAAACATATAAATAATCACTCATTTATAGATTATGGGGTTTTTTTTCACTCACATATAAAGCATAGTAAAGATACCCTTCATTTGCTTAAGAGTAAGTAGTTCTTTTTTGTTTTAATACAAACGTAAGTATTTTACTTAAAACTAATTAGCATAAAACAGACCAAGAGATTTTTTTTCGTTGAGGTCCTTAAAATATGTTTCCTGGATATAGCTACATTAATGTTTATATTTGATAAACTTAAGCAACTTCACAGGGACAGCTATTCCTTTCTGTGGCATGGTTCAAAGAGATTTTCATGAAAATAGCAGCTACAGAGAGTAGTTTTAAAATATGATAATGAAATAATGGTGCAGATGTCATATTCACAGTGACAACAGGAGAATGAACCAAAACATGCCAGATAGAAAGCTATACAAACAAATTATTGTGATATGGACTTGGAACAGGAATTTGTTTTGCAATTTTTTGCCTTTGTTTCTGCCTATGACTGGGACTTATTTTCTGTTTTAATGCAACTTTTAAAAATTTCTATTAAGGTAAGTTAGGTAGACTATGAACCAATACTGAAAATCAGTTCCAAGAAGAATTAGCTCCCATCATTACTGGGAATCCATCTATCATCCATGACATTACCTCCAATTCCCATCCAGGAACCAAAAAAAAAAAAAAAAACCACCCAAAAGGGAAAATGTATTTCTAGCATTTCCAAGAGAAAGAGGTCTAAGTGCTCTTGCTTTCCATTTTCAGTAAATTTTCAGCCACTTAAACTACTGTCTTGGAACAATGGATGTTGCTATATTTTGAAAAGGAGTTAATTGAACTTGTATAAATGAAATTCCCTGACTGGAGTAGTGCCTCGAGCTAGCTGTGACAGGAAGACTTAGATCATGAGAATTGCAAGCAAATTTCTAAATCAGTATTTCTAAATGTGCTACCTTCTATTATTGCAAATATGTGGAAATAGTAGAAAAAACTTAAAACCAAACTGAACTCCTTAGTATTTCCATCAAGCAATATTTTTTTCTTTTGACAGAGCAGTCATTTTTGTTTGCCACTAGTGATTTCATTTTTCCTTCTCTGAATTAGTACACAAACTAGAAAGACAGGAGAAAAAGAGATAACTTTATTGCTTCAACCCCATCACTGCAGTGTGGGAATTCATCAAAGTCCCATTTCCTCATGTATAGGTATTGTATTTTTACCCTTATTGCTCACATTTTAATTACATAAAGATCTTTTATAATTTTTTTCTTAAGTAGGGTATCACCTTATCCTGTGGTATACAACAGGAGGTTAAAGTGAGATGCTGAAAGAGAGCTTCTTCTTTCAGCTCTATCAGTCAGTCCAGAATTCTGTCCAAAATATTGGTTTAGTGAGGAGGATAGGAAAAAATATGGGGGTCATTATTTTTGTAAAAGTGTTGAAAGGGTTGGCAAACTAAAGAATTGTTAGGATTCTCTATGCATATTTGCATTTGAGTTTTGATAATTTTGGCATATGTGTTTCTATTAAATACAACTCTTGATGAGTTTTCCCAACACATTTGCTTTTATAATATATTAGGAACGTGAATAACCTATTTTTCTTCTGTGCTTATCTAAATGCTCAAGTATTGTGCTATCAAAGTCCGCAGATTTTCTTGTCAGCATTTCTGTCACTAAGCATATTTGACAAATGTCATTCTCCATTTTCAACTTTTTCAGTTGTGAGAAAAATCATACAATATTTTGTACAAATGCAATTGTAGTTAAACCATATGTCTAATGTATTTTTCTCAGTAAGACCTGAACTTTGAATAATGAATGAACATGAATAATGAAGAGGACAAAAATGCACTTTTGCGGACTATCTAAAGGCAGATAGATGTTTATGTGAAAAATAGGACAAACTTGCACCTCTTTTTAACAGCGAAGAGGAAAATACTTTTGAAATTCCAATTCACAAATATCTATTGACAATTTTCAGTGTCTGCATTTTTTTTCTATGAAATCATACATGACACATCTAATTTTTCAGTATTTCTATTTTGCAGTATTTAAAGTGTTAAATCTAAATTCTGATGTCATTTCTCATGCTGAAAATCTCATGCTTATGTTTCAGGACTGGGCACAAGGGAAAAAAAACAAAACACAGTGAACACCATAGCTGGAATTCATCCAAGTGAACTCGAATGTTCAAAAGTTCTTAAATGCTTGAATCTTAGCTAATCATCAGAGCTAATGGAAAGGAACAGAAACCTTTTCAACTGAATCACTTCTTCAATTTTTTATACCTATTTTAGGATGAGATTAATCATTCTCCTGAAATTCACACATTTCTGCACACAGAATAAAAAGGCTGTGTCAGATGGCTAGTACTAAGACATCTAACTTTTGGACAACTGAAAATTAGGCATGATGAACTGCAACTCTAATTGGTTGGAGTGGGAATTGTTTGGAACTTAGGAGCCAAGATGTGTTCAATTTTCAGTCTCCCCGTGGACCACTGTGGGAGAGAATGGCAAAATCTCTCCTTCCAGTAAATTGATCAGACCACTAAAGAATGTTAAATTTAGTCTTTACAGAAATGACAAAAAGAAAACATGAAGGATTGCACCATCGACTTTTCTGAACTGTTAAAAAGGATTTGAATTAAGTGCATCTTCCAATCACTGCTTTCTGCAGCAACAGAAATCTTCATGAGAGAAATTGTCCATCCTCAGTCATATGCTACATAAACCAGGAAATTACATGTGATGATGTTCCAGAGAGGTATTTCCAACACCGTGAAGGTACAGTGCTGTACTTTTCTCCTCAGATTTGAACCCACTGATTGGTCAGATTTTATGTGTGTATACATATATACATATAAAACCTGTACCTATATATGTATAAACTGTATTGTCTCTGAATTTTGGACAAAATTCCAAGATTAATGTGTTACTTTACAGTGGCTTAAATTGCTGATGGCATTAGATAAAATTTGCCATTTAAGTTCAGAATGTTAGTCTTGCTGAAAGAATATCACACCATTGAAAATAAGCAAATGTATTTGTACGATGTTCAAGACCCAAGTTAGGAATTTCAAATGATACTGCAGACTCTTGTTCCATGTGGAGAGGTAGGCCAGTACCCACAGGTATCTCTTACAGTGTTAAGTGGGCTTTGATGTTCTCTGTAGTGAGGTTGAGATGTTTCAAAAGAAAAATTGTCATCAACTTGTTGAATGTCATTTCAATCTAAGTCCAAATTAAAATTATGAGTGTGTCTGCTTTGGTAAATTAGAAGTTGCATTTATTTCTTGCCCATTTTGTCATTTGAATAATTTCTATAGCCAGTCTTCCATCTAAAAAAAAGAAAAAAATCTGTGTTTTTAATCTTCTTGAGAAATTCTGAGGTGTGCACATACTCTGGCTGCCAAAAGAGAACAGCATTAATATACCTTTGGAAAAAGCAATATGTAATTGGTTGCAAATTTAAACTCGAGAGTGAGAAAGCAATGGTCTATGAAAATACCTGAGAAGTATTAACTGGTTTATGACAATGGACAGGAAGGAAAAGGCACAGTGTCTTCTGGAGGTCCTAGCTGCAGTGTGGGCAGGGCACAAGCATACATTATGTGGGAAATGCCCTACTTTAACAAAATCAAATTATATCTGTCTTCTGTTTCTGTGTCTGCCTGTGTAAACAACTAGTTATGGTACAGGGTGAAATAACATAATCCACACCAGTCTTGACAGAGAGGTTTTTCTCTTTTTTTTTTTTTTCCGGGTCTTTATTATATGCCCCAATTCTCTGCATGCTGTGTGGCATGCAGTTGTCTGTTTAAGAAGGAAGGCAACAGACATATGGGTTGTCAATAATAAAATATTTTGTGAAGAGGATACAGCTGTTTCTAGTTTAATATCTGCCATCTGAATGCGTCTGTATCATACAGAAAAAGCAAAAGAGAGAAACATTATCTCTGGGAAGCATACCAACACTGTTTCTAGCAAATCATTTCTGAATCTAGACATGTGCTATAAACTGATAAACATCCTTTACTTATTGTCCTGAACAGACTACTTATTCTATTTCAATCTTTTTCAGCAGTCTGACTACTTGATTTCATCCTTTATAACTAAACTTAGCACTGATTGACCTAAGAAATCAAAGAGATGCCTAAGGTGCTCATGTGAAATATATATTTTGTATAATCTAATTCTACCTCTGTGATATTTTCCTACCTTATGTCCTTCTCTTGAAGGGACTTATGGTGCTTCAGATCTGGGATCTTCCCATCAGCAACTGATAATATTATAAAGGACATCTGTGGTTCTCTTGATCCTAACCACTGCTAGCGGCTGCTAGCCAAACAGACATCAAAACCAGCAATTTTTCATTACCTCGTTATTATCTCAGAAAGCTGGAAGTCCTGCTCAAAGGCATGAATTTAAAAGATGTGAATAAAATCATAAATGGAGCAATTCTCATTGCAGAATATTTTATGGCTGCCATATTTGCGGATAATTCTGTTGTCTAGAATTAGGTAGGGCTGGCTCAGTAATGGTCTTATACTCCTAAAATCTGCAGAGACCTGCCCTCATCTGAGGACTACAGAACAGTTTGTAGGATTTTTCAGCTTCATAGGAAGAGTCAGGTGCCTGAAGGTGAAATGGAAGGAACTGCAAATCTGATTTCATACCTAGCCTAGAGATCAACAGGACAGACACTGGCCAAAAATCCACCCAGAGTGGCACCCTTGGCACTTCCTTTAGGGATTAGGGGCAATGTTGCTGTCAGGCAATTGTTCAGACTATATAAAAATTTCCCATGATGCAGAAGACCTATTCTATAAGACTTGCTCGGCCATGGAGAGCAAAAACCAATTTCCCCCATGTTACAGGAATGCATTATGTTGTTGACGTGAAGGTACAATTTGAACTGGAAAAGAAAGTTCTCTCCCTATAGAAATTGGATGGCTCTCTCCCTGAATGATGGTGGGCCATTACCTGCTCCCTGCTGAAGGTGCTGAAGGTGATGCCAGTAGTACAGATACAAAAGTTTGAGTTCTTCCTCACATCCCATCACTACAGCTGTGACTTGGGCTCAGCCTCATCCTGGTGTGGTCTAACTATAGCTTGGAGTTCTATGCACATCCTTGCACTTGTTCAATGGTTGTAGAAGTTAAATCATAGATCCATAGAATGGTTTGAGTGTAAAGAGACCTTAAAGATCATTTAGTTCAAACCCCCCTGCCATGGGCAGGGATTCCACCTACTAGATCAGATTGCTCAAAGCCCCATCCCACCTGGCTTTGAGCATTTCAGGGATGAGGCATTTACAGCTTCTTTGGGTAACCTGTTCCACTGCCTCTCCAACCTCTAAACCTACTGTCTTTCACTTTAAAACCATTGTCCCTTGACCTATCACCTTGTAAAAAGTCCCTCTCTGTAAGTAAATCTTCAACAGTGAAACCCACTATTTCTATAATGAGATGAAATCTACAGGTTCAGGTGAGCTGGCTGGCTCTACTCTCCACTGAGGATGCCTCCTGGCAGATCAGGTAGCAGAACTTGCGTGTCCTGGCCCCTAAATGGATGGTGGCTGTCTCTCTGAGGGGCACTGCTCTGCCAAGAGCCAAGGATGCTGTGGAATGGACATGTGCTCCACTTGTGGCAAATGCCTAAAACAGAACAAAGGCACCTCTGAGCAGGGATTTTTCAGAGATGAGAGGTCTTATCATGTTATTGCCTCTGCAGACCTGAGCTCTAGGTGTTCATCAGCTACTTAAATTTCTCCATTAGCAAACATCTTTAATAATGTTATTGTTTAAAAATTATTTTGAAAATCTGCCACATTTTGCTTGACTTTTTACAATACCATATTATTTTTCTTTTTTTCTTTTTTTTTTTTTACATCCCTGAATAGTTTCTTTAACAAAATTTGGATTTGGTGTTACAGGATATCAGCAGTTTGCTGCATTTCAATCAAACTTATCATGCTGTATTTACAGTGGGCTGGTAAAATTAAAACACTCCCTGATCTTCCTTAACGTAATCACAGAGGTATTACTCTAAAAATGCTTAGACTGACACAGCTGATTTAAGCACATTGGAATTACATCAGCTATACTGCTGTCAAACTGCACCTACACAGATGCGTAATCCTTCCAGTGGAAACTCACAGGGATGCACTGATTCAGTATGTGCTGAATGCTATAAATAGATAAATTCAGTTTGTATACAGCCCTCAGTGAAAAGAGGAGGGCCTATACAGTATTTGAAAGCAGTAAGATGCAATATCTCTGTGTTTATTTGACTTACCTCCCTTGGGTAACTGCCAGTTTTAAAAATTAACAAAGAAAATGCTTTAGCTTTACATGTTTAGCTCTGAAAGCTTGTATATTTCATATCTGCTTGGGGAGTATAATATTCATGAGCAAACGAACTCAGATTTCTCTTTTGAAGCTAAATGATACTAGTGATGGATATTTTACTGGAAAGAGACATATATAATACCAGTGACCTGAATATTCAGCACAAGGTCAATACATTATTTTGCCAAAGATAAAATATTAGTTTTAATTCTAATGGGACTGCTGAAATGCAGTTAATAATATTTAATTATTTGAGATTTGCCAAGTGGGTGACAAACTCCTTCTCTGCTTGCACTGCCAGTCAAACTCTATGTTCCCATAAGGCTCTCATGGATTGATAGGCTTTAAAATCTGTGTACTGCATCTTTAGTTCTCATCTCACAGCTGATGCTGTTGCCAATAACCTGTGTTTGTCTCCAGCATACATGTTGAGAAAAGGTAGACTGCCAATAGGCATTTCTTGTTGACCTTGGCCATTCTCATGCTGGAAATAATTTCTGCCTCTGTAGGGCTCAGACAACTGCTGGCAGGGACCAGGCAGGAGATAGGGACATTGGTATTATTTGTCCTCATTTTTCAAACCTGAATAATTTTACTGATTCTTTAGTGAAGAATGTGATCCAGCAGCTGTTTATATAGAAGGTGATAGCAAACAGCAGCACAGGCATGGTGAAAAGCTGTTCACGAATGAAAGATAGGAGGAATACCAAATGTGAGATGAAAACATGTTTTTTTCTACAGAAAATACAACATAGAAGGACACCTTTGCATATCCAAGTCTTCTCCTGAAGAAGTAAATGGGAAAATTGAGCTATTTTCATCCTTAACTGCTCCTCGGGCTAATTATTGCCACTGTTAAAGGACTGCGCCTTTCATATAGGGTAGTATTTCTGTTGTCTTTAGAGTACAGGGATACTATAGGCTAATAGAAATTAATGTTTTGAATATTCTTTGCTTGCCTCTAACCCAGCAGGAGGAAATATCATATGAAAGTTTAAAGTTTAAAGTTATTAATCTATTGCTCTTTTTCTAATCAGATCTATTCAAGGTTGTGTCTCTGAGTTTGTTTATTCCATTTTCAAGCACTTTCAAGCTGTTATGTCAGAAACAGTGACCTATATTTTTATTTTATCCTAGATTTTATACTTTCGATTTTATTATAGTTACCCCGGTGTTTATAATGTGCATTTCATTGATAAAAGTTTAAGACTGGTGTTTTAAAGCCTTCAGCTTTACCTAACCTATTACTACGTTGTGATAAAGTAAAATACAAACACAAGAGAGGCAGTGGAAGATATTGCCAAACTTCTAATGTGCCCCAAGTAATGAATAGGCACTTGAAATAAGTGAGAACAAAAAGCACATAGATAAGCATTCGCTTTGAGATACCAATGAAAAGTCATTGAGAAACTGAATAATTGTGGACTTGATGGATAATTGGATGGTGGCCACAGAAACAGTAAAGATATTGGAAAGAGAGTTTATTTCCTATTAAACAGGGACCTATATGGACTTCTTTGCTGGTGTTCTTGGTTTTGATCCTATTGAAACATTTCATTTTGACTTTGATTTTTTTTTCAAATTATATTGATTTTGCCTAGTCTAATATAAATCATGATTTGTGTTCATTATTGAGTAAAGACTTACCTGTATTGACGTATGCTAGACTGATCACTATTAAATAAATTCTGCGGATACACAGATAACTGCTTTTATTTAAGAAAGCTAACTCATACTTTTATTCTAATGTTAAAATCTTTGGACTTAATTGTAGTGCAAAATAAATAGACGCTTCAAAGTGTCCTAATTTTCATTTGGAAGAAGACTTTTGTTTTTCTATTGAGCATTAAATTATCGAATGAGAAGGACATGAAAATAACAACACTTTTCATAATCGCTTTGAGATTTCACTACTGTGTTGCAAGTCTTTCACAGGAATAAATTAACACATTGTCATACTATTAAAAATAATTTTGTAATTTGAAAACAGCGAGTTAAACTTATGCAGGTCAGTAAATCTGCACACTACTTTAAATCTTTAAATTTTGTTATTGTCTTCTTGTTACATAGGAATATTTCATTTTACATGAATTCTGGCGTGTAATAAATAGCCTGAAAAAGAATATCATAAATCAAATAATTAGGTGGAAATTTAAGTCAGTATTTATAGAAATAGAGGAACTTCTCTGATTCTCATCTGACATAGTCTCCAAATTTCATGTTCATTCTTCAAAGTACAGGCACAAGTTTTCACTTAAAAATAGAATTTCTTTTATCTTGACAACATAATCCTTACCCTAATGTTATTTTCAGAAACATCTGAGTCATCTCAACAGGAACTATTTAAAAAGTGTACCAGAAACAGGGATTCAACTATTTCTAACAGTTACCAGCAAAGCTGCATAATTATACAAATTGAATGATATTATTTGCTGTTTTCCATTTCTGCCGTTTCCCACAAGAGCCACACATTTGTGCATCAATCAAGTATATTTAGGGGGAAAAAATGTGTCATGTGCTGTGTCCCTCCTCTACACGCTACAGTTTATAATCTTTCTAGGCACTATTCTCCAAACTACCATATCAAATGACTAGCACAGGATGAGTTTGATTATTTATCATTCATCCCTGCACCTAGAGATTGCTGTGATTAACTCCTGGTCATGCCTGTGCTTGTAGGAGCTGTGTGATGTTTTTAAGACCTGTCCATGTTTCCTCATTCCCACTCAACGCCATCTCTGGTCTCAATCTCACTTTTATCTTCACTTATGTCTTTCACAGCAAAGGAATTTGAGGAGGTAGGCAAAGATAACCAGTTTTAAATCCTTGCTGTGTGTGGCTGATCGAGGGTTTTCCAGAAGAGTGGACGTTTTTCCTCTTCCACTCTTTAAAAAATTCAGCAAGATTTGTGCTTGAGCCCTTTGCCTCTTGGAAAAAAAAAATTATATTCCATCTCTAGTAGCTTTCAAAGCATCCAATTTGCACAAAAGAGAAGTACCGCGTAGAAGTGGAAAAGGATTGCTCTCAGAGTAACCCATTCTAATGCTAGGAAGGTTGCATACTAAACTTATTGTAAATTGATTAACTATCAGAATGATCCACATAAATATCCTCCACTACTTTGAAAATTAAATGTTCTTGACCATTGATCTGCCAACAGTAGTTTACCTCTAAAATATTCTATGAGGAACTGCATGACTTAATTTCTATGATTTGTGTATTCTTATTTATTTACATACTTTAGCAATTTATCATAGAAAAACCATATGGCAGCCATAAACTTGAGCAGATTATGTTCAAGAATTTTCAACTCCAAACTGAAACAAAGTAAATTTCTATTTCATGCAGATGTATTCTCCAAGTAAAGTTCCTTTCTAGGAAATGTATGCTGGATCTTCCACAAAATGTCTGTTTTTCCTCTCATTAGATGTACTGGTGAACAAAATACACACCTTTTAATGCTGTTGTTTAAGAATATTTTTTTACTTCTCTCTATAACATTCTGATAACTGAGATAAAGCATAACACCTCAGCCCTCCTCAAACAATTTTGGTTTTATATATTTACTTTGAGTAAGCAGTTTCTGTTGAGATATAGCACACTAACAGCTGCTGAAAAAATTATGTCTATGGAGAAGGAAAAATATCCTTTTCCTTATTCCCTTGTATTTTTATAAATTTGGGTATTTTGATTTTATGCTGGTATGTCTATTGTTGTCACCTTTGCAAAACAACTGTAGAAATTCCATAGACTCTTCCCATACTATTTAACAATTAAGTTTATCTTCTAACCACCAAATAACCTTTATCATATGAGCCCATTCTTACAAGGTCTGCCAAAACTCTTACCACAGATAAATCTTTTATATCTTTCCGGGTCCCGAAATCATCCTTCTAGCAATCATTAAGTTTGTATATATCCATTTTGATGATGCTTTAGGGATGCCTTTAATTCCCAAAATGTCAGACCAAATGCAAACAGAAGATTCTGAGCATATTTTGCTTCCAATCATTTGACATTTTGGACTTAAATAATTTACATTTTCATTCTGAGAAGATGGTTATGGCCTCTGCTAGAAGTTAAGCATGTTAGCTCTTTAATGTCTTTTCCGTAATATGTACTTTCTTTTCCAGTTTGAGAAGAAAATTCCATAGCAACTTCCAGATGTCAATAACTCCCCAGAAGAGAAACAATATTTTTAGAACAATGGCATGAAATTTATGCTGGATTATCTCCGTGAATTACATTAGGTTTGGATGGACAGTTTAAGTGAAAGTTTAGAAATTTAATGGAAAGTGCATTTATTTTTTACTTTCTTTTACTATAGTTTTGTTATACTGGAAAGGAAGAATCTTCTTTCACAGAACGTTCAATGACCCAGGATTAAAAATGTGAATTATACTTACTTTATACAGAAAGGAAATTAGGAATAAAATACCTTCTCCTGTGAAAAAGCCCACAGTATTTTAAACAAGCACAAAGAATGTATTTTATAAAGGATTGTAAACTCAGTACAATATGCCACATACAAAACAGTATTTGATATATTGTGAGGTACTGCTGTTCATATACTGATACTGCACTAAACCATGAGAAATATGCTGATGTGGCACAATGCATACACTTTGCCTGGGATTCATCTGACTTCAGTGTCTTCAGTGGAGATAAAGTAAATCTATTTAAGGGGCCACTGCAATAATGCATCTCATCAGCACATATCTAAACCAGATCATTCGATCAATCGCACTCACACCCCAGCTGAATCTTTCCTGTTTTACTAGTGCTATAACTTACTATAACTTCATCTCTCCTCCAACTTCGAAGAACAAAAATAACTATTTGGGAAAGCTTAGGAAAACGCTAAGAAAGTAAAAATAATGAATTATCAGGGAAAGCTTCTTAATTAAGAAGCTGTGAAGAACAAGGAATAATGGAATTGGCCATCAGGAAGGACATAAATCTGATCTAAATCTTTTGCTAGACCAAATATTAAGCTTGTGCAGAAAAGTTCCAGACTTACTAGGAAGGGGGTCTCTAATTTATCTCTAACTGCTGAGTACCTGAGCAAGAATAAGTAACAGTGAGCTGTCAAGCAGTTAACTCAGATAAGGTCTTAAAGTTCAAGAGAATCATCAGCCCTCAAAATTTAGCTCTTGTACTGCAATGTAATTTCTGGTTATGCAAGACTGAACAAGTATCTCTGTTCCTGGTAAACACTTCAAAAGTTACTGACTGAAAGTTAAAATGTATAAACTTCCTCTTAGAGTCCAGCTCCCCTGAACTTTATACCGCTGAAACACAACCCTGAATTCTATGCTGAAAAAAAACCAAATTCCTTATACACCCAATTTAAAAACCATTTCAATGTCCAAGTGAAGTGCTATCGAAGTGGTCTACAGTACTTGAAGAAGAATTTTTTCATAAAAGCATGCAAACAAACGTTGCAAGTATAAGTGTCATGAAAGTCTGCCCATGCAATAAGCCTTTTTTTAAAAAGGTATGGGACTATCTGAATGTTTAACGATAAGTCATAAATTAATGAATATGCATTTCATATGCTGATATCTGCACATGTACTAGTAGTCATGTGGCAAACACAAATTCAAGTTTCTCAGCACAAAAGGATCAGGGAGCTGAAGATATTCTCATGACAACCAGTGGGAATACTCTGTGTGTTTTGAAGAACAGAAAGGCTATAGGACCGCAGAGTGTGTTGACACAATCTAAAAATAAAAGGCCTTATTTTTTCTGGTCTAATTACAAGATGTACCCATCAGATGCACTGAAAATCAGAAAGTTAGAGAGAGGAACAATAAAAAGGTTAGAGATGTGGGATTTGAAGTTCAAGGATAGAATAGCACCTTCACAGAAACCACTCTGTTGACACTTAAGCAACTTGTTAGCCAGGACTGTGGGGGTTTCTGACCTCATAAGTTTCAACATTAGGGGAATAAAATAAAGAAGTTGACAGATAGGATATTTTACACCTGTAAGGTGATGTATTGTTATATCCCAGTTAATTAATAGTTCTTCTGTTGGAAGGAATATATGCTTAGAAACATTTTGGCATTCAACATGATGATGTTTCTCAAATGACAAAAGGAATTTAGATTTATGTGACATACTGTGCTCAGAAATTTATTTGTGGGCAAAATAAAATATGAAATAAATTTTTTTCCAAAATTCACTCAAGAAAATAAAGATGTTAAGTTATGAAATGGCATGTATGTCTTTTTTTCTTGGCGTTAAATGAATGGGTTCTGTAAATGGAAAAAAGTGCCTACTTTTGAAAATGCACTGTCCAATCCACAAAAGTCTCCCATATAATTTGTGTAAGTGTATTTAATCTGCTGAGAAAGTGTACTGAAAGTGACTGTAGTCACAGTCCTGCTGCTTATGTACTGATTTGTAGGACTCCATTCAAAAGAGTAGACACAGCCTTGCTGTTTATTCCATCTGGTGCCAGATGAAATTTAATGGAGTATGCCCCTTGCTTCAGAAAACTGCAGGTCTCTGCTCACATCCCTGTCCTATCTGCTTGCCTTGTGAAACATCTTAGTCACATCAAGGCCTTTGGTAAGCAATCTTTAGGTGACTAAATCAAGTTCTGTGTCTCTACAGCTCTTCCAGGGACTGAGAGTTAGTCCTGTATAATGACAACTATAATAATCCTAGAGTTTAAGCTGCAGACTGTCAGATACAAATGTGGGCGTACTCAAGTTGCATAATAGTTGTTCTCTCTCCCTAAAGGAAAAGAATCATGGTTTACCTTAACTGGAATTTCTGTTTCAGAACTGTGCCCCATTACAAAACTCATAAAATTCATGGATTTCAGCTAAACATGGATTTCCAAAAGCATGTCTACATTTTACTTCAGAGGAGCCAGCCTGGACTCAGAATTAGGCCTAGGTATTTCTGAATCAGCACAGCTAGAAGGAGCTGCAGTTTAGGGGTCATTTGTAAAGGGTAAGCTTGTTTCTAAATATATGTAAGGAATGAGCAATTGTTGTTTGATGAGAGGTGGCTGGTAGACTTATAATTGTTTTCTGACTGGCATAGAGGTAAATGAAATTTTTACTGTAAGCATAAATCTTGCCTTGCCTTGAATGAAGGTATTTTATATTAATTTATAGCAGTAGCAGGAAAATACAAGCTTGGTATTTTGTTTTGACATGCTAGCAATATTTTAACCACCTGATTTTTGCCTGAAGTATTAAAAATTACAATGAGAAGTAGCAAATCAAGCAATTAATTTTGGTTGATTTTACTTATCTATTTATTTATTTACTTTTATCTTTTTTTCCTAATAATAAACCTAGATCTCAGCCAAAATGGCTATTTCTATATTAGTCAGCTAAGAAGCGTTAAGGGACATTTCTAGGAACTGAAACTTGGCTGTCTACATGATCAAATTTTTAGAAAAGTCCTTGAAAGTATTGTTGTCTATAAAACTAGAACTCTGAAATAAATACCTTTTTTGGTTTTTTGGGGTTTTTTTTGTTTGTTTGTTCGTTTGTTTTTGGGGGTTTTTTTTAGATTTAACAGAGAATATTCAACAGAAAAGAGTTTTTGAGGGTTTTTTTTTAAGTCTGAAATTTTATGAGGTGCTTAGCAGATACTGACCTCGATGACAGTGAATAGTCTCAAGCAATTTGCTAGCACAGAAATTGGCAAAATTAGCCAAAAATACAGTGTAATTACTCTTTTACTTCCAATAATTATTTATTTTCTTTTCAGTTTTAAAGTAATTGCCTTTTAAAAACTATGTTACAGCATGATAAAAATAGTGACAATCATGAGGCCTGTTATTCTGTTTGTGTTTTTCTGTATTTTAGACCTTTGATGAAAACCAACTGTATATGTTAAGACTGGGACGCATCACCTCCCTATATAGTAGCATAATATTGATTTCTATTATTGTTATATTTAAAAATATTTTATTTTGATAGAAACAGTGTTTTTCAAAAATTTCATTTCAGATCAGCACACTTATTAAACATTATGCTAACATTACACTGCTCCCTAAGACTACTTGCTCCTCCTACTAACATTTTTGGGCCAGACGTTTCCTAGAGGGCCTTGCAGAAATTCAAATAAATTACTTTTAAGAATTCTTTCTCCATTATTGCTTAAATTCTTTCAAATAAAATGAGTCTTATGAAGTGTGATTCACATTTACAGAAGCTTTGCTGATTTCTATTGTATTATGCTCATTTGTGTGTTTTACATGTCTCTTTAAATGTGTTTTCAGCTATTTTACCTAATACTAAAGTCATGTTAATTTTTAGATTCACCCCTAACACATCATTTAAGATGTCTACAATACTGGCTACCCTCCAGTCTACTTGCACAATAGTGGAGATTAATGAGAAACTCTATTTTTTGTTTGCAATTCAGTCACTTTGATAGGGATTTTCAGAGGTCGCTAATGTAGTTAGGTTCCAAAATCCCATTAACATTTAGTGAAAAATGTGGATTGCACTCCCAGAGCTCTGAAAGAGTCTTAATTTTCAGTCATAAGTGCTCCTCGGTGAATGCTGTTTCATCCTAGTCACACAGTGATATGAATTCACAGTTTAGCATAACACCTTCCTTTTTAATACAGCATCACTTTGGCTACAATAGAAGTGAAGCTTAATGCAGAAATCATTCATTCCTTTTTACATAAAGTATAAAGTGGTAATAATAGTTGTGTCAGTTTGGCCATATCCTGAACCAGCTATTGGCTTAAATACTTCCATTTCATGCCCATTGCTCAGCTTTGTTCAGTATACCTGCAAATGTCATTAACGTTGTTAATCTTTTGCATATTCCTCTTCCTTGTCTTTCAAGGACTTTCTTCTGTCCTGTGCAGTCTGTTTTTCCCTGCTTGGTTGTTACCATATGATGCCAATATTACCTTGCAGGTACCATAGCAGCTCTGGCTGGTTGATTTGCCTTGCTTGCTTTGAGTTCAATGCTGCTTTAACCTCATTTCTGAAGCTTTGGGATAGACCTAGAAACCTGCAGCTCCCATTGCCCCGTAGCTTTTCTAAAGCTGTTGGAGTTCACTTATGTACACCATCTTTTCTAAAGTAGCCAAGAGATATCTGAACTGTGTTACCTTACATTGTAAGTCTGTATTGAAGAAGGATGTACAGCAGTAGAAAGTAGTTTTTAAACTGCCTTTTACAGTCCAGGATAAAAACAAAACAAAACAAACAAACAAAAACCCCTAAACCAAGAAGTAATAAAGCAAAACAAACAAACAAAACCCACAAAACAAAAACCCAAATAAATAAACTTTCACCTGAAGAGTACCTTGCTCCTTCTGATTACTAAAAAATCCCACGGAGAAATTCTGTTACACAGACAATTGTATGTGTCCACTACAGGCATAAGATACAGAAAATGCTGGTCAAGACACATAGATAGAGTGGATATTAAAGTTCATGCTAACAATCCTAAGACCACATGACAAAAATCTTCTTAGGCTTGCATCTTGCAATCAACACAACACCAGAGGATAAGATTTGACATTAAAAAACCATTATCATTTGTGATCATTTATAAATCACACAGTGTAGCCATGGAAAGGGGTTTTAAGCCTATAAGTGTGGTGGAAATAAGATGCACAGTTAAGGGGTCATCTTTCATGATAGAAAAGAAAGAGACAAGTTTATTCTGAAACACACTTGGTTTTATAGCATGACTCACAATTCCAAGAGTAGAGAAAAGGTGATTGGTTCAGAGAGAAGACACCCCATTGCCAGGGCCTGGTCATACACCACAACAGGTGTTCCATCTTTGTTATTAATTCTTTTTTATTTTGACCAAATTATCACCCTGGGAGAAATTCTCTCTAGCCTTGAGCTGGACCAGCTTATCGGCTGGGAACAAAGCTGAAAAGCTCCAGCCTGGAATATTTTTCAGGCTGTAATTTTCTTGCTTTCTCAATATGTGTCCCTACAACACAGAAACATGTAACTTTGAAATCTCGGGGTGAATAGAGGTTTTGTGGAGTTGGGTTATTTTTAAAATTTGCCTATTTGTGTGACTCAACAATATTTGCATATGGTAAAATTGGATTTGAAACACCAAGAGACAGTAGTGGTCAATTTGAAGTGATTTGAGAATTAATCTAAAACACTTGTTCATCTTAGTTTTGTATCAAGATTTGTAAAACAAATTGTGATCTAACATACAGTCATTATGTACAGTATTATAACTGCTTTTTTCAAGATTCTTGTGATTTCTAACAATGAAACATCTAAATTCTACTGAACATTTTGCATTAAAGTAAATGAGGCTTCTAACAGACTGTTATGGATTTAGAGATGTGAGATGCAAAAGGAGTCTTTGTTTCCTAATTTTTTAATTTATATTTGTTCTGCTCCAACAGGACCACATTTTAATTTTATGCCAAAGGAAAGAGATACTAAAAACCAACAACCGCGTGCATTCATTACTGCTGAAATGAAGGCTTAAGTGGGGACAAAGCAGTAAAAGGAAATTGAATGTTAAAATGGTATTTCTCTGCATCAGCTTCCCAGTTTCTATTTTAAATATTGGTTGCAGAAGCCAAAGCAAATATACATCTGTTTTGCATTGCAAACTGACTTGACACATTGAACAGAGTATTTAATCTGTTTTGGACCCACAGGATGCAAATCACCATAATACCTAGGTGCAGTTGTAATGCCTAAGAGTACTGAAGATTTGCGTTAGGATGTTTAACCTACCGTGTATTGAATCTGTGTTGCAACTTAATTCCAATGAGCACCAGATTTTGTCATACACAAAAGCTTCAGCCCTATGATTGCCATATCCTGCACCTATACAGCCCTTTAAGTCTGTAATTGCATATGCAAGTGCATTATTAATGGCAAAACTTATCTCCCTGCTTTGGACATGTAAATAGCATATCATCATGCTAGTTGCTCAGTTCCATCCAGCCTACCAGCAAACGTCATTAACTTTTAATCTTTTGCATATTCATCTTTCAGAGGGAGTGATCAGACAAAATGTAAAGGTTTATAGGATTTTTCTCCTCTCTTTCTTAGTCTCCAGGCCTGCAAAACCAGAGCAATCCAGGGATTATCTGGCAGACACAAGGAAGCATCCTTTTGAAAGATACCAAATTTTCTCTCTAGCTGAAAATATTTGTAATTATTTTTTCCTATTTTCCTCTGAGGATTTTTGCTTGCTTGCTTGCTTCCTTCCTTCCTTTCTTCCTGACTCCCTGCCTCCCTCCTATTGGGGAAATGCAAAGTGAGTTCATAGTTGCTGTCCTATGAGAATCTTCTCAACAAATAGTTCTTCTAGTACAGCTGAGGACAAAGTACTGCTGAAATCTTTTTATCACACATTTTGGATTTGTTTCTTACCACTTTCTGCTTATGCAATTTAGTAACATAAAAGCTAAAGGGACTCTCTGGGTTGGCAAGCCCAGACATCCTGCTGGTAAACAAGCAGTCTCAGCAATACTATCCATCTTATGATATTTAGCTCTTTTTTTTTTTTCTTTCTGATACCTGTTCTACATTTTCCCTATCAGCCTGTTAGTAAAATAAGCGCCTCCTTTCATTGTTTTATATTGCTTTCTTTTTCTTCAATTGTATTAATGGTTTTGGAATCTGTTTCTGCTGTTTTGCTGCCTCTTTTTTCTTTTCTTCCAAATTCTATTCTATTATAACCAACCGTGTGAGGTAATTAAAAATTTCTGTATTGTAGAGATCTGACAAACACGTGGTTTAGGTGGTTCATCTTAAGTTTTATGCACTTTTAGATATTTTTGCCTGGGTCTTATTTAATAGCAATGACAGGCAAAAGGCTAATTCTAAAGGCAGATTTTTGCCTTGGCAGTTGAACTCTGAAAACCAAAATTGAAAGGGTGAGTTTCTGTGCTCAATCTATCTCTGTGAGGTTAGAGGAGGTGTAATCAGCTGACAGCGATCAGGCTGGACTCAGAATTGAACGGAGGTCTCTTCTTTTCCATCCATCATCATGAGTACAAATGGAAGAGGGAAACTGCGAGCTGATATTACAGCTGCCAGTGAATGACTGGATCCCTGACAAAGCCCTGGCTCACAGTAAAGCTAACTGAGCAGGATGTGGATGTGACATGTGAAACCAGTAGACAGGACACATAACAAATGACAAACAGAGAAACTTCAAAGGTACCTGAGGAGTTGGCTTTTGGGAAAAGAGTCTTGTGAGGGTGACGGCACCATATAAGGCTGAGATCACTTAGGTAACAGTACCAGAAACAACAACAGATGCAGCAAAAGTGGGATCAATTGAAAGAAAAAAAGTTTGGTTTATTTAGGAGAAGGCTGGGGTGAAAAAAAGACAGCTGAGAGATGGGTCAAGAAACAGGAGGGGGGTAAGTGAATAATGTGATCAGTGCTGTAAGGGAACATATGAGCAGTCTCCAGCTTGATTATTGCAGTCAGGACACTAAACCCCTGTATTCTGAAAATACCACAGGGTTCAAATCTCCTTTAGAACCTCCTTTAGTGGTGGTGATTTCCCTGGCTAGAAGGAAATGAAGCAGTGGATCAAGCACCTTGGCATTACCATGCTGGCATCCATTCTGAGCCTGGGAGAATGGAAAGATACCTTCTCTTCCAAAGAGAAAAATTGGGTGATTTACTTCACAGCTCTGTTACAAACATCCTATATGATCTTTAATATACTGTAATCTGGACTGCTTTTTCTTGTGCTTCTTCTATTTGTTTCAAGCAACAGCACTTCAGTGCATGAATTGATCTCTAATTATACAGTCATATTGGTTATTTATCACCAGTGCCTTACCAAGCTTAATTATTTAATGAGTTTATTTGACATGTATATCGATACATTAGATAGTCACTTATGTCTGCAAATCTCTGCCACTCCAGATCTTGATCTCAGGATCACCTTTTCAACATCATTGCTTTAGATATACATGTTCAGTTATTATTTGCTAAAATCTAGCAAAAAATTTGTCTTCTACGAAACAGGAAAATAAAAACCTATGATTAGGAATTATTCAGTATCTCAATATTTGGCTCATCATCATTTTGTTCTTGAAGGCAAATGTTCTTGATAAAAATTTTCTTCTTCTGACTTTGAAAATCATGGCTTCAAAAATCATGGCTATAAAAGATGTTTTAAGTTATTCACCCAAAGTGGAGGTATTTAATCATTAGTTACTTTGTTCTGTAATTCAGCTCAGTTTCCTGAACAATACACAAGAAAGAAATAAAATGGTTTAATCCACTCTATTGATCTCAGCTATATTCTCTTTAAAGTGTAAACAACATTAAAAAATAATTGAGTGTATACTTGTAAGTAGCATAAAAAGTTATGGTCATGATTCTGAATGCTATACAGAGTTAATTTATTGTGGAAGCCTTGTGACCTTTTTTTATTCCCACTTTCTATTTTTGAGCTAATTGAGCTTGGTCTAGAATTGAAATCACAAATCAATTTATGCTTTAAAATTCAATTTTTTTAGTGGAATGAAAAGAATCATTCCAGGGTCTTAGTCACCAGAAGAGAGTAAATTTGGATACTGATGGTATCATTTGATCTATACAGATATCTGTCTTATTTAGATTAGCTGTTCAGAGGTAATGAAGAAGATCATTAAAATTGTCTGATCTTCTCCATAAGCTTTTTATGGCTCTGATTAAGTTACTTGGGAGCATTATGTTATGCTTGAGGGGGCAAATTGACTCATTTTTGCAATAGTCTTATTAATTAAGTCTGCTAGAAATCTTGGAGTCCTTTACTGTATCCAGATTGTTTGTAAATAATTTATTTGAATGTGTGTATGTGTTCAATGTAAACTTTGTTTCCTTTTCCCTCCTTAATCCTAAAATAGACTTTGCTTCTAGGAACTAAAAAGCAAAATTTAAAAGCCCAGATTTCTGGTTCAATAAATTGTTTGGATAAGTTTATGCAAACTACCCTTCTTCAGCTGGTTATATTTGGAACACTAATTTGAAACATCTTGGAGGAAATCTGTGGATATTTCCTCTTTGCAGAAAGTCAGATTCAGAAATCTTTAAGCTTAGGTATTTTAACTACTTTTTGACATATTTGATACATGTACATTTGCAAATTGTCACATAGAAAATGCAAGCTTAAAGCTGAAGTGTCTCCAATATATTTTAACTTTTTGTGTCCAAAATTCTACTTGAACTGAAAACTTTTAGGAGATCAACTAACTTCAGAATTTATTAAATTTCTCATTGAACTGAAGGAGAAACGTAGCCCAGATTTGATAAAAGTCTATGGTTCTGTGTGCTGCTTTAGGTTAAGGAAGGGCTCTAATTCTGTCTAGAATTCTACACTGTACTCCTGAACACTTGGTCCTGGTTTGACTGTGGAGAAGCAAATCATTATGAATATTTTTCATTTGAAGTTTTTGTATGTGTAAGTAATTATTATAGCAGGATCCTTACTGAATCTAACTCTTATAGATCATTGTGCTTTTGAGCAATGGACAAGGTTTTTTTTTCTGATTAGGGAAGACATTTGGGTTTTATGAAATTTGGGGGAGATTTTTTCTTAACCTGAAAACATGTATAGATGGGAAAGGCTACATTCTATTCAACTCTAATGACAATATGTTAGCCTTGATAATAAAACACAATAATATCTTGTGGGTGAAGTTCTTTTCAAATTATTTTCCTTCATGTCAAATTAGGATCTATTTGGGGAAAAGTGAGTGAAATCCATTCTTGGAAAATGCACTTTAAAATAGTGATCAATATTCTAGATAAAATAAAGATAACCAAACAAGGAAAAATGCATATTATATGTGAGACTGTATGGATAAGAACAACATTCATAAATAAATTTACATAGTTAATAATTGAATCATTGATAGATAACTCTTGAAGAAAATCGTTGTGATTCAATTCCCATGGGATGTTAAACTTATGTGCCTACTGTATACAACTTCATGTGATATAAAATGCCTTATGGTAATTGTTAGGCAGCTGTCTTAGCCAGAATGTAAAACCCTAAGATTCTAATAGTAGTTTTAATAATTTTCCCCTCTTTTTTTTCCAAAAATTAGCATTAACATTAGCATTAACAACCCTACTTTTAACTTCATCGAAAGTGGAAAAAGGCACAGTGCTCTCAGAGAATTATCAGTTAAAAAGTTAAACCTTACAAAAAAGGAGGACCTAATCAGGCATCGCTCCAACATCTGGTACTGGTCAAAGATCTCTGCACCAGTTCAGAGGTGATTTGTTCAGTGGTACAGTTATTTTTATTGAGTTCTTGGTATAATTACAGCTTGAAACATTTGATTTAGGGATCTTTGGGGAGTTTTTTGTTTGTTTTTGATTTTGCTGGGTTTTTTGTTGATGTTGTTGTTTACTGCTATAAATATAAGTTGTTTCAAGAGAATTTACAGATAAGTTTGGGGATTGATGATTTAGAAATTCTTTGTATAAGCAGCGAGCTGGTTGGGATCATGTGGAAGTGAAAAGTCTAGGTGAGAGGACTGCTGAAAAGTCTTTCTGCTTTACATGACCTTATCCTGGGAGCCATTTTTCAGGAACTGAGTCTCATTCAGATTTTAGTAGGACTGCAGAGGCTTGCTTTAATAGCCTAATAGACTGGAGTAGGGCCCAGTTCATGCTGGTTAGGCAGCCTGATTTGGGATTTTTGTTGACAAAGGTCTGCTGTGTAAACTGTAGAAAGCCCTATTCCAGTCAGCTTGCTGCTTCTCTTCAGATTTAACAGATGAGACAGACCTTCTGCTAGTTAGGAATGATTGCTGGCTCACAAGACCCCAGCTAGTAAAAGTGAAAGCAATCTCGCTTGTCTTTGTCAGCCTTATTCCAGCAACTTGGGTACTTCAATTTTTACCCATTTTTTTAGAACATGTATGATTGTGTCCGTTCCTATCAGGAATCTAAATAAATGAGCAAAAATGTTCCATCTTAGGTCCCCTGGGAGTTGAGTTGCTGCAGGATTTATATCTCCTCAGAATAATGTCTTGCCAGTTTATCTTTCGCCTCTGTCTCTTGTCCATCTGCTCCCAGCCACATTTTTCTCCCTTTTGGTCCCCCAAAATTTCCTGTGGAAGGCTGGTTGTTGACAGTAGACTGAAATGATGGTGAGTCCAACATGATGATCATAGCCAAAGACAGAAGTCATGGAAAAAAGGAAGAAAAAGTTGGGTCTTTGCCAACACATTACCTTTGAATAGAGGTAACCTTGGGCCCTGGAGATAAATGAAGAATCCTGAATTAAGATTAACTACTGGCTCCAACTGGAGGGAAAGCCAGTTATTAAAAATAAGTTTCTGTAATTTTTTTAGCCATATAGAGACACCTTTTAACTCAATATAAATGAAAATTATTTTGAATGTATTGAACCATGTAAGAATAAAATGTTCTATATCTTTTCCTTTCACTTTTCTCTTTCCTTTGTCCATAGTGTTTAACAATTGCCGTTGTTAATTTATATTCTGTTTTAAATATGCTATTATCTATTTGATAAAAGGCAACTATAAAATCCCCTTAGATATCAGCTAAGTACAAGAGGAGAAACAATGTTCAAATCCGTGTGTAAGGCATTCCTTAAGGTGGTTCAGTTCAAGTGCTCTCCAAATAAAGTTGGTTCTTTATCAATGGTATGTAAGATTCAGGTGTTTCTCAGATGTGCCCCAGCCTGTCTTGCACCCTGGATGGGGGCTGGTGTCCAGAGGTGATGGGACAAGTTTTGGGCAGCAGGGCCCTGCCTTGTGCTCTCTAAGGAGTCCTCTCCATTTCTTCCTCAAGTACTCATAAAATCAAAGTAGGTTTGGGAATGCCTATTCCAACATAGGAAGTGCATTTGCCTGTTATGCACAGATTAAATTGAAAAGGAAAAAAAATCTACAGTTTTCACAATATGTTTGCTTTAATTTAAATCAGAATCCTGTGACCAGAGGCATGAAGAGCATTTTTGTCTTAAGAGTTCTGTTTCAATGAGGTCACAGGTGATGGCTTCATCTTTTGTTTCCTTTTTCATTGTTTGCATCTTACCTTGCAATAGCACACATTTCAGCAGAAGTTTCAGTCATTTGGAGAGCCAGTCATATGAAGAAAATTCTCCTTTTCTTAAGGGAGTGAACACTTTCAAATCTCCTTGAGTGCTGTTTAAGTGATTGCTGTACTCATTTAATCATGTTGAAATAAATTATACAAGAAGATGATTTTACTATCCCAAATATAATGCTAGTTATACCTACCAAAAAAAAAAAAAAAGCTGCCTCTACTTTCTATTTCCTTTTCATTTTCCTATTAAGATTTCCATGATAAAGAATGCACAGGGGAAAAACAAATATTGTGACATTTAGAGTCCAAAACTAATACAGTGAGCAAAATCCATGTATATCATTCATGTATTTACAATGTTACTCAAACTACAAAAAAACCCCCAAACTTAAAATGTAATTTCAACAGCAAAGGCAAATGAAACATGAGATATATGTATTCTATTAACATCTGTTACTTTTCCATGGTAGCAGTAGGGTTAAAAGGAAACTAACATTTGCTTTCTGCTAGATTTTGTTTCTTCCCTGAATGGAGGTGGGGGTGTCTTATCATTTTAGCTTTTGTGACCATCCTTCACCTTGTAAGTGAGATTCATAAATCTTAGAATGAATTTTAAATCAGCATTGACATCTATTAAGTCTTCTTATTTAAAAAATGACCTGGCAGTTAGAGGTATAATAACAAGAAGAATAAATTGGTTTTACTCTTAGGGATACCAAGAGACCTTCAGAAAGACTTCAGTTTTCAATACAAGATATACAAAACCTCGTATCCTTCCTGACTGTGAGGTCACTTGTGTTTCATCCATGACTGCCTCATATTCTACCCTGGTAAGAAAGTCTCTCACTGATTTCAGTTTATTCCCGAAATGTTTCTAATCAAGATTTTACCAAAGTCCAAACAGTCAAAGGAAACTTGAAAAAAGTAGCCTCTAAAATGTAAGTTTCTGTTCAGTCATTGCTGTAAACACTTTAGGAGGGTAAATAAAAAGGACAGGTTTGCCATGAAAGACCTGACCACCCTAAAGTGTCATAGTAAAATCAGTTTTGATGAAGTACAAAGGGAACGAGTAAAGGGGAAAATCATTGTGAAATTTTTGTGAATATATGATGATTTTCTTGAATACAGACCACCTGAGAGAACTCAGATATCAATGCAAGTTATTTAAGTAAATCATATTGCTGGCAACAGTTTCAGTGTGTTGACTTCAGAACTAATGAACAATCTGTAAGAGAGTAAATTAGTTCAATTGTTATCTAATACAAGGCAATACAGTGAACACATTAAAAGACAAAATCTTCTCCCTTTACTATACCACAATGCCAGAACTTTGCAACATTTTATGCCTTACCCTAGTAGCAAATAATCATTATTTCTTGGGTTTTTTTTCCATTATAACCTTTTAACCTTTAAGCCTTCAGTATTATGTCAATAAAGAATCTCCAGCAAACAACTTGATCATGAATGAAGCTAGGTGGAAAGTTAAGTTCAAAATAAGTATATTTAGTTCACTACCTTTAGCTACAGAAAAATCATGAACTTTTGTGGCTTTGCAAGAGCAGGGAGGTCCCCTGGATATGGCTCCTACTGGTACTAGCATTTGGTCTGATGACTTGTAAACACACAATGAATGGTTTATGACTAGCCAGCTGGTTTCTTTTATATAATCAAAGCTGGCTGAGAGTATTTATTAAGTATCTTTTATACATATGGTAAATATATATATTATATATTTACTCTCAGGAAGAGACTTTTTTTATCCTGTAAGATTTACAGAATTCCAAATAAATCTCATGCATTAAATAAGAATATAAAACAAATCATTCAGAATGTGTTGTTATTGAAATTTTCTCTCTTTATTTCCAATTATTTCTTGTGAAGAAATTTTCTATATCTGAAATATCTTTCAGATTAGCTATGAACATTTTTTTACTCCCCAAATAGTACACCTGAAGGCTTCAGGGCATCCATTTTTTCACACTATCCAAAATACTGTTGAAAACAGTAATTTTCTTCAAAATATATATACATATTTTCATTCATATATTTATATATATATACATGAAATATTTTAATTGCCAGGATAAATAATGACAAGAAAGGTGATCCTTTTCCTCTGCTCAGCCCATGTAAGACATACCTTGAGTTCTGAGCCTAGGTTTCCCAGTATCAGAGTAAGCTGGACATATTGAAAGAATTCCACTGAAGACCCAAAAAGATTATCAAGGTCTTGGAGTATATCTCATGCAAGGAGAGCCTGAGAGAGTTTTGATTGTTCAGCATGGAGAACAAAGTTCAGAGGGATTTTATCAGTGTGCAAAAATAGCGATGGGCAATTTCAAACTCAACAAGTCTAAGATTCTATGATCTGATTATTATGAACTGGTAAGCAAATATTCTGCTAACATAGGTGTTTAAAAAAATGTCCTTCTTAGTGAAAAAATACAATATTCTTCTTTGATCAAGAATTTTACTTGAATTCTTTTCATATTTAGGCAAACATACAAGTTTCCATAATCAAAAGCAATACCAAAATTCTGTGGTTTTTCTCGTTTCTTCTTGCATTTTTGTCAGCAAGGATAATCCTTAATCTAGGTTGTCAGCTTCTTATCTTGAATCAAAAATCATAGCAATTTTCCTGAATATTCATAAAATTCTTTAAATTTAATAATTTCCTGATTACTTACTAGTGACCCAGTAGTATTTCAAATTTATCTGCTAGTCATCTTCAGCCCTCTCCAAAAACTGAAAGCAAAACAGGGTTCATAAATCTACAGTGACATGTAGTAATGGCATCACTGCAATGCAACGATCTGCTGCCTTCACCTTAGAAGTCATGCATGTAATGAAACATAGGAGATGTGGAAGAGATCACCAAGAATCATTACCTTAGCTGAGCCTGAGTGATAGACAGAAGTGGGTATCTCCAGACAGCAATTTATTCCACCTAAGAATTATCATTTTAGGGGAGGATATAGCACTCCTTGGAGATTTCCATCTCTTTCCACTTGCAATTAAGACTGTTTTCTCTTAACTGAGTATATCAGCTTAGAAAAGTTATCTAATCTTATTAGAAAAATTCTATGAACTATCATGAACTTCATATTACTCAGAAATGTCAACAATCTGACAAGGAGATTGAGAATTTCATTCAGAAAAGTCACTGTATACCACTCATTATTTTTTAATTCTGCCCTGTGGCCATATTAAGGTCCAGTTATTAAAATTATAGTGGAATTTCTCATCCCAAATTAATGTGCAAACAAGACCATATGTCAGTGACAATAGTAGGGATTTTATTTAATAGCAAATATGAGGGAAAGAAAAGGGGAGAGAAAGAAATAGGGAAAGAGGAGCTTGGGGAATATGGTGGGGGAAAGAGTGAGGTGGAGACAGACTAGGTAGAAAGTATCACCCCACTGTGGATCCCAATGGCATTCTGTTGATCTTCTTCTTCTGGGCTTAACAATGGTGAATGTCCCCCACAAAGCACAGAATCTGATGGGTTAATATATGCACAGGCCAGGTAGGAAAATCCAGGCACCTCCTTGGGGGAAGGACTTTGCCATTGTCACTTAGAACA
Source organism: Acridotheres tristis (assembly GCA_037013685.1). NCBI lineage: Eukaryota > Metazoa > Chordata > Aves > Passeriformes > Sturnidae > Acridotheres > Acridotheres tristis. Next base: position 50,447,647 of record CM072887.1, read on the forward strand.
GACTCTGGGTTTGTTGCATCACATGCAGTCCTGCAGGAATGACTTCGGGGCACTTTGGAGGGCACTTTGATGGATTAAGGCACCCCTCAGCTGCCTCTCACGTGAATGTCCTGTGGATGGGGTATTCCCAAGGTTGGGGGTTCCATAGCCAGTCTGTACAAGGGAGGATGTGTTCACTGCCCCTGAGCTGAGCTTACAGCACACCCAAACTTCCTCAGCCCTCCTCAGTTGGTGGGAAATCTGTGCAAAGCTGCTCCAGCAAACAGGGAGGGACCATTGCTTAAAAAATTCTTTTCCTTGTTTACTTGTTTGTTTCAAGTGATTGAAGAATGGGTTTTCCCTTTATCTAATCTCAGCAGTTTGACTTTCAGTCCAAAGTCACAGTCAGGTATCTTCAGGGAGACTTCTCTGGTTGTAGCTTCTTTATACAGTTTTTGCTATAATAAGCAAAACTTTATATCAGTGTTTGAGGCATTAACTATTCAGTCTCTGACAGGCCACATGTGTGAAGGCTTCTAGAAAAGTCATTAGCAGCCAGTTGACACTGGCAACAGACCAGTGCAGGCATAATCTGTTTCAAGTACACTAAGCACCATTCACATTCCATTTCTACCTCTTGAATCAAACCATGACAGTGCAAAAGCTTCTTTTTCCTTTGTCTGTTGTTTGCTTCTAGTTCAGAAACATTCATACAACATTCTTCATAAAGCTTTTGTGCTCTGCAGTTTCCAGGAGCTACAGTGTATGTCTGAATGTGTTCAGAAATAGAAATACGTATATCAAAAGCAACTACAGATTATGGAGGCAAAATCTTCTGGTATTTATATCAATATACTACTCTCAATATTATTTAGTTGATGTTTAGCACATCTTACTAAGATATGTCTTTGGAAACTGCATTCATTAGAGTTCATTGAACTATTTAGGCATTCATTACATCTGTGAATAAGTGAATCATTCTGGATTGGACCCTTATTTATTTCTACATAACATTAAAAACTGAACTGAACAGGAACCCAGATTGTAAGCTTGCTTATTCATATACTTCTAGTCAGCAAAGAGACATCATAGTGTTTCCATATATCCTATGAATGTAGTATTTCAAAGAGAGGATTAAAGATCAAATCCATTATGTCTTTCCAGTAAATGCATTGGCCTCAGAATGAGTTCATATGGCACTCAGAAGGCTTCTTGCATTTTGAATGTTTTCAAGAGTTCTCAGAGAACATTCATTTGATCTTACAAATCTCACAACATATTGGACTGTGAGCTTTTATTTGGGGGGAAAAAAATCACAAATACTCTTTCTTCATTCTCTGATAAAGCCGGTACTGAAGCTGTTGACATTTACTCTCAGGATAGAAACTAGCTATATTTGCTACTCCCCGATGTGGTTTGAGCTCCTTGGCTTGAAATACTCAGTCTCTTTGTGTGGTTGCTGAAAATAGATTTGGCATAGTGGCAAGGTAATTTAGATACTCCTCTACATGTTCTGAAGTGTAAATTGGTTTTGGTTCAGAGACTCAAGACAAAAGATGTAACTAACTTCCCCAATAGCACCCCAGTGAAGAAGTCTATACATGGATGTAAAAATTTGTAAAGGAGCTGGACTTGCATGTGGTCAATTGTCTATTGAAATTAATATTCCTTCATCAGGATATCCCAATGGACTACGCTAACTGGACATGACATGTCACATACATGTAAATATCTTGTGTGAAAATGCCCCTTTTCTGACACGACTGTACTTAAATTTTTCTTAAACATTTACCCAGGAGAACAACAAAAATTGATTTCATAGTAGCCATGATCTTTAACTAAAGGTTGAACAAGAACACATTTAAAACCTCAGGGATGATGAAATATATGGGAAGAGTGTTGCATATTAGATTCCATCATTTTACTGCAGATGCCATTGTATTAATAGAAGATAAAATTCAGTGGGGAAAAAATAAGACTTTTATCTTGCAGCAACTTCCTGGCATGTTTGAAAATATATCCTTGATTTGTCTTTGTGTTTTTTAGAAAAAGTACAACAGACCAAGACAGTGGTGTTCTTATTGATTTTACTTGCTGTTTGACAGAAGTGCTGAGTTTCAGTAGCTTTTTGCATACACCTTCAATTAATCATTCAGATAGATGGTGTCCAGCTGAATGTAACCTTACATCACTACATTTGTTCACTGTTTCCTGCCATGTGACAGTATCTATCTGATTTGCAGTAAAAGCAGTAAAAACAGGCATAGACCTCAGTGACAACGAAGAGAGTCCTGAAAAAGATTAACTGCTGTATATGCAGTAGTGTTAAACGACATAACAAGCATCCAGCTCTATTTCATTAGCATTTCTATTCAAACCATATTTATTAGCTGCTTCTCTTAGCAACTGTGTGAGTTACTGTCTCCAAGCAATTTGCTCTGTGTTGTACCATCTTGTTACTTATTACAGATGCTTCCTTCCTTACAGCATTACCATTAAAAAGACAAGTTTGCAGTGCAGCTCTAACACCAGTTAGATACAAATGTGCTCATCTGCCTCATCAATGTAGATGCTATTAAGGAGTAAGGAGTTGATTTGATCTGACAGGGAACAGTTTTGACATGTATAGACATGGTGGAAGGCCATGACATGGCCTGTGGTGGGAGCAGAAATCCTTTAAATCCTCTCTTCTGTCACAATCCACAAAATACTTCTAGCTCAGTCAAGGTGACAGTGGACACATATGCCTTGTCAGCTCCTTCAAAGTGGTAAGAATTTAGGCCAAAATGGTCAGGAGGGATAGCATTTTAAAAAGTTAATATGCCTAAAAAGATGAAACTGAGTTTGTCAATTGTTTTCCTGAACCTCTGAATCCTAAAATATTATTCTGAATTCCTGTTCATATCAGTTAACCTTTCCTCTGCTGAATCACATTTCAACAACTTTTTGATGAAATGTGAGTTTTTTACCAACTCATGCAGACATTACAGGTGTATTATGATTATTTGTATTTTAATGTTCTTATTAGATAGATATGTCAGCTTATAACTGAGACTAATGTGTTACCAGGCCAATCATTAGCATGCAGTTACTTGATGAGTCTGTGCTGCCCAGATACCTTTTGTGCAGGGGAAGGAATATCAGCTTTTAAACAAGATTCTTCCTGAGCTCTATCTTTCAGTTATCTGTTTTCTTTTCTTAGTATTATATTGTTTCACACTGATACTTTTCTCTTTATTCCCTGAGCTAGTAACTAGAATCCCCTCAAAAATTTCACCTCTATCTAATTTTTTTCTTTTCTCATCATGAACATCTTCGGTGTAAGGATGCTACCACAGCTCAGCAGTAACTTTTAGGGTAAAACCAAGCCAAGGTCATACAGTTGTGTTTCACAGAAACACAGGCCTTGGTCAGCAAATAGCTGGACCCAAGGAGTGTGGGTTACAGCAGGTTGATATTTATAACTGTGGGCATTTGAGAGCTGATCATGGGGACGGACCATTGCTTAAAAACACTTTACTCACGTTTTAGTCACTATGTCTGTATCTCCCTGAATCATTTGAGAGCTCCAGTTTCCCAGAGGAGCACTGAATATTTCAAGAGCAAGGTAATGTAATCCTTATTCGTATCTAAAGAGATACATTTCAGCACTGGGATTTTCAAAGGAGACCAGGCAGAAGTTAGAGACCTAATTAACTTGTTTTCAACATCTAGTTCCTTTAGCTTGCTTTTGAAATTCCATTCAGGTTTTTCAGCTGTGGCAAATCAAAATAAATAAATAAAACCATTATAAAACTCCCAAGAACCTAAAGCTGAAGAAAGTCTTTGAAATTCTTTGATATATTTTCTCACCTTTCAGAAAACTCATTTACTAACAACTTCTATATAACAGCTTCTATATTCAAAACTATTTTGGAGGATTTTGTGTCCTGTGTTTTCTTATTGGAAGGCTATGTTCCAGAACCTGGCTGCTCTAAGAGTTGGGACATTTCTTTTAATTTCCCACTAAGTTTATTTCCAGCTGTTCACATCCATTTGTTCCTGTGACAACACTGGCGTTTCACTTAAATGGTTCTTTTCTCTCCTGATGTTTATCCTGCTGATGTATTTATAGACTTCCTTCTCAGCCTTTGTTTCATGAAGCTAAACAAACAGAGCTTTTCTAACCTCCTGCTAAATATGCAACCTAGCCTTCATACCATCCAAATATTGCTTCTCTACATAAAACCTTTCACTTCATAGCAAAACAAAAACCAAACGTGGAGACAACTTTCAGAGAGGAGAAATATAATTAATCTGTAGTTTTTTCAGAAGTAGTGCAATAAAAGGTAAAAAAGAAGTTACAGTAAAAAAAAAAATATTTCACATGAATAAGATAAAGGTAAGATAAAGATGTAAGATAAGTAAAGATGGTAAGATAAAGGTGGAAACATATTAGTCCCACATAGAAATTAATGTTAAGACTAAACTGTACTTAACTAGCTTTTTGCTTATTTCAATAATTTTCCTGTTTTTTGGGGGGTTTTTTGGGTTTTTTTTTTAATGCAGACAGAATAACCCAAGGATAAACAATAATTTCTGATCGTAGTGTTCAAGGTGACTTTGGAATGCTGACTCCTGTCTTGAAAAGGTGATCAATTTAGCATTTATCTGTATAGAGAGTACCATTAAAAAGATTTAACATATCTAGGCAGTGATCAGGACTGTTTTGCAAACCTGAACGTGGGAAATAGTAGGAAGTGACTGGTATCTCCAGCCCTTAAGCTGAAAAACAATGATTTTTTTAAGACAAGCAGTATAAAAGTTTTAATCAAAAAGTGGGCATGGCAAAACGATTTTCTGAAAGCATATTCTGTGTTGTTGAGACTTAGGTTCTGCTGGTGCAAATTCTGTGTCTGCTTTTAGCTTCTGAAGGTCAGTAAAATGAAAAGGAATTTGTTTTCAATTTTCTATTTCTGTCTAAACGTTGTGTGCTCAGAGGACAGAACAATCTTTATGGCCTGGTGATGCCTTGCTATGAGTGTGGGAAATTGCTTTGAGTTTTCTCAATGGGAGTAGCAAGCTGACTCCCAGGATCTGTGACAGAACAAAGACCTTGATTGTACTTGAAGACAGAGGTGCATCTAGCCACAGGATTTCATTGGGAATAATATCTTACTTTGTCTTATAGGACCCCCACCATCTTCTCTCAGCCGTGTCATATGATCGCCAGACGGATGAATGGGGATAAGCATGCCCTTTTGCTTTTGGGTTTGAACAATTATTTGCTCTCCAAAGAGGAGCTCAGATAGGCGGCTAATACATAAGTGAAGCCTCTGCCACACAATAAACAGAACATACCCTTAGTCAGGGAAACAGAGGCTCTTGTTAAATGGAGATGGCCAGTAGTGAATGGTCAGGCTCAGAAGAAAAAAATGTAAACCCTAGTCCATGTTTTCTTCTGCAGTGTTTTCTGCAGCCTCCATTGTATCCTTCTCTCTCTGTAGCCAAGTGACCTCTAAACCTTGCAAACAGCACACAGGGCTTTTTTCTTCCTTTTCTGCGTTGACTATTATCCTTTCATCTTGAAAGGTCATTGGGTATCAGCTGAAGAAATATACCACTTAGCTTTGAGTGTTCTCTCTGTTTGAAGTGATTTGCCTGTTTATTTTACAAATGGGAGTCTGTCCACAAACAAATTGAAAATTAGTTAATCGTCCTTTCCAGTCGACATACAGTAGGTGTTATGTCACAGAAAAAACAGGTTAATCCTAAAGCAGATTGAAATACTTCATCAGCCACATGCAGGGCTCAGTGGTCTGGCATGGTGACGAGGCAGTTGGAGGTTCAGTGCAAGCAGTTCTTCAGGACTGGGGAGAAACTCATATTTAAAGATTAGAAATACTTGCTAAAATGAGTTAGAGGGGGTATTTTTTTATCTGAAAGATCGTGTGCAGATTGTACATATATTTCAAGTGGTGGTGTTTCATACTGTGAAATCTAGACAAGCTGAAAGAAGTCATTGCATTTATCACTCATACAGGACAAGACATGACTGTGGAATCTGAAGTATTTGTTGTCATGTTCCAGTCTTGAGGTGGAATCCTTTTCAAGTTTGTTTTTTTTTTTTCCAATTTACAAAAGGTATTTTACACCATTTACATACAGGTGGTAAAGATACAACGAATTTGCACAAAAAGATCAGTTTGTCATCAGCCCACACTTGTTACATAGGAACTTTCAAAGGAATCCTGGATATTCCAAAATCTACAGGGAATGGTGGGGGGTTTCTGATGATCCTTTGCAGTATAAACACGTTCCTATGTTTAATTAACTTGTCGTTTCAGTGAATTCAAAGAACAGAAAAAAAGAAAAAGAAAGAAAATAGAACAGATAAAAGCTTAAGGCTTAGATAATTGACGGCCATATTTTAGACTAGTAAAAGCATGCATATCATTTCAGTAAGTGGTTGAGATTGATCACTGAGGTTGGGCCTGTGTCTGAACAAGGAGGTGAAGAGCAAAAGCAACAGCTTGTTCTCTTCTGGTATGAATAGGAATAATTATCCGACTCCTTTTGCTGTATTGCTTATACCAACAGATTTATAATAAGTCCGTCATACTTATTTCCTCTCAAATGGAAATTGATCAAAAGAAGACTCACAGTAAAATTGCAATAGGCATTTAAATTTACAATATGTCAGAACAGGACTGTGGGAAGAAAACAGCTGTGAAAAAGAAGTCATAAATATACCATGGAGAAAAACATGAAATTTGACTGGAGATGTGTGGACACTGGTAGTGGCCGAAGTAGGTAAAGTTATTATCACCCATCTTTCCTACAGTTTTATCAAGGTAATTAAAAACCAACCAACCAACCAATACACATTGCTAGGAAATCCCAGCAATTCATACTATTTATCAGACCTTCTTTTCCAGAACGCTGTCACCAAGGCAGGTATTAGTTGCCAGAGTTATCCACAGACAGGGATAAAGAGGCCATATCCAATGCAAGGCTTTGGAATTGGCACTTGCCGTGTGGAGGAGAGGTGACTTAATAGAAGAAAAGTATCATGCTGGAGCTAGTTCCCTCTGTGATCTCTATGCTTTATGGCTAAGTACAGTTTTTCAGTCTCCTGAAATGTCAGGCTTGGCATCTTTCAAAGCTCTAGGATCATTATGCTTTTCAGAGAATTAGAACCTAAGAATTGTGTGCAAGTTTACTGTGAAGGAATTAATCTTTCATTTCATGACAAGCACTTAAGTGATTTTGAAGAAATATTGATGTTCCAGCTTGCCATGCTACACACTACAGAAAGCTAAAAAATACTCTTTACTGGAAGGCTGCTGTGTTTATTAATCCCCATTTCATAGTGCAACTCAGAGTACATGAAAGAAAAAAAGTCATTGACACCCTTTGTGTTCTTCAGCTATTATTCTGCTTCTTAGGGCACTGGAAATTAATCATATCTCAGTGTAGGTATGACTTCCTTGTCTATTATATAAGGCAAAAAAAATCCTTAAAATGGAGAAGAGTGTCCTTTATGTCCCTGCTTTTAGTTTATGTTGTTCAGAGAGCCAGAGAATAAAATATTTTCAATCAATTGAAGCATGCGTTTCACTCAAGGCTGCTGAGCAAAATGATGTATTTCACCCTAGAAAAAATTATCCTTTAGAATGTTAGACAAATGTGCAGTGTTTGCTGTGGCAGCCTGTTTATGGCCAAGAAAAGTAATGATACCTCCACAGAGGAAAAACATTTCCCTATGCCTAACATGTTTTTTCAATAAAAAAGAGTAATGACAGTGAAGTTGAACTCCTGCCTGTTTATTTTGATAAAGATTTATTTGTGATATCAGGGTAAATTTTATATTTTTTTTCTGTTTTTATTTCCTTGGAATGATAGCCATAATTTATATTATTTAGTAGTAGTGAGTTAGCTGTGATATGAGGAAGTAGAAACACAAAGGAAATGCCAGGTGTTGCCCCAGGTAGCCACCTACCTAGGTGGGCAGAAAAATACCATGGCATCAAGGAACTATAATTGCTCCAGTTTGTCAGAGAATAACCAGATCACAGATGATAATTTGCATTAATTTGTAGTTTAGTCAAGGTCCTGATATAGTAGCAGGGATAGAGGAATAGTGTATAAGACATAGTTTTACCTGAGCTGCTCTTTGTTGCCAGTTACCCAGGATCACAGAAGCATTGAGAAGTTATCTTTCAAATATCACTGTAGCATAAAGACCAAGGGATTTCTATCAATATATAACTTCTCATACTGGGAAAGAAGGATTTGTTGAAACTGAGACTGCAACCGAGAAATGGTCATTTCCCAAAAAATTTATTTTGCATAAAGAAAGCATGACTTTATACAGTTAATGAAGTACACATTTGACATTTTTCAAAAGGTAATCTATTTTTTGTTATATATTGTTTGGACAACTATGTTTGGAAATTAACTTAGTTATAGAAAAATGCTTTGAAGCTAGCAATTCAAATAAATAGAATTTTTCCTAGCTATTGGAATGGAACACCATTTCAGTCATGAACTGAAAAAACTTCAGATTTTTTTAAATACTTATGCTCCATTTGGATAGGTACAATCACTGAAGGATTTATCGACCCGGTTAAAATAGATATAAAAACTCCACCAGTCTTCAAATCTGCTCCTGTGACTGACTAAATCAATTAACAAAAAACCCCCTATTTATTTGTTCAAAAATCACTGTCTCTTAAGCAAGCTATTTAAGCTATTTATTCTGCTCACAAGAATTCCTACTTTTTTTTTCATTAATAGAAATACTGTGTGGATTCTGGCATGTGTCAAAATGGAGGAAATATAAAGTAATGACAGGTTTTTCCTAAAAGACTTTTTTCCCATAAAAATTCTGACTCAGCTGGCAGACTCAATCACTTGTCATAGTATGATGCCATGCGCTTATTTTTGGACGCATATTCACATTTTAACTAAACTTACACAGCCATCATTGAAATCACTGATAATGATTTCAATTTTAACATTTTCACTCCATGGCAGGGTGGAGCAGGAAGAGTAGCAATTTCATTCCAAACCTCTCAGCTTAAAAGGCATGTGGGTTTGAATTCAATGAATGTGTATAGTCAGGAGAATGTCACTTACTGTTAGAAGTCCTTCTAGACATGTCAGGATTTAGAGAGATTTCAGTAGTCACCTACCGGAAAAGAAATTTGTATCTGAACAAGTGCAATGTAGGCATTGGCAGAACAATCCTCTTGGCATCCCTAGACGTGCTTCCTGATTACTGCTCAGGACAGATTGAGAAATGAACAGTTGAATGTTTTTTGCAACCTTCACAGTAAATAATATAATTTTTCTAGGGAAAAAATTGGTTTCGATAAGAAGGTATTTTTCACCAGAAACTGCTCTAATGGCAATTTCCTGTCACAGCTCTACCTCTCGGATGCATTAGGTGAGACATTCTGGCAAGGACTGGAGGCTGCCAGTGCCACCGCTCGGAAATGACCCAGGACCAGCACAACAGGTCTGAGGTTGTTCTGCTGTGCCCAAGCACAGCTGCTGACACCTGGTCCTGTACAGCTCTCCTGAGCATATATTTCCCAATCTACTGTATGGGTGTGGTCAGGAAAGAAGAAACATCTACCACAGGGAGTTAAAAAGAACTGAGAAATTAGGATAAATGACACAAAGCTAGAAAAGTTGTGCAAAGTTTTTGCTGCACAAGAACATAGTTATGTAGATCATCAATGGGTATATTCAGTCTGAATATTAGAAGCTTTCAGAGGACTGAGGTATTGAAACAATTCTCCTGAAACACCTTCCAGAAACCCAACTTTGTTTAAGATCAGTACTGTAGATTTATGACCACAACTAGTTCATTATCACAGTAAGGGAATGAGCTCTGGCCCAAGAGCTTCCTGTAGGCCCTGGGTTGCACATTTTCAGGGGCAATATTATGGTCAGAAACCAAATGGGTGGGAATCCAGCTATAAGTAAAGTCTAGAAATCATGTGATGGTGTTTTCCTAAATATATTACATTTTGGCTATTAAATTGTGAAGGAAGAATAAAGTCAGTGGACAAAACCTGAAAAATGAATAGCTAGTTTGATGAGAGATGGATTTACCACTCCTCAAGACAAAGCAGAGGTCAGTTGGACCTATAGCAGGAAGACATTAAGGAAGGCATTATGGACATTTGCATGCTTTGAATCCAAAGAGAAGAAAACATAAAAGAGGATGACTGTTAAAATGTCTAAGGCTTTAACACCATTGTAACACTACTAATAACATTGTTTAAGAAAACTAAGCTTAAATATTAAAACAATACCCACAGCAAAGAGAGGTCTCTAGTACAGTTGCACAAGCAGGGAGAAGAAAAACATGCATAAAGCAGTAAAATATGACAGAGCAGAGCTAAAGATGGGGAACAGGCAGAAAGGGCATCTGCTAAAACAAGAATTCTGCAGAATAAACTATGTCAGCGTGATTTCTGATCCCAAAAAATAAGTTGTCAAAACTAGATGAGATAATCTCATTTCTTTTAGGGAATTGGACAGAGCAATGAGAAAAGAAAGATGGGAGGAAAGAAGAGAGTCCACCCTGCAACTCTGTTCCCCTGGGAAAAACCTTGACTGACTGATCTTAGTCACTGATCTTCATGTGTATGAAACCACATCAGTTCTAGGGTACTGCACACTCAGAGCTGGTTTAGGTTAGGATTGTTAAGGTCTCAGTATTTTGCATATGCAGTGGTAATGATTGCTAGTGTCAAAGAAGTACCCATTGACAACACAATGTTCATTGTTCACAAGTGTCAGTCCAGAACAGTGTCATCTTAAAATTTTAAATTGGTCTTATTTGCTGTTCTTCTAAATATTCCTATCATAGTAAAATCCAATTCCCTAAATGATCCAATAGATTTTCTTATACCTAGTTGTGACACAGTTGAAAAGCTTTTTTGCTTTTAACATTTGTGTGGGAATTTATATAATTTTTTTTTTTTTTTTACAAATAATCTAATCTAATAGAGTGTGTTTTCATTAAAGAGGTAGTTTCACTTTTAAAATCAGGGGAAATTGAATTGCCCAGGGTTCAAAGTGCATAAATCATCAATTCAGTTTCTGGTGGTCTTTCTTCCCTGTCTTATCTTCCCATTAATATTTTTTTTCTGAAGATTTCTGAAACACTGAAATCCATATTGTTCAAAGATAGACAGCTGGAGCTGTGTTATAAAATAATTATTTCCTTTGGCAGTATAAAGCAACTCACCAAAGCTATTCTAAACCTGCTTTTATGAATCTGATTCTCTGTTCATGTACTTTGCCAACTCTGTTAAATTCTAGGAGCTACATAATCTGTATTTCTGACCCTACAAGCTTAAAAATCCATTTCAGTGTGACACATCTAACGTTTTCTATCTAAGAGAAGTCATTAACCAAAGCTAGGGTGTCAGATTGATATTTCAGGATGTATTTTGGGCTGCAGAACTGTTTCTCAATAAAAATGACAAGGAAAATAGTTGTAGAGAATTTATAAAGAAGAACAATACAGGCAAATGATTCCTGAACTATTTTGTGTGCTATATATTAGAAAAAAAAATAAAAAGAGAATATAAAAATTGGTCTTCTAGACATTTACTAAAAACTGAATCTATTAATTTTCTAGAAAAAAAGAAAATGTACAACAATATTCTCAGTTCTCACTCTTTTTTGTCCCTCTTAATTGTCATATACCAGGAAATCGATGAGGTCACACTCAAACTAAGCTGCATGTGGTGCAAGATTTCTATACTAAATTATGAGACAGCCATGACAGTAATAGTATTTTATGTTAATTTTATAGCATCATGAGAATGCTGTGATCAAGATCAGAACTCATTGTCCCAGATTACACAAACATTAAAAATTATTATTTCTTTTCCACAGAAGGCATAATAAGACATCAATGAATAAAAATTCAGAGGTTTTTTTGTTATTTACTTTGGAATTTGCTTTGGGAAGGCAGTAGGGGATGAGGAAAAATCCAGCAGCATATCATGGAGGGAACAGAGGGATAAATTTTGGAGGGCTAGAGGAAAGCTGTTATCAGGAATCTCTGGCAAGCTTAAGAGAAAAAACTTTGGGAGTTGTGGGAAAAAAAAGAAGCAGAATGACTGAAGAAAGAACAAGAACAAAGAAGCTAGAAAATTAGCTGTTCAGTAAATTTTATTCTCGTTGTCAAATGTGTAGCCTTAGGATTTATGTAGTGCATAGTCATTCTGAAGACAGGATGATTAATTTTCTCATGGGTTTCTCTATGATGCCCAAATAGCAATATCAGAGTGCTTCACAAAAATTATTTAATCTTCATAGCACTCTAGTGATATGAAGAGATGGTGTAATTCCCTATTTTATAGGTACTAGAAAGAGACAAAGAGGTCAAGTGCACTCATGGATTTTTAGAGTCCAAGTTGAGGGTGTAGAATCTGATTTTCCAGCACGCATTACAGAGCATTTTAAAGGTACAAAGCACTTTTGTGTGAAATCCATGAAAGTTGAACGCTTCTGCAGACCAGATCCCATGATCTCAGGTCAAGCCCAGAATATGATGAATGCACAGTTACTAACTACTCACAAGAGGATGCTTAAATTCATGCAGAAATTCTTTATCAGATAAGGATAATTTTGTAGGGTGATGCACAGTTTAAAAATGGAGCCAGCCCTTTTTCTTTTCCCTTTCTTTGACCAATCCTCCATCCCAATATCATCTTCCACAGCAAATAAATACTTTAAAAAGCCTTCCTCTTTTACAATCCGATCCATCTTGCATGATGAATAAGCTTTGCATCCAGTGCAAAGTATCTTAAATACACACAAATATGCATACATTTCCATGATTCCAAATAATCATTTTTGCACGTTATCTTCAGTTAAAATGGCTGTCTCTTTGTCCGAGCTGGACAGGTCTGAATATTTTAAAAATCCTCGCAGAATAAAAGCTTCCAGATTCCTCCCGATCCAAACCATGCTTTAGTGAACAGGCCCCATGTGGTCAGAGAATCAATACTCACAACCAGCTTTTGTGTTTAGCACATTTTGCTCCTTATCTTCCCATGAATTTTTTTATCTATATCTATATATAAATATTCTTTGATTTGTCTCATTACCACCATATCAAAAATGTCTTACAACTCAAGTGGTGTTTTCTAGAGTCTCTGCTATCTGGTTGTCATTACTAATGTGTTGGACCTCTTTCAGTTTAACTCACTGGAATACCTGTTCAGCTCCCAACTTTTTGAATTTGAGATTTATATAAGAATTTTGCAGATGGATCATTCAAGAAAAACTGACATAATTATAAGTAATTTATTAATTCATTTATCCCCCTCTGCCTTCCAATAACTGTTTGTACTGGGTGAAAGTGCATAGTTATGACTGGTAGTACTTGAAAAATATAAATGGACTTAAAAAATTAGAGGTTTTCTGTTCCTTTGTTCCCAGGCCTGGGAGATTAATTAATGACATCTTAAAGATCTGTTTTTAAAACTCTAGAAAGAAATTTGGAGTCCCAGGGAATGTTCTACAATATGTGTAAATGTGGCACAGATTTTTCAGTGTTGAATAGCTTTTAAAACTAACTAAATTCTCAGTACCTGATCTACTGTATATAAAATATGACTCAGGCACTTTTAAATAATGGACTGCTCCACTTTATTCATCGATCACAATAATAATATGAAATATTGTTGTGTGGGAAACTACAAGCAATTGACGATTTTCTGAAAGCAATTACCAGAGAAGTTTCTTTCTGAAGTTTAAATATTAGAAGTACTTGGACAGTGATGATTTCAAAACCCCTGTATAGTATCTTTCAAGTGAGCATGGCTTTCTGGATGTAATATTTAATTTATTGGATGTGTTTATTTCATTTTATTTATTTGACAGGAATCCTGTCAAAAATATTTCTATGATTTTTGTTTTTACCAAAATTTAGAAAAATGTTCACAAACAAGTTCTGCATTCTTTAAAAAATTACTTCAAATAATGGATTCACCCATTCAGCCACTTCTCTTCTTCAAATCAGCAATGAAGAACCTTCACACACATGGGTAAGAGTAAAGCACTGATATTTCCTTCCTCAAAGCAAGGCAGGATGAAAAGGTCTCACGGTATGTTGGCAAATTCAACATTTTTGTTGGAACACAGTTTCAGAGCCCATACTTTTATCAGGGGCTTTTGCTTGTCTATCATGCCAAGCTGTGAAAGCTTCTACTTTATTGAACACACTACAACATCAAGTTACTGTCATGCATCTTGCCATTTGACAGTGGGGAAGGGCTTGAAGGTCGCTTCAAATCTGTGTAGTGCTGAGCTTTTGTGCTTGTGCTATTAATGCTGTAGGAAATCATGTCTGTTGCCAGAGCCTGCAATATCATACATCACTGAATGGACAAAGAGAAGCATTTACATAATAAGGCAATAGCCTTGTTGGGTACAGAAATTCTGTGGGATAAAATGTCCATCTGTGTGAGTCCAACTTGCTAGTATAGGGTTGAATACACTGAACTCTTGAAACTACTGGAAACAGTTTGCAGAATTATTATGTGCAGTGACATAAAAATCTCAGATTGGTCTTCAGCATGGGAAAAAAGTGTGTAAGACTGTGATTGTAACTGAAAAAAAATTCCAGGGGATAAGCTGCATTTGTCAGTATGGTTGAAATAAGATTGCATAAAAACTTAAGACATTACCTGATGGAAACTGCTAGTTTTCAGGCAAATCAGGTTATTTTACTGGCTTTGACATTACCTACACTTTATCTTGTGTAACTTGTGCTCCATTCATTTATAGGAGGAAAAAAACAAAAACAAAACAAAAGGAGAAAAAAAAAGCTGAGTTCTTTTAGGTCCACTAATTCACAATAATAATGTTTATTGATGTAATTCATAGCCATCTTCCTTTGCTTACAGGGTTAAGTTAGAGTGAGCTCATGTTCTTCATATTAGTCCTTACAGGCATGACATTTTTATACCACCACATAAGCACTTCCCCCAACCCCCCAAAGGTATTGCATCCATATGTTTCTCTCAAAAGCTTTCCACATTCTAAAACTATTGCTGAAAATGGTGATTCTAATAAAATTCATTTAAAAATACTGAAGTCAGCTGAAATATTTTAAGTGAATTTTCTTTCAAAGATAAGAAAGTCAAATAAGAAAAACAAATATTTTGACCTTCTGTTTGCCTTCAACCAGCCCAATGAAACATAATATAACAGTTAATAACAACTGACATGATCTCTTACAAAACAGATTCAGGCTGTTTACTCCTTCCCTTTCCCTTCTTTGCCTTTGGCTAAATGGAAGAAGTGAAGATGTATAGAAAAGGCAGTGTGTAAAATTACTCTAAAATGGTATAAGTTCTCATTATTTCAGCCTTTAATTTTTTTAGTTTACAAACAAAATGTTTTAATTTTTTAAACTGCTGTTTATGTTTGTGCAGACTGCATTCTGAGACAAGATACATTCTTTCCTTCTCTCACATTATGGTAATAAATATTTGCAGGACAAACATTACCCTCAATTATAGATGTGCATAAATGACAACTTAATTTGAAAACTAGGAGGTCACACAAATTGCAGTCAGTGAATATTTTTGTACTGTTGAACTTTGTCACTGTATTAATGCAGACAAAAGAAACAACCTGGTTCCAAGGATGGCAGGTGAACATGAAGCCTTAACTGTGCAAACAGTAGATGCATCTCTCAGCTTGCTGATGGAACCAGAAAAAAAACCTTGAAAAAACATAAATTGCAATAATCTAAACAGAAATTATCCTCAAAGAGAAAAAATCTGCATTGTTTTGATTGTCATATCCTTTTTTTAACCAAAATAAGGATTTTAGGGCATAGAATTCTCATAGAATAAATACAGTTCTGAGTAAGAAAGGAAAAACATTAGTTGCGGGGAAAGCATACAGCATAAAATTATAATGTTTCTAAATTTTTTTCAGCCTTTCTTTATTAAACCTCTGGCTAAAGTTGCATGAAATTCAGAGATATAATTTGGTATTACTAAATCTATTGCAGATTTTCTTTAATAGAAATAAAATAAATAAAATAATCCAAAGAATCTCCAAGTTTTCTCCACTATCCACTGGTCAGATATCCAATTCTACCTTGAACCAAAGACCTGGACCCATACTAAAGCAACACCAAGAGGCTGAGCTCAAAGAAAATGATAAAGAGTTATATAAATAGTAATCTGTGCATTTGGAAACACAGCCATATTTCACCTGATATATCCTGAAGTAAATTTGTGATTCTTGTGTATGGGACACTTACCTTTTTAGAGCTCTGTAATGAACAAACTAATTCTCTAAACTGTTACTGCTTGACCATTCCATGGCCTGATGTGGCATTCTGCTTCTAGGACTTCATATATTGTTTATTAAGGGAATGAGTGAATTCTGTAAACTGAATGTAAGATTATGAGGAAAACCAGGAAGGAAGACAATTCATACAGTCCCAAAGAATTAAACTGCACTAGAGGAGTTTGGATGCACTATTTGGAAATAAGAATGAAAATGCTACCAAAGTTAAAAGTGTCCTGAACATTTTTTACCACAAGAAAGAGAAGGGCAATGGTCTGATACTTTTGCTGTGCTCAATGTTTAGCACAAGTCCCTGAAATATTTTTACTTCAGGAATTTGATTCTCTGTCCTGTTTTGTACTACTTAACAAAAAGTGCAATTTGAAAGTCTGTCCTCCCTTCCACTAACATAGACATACCTGAACTACACCAAATCACAAAGAAACACTGCCTGCAATTTCCCGTCCTAAGAAACTTATAGGTCTGTGAGAAGAAGAAATGCCTTCCGCTTTTCATCTGTTGTTAATTCAGTGTGCTTCTCTGTATATACATTTAAATTCAATCCATATTACATGGAAATTCCTAGAAGGAAAGCATCTGATTGATTTCAGGCCATTTTTAATATACAGTGCTGACAAATATGAAAATAGCACTCCCTAAGCCAAATTTGACTAGTATATACTGAAGTCTCCTGAAGTCAGCTGAATTTTTTAAATGAGTCTTCTCTCAAAGATAAGAAAGTCAACATGAACATTGAATGTGCATCAAACTCTCTTTTCATGGCAGGTGGCTGGAACAGTCAATAAACTTCTGACTCAGCAACAAAGATAGGTTGAATGCAATAAAAACTTAGCAGAGAATCTGGAAATACCTTAAAATGAGGAAGGGATAGAGTTAATTTATTTTTCCCAAATAAGGAGATAAGAACTAAGTGGTTATGTATTTTTAGAATTTATAAAATAAAGTGTTGGCTCTGATTCAATTCATTTTAGACTCAGCTTTTCTCCAAGGTATGTTTGCAGCAGAAGCTATCTCCTTTGATAATACTCAAACTGCTCTGGTTATTCTTTTTGAATGCAACAGGAAGCCTAGCATTTGTAGATGATTCCTAATTTGAATGCAATTTATAAAAGGTATCCTTCAACTTTGACATCAGAATGAACCAATTGACCAACTGGTTTTAAGGGCTACATTCAGATTTAAGATTTACCATTGAATAGACCATTTCCTTTAGAAATATTATTGTAAAATAGCATTAGACCTATTTCTTAAGAAACTTTAGGTCATTCCATTTGAGCAACTTAAGTGATGCCTCAGATGAAAAAAATATTAGTATGGCAAGAAAACTAATGAAAAAAAGAAATTAGAGTATAAAACCTAGGCCACATATTTTTGACATGTGCAATCCTGAATCTTGCATTTCATCAGAATTTCTGTAACATCAGCTTTGCTTTCTTTATGTAATATGTCTACTCTGCTTTTTATGTACTCAGCCTATTTAACTTAAAACTCTCATTATTACTGAGTTTGCTTAATGAAACTTTTAGAATCCCTTAGTCATAGCTATAGGTGCTGTTCCATCACAGTATATAAGGAATAGACAACCATCATCAGTATTTATTAAACACTGTCCCACCTACACAGAGCTCTGTCCGCCTTCCTACACACACTTTCCACCTGGTTGCTTTGAGCCTGTCAATCATTCCTCCCATCTACTACAACATTGGTGTAAAAATATTGTGAAATATTTTATTAAGACAGGAAGTAAAGCTGTGTTTTCACATTCACTCTGCCCAGTGTATTGGCAACTAATGGTGACAGACAAAAATAATTTGCTCTCTGTATCTCATTTGCTGTTCAATTCAAAAAACTAAAATATAACAATTTCTACAGCCTTATAAGATCATGGAATGTATTTTAACTCATATTCCTTCTGGTAATAAATTGCCTATTTGACAGGTCTCCATCCCATCAATGACATTTACAGTGGTTAGACTATTAAAACACTAGTTTTATTCAGGTCACACAAGACTGAGTTGTGGCAGTGTCTGCATACTGCATTACTAATACCAGCAATAACACAAGTAGTGCTAGAAAAGCAGAGAAATCCACTCCAGAAATAACACTCCTCTGTTATGTATTTATTGCGACATATTTGTAAAAGCCCTGTATTTTTCAAGCATCATAATATCCTTACAGCCTTCCACAATAAAAGAAGAAGGACCTTGAAAAATGTTAAGGAATATCTAAAAATGCACCAAGGTTAGCTTGCTGCAAGTTCTGCACTGGATCTGTGAATGAGTTATGAGCAAAACAAAAAACCAAGTATGACACACTAGGAGAGCATAACCTCTTTCTCTCTTTCTGCAAGGATTTACGTATTTTTCAGTTGATCCTTCTTTGTGGGTTTTTTCTGTTTTGGGTTGGTTTTTTATATATCTTTTCAAATCCAGGTACAAGATTAATCTGCATTAGTTTGCTGTCACTGGGGATAGTTAGGAACTTCCATACAAAGCAGTGGATGCCCATGCTACAAGGTATATGAAGTATTCTACAGAGTTTGATCAGGTTAGATTGCTATGAAACACTGAGGCAGCTTACAGTCTAGATTTCAAAGACAGGATGACGAATAGGACTACTGTGAAGGACATGATGAAGAGAGGCATAAAAAATTACAGAAGTGTAAGGCATCCTGGCCTGCATTGCAAACAGTGTGGCCAGCAGGACCAGGGCAGGGACTGTCCCCCTTGTACTCAGCACTGGTGAGGCCACACCTTGAGTCCTATGTCCAGTTTTGGGTCCCTCACTACAAGAAAGATGTTGAGGTGGTCTAGAGAAGGACAAAAGAGCTGTGAAGGGTCTGGAAAAAAAGTCTGATTAGGAACAGCTGAGGAAGGTGCCTGAAAGGAGACTGTAGCCAAGTGGGGGTCTTCCAGGGAACCAGTGACAGGAAAAGGCTTCAAAGATTGGTAGCTATAGCACTTGGGAACATGTTTTTTCTGGTGGATTTGTCAGTGCTGGGTCAATATTTGAACTTGATGATTTTAAATTTCTTTTCCATGTGAATAATTTTATGATTCGAAATTTAGGTCAAGAGTCTTATTCTTACCATCTCCAAACTCCTTTCTCTCTGTATCTTTATTTAGAAATGTTCAACGCTGTATTAATTATTGTCTCTTAAGTCCACAGTCTGTGCCTTTTGGCTGTAGTTGCTTAAGTTTCATTGTCGTTGTCAGCATTATTATAAATTTTAATTTCAAATATAAATAGGAAAATTACCATATTGTCTTCGAGGTTTGTGACTTCTTATTGTTTGGGATGCTGGAATTTCCTGGTTCTGATTTCAGCACCATCTGCCCTTTGAATGGCTGGAAAATGGGAATGAGGCAAGGGTCTGTTGAAGATGAAAGCTGAAAGTGAGTCACTGCATGTACCAGAAGCAAGGCCACTCCACCTTCTGAAAACGTAAAAAAGTAGGACTGGCACCTTCTGCAACAGGTTTGAGGCCCTGGAACTAGAAATTCAGACAATTGATGAGGTGGGCAAAGGCCTTTCTTGGATATAGGGGTCTTCTAAAGCAACATCACCTGTATCAAGACCTCCTTTGTTAAGAGGAAAAGAGTAGCTCTAAGAGGCGACTCCCTTCTAAAGGGAATTAAGAGCCTGATATGCAGACTGGACTCCAGTCACAGGGAAGTCTGCTGTCTCTCAGACAAGAGACTGTGTGAGTCACCACAGGCAAACAGGCAGAAAAACCATGAAACAGCAGATGAAATGCAAAGAGTAAATTTATTTCATTACCTTGCCAACTGGAGGCAACTGGGAAGCAACACCTGGGAAGAGACACACAAGCTGGAATACAGGCTCTGTTAAGTTCAGTCCATCCCAACAGAGCTCTGGGGCTGCTGTTTGCAGCAATTTTTCAAAGGTCTGCGCATGTGCAGTTTGCCACCATACTGTGATCTTCCCTGAGCTCTTCAGGATCTCTGAGCTTTGATTTTTCTCCCAAAAAAAGGGAGCTCAGGCACATCTATGAGACTGCCTCTGAGTTTCAGTGGAACACCTGTTATCGCAGGGATTCTACTTCTCAAAACAGGCAGAGGATAAACAGCAGGAGCATAATAATATGGGGTTTCCCACACTGCTATTTTCCAGACCTCAACATTCCTAGCTGCAAAGTCACTCCAGTGAGTCTACCATCTTCATCTCTGTTCTTCTGCTTTTAACACTTTTAACACTTTCCTTCCTTCAGGGACATTACTGGAAAACTCTCCAGTAAGTGATTACTATTCATAACTGTTCAAGACAGCAGTGACAAAATAACAAAGAGAAGTCCAATAGTAATCAAAGACTTCAGGGACTCAGGATGACTGGCTGAAGGATATGGAGCATGGATAGTGATTTCTTGGCTCCTTCTGGTAACAAGGGATAAAATTGATAGGAATAGGCAGATCCATCTGGTCAATGTAGGGCTCTGAGGATGGTATAACTAGAAATATTTTGGGTCTTTTGACTATGGAATGATCTATTCAACAGCTGGTCTGCTGAAACCTGATGGGATGCACCTTTATCAGGGTGGAAAAATAATTTAAGGACAGTAGTTATTGGGGCTCCTTAACAGAGCTTTAAACTAATTTGGAAGAGGGAAAGGGAACATACCAAGCTCATGGGTTGGGCACAAAGGGTTACAGTGAATGGGGGGACATCAGGCTGGGGATCTGTCACCAGTGGGGTTTCACAAGGCTCCATCCTCAGCTCAGTTCTCTTCCACATCATTAATGACGTGGATACAGGACTTGAAGGGATACTAATCAAAATTGTTCACAACACTAAATTGGGAGGAGCTGTCATCTCCCTTGAGGGCAGAGAGGCACTGCAGAGAAACCTCTACAAATTACAGTGATGGACAATCACCAGCCATATGAAGTTTAACAAGGACAAGTGCTGGATTCTGCACCTGGGATGGGGCAATCCATATTGCGTTTATAGACTAGGGAACAAGATGCTGGAGAGCAGGGCCATGGAAAGAGACCTGGAAGTCCTGGATGATGGCAAGCTGAGCATGAGTTAGCAGTGCCCTGGCAGCCAGGAGAGCCAACCCTGGAGGGCATCAGGCACAGCATCACCAGCCAGGCAAGGGAGGGGATTGTTTCACTCTGATCTGCACTTTCAGGCACATGGTGTGGTTTTTGGACTGTCCTCCACAGGGCTGGGAGTTGGACTGGTGATCCTGATGAGCCCTTTCCAAGTCAGTATATCCTATGATTCTCTGATTGTATGGACTTGATTTTCTTTACAAAGGCTATATTTTCCTCTCTTTTCTTTTTAAAATATAATTTACTAATTTTGCAAGAAAGCCTAGTTCAGAGCTCTCATTCAAAAAACTCTAGCTCTACCTTTAACTCCTCATTAAAATTAGTCAACACTTGCTTCTTTATTTTGCACATAGTAACTTGTTTTTGTCTTCTAAATTGCATATTCTCTAAAAATATTTAATGCTACGAAGATTAACTTTCCCCATCTAATAAAATGAATATTCTAGAAAAAAATGATCACACCTTAAAGAAATACTACTGACTGGCATTTTGCTGGCAATGAAACACTTGAAGTCTCTTTCCTTCTCTTAATGTTCAAGTTAATAAGCAACCACTGACATAGAGTGTAGCTCTGAAGCTAAAATTCTAAACAATCTTTAAAGGAAGGAAGAAAATTGTTCCTGACAAGCTGAAATTGCATTCTAAAGCCTCCCATATTTTGGAGACCCATGACTTGTCCCAGGCATGAAGCTTATTTCAGTGTTTAACAAAACTTGTTTATAAAGAAAACACCTCCCCCAATATCAGTTTTCCAAAAGCATGCCCTTTAACCCTTGCTTTTTGTTTCTATTCATTGTTGGCATGGAGACGAAGAGGCACTCCACTAGATTGATCAATGCATGGTAACATCAACACAACATTTTCAGTCAGGTTCCCAGGAGCCTTCCTCCTGAATCTGTCATTTTGATTCAGATAACTAAATCAGGCTAAGCACTGCAATGATAACGGATGACTTGCCTCATTAGCTGTCTCCTGCTGCTTTACTCTGTCAGGAAGCACCACAGTGGCTGTCTGGAGTTTCTGTGAGAGAGAACATGTTTCCCTTATAATATTTTGGTATATTTATGCTTTTCTTATTTCTATCCATTATTTCATATATACGCACATACATAGAGAGACAAATGCAAGCAATGTTTAATGGATACTTCATTAAGAGGAAATAAAGTGGAAAAATTCTTTATCAAGGTTCAAAATTTAATCATATAAAAATATGCATTTTATAGTATCCTGATGATACAGTTACATTGATGCCTTGGGTTTTAGCTTTTATATTTTTCAGATCTCTGCTGCTTAGTGTGTTAACTCTGAAACTTCATATTAGGTGCTAGTAAGTTCTCTTGACAGGGTAGTTAGACAAAACAATCCCTTCCCAGCTAGGGAATCAAGGACACTTGGTAGCCAAAAAGCATAAACAACACCGAAGGGAAAGGGGCAACCCAGGGGGCTGAGACTTCATAATGTGGGGCTGTGGTTGGACAATTGACTCCAATATGTAGATGAACTAAAACTTATAAAAGTGTGACTGGGATCCATCTTGGATTCAACTTGGGTGTCACCTTGGCCAGGCTCTTGCACTGTCCAAGGTGTATCCTTTCAATAAATACATATTTTATTCCTTTTGCTCTGCCTAGTCTCTGTTCCAGGTCAGCCTTTCCAGGCATCACTATTCTTTCCTATTCACTGTCTCAAACTCGGTTTCCTTTAAAATGGATCTTCTTTTGTTAAGGCACTTTGCTTATCTGAACATTCAATGAATCAATTACCCTAATTGCACTAACATACAATAATTAAAATCTTAAGAATCATTCCTAGATGAGGAGTTTGAATTTTAAATATGCTGTTTAATAAATAAATTGCATAAAATGAAACCTGCAAATGATAGAACAGATTTTCAGTTGCAGCTATTAAAAAGACCATGGGCATATCCCAGTATGAATATGAGGTAAAGAAAATGAATCCAAGAGTATATTTAGCCAAGTTGCCAAGGCACACATGAAGATAGTAGTAGCTGCATTTGTTTCTTTTCACTTGTGCTTATAGGCAGGTGTTTAAATACAGGAAAAAAAATCCCCAAAAAAACAACAAACCAACTACATTTATTAAATAAGTCACAAACCATTGTCTTCTAACTTCTACCATCAATACTTTATTTTTCAGATATTTGCGCCATATACTGACCATATACTAATTGGAATTACTGAAATTATAATATGCTAAAATTACAGTCTCTGTCATATCTCTGGTTGAAAATAGACAACTTCCTTTGACTTTCAAAGGCACAGATTTATTTTATTAACTGAGAAGTCTTGCCCTGGCATTGAAATAATACCATTCTGTGAGTGTCAGCTAAGCATCTCAACAGCCCTGAGCTGGCAAGCTGGTTATACAAGAAATGAGAAAATCTTGGCATTAGCCATTTAACTCCCCTCCCTGGTACTTTAGCCTTTAAACTCAGGCAAAGAGGTTCAATAAAATTTTCTCCAATTTTTTACTGGATAGGAATGAATTTAATTATGCAATGCACATGATTCACATTTTAAAATATTTGAACATTTAAAAACTACCTCACAGAATGGTCTGATAAGTTATCTATGGTGTAGTGATGAAAGATATTTGATTATAGATATTTTTGACTTTTAGATATCTATGAGTGCTATGCCATTTCCCTTTCAAATTACTCTGATATAGACAATTAGAATAGAGATGAATCCTCTTACCACTATTTCAGTTTAGGATAACTTTAGAAAGTATGGGGCAAAATTGTGTAAAGATCTATATTCATTATATATTAGATTGTGTATATCAGTCATTATTGAATCATGTAAGACTTTACTAAGGTAGTTTTTAGGGGAAAAAATCGTAAAGCTGAGTTTTTGAGACACCAAAACTATTAATCATTCAGCAAACTTTGAGAAGGGCTTTTTATCTTTACCATGATAAAAGTTTTCTCATTTCTTTTTTTTTTTTCAAAATTCCATCTGAATGCATGCTTGCCAATTTAATCACTTTCCTCTCTGATCAACTCAATACTAGGAGCATACCTTGAGAGATAGAAAAAAATTGTCTTGAAAAAACATGACTCCAGGGATTGGGGCTATATAAGCAGTGGCAGGACCAATTATCTCTGTCATTCAGGTGAAGACATGCAAATCAGATGGAGGGGTGCAGTTGTTGTATCAGTCTTTTACATTTTAAAACCTGTTTTTGTATCTTCCTGTCCTCTGTTCCCTTGTTCAGATTACACTGTTCAGAGTCTTCTGTTCTCTCATTCTAGAACAAAGTTATTAGAGACCTCAAATCGTTCTCACTGATCTCCTCTGGAAGCTTTTCAAGGGATATTACTTTTTCCAGAGGTGTGATGTTCTAATCTGTATGCAATACACTTGCTGGGGCACTGCCAGTGCTGCAGAAAACAAAGAACTATGTCACATGTCATGCAGGCTTAATTCCTGCCACAAATACTTTTGTAAGATTGGCACATTTATTGACTCTTCTTTTATGATCAGATGTGACTTTCTCATTCTATGCTTAAACTGTCTTTATTTCTTTCATTCTCAAGTGCTTTGCACTTGTCCTCATTTTTCTGGTTTTTATTTCTGTTCTTTGTTTGTTTGTTTTTCCAGGACATTGGTCTTATTTGCCGTGAATACATGTATCAAATCCCTTCAATTTTCATGCTGGCTTAATATAAAAAAGAACCGCCTGTGTTCTATCATATGGATTATTTATGGAACAACGCATAGGTCAAGACTGAGGCAGATCCCTGTTGAATCGCATTCAACACACCTCTACACTTTGTTAATGATTCTAACTTCTCTCTGCACTGTTCATCAACCACGTTTGCATTCTCTATTAAAAAACAGGCCATAGTAAGGCCAAGATACAGAATATTCTTCCTTCTCCACCTAGCAGCTGTTCCCTTTAGCACACAGAAGGAACTTTGATTGTTTAACATAATAATGCTTCAAACTGCTGTAGCAGAGGTAGATCAGAGCTGAAGGCTGTATAAATTTGTGCTCCACTCCACCTGTGCCAATAAGATGTTTTGCAATGAGTTTGTATCTGCATGTTTACATTGGCATTTCCTAAGGTAGTTCCTTCTAGGATTTCTTGGTGTAATAAAATCCTGACTTCATAATTCTGCCATGATGTTTAATGGTCCATTTCTTCCCTTGCCTGGTGTTTGAAATCTGATGCTCCTTCCCCTTTGGAAGAGAATTATTAGATGGGACACAGAAGTCATTTGCTAGACTGTGTGTGTGTGAGAGAGAAGTAACCAGCTTCTTCACTGTTAATAGACAGCAATATTTCCTTTTCAAATCAAGGTGTCCCTGTATCACTGTTCCAATCTGACCTACATTTTAGTATGCTGAAACATCTTCCTGACTGCCTGTGAGTTTATCATGAGTGTAAGCATACAGTTTACATACCAGTTCCTAATGCTGCCCAGCCCTGAGTTTGGACCTCTTGAAGCCAGAGTTTTATTTTTAGGTTAATTAGGTTTGAAAGAGTAAATGGTAAGTCTCCATACTTATTTTTTAACTTGAATATTGCTTTGGCTTCCCTTGTAGGTAAGAAAGATCAATATATACTCATTTCTAAAATGAAAGCTGAGGTGTTTCTCTACTCTCTTCATTTCAGCAACCAGGGTTTTAAGAGAAACTGTCTCCGTCATGAAGCTAGTAATGTAACAGAATCAAGTTCATATTTTCACAGTGAATCTTTCTCTTTGTGGTTAGAGCAGTTTCCTAGCAAAAAAAGCCTACTTTCCATTAAAAAAAAAAAAATAATCCCCAAGCTGTCATCCTCCCACCACTGGATTTACCAGCATAGAGTAGAGGATTTCTTGCACAATATTCTGAGCAATTCCTGGAACCAATATTTTGCAATTGCTTTAACCTCTCTACAAAGTGACTTCTTAATGCATATTTCCCCCACACATTCACATAAGATTAGTATTCTCTTTTTGCTAAAGAAAGATTAAGATGATCACTGTCTCAAAGTCTTTGATTCCTTCTTTTCAGCTGTAGTTCCTCCTACAGTAAATAATACTTAGTGAATTGAATAATGTCCCATTATTCTTTGTCAAGATACCATAGTAAATTGAGCCACAGTCATTTTCTTGACTCAAAACACCTGTTACTTATATCCTGTGCAAACTGGGAAATGCCTATAGTTAGAAAGACTTTATCTGTCAAATAGGAGGTGTTATAATTGTGGTGTCTCCTTCCAAATTTAATCAGAGCAAAAAAAGAATCTGCTTACTCTTTAAAGCCTTTTACTATGCAGAGTTTATGAAACTTCTGAGTTTTTTTGTCTAACATAGAATAGAATAGAATAGAATAGAATAGAATAGAATAGAATAGAATAGAATAGAAATTTCCATTCCTATGCTGCTTTTAAATTCAACAGCATGCACAGTGTTTCATTTAAAGTGTTTTTCATAAATGAAATCTCTGTCTCTCTAGGCATAAGCCTGCTAGTTTAAATATATCTTCTATTTCCAAAATTACTCAATATATGTCCCCATGTGATTATTTAGTATCCATCTCCAAATATCAATATGATGGTGTGTGCTTCAGAATAATCTACTGACTGCTGGCATTACAGTGCTGACTCTATTTTGTCTTCCCAAATAATTGACTCTAAACTCCAGAATTATACTGTATGGTAAATGGTTCATATTCCTGTAACTCACATGCTATTTGATTCAAATATTTGTAGCACAGAACGTATGTATGTGTACTATAAACAAGAGGAGTGCATTTTTGTTTCCAAATAAAATAGAAATTATAGCTGGAATGCTTGAGACAGCTCTAAACTTGTAGTTCCAAGTATTCATAGTCTGAAAACAGGTTCCTATTCTAAATCCAGTTCTGTTTTTTTCTGCTATCCTAAAATTGCCAACCTTTGTCTCTGTCCTCAAAGAAACTGTATTAGAAATTCTATGAAAAATCAGTTTCTTGGGCTTGTTACCAAGGGCAGGGATATATAGTCACTATTAAAATCACTTTTGTAACTAATTTTTTTGCAATAAGGGCACTGACCTAACAGATGGCAAAACCTGGAACTGCATAGAGAAAAAAATCTGTCACTAACATATCATGCTATTGAATTAAAATTGCTTTTCAGTTTGGCTGGATTGGGAGATTTGCTGTTCTGGGCAAGGTCTGCAGGAGTCACATTTTCCTCCACACATTTTGGAAGTGTGCTTTAGACTGCAGTTACCAGAGCTGAATATTGAAAAGCATCAACAACTGCAGAATGGTTTGCAACCTTTGCAAGGCTCTGTAGACTGTGAGGAGGAATACTTAGATTATTTCATTTGTATACTTTAGACCATTGTATGTTAAAAGAAAACAGAGAAATTCAAGGAGAGCTATGATAGTAGGTTTTCTGAAGGGCTCAAACAGTTTCTTAGAGATTTAAGAAAGCTTAATTCAAAATCTAGTGGTGAAAGGGGAAATGTACGGAAGTTTTAACGCTTACTATTATAGTCGTCGTTTCAATCTTCAACTCCTTTACATCTAGAAAAGGTTGGAGACACATGAAAGGAAAAATTTATTTCAATGTCTTTATTCAGATAAGGTTCCAAAATAAGTTTTACTTATTTCTTCCTTTATTTAAAACTGTTTTGCACAAGTTTGACACTATATAAAACAGCAAAATGTATATTGTGAATAAGTGAAAACATGTCATATGTCTATATATCCTTGCACCCTCACCCTGAATACTGAAATAATATTTCAAATTAAAGAGCAAAAAAATTTACACATAAAATTTTGTAGTGTTATTTCTTAAATATATTGAGTACAGAAAATAAACATTGAACATGTGATCATGGGTGAAAGTTCTTCCCAATACCTTCAAGTCCACTATAAGCAGGACCATGCAGGTATCATACATTCTTTGTCTCAAATTGCTTTCACTAGCCAGGGAAGTTAAAGTCTACTTTTCTTAACCTATGCCATGTTAGGACTAGACTGAGACTGTGTACTCTTACTCCTATAATTATTTTTTTAAGATTGATATACATATGGTCCTCCACTTACTGCATCATGTATCAACTCTACTCCTTTATCACTTGTGAATACAAAGCAGAACACAAGGCAAAATTGTGCCTACAAGTACCTGAGGTTTGGCAGGGTTATGTTTGAGGCCTCTCAATAGATAGATAGATAGTTATTTTGTAAAATTTAAATATAAATAACTTCTTCCCTACATCAGAATTTCTGCACATGTTCAGAGAAGGGAAACAACCTGTGGAAATATCCATTAAGCAATTAAAAATTTCTTCCTGGGGCTGAAGTGGGCCTAGAAAGCAAGCAACCACCATGATAAGTCAAGTTGGGAGAAACCCTTGCAGGTGTAATTGCACACATTTGTAGACACATAGTTCCAGGAACAAAGATTACCATAGCTTTTATATTTTTTTATATTTTCTAATTTTCCCTATTAATATTTTTGTTTGTTTGTTTTCAGAAGGGGAGCATTGGTAATTGATATAAATAGATAAGATGATAAAGTGATGGTGGAGAACAGTGGGTGAGTGTAGAGTTATACATTCATTAAAACTGATTATTTTCTTCCCTAGAAACACTTTGCTAACAGAGCATTAATGGAAACTAGGTTATGAGAAAAATTATTCAAATTGTATTTATTACTAAGCTGGTACTTAATAATCTATTATTTCCTTAACCTTCTGTTTCTTAGAACATACTTTAGCTGCTTCAGGCAGAAGGGATCTTGGACAACATAGAAATGAACTTTCCTTTTGCACCACATTGCACTCACTTGAGCATGTTGTGTTGGAAAATAAAAAATACAGTGTGCCTAGTTTGCTGTCTTTATGATTCCAACAAACTATGTGAACTTTTTTTTTAAAGGGAGAACATTAAAGATGAATGGATTTCCCTTCAGAGATTTGCAGGTATTGTATTTGCCAGTAAAGCTAATCAATAAATCAAAAAACAGGAGAGTAGTAAAGAGAAAAAGGTATTAGCATTTGCATTTCACCTTAAAATTATTTTGTAGTTTGTAAACCTATGCAGAGCAAATTGCAGTGGCAGTAAGACCTCTAAGGATTCATAGGATTGTACTAATTTTATATTACTTCATCTCAAAAGACCTCATTTCCCTGATATTTTAGGACTAGACACAAACACTAGAACATCAGAAAATCTAAGCTGTGGGTTGCAAGCATCTAAACATTAATTTATCCTATTTTGAGCTTCCAAACATCAATTCTAATAATATAGATAGATAATATTGTATTTATATAGGGGTATGTATGTGTTTGTATGCATACATACATATATATGTATGGTATGGATCACATATATATGTGTGTTTGCATATGTGTGCATGTGTGTATTTTATGCAATAAAAAATGTTGAACCATTTCCTGAGTGAGGGCTGGCCTTGGTTAGCAATGCTTGATTTAAGCCCTTGTCCCAGATGACATTTTATGAGCAAAAGGATTTTGTCAAAATAATCTAAGTTTGAAAACAGAGGATTTTATATTCTGTAATCAAATATACACAGTTTAGTAGTTGTTCTAAGCTGTAGATATGAAAATATATAAGGCCTGAAATACTTTATTTGATAGCTGGTCATAATTAACTAAGATACCAATCAAATATTATTCTGTGGGTTGATAATACTATTTTTCTTGTTTGGTTTTGGGATATTACTGCAACACTCAACCACAAAACTATATTATTTTTGGAACACATGGACAAAAAAAAACCCTCAGAAAGCCAACAGTATTTCTTATACTAGCCCAAGTGCTTTATAATTTGGCACGGGGAGGCCAGAATGGAGATAAGTCTATAATTTTTGTTGCTTGGTTTGTAGTTAATGAAGATTCTCCCTGCTCATAATTATTAATCTATTTTCTTGCAGCTGTCAGAATTTTCTATCCACTTAGATCCGTATGTAATTCTTCTTGCTTTATACCCCCCGTTATAGAATGGAGACTCATGTTTCAGTCAATCTTTAACTCCTTTACCTGTTTGGCCTTCTTTGCTTCTGATAGGAGTAAAATAAGTTTGTTCTTTTGTCTGTGACCTTACGTTTATGATTGTTTTCCCATTTTAAAGCTTAAAAAACAAAGTGATTACATGGTTTTTTTTCTGTGCAAATGCATGTTTATTTGTTGTTTCGGTAGATCTCGTGTGTCCTGGATGATATTATCTGTAGCAGTAGCTACAGCAACATCAGTTTTGTAGGACAGACACACGCTAGCTTGTCACTTGTCTTAGTCCTGGCATCCCTTGGGGGTATTTTGGATCATATTGACGTTTATTTCAGGTGCCCATTCTGATCATCTCTAACAAGGTCATAAATAACTGAGTTACTCAGCTGTTTTACTCCTGTTTCAATTGCATTCTCTTGCAGAAAAAGGGGGGTTTTTTTGGTTAAATGCTTTGGGCTTTCTTTTCTAATACTGTCTTTTTTTGCTCTCCTGCATCATGCTGTATTTGTATATATTTTTGACAAAACATAACTGTTTTCTATTCTCCTATATTTCTCCATAATTATACTCTTGTACTAAGCCAGTTTGAAATGTACAAATAATGGATGGAAAGTAGCTACGTAAGCCCCCTGTGCTGAAAGATATTGTACTGTAAAGGTCTTTATTATTACGTTTAATTGGATTCTAACATTGAAAATAAATGTTAGACATTAAAAGGATGTTATTTAAAACAACGAATAATTATGATTTCCATTTCTTTTTCTATGTACATTTGAGAACAGATAGTATTGCTCATGCATTTATCTTTTTTCTCTATTGCTCTCTGGGGCTTGTTCCATGAAAAGAAATGAATAGACAAATGAGTCAAGTATAAAACCACATGATAATGCTCAAAGCTTGTTCAACAAACATGTAAGTGAAAATAAGGCAATCCATTCCTTTTACTCAGCAAATACCAGGGCTTTTGATAGTACTTTTCTTAAAAAGCTCCACTGTGCTCTAAAAATACCATCAGTCTTTGGATTGCTGCCACAAAATATCTTTGGTATGTATTGTTCCTCTTTGGAAAAATAGAACATTTTTGCAGAAATGCCAATTGTATTTGAAAAAAATTAATCTGACATCTCCCAGAAGTTTACGTGTTGCTGAATAGCAACATTTGTCCTCAGCAATTCAAAACAGGTTACAAAGCAAGGATAAAAGGAAAGAATTATGAGATGAAAAATTAATTTACACAGATGCCTTATACATTTTCTGTTGCATTTCTTGAGAAGCAGATATTGCAGTAGACATTGGGAATCCTCTCCAGAAGTTCAGTTTAGGCGCTCTGGATAAGTTCATTTTTGTCAAACTTTTATGAGGCAGGAACTATTTTGTTATCAAGCTAGAGTTGAACTCCACACTTCATTTCTACCTACACTCAAGCTAATATTGCATGGATTGCTTCAATACTGCTCTTTCTAGAATTATAAGGTTTTTAAAAGTTTAAAAGAATCTCCATCCTCCTGAAGATATAATAATTATTTCAGGTGCTGTTTACATAAAGCAGCCTCCAAAAGAGAAGCTTAATACTTGCAAAAAGTCTCCTAAACTAAACAAATTTTAGACTTCTTGTTTTCCTTATCTCCGCTGTAAGCTGCATCCTTGATTGTCTGATGAATATATGCAATGCATTCAGCCTGAATTTTTGAGAGTTGAAGTTGCATTTTCCCATGTCACAGCATTCTGTTTTATGTAGCAGAAACTACGCAAAGGACAAGATACCAAGACTTCAAATCATACCTTGAGTGAAGGTAGCAGAGTGACTTGACAAATATCTCTATTGTAACTTCACTTGTTCTTTCTTTTAATCCTTATACTTTAGTTATTATCAGTTATTAAAAATAGCAAAAGCCTTACACCTTATTATCTGATTACAGAAGGCTACATAGTCCATTATGGCACCACATAAAATTTTTAACATCTTTCCAAATAACTTTAAATCCCTAATTTGGTTATCTACTTCACTCATTCTATATATCAAAAATGCATAAAAGCATTATTTTAAGTAGTAATTTATAAATAAAAGTCCAAAAGCATTTTTAGTTGTATTCTAAATAAGTAAAAGTGGTGATGAAAATTCCTGATAAATAAGGGTGAGAATTTAATTCAATATTACTAAAAATTTATTGTAGTTTAAGTGCCACATTTGGACTTCTCTGTTTTAACTTTAAGAAAGAATACAGGGTCCAAAAAAGTGCATTTCAAATACAGGCTTTGAATCCAAATATGCATCTCATTACCTTCTTATGCACAAGAAAGAATTGAGAAATGGTTCATGAAAAAAAATCCTCTTTTGTTTCTCCTATGAAGATGTGCCCCTAGACTTCCTTTGAAAACATTTGAGTATTACCATTAATCTAATGAAACAGGGTAATCTTTGAGACAGTCTCATAAGAGTCTCAAGAGAAGATGAGAAGCATTTTTGACATATAATGATTTCCCCCTTAAAAATACCAATTGATTGATGTCACGTTGTCTCTATATCTGCGGGAATTTTTCATAAAATTTTGGTTGAATTTTGTTTCACAGTGTTCCAACTCATGTTAGCATTGTTTGGCTTTAAAAATTTTTGTATTATTTGAATAATTATATTTTAAGGATAGATAAAATAAATAAATCAATTAATCATTCTAAGAGTAAAATCAAAATTTAACTTATTTAAATTATCAAATAAAAAAGTTATTTTACACTAGGTGATATTTTTTTCTAAAGTGAAAACATATTTCTAAAATGAAAATGTATTTTCTAATGCAGTTTTTTTGAGGAAACATCTTTTGAAATGTTCATATTTTGGAATTCCAGTTGCTTCTGAGAAGAAATTGCTTACACAGATCTCAGTTTGTTCTTGCACCTATTCTTAAACTAGAAACTCCTCATAATAGGAACAGTGAAAACCCTACACTGAACTCTTAAAAATGGCTTGCCGCTTTTTTTACCTATTCAGTCACATTAATAACTTTGATGTTGTATAAGTACTAAGAAGACAAATAGATTTAACCTCATTTTTCATTGTTTCAGGGTTTTTTTCCTGAAAATATACCGTTGTTTGCTGATTTTCTGGTCATTTTGTAAATCTTGTTTCTAATCTGTTTCTTCATTTTCACATTTAATTTTCTTCAGCCTATTTGTAGTGTGATTTAGGAGAGCAATATTGGCATTACTACGGATTCCTCAACATGCAAAGACAATCATACATATTTGTGAGGTTTTTAATTGTTTATATGTTATACTAAGCACATGCTGGGAAAAAAGTTCTACAGTACTGAAGTTTGAAGACACTGGAAATGGCAATTTTCAGATTAAAAAAAAAGATTATTCAGATACGCCCTTGGTCTTCAAAATAATTTAAGTTTTGAGACACTTTTTAGACTTGAAAGAGAATTGTCACCTTCTTGAAGCAATGGCAGTTGTCACCTGCAAATGAGTCCATGCAACACGTTTGTACTTCTCTCCATTAGTTAACCTATAGAATTTAGCTGGTTATTTTGGAATATATGAATATAAAGTCCCCCAATGAGCATCCTTCACATATTTGCCCAGTGTCCCATGGATCTGCCTGAGCTGGATCTGCTCTTTACTGAAATCCTGTACATATTGGTGGGGGGGTCTGCGGTTTAAATCACAGACTCCAATGCCTGGGTACTGCAGGAATGACAGGATTTGTGGCTACAGCAGATAACCTGCTAGATTAAGGCCTGAAATCTGAGAGGCACATGCAGTTCATTATACACGGAACAGTTGAGAAATGATCACCATCAGTGAGAGCAAACAAAATAGTGCCTTGAAGCTAAGTTGGAAAGATAGCAGTGCTGTTAATAATTAATTCTCCCTGATGTGTCTGGCATCCTGCCTATGATAGCAAAAAATCCAATAGGATATTGCTATATCCCCCAGCTCATACAAATCCACCAGGGGTGCACTATGGTTGATCTGTTGTTGCCCAACAGTACAAAATTAAATCAAGAAGTGCTCTCAGAGACATCCTCCCTCATTTCATAGAAAGCAATTGAATGTGGGAGATGGGCAAGTGTTGAAAGCCCTAGACTAAAGTTGGAAAAATCTATCTATTGCAGCAAGTCTGCTAGTGATTGTTAAATCATTCCAGATAGAAACATAGTATGTCTTGCCCTTGAACTTTCATTCTTTTCTGTTTTGGTTTTGTTTGTTTGTTTTTAATTTAAATCAAATTTATCCCAAGCCCTTTTCAAATAGAGGGTCAGACTGTACCACAGTCCTTCTAAAGCAATCATATATCCAAAAGCAGAAAATTTTAATCTGTTTACATAGCTTTCATTCTTTGATCGCTTTCTATAAAAGTTTACATAAAGTGTCATTTCAGTGGAAATACTACTGCATAATGTATAGATATGGCCCCACTCTCCTCAAAGTAAAGTTCTTCATGATCTTTAATGTGTTTAGATCTACAATGTGTATCTTAGTTAAATGCTGTTATCAAGATTTTCAGAAGCACATTAGAGCAGCAATCAAAGAAATAATAAGTAACAGGGAAAAAAATATTGTAGAGTTGTAGAAGCACATAATAGTTTGGGTCCAAAAGAACCTTTAAAGATCACCTATTCCAAAAACCCTGCCTTGGGCAGGAAGATCTTTTACTGGACCAGATTGCTCAAAGCCTCATCCAACATGACCTTGAACTCTTCCTGGAATGAGGCATCCAGAATTTCTCTGGACTATTTGCTCTAATGCCACACCACGCTTATCATAAAAAATGTCTCCCTTATATCCAATCTCAATCTACCCTCTATGCTTAAAACAGTTGTACCTTGTCATGTTGCTACAGGCCTTCGTAGCAAGCGACAGAATTTTTTAAAGTTTGAATCTCTAGAATATGCATCAAAGATGCTGAAACCATTTTTAATTTAGTGTTATGCTCCTTTCAAGTTTAGTTCAAATATTTAGTCTTTTAAAGGACTAATACTCAATATCTTGGGCGTAGGATGGATGTTTCAAGTTAGTACATCAAATTTTGTCCCTGAGCGGTACACTATCAAAAATTTCTGGTATCAGAAATGTCACTTATTCTCTGTGTGTGGATGAATTTCAAATTGATTTTGAATATTCTTCTTCTTCTAATCCCTAATCCATCATAATTCAATTTAAGGAATTAGTTCAGAAGTTTAATATTACCCAAAAATCATTGTTCTACTGTATAGAATGTTCCAAAAATTATTCACTTCTAATATTTTGCAACTGTCTTATTATAGAAGCTTTCTTTCTCTGTGAGTTCACTTTCATGAAACAGAATTTATTAATTACTACTTGATAATCAACTTTCCTATGCCTGTGATCAATAACCGGTGATTACTTGTTTCTTCCTGGGGAAAAAAAATCTGCTTTCCATTGCTTACGCTCCATTGCTTTCATTACTTTCCTGAAAAGCTTCTCGTCAATATTACTTGCATAGATTAATATTGAAGCCTTATTCTAATAGAAGAAAACATATTAGTCAAACATTGAAAAAAATTGCTATATACAACATAACACAAGCGATACATAAAGATGTTTATGCCTTATGAAATAAGTTTTATCATGATAATTCCAAATTTAAAAATTTAAATCAATAAGCCTGTACAGATCAGTTTCAGGTTGGAACATTTTTTATGTTTCTATCTTTGAACAGGTACTTCATTTATTTTAATTTTACTTTATTTAGAGTCATGAAACTATCATAGTAGCAGTCACATATGTTTGTTTCTCTTATAGAGCATGGAAAATCCTTAAAAGCGTGTGCGACACAAATACAGTTTAAAATAATTTAAGGAAGAAATACTGCATACAATTTTGGTACTCCTTGAGACTGACAGGTGCAATCAGTCCTATTATATATAGTGCTATAAAGAGTACAGCCATCTAATATATAAAAGATGGTTATTTTTCTGTAGCTATTATAAAATTCACAGTTATTCAGGGAGCTTCTCTTACTTTTACTTTATGGAGAAGATACTTGCAACTGTCTTTATGATAATTTTTTGAATACAATTTTTGTCTGCAGATATCTTTTCCTTGAAAAAAATTGCTTACTTGTCAGATTTAATCTCATGATTTTATTGTATTGTCTGGACTGGAATGTATATTGAACACTCAAAAGGTTGCCAGATACAGCACTGAGAGTGAATGAAAATGCTGTGCCTGTTCAGGTAGATGCAAGTTGATATTGCAGCATGCTACGCTCTAGTTGTCTTTAGTAGTTATTGTTAAATGAAGGAAATCAAGTCACTCAGCTGTGGCTTTCCTCTAAGCTGAGTGAGCACAAGCACAGTGTATAAACCATGGATACCAATTTCAGACCATGCGTACAGAAATCTAAATGCTTAAAATGCATATTTAGTTTCAAAAGAGATACTGAAAATTGATGTTTTTCTTCAATTGCATTTAAAATTCAGGATTCTTAGAATCACTCAGTAGTGTTCAGAATCTTGCAGGATTTATAATTAAATTTATAAAGTGAAATCCAATTAAAAACACTTGTAATAATAAAGAGCAAATAATTTGAATATGGAGCTCAGGCATGACGTCACTGCAGTTTCATCTCTTAGAATTAAGGGATACCTCTTATTTCTTGTGACAATATACTCAAATCTCATCAATTAGTTCTCTGGTATTTCCAGAAGATTCAACAGATGAGTTTCCAAAACATCAGTGCTGATTCATCTGGTTAATTTTTCAGGTTAAACATTCTGTTTAATAATTACAGTATCATGTTAGTTCTGTAGCTTTTAAAAGAATGATGGGCTTAGGTGACATTAGCTTTCACATACATGTTCGCTGAATCATCTTATTTTTTAAATGCAACTTTCTCTTAATTAAGAACATCTCTGGTTTGACTCTTCTTGAAAATTTCTTTACAAAATATTTTCTTAGCTATATTAAATCCATAAACCCTTCTGAAACTCTGACACCTATCTTTTATGTAAAAAGTACGTGATACTCTCATTTCCAAAGATTTTTTTTTTATAATTGTTGGTTGACAATCATTTTCTGTAATGGCAATATGATAATTATGTATGAAAATGCAATTATAAATTACTTATTTTCCTGAAATTCGACCTTAGTGAAAACATTAGTGACATTTCAAGACGTAGTGTCTGCAATAATTTAAATCAGTCTGTTTTCTAATGTACATGATGTCATCACATATGCACTACCCTGAAAAAATATTGCTGAATTCTATAAAGCACTATTTTTTTACTAGCACCTGACTTTGGAAAGTTTCTCTTATGAAACAGTACTGCATGCAATACAGAATTTGGAAAAAAAGTACTTTTTGTCATCATTCTTTACTAAGCAGAGTTTTCTTGCTTTTTCAATTTTCTCTTTCCATCACTGAGTACATTATTTTTTTGTTTGTTTAATTAATTTTACTGCGTTTTTTCCTGTCATCCTGCATCTAATTCACATGTGTTTTGAGAACAACAACACTGCCCATTTATCACTACCAATATAAGAGAAATCTTACTCTTATATGAGTGATAAAGTCTTTGTGTCTCTAATATTTTCCTTTTATAGAAAGAAAAATGCTGATCTAGGGTAATCATTAGACTGAATATTACCTCTGATACCTGGCTCTGCAGAAAAAATTTACAGGGTCTTAAGATTCTCTCTCCATATGCTTTCTGTATGCTTATTTTATGATGAATTTCCAGTTCTATCAGAATTTATCAAGAGCCCAGTGTGTTATCAGAGTGGAAGCTCACTCTTCATCCACACTTTTTCCGTAGGACTCAATACCTGGACATGCTTACCAAAATACTGGTCTTAAGCCAGAGATCTAGAAAACTTAACACAGTAATTCAGCTTGGGAAGTTCTTCACGATTGTTGCTGTGGCGAAAAGCATCTCCTATTTTTTCCAGGCATCCTCTTGATGACTTTAATTTTAGCTTTAATATTTTTCAGATCCTGTACTGGATTAGTGTCTAACTCTGAACTTCATATAGAATTTTAGTAACCTCTTATCACAATTTGGTCAGACAAAACAATCCTTCCAGGCCTGAGGACCAAGACCATCATCACAGGCTCAGGCCCAAAAAGTATAAACCAAAGTAAATTGGGGAAGGGGCAAACTGGGAGAATGTGACTTCATTACCTGAAGCTATAATTGGACAATTAACCCCTGAAATGTAAACAGGCCAAATTTATATTGGCCTGATAAACTCATGACTGTCATTCATCTTGAGTGTAGCC
The DNA here is from genome assembly GCA_037013685.1 of Acridotheres tristis. NCBI lineage: Eukaryota > Metazoa > Chordata > Aves > Passeriformes > Sturnidae > Acridotheres > Acridotheres tristis. The sequence continues at coordinate 50,486,273 of CM072887.1, forward strand.
TCTGTGAGGCTCCTGCACTACCCAAGGTGTATCTGTTAAAGGCATTTAATTAATACTTTATTCTCTAACTCTGTTCTAGGTAGCCAGTCCAAGGTGTCATTCTAACGGCCCACACAGTATGGTGGTGTTACAGTGGTCTGTCCATGAACTCCTTGTGGGGATGAAGCACATTTGGCAATGTTATCAATCTTTGTCTACACTGACTATGTTATTGATGTTGTATCATATAGTAACCAAATATATTTGTATCTTTTCAAATCGCTCTTTTTAGGTTTCTCTTTGCGGATCCCCAGTGTGATCTATCAACTCAAGAAATGACAGGAATCAAGAGCTTGAGCTGAACTATAGCCTACAGTTAGATTTAGGGGCTCTGGCAGTCAAAGTATTTTTGTACCTCTAGAACTCCTCAGATATCTTTAGGCTGACTTCGTGTGCAATACCAAGAAGAGAGCAAGAATACATTAATTTTATTATCACTGGGCAGTAAGACAGTGTTCAGTTTCCTTCAAGCCTTTTCCCACATCCATGCCAGTACCCCTGAGATAAATACTACCTTTTCCATTAAAACCTTGTAAAGTTAAAGACCACATGGATACCCAGTTTCCAAACTAAGGTCATTTGTTTCCAGATAGCATGCAAGCTGAGAAACCTCAAAAGAATTGCTACCTGCCTGAGAAAACATACCAATCAGCATATGTACAGGCAGTGAAGTTCAGTTTCCCTTTGGGCGTAGAGATGATCAGACATATAGGAAGGCCCCAACATAAAAGAGATGGACAAATTTCAAAATTTTGTCCTGAAGCCCCAGAATTAATCCAGTTTCTAGGAAACCTGTCTCTGTTTCCCTCAATTTCATTAAGAATTCGTTTACTTAATGTCCATGATTTTGTTGCCATAGCCACTGTATAAAAACTGGAATTTCTTTGCTTTTTGTAGCTTTAATTTGCAGGGATAAGTTCAAGTTTCTAGCTGCTGGAAACAGTAGGAAACCTTCTGTTATGCACAAGTTTTTCTTCCATGTAAGGTAACATGCAGCTAATGGCTATGACCATGATACTTTTTGTCTGATGGGAAACTATTTCTCTCCCGTTTGAGTTGTTGTTGCTGTTGTTGTTAAGTGTCAATCTGATTACTGACAGGTGAGTTTGTTTAACAGTCTTCTAAAATATTGTGAATTAATTGACAGAGTGGTGGGAAGAGTCCAAAAAAGAATAATACAGAGACCATGTTAGAAGAATATTTTGAATCTTCCCTTGAACTGAATTCATTTTGCCTGGGTGATGATACCTAAAATGTGTCTAAGATGTTGGCCATGTATAGAGCAACTTTATCAAAAGCTCAAAGCTCTCTAATTGAGGAAATAACTTGGAGAACAGGTAGGTGTCTTGGAGATCTGTAGGCAATGATATCTACATGAGTTTGACCTCAAAGTTTGCCCAGCTTGTGTGCTGCCCATAATATACAGAATTTTTTAATAAGTGGGTTAGAACCTTTCCTGTCTTTGCAGTGCCCGAGGGATTTGCATATATTCATGTTTCTATAAAAATACCAAAGTATTTACTTCTAGTTAACTGGGTAGAATTTGCACAACTTTAGAGCTAAATGCCAGTGCACTCATTTACTTTCTAAACAAAAGAAGACATTAAAAGAAAAAAATGAAACAACAACAAAAAGAAAAAAATATCATATATTAAAGGTTCTGCAAAGCCTGAAATAAGAGACAAAATATCAAATGCTTTATGCAAAACTTACATCTTACATGATTAGGAGCAATTTTGACTCCTATTGAATCTGTCTCATGTCTTAACTCACAGAACCATGTTTTGTTTGTACATTCTTTGTTCTTCAAAATATTTTCTTGCTACAGTACTTCCTATGCTGGGTCCAAACCACAATAATAGATTTTTTGTTCTGGTCTGACATGAAAATCAGGAATTGTCACAAAACTGTAAAGCAGATGGCCAAGAAAATTATCAGGTGCTCGGTGCATAGAGTATGTCAAGAATAACACAAGCAAAGGTTGCTTTCTGTTTCCTGGCAGAATCTGCTTTTGTCACTTTCCTGCACTGAGTCACTTTATTACAGCTATTAAGAAACATTGCATGAGATGCTGAAGTTGTAAAGAAGATGGAATGGTGCTGTAGAAGCCAGATGTATTTGTAGAGACATTCCAAGTCTTAAATACCAATCTTCTGTATGGCAAAGACCATTTATATGTCTATATGGTTCAAAGAAAAGATATTGACAAAACAAAAATACTGGTAATTTTATAGTATTACATACCTAGTTTGTGTGAGACAATGAAATAATTTTATGCTCTCACTTCTACTTTAGATACTAAAATTCTTGTCAGGGCCTAGGCAATCCTTGTTTGTCCTTCTGCTTCTGATTCAGGGACAATCATAAATAGAACATGCTCTGACAGTGCAGTTCCAAGGACTGGGAAGAATATTTGATGTGGAAACCAATACTTATCTGCCCAAATGCATCACCATCATTTGGCTTCTGTTTTCCACTGAATTAGATGGGTTTGCAGTGCTTAGATTGGGCATAATTTCAGAATTTTAGTGGGTTTTTTTCCAGATAATAGTAATAATTGTTTTTTGTCTAAGGGGCTGTTGTGGTTTAACCTTAACTGCCCCTCAGTCCTGCACATCCACTCTCTCACTCTCCCTTGGTGGGATGGAGAAGAAAACCAGAAGAGTAAAAGTGAGAAAAGTCATGAATTGAGATAGGGAAAGCAAAAGCCATGCATGAAAACAAAGAGTGAAATGAAGCAAATAAATTGCTTGGGGAGACAAAACACCATCACTCCTTTCTTCTTCTTCCTCCAGCTTTATATGCTGAGCCTGACATCATATAGTATGAGATCAGCTATCCTGACTGTGTCTCTTCCCAATTTCTTGTGCACCCCCAGCATCCTGCTGGTGGAGTGGTGTGAGAAGCAGAAAAGGCCTTGACATATTGCAAGTGCTGCTCAGCAGTAATGAAAACATCACTGAAATATCAAACACAGCCCCATACTGGCTACTCCAAAGAAAATTAACTCTATCCCAGCCCAAACCATTACAAGGGTTTCCTTAGTTCTCTTCTACAACATCTGGGGCAGAAAGAGAGCATAGCCTTCTTGTATGTTTACTCGTCCAAAAGCAATAAATGTCTTGAATACACTACTGCATTTTTTAAAAGATTAACCATAAGTATTTTTAAAAATGCTGTTATTCTTCTAATACCCAATTTGTTTGTTTTTCATGTGCACTTTACTTGCACACCAATTAATACTTGAATATTTGGTGCTCATAAGCAACTGCTTATCACTGTCAGAGAGGGACTCACAGTCAGAGAGGGACTGGCACTGTATAATGTGAAATTCTTTTTCCACTGACTTAGCAGAAACTTTTATCACTTCTTGAAGTAGATCCTAACTTCACCTATGTGTCTTGCACCTTGGATAAATTTTGCAGTTTCATTGAGAAAGCTAACACGTAAAATATCTAGATGTTTCATTCATCCCTGAATCTCCTTTCCAGATTAAAACCACAAATTCTCCTTGGTTTTGCATGAAATAGTTTAAATGAGAAAGTACTCAAGAAGAGACCACTTATATGTTATGTTGAGAAGGTCTGTACTAAGCTGTTCCACTTCCAAAATCTCTTGATTTTCTAGGACATTGTTGAACTAAATATAAACTGCCCCAGAATAACTGTGTGAGGACAAGAATAATACATTGCAGTAGTCTTGCTGTGATGAATTTTGAAAAGTAGTGCAGGGTAGAGGACTGGTCCAGCATGGACTGAAGATCTGCATTCCAATGTTGCTGTGTATGTTCATTTTCCAGAAATCTTTTTCTGTGATCAAACATGTGCAAGTTACCTTAATCTATATAGTCCTTTAAGTCATCTGGGTCTTATCTTTCTCATGCATTTTCCATTACCAGAATCAATGCTTTCCTTTAGGTATTTTTGATTTCATGAATGAGTAGAAAATTATTCTGTCTCTGACTAGTCACAGTTATTGCATTATTTATGGCAGTTTCCCTCTCCCATCACTTTTCTTAAGACTTAGTTCATTTCAGAGCTCATTTCATACTTTTTTTGGCAATGTACATGAGATGCTTTCTGTATACTGTAATTTTACTTTTATTTCAAATAAAAATAGGTGGGTTTTTTGGTTTAGGTTTTTTTTGTGCTTTTAGCCATAGAACAGTAACACAAAACCAAAAGGAGCTGAGAAACCACCAGTGCATTATTAGAACTAAGCAAATAATTTCTGATTTGTAGCAAATTCTTTGATGTATTGCATTCTACTTTGAACCCTTTAGTTGTCTCTATTTGTACACCTATATTTAATTTTATTCAGCTAAATTTTTGGTCCACAGTGTAAGGCTGCATGGATGTCTTTGGAGTACATTCCTACTACCTGACTGACTGAGTGCTTCTTAAAGATTAACTCAGTTGGTTAGAACCTGCTGCTAAATACTCCAGGATTTCGTATGGACTGTTCACTTAAGCATTGGACTTGACAATCCTCATGGGACCCTTCGAATAACAATATTCTGTGATTCTGTATTTTAAGACCAAACTTTAATAATTGCTGCATTTTAAATTTTCTGTTCTTACTCTGTAATACATATTTAGAGTTCCCATGATTTGTATAATTCCTGAACCTTTCAAATTTAAGTGAAGAATTTATCCTGCTGCTTCATAACCCCTTGTGAGTGCTGTGTTCCATAAAAATTTCCATACCCTCCTCAGTGTAAATATAGCCTTAATTCTAGTGCTGCTTGAAAACAAGGCAAATGGGATTTTTTTTTGATGTCTTACTCACATATGATAAATTCCTCTGCAGCTTCTGTGAGAATATAGCTTCCGTTGTGCAATTGTATGTGTGTGCCACTACACAGATGATACAAATGTATTGGACATCTGTTTCATGAACAATGGCTTGTGCTTGACAGAATGCAATATTATGGACGTATTCCTTCAAATAGCTTCAAAGTAAAAATAAAATTCAGCAAGGAATGAAGACTGTCTTTAGTTCGTTAATCTTCTGCCTCTATACCCTTGTGGATTAATCTTGAGCTGTGAGCTTGGATAAATATGCCTGGCAAGAAAATACTCTCGCTCACTCTTGCTTTCATTTCTTCTTTTATTATTTTTTTTAACTTTTAAGCTCTCCAGACTCTGCTGCCTAGAGTGCGCAGACTAAAGTGCACATAATTATTTTCAATGAAGGACTCTCCAGTGAGATCTTCAAGTTCCATATGCAATTAGATTTGCTGGTGATTCTGTCAGTCATGCATTGGTAACATACACTTTTAATTTACTCGTGGTATGGAAGTCTGATTTGCAAAGTTAATTCAAAGGCAACTTTTATTTATCAAATTTTGAGGTAAATGGGGAAATATTTTGGTCATTTTAGTGAATGGGGCTCAGTCTAGGCAAATAGCAAATTGCATTTCATTCACTTTGTTTTTATCTGAGCTAATTGTTGACTGTAATACGTGCTCTAAACTCTAAAGTGGATGCTGTCTGGTTCATATCACATCATCACTGTTTTAAAACATAGTTTCCCATACCTTCATTGTTACTTATAAGGAACTGATGCAAACAGAATCACAGGATTACAGAATGACACATATCTACAGGTCAGGATAAACACCTCTGTTGTTCATCCTGCTGTGCATAAGAGAAGCCTCCCTCATCCTATTATCCCCCCAGCTAAACAGAGCACCTAAATATTCTTGGTAATGCCTCCAGATGGACAAAAAATTAAGAGATATTTAAAAGGGATTAATCATTATGTGTGCTTTTCTGAGTGTGTGACACGCATTTTTTATTAATCTTCAAGGAATGCAGTACTTAGGTATAGAGGTAGATCATAAAGAATATATTTAAATTTAGATGCATATATTTTCAGACCTGCTATGGAAATTTTCAATGAAATAAGACATTGCTGCATGTAGATTAACTTACTGTGTTCAAATGTGGAAGCAAAACGGATGGTTGCTTGGACAACAAATAAGACAATATTTGGTGCAGCTTGACAAAGGAAAGTAATGTGAAAAAGAAATATGAAAATCATGTTTCTCTTCCTACCTTTCCTGTATCAATTAGAGCTCTTTGGCCTTGCCAAGAGCCAAAGATTACTGAATCAGCATTTCCATTAAGAAGAAAATCATAACCTTGTTTAAGGAAGATGGGGGAACTTTATTTCTCTTACAGTTTTCTGTTTTGTCCAGAATGTCTCTACATGTATCATGTTGCTTCAGTTTCCTTTTTTTCAGCCCCTCTAAGCATTCAGTTCTATATTAAAGAAATTCATACTAGTTTTGTATCAGATTAATCTTTCATCCTGAAATTTTAACATTTATGAAGTAAATGATAAAAAATTATGAAAATTTGGTGAAAAAATCATATTATCAAGCACCTGTTTAATATAAAAATTAAATCATGGAATAATTGCAGCTCAATACAAACCTATAGAGTTTATCACAGAAAGCTTTTCTTTATTCCACAGTGAAATGGAATGAATGTTTATATCTATTTGTGGACATTTCAAAAAAAGGAAAATGGGGTTGAATTCATGGAATAAGTTATTCACTGCTAAGAATATATTGCTCTAACATCAATGGAAAAATCAACCACAAATGTACTGCAATAACTTAGCAACGTGAATGGGAAGTGTAGCTGTTCGATGATGCACATGAATACAAGATGCTAAATTGTATGAAAATGGCCTCAGGATATTGTTTCAGATTCTGTATTGGTTTCTGTATGAATAACACTGCTGCAGTGGAAAACAAAAGAAAACAAACAACTCAGAGTTTTTCTACTGGTAAAAAATATATCAGATAAAATCCAGTATTCTTAGTTCAGGATCAGGAGTTCAAGTTAAATTATAAAAATTCACTTGGGCAGTTGCTTTCTTTTTTGCTCTGTTATCCTGGATATTTGTTTGCTTGGCAAAAAAAAAAAAAATCTTCACATCTCACTTCTCTTTTTGCTTTGATCCTTCAAGTGGGCCTAATCCCATGTTTGTAATAGCCTAATCCTCCAATATGGAAATTAATGTGGTGTCACACATATTCAGTGTTATGTAGTTCCAGTGCCAGAAGGGACAACGAGTCTTGAAAAGAGCAAAATATTTTAAAAATAAAATTAATAATAAAATTATTATTATTATTAATAACAATAATAATAGTATCCAAGCAGACAAGTAATTTTTTCAATAAATATATAATGTGTCAAAAAATGCATCATGTTACTGAAAGCATAATTTGCTCTTCTGGGTTTGAAAGATCACACTTCTTTTTCCTTTCTTGGGCTAATCACAAAGGCATATATTTTGATTTCAGAGCACTAAAAAGGCATAATCTTCTCAGTGAAAAAATATCAAGGGATGGATTTTTCCTAAAATAGTCACGTTTGGAAGGTTTTTGGAAACAAATCCTAACATTTCCAATAGCTCGTTCCACTGGGAAAACACGTAAGAGAAGGAGATAGCAATGGAAATGCCTCTTATCTTTTGGGAGGATGGGGTGAAGTTCTCAGGCAAATCCCATAGCAGATTCACCATTCCATAACTTGTGCAAATGTAAAGGGGTAGCCATCTCTATCTCATCAAAGTTCTTTTGGACTCTTCCCAGGCTCACAGGTTTCAGGTCACAGATGTATTTCTGGAGATCTTTTGACGGGCTTGCTGTTAGCTTAGTAGTCCCAAAATCCCTGTTGAAAATTACTTTCCACTGTGCATGTTTGCCTCTAGATATTCAATACATCCTCATGAAACTTTTTTATTTTAATCTATGTTCATCTTTTCCTTGTGAATAAAGTATTATTTTTCCACTCACTCCTGTCTTAAATGCTACTACTGAGGGAAGAAGAAAAAAAAAAAGAAGCAAAGAAAAAAAACCAAAATCCCCAATCTTTTAATGTATATTCCATTTGAGAAAAGTGTCCATAATTGTTTTGCTGATACTGTAAATTTGCAAAGAGATTGAAAGTAACTTTAAGATTCATTTTAATGGGGATGCTCAGGGGAACTGAACTGTAAAATCATTGTCTGTGAGTCCATTTAAGAACTTGTCCCTTCATTCCACATCTCTCTTTTCCAACAGCACTTAGAAATGTATTTTTAATTATCTTGAACATCTGATTAATTTCTACATTGCAAACTGCAGTCCTGGTGGGAAGATACTTGTCAAGACATAGCAGGAATAAAATACATCTTGTCTGAGAAGTATGGAATATGGTTAGTCCAGTTTTCCACTCTTTCATTACTGTTCTTAAGTTTAATTTTTGTAAGCATTAATCTCAAAATTTTGCTGGCAAATAGTTTATTTGGGAGTTCATTATACTGCCCAGCAGGCAGTGAAATCAGCAAGAGCATAGGCTTGTTGGGTTGCTCCATATGTTTATTTGCTAGCATGTACAGAAAATTGTCTCACACAAAGATCCTGAAAATGCTGAATCCAGCAAATATAGACAGAGAGGCTGGAAGAAAGGGAGTGGAGGATGGGGACTGAAATGCGGAAGGGAAATTTCTCATCTGACAGAGGAGAAAAACATCAGGGCCCAGAGTGAACCCACAAGTGTTATGGGACCAGCCCAGCCCTGCCTGAGTCCCCCAAGCTACCCTCTCCTTGTGGCACGGAGATGCCACTTCAGCCTCGGTTGGGGTTTGGCCCCCAGTCTGTCCCACAGCTGTAGGCTGACCTCCAAAACCCACAGAAACTTGAAGCTACAATATTCGAGGATAAGTCAGCCCTGCAGCCTTCTCTAATGCTCCAACATCCAAGCAGCCCCTGCCCCCCTGCTTCCCACATTGCTCGGTGGGATAAGGTGAAGATATGGGATTTTCTGGATGACAAGATGACTGATGTCCTTTCTAAGACTTCTCATTCCCATTCAATTCCACCTTAGTGATCAATTTTAGCGGTACAAGAGAGGCAAAAAGATGATGAACACTGCCAACGTGGAGGAATCATATGGGAATGTTTTTAATACCATGTATACTGTGACTATTTTGGTTTTATTTCATTTTCCGAGGGCAGCTTCAGGGTGTTCCCCTTCTTAAATCAAGGACATAATCCTTCATGTTATATAAACACAGAAGAGAATAGCTGAGCTAAAGTTTCTAGTCTCAGAATCCACTTGAAAAGCCTCCAGGCAGCTCTTCTGCCAGGCAACGTGATCAATTAGAGGATGTTTCAGCCCCAACAGGTAGCCTTGGATTTCACTGCTCTTATTTTTGCCATACTGAATACACAGACCATTGCAGCAGTACATGAAGCAACATGATGGACCTCTGTAGCTTTAGTTGTTCTCCTGAGCTCCTTCAAATAAGGAAAACCTTGTTCAAAAAAGTATGTTGTTGTGGTAGATCTTTTTAATATGTTTCTAGAAGTCAGTGCTTAGAAGGGATTGGTAGAGACTACAGTAGATCCATGATGGCCCTAAATTCCCAGGTTTCATGATTAATCTTGTACTGACCCCAGAAAATTTTTGGCTCCTAAAACATGGGCTTTTTATGCAAGTGGCAAATAAGGAAAAAGGAAGAAACCAGGTTTTTAGAGGCATATAAAAAGCTATGGAAAATTATCTGTCTAAAGTATGAATTCCCAGAAAAAAACCCACAGCATTAGTAAATAGTTCAAAAGAATCTAAAGAAACATTTAGCTAATAATAGAAACACTGAGATTATCTCTTCCTTGGATTTATCTCTCAAATTCCTCCAATTAAGAAGACATATTCATGAGAAAATTTCATTTGAAAACTTTCCTTTAAAACACATAACCTGGACACTTACTCCTTCATAATTAGAAATTTCTAGTGCTTTGGTATGCTAGTAGTGGAGTACTAAAATATTTTACTAATTGATAATCATCCAAAATGGAGTTCATTGGCCATGATAGCCTACCCTAATGGCTCTGGCTGTTGTTAGAGTAATATATTTCTGTGCATACAGACATTCAGGAGCCTCAAAAAACTTACAACATTAGCAAATAGTAAAGGCAATTTGTAACACCTTGATATTTTATTCTTTAAACTGTCATATTTTTTGCCATAACTTACGGGATGATTTGGTGTAATAGATGCTTGAAGACATAGATGAGTCACATTTGTCATAAGTTTTATTCTCCCCAAAATACTTAAAGGAATATTTAACAATTTTCATTTCACTTTCTCAGTATCACATATAGGTCTTGAAAAGTTTTCTTAATCTGTAACAATATTATATCCAATTATGCTATTTTATTCCTTAGGTGATTCCACTGACTTCAGATAATTTTATAGACTAGAGTAAAACTCAGGTTAAAAATTAAAATTCTCTTTTTTATTCCCGCATACTGTAGATGTCGTCCCAGCCTTTGGATATGCCACAAATTAAAATAAATCTCATTACTTAAATTCCTCAATCAAACTTTTTAAAGTAGCTTTCTTTGTGAATTGTCTGCTACCAATTAGATCTAAATGACAGAACACCGAAAATAAATTCTACATTTTTGTACAACTCCCCATTCATCTAAATTGCAGAGGAGGACAGGCTGCTTTTCATACAGGGCAGGACAAATGGAATCAAATACATTATTTCACAAAATAATTCGAGCAAAATAAATAATTCAATATTACTAGATTATTGTAGAATAGCTCCTATGAAACTATTGGAAAGAACAGACGTCTGTGAAGTCAGTTCTGGCACTTAGTTTAATTCATGGAGGTCAGGAAGACAAGTCTATCTGCTTGGATAGTACATCGTTCTTGCGCACTACAGAAGAGTCTTTGAAGAAATGGGTGCTGAGCACAAAGGTTTAATACTCCTGTGTTCTTTCAAATGCAGCCCAGTGTCAGTTTCACTATTTGAATGTGCCTGTGCCTGTAATTGTCCTGCCTAGCAATATATGAAAGTATGTAAGACTAAAGTAGATTAGAAGAAACAGCCTGTAACTTTCATGCTACCCTATAGCCTGAACAACCTGATCCAGTTGTGGGTCATCCTTGCCCATGACAGGAGGGTTGGAACTGGATGATCTTTAAGTTCCCCTCCAAACCAAAGCATTCTGTGGTACTGTAGAAATGCCAATCCAAGCAAGAAAGCAGTAAAGGTTTCTGTGAAATTTGCTGTAAACCAAAAATTGTAAGGTTTATACCCAGTATTTCTTTTATATCCAGGTTACAAAAGAAGTTAATTCCTCAGGAAGCAATGACATTGCATGTCAGCTCTGTCCTGCCTCAGTGTAGGATATCTTCTAAAAATAGTACAGTGCACTACAACATAATATCAAAATTGTTCATTCCACTACCTAATTTCTCTCTTCCAAGATAAGCAAAAGCAAGACTGATAGAAGATGCTGCTTTAGCAAAGCACCAATGTCAGCAGCAGGAAAGATGCTCAAAGGAAAGAATAATTTTTTATTTCATAAGAAGTATTTAAAAATTAAGCTGAATTCTTTAAAGATATGGCAGTAATGAGTTGAAGATGCTTTGGTCAGTCAGAATAACCCTAAGTAGTTGTTATTTAGATTCATAGCTGGTTTTATTGAACTATTCTTTATGCTTTTTTTTCAATATAGTTCTTTTTTTCAATTGTGCAATTGGTGGTTTTTAGTAAATCAGAATGCAAGAGCACCCATGATGGAATAAGGACAAAGATGTCAAAATTACATAGACCCTAAGCCTTTTTGGGTATTTGGCTTTATTTATCTCTCATTCCAAATGCACAAAAAGTAAAGAAAACGTAAAATACAACTATCTCATGGGTTAGGAATATTTTTTTCTCTTTTCTAATATTTTAGCTTAACAGTGCATAAAAATCTCACTAATAATGCAGAGTGTTTTTTTCACACTCAATATCCTTAGCTTCATAAAATATACTGTCTCATATTTTTAAAGGAAGTTTGCCTGCTTTAACAGCGATATTGAATTAAAGAGCCCTAAAAGGAGGCTGTTTCAAAGGGCAGACAATGCCTCTTTCTGAGAATTGTCCTCTTTTGCATGCCACAGATTTACTAGTCACATTAAGAAAAATTTGACCCTGGGTCTCTAAACGTTTTCAGAATGAGGTTTGCTGATTCCAATGTCTATGTTTATTAATCCTAGCTATGATTATTAGCCCCATATAAGGTAAGCATTTTCAGATTATGATTTTAATAATAGTAATTCTGGGTGAGGCTTTAGCTAAACTGTCCAACTGCAATCAGGGTTATGATCCTTTATAGCTGAGGTTAATACTGTAAATACCAGTTATGACCCTTGCTGAAGGACTGCTTCAGTAATTCACTGGAGTGAAATTACCTCAGTCTCTGAAAATGAAGATCCTCTAAAGGTTCTGGCAAGAGAGCATATAAAGCAATAATCGGGAGTCAGTGCCACAGAATGGGATAATGTAATCTTCAGTCTTACTTAATTTTGGGAATATAAGGATTTCTTTCTTTCTAAAATTCAGATTAAAGGGAGAAATAAATTTTGTAATTTACACCTCTGACATTAAGCTGAAAAGCAGCGCTGCAGACACCTGCTTCAGAATTGTCATTGTTTCCATGGTGCTACTTTCCATCACCTATTTTTAATAGTTTACACAACAAGATCAAGGGTGTCCCAGCTGTTACTGCCACTGTTGCTAAGCAACCTTTAAATCAGAGTTCAAGAAGACAAAGAATCATGCTTGAAAAATTTCTCAAGTGTCTGCTTTCCTCTTTCTTCTTCTGTCTACACTATTTTTCAGATGCCATGTTTTCTGTTCCTTTTTTTTCCCCTTTCAAATTCTGTGTGAATCAATTGTAGTCTCTAAAAAGAATAAGCCACCTTCTTGCTACAACAGCCACCGTTTTATGCCAGAGAGGAAGCTGGGGCATTAAACAAAGAGCTTAAAATATTTACCTTTTTTTTTTTTTTTCAATTAAATCAAAATATTTTTAGAGCTCTGCAACCTGCTGCTGCTGTTGTGTAACATCTGTGCATGACTGCATCATGGACTGACACATGGATCAATGGAGAGAGATTCAAAGCTTGCAGGGAATTTCAATGCCCCCCTGTGCCTTCTGGAATCTTAATGCTGTCACCTGCAAAAGCCTCAGAGGTCGAAAACACACTGCCAGAAGGAAAAGTTAGCATAGGTGAATCTGGAGAAGTCTGGATCTCTGTCCTGGAATGTCATTATTTTTCAAACTTTGTTGCCCAGCCATTAGCATCCCTCCCCGTGCACTACTAATTGTATGACAAACAAACAGCAGAATGTCTTTTCAGTTAGATACATTAACTATGCTAATGTTAGAAGTAAAGCAGTGGAATGTGCAGATCAAGGAAAATCCTGTATTTCATTTAAAATCTTTGCTTGTCTCAGTAGCCTTCCTCATATTTAACTCATTCAAACTTTAATGCATCCCAAGTAATTTTTTTCTTTTCTTTTCTTGATCGTCCCTTTTCTGCTCTTGCAGTTCTAAATGCTTCATCCCATATCATACCTGCTTGATCTCTTCTTTGCATCTCTCACTACAAGCCACTAGGGCAGTGTTTATTCTTTCTTCCCTTCTTCTCTTGCAAATTTATTCTACAGGATTTTTTTCTTTGCTAAACACCGTCTTAATAAATTCTCTTTCAAATTCTGCAGATGAGATATACTTTCTGTAACTGCTCATCACCTAGTCACACTTCCAAAGCCACCATTCTCACAATTTATACTGTTTCTGGGTTTATGAACTTCACATTAGTCCATAGTTTTCCAGACAGGTAAACAATTCATTAATGTCATATGAGCATTTCAAATAGCTCTTTTCAATTATTTATAAATTTTTTTTCTGCTCAGTTTCCAGTTTGAAAAAAAATTCCTTGCAAATTCAATGTTTATAAAACTTTGTTGATCATAGAGGCAGAACTGTGGGCAGCTCCATCACCTTCCCTGCCGCACTGCCGCCTCAAAACCAATACTCAATTTCAGAAGCTGCCTAGAAGGTAAAATAGCTTTTTTGTGTGTTTCAGCCCTCAGCCTTACTGTTTGACCCATTCATATTGACTTCCTCATCACGACTGCCAGTTGTACTACTTTATCATTTTAGTTTATTCGCTTGCTTATTTTCATGAAACAGGAATGGGAGAGAACACCTTAAAGAGATGTTACTGATCTGCCAGATGGTACAACCTTTGGTCTGTCTCTTCTTGGCCAGATAAAGGAGCTGCCACAGTTACTCAATCTGTGAAAACATTTGACCTTTATTTTAATTTCATCTATGTTGGTGTAAATTAGGAGGAACCTCATCACAGTTACAGAATGGCCAGCAATGTAAAATTGCTCTAAGTAGAAGAGTTGACATTTAGAGTTTTATCCAAAAAGTAACTCCACTTCCAGTGTTTAATGTGCCCTCTAAAGTTGGTACCATTATTCTGAGTAAATTAATAGATTGTACTCAAGATTTATTTCATTGATTTCTGTGCATCCTGCCAAGGAAAGATAGTGTCTTGAATCTGCTAGGTAGAAACTTACAGATGGCAGTATATCTCTAATATATATGGCAGTCCTCACTAATACTATGAAAATACTTTATGGTTTTGTCTGGATCCTAAACTCTAGGTTTTGTTATCCCAAAATTCTGAATGAATATACTCCATTTAAATGAATGCAGTTGCAATATTATTTCCTATATGAAGCCCAAAGCTGTGAATAAGAAATTTTCTGACAGGCTCATTTGGAAGTTGTGAAGTCTGCCATTGTGAAGAAGAAATATGGGAGCTAAAGCTCCTTATTATTATTCAGCAAGGCGTTTTTAACACATTTGCAGTTAAATATCTTCTTCAGAGTGTCTGTGTTTAGCAGAAGTTTCTTTACAACCATTTAAAGAACAAGCTAATTTAAGAATGGCAGCAGAATGTCGGCCCAGGTCTGCAACCCTGGCATGTGGCTTAGGCGCTGAAGGCACGCCAGCCCTGAGGACTGAGGAAGAAGGGTTAAGAGTGTGATTAATACATTCTTGCTGCTAGAGTCTGTGCCTTGGCTTACCCTCTAGAGGCGAGCACAGTTTTAGAGCGTGCAGCTGGATGCCAGCATGGGAAGCTGCCACCCCTGCCAGAGCAGGAGCCTCTCCGGCATGGCACAGTGCAGCAGGCACAGAATTGCTCCTGAACAGCTCCCAAGAGCTGTTAGCATGGTTGTCTCAATAGTCAGCTGCATGGCAGTCATTCCTCAGGATTCAAATTATTGATCAGGGCCTCTCTGGGCTAAGCACTGTGCAAGCACACAATGAGAGCGGGGTTGTTTTTTCCCTGAATAGCTGTACAGGTTCCTGCAGCACACACTCACATGAGCATTTCTCACTCTGAGGGTACATTCCCCCACACTAACAAGAGGTCACAGGGAATATTGCTGTAAATACATGTGCTTTGCTTTCCTGCTTCGAATCCTGTGTAAATTAGGATCCAAATCATGTAATGAGAGATTAAATTTACAGTGCAGCACAAGACAAACAAATGAATCAAAGGTGATTTAATCAAATACTGCACCATTTTACATGCTCAAAACAGTTCAGCAGAGCTATCACTCCTGGCATTTCAATTTTTGTCACTGTGTAAGGCTAAATCAATGTTAACAATGCTGGCATAATACAAATGATAATAGCTTAAAACTCATATTTTCCTGCCAGAATTAAAATTTGATCTCATGATTTGGATTGCAAAGGTTCTTCCTAGTCTGTTAGTTGCACTATGTGACAGACACAATACTCTTCAACTCCTACTCTTTTCATGGCTATGTCAACAAAAAGAAAATTATTATATTAGAATACAGGTGTATCTCAAAAGCACTTCAAAGATCAGGACAAAGAATCTGAAGACTTCAGGCCTCTCATGGGTCAAATACTTATTAATATTAATAAGTCTACAATTTCATGGATGGGCTTCAGCTTTTCTCATTTAACAAGTCTTCTGTTAGGAAACCATCAAAGAGTAATTTATAAGCATTTGCTCAGCTCTTCATAAATCACAGATCACCACCTTAAAGAACTCTGTAAAAGATATTTTTATGACTAGACAGTATTGCAATATAATTAGGAGAATCAAAGAATTTTTAAAATGGTCCTGAGGCAACTAAAAGATAGCAAGCAAAAATAAGTGGAGAAATGTTAAAACAGTAAACAAAGAAGAAACAATTACTTGCTCTTTTCAAAGATATTGCATTCTTTATTCTAGTTCTGGAAAACAAGCCACTGATGACCAGGAACAATTGATTTCCCTTCACAGCTGTTTCCTAATTACTTCTGAACACTGAAAATTCCAGTGCCGTCACTCAGTTGTACAAGGAGTCCCCTTCAATTGGTTTTTTTATTACAGCAAGTGTCCTGTTGTCCTGCTACCCACATGTGTATCAAAGGTCTGGGGTGCTCTCATTGTGGTGCTGCCTTTTAGGTATGCTGAATGAGTCAGACATTTTACATTGCAACAGACTGCAATGAAATGCACAGGCTATTAGCACAGATGCACTTGCAGGACTTTTTCTTTCCTGCACTGTCTGGCTCAGTATTCCTAAACTGTAGGTGTCATTCATTAACTTCTGAGAGTTTCAACTTACTATATATTCATATGAAAATACACACACATACATCCTTATGTGCATGCTTTAGAGAGAGACAACTATTTTGTGCTCAGAGATCTTTTACCCTTTTACTCAAGTAGAGAGTAATGCCATATCTGCAGTTTCATAAGTACTATATCTTATATTCTGTATGTCAATCCTGATATGAAAAAGTAAAATTATATTTTTATTTTGACCTTCTTACACAACCCTTAACTTGTACAGAAATACCTGGTGAATTAGATGGAAATATAAAGACTCGGATCTTATTTTATAGTACACTATTCCTAGAAATCTTGAAGAAGCAGCTTCCAGCAGATCCTCAAAAGCTCAGGCTGCGCTGAGCAGATTTCCTACAGTTCAGGAATGTATTGGGGTGAGGGTTGAGGCACATAGTTTTAAAGCCCAGGAATCAGCTGAAGAAAGATGAGAAAGGACCCGGCAAAGAAAAGTGGTAGGATTCTTAGAGCTTTATTCTATTAATTCTGCTTGAAAAAAAGGGAGCGTGTATTTTTTGCCAGTTAATGAGTAATTCTATTGCTCATGACCACAACTCTAAGTGCTAAGTGTTTTGTGAGATTTTGGATATAAATACTATTACTGTATTATTTGTTGACACATAACAGAGGAAAGGCTAAGCAGCCATGTTCTTATTTTCTTCTACATACAATAAGGAATAAAACTGTTATCAGAAATGTTATGTTGTGCTAGATGCTGGGATTTTTTTTTAATACCAGATGATTACTATTGTTAAAAATATTGCAGAAACTTCCTCTTTCTTTGGGTTCTATGTAAGTTTAAGAGTGAATTTGTGGTAATATGTTCAGCTTCCTACACAACAATGGATTTAATAGATTGGATTTAAAATTTAGCAGTAACTTTATGCTTTGTTTTACTCTTTTTTCTTCTAGGAACAAGCATACCTCCAGATGCAGTTCCTAACCCAACATGTGAAGTAATGCTCTATTCCAGTCCTTATTCCATATGATATATGGTATTTTGACAACATTTGCAATTTCTTGTAGTCTTTTGTCATCTATTCAATACATGCCATTGTAAGGATCAAATTAATGCTGATCTTGGTTCTCCTCAACCATATGGTTCAAATAAAAGCATGCATTTTAGTCAAGGGAAACATTTGTTCTTTTTAGTCCTTGTTGGATTTGAGGAAATAGTCTATATTTCCACAAAAAAAGGATTTATTTCAGAAGATAACAGAGCATTTTGGTTTCTATCCCTATTGCCTACTTCCAATTGAATTTTATTTCTTCTTCCTCTCTGTCTTTGGCGTCAGAAATAGATTGGAAAGTTTGAAGGATCCAAACATCTATTTTATTACCTGAATCTGCTGTGTTTAATGACCAGGGGTCTGGAAGCTCTGATGTCTCTCTTGTTTGGCTGTACCCAGCAGCTACTTTGAGTCTGATGGGATCAGCCAGCTTAAAGTGAAGGTGGAACTGGAGTCTGAGAATGGAGGCAAATTTAATTGAATGCTATTGCAAACCTCTAAAGCAGAACTAGAAGAATTTGAATCAAGCATTCCAGATTAATGTTGCAGTAGGAGATTTAAACAAGAGCTTTAGAATCAGTTTCTAGATTGGCACATAGATTAAAGTAAAATCTTAAATGAAATTAGTTTAGAATGCAATTATTGAACACAATTAATTTCAATTTCTAATGAGTAGAAAAATGACAAACCTAGTCAAATCAAAGTGACTCTTTGGTATTGTCCACAATACTCTATAGAGAAGATTGAAGTTGTAACTTTGTTCTGTGCCACAAATATCTCCACTTCAATTCTTTTCCCTTCATGCTCATTCTGAGTCCTATAGTGAGTTACTTGCACTTATATAAATATTTCAATCATCTCACTATTATTATTTTTAAAGCCGCTGCTGAAATAGAAACTAGTATCTCCCAGCACTGTGTATTCCTATCAGGCTCTTATAATCAGGATGATCGCTTAATTAGCATGTTTGTTTCCACTAGGGTATACCAATTAAGAGATATAACCACACTGCTGTATATTCCTATTAATGCTTTTCTACATTTAAAGTAAGATCACACATTTCAGCAGGTGTAGCTTTTAATGGTAACAGAAGATTTTCCAAAGGATTTTGAGCTATTTTGCCATCTGTTTCTTATGCTGGTATTCTTAAATTACTAGAAACTAGACATTAGGTGGGGGGTTTTTTAGAGCTTCCAGAATATTAACTTTATTTTATAGTTTTCACAGATGCATTCAAGCAATTATTTTAATAAAAATACAGCTGTCCTGACTAATGATTCCTCAGAAGTGCTACTTCCACAGATCTGAATGACATCCCAAGTCATTTTGTGTGCATATTGTGGTAGGTAGTAACAACAGAAATATGTTTTCTGAAAAATTAATATGTTGCATCCTTTGCCTCTCTCTACTCTAAACACAAAGCTCAAAGGTTCTTCTGCTTTTTCTATTTTTACAGCATTTTTAATGCTGTAAAACATGTTTGATTCTGTTCATTATGACCTTGCTTTAAAAAGAGACAAATAATGCAAAGTTTACATTTATTTCCAATGAATATTGAGCAAAGCGGAGTTATCTAAAATTGTTATGCTGTCTTCACTACTATTCAAACTAACTGTGTCACATTCTTATATCTCACTTTAAAATCCGTTTTATACTGTGCAACTTGGTTCTCTTCTAGGAGGACAAGATTTCAAAAAAGGAGGCTTTAAACACTCTAAAGTGTTTAGGACATGAAGTATTTAGAAAAGTGTCCATCAACAATGTCTAATTATTCTGAAATTTGCCTTACAAAATAACTGGAATATATTTAAAAATTGCTTTTAAATATGTGCGTACATTTTCCCAGTGTAGTGCTGTAAAAATACCCATGGTTTTCAGCTAGATTTCTGCTAATTGCCCTGTTATACAGCTAATTAATTCATTTAGAATTATTGAGTCTACAGAAGACACTATTAAAAGCACAATATTGCACGTCTCAAGCACAATTTCTGCAATATCTGGGTGTCTCATGTGTCTCCCATTTTAAGCCTGAGTCTTGAGCATTACAGTATGTTTTATAGTCCTATTTTTTTAGCAATTGCAGTGTTACAACTTCTAGAAGACTCTCCAAACCATGCCCTTTAATAATAACAGCTTAGTTAGTGGGCAGCTGTGACCAGTATTCTATTTTTGTAATGGGTGTGATGATGATAAAGGTAGTAGCCATTTTCACAAATTCACAACTCCAGGAGCTGATATTTCAAAAAGAAACATGAAATAAAGAATTGTGTGACACAACTGTTTCTGTTTCTCTTTCCATAGTATCTTTTGACTGAAACAGATTTATAAAAATGAAAT
This sequence comes from Acridotheres tristis, assembly GCA_037013685.1. Classification (NCBI taxonomy): domain Eukaryota; kingdom Metazoa; phylum Chordata; class Aves; order Passeriformes; family Sturnidae; genus Acridotheres; species Acridotheres tristis. The sequence goes on from CM072887.1 coordinate 50,506,179, forward strand.
TCCCTTTTCCATTCAATTTCCCAATAGCTTTTGATTTATTTCACTCCTTGTGTGAAGTACATATATGTACTGAGGACAATATAGTTATTTTTCTGTAAAGCCTATCACTGTAAAACTGTTTTCTCTTGCTGTTTTGCCAAACTAAAAGTATTAATTTTGGACCAGAAGAAGTTTTTCGGTAAACTTACCTTATATTGATTTCTTCCAGATATAAAAAAAAAGAAATGTTATTTCTCAGAACAAAATGGAGTGAATGATTTTTGGTTTTTTTTGGGGCAGGTTGGGGACTTCTGGGTTTTTGCTTTTGTTTTGGTTTCTTTTGTGCAAGAATTTCACTAAAACATTCTAGTACACATAGACAAGCAAAGACTGACTGGGGGGAATACTAAAACCAAGGTGCACCTTCTGCATCAGGTCTGACTCTCTCCAAACAGAGAGGGATTTTCTTTCTGAAATATTCACATGTGAATGGTCACTAGGGCCTTGACACAAATAGCCTTACTCCAGGAGGTTTCTTTTTTCATCAGGAGCTCAATTTCAGGGCTGCAAGAACTGCATAAGATTTTACCTACAGATAAAGCTCAGACAGGTAATCTGTCTACTTCCCAATCCCTGACTCCATACAGAAAATATTTTGGGACTCCATGAAGAAATTAGTATGTATCAAAAACATTTCACCTTTACACATTTAATCTAAACAGACTGGTAGTTCAGGTCAATAGTGATTTGAATTAGTATTAATTTGGTAGTTCAGGTCAATAGTGATTTGAATTAGTATTAATTTTCAAATTAAGAATTCTAAACGTAGGCATCTTTTTGTAAGGATACACATGTGCAGTAAGTGGTTGACCTTTAGTTAATAGAATTAACAGCACACTAGGGCTCAGTTCAGTTGCTTAGGCATTGTCATCTAGTGCCAATAGAAGCAGTCCCCGTTATCCCAATAAGCATCCAAATCTCACAACCACAGAGCTCTGAAACTTTGCTAAATCCTGTGTTATCCCTCTCATCCCCATATCAAATATTGTTGTCAATTTGAATGGTGCCTCTGATCTTTACGTATGCCAGAACATGAAGAGTGATTCGGGTCATCCCAAAGCAGACACCAAGCAGCAGCCTGTTTAAGCTCAGGCTTGCCCTCATTCTTGGTTTCTACTTCTCCAGGATACATTGTCATGCAAATAATTCTATTTTAAACAACAGGCATAGAATCCTTTATAATTATGCCTCATTCAGTTGCTGCTTGTCATGTCAAATACACGCCAAAAAAATGTAGGATAACAGACACTAAATGGGAAAGAGCCAGCATATATTTTCTAAGAAGAATGGATTCAGCAGCATGCACAGTGGAAAAAAAAAAAAGAAAGACATAAAACACCATCCTTGCTGACAAATAATTTGTTATAGGCTTACAGTGATAATTTTTTGTTCTGAAAATCTTTGAGAATGATTTTCAAATGCAATTTGTAATGAAAATAACACAGGAAGATGTGTTAATTCAGATGGTTTCAAGGTGTATCCTATTCTGTTCTCAGAAATCATACATGTCACAGTCTTCAAAAAAGCCCAAAACACAGCCACATAGATAAGGCATACTGGAACACGAAATATTTAATAATTTAACAATACATAGGAAAGAAGCACAAGGGATAAACCTCATTGCAGTCTACAGCTTCCTTGTGAGGGCAAAAGGAGAGGCAGGCACTGATCTCTTCCCTCTTGTGACCAGCAATAGGACTTGAGGCAAAAGCATGAAGCTGAGTCTGGGGAGGTTTAGGCTGAGTATCAGGAAAAGATTCTTCATCCAGAGTGTGGTTGGGCACTGGAACAGGCTTCCCAGGGAATTGCTCATGGCCCAAGCCTGTGGGAGTCCAAGGAGCATTTGCACAATGCTCTTGGGCACATGGTGTGACTGTTGGATGTCCTGGACAGGGCAGGAGTTGGACTCAGTCATCCAGATGGGTCCCTTCCCACTCAGCATACTCTGTAACTCTATGATCATGTCTCCAAAACTGGGACAGATTTCTGTATTATTACTAGCAAACACGTGAATAAGGACTACCTGTCTGGTTGAAAACATTGCTATGCTGAGGCATATGATGACGTTTTTGAAGAGTCATTTATAGTGAACTATTGCTCTGTATGAAGTCACAGTCTTCTTAGTATGGATTTGTAATCTGAAATTAAATATTCTCAGGATATGAGGATGATCCATCTGTGTAATTCCTACTTCTTAGGAAGGAAATTTTGAGAATTTCCTCAAGGAGTTTTGAAGCAAGTCTATATTTCTAGTAATATATTTATAGTAGTATAGAAATGCATTTTTTTATTACCTTTTCAACAGAAATTAATAAAAAACTGATATTTTCACCTACTTACAGTACCAAAACGTCCAGCAAGTATTCATCTGCTTGACTAATTCTGTTGAGAATTCACATGTTGATGTCTCTCAATGTTTAAAACTACTTGTTAACTTTAAGTTTGTCACCATCAACTCCAGAATTTACATGAGTTACAGAAGTTTACCTTAAAGATTATTTATATTTGGCTTTTTAAGTAACTTTGGTTTCTATTACTTCAGTGAGGAGCAACATTAATATCTGCCCAGTCAGCATTTCAAACAAACTATGAGGGAAAAAAGGAAAGAAAATAGATGGAACTGAACCACGACAAAAGTTATCTATAGCAAGAAAATTCCTACTTAGAATAACAATGATTCCAACAACAACTATTAGATATTTTGCCTTGCTTCCTATTTGAATGTCTGGTTTCAGCTTCTGGGTACTAACTGTGGATATATGGAAAGCAAATGCGTTCAGCTGTTAAAGAACCTGATAATCCCCATTATTTTTTTCCCATTGAAATATAAGTACACTGTAATCAGCTGACATTTCCATCTTCTTCTTACAAACACTGAAGCCTGCTTTGCAAAAACTTGAAGAATTGCACCATTCACAGGATTTGTTTTTGTGGCACTTTGCTGAATTCTGTGCAAATGGTTCGGTTTTGCAGCATTATTTCAAGAAGTGGGGACAAAGGAATTGTGAATGGCATTCCAATATTAAAATCTCTCTAAGTCTTACAAGAAAAATTTCAGCATCTTGCTTCTACTCTTCCTATTAGTCTTTTTGCCACAGCATCTCACTGACAAGAGACATTAAGTCGTTTGTCCACTATGGCTCCTATTTCCTCTCTGGAATCTTGATTTTTACTAGACAGCTCTGTCTTCTGTATGAATTTCTTGCACCACTTGCTGCAAGACATTTGACTTCTTATTTGATTTCGTTGAATCTAGCTATATGTAAATGGTCCCATTTTACTCAGAAATCATGCATCTACCCTAATTCTGTATCTTCATCTTTATTACTAATTGTTCCAATCTGTTCAACATCCATCAGTTTTATCCATGATTTCTGGGTTTTTTCTGAACCATTTCAAGGTGTCTTGCATAAGGCTTGGATGTCATATAACCTAGTATTTCTGGAGTTCCACTGGAAAACACAGTTCCCCATTCACACATACTTTTTTGAGATCCACCCACTGGATTTTCTGATGTGATCTGTTCATACTGTGTAGTATTCATCAGAGTTCTGGGTCACATTGTGTCCTATGCCTATCATGGTCAGAGTACAAAAGAGCTGGACTTTTTCTAGACAAATTTTTTATTCATCAAACACTAAAGTCAGGTTTATTTGATCTAAGTTATGTAAAATTATTTTGGTTAGCATTAATTGTATTCCTATCACTGAATTTCTTATCAGTGAATTTTATACCAGCATTTCCACTATTGCTTAGGACTGATATAAGGCTTACCAGCTACTGACTATGGTAGATTAACAATTCTTCAAGCTGCTGGAATTTTCTTATTTGGAGATTTATTAAAATGAACATAAGAGAAGCAGACATTTCCTCAGCCAATTTTTAAGGACTCTTGACTATTATCTTAATTGAATATATTTATTCATGGTAGATGATGCTTGAAGTTTAGCAGCATGAAGTGCTGTGATTTTCCATCATTTTTATAACCTAAAATGTAAAATATACTCTTTTTTTTTTTTTTTCTGAGAAATGAAGTCACTGTCTCACAGGGAGACAAGATAAAGGCATCAGGTCCTCTCAGCAGGAGCCAGACTCTGTTGCTGCCACAAAGATGAGAATTTAACTTGACTGGAGTAGGACAGCAGTTTTAAGTTACTCTGAAAGGATCTCCGTAAACAACAAGAAGTCTCAGTTTTTCAGCAGTATCTTGTTCAGTATTATCATTTTCCTGAGTTTGGAACAATAACCTCACCCCCTTTCCTCACTTGGCTCTTTGTGAATTGATTATAGACAGTCTCTAACATATTGCTATCACTACAGAGCTAGTTTAGCCTTCATTTTTCATGTTTCATTTTCTTGGTTGGTATACTAAGCAGGAGTACTTATATGAATATATTATCTTTTTCATTCATTGAATAACCCCTAGTAATGATTTTGTCATGTCTAGTTTGCAATGAATATTGATTTAAGATTGTTTTCTCAGTCGAAGAATTATTCTAGTATCCTTACATTTCCTTATCTTCAAAATTTCATCCTTTCTAATTATTATTTTGCTGTCTCTTTTCTGTTCTCATCTATGTTTCTCATCCATATCATAAATATATGTATAGATAAAATCATATTTAGGTACATCTAATATCTTAGGTCTATAAAAGGTAGATAGATATTGATATTGATATAATTTCTATTTCTGTCTCTTGTCTTGCCTTGTTTAGCTAATGAACAAAACATTGTTCTTCATTATTATGGAACCATACTTTTTTGTGTACCAACTCATCCTTTTCAAAAATTCCCTATATTCATTCATATTTCTCTCACAGTCTATCATCTTTTACTTCCTTACAGAAAATTCCTATCATACTTCTTGTACTTCTTTTCAAAATAATCTGTTTATAGTGTCTGACACATCTTGAATGCTAAAAGGTGATCATATCAAAACACTAGTACTACTAATAGTATAAACTCTTCTTTCCTCTGGAGTCCAGTTCCTGAGATCACTTAAGGTGTTATTTCTGATGTAAACCCCCAAAACACAAATTGAAGGAAAGATGATTTCCTGCTTTTGTGAGTTTATGTGTAAAATAATAAATAAATTAACACAGTAATTTTGGACTGGGAATCCCAAGTAACCAAAACTTCATTTCAGCTTTATGGTATGAGACAGGCCCTGATGAGCTATTTGCACTCTGGCTTCTCTGTTACGTAGTGCAACAAAAGATAAAGGAGTAGGTGCAAGGCAAAAGCTCCCAGTTTTGCAAAAAATCCTAAGTTCTTGAATTTTTGAAAGTCTTAGCAAATTGGAGGAGGAAAATAATATGGAAAATAGTAAAAAGTGGCCCTAGTTGGATTTATTAATAAAATGTATGGGTTTGGAAAACTAAGCAGTTTTACCAACTGCAAAAAAAAATTCACATGGACTGTCCTCTCTTTGAAGGGCTAATTCAAATGATGGAAATGAGTTTAGTTTTTGAGAAGTGTTGTGCTGTTGAGTAATTGGTTTACATTTCGTTTAAGTGATAAAGAAATCCATTTTACTTAGATTTTTGCAAATATATTTAGAATAGAATGTATAACCTTGATGGCTATTTAGGAAAATGTAATCAAGTTGTTACATTCAGATCATTTTCTGTACTGAATTGATGGATCAGTAGATAAAGCTTCAATTACAGTCACAGAATTGTAATTTTAATTGGAAAATTACATAGGCAGTGTTCACTATGACCAGAAAAAATTAGACTAATGAAAGCAACAACTAAGCCATTTTTGAGATTATGCACATGTATTAATTAAAAAAAGTATCTTCTTCATTATAGCTGTTAAAATGTCTTTCAGGGGCTGCATTATAAATACTGCCTTTTGATGGTCTGGGAAATATAACCTAGAGGCAGGAAGCTAACATTTGGCCCACATTCTGTGTTGTATGTATTATTTGACAGGGGAATTTTAGTACTATCAGCTAGTGAGCATAATTGCTTGAGTTAGATGCTTTACAAATTTAGGAGAGCAGAACCTTAATGCCCTACTGCAATAATAAATATTTGAACACTATAGAGGTAAAAAAACTGTTTAGATTTTCTAAAAATGTCTAAGGATTTTGTTAACCAACTCCCATAAAGGTTGGTGCCCCCAGGCAGCTTTGAAGAATATCCAGCATAGTAATAGTATTATGTCTTTTAGAACTTTTAGAACTTTTAAGAGAAAGTGAGATGCACTAAAACAGGAGAGATCCTCTGATGGCACATGGGTTGGTTACCTGTGCTTACAGGTTTAGCATTGCCCAACTACATCTAGACTCTGCACTCTTTAAGAGACCACTTTTGTAGTTTTAGCATTTACAGTAAAAAATTGAAGCCTGGGAAACTGTAAACCTTGGCAACTTGATTTAAAATCATATAAGATAGAGGTGACTTTGGTGACCTTATGCCTCAGGAGAAATTACACTGTCTTTGGTAAAATAGTTACACACATATGAATTCCAAATTGTATAACACTGATATAAGTCAAATCATACCCCAAAACTTGAAGTCTGGAAGGATAGATGAAAAATAAGATGACATTTAGAGACGTATGGTATTTCCACTTGGAAACTCTTATGTTTTGGGAATATTTTGATCTAAGAAAAAATCTGAAATACAAATAGAAGATGAATTAAAGATGGCAAATTGGGACACCAGATGAGATTTTCTTCCTACCAAGGAGGTAAGGAGCCCTGAACAGTACCTCCCTGTTGATATCATGTTAGCTTCATAGTCAATGTTATAAACTGAGCTGTGTAGTCAACTGCTTACTTTTTTTGCTCAGGTTGGGGCTATATCCATCTTTCTGAACAGAAGGTAAAATAAATTTGTGATCCACAGAGCACCTAGTTACTCGTTCTACATTTTCAACGCTGCAATCAATACCTGTTACAGACCGGTGTGTATCTGCTCTTTAACATGCAAAGAATGTCAGCAATATGGTGCACACAGTAAATTAATGACAATTGTAGCAGTAAAGGTATTTAATACTAAAACGTTCCTGAGAAGGAGATTCCATTTTCATGTCAAAACACTGCTAGATGGATGTTCAGGAGATACAGAGTGGTAAGAGGCAGGTTTTCCATACCAAAAATGTGAAGAATGCATTCCTTGTGTTTTTGCAGCAAGAGAAAGAAGCTTCTGCTTTTATGAGTGTCTGTGAAAGCAACTTCTTTCTGCATGCTTCTCATTCCAGTTCTGTCTACTTATCATTTATGACAACAAACATAATGGAACTTGTAAGCTTCTAACTTCCCCTTTTACTATTCTGCTTTCTATATCCTGGAGTTCATGAAGCTCCTCTCAGAAATAGAGTATTTGTACTTTTTAATTTTCTCATCTTCTTCTCCTCAGCCCAATAGTTCTTTGTTCCCTCTGATATTCTAGAATTGCCATGAGTAGTTTTTTTGTCATAGGAATTCTTCCCTTTACACTGCTCATTGTGTAAACAGAATGCAAGAATTCTAGGAAAAGTATGATTTATGGTTTAGACAGCTAGAACTGCCTACGGGAAATTAATTTATCCCCATCTACATGAGAATGTCCTTACACAGTGTTAGATAAGTCACCTAGAGCTTCCAAATGATTGTATTATTTTTAGTCTCCACAAAAAATTCGTATCTGTTTTTCAGAAACACCATGTCCCTACATCTGTTATTCAATTGCATACAATTTGTGTTTTGGGTAAATAATGCTGTGATGCAATAAGTTGTGAAACAAATCAGGCCATCTTCAGTTAGGTATTCAAAATTACAACAATCTTTAAAAAAAAACAAAACACGGATCTTACCTCCTCGTCTCTTAGAAGTGAAAAATTATATTTCATGTCACAAAAATACAAAGATTAATAAATTATTCCTTTGATATATTCAAATACTATAGCAGTGTCATGGAAAAACTCATGAGAATATTAATAATTCTGTATTCAGAGACTTGATTAAATCATATGCAGTAAACAAAGCATGGTGCCAAACCCTGAACAGAGGGAGTGGAATGAGAGCCTGAGCTGTTTCTCATGTGCTGAGCATGAGCTTTCCCAAGCAATAAAAAAATCTGGGAGATGGTAAGAAATAGTAAAGTGTTTAATGAACAAATGATGTATATCCTGCATTACGTATTATCAGCATAAATTCTGATATTTCGTAAGTTTAGACTTCTTGGCTTTTAACCCCAGTCTTCTCTAACGTATTTATGGATGCATTCTAGCAAAAGTAATCTTGAATGCTTTAGTCCGTGTAGCCTTATTGTACCAGGCTGCACAAAAACACTGAGACAATGACTGCCCTTATACAGAAAGATGTTTTCTGTATAAATAGGTGCAGTTTTTCGAGAGTCCTTTACATATATAGGATTTTTAAAAAAAGAACAATGTTTGTTTTTTTTCTCTCTTGCTAAGGCTTTCAAAGTGACATAGAGATGAGGGCAGCCAAGTGTCTCCACCAAAACAACTTTCTAAAGGATAGGCTTACTGTGGGATTCTCAGCCAGAGGTCAGGGTGTTACAGCCACCCTGCCCTGATCATGTTGCTGAAAGGGAAATGAGTCTCCTCTAAATCCTAGATAGACAGGACAGGCTCCTGACAGTAGAAGGGAAGGTTCTGGTATAAAAAAAGATTGTGATTTTCTGAGTTATAAACAATTGAGTCTCACTTGTTTTAGTGCAGACATTTGAATGCTGCTGGAGAAACATTTTTTGTAGCATTCAGGAATTCCACCTAGCCTTTACAGACAGCCCTTAGCCGAATATTTTGCACACTCAAACTGAGCAGTCTTATTCTTGCTGATTGATTTTCAAATTGATATTGACTTTCCAATTCACATTCCCCTCACTGAGTACCTTCCATTTATCCATCTATCCTATTTCTAGCACGCTCATCACTGTAGCCTGTCAAGGCCTTACATAAATCATCTGAGGCATAATCATATGTCAGATACCTATGCAAATGATCATTCTATTTGCCAGTCCCTATAATCTAGTAACTTTCAAAAGAACAAAAAACTGTAATCTCGTCCTTTCTCTTGGCACTTTGCTATACAATCTATTCATCTTGATCTATTTGCCTATTTTAACCTTCCTGTTTACTATACTGGGAATAAAAATAATATTTTAGCTGAAACAGAGCTGAGGGACATTTTAACAGTCCTCATGAAATCCAAACCAAAACATCATGTGTTACAATACTGGACTGCAGAACAATACATAGAACAGTGGATCTAGACTGAATTTATGTAATTCATCTTAAAATATGCTTTTGGGGGGAAAAAAACAACCAAAAAGCAACTAAATAAAACAACAAAACAACCTATAACTTTTATTCCAGACTTTCAGTTAATAATTTTTCTTGTAAGAATGAATTAAACGTGCAATGAAAAGAATGTCACGTTACTGCAGTATTTATGATAAATTGCTACAAATTCAATTTCAAGAAGAAAACATAAAAGATATAAGAAAAAACGAAAAACATTTATGATTGATTTTGAATTATGGTGTATCTCTTACATTAGAATGACATTTAAAAATGGATATAAGTATTTTCTGGTGTGGAAGAATTTTCCTGAGCACTTTTATGTTTGTGAACTAAAAAGAATAAATAAATAAAAAGAGCTAGTTAAGAAAAACATCTTTGTTCTCAATATAATAGATAATCATGAATATTTGGTATTTTTCGGTTTCTTTTAACAAATAAGTGCTACATTTTATTTCTCTTACAATGTCACTTCTTTCCTTTGGAGAAAAAAGAAGTGTTTCCCAATGATTAATTTTGCCCAATTTTGGCAGAATTTTTACACCAAATTGTTCAAGTTTTACATTTCAATTAGTACGTATTTTAAATTATTTTCCTGAGCCAGTAGGTATTCATGAGTATTTTCTACTACAAGAAATTTTAAAAACATTTCAGGAAACTCAGTGCACTTTTTCCAAACACTTGGAAGTGTTTGGAAACACAAAGACTCACTTGTAAAAAAGAAAGCATATGGATTTTAACATTTCTATCTAAAATTCTGTTGTGTCCTCTCATCTTTATAAAAGGATCACATCTTAAAAATAAAGTAAGCCATATCAGTGATAGTTGTAGTCAACAAAAAATGTAATTGAAATTAAATTTAATAATCATCTAAGCTTGAAAAAAAAAGATAGTGAGAAAGAAAAGAAGAGAAAACACTTCATATCTATTTAATTATTTTCATTGCTAAATTTACTAACAAGAAGTAATCAAAATATCTACAGAGGTCCTGAAACAGATTCTTCAGTCAGAATACGAAAGCCCAAAAATTCCTTGATTTTTTTGCTGCTTCTCAAGTTTGTAGTGAAAGATGATGGGTTTTTTGCCGTCAAATAACCTTTCTGTAACCTAGTAGTAGAACACTTGAAACATTGTTAAAAATTTTATTTTCCATCACAGACAAAAATATCTAGTCTAAAATATATTTTTTGTTTCAATTAAAAGTAGAGTCATTCTTATGTAGTATAAATAAGAGGCCCTGTCTTCAGAGGATGCATGGAGGATCCTGGTTGCATGGGTCCTAGAGGTGCAGTAAAAAGCCATTGTCCCATTAATTACCAACTGTTACAGCAACAAAATGATCATAGTTCCTCTTTGAAAGGCTTTGCCTTTCAGCAAACTCTAAAAGTAGGCTGGGTCATGCTTCTGCCTCTCAGATGGGCAGGGGTGTGTGGTGAAGTGACTGCCCCTGTGGAAGAGAAGGACTGCTTTAGGATAGACTGCCCTAAGAAGGGTCAGTCTCTGGTCTCTGCCCCAGGAATTATCCCTGATTGCTTTAATCTGCCGATTGACAGCAGCAACAGGAATCAGTGGGAAGGGAAACCTGCCCTGTGTGGCACATCTATTTTTCTCTTTATTTATGTAACAGAATCAACCCTGACTTGGCTTTTCATCCTGAAGTGGAAAAATTCCATTTTTCCCTATGTTTCTGGTAAGTTTTAACCCAAAGAACTGGGTTAAACTCAGAAAGGAACTGTTTGTCCAGGAACTGAAGGATGAAAGTTTCAGACATTTCTTCTTAGAGCTATTTCATCTAGGAAAGCTCAAACTTGCCTGCTGCTCAGCAACCTGATCTTTCCATTCCTGATTTTAGGTGTATAATTTCATTTGTACTTTTTAAAGGAGGTATGTAAGTCTTCACAAGGGTCTTGGGTTCTATCTCAAGTTGGATACCTTTATCCTTGAGTAGACCTCAGTTGTACGGACTAGCTATAGCAAAAAAACAGTGATGGATAAAGTGTTCTTATGACAGCCATGTTTATTCACTTTCAATAAAAGTATTCATTCAGCTACAGTCAGTCCTAACTGACTACCCAGTGGGACTTCTCCGAGGGTATACTTAGGGCTCTGCAAGATCAGGACTCACACCTTCAGGAAAGGAGTGGAATTCTTCTCCTGAAGACACAGGACGTTTTTCTGATAATGTTTTGTTAGTTGCAAATTCAAGTATTTTTATTTCTGTCTTGGTGCATTTTTAATATTTGTCACTTTCATTCCAGTTGAAGGACATTTCTTCAATGATGTTGCTAAACTTGTCAGGTAGGTGCATTTTTGATATGTGGTATTCTTGTGTATAGTAAATTTATCTATATTCAGTGTGAATTTCTGACACGCGACATCACAGACACTGACAAATGATTGATTAGATTTGACAGAGGAAAATGAAGTATAGTTGACATAAAGCATCTATACAGCACTGTCAATACTTTGCTGTGCAGCTGGGAAGATAGTTTATCTATTTTCAACCTTCTTCATTTATTTCCCATTTGCAATTATAAATAAACTTCAAATGTTTCTCTTTGTTTTGCTTCACCTTGCTCTGCTCCTACCATTGCCACCCTACCGTGCTCTACACTGCAGTTTTTGAAATATATGTTCAGGAACACTCAGAATTACTAACCCTCCCCAAAATTTATTCCCTTATATAGTGAGAAATGGAAAATATTTAGTTAAGCTCCAAAATACTCAACATTTTGTGAATAAAGAAAAAAAAAGTCCAACTGAAAACAAATTCACAATACTTGTAGAGTATTCTACTTAAAGGAGCAAAAATATTTGTATTGTACACATTGTTAGATAAACATTAACTTTGTATCAGACAGTGCCGATATTACTCCTATGGAAAAAACCTCCTCAAGACAATATATTTGTTTAGAATTACATCCAATATTAATAGGCAATGAGTGTGTGGGCACTAGGAACTTAAAGTGCATTGTATTTCTCTCTGAATTTCCCAAGTTTATTGCAGTAACAATACCTCACACTTTGTTTTATTGGCAAGTTCTGTTGCAGAGCATAATTAAATCAATTAGTATATGGGCATGACACAATGTTCTGGTGAGTTTCAAGCTGAGGAAATGTAAATTGACTACAAGCTATTTGCAGAAAAAGAGAAAACTTTTCTTAAGGACAAAACTCTCATAGCCTAAAAAGCAATTACCAAGTTTATCTTGGGTATGGATGGCTGCATCTGTAATGGTTTACAAGAGACCTTAAGTTTTAGATTTCTGACTGTAAATGTTTAAAACAAAGCCGTTCCAATTTTTGCATCAAAATAAATAGGTTTATATTTATTTTTTTTTAATCGTAGAGAGAGTTGCATTTTAAGGCCTTCCCCCCCCTTTTATTTTTTTGTTCATCTTTGTTTTTAGTTTCTTTTTTAATGCATATAATCTTTCATGAGACATTTCTTGGGCACGATACAACAAGATTTAGATGCAGAACTGCCACTAAACTAGTGGGAATTGCCAATTAAATCTAAGGCATAATATTGAGACTCTATGTATCTAAGCACAGCTTCAAGTGTTTCCATATGGTGGAAAAACCTCCCTGAACCTGAGTGATATTTAAATTTGTACAATATAGCACTAGGAAAATACAGATAAAACTTTGTTGCCTTATACAGAACATCATTATCCCCGGCAGGATGACTGCCTCTTCTCTAGGGACCAGAGTTTAAGATCAAGTCTGAGCATTCAACTTTCCTAGGTAAACGGAGCTCACAGAGCTCACGTATAATTGATGTTGATAGCGTTAAATGAAGTACTCATTGTCTCTTTTTTTTTTTACTACCTGGCTTCAGAATCACACTGACTGCAAACAATGAGAAAATCGAGCAACCAACTCCCCTAGACTGGTTAATTCCTTCAAAGGAGGATGTGAATGGAAAAGTAAAGGCACTTCCAGTAGAATCAACAAACCTAATATAGGCTGGCACCGACTGGAAATAGTAGTTTGACAAAATGAAGATTTCTTCACTGTGAAAGCAAAAATTCCCATGTATTCATCCAGAAGATCATTCCCAAGAAATTCAACAGCAAATTTGATAGGCTCTTTCCATAGCAAATTACTGAAATTTGCAGGTGACTTGGATTTCTGTGAAAACCAAAAAATGCTAACGTTCTTTTTTGTTGAAAAACTATTCCAGGACATCACAGAAAGTAGCTCATAGCCCTAAAGAAAAGTAATTTTGAATTAATTTCTATTATTCACATTTTTTGGAATTGTCAAAAAATTTCATTTGACAGTTTTAAAAAAGAATTCTCATTTTCCATTTTTGGAAACAATTTTAGCTTAGAAACTGTGGTATTATATCCATTTATGATAGGTGGTGGGAAATAAAATGTCTCAGAATTATTTAGATTCTGACAAAAAAGTATCTTTTTTTACTTTCCATTACATCTCAGTTAGAAAATGTTCCAATACCCTTCTCTTTTTCCTGGGTGGAAAATTGTGTTCTTGTAATTATATATTCAGTGACAGCAACCAAATATCAACTAAAAGCATTCTCAAAAAATGTTACATTACATTCAGATCAGCACTTCCACTTCCTGTTAATGGTAAAACCATAAATATACATTATCAGCTGCAATCTGACATAAGCATTATTCAATATGAAACTGTGCTAAGTCCAAGAGGACTATAAGGATGAAGTTTTTTTGACATACCACAGCATATAATGAAACTGAGAAAGCCTCTTCAAGTTTCCATGTAAAAAGAAAATAATTCATTAAATAGAAAATAATTAAGGAAGTTTCTTCTCCCAGCCATTCCTACTTGAATACTAAAATAAGAAAATTTTCTTGTACATCTCTACTTACTTCATGCATAGTGTACCAGTGTGGGAAGTAAACCTTACATCTTCTTGTACTGCAGATAATTCCTCTTAATTACACACAGTTCAAGTGTTAATTGAAGTACTCTAGTGCTTCACTTGTACTCTGGAGTCTCTGACTACAGCCATTTGAAAGCCCTGTCTACTTAAGAGGAAGCATTGAAGCCTTCAATGAAAACTAGAAGTCTAGAGGTAAGACAAGAAACAAGTAGCAAAGAAAAAGAGAAATAAAAGGCGGGGAAAGGCAAATGAAAAACTTTTTAAAAATCGGTAAAAATTGGTAAAAAAAGCACCTTTAAGCACTCTTTGGTCTTTTTAGTTTTTGAAAGTCATTAGAAAGTTAAACTTCAAGCTCTGATCATGAAATGTCAAAGCTGCAAAATTACCAGTCGAGATACCACAACAAAATTATTGTATTCTCAGCTGTAATGAATAATACTTTCAATTAGACTAAAAGGAATAGATGGAAAATATGTAGAATGTTTTGAGAAAACTTATTTGAATCACCTCTTCCAGTTATACCAGTAGATTTAATAAATATTAAAAAAATTACCTCCACCTGTATGCTTTGCCTTAACTCTATCCTTAGACTACCACAGCTACAAACACACTGCTACTACTGAAGGACAGCAGTAAGAAATGTGTGCCAAGACTCCCTATAATTCCAGTGGTACCACTTATAATAAGAAGCACAAGATATTAAAAATGCAACTATATCAGAAGTTCAGAAAATCAGTTTTATTTAAATGTAAATTTAAAAACTCTTCTTTCCTTCAATCTAACAGAATTGCATAGTCCACTGATTTTAATTAAGATGGGAAAACTGTTTTGATAAAAGAAAAAATGACCCCAACATGTGCCCAAAACTTCAAATGAAACTACATATGAAGTGAATAGAAGAGAAAAATTATAGCTAAAGTTAATTTTTCTTCTATGCTTTTTTTATATTTTTTCTCTTTCTTTCCTTTTTCTTTTTCTTTTCTCTTGGTATTTATGAACCATAAAGCCCAAACTTCTCTAAATCTCCCTCTATGAATATGAATATTAAAAGTGTAAGTATACAAAACCATAGAAAGATTTATTGTAGATAAAGAATATTTTCTCACTCATTTGAATAAACATTTCATTCAGAATCACACTTAACACATGCAAAAACAAAACCCCAAAGGCACTCCGTATGGTAATCCAGTCATTTCTGTTAAAGACCTCTAAATAATCAAGGTGAAGAGCTACACATAGTAGTGGACAAGCAACCCCAAAGTGCTCAGAATATAAGCAAAGTTGTGTCAACATAGTTTTCCCAGGAATGCTTGAATAAAGCCAGGGTTTCAGCAGTCAGACTTCTTGATTACCAAGATCTTGATACATGCTCTGGAGGGTAATCTAGATCGTGGATATCTTTCCTGCTGTTCTTCAGATTTTTCAAGGAGAAAGTTTTGCTTTCAGCTTTATTAGGTTGTGTTTGGCTTTGGTTTTTTTTTTTTTTTCCACTCAGAAAACCAGCTCATAACAGAAAATAGTGACTTAAAATTTCTCTGAGTATAAAGGCCACAGACAGACAGAGACTGTGGCATTCTGCCTATGCAGGTGATGACTCAAATAAGAATACAAACTTTTTCCTTTCCTTTTTATACACTTCATGTCAGCACACGAGTATTTTTTATTAGAAAAAAATTTTAAGAAATACATGTAAAAGCAAACTATTTTTTAAATGACTCAATCAGTAGAAAGAGGCCTGGATGTGAAAGACACAGCTGCATAATTTGGAATGACAGTGGATAATATTCTCTGCATATCACGCAGAGGAGAAATACAGATCTTACGTTCCTAATATATTTATAAGTAGTGAAATTATAGAAGCCTGAGCTATCAGGGAAGAATTAAAGTACAAAGGTCTTACAGAAAATGTACACACTAGTATAGATTGTATTTGAAAGTATTGTGGTATGTACTTCCTGGAAATTGATTCAATGATCCATTTTCATAAGACTCAAAACAAGTATCAGATAACTACCTACTTTAGCAAATGACTACAAGTATCCAAGATTTCACTAATGGTAGTTGCAGTATAATGCAACTAAGTGTTGTATATAAATCCATTAAAATGCTAATTGCTTAATCAACCTATTACTAGCACTAGTTGCCTCTGCCAATACAATATTAGCATTTCTATTTGAGTCTTTCTTAGAATTAGGGAGTCAATTATAATACCCTTAAGATCCGTCAAAGGTAATTGAATGAGATATATTTAATTGACGTGTATTCTGAAGAACATAAATGTATACTGGGATTCTGGGTTTTAGGAATCTGTTTTCTTTGGCTTGAACTTTGCCCTTTTGGGATGTCCCTAAAGGTGTTTCCTTGGGAAAACCTTGTGGAGAATAGGAATGTAATACAGTCTTCTACAGTGCCTGCAGTCTCTCCAGGACTCAGTGATGTGTATCTAAATCTCTCCAACACTCATTCTGTACAGTCACTGATGTATTTGCAGTTCTGTACAGCAGCTGCTGACACATAACCAGTTATTTCACAATGAAACCTATAATAACTGTTTCTTTCCAAGTGAAATTTTGTCAAAACTGGCACCTAGATACTGTGATTGCTGTGATACAAACATCTGAGAGAGGGAAAACTAGCCTGAGCACTACACTAATTCTTCTGTAGAAGTGTGCGTGCAAAAGCATGAATGTCTAAGTCATGGTGGTTTCCCACATATTTTAATTTTTCTTTTTAAATCCTGATCAGTGTTACATTTACATCATTTCACAGTTCAGTCTTTTCTGGTCTAATACCAAATGACTTTTCTCTAAAAAGCAGGTTAAGTAGACTACAGCTATATGCTTTAACCTCATCAAGAAAGTGTAATGTAAACACAAATGTTGGCTGAAAGCATATGCTAAACTTCAGTGGAGTAACTGCATTCTCCTGTTATTGCAACTCTTCTGCAGTTTATTATGCTCAGTGATTTTGTCGTGTCTGAAATAGCTGTATAATTTGTGCATATGCATCTTCAAACCAGAAGCATAACCTGTGGCTGCACATTTTGAATAGATGGATCTGTTACAGTACATAGGTTCAGACAGAGTATTTTAAGCAAATAGGAACATACTACTACCAAATAGGTACTTCTTTTTGACATTAACTTTGCCCCAAAGGCAGGCTTATATATATCCTCTTCAGTGAGAATGCGACCAAACCATGATCTTAATGAAGAAACATATAAAACTGGGAAGCATAAGCTACAGCAGAAGCTTTTAAACTGGAAACACAACAAAAACATTTTAAAGGCCTCAAAAGCTCTGTTACCAGATAGGAGGAGCTGGATAAATGATGATAACTGACTTCCCAACTCTGAACTTTGTGGACAAAGTAATATGGTTTGCAACTGGGCAACAAAATGTTATTCCTTTGGAGTGTTTTTCAACTAAAAGTTCTGTGATAAGAAATGTTCTGGTTCATGGGAAGTACTGAGGGTTGAAGAACATAAGCTATACAAAGCATTTGGGAACACAGCTATTTTCTCTGCATGAATGTTTCCTTTGCTTATATGTTCTCCTTCACTTACTCAATTCCTGCAGTGCTGGCCAAGTTCAGAAGGACTAAACATCACCCAAGCTTCCACATTTAGTTCTTCCTCATGTCTGCACAGGTCTACCAGGCTATTTACAGACATCTGCAGCTTTTAATCCTTTTTCTCCAGTCCTGGTCATTTACATTCCTTGAGGATTTTTCAGTCCATTAAATATGATCTTTCAATGTTCTGTTGGAGTTTATAATACAGTTACTGCACGACTTTGTCCTCAGGGACAAAGTGTATGGAAGTAGCCCATGTGCTACCCAAAATAATGCTTTTTTCCTCCTTTAACTGGGATTTTAAACTGTGGCTCAGTAACAAAAGGTACTATGACTGCTTCAAGAAGCTTTACAGTCACACGGGACTCGATACCCAAATCTGAGGCTTTATTGTCCTCAAGCACAGCATTTTCCTCTTAATAATTCTTTATCACTTTGTACTTCCACTACCATGGATAATCTTCCTTGTTCTAATATCAGTAATAAGCAATCAAAAATAATACGACCAATTATCACAGCAAATATATCAATCAATGTATGTTAAATACCAGGTTATATCTGTAGTATTTGAGTAACTGGAAGAATGCCTATGGTTTGGCACCAGAGATAATAGCAAGAGATGCAGAAAGAAGTGGTGAGGCTCACAGAAAAATGTTTATACTTCACTGCCTGCTTGGCTGGTGTGGATTTTGGATATGCGTGTTTAGGGAAAAGGTGTTTACAAACCCTTCGTGTAAGGACTGTGTTACTTATTGAGCTCACTTATATGGATTATAATTTTCCATAAAATGAAAACAGAAGTCACCTATGACTGTACCTGGTTCTAAATTTTTGAATATTTACACATAGTAGGGCAATCTTTTGAAATTTTCTACATAGTAGGGCAATCTTTCTTTTCAGAAGCTGACATCAAAGACTGATAAAATTCAGAAGTTTCCCTAATTTGCAAGACAGAAGGTCAAAAGCAAACAGGCAACAGTTTCTCCTGGAAAAGAACAAAAGTTAATTGTTTCTATCTTCTGTGTCCAGCGTAATTTATCAGATTAAAAAAAATTGTCCTTGATTTAAGGCCCTGGACAATGTCTGTGAAATGCAGCCTGTAGGCTAAGCAGAAGAGCATCTGTCTCCCGGGAGAGCTGGGCAGGATGCTAACTGCAAAGGTACTTGGTGTACCTTCAGCTGGGTGCATTGTGCCAGCAGCAAACTCCTGGGAGCTGGAACAGTGCACAAGTCAACTGCCATAATTTTTTTCCTCCATTTTTAAGCTTGGTGTCTCCTATTGTGCTTCTATGCATAATAAGCATTCCTTAAGCTCCCGGCTCTGCCTGCCAGCAGTGGCTGCATGGCTCACAGATGGCTCATGGGGACTTTAGCCCCCCGTATCTATTGACTCTTGCAGGCACTGAGAGTTTTGTCTGTGACTAAGCAAAACAAAAAGTAACTTTCTTTATATGAGATGTTGTTAAAGATATTAATTTGTTTCTGAGCTTCTGAAGAGTGTTTTCCCAACTAGCTCAATTTGGAACATCTAGGAGAGCAATTCTTTCTCATTTCTAGCAGCGTGATCATACTTACTCTGCAGAAAAGAGAAGCGCTGACTCCATGGGTGGTTGGATTGGCAACAGTAGCCCAATTAGCACAGTTCAGCACTGCATTTTGTAATGCCACGTCTGTAACTATAGCAGTTGATGCCAGAGAAATTTATTGACTGGGTCAGGACATTCTTTTCCTTTGCACAAAAACAACTGCATAAACATTATTTCCAGTATGCAGAAAGGAATTCCTGATTTAATGGCTGCTCATGTCTACATTATGCTGCTGCTACTGAGAACAAAATGGACAAGGTAGAACTGCATGTCTGAAAGATGCCCTGATGTTTCAGTGGGTCCCAGTAGGCAGAGTATGATCTACATGTGGTGTTCTATGAAGCTTGCAAATGTCTCTGAAACATCATGTTGGTGATGTGTCTGGTTTCTGAATGAACAAACAAGCAGAAATTCAATATGGCTGTAGAGTCAAGTACTTATTAATAACCATAGTTATCTCAAATATGAAAGGGCAGCTGCAAATGTTGTTGTTAAGGAGTTGCTTGTTTTTATCCATTAAAGAAACAAATCTCTTTCCTGTGCCGTTTGTTACATGAGTCACATTGTGTCTGGTTAGATCAGCCTGTGTTTTATCAAAAATGCACACTGTGTGTGCTGACAAAGCCCAAAGCAATACAGTACAGGATACATTTTCAGCCTAATAAGTGGGAAGCTACAGCTGTGTCTTCTACCAACAATGACACGCATTGTATTTGCTTTCCAACATGCGGCTTTTCACTGTGGGCTAAATGTGCTGTAGGCAGAAGTTACCTGAGTAGAATTCAATAGGCCTTGAAAACAAGTGTGTACACAAATCTGTAATAGGGTCAGGAGAAATGACATATCTCCATTTTATTCAATATTGGTATAATTATTATGCATGTTCAAAATACTATTTTGTCACAATGATCCTGAAGTAGCCATTACATTATTGCAAGCTCTCTGATACAAGAAGATACAAGGTTTAAGAGTTGGAATTTTGCATACTGGATAACACTGCAAATCCTGCTCCAGAAATAATTCTTAGTTACTGAGATTGAAGAAGGACATAGTTCGGTGAACTCCAGGCACAAAAGGTGGTTTATTCCCACTCGTTTGTACATGTGTTCTACCCCTACCTGTCCCACAAATCTGTTTTCCCTGTTAATAATTTCAACATTCTTTGTACTTGTTACTTAAATGTTTTCCCTCTCTTTTCTTAATTTTACTTCATGTGTCACCAACCTCATAATAATCCATCTTTACAAAAAAAACTTTATGGAATACAGAATTGAAAAGATCTTAACAACTGCTTTTTTCCTAGACTCGAGTAGGCAACAGTGATACTATAACTCCTGTTTATCTATTAAATATTTAGCTATTACTTAGGAAGAAAGTGAACTTAAAGCCACATAACTATATGAGTTCCATCTAAGACTAACCATCTTCCTTTTATTTCCTTCTCCCTTTTATTTCCTTC